>CAWUFW010000406.1:3182911-4503322 GCA_963921515.1 Calotriton arnoldi
TCATCATATTCCAAATCCTCAGGTGAGTCTAAGAAAAAACATAAAGAATCCAAATGGCCACTCTCGTACACCTGAGAAGGCATAAGTGTGTAGCCATGTCAATCCTACAACCTGTCTCAGTACAACCCAAGCTTCCAGGGCCATCTGCCACACCAAAACAGATCCAAGAGTTCCATTGGCATAACAAAACTTGAGGGGGTCCCCCTGCAAGGCACATGGAGGGCCTCCCCCTCCGGATTCAGCCAGGAGCTCACAGGCAAGGTACTGTACCGAGGGGGCCCCCTGGATCTCGGGGAGCCCAGGGGCAGCGGGGCCCTCTGTTATGCCACTGAAGAGTTCCACAAGGTTATCTTTGGATCCCTTCTCACGCCCTATGGAGCGCCTGATGGCCCCTCGGAGTAGAGAGATCCTCCATCTGGGGTAACGCCAGCGGGTTCGCCCTCCGCGCCAGTTGGACCCTATGAACCCATCACCTGGCCTCTAATGGTACTTTTGCCGACTTCACCTCCAGCTCTGCACCGGTAACCCTAATGACGATTTTAACACCATTGACGAGGACGAGGCACAACCCATTGTGCTCTCCGACACTGCGGTGGTGCCATCCTGACTTTGACCGGGCCGTGCTCTGTGTCCATTGAACCACAGGCTTTGCATGCTTCCCCTTAGTCACTCCCCAGAGCAGGGCTCATATGCTAAATTCATTATTTGGACAGGCTCTGATAAGGAACATGAATCGGGAGATGAGTTTGGACTTCTTTACTGTGAAGAAAATTGGTATGAGGACCTCTAAGATACCAGTGAGCTCGACACCTCCCCTGAAACTGGCCTAGTCTCACCTTCAGGCCCTGCCAATGAGGAAAGTGTCTCCTTTGCTGTGTTTATGCCGAGGGTGTCTGAGGTTCTTGACCTCCAGTTCTCCACCCTGGAGGTCAAAACTAACATGCTGACCAAAGTACTTCAACCCGGGTAGACAAATACTGACCCCCTGTTGTCCTTTAATAAGGTCCTCACTAACATTCTTTTAGGGGTCTGGCCAAACCTTACTCTGGACCTCCGTTGAATCGACAGATTGTGCAGCCCCATAATTCTGGCCCCAGTGACCCAGCTTTTTTTATGCAACATCCTTCCCCCGAATGCCTTCCAAAGTACTCCCGCGGACTCGGAGTCCTAAGAGGGTAGAAATCTTTGGGACGAGAGTGTTTTCTTCTACAAGTCTGGCTCTCTCCATTAAGTTTTTGCTGCCATTCCCATGCTTTCTGGGACTCAAGCCCTAGCTTAAATCTTCTTGGTGGTCCCGAAAGACCTTCATCCTGTATTTACCCAAGCCATACAAGTTGGCCATGACGCCTCCAAATTTACCGCCCGTTGTGGCCTGGATGCTAGGATTCCTTAGGGTGGACCATTGGCAGTAGCGGCAGCTGCGGCTCCTCCGCAATGGCGGAGGAGCATCGCCCCACTGTCTGGCATTGCCGGCTCTTAGCCATTGCTGTAAGAAGGGGCGGGCCTAGGCATTGGCCGGGGGAGGAGGAGTGCTATGTGCACTCCACTCCCTAAGTGCTCATGTGTGTTTGGCCAGCCATCTCATGCCGACCAAAACACACTTGCGCACTTAGGTTTTCTCCAGCCCAGCTGCATTGAACAGCCGGACTGGAGAAAGCCCCACAGACTCCCTGGTCTGAGCAGAGCGTATTTTCAGCCCGCTCAGGCCAATCCACGGGCTACTCTGCAGCACAGATGGGAGTCTGTCCCAGGGGCTGCTGGGACCCAGGAAGAGGAGAGGCGGCGGACATGACGCGATGCTGGAGGCGGCCAGCGGCTAAAGGTAAGTTTATTTTTTTTTTAAATATTTCTAACCCCTCCCCTCCTGCGCTTTCCTTCCGGCCCTCACCACCCTTTATTTGAGGCACCCGCCACTGAGTAGCGGAGCTCTCCGTCACCGCGCCTGGATGAGATCTACTCTTTTCTCCAGAGATGTCCAGTCGGACCTCATGTATATACCCTATCTGAAAGAGACACGTTAGTGACAGATTCCTTACCTTAGAATATCCCCAGGCGTCAGGCTGGATCCGGAAAGTTTTTTGCGTAGCAGTACCCCTGCGCGTCGGTAGGCGGCGTCGTGCGGCTCCGCGTCCGTCGTCGGCGTCGCGGGCAGTACTTAGGCGCCGCCCCTGCGCGCTGACGTCAGTTCTTCTTTTTCCGCGCCAGCAAGCGCAGATCCGGGAAGAGCAGTGCCCTGGTCATTTTTTGACCAATCTTTTTTGGTGAATTTTTCACTGTTTTTCTTTCATCGACTTCAAGGTGTCGTAGGGATGCCCGGGTTTAAACGTTGCGGCGCCTGTGCTCGGATGATGTCCATCACAGACCCGCATCGGGAGTGTCTCTTCTGCCTCGGCCGAGGCCACGACACGGAGTCTTGTTCCGACTGCCGGGCCCTCAACCCGAAAGCTTTGCGAGAGCGGTCTCGAAAGCTCCTGGAGGCCTGGCATTCGGCTCCGCGCAAGCTCCGGTCACGTGAGAGGTCCAGGGGTCGATCGCGGAGTCCACACCGGTCGTCGGCATCGAAGTCTTCTTCGTCCGGTAAGTCCAAACATAAAAAGTCCAAAAAGCATCGTCGCTCTAGGACTTCGCCTCGCCGGTCTCGCGACCTGGCTGAGGCCCCTCCCGGCACCGTCCCCGCGGCCCCGGACATGCCTGTGGAGTCGCCCCCGCAATACCCGTCCTTCCCGGGTTCGGGGGCGGATCCGTCCCAAGTACAGGAATTCCTGTCGGCCATGGCCCGCCTCTTCGGGCCTCCAGGCCCCTCCGGTGCGCCTTCGGGCCCCCCGGGCCCTGATAGGGTTGCTCCGGCGTCGCCGACGGCTCCGGCCCCGGCGTCGCCCGTGCCTCCAGCCTCGATCCCGGCTCCGGCTTCGGCCCCGGCCTCGATCCCGGCTCCGCAACCCCCATTGACGCCGGTCGACCTAACGACACCTCCGCCGGCGCCGATGTCTCCGGTGCCGTTCTCAACGCCGCCTGGGGCTCCAGGCGTCGTCGTCCCCCAGTTCCTTCCGGCTCCCGACATGGACCCGGAACGACGTCGCTCGACGCCGGTTCCGGCGCCGATGAGACCTTGGGTCCCAAATGTCCCTCCTCCCCCTTATTTTGAACCAGAGGAGGACCAGGAGGACTGGGAGGTGTCTGATGACCCTCTGGCACTACAGTGTCAGTACGATGAGGACTGGACAGAGGGTCTAGGGGATGCCAGTGGTCTAGATACTTCCCCTGACACTGGCATGCTGTCTCCTCCCGTGGCTACGGAGGAGGGAGCCAATTTTGCAACGGTGTTGCGTAGGGCGGCTGGAGCCTTACATCTCCAACTCCCTACTGTGGCGGTCAAGACTAATCTCTTGACAGAGGTGCTTCAGCCGGCAGCCTCCTCTACGGAGACTGTGCTGCCGTTTAACGACGCCCTCACTGACGTTCTTTGGGCGCCTGGTCCAAGCCCAACACAGGGGCTCCTGTGGATAGGAACGTGTCCCGACGCCAGCGCCCAGCTCCGGGCGACCCCCTGTTTCTCTCTGTCCACCCCACTCCTGAGAGCTTGGTTGTCCAAGCCTCCGCTTCCCAAACCGCCTTCCCTACCGCCCTCCGGATAGGGAATCCAAACGCCTGGATCAATTTGGGAAGAAAGGTTTTTCTTCCTCCAGTGCTGGCTTGCGGTCCATCAACACCGCTTGTCTTTTGGGCCGATATACCCACTCCTTGTGGGATTCGGTGGCGAATGTTTTGCCCCAGTGTTCTGAGGAGGTCCAGACACTGCTTTCCCGCGCCATTGCGGAAGGAAGGGATGCGGCCAAATACACAATTCGATGTGGCCTTGATACCGCCGACTCGCTGGGCAGGTCTATTGCAACGACGGTGGCGCTGCGACGCCACGCCTGGCTGAGAACCACTGGTTTTTCAGGGGATGTCCAGAATACTCTCATGGACATGCCCTTTGATGGAGTCGGTCTTTTTGGGTCCAAAGCAGACCATGCGTTGGAGCGCTTTAAGGACTCACGGGCTACTGCCAAGTCCCTGGGCCTTTCTGCTATACGCCCTCCGCTGACTTCTGCTTTTCGCCCCTATCGTGGCCACGGTAGGGGCGCCCCTTCACGTCAGCAGCCCAGCCACCGGCCCGCGCAGCAGGCGTCTTCGCGTGGCCGAGGACGTGGATTCCGCCGTGGCGGATCGGGCAACCAGCGTGCGGGTCAGGCCACCACCTCCAACCCATCCGCGGCCTCCAAACCCTCCTAGTCCCTCCTTTCAGGTGCACAGCACGCCAGTAGGGGGCAGGGTCCGCCATCACCTTCCCCACTGGCGTACCATCACCTCGGACAGGTGGGTCTTGGACATTGTCCGAAGGGGCTACTCCCTCCCCTTCGAGTCCACCCCCAGCCATGCCACCTCAATTCCACCGCATGTCAGGGGATCACTTGGTACTTCTGCAGAAGGAAGTCACGGCACTCTTGGCCAAGAGGGCCATCGAGCATGTTCCGACCCCAGAAGTAGGGCGTGGTTGCTACTCCCACTACTTCCTGGTGCCCAAAAGGGACAAGGAGGACATGCGTCCTATCTTGGACCTCCGGAACGTCAATCGCTTCCTCCGGAAGGAGAAGTTCAAGATGCTCACCCTAGCTCAGGTCTTGACTGCCCTCGACCCTGGAGACTGGTTGGTAGCGTTGGACTTGCAGGACGCATATTTCCACATCCTCAGTCCTGCCGGCCCACCGGCGTTACCTTCGGTTCACGGTAGGCCCCGAGCATTTTCAGTTCACCGTGCTCCCCTTGGCCTTACCAGTGCCCCTCGGGTGTTCACGAAAGTGTTGGCGGTGGTCGCAGCTCATCTGCGCCGGGCAGGGGTTTCAGTCTTCCCCTACCTCGACGACTGGCTGCTGAAGGCGGGCTCGTCCCAGGCAGTCGTCTCCCACCTCCAGACTACGGCCGAACTCCTGCACTCGCTGGGGTTCTCCATCAATGTGCCGAAGTCGCATCTGATTCCTTCTCCACAGCTCCTTTTCATCGGAGCAGTTCTGGACACGACGCAGTTTCGGGCCTATCCTCCCGAACGGCGAGTCCGGGATATTCAGGCTATGATTCCGATCTTTCAGCCTTTATCCTGGGTTTTGGTACGGATGACCCTGAGGCTGCTGGGCCTCATGGCCTCCTGCATCCTGCTGGTCAATCATGCCAGATGGCATATGCGGGCTCTGCAGTGGGACCTGAAGTTCCAGTGGGCGCAGCACCAGGGCAACCTGTCCGATCACGTCCAGATCTCGGAGGGGACTGCAAAACAGTTGCAGTGGTGGCTCTCGAACCGGCAATGGGTCATGGGCAGATCCCTCTCCTTCCCCAGCCAGAGCACACAGTTGTGACGGACGCGTCCCTTCTGGGATGGGGCGGTCACATGGGAGAGGCGGAGATCAGAGGCCTCTGGTCTCCGGCGGAGTCCCGGCTCCATATCAACCTTCTGGAGCTCCGGGCGATCCGACTTGCACTCAAGGCATTCCTTCCCTCTGTCAAAGGGAAGGTAGTGCAGGTGTTCACAGACAACACCACCGCCATGTGGTACTGCAACAAACAGGGCGGGGTGGGGTCGTGGACCCTTTGTCAGGAGGCTCTGCGCCTCTGGACATGGCTGGAACATCAGGGCATGTTCCTGATGGTTCAACACCTGGCAGGTTCCCTGAACGCCAGGGCGGACGAACCTCAGCCGCAGGTGCATGATGGATCACGAATGGCGTCTTCACTCGGAAGTGGCGCAAGGACTCTTTCTACAGTGGGGAGAGCCTTGGTTAGATCTATTCGCCACCGAAGAGAACGCGCAATGTCATCAGTTCTGCGCGTTGGAATTTCCAAGGCGGCACTCGCTCGGCTACGCTTTTCGTCACGAGTGGAGTTGCGGTCTCATTGTACGCCTTTCCGCCTATACCACTTCTACCCAGAGTGTTGAAGAAGATTCGGCACGACCGGACCCAAGTCATTCTTGTGGCTCCGGACTGGGCTCGAAGAGTTTGGTATCCCGAGCTACTCAATATGAGCGTAGATCCCCCGATCCGTCTGCCTCTTCGGGAGGATCTTCTGTCGCAGCAGCAGGGGACGGTTCTCCACCCGAACCTGTCCAGTCTACACCTGCTTGCGTGGAGATTGAGCGGCGGCAGTTGATTCCTTTCGACTTGCCTCCCGAAGTTTGTGATGTGATTCTGGCAGCCAGGCGTCCCTCCACTAAGGTGGTATACGCCTGCAGGTGGAACAAATTTGTGGCATGGTACACAGCAAAGGCTGTGAATCCCCTTTCTGCCCCTCTTTCTGAGGTCCTTCTGTTCCTTCTCTCTCTGGCCCAACGGGGTTCCGCCCTGGGTACCATCAAGGGTTATCTTTGTGCTATCTCGGCCTTCCTCAGGCTCCCTGATCAGCCCTCCCTTTTCAAGTCCCCTGTTGTTAACAGGTTCTTAAAAGGCATTACACACCTCTTCCCTCCTGTTCCGTTTGTGATGCCTCAGTGGGACTTGAACTTGGTTCTTACCTTTTAATGTGCGCTCCCTTTGAGCCTCTACATAACTGTCCTCTTCGTCTTCTAACTCTGAAGACAGCCTTTCTGGTGGCCATCACCTCCGCTTGGTGGGTGAGTGAGCTCCAGGCTCTATCTTGCAAACCTCCCTTTCTGTCTGTTCATCCAGACAAGGTTGTTCTTCGGACGCGTCCGTCCTTCTTGCCAAAGGTGGTTACTGCTTTCCACATTGGGCAGACCATCACTTTGCCCACCTTCTTTCCGCCTCCGCATCCTTCCAGAGAGGAAGAGAGGCTCCACCGTCTGGACCCAAAACGTGCGCTCTCCTTCTATATTGACCGCACAAAACACTTCCGGGTGGATGACCAGCTCTTTGTTGGCTACGTGGGCGCCAAAAAGGTCGGGCGGTGCACAAGAGGACCATCTCCCGCTGGGTTACCTTGTGCATCAAGACCTGCTATTCTTTGGCTAAGAAGGAGCCTCCTGTTGGGCTGCGTGCCCATTCCACCAGGGCAACGGCTGCTACCACGGCCTTGGGCCGCGGTGTTCCGCTGCCGGTTATCTGTCAGGCAGCTACGTGGGCCTCGCTGCACACGTTTACAAAGCATTACTGCCTTGACAGTCATGTCCGGAGGGACGGCTTCTTTGGCCGTTCTGTCCTCCAGGACTTCCTTGTCTGATCTTTGTTCGCAGACCCACCACCGGGGTTGGTATTGCTGGGGTATCTATTCTAAGGTAAGGAATCTGTCACTAACGTGTCTCTTTCAGATGCACAAGTTACTAACTTGTGTAACGATATATCTGTAAGAGACAGTAGTTAGTGACAGATTCCTTACCGCCCCCCCATCCTCCCCGTTCTGCGAACTGATTTCTAGGGTTAAGGACATCCCTTTCAGGGCCCTAGTATTTTTCAGACACCTATGTCAGCTTCTTGCATGGCTCTGCGTTCCTGGCGCGGAAAGTCGTGTACAGAACTGACGTCAGCGCGCAGGGGCGGCGCCTAAGTACTGCCCGCGACGTCATCCCGGCGATCACGACGCCGACGACGGACGCGGAGCCGCACGACGCCGCCACCGACGCGCAGGGGTACTGCTACGCAAAAATCTTTCCGGATCCAGCCTGACGCCTGGGGATATTCTAAGGTAAGGAATCTGTCACTAACTACTGTCTCTTACAGATATATCGTTACACAAGTTAGTAACTTGTGCTTTAAGGGACCTGCCTTTTTAGGGATAAAACGGACTCCGCTCTGACGAGTTTCAAACACAGCCAGGCCACAGCGTGCTCCTTGGGTTTGTCTGCTTCGCCACACCAACCGCATCAGCTTTTTCAAGCTTTCTGTGGCTCTGGCAGGGGTACCCCCTACTGACAACCACTTCAGCCTCAGCTGGCTCCCCAGCCTTTTTGTGGCGGAAGCCATGGCACCCACTGATCCTGTGGTCAGGCAATATGCGTTAGTCGATCTACCACCCCGGCTGCACCTGCCATCAGCAACCACACAGGACTTGCCCTCCCAGCCTCCAAGCCAGCACAAGACTCGCAACGTGAGTATTTAAATGGTTGTGGGAATTTTTCTCTTTGTTGTTTGTCCTGTGTTGTGTTTCCACTCCTTTCCAAAAAATACCGCCCATTTGTTTAAACATTCTTGGGCACAAGTCGGAGTTGAATAAGGTCCCTAGGCTGCCGTCTTTTCCAGAGACAAGTATCGGCAACTTCTTCACATTTTACATTTACTTTAAACAAAAACATCTGCTTTACTTTTTAACATTGCCTTGCTGACTTTATCTACTTTACTTAGCCATCAGGGGTCAAAAAAATCGTGGTGACACTCACCCCCCCAAAATGCAACCATACCTAGGAACTTGCACACACCCAGAGAAGTGGATCCCAAAGGCTAAATGAATAGGTCAAAGCAACTCTGCTCTTTGCAGAGTATCCTTTTTTTTTTTATTTTAAACAAAGAGGCTGCAGGTGGGCTCACTTTAAGGTTGGATGCGTCACTGAGGCTCCTCCAGCTGCAAATGACGATTCTGCACTCAGCTATACAAAGAGAACCACATATGAAACTGGTGCCAGCCATTACCAGGCTAAGTGACATTGACACTTGTGGTGTTCGAGAGCTGATTCAGCTTCCATTTGTGTGAGACTCTTGCTGGCTACAACTGAAAAGAGGCCATTGCTCGCCATCCCTCTATATCAGCAGCTCCACATCACTTTTATCACAGACTATTTGCACAATAGGCGTAAATGTTTTAAGTTATAATTTAAAAATACAACAGGTCCCCAACCACCTCACCAAATTGTAAAATGTTGCACAGTGAGATTACCCACCCTTTGCCAACCATGACATCACAGGGTTGTCTCCTTGTCCTTCCCCTTCACCCCTTCACAGCCTCTGATTTGCTACTGCTGCAGTACCTGATTTTGACGACTGTAGCATATTGACTTATTTAATAAGAACATATACTTGGAGTTTCAAGGCAAGTGTGGTCACCAACTATAGCAAATGTTCAGAGCAGAGTCTGTTGAAATGGAACGAAGTTTACAGCTGATAAAAGACCTTGGATTTGTCGTCCGTAAATCTTCATCTGTGGAGGAGGCTGTCATTGTAGTCCCTTTTCTATCTCTATGACAGCTGTCTAATAGTCCTAATTTTATGTCAAAGGTTGCTGCAATTTGTGGTCCTACTTCTAAGTGGATAATGAAATAGGAATCAATACATTTTCTTCAGTTGACCTCTCAAAATTAGCCGAGTGGCCAATTTTTAGGTTTCGCCTGAGACAGTGCATGCGCTGGCAGTCAAAACTTTTGTTAACCAAAAAGAAGCCTAAAGCGGGCTTAGAGCCCGCCGTTTAGCATGACTTACCATTGGTTGGCTTCCACGTCACTCTTGTTTCTTTGATTCTTGTCTGTCAGCTGAAAGTGTCTCCTGCTTCCTCCCAGGGCTTCTGTGTTTGTCCCTGCCACGGAGCATGGATTTAGTATGGCTTCCACTGGCCACACGCTTTGTCAAGTACTTTAAAAAAAAAAAAAAAAAAAAACTTTTTCTATGCACTCTACAGTCCATTTCCCTACCCCACCCCTCCTTTGTATTCCTTCTCTCCCCATCCGCCTCCCGCTGTCTGTTGCTGCTCTCTCCTCCCTCGCACATCCTTTGTGTTTCTGGCTATCACACTTTTTGAGACATATTGCACAGCAGCCTATGATGCTGTGAAACATGGCTTAAAGTAAAGGAGAAAAAAGTGCTATGATCCGTCAACGCTGGCAGCATTATAACACTTTTTTTCCCTTTAAGCCAGGTTGCCCAGCAGCTTATGCTGCTGTGTCACATGTCTAAAAATAAAGAAATTGACAAAGCCAATAGATCGTGCGTAGATAGGTGAAACCTATTGGCTTTGCTTTGTCTGTTTCTACAGTGGTTACTGCAGTGTATTCTTGGATTCCGTAGCTACTCATTCTCTTATTATCACTCTGTGAAATTCCTTTTTAATGCAGTTTTTGTCAATGTAGTCACATTTTCTGCATCTTTCTTTTAAAAGAGAATATATGACGGGCTTCTTAAATCAAGTTGATGGGTTACTTTCTATTTAAATTCTAATTGTAGTTGTAATTAAAACGCCAGATAAAGTTCACTTTAGATAGGCGATGTTACTGTGTTTTTCTATTGTTTTATGGAGTTCTTTTCTCTGAAACGTGTTTCCATTGGCTTGCAAGTGGGGAATTTTTTTTTATTCAGGGATTTAATGAAATTTCCCAAGAGGGAGAAAAAGTATTACAAATAAGTTACTTTTCATTTTATGGGGTTGTGAGATCTCTATCTCGTGAATTTTAATTTCTTGTAAAATTCCATTATGCTGCTAAGTTTAATGACTTTCAAAATGTATGCTGTCAATGTTAATTATTTAGTGGCAGCGGCAACATGCTTCAGCTGTTATTGGCAATACCAGGTGATTCCTGAAATTGGGTATCTTCATCACAAGGCAATTATTGTCAAATACAAAAAAATTGAAGCTCTCTGGACCGCCAATACTGCTACAACGAAAGTTGTAACATGGTCCCACCAACTATGAACAATGTTACAAACTTTTGTGGTAAACCTCAAACATATTTGCAACTATTTAAAGGAAGAATATTTTTCAAAGCATCTAGTATAAGATAGATATCCAGATTATTTACTATTTAATGTTGGCACTTTTTTGTTTTATTTCTGATATTATTACATGTAGTAAAAGTATTGCTAATATAAATTTGTTTTCAATCTTCTTGTTATACATTACACCATTACATCTCTCTTAAAACTGGAAGTAATAGAATCCTGTGGGAAGGAGAACTATACTCTCCTTTATTATTATTTTTTTCACTTAATAGTTTTTATTGTCTTTTTCCACTAGCCACTGAACACAACACGTATCAATGCTGCTGAAATAGAAAGCCGTGTGAAAGAATTAAGCAAGCTAGCAGAGACAACAGATAAGGTGAAGCAAGGCTTTTGGGAAGAATTTGAGGTAAGTCAGCTGCCATTTTTTTTTAACATGTATCTTATTGTCTTAAATATATTCTGATGACTGCTTTGTCGCTTCTAGAAAAGTTACTAAATGTATTTATGTATATAGCACACCTCTACTAGTACATGCTTTGTATGACAGAAACTAGGCTACTAGCAGGAAAAGAACTGTTTGCTTTTGCATTGGTGGAGAATAGCCATGTTTTCAGCTGTCCAAGGAAGAAGGGTAGTTGGATTACAACCTCAAATGAACTGGAATCATTGTCCATAAGGAGGTGGCTTGGATCCTGGTTATGCCTTTAGGGCCAAGTCCTTGAGCTAGGACAATTTTACTGGTATAGAAAATGGGGATCAGTCGCCGTTTACATTACCCTGAGAGCTTTCAACTTTATTTGCTGTCTAACTGGGAGCCAGTATAGGCACTGCAGAACAGATAATAAATGTGAATACCATTATGTTGTGGTACCAAAACTAGCTGCAGTATTCTGATAAGATGTTGAAGTAAACTTAAGTATAACTGATAGAACGGGCATAGTTCCCAGATTTTTTTACATGGCTAGCTAAAAATTGAAGGATCACCTCAGATTGTATAGCTGCAAGTGGTAAGGCTTGGTTATTACTTACATTTGAGGTCAGTCCTAGTTTATCATTGAGCCGATCACCTGAATTTCTGGCCACTTCAGACCAGGTTTCAAACTGAACCCAAATCATTAAGTTAGAAAGCAGGGATTTAACTGTCACCAAGTCTCAAAACCCTGGTTTTATTGTTGAGTTGAGGATACTTTTCTGCATCTCGGCATGAATTGCCGGAGTTTGTAGAGCTGACTTTGCTGAAAGAGAAAAATACCCTTTAGTCAGTCCACAAAAAGGGAAATATTAGGTATGGGAAACCAATACTCGACTAAGGAAAAAGTACTGATCCTCGTGGCTTTAGTGTCAGGGGAAGCATGCATTTCACTAATACTGTCAATAAACTCAAGACTTGAGTAAGTGCAAGAAGTCTTTCTGGGTTGTCTGCATATGTTCCTTGAGAAGGTAGCTTTATTGTTTACCACAAATTTAGAACCAAACTGTCCCATAATTTTGCTGTTCATTCCCACTTATTGAATAACTTTTCCTTCTTCCATGCAGCTGCCAGTGCCAATTTAGTAGTAGTGTCTGCCACCCCCAATAGCTTTCTGAGATTTATCTTCTTTGTTAATGCGCTAAACAAAATGAACCTTATATATTTTTGAAATGAGATTTCAGTAACCTCCTTTAACCATCAGTACACCCAGCCCCTGAACACCTTAACCAGGACCCCAACATTTGCTTCTGTGTGACGATTTCGCAACATTTCTTTCTGCTTTCTCCATGAGTTGAAAAACATCATTGATATGAGTATAGTGCCAGCGATGCAGGTTTTTAAAGTCCATTTCCTCAGTTTGAGTTACAGAGCCCTAGCCTCTTTCATTAAGCCATTTCTGAATTTTATTGACACCATATTAGAGGATAATCAAACAAGGTTGTGCACCATGGTGATCTAGCTAATGACATCTATTAAGCTGGTGCTTTTGGTCATATGTCCTGGCTGCAGTGTGTATAAATGCTGTCCAAGTTGATGGTTCTCTTGGACATTTGAATGAGGCTTTGTAGTGCCTACATATAAAAATGATGGTAGTAGGGATCCATCATCTCAACCAATTTCATTGTACGATGCTCACTCTAAATTTTATAGGAAATTAATTCTAAATGTTTGTTTAGTCGACTGGAATAGCTGGATATTAATCAAATTATTGGATGGATTTAGGAACAAAGGTGGCACAGTGGAACAGGTGTTAAATTGTATGGACTTGGAAATATTATCACATTATCAAAATACCTGTACACGCCCTTTATCAACTTGACCTTCACTTTTAACACCATAAATAGATACAAAGTTGGTTGAATCAAATAATAACTGGAGAGTTCTCAATTACTTACATAAAATTGACTGCGGTATTATATTTGTCACCTACAAAGACTGTATAAGTCTTGTATTTACCCATAAAAGACATTTCTCTGAGTAAATAAGAACACAAACAAATTTCAAGGAAGGAGTCAGTAAAGACTCATGTTATTCAAAATCTTTTTATTTTCATATTGTATTTAAAAAGCAACAGTTTTTGTTATATTTGTGAAACTGATATATATATCCAATTAAAATAAGCAATTTTTAGTATAGAACGTCAAATTCACCTTCTTTCATTCCATGCACCCTTTCTATTTGTTCACATTTCCATATTTCTATGCAAGTGTTCTGATGAAAAATGTATTTACTACATCAAACTCTGCTCTCCACTTTTTATTCTTTAGCTAATAATAATTCTTTGGGCATATCTTATGTTTGTTGGATCCCAGGAGCGACAACTGCATATAATGTTGGCTACTACATGAACAGTGTTTCACTAGTCCTTTTGGGTTGCTGGATATCTGCCTTCTTTAAGACAGTCTCATTTCAATTTTTATTGCCATTGTTTGTCAAGCACACTTCAGATTTTACCAGAGGGCTATAAATCATTATGTGTAAATCAGAAATGCAAGTGCTTTGTTATTACAATGTAATAGCTTGCTGTCAGCACCTGCTTCAGCATTGATGTTATTTTATTTATTTTTTGTTTTAATTTAGAAAGATTTATATAGCACAAACAAAACCCATGCGTGTATCAGAGCGCTTTGCACATTACAGAGGAAGTGGAAATAGATAGTGTTCTCCGATGCAAATAGATGCAGAGATGAGAGCATAAAACTCTTCTTTTAACCATCAGTTTTGAAATTCTTAGAAAAGAACATTTTTTTTAAATATGTATACTTTTATGATCTATATTTTTAAATTAGATCGAATAAAGTTTATTGACTTGAGAGCATAAAACAATAAAAACAATAATCAAAACAATGATAGCAAGCAATCGTCATGCGAATAGTGGAAGAGAACAATGGGGCACGGATCAACGGAACTAGGGCAAAAGTTTGCTCATGAGTAAAGACTTCACTTCTTTCTTGAAGACTACCTTTGAAGGATTCGTACTGGTTTCTGGGGGCAGTGAGTTCCAGATCCTTGGTGCGATCCTAGAAAAGGCTTGGTTGTATGATTTCTTTTTGGAGGATCTCTGTGGTTTAGCAATAGAGTGCTGTAGCTTCTGGAAAATCTGTCGCCACCAGAGAGCACCAACTTCTGAGCCAGATAACTCGGGCTATTGAAGTGAAGGGCTTTATGGGTCAGGCAAGCTATTTTTAATTGAATTCTCACTTCATAGGGGAGCCAGTTGAGAGTTGTAAGGTCGGAGGAGATATGACAGTTTCTTTTTGATCCCGTGTAAAGTCTAGCAGATATTTTTGAGGAATGAGGTGAACCAGTTTAGGTTGGATCCTGATAAGCCCATTCTGTATCTCAGGAGATCTAATACATTTTCGTGTTTAACCGTGTCGAATGCCGATGATAGGTCAAGCAGGATGAGGAAGCAAGATTCATTTTTGTACAGCATTTTTCAGTGCATCATGAAATGGTCCAGAAGGTGGAATTGTTCCAAGAGCTTCTCCAAAGTAGGAATATTGGTGATCGGGCGGTAGTTCTTTAAATCTGTATGGTCCGCTGATGGGATTTTTAGGATGGGGGACACCTGTCCTGAATTTAGGCAGTCGGGGATAAGGCCTTGAAGTAGCAAAGCATTAACAATCTTGGTCCATAGTGGTAGTACAGATGATTTGATCTCATTGAAGAAGTCAGCGGGCAGAGGGTCGAGGAAGTCGATAGCTGGTTTCAATGCTGCAAGAATTATGCGGATTTTGCATTTGTTGAAGGTTTAGAAGGATGACCATGAGGCATTGTTTTTGAGGCCGGGTCTGGGCAAACCACTCCTCCCCTGCTCTGTGAGCAGAGCAGCCCCGCATAAACTTAGTTATTATGATTTTAGGTTTCTCTTCTTCACACTGCTTAAAAGCAGTGGGGCGACGCTCCTCCACCATAGCTGAGGAGCCGCCCCTGCTAGGATAGTTGTCATGGAGATGAGATAGTGGTCTGTAAAGAATCCGGACATCTGATATGATTTCAGGTGAAGGCCTGAGATTGCCGCTTAGGTATGTCAGATGATCAGTGTTGATATTTCTCAAACTCGTTTTCCAGATTTTGGGTTTCATTGGTTGCGCTGTGTTAACTCTCACAGCTTCTTTAATTAGGAATGTGATGTAGAAGTGGTCATGCTAGACTCCAAATATGCTCACTTCATTGACATTTTTCTTTATTATTTCAGCTTTCTAAAAGCCTATTATTGAGCATTGTGTAGAAAAGGAAGGTTTGATTTCCATGTTCTCTCTTTGTATTTGAAAATATTTCTTATGTAAATATAATTCACTCATGGTTGAATCTCATGTTGATTGATTGTGTTGATGCCTTTGCCAAACAATATTGCAATGATACAGCTAGAGATAGATTTAGACCTGCTTGCTCTTTGCCTTATCCCTTTGATGTAAATATTTGTGCCATAGAGTCTCTATTTTTAAGTCTAGATTTTAATGATGATGTGCAAGCACTATAAAGTGGTAATTGCCCACATCTTCAGGTTTCAGGGTTGATGGCGACAGCTACTTATGTTTGCTCATGATGATGTCATGTTGGCCACCCCTAGAAGGAGGGGGGGGGGTCATTTGTTTTTTGATTCATCATTAAATTTGGTACTGCTGCTGACATGAAACTTAAACAGAAAGATGAGGATGGAGCCACACCCAAAATACAGTTAATTTGAAAATTAATCTATGAACAAAAGATGATGTTCCAGTTGTTTACTGATTTAATTTGAACCTTCAATTTTGGTTAGGCCCTGTAGTCTGAGCTTTCCCTAAAGTGTACGTTTGTAAATATGGTCCTGACAATGAGCATAAAACGAAATTCAGAGAAACAGGGGCTCATTGATGCCCCAAAATTCCAGTGTGAAAATCTCATTAACGTTTCAATCTCCAGAAAGTCATCTAAAGTCAGCTACAATTTTCTTGAGTAAAAAAAGCAATGCTATCTTTATCCCCATCAGTGTTAGTTTGAATCAAGGCTGCTCCTATGGCATGATCTGAGGCATCTGTTTCTACCAGGAAATATTTGTTGGTTATTTGACAGGAGCAAAACTGGAGTCTTAATAGAAATAACTTGTGCTGTGAATTATAAGACAAACGTGTAAATGTTTTCAGGGACACTTTTCTACACTGCTCCTAGCATACAAAAAACATGACCTGGCAGTCTCAATAAAGATGGCAAGTGGCTCCTTATGTTTTTTTTAGCCAAGAGCATATTCTGATTTATACTTACAAGGATTAAAATGAAACTTCACATCCCATAATGCATAGAAGTGATGACTGAAGCTCCTGAAGATAGTTCAGAATCGCACATAGCGTGGCAGCTTGACAGCACTGTCTCAGAAGTGCATGTTTTTTCCATTTTTGACAGTTCAAACGAAAGCTACATTTTGTATCTACTTTTTCCGAGTTGATCAAGGCCTATGGCTTACTAGCCCCAGTGATACAAAACATAAGCCCAGCCTTAGGTGATCTGTGCCTCTATTTCCCCAAATTAAGCTGTGTGTAAATAGCAGCAGACAGCTCTCGTATTTGAATAAAATTGCCGCTGCAGTCTGTCATTACCTTTGTACTCTTAGCTCCACTAAGTGGACTCAAGCAGGCACCTCCACCTGGACAGGTTGGCAGATGTCGATTACATGTCCAAGCCGGGCTGCTGCCGGTCATGACACCAGGCAGGCCTGCTTGCTGCAAATTGTATTGCTTTGCAGCTAGCCGGCAGGGTCAGTGGGGGCTCCCTCTGAAATTTAATGTTGGACCCCCTTGCATAGCAGGTGCTACATGGCCTTCTGTTACAACCTGGGATTAAACGGGGAAGGATTAATAATTTGCAATAAATTTGTGAGAAAAATTTGCAACCGCCCCAAAAACATGTGTCAGAGACAGTTTTTTCAGGGCAAGTCCTTCGAATTCTTCTCTTGTCACAGAGATAAGGACAGGTACTCCTCAACCGCTCCCAACTCCAGATTTAAGATTTCAATGGAGTAAGGAAAAGAGGAGAAAAACTGTTGGAAAAATTCCATCTTCTTCAAGGAAAAATTTAATCTAAAACAAAAATACATACATAAATAAAAAATAAAAGCGGAGATTCTAGGCAGTGGACTAAAGCATATTACAGGATGCAAGGAGCTGACAAACAAACAAGATACCTCCAGAGTGAGAATTGAGCAAGTGACCTTGCTAACATCTTGAAAGAAGTCTGGATCAGCTTATGTAGGAAGAAGAAAAAAGAAAAACTCCTTGTACCAGTACGTATTTCCAGTTATCTTGCTTTGGCATACCTGAATCAAGTTATGGAAGGAAAAAACTTTCCCAAAATGGAAATCATGGACTGCAGTTTAAGAAATTCTGTCTGGATATGGAGTCTGTGAATAGTACTGGCCAGTTATTAAAAATATATATATATATTATCTGACTTTGGTTCTGTGTAACGGTGGAAATGAGCCAGTCAAGACAAGGCGAAAACTGAGAATAAGGAGTCCGCTGCACCAGACCACAGGACACCAAAGAGGTGGAGCTGTGCTATTTCGACTTCTTCGACAAGAGCAGACACCAGCGGGATAAATTGTCTGTGCTGCAATTCTAAGACAGCGCGCTTCAGAACTGTCAGGGCACTGAGAGACTATCCATGCTGAATACACAGCGTGCAAGACTGTGACCTTCACCGAGTGCTCAATTGAGGAACTCTTTCTGGGAGCGTGTAAAAAGTTACTTGTGTTCCTGTGGAAAATGTGGCATCTCCTTACACACAGACTTTAGTGCAGACCAGTCCAAAATTATTTGTATCTTTTTTATCCAAGATCCCATTTGTAGAAAGAATGTATCCTAAGAATTTGATGATGAATTATTCAAAGTAGCACTTTGTGATTTGACATGTTTTACATGATCTTCAGATGTGATCTGGGAACACAGTGACTGATTGATAAAGAAGATATGAAAATACTGTATCCCTAAAACTTTGGAAAATGGCTGGGGTATTACATAGCCTTAGGGCATTGCTCGATATTCGAATGACAGAAACATTCTAAAGGCTGTTTTCCACCCATCTCCAGCTCTTACTTTGAGTAAATAATAGGCTCCTATTATATCGAGTTTTGTGAAGATGATTGCTCCTTGCACAGCTTTCTGCATGTCAGATATGAGAGGGAGAGAGTATCGGTCTTTTATAGTGACTTGTTTTAACACTCCATAATCAATGCATGGTCTCAATTCTGTTGTATTCTTTTTGGAGAACAAAAAAGAGAGGGAATAGAAGTAGGGTGGCAATGGGTGATGAGACTATTCCTAATATTAGTTTTAGATATTCTTTCAAGGTGTTGTTTTTCTGACTGGGACAAAGAGTAAATTCTACCAAAAGGTACAGTAGCATCAGTCAATGGATTTGTGTGACAATTTTAACTCCTGTATGAAAGCAGCACTCTTTCAGGAGGATTTACAAACGCAAATGCAAAATCATATTTTATGGAAAATGTTTGATTTATGCGATATTCTGACCCCCAGAAACATGGTCTTGGCTGACCAGTAAGTGTAAGAATTTTGTTTAGGTAACCAACCTATTCAATACACAGTATTATGGGATAGTGAGGAGCTGCAGTGGGCTCAAAGGACACTATTTAATGAGGCTGATTCATAAAAAGATGCAAAAGAGGGATGTCGAATAACAGTGCCCGAGTAGAAAGGGGTTCCATCAACAGCTAGAAATATATTGCAATTGTAAATGTACTTATATATCGCTTACTGCCCCTGACAAGGCATTGAAGAGCTTTTTCAGCGAGTAGCACGCTGCTCTGGAACCCAAGATTAGAAGTTAGTAGGTTAGTAAATTATTATTATTTTTTATTTCTTGTGCATTGGCTGTGTTGGGTTGGTGCTTTTGATTTCAATGGTGTTTTGTAGAGTTTGGAGTAGAGGTAGAATGATAGGGATGTGTTTGAAAAGGGAGAATTTGGAGTAGGTATTGAATTATAGGAATGAATTTGTAAAGGAAGAAGTAGTTGGTTTTTTCTAAGTAATGGTTGTGTGTGCTTGTTAGTTGAGTATATGGTTTCTCCATGTCCATTAAAGGTATGTGATGTGAATGTGCCCATTACCTTGTAGTATTACAATCCTAAGCAAGAGTGTGGAAAATCTGGTTTGCTAGAGAGTGGCTGAGGTACAGCAAAGTTACTCATCTCGTTACCCTGCTGTTGAGACAAGAGGGTTTGTTTCCCAAAACCTCTTATAAGACAAAAAGCTGAACTAATTATAAAATAACCATGTTTGTCACAGTAGAGGCAGAGGCCCAACCTCCACCTTCTGTTCTTCATTTGCAAGAGGCGCTCTAGCAATAGCAAACTGCATGACACCTTCATCACAATTTGTGGTTTTCAGTGGAATTGGAGATCAAAACGCCTGTTGGGGAAGCGGGTAAGTATTCCTTTTTTTTGCATATTTTCTAGAATTCTTTGATCAGTTTGAGTGACGAGGGCAAAAAAAAGAAGAGTGATTGGAGGAACATGAGCCACCTCTTCTTTAGGTTATTCTGATCCCCTTCAGAATAAGGAAAATAGAGTGCTGTGTGGCCAATCAGTTTATCTTGTGGGTACCTTAAATTCGATTAGATGGATCATGATATATTGGTATAACAGTATTTTTCTCTAATGGAGTAATTTTTAATCCGACTGTCAACAGCATTTTTAAATGGTACCGAAATCCTGGATAAATTTCAACTGGACACCTTTCTCTGGCTCCTTAGATTCTGCATTGTAAGGAGAGGGGCATGGGCTGATCTGATGCTGCAGTAGGTTCAGCGCCCATCTTCTTTGAGCTCGGAAAAGGAGCTATGCTCTTAAGCTCCTGTGTCATACATGGATGATAAAAGGCTGACTCCAAACAGTTTTTAACATGGGCTGGTACCAGGCTAGTAAGTTCCTGTGTGTCTTGGACGTTGGTAGACTTTTTTTTGGGGGGGGGATTAGGACGACGATGGGAAACTGAACATAACATTGCACTAGGTTGACTTCATTAAAGATTCTCATGGGGTAGACTTAGGATAGCAAGTAAGTACTTTTCCTTCCCCTTCATGGGTTCTTCATGGACTGTCGTTGACATTGAATAGTGTAGCAAGCCCATCTCTGAAAGAGTGCTGGTAGAATTAATTAAGTGAAATGGTTCTGCAGAGAGACTTGATTCATTGCCTGCTGTGGATTCAAAATCCAGAAAGCAATGCCTACAAGACGTGAGCATGGATATCAAGGCTAGTGCATTGTAAATAACTTTAATCATTACTTTTCTTATTAAATATCTAGTTGATATTCTCCTTGTAGAAAGGGACCTTAGTTTTCCATGGAACTGTTAGCTTTTTTTTAAAATCATTTTTTTATTGAGTGGATTAAAACATAGTTCCAATTGATGAAACTGTTACCTTTTTGATAGCATAGAGCTATACAGGAAACACTGCACCTGGAACTGTACTGTTTAAACCCATCAGAATGGGCAACTAATTAAAACAGGCATTTGCAATGCAATAGGTCTCGCATTCACACGGGTCTGAGCTATTGGCATTGTAAATGACAATGCCTTTTATTTATGTTTTGGGTTTTAAAACATAAATAAAATGCATTGTCATTTACAATACTAATAGCTTAAACTCTCGCAAATGCGAGACCTATTGCATTGCAATAAAGGGCCTTCTCGACCGCTTGTTAGATTGTAAATATCAGAGGAAGAGACCGGCCTGCGACGTCTTCAAAGTAGTGATAAGTAGTGCAGTGAAGAAGATGTGTAAGTGTTGTAAATTACACAGACACAAAGTGTGAAGTGAGAGTTACATATGATCCGAGCTATAAACACTAGCAAAGCGCTCCAACACCTTTCGCTCTGTGATTACAGTGTCGCGGCTCAGGAGGAAGAGCGGGATGGGGGGCTATTTCCTGCCCTCTCCATGATTTGAGTGTGCAGTGTGGCATTGCGTAATGTCATTGCTATCTTTGGCCTAATAAAAAACACTCCAACTGTAGTAGGGCCCTGGCTTCACCTCCTGGTGCAGGGCAGGCTGTGCTTCATGGCAGGCATGGAGAGAGGGAGGGATGGTCTCGGCTGCAGCTCCGGCCTCGTACAGTGCCCCTGCTATTACTAGTGAGTGAGAGGCCCGAGGTGGTGGTATTGGTATTGGTGGTGGTGGTGGTATTGGTGGTGGTGGTGGTATTGGTGGTGGTGGTGGTATTGGTGGTGGTGGGATAGGTGCCGGTATTGGTGGTGGTATTGGTGGTGGTGATGGTATTGGGTTTTGGTGGTGATGGTGGTATTGGTGGTGGTATTGGTGATGGCGGTGGTATTGGTGGTTTTATTGGTGGTGGTATTGGTGATGGTGGTATTGGTGATGGTGGTATTGTGATGGTGGTATTGGTGGTATTGGTGGTGGTATTATTGGTGGTATTGGTGGTGGTATTATTGGTGATGGTATTGGTGGTGGAGGTATTGGTGGTGATATTGTTATTGATGGTCGTATTGGTATTGGTGGTGGTGGTATTGGTGGTGGTGGTGGTATTGGTATTGGTGGTGGTATTGGTGGTGGTGGTATTGGTGGTGGTGGTATTGGTGGTGGTGGTATTGGTGGTGGTGGTATTGGTGGTGGTGGTATTGGTGGTGGTGGTATTGGTAGTGGTGGTATTGGTGGTGGTGGTATTGGTGGTGGTATTGGTGGTGGTGGTATTGGTGGTGGTATTGGTGGTGATGGTGGTATTGGTGGTGGTGGTGGTGGTATTGGTGGTGGTGTTGATGTTGTTAATAAAACAGGCTTTTGAAAACCCCTGTCAGGTGGCTTTAGTGCAGATGACATGTAACACAGATGTGCTGTTGTCAGCTTCAGCCTATTAGCACACAAGTATGTGCTACCTGGAATTCACATGACTTAATTTGCTAATCATTTCTAAATCCATTTTACTTGGGAGTTGACTAGCAATGGCCAACCCTCGGAACAAGGGAGGAAGGTGTCATCTGCCAAAGGATATTAATAGGACGAAATTATGTCTCTAGCTAATAAGGTTTTTTTTAAATTGGTCCAGGGAAGAAAAAAATGCAATTACTAAGTTCCTGACAACAGTGGATGCACAAAGGGAAATGAGGAAAATTGTTTGTTTGAAAATGAGAACGTAATTCAAAAATGTGACATACAAAGAATATTTATTATACTTATTAATCTTTTTTACTTCTCATAGTTGAGCACGGAGCAAAGGGAAAGACATAAACAATATACAATAATCATATAAATCAGTAGAACACAAAGTAATCAGATGCATAAACATAAAAAAAGAGAAATCTCCCACCCCACTAACATAGAGCTCAATTAAAATCATGAACACAGAAACATAAACATATACTTCCAACAGTCAAACCATCTCATACATTCCACATTCTCACATATCCAATAAAACAATTTACACGCAAAGATAATAAGAGTAAGACAGAAACCCAATCAGGATTATGTAATAGTAGTGGTAGGTTGGCAAGAATGCATCCAGTTGGTACTTTCAGGTATATACCACTCTGTGGTTTCTGTCTGACGCGCGTTTCGGTGCTAGGCTAAATAGTAGCCATCACCTTCCTCAGGGCACTGGTAGGTTGATAATCTAAACAGGGGAGCACTAAGGCGGGGAGGAGAAATAGGAACAAAGACAACGTTGGCTGAGTGACAAATTGGCACTTCTCAAGTCAGGAGCTCCGCTTTTAGCTACAAAAGAAAAATGAGGAAATATAAAAATATGTACGGGTCTCCCCTGGTAACATGAAACCCAATACTAACCTTTTAATAAAAGGATAAAGTGTTCCAGTGTCTTCACCCGAGTAGACAGAAGGAAGTGCATTATAGAGAAAATGAAGTGAGTATCACTGGGTGTTCTGATAAAGTAAAGCCGATCGAGTACCTGTGTAAAGAGTCATAGAAGAGAGAGGCCCAAAATAACAGACCAGAGCAAATCCATGCACACAAAGGGTAACCAAGTACTATACAGAACAATGAAGACATAAAGTGTGCTACGGAAGTATCTAGGTGCCTAGACAGTGTGTGACAGATATATAGCCGCAATAACTTACTTTAGATCTAATCACAAAGATTCCTACATGAGACCATGGGGAAATATATTGCAGTGCTGGAAACAATACTGAAATCTTTCTAGAGTTGCTGGAAGTCGTGACGACCCGATGAGTCGGATCAAGATAGAAATCTGAAACACAAGAAGCAGGAGATGACCTGATCCTGCTAACTCTAAACATACCGAAGATAAGCTGGGACGGAGTACATGGCGAGCCCATGTATCAAGATGCCGATAGGTGTACCTCTGTAAGAGGTGAATAGTTACCTTAGTGATAATGAGAGTCCAGGTGAGGAACCCTCCAAGGACGTCCCAAGGGCCAGGGATAAACCAGGGAATGGCGACTGGGAAGTTGAAACAGACACGAGATAATGCCAGGTTAAAGTGATTGAAAGCGGGCGCCTGAGTTACGGGGGCGGCCGTGCTGCTTAAAAAAACAGAAGCGGTTTCAGCTGAAGCAGCGCATGTCCGGCCTGCAGTAAGAGAAACTCAATAAAGTAAATAGTGCTTACAGACTAAATAACAGGCCCTGTGTAACAACCGAAGTAAAGGGGCCGCTAGCCATGGGAGGTTACGAATGAAGACAAGGCCGTACTAAGGAGGGACTAAGAAGCCTATTAACGATTCCGAAGGCAGCATTTACGAAAGACAATGACACAAGCCAATGAAAAATACGGGCGGAGAGTGGGCGCTGGCTTTTCTCCCATAATCTACTACAGCAGGCTCGCAGACCATCAGCGCATGCGCGCTGCCGCTAGGCCCGACCTAAAAAGAGTGGACTTTCTGAAGTACCTTGTCATGTCTGGGTAAAAAAAACATAAGACCATCTTATGTGCAAATATCTGGTTGCTGTAGAGATGAAAGTTTGCAAAAATATGGGCCAGGCAATATAAAGCATGTCTTAAGCTTACTCTGTGAGGTTATGTTATGTTATAGGTGAAGTAATGGCTACCAGGAGAGTTGCCTGTCAGCACTTTTTGCACAGGTCCTATGTGTAGACTCGAAAGAGAGTCTCAAACATTTTGTGAGGACTACATTGACCACCCATGGTAGTCAATGCCTTTTCCCTGGAGTGAATATTTTCTTAGCATCCTGCAAGAATTCCTTTATTGCTGTAATGGGGTGGCGGGGGGGCGGAAACATGGGAATGACTACCTAATACAGAGGTTCCCAATCTGTGCGCCGCGGCACCCTGGTGCGCCTTCAAAACTAAACAGGGGCGCCGCAAACAGATGCTGTAAATATTAATAATGTACGTCCTCTAAGTCAAAGTCTCGGGTAAACTTTAAGCTCAAATTACAGACCCCATCAGCCCGGGCGTGCTGAGATGCCAAGGAATGCCCCAGTGTGAAAGGCTGTTTGACTCTGAGGCAGAAGCTGGAGCACAGTGGTAAGGAGGATTTCACTGCAAAATATATGTTATGTTTTTTACCTCGCAACATGAAAACAATTGCCTTGAACAGACACCAATAGAAAGTAGAATGGTTGCATCACTCGCGCACACAGATTACTGCTGCTGTTTGTTAGTCATTTTAACTCCACCTGCACAGAAATTCCTGATTTTTGTTGATGGCTGAGTGAAAGTGTTTCCATCTGTCGTCAGTAGAGGGCTGTGTCTTGCATGAGCCAATCGGGCTACTAAATGTTGCATGCAGGCCTCGTGGGCCAAGGGGGGCGTTTGAAGGCCTGGGGTGGGAGTGGATGAGAAATTCCAGCAAACATCTCAGCATGTATCACAAATTCGGGGTGTAATGCACGTACTATGACACGCACCAATTAGGGTGATTTTATCTTAACATCAAAGTCAAGTCATTCCCACCAGAGATGGTATCAGTGTTTTAATTGGTAGCTGTGCATGTTGAGGGGATTTGGTATGATAAACTGCACAAAAGAACAGACACTTCCCTGATAAACCCATAATTGTCCCAAGGATTGTATATGAACAGCAGGTCCTGGAGCTGTGTAGTGGACAGAAGGCTGTTTGCCAAAACGAATTTCAGCTGGTGTGAAATTTAGAAGCATTAGGCCGGCGAGCCTAAAGCTACAGATCTTTAGGTGGATGCTAGTAACTCTGAGTGCTGTCTGTACAGCACACTCAGGGAATTGAGTAACTTCTTGGTACTATGTGAACTTTGGTGTGGTTCTTGTAACTTTTAAAAATTGCTTTGTTCAAAGCCAATGGAAATAAACACCCTGTAAAGTTAATAGCTTTTTGAGAGGCAAATGCTCTTTTGCTCAGTCTCTTGCCCTCTCTTCTGAGAGTGCCATGTTTTGCCACTTGTGCGCACTGCACACAGACCACCGAGTACTGTACCACTTCTGACTGATTTAGATGAAAAGTGACCTGTGTCCAAATTGAATTATCAACCCAAAGGGGTCAAATGCAGTTACTTTCTCCAGGAACCAGTGATTCGATCATTCTCCCAGTATCTGTAACGCACGCTGGCATTTGTACTTTGACACTTTGACTTGATAGCACTCAATTTATTTCTAACTCCATATGTATCTCGATGACAAATTAACTTTGTGGATTCTCTTACTTGGCCCAGTCTGTATGCAGTACCTGAGCTTCCACCTCCAGCATGCAAGTTGTCATAAAGCGCCCCACAGGAAATGTAGGTCATGTGCTAATTGTCTCAGTGTAGTTCTGAACTGTAGCGCAACACACATTTTAGGCACCTTTACTTAGCATGTTTCTGATGAAAATTATGGAGTGTGATCTTTTTCTTACAAAATAACATTTCATCATTACTAACATAATGCTAGTTTGGGATCTTTAGTGCGCTTGAGGCATTGCACAAAGGTGTCATGTCGTGTCTTGGCTCTGCCCAGTGGAGT
The DNA here is from genome assembly GCA_963921515.1 of Calotriton arnoldi. Lineage (NCBI taxonomy): Eukaryota > Metazoa > Chordata > Amphibia > Caudata > Salamandridae > Calotriton > Calotriton arnoldi. The sequence continues at coordinate 3,208,935 of CAWUFW010000406.1, forward strand.
GTTCGTCCATTGGCTTTTGGGTAGATCTATTCATGTCCACTTGAGTGCTTGCATTGAACTGGATGACAAATAATTTGATAACTATACTACTCTACATTCACTCTACTGCTGCTGGCATGCATTGGCACATTAACGCAATCTTGCGAAAGGTGTAAATGAGAAATATTTAATTCGTCCCCCGCCCATCACTTGTTCCACTTGGCTCCCTAAAATGAGCCTCTCTAGATGCAATTTTTTAAAACAAAAGATCGTTTTTTAAAAATTCCATATGCAGACCTCAGATTATTGTTTCTGGCTTACTTAACCAATTCAGGTTTTTCATTAAACAGCTGTCATATTTTTATTTTGTTACATCTATGATTATAATACCTCCATCTGCTTCATCCCAATTATCTTCAGGGTGAAAAATGGAAGTAGTCCCAAAGCTGGGCTTACATCCCTTCACCCACAAAAAAAAGTAAAATATTGGGGAGCCGTGGCCAATGGCCAATAGGTCAAGGGAGCCGTGGGTCGAAAAAGTTTGGGAACCACTGACCTAATATAATCAAATGAAGCAGATGCAGGGACGCTTCCTTTTGTCGTGAAGTTCAGATGAGTTCCTATGTACTGTTTACTTAACATAACCTTTGGAAATCTTTTAGATTTTAGATTTGGGATACTCCTGCTTGTAACAATGCACACAACATACTGCTTACTAGTCACTGGTATATAACCTTTGTCTGAAATACCTTTTGTCTGAAAGTTCCAGAGATTTCAATTTGATGGTATCTTTAATGTAACTTTCTGACAACATTATACAGGGTATGGCTCTTGCATAGTAATTATGGCTGACCATTTAACTTCAGTCCAAACACTAGAAACATGTACATTTTTGTATATTTCTCTAAAATATTTTAGAACAGCATCACATGAATGTTGCTCCTTGTTTGTGTACTGTCAACAGGGATGTTGCTGACAAGAAATGAACGTGTCGGGGCTCATTCCAGGCAGACCTCTGTGAAATTGTTGATGCAGTTAGTTTGCATGTTTTATGAATGACTAACTCACTGAGCCCTCAGCGAGGATATAATGCCCTTTTATTAAATCGCCTGTTTTCTGATGATCATTTTTTTTAGCCTAAGCAGTGAATTTCTTTCAGAGATTACATTATCAGAAATTAGCTAAGATTTAGTTAGCTCTCTGTCTGAACGGTCTCACCTTTTTCATAAATATATGGATGTGAAAGAGGCGATGCTTACAGACATTTTGAAAAGATATGGTTCTTGGGAAGCAACACTGGCTGTTAGTCAGAGGGAGCATGAAATTTACCTTTCTGTCCCTAGGCGCACAATCCTTTAATGAAACTATTTAGCCTCTCTTATGCACAGGAGATCCATGTATAAACCTAAAACAGTCTTGTGGTCGACTGCTAAACATTTTTGTGGCTGGTGTGGAAATAAAATATCCTTTCAATCGCTTCCATCTTGCGTAACAGACCAGTCCGAAAACCTGTTTAATAATAATCAACTTTCAAAAAGCATATAAAACGGGGCCAGTGGTTTCCATGAGCGTGCAGATGCCCTTTCAGTCTCGTGGTGCCCTCACAATCGGTATTGACTTCCTGTTACGGAGAGCAGTTATATTCTCCATCTGCTATGTGCTAGTTATTTTATAAGCATTTGTAACATGGGATGAAAGGAAAATTGAGAAATACGAGTGTGGGGCATGCAAATGTCATGTTGGAAAGACTTTGTTAATTATGTATAAGGTTTTTTCAATGAACAGTCCTGATGCTTGGCAAACATAGTAACATCAGCATGCCATGCGATGTTTCATAACCGCATCATGCCTCTATTACAAAAGTATCGAGCTTCCCACAGTTTCTCCTTCTTGACCAAGAACCCTCCGCTCAGTGAGCACATAGGTGTACAGCCACCTTTTGCTCATGTCCAAGCAATACACCAGAATCTGACATCTTTTCGAGAGCAGGTATGTTGAGCCTGTCGTCCAAATTCATTGATTGTATAAACAATCTCTAACGGTTTTCTGGTCAGAGCCAGACTCTGGCGACATTTTGTTTCTTCACATGAACGTAAAGTGGGTCTCATGTCACCACATATGCTGCTTGCTACTTCATGTAGATGCTGTTTTTTCATAGCACATGTCTTAAGTATCTCTTATACTTGAGTTGAATTCAGCAGACTCCCCAGGCCACAATGGCATATGTTTATAGTTCAATCCCATTTCATATACTAATGCTTATATTTAAATGTCGGTTTTAGCACTCAACCCAGGAAATGTGCCTGCAAATCTAGCACAGGGTCCTCTGTACTACTGACCTCATTAGGCCTTGTACCTTACCGTGAAGAGCAGACCTAACTGGTGTGAAGGAGTATGCTTGAGTTGGGGTCATAGCCCGGTGACAAGATATCTCCATGTTATTTATGTTTTTGCGAGAGATCTAAAGGTAAATCTTTGGCTTAAATATTTTTTCTTCAATTCATTGTGAGATTATGACCAAGATTACTGTGTATTTTTCTTCTATGAATTTGGGGCAGATAAAAGATGCAGTATATTTTTATTGGATTCCGGTACATTTATTGATCTTTCATTTTGAGACCATTTGATGGTACTGACTAAGGGCTGGTCTAAAGGGGCCCAAAATGTGTTCGAGGTCCGACATACAAACATACAGGCCAGTTGTTTTATGACAGATTTTATACTTATTATTACTATTATTATTAGTAGTAGTAGGGGGAACTATTTTCTTTTGTTTTTTTTTGCTGCAAATAGTACAATATTTATTTTTGCCCAAGCACTTTTGCAAGTAGTAGGTAAGTTACAGAGACAGGTAGATTAAGGAGTCATAAAAGTGGGTAAGGACCAATGTACATTTAGGTAAATAAGTCTGTGTTTCAATGCCAATTTTTCTTTCCACTGAAAAGTTTAGTTTGATCCATTAATTGAGTCAAAGTTCCACAGTCATCCATCAGTTTTCGTACCCTACTTATCTGGTCATGGCTCGTCTTGTCGGCCTATCATCGTGTTGGTCACAGCAGAGTTAACATTGCGAAGCCCGAGCGAAGGTCATCCAGGGAATCCGCCGTGAGGTGAACGGCAAGGCCAGGACTACCAGTCCCAGACTCACATAGGGCTGCGGCGGTGACGCTCCTGTTTCGCGCCCGGAGGCGCGCTTAAAGCTGGTGGCGGGCTCCCGCAGCGCGGGAAGCCCGAGCGAAGGTCATCCAGGGAATCCGCCGTGAGGTGAACGGCAAGGCCCGGACTACCAGTCCCAAACTCACATAGGGCTGCGGCGGTGACGCTCCTGTTTCGCGCCCGGAGGCGCGCTTAAAGCTGGTGGTGGCTCCCGCAGCGCGGGAAGCCCGAGCGAAGGTCATCCAGGGAATCCGCCGTGAGGTGAACGGCAAGGCCAGGACTACCAGTCCCAGACTCACATAGGGCTGCGGCGGTGACGCTCCTGTTTCGCGCCCGGAGGCGCGCTTAAAGCTAATGGCGGGCTCCCGCAGCGCGGGACGCGCGCGGGCCAAGCCGGGGCCAAGGGCGGCCCCGTCTGAGCCCGAAGGAGGCCGGGCTGGGCCCCCCCTCTTGGCTCTGGATACTTGACACCAGGCAGTATTCCCTGAGTCGTCGACCATATGTGAGGTACGCCAGAACGCTGAGATCTCTGGATTCAAGTAAGTCACTGTGTGAAACTCAGCGCTAACAGCTTGGCACAGGGAGCCCGACTCGATTGTCTAATGGCCAAACGGAAGCATGTAGGTGATAAGGTGGGCACACAGAGGCTGCTCCAGAACTCTACACTGGACTGTTTTCTGACTAAAGCTGCAAAAGCCCTGAATAAGGAAATCCAAGGGGTTGAACGTCGGTTGTCTTTAGGGGGTGGTGAGCACACTCTCCCGGACACAGACCAAACCCAGCTTAGAACTACAGTGGATGATGGACAGGGAATATTGGTTAACAAATCACCCGAAGTCAACCAGGGGAATAGTGTAGCCCTCATATCTCCACCCATTCTATTATCACCCACGATAATAGACCCGCCTGCCAAAAGGAAAAGGAAACTAAAAAACCAGGACCCTCCTGTGAGATCTAGTATGAGAACAAAGAATAAATCTAAAGGCAAATTACAGGAGGGGGATCTAGAATTAGAATCTAGAACTGGGTCAGGATCTACATTTAATTTATCAAAGCTAAAAGTTACAACCGATTATGATACTGAGTATTTATTCAAGTATCTTAATAGCCTATTTGATAAAAACTTTGCACCGATTCTGGCGAGACTGGAAACTTTAGAAAAAGCTGTGGGTGAAATCGAAAGAAATGTTAAAAGCTTGATGGGTGGGATTGAATTTGTAGGGCAAAAAACCATTGGAGGCCAGGCAAAGGAGTGGTGTGCTGATGTTGTTAGAACAAACAACATGACAACAGGGAATGGTCGTAAAAGCACTCAATTGTGTCAGATAAACGTGCCCAGATCTAACGTTAACTTAAATACTATTACAGAGGGTATACCCCAAGACAGTGGTTCCCAAACTTTTTCGACCCGTGGCTCCCTTGACCTATTGGCCGTTGGCCACGGCTCCCCACTACGTTTGATTTTTTGGGTGGGTGGGGGGGGGAGGGAGGAGGAGCTGGTGTAAGCCTATCCTCAGGAGTACTTCAATTTTTCTCCCTGAAAATAATTGGGATGAAGCCAATGAAGGTATTATAATCATAGATATTACAAAATAAAAATAGAACAGTTGTTTAATAAAAAACTTTAATTGGTTAAGTCAGAAACAATACTCTTCAGCACTGGGGTCTGCATATGGAATTTCTTAAAACAATTTTTTGTTTTAAAAAATTGATGCGGCACAACCTTCTAATAATGCACTGTTTTGTTCAATTATTGACATCACCTCTATGGCACTCATACATCATGCGCATGGTAGGCCTTGGCCGTGTTGATGTTTTCTCTTCTCGGCAGAGGCCAAAACCAATCCTAGTGAGAGTGCTCTGAAATAAGGCAGCCATATACATTCATTAGTATCAATGTATGACATGCTCACGCAAATAAAACCCACACCATCCGTATTAAGACTTCAAAATCCCACCAAGGAATTTTACACTTGTAAATGTTGCTATTTGAGCCCCCACATTTTATCTACGTGTGTGTGCAATCCTTTTCTCTATCTGGCCTTATGTAGGCAACCACATTTTGTTATATTAAACACAGATAGTCTTTCAGTCAGTGTACAATATTTGGGAAAATACTATTCAAAAGCAACTGAATATTCTCTCTCTCACAAAAGCAGTGTCAAAAGGTCCTAAAATAATAATGACAAATATAGATTTGTCTAAAAAATTACACCCATTGCTGTCTATGCCAAAAGGAAAGCACACATGGCATTGAACATCCCAAACACGCAAAACACACCAAACAGCTGAAAAGCACTATTCACACAGTTCGAGTCTGTAATAAATGGGCCCCTTCTAGCTGTTCTTGAAGAAAGCAGCGGCAGGTGCGAAGTGATGGCTATAAACGCACTTCGGCACGTATAGAAATGTTTACATGGGGCACCAGCAAACTAAACCTCCTGGGACTTAAACGCCCCCATTTGTGCAGACAAAATCCAGCAGTGGATATTAACTTAACCAAAAGAGTTTCTTGTCATGAGAAGAATATGATTTCCTTAGCACGGTTGATTAGCTGTCTAAAGTAACTTGGAAATGTTAGGGTCAATGCATTCTCAGCATTAATTACATTATAATACATTTAGAACTACATTAACATTCTGACATCCAACTGGGCCATTTTCCTTCCAGCTGGCACTAATAAAAAAGTATTTTGCAACAAAAAAGTAAATGTTGCGTTTTAAGAGTCCCCTCTTCTCTTTCTTAACAGCAGCAGCGCAAGAATGGTTTCAAACACACAAGTAATTTTTTCAAGCACTGTTAGTGGCAGAGCCGGGTGAATTCAAGCAAGATTTATTGTCAAATCGTTTAAGTCTAGTTTTCCATCCACTGCTGGTGAGTTGGAACATAGGCACCGTTAATACACAGAATCTTTTAAACGGCATCTCAGAGGCAGAATCGTGCTTCACTTGCTGGCAAAACCAAAAGGAAAATCCGAAAAGCAAGGCAAACATCGCATTTTAAACTGTTCTCTGCAAGTCCGTTGCAATCCTTAAATATTATCACATAGCGGTTAGTAAAAAACGGTAGAGTCTGAAAAATCTGCCCGCCCCTTTGACACTAGACGATTTGTAGTCCACTTAAACAAGGGCAGATGCTGATTGGCCGCTTTTGGTGTTTCTTTTAAAGCATTTATAGATCTACAGACTTAATTATTGACAACATTGACACGGATTGATAAAGAGAAGGAACAACTTAAGTGAACTCCAGCATGCATTATTTGTGTCTACGTGAGGTCATTCAGCATCAGTTTTATTTGCATGAAAATACCATCCCAAGTTCACAAGTGTAAAACATCAATGCTGCGGCGCCCCTAGCTGGTTTTGACGGCGCACTGGGGTGCCGCGGCGCACAGATTGGGAACCGCTACCCCAAGACATAAATGTGAGACAAATAATGTAGTAATGTTGGGGAAATTGAGGAAGGTCTACCCAAAACATTGATGGGCACCTGTAGCCGTAATGCCTTGCCCTGTAAAAGTCACTCGAATGTGGCCAGGCAGGAAGTATCAAGCAGGATTAGTCCACGAGCAGAAATGAAACTGGACCTTCCCCCAGAATGTTGTCCCTATGTCGCAATATTAATAAATGTCCCTCCTTTGGAGAGTAGCACTGAAGAAACAGTGAGCCAATTGAAAAACAAGGTTTGTCACTGGTTGACCTCAAACTCAGATTACACAAATACCAATTACAGGGACATATTGTTCGTAAGAAGAGTGAGTTGGATAGGTCCATTGTGTAAGTCTACCAATGGTGATTGTATAGTAATAAATTGTAGGTCACCAGCTCTTGCAGAGAAATTAATCAGTAGTAGGCATGAACACACTGGGGGTGATCAGACACAAAAGATTAACATCATGCCCTTGGGCTTTTTCTATAGGCATCTTAAACACAAGGGAGAAATGAGAGGCCCGGCCACGAGTACACTTCCCCTCCTACAATCATCTAGAGATTATTTTCCTGTAGATACTAGAAATAGATATCAGGCTTTATCGGGGCTGGAAAATCCGGATTGACAAATAGTAAGTAACAGCAGCCGGCTAGTTCAAGTGGAAGCGGAAGCTGCGGAGAGGCACAGAAGTGAAGAGAACATTATTCACCTCAGTACTCGAGCAACAGGGATTCCGCAAACTCTAAAAAGACAGAGCATGTCCTATGGTGGAAATAAAGAAATTCTTTCTACGGAAGGCCCAAAGCAGAATAGTTTAGTCACTGGAGGCCAGCACTTAAATATTATCTCGTGGAATGTTGCTGGATTAAAATCCAAACTAAATGATCCAGAATGGGGAAGTTTTGTGGACAGCTGCGATATCTGTCTTTTACAAGAGACCTGGGCAACTGAGCAGTACTACAGGGTAGGGTATACCACCCATAGTATAGAAGCTCGACATTCGAGCTCTGGTAGACCTGCAGGCGGGCTGTTAATATGGGTCAAGACATCCTTAAATTGTGGTATAAAACGGCTGAATATTGAATCACAGGAAATTTTAGGCCTTGATTTTATCTCAGCAAAAGGGAATATGAATGTGAGAGTGGTAAACTTGTATAACAGGTTTAGTAGTTCCCATAAGGAATCAGAAACCTTATTAACTTTGAATGAGTTTCTTGATAGCTCATGTGACGGTCACTGTCTCATTGTGGCTGGTGACTTGAACACAACTTATGAACCAATTGACTACATTCAGGAACAGGTTATGGAGGAAGACCAAGCTAGAGGTATCACTAAGCTGCAAATACCGGCATTAAAAAGAATATCAGAAGTTAGCCAGCAAGTAATGTCTTTTACTCTCACTAAAGGGTTACGTGCCTGCAATGGACGTACACACTCAGATCTAGAGGGTAAAACAACCTTTAAAAGGGGCAGCTCAAGGAGCAGAATCGATTTTATATTGGCAGACCTCGACCTTTGGCCTCATGTCCATGATATGACTGTCCTGGCTAGAGAAGATAGTGACCATAATGCACTATTCCTGGAATTAACAGGTATTATTCTTCCCCAACATAAAATAAGCCAGAGTGTAGCCCCGATTATTACATCAAATAACAAACGGAGTATAAAATGGCCAATGATAATTTCAGACGAGAGGCTCTTAGCGTCAATCTATAAAGAAGTATCTGAGGCCATAGTTATACTGGGAAGTCAGGATCCAAGTGATGATACCATCCTACCTACCTTCTCAAATTTATCCTCCAAAATAAAGGCTATTATAAGTAAAAACTGTAAACAGAAAATAGGTACTGTTAAAGCAGCCCCATGGTACAATGAAGAGTGTAAATCTTATAAATTAGCATTAGTAAGGGTGGTAAAGAATGGAAATAAAAATGATATGCTATACTCAAGAAGAGCTTATAAGAAGATACAGGACAAGTCTAAAAGGGCATGGGAAGAAGAAAACTGGCGCACTCTGGTTGAGGCGTCAAGACAAAAGGATTCCCAGACTTTTTGGCACTTACTAGCAAAAGGTCATAAAGAGCCAGTTAGTGAAGCGGATTTTCACATCCAATCAGAAGTGTGGGAAGAGTACTTTCAAAGCCAGTTCACAGGAGTAATATCGTCATTGGAGGTAGATATAAGTGAGGTAAACAGGCTTCCTCCTTTAGAGCATGCGACAGACGAAGTTCAATTTACATTAAAGGAGACTATATATGCAATCTCTACCCTACAGTCTGGGAAGGCCCCAGGTCTAGATAGGATCCCTGGTGACTTATACCGCTCTGAACCAAGTATATGGGGGCCGATACTGTATTCAGTGTATTCAGCTATTACTCGTGGTGGGGATATCCCTGAAACATGGAAAGGTGCAGAAATTCTTCCCATTTTTAAAAAGGGTGATAAGGGGGATCCGGGTAATTATAGACCCATAAGCCTTATAGATGTATCACAAAAAAATGTTTGTAAGATGATTTTGATGCATCTTCAAGGCTGGATGGAGGACTCAAGTATACTGTCCCATTTGCAAGCTGGCTTTAGACCTTCCACGAGTACAATAGATCAGGCATTCAGGTTTTTACTATTAATTTGGAAGGAGGTAACCATTATGAAGGGGCATTTGTACGTCGTTTTTGTTGATTTAAAAACGGCGTTTGATTCTATAGAGCGTGCTAAGCTGTGGGCTGCCTTAACGGAATTAGGTCTCCCGGAAAGGTTGCTCCGACTACTGGTAAGGCTACACTCTGGAAATTATGCTAATGTTAGATGGAACACAGATGGTAGTTTAACAAATAATATACCGGTTTTAAAAGGGGTACGCCAAGGGTGCGTTTTAGCACCTACACTGTTCACCTTATACATGAACGGTTTGATTAATGACCTCTATGATTGTGGAGGGGATCCGCCAAAGCTGGCGGGTAAACAAATCCCCTGTCTTCTCTTTGCAGACGACACGTTACTTATTTCTAAGACCCCGGTAGGGATTCAGAAAGTTTTAACTAAGTTTGAAACCGCCTGCAAAGAAAGAGGGTTGGAGATAAACTGCTTAAAGACCAAGTTCATGGTGTTTAACCCATATAAGTCCACTAGGAATAAACTTGGCATGGTTTAATAAAATAAAAATCTGGCTGTACAAACTGGGACTAGATTTCATGTGGGAAGACCCGAAATTACTAACAAAAAAAATGGGGTTCCTACTAAAAAGGAAATATTGGGAAATTATTGACTCTGCATATCTAGATACCAGGATCTATGGCTCCCTAACCACTAGTTTTCTTGACATTAAAAATGTTTTCAAGCTAGAACACTATATGGATGAAATTGAACCCCCCAAGCACGTGCACTTTATATCCAGTTTAGAACTGGGGCTCTTCCATTAAATGCGTTAAGAAGTAATTGGAAAACGCATCTGTAAATAGCTCGTGTCCTTTATGTAATGCTGCCTCTGAAACAATAGATCATTTTTTATTTTTCTGTCCGTCTTATGCTAACCTGAGAAAAACATGGATAATCCCAGTGTGTCGGGCGCTATCTTTCTCACAACCTAAATAAGCTCTACGCGTCTTTACATCCGACACAACCAGATGGCTAGTCTTCTCATTATCCAGATACTTGCTATATGCTTGGTGGAGAAGATCTAGGATAGTCTAGAGTATTGTTTAAAAACTATGACCTCATTCTGAGTAAGGTGGACGATAGGTCTCCCAGATTGTTATGAATTTTAAAAGCCCATTAAAAGATGAAAAATTCTTTTTATTTCCACTTTTAGAACAGTATTTTTTAGATCGTAGTTGGGTTACTTTCATGTTAACATGTTATAACAGTATTTTAAACGTAGATTGTATTCGAGTATATTAATATGAAATGTTGTAGCTTATTCTCTTAACTTTTGTATTTCATTTTAAACTGTGATGAGTATTTATTTGATGAAATGTTTTAATATGAATGATCATGCTATTGATCGAATAAACTACTACTACTACATTTAGGTAAATAAGTCTGTGTTTCAATGCCAATTTTTCTTTCCACTGAAAAGTTTAGTTTGATCCATTAATTGAGTCAAAGTTCCACAGTCATCCATCAGTTTTCGTACCCTACTTATCTGGTCATGGCTCGTCTTGTCGTCCTATCATCGTGTTGGTCACAGCAGAGTTAACATTGCTTGTTTGCAGTGTCTTTTGTGTTCGCAATGGTTAGGGTGTGGTCCTGTAGATATTACAATTATGGTATTTGTGATTAAAGTCAGTTTTATACATTACTAAACATTCCTTTTGACCCCTCTCTGATCCGCATGATTTATTTGAGCAGATCACTTACCGCAGTCCGTTTCCCCTCATTTTCAGTCACAGTTCAGTATCCCTCAACTTCCTTATCTGTCGAGGAGCTTGAGAGGGCACTTTAGTTCCCTGTTCTTTGCACAGTTCTGCAGTTACCCAGCCAGCACTTAATTTGTAAGAGAATAGGTGCCAGCGCTCAAACTTTTCACCTGAAGCCCACAGCAGATGCTACCGAAGGGCAGGGTTGCCAAATACCAAGGCTGACCATTTAGCTTCAATACAAACACTAGAAACATGTACATTTTTTGATATTTCTCTGAAATGTTTTAGAACAGCATCACATGAATTTTGCTCCTTGTTTGTGTACTGTCAACCGGGATGCTGCAGACAAGAAATGAACGTGTCGGGGCTCATTCCAGGCAGACCTCTGTGAAATTGTTGATGCAGTTAGTTAACATGTTTTATGAATGCCTAACCCACTGAGTCCTCAGGGAGGATATTGTGGTGTTCCAACCTGAGAATGCTCATGTTATCAGAATGTCATTGCATTCTTTTCTATGGGGATTCCACACAGGCGGTTGGGCAGTTATGTTAATGCTACTGCGAGTTGTGGATGTTTAAGCTGTCTTCTGAATAAACCTACTTTTCTTTGCTCATCCGGCCTTGGAAGTTACTTCACAATTTGGCGACGACTGGGAACCAAGAGAAGACAGCGTTCACATGTTTACGAGTCAAGCTCTTCTTTAGGTATTTCGTTTCAAGTTATTTCTGTGTTTTGATTACACCAGCGGCTGCTTTGAATTTATTGTGCTCTGATAGCACCAGCGGCTGTTCCTAGAATTTTCTGGAATTTCTTTTGGGGAAAATAACAGACTATGTGTATTTACTTTTAGTACCATATCCTACAAGTGTGTTGATTGCACCTGCGGCTGTTTTGTAATTATTTATTACCGCGGCAGCTTGAAAAGTTTCACGGTACTGGTTATGTTTTGCAAGTAATACACGTCTTTCTCGTGTTGGAGTTCTGTGGAGGTGGAAATTAATTTACAAAGCCGTTTTGCTGTTGACCAGACATCGCAATTTACGGGAATTGTATTTGCCATTGGTCTGTCTACGTGCTTCTGCCACTCTACTACTCTTGCTTGATTTCGCATCGCTTCACATTGGTTTTGATGACTGCAGCAGCAACGTTAATTGCTTTGTTTGAAAATTACTTACTGGATCGTGCTCGAGCTTTTCCCTTTTCGCGTGCGTCTTGAAGAAATTTCAGCTTCTATCACACGTCACAACGCCATGCACCCTGGAATCCAATCACGTTGTGACGTGCTACGTGACTGTGCGTGCACTGTTTAGCTTTCGTTACCATAGCAGCGCGTCTGCGGCTCAATAAGCGGAACCTTATTTTTCTTCTTCACTATGTTACTCAATATTTTGTTTGCACAAATGAAAGCGCGTTTAATTTCGTGCTAATCGAGTTCTACTGTTGAATTTTCACGGACCTAAGTGCTGCAGTTCGTAACTACACAGACCTCGGTTACTACTTCGTTTATTTTAGTTTATTTCTTTTAATAACCTATTTCATTTTCAGATTTCTACAAAATATTGACTATATAATTTTAATACTCCATTATTATTATATTGTGTGAAGTTAGACCATTTTATTAGACTAAATGTTTACAGGCACTGCTTAGTGTTTATTAATTTTTCCATTTTGTCATCTTCTGTACTTTAGTCATGTCTAACATTGTAGCACCCCCACATTTTCTGCCAGTAGCTGGTGAACCTAAGATGGAATGGGAGTTGTGGTATCCCATGTTTCTGGCTTATGTTGACGTTCTAGAAGAGGACGGTTGCTCTCCTAAGAGAAAGCTTGCACTTTTAAGGCACTGTTTAGGAGGGGCAGGTTTGAAAGTATTTGCAAATTTACCACCTATTGATGGTTCTGGAGATACCAATGTTTTCGATGTCGCTATTAAACAAATGAGTATTAGATTTGGTAGGAAGATCAACACTGTCATGGAAAGGTTCAAATTTTATTCTCGTGCACAAAAGGAAGATGAGTCAATTGAGGACTATGTAGCTGCTTTACGCACTAGCGGGTTCTTGCTCTTTTGAAACCATTAACTTTGAGCAAGTTTTAAGGGATCAGATTATGATGAAAACTAAGAGTAAGAAAATTCAAGAAAGACTATGGATGGGTACTGAATCGTCTTTAAGCGCTGTGATAAATATTGCTAAAGGTATTGAACAATCTGAGAAATTTGTTAGTGAAATAAGGGGACAAGTTGTCAAAACTAATGATGCTGTTTCCGAAGTTTCTTTGGTAAAGGATCAAGTAACTTCCAAAAAGTTTTCTCCTTTTCCTCCTAAGAAGGACACTGTGGGAAAGGATAACAAATTTGTTGGAAAAAAACCGAATAGTTTGTTACAGGTGTGGCAGCCTTGACCACGTTGGAAGTTACAAAGGGTGTCCTGCGTGGAATAAAATTTGCATTAAATGTAAGAAAACGGGTCATTTTAGTAAAGTTTGCAGGTCGACTCAGAAAATCAATCTCATGACACACGAAGAGAGTGAATCTCCCCAGAGATCAATTCTTTGTGTGTGTTGGCAATACTAATTGCAAAGGTTTTCCCACTGGTAAAGTGTTAATTAATGGTAAAGAGGTTTCTATGTTGGTGGATTCGTGTGCCTGGTACAGCATTATTGGTAGAAACGTATTTGATGAATTATGGGAGACGGAAAAGTTACTTCCACCTGATATTCAACCTGGTGGTTACTCTGGTCACAAGATTGATCTGGAAGGGTTCATGTGGGCGAATTTAGAATTTAAAGGCAGAAGAACCAGAGGCAAAGTGTATGTAGCCACCAAAGGTGTATCTATACTTGGTTGGCCTCATCAACAAGAGATGGGTATAAAGTTAGATCTCAATGCCTCTCCACCTGTCTATGTTGTGGCATCCAACAATGAGGAACTAATTACTGGAATAAAAGATAGGTTTCCTACACTTTTTAATGATTCTCTAGGGAAATTTGCAGATTTTAAAACAAGATTATTCTCAAGGAGGGTGCAATTCCAGTTAGACACAGAGTTAGAAACGTACCATTGGCATATCGTGATAAACTTAAGGAGATATTAACTGATTTGGTTGCTAAGAACATCATTGAACCCATAGAATCTTCTCCATGGGTTTCTCCGGTTGTCTTATCCCTTAAAAGCAATGGCGACCTTCGCTTGTGTGTTGATCTTCGTAGTCTGAATAAAGAAATTTGGATTGATAGACATCCTTTACCGCACATACACGAGCTGATTTCCACACTTTCAGGTGCTTGTGTCTTTTCCACAGTAGACTTAGCTAGCGCTTATCATCAAGTGGTTTTACATGAAGAATCCAAATTTTTGACAGCATTTGTAACGCCTGAAGGTATGTTTCAGTTTTCACGCATGCCGTTTGGTTTAGCCAGCGCTGCTTCTGTTTTTCAAAGACTCATGAAGGAGGTCTTGGATGGTTGTACTGGGGCGATTGCCTTCCAGGACGATATCTTAATTTTTGGAAAGGACTACGAGGAACATGACAAAAATTTGGAAAATATGCTAAGAAGTGTACAGAAAAAGGTTTGACCTTGAAATTTTCTAAGTGTAAATTTAGGCAAAGTAAAGTTGAATATTTAGGACATGAGATCTCTAGCGAAGGTATAAAACCTAAATTCAATCATGTTCAAAGTATTTCCAATGCTCCTGCCTCCACAACCAAAGAACAATTGTCATCTTTTTGGGTTTGACAGAATTTTATAGCAAATTCGTACAAGATTATTCTTCAAAGGTACATTCTTTAAGATTGTTGTTAAAAAGAATGCGAAATTTACTTGGGACAAGAATCAACAATCAGCCTTTGAGCTTTTAAAAAAGAAATTGTCGATGCACCATTTTTGAGACCTTTTGAAATTGGGAAAGAATGTATTGTAGCTGTAGATGCCAGCAGTGTTGGTTTGGGCTCTGTGTTAATGCAAAAGAACAAGGGTGATGAATATGTTGTTTCTTATGCATCTAGAATGCTACGTGGAGCTGAACATAATTATTTCACCATTGAAAGAGAACTATTAGCATGCACATGGGCTGTGCAACATTTTCGTCAATTTTTGTGGGGTACCAAATTTCGCTTAAGAACAGACCATAAGCCTTTGATCAATATGTTAGCTGCTGGTGGTGGTAGAACGTTAACAGCTCGTTTAGCACGGTTAGCCGCTAAATTACAAGAATATCAATGTGTTGTTGAATTTGTTCCAGGGCGTTTAAATGTACATGCAGATTGCATGTCACGGTTACCTCTGTCAGACGTACCTGATACTAACAACAATGGTGTTGACTTTGATGTAGCTTACACCATTGATGATGTTAATAGTGGGGGTATGGATGTACTTTCATCGGAAGCTATTTCTGAAAATGATTGGAAGAATGCCATGTGTGAGGACAGTATTTTAACCAATGTCGTGACGTTTTTACAAATGGGTTGGCCAGAAGAAAGGAAACTAAGTGGTGAACTTATTTCATTTTGCAAAATTAAGGACGAGCTTATGTTTTCTCAAGGTATCATAACTAGGGGGGATAAAATTGTTCCTCCATGTAAACTTAGAGAAAGAATTTTGACCATGGCTCATGAAGGCCACATGGGTATGTCTAGCACCAAAAGACGGATTAGAGAATTTTACTGGTGGCCTAGTGTCGATAGTATGGTTGACAAATGGGTCAGACAGTGTCTTCCGTGTTCTAAAAGTGATAAGTCTGTTAAACCACTGTCTGTAGAAGTAACTCCTATTGAGTACGCTCAAGGTCCTTGGAGAAAACTGGGTATTGATATTATTGGTCCTCTTTGTTTGTCTTCTAACAAGGATGTTTATGCTTTAGTTTTAATTGATTATTTTTCAAAATGGCCAGAGTTAAAGATTGTAGATAAGGTTACTTCAACTCAGTAATTGAATTTTTAGATGAAGTTTTTTGCCGTGAAGGGTTACCTGCAGAACTTATTTCTGACAATGGTCTGCAATTTATTAGCAAAGAGTTCGATTTATTTCTTGAAAGATGTGGCATTTTGCACAAAAGAGTGTCTAATTATAACCCACAAGCCAATGGCCAGGTAGAACGCTTTAATAGGGTGGTTAAAGAATCTATCCAGCTTGCTATAAAAAGTGGTTTTGAGTGGAAAAAGGCGTTACGTGCTACTTTATTGTCATATCGCACTTCTCCCAATTCAGTTACTGGTTTATCTCCGTTTGAGATGTTACGAGGAAGAAAGCCTGGCTCCAAGCTCTTGCCTTGGGGGTTGAAAGTGAAAAATTCTAATGATTCTACTTTGGATCTATCCCAAGTTAGGGAGCGTATCCAGAAATATCAGGAGAAGATGAATGAATGAATGAATTTGTACTTGTAAAGCGCACTGCTACCCTGAGGCTTCCTGGCGCTGAACGCATACCGCTGTGGAACCCTTCCTGGCTTTTCCCTGTGAAATGTCCACTCCTGGGCACCCCCAAGGTGAAGCCAGGCATCCCAGCGCTGGTGGGGCCGTTGTGGAGATTAAGCAAGCTATTGCCCAGAGTTGCAGAGTGGGACCCATGATTAGAATAGGCACCGAGGCGAGAATTATCAGGTCCGAGGAAGTTGAGCCCAAGACCCGCCGAGGCGGGAATTGAACCCTGGTCCCAGGCCAGATCTCTGCATCAGGGTCTGCCGCTCTAACCATTGAGCCACACTTTGAGAACAATTTCTCGAGGCATCAGTTTTCTGGTACTAAAATTAAAGTGGGAGATTTTGTCCGTGTCAAGTTTGGTGGTTTTTCTGGCAAGAAGTGGGCCAAGTGGTCTGATCCTGTTAAAGTGGTAGAAGTTTTCAGCAAAGCTGTAAGAGTAGATGGGGGTAAAATTTGGAATTTTAGACGCATATCTTTGTGCAGATTTGCGAGTTCACAATTGGTCTCTCAACCTTTTGTCCCTAAATTTAGTGAAGAGAATGATAATGGTTCTAGTTTCTTAGACACATATGATTATTCTTGGCCCTGTTCAAATTCTTCTGAGTTATATTCTAATAGTACTGACAATTTTCAGACTACAGTTCCTACTATCACTCATGACAATACTACTGAACCTTGTGATAATATTTCTGAATCTGAGTCATGTGGTTGAATTAAGGAAGAGTTCTCGTATTAAGCATACTCCTGTCAAAATGAAAGATTTTGTTCAATTTTAATTGCTTCTTACATGTTTTTTTTTCTGCATTGTTTTTCGTTATTTATTTATTTATTTTTTTCCCAAGGGGGGAAGGTGTGTGGTGTTCCAACCTGAGAATGCTCATGTTATCAGAATGTCATTGCATTCTTTTCTATGGGGATTCCACACAGGCAGTTGGGCGGTTATGTTAATGTTACTGCGAGTTGTGGATGTTTAAGCTGTCTTCTGAATAAACCTACTTTTCTTTGCTCATCCGGCCTTGGAAGTTACTTCAGATATAATGCCCTTTTATTAAACAGCCTGTTTTCTGATGTTATTTTTTTTTAGCCAAAGCAGTGAATTTCTTTCAGAGATGAAAATATCAGAAATTAGCTAAGATTTAGTTAGCACTTTGGCTGAACGGTCTCT
This sequence comes from Calotriton arnoldi, assembly GCA_963921515.1. NCBI lineage: Eukaryota > Metazoa > Chordata > Amphibia > Caudata > Salamandridae > Calotriton > Calotriton arnoldi. Next base: position 3,226,443 of record CAWUFW010000406.1, read on the forward strand.
CTTTTTTCATAAATATATGGATGTGAAAGAGGCGATGCTTACAGACAATTGGAAAAGATATGGTTCTTGGGAAGCTACACTGGCTGTTGGTCAGAGGGAGCATGAAATTTACCTTTCTGTCCCTAGGCGCACAATCCTTTAATGAAACTATTTAGCCTCTCTTAAGCACAGGAGATCCATGTACAAACCTAGAACAGTCTTGTGGTCGACTGCTAAACATTTTTGTGGCTGGTGTGGAAATAAAATATCCTTTCAATCGCTTCCATCTTGTGTAACAGACCAGTCCGAAAACCTGCTTAATAATAATCAACTTTCAAAAAGCATATAAAGCAGGGCGAGTGGTTTCCATGAGCGTGCAGATGCCCTTTCAGTCTTGTGGTGCTATCCAAATGCCTATGGAATGTAGTGAACAAGCTCTACTGAGATATGTTTGACCCTCTCACAGTCGGTATTGACTTCTGCGCAAATAGGTGACAATAATCCCAATATGGCTACACACCAATTCCCCCCTCCCCCTATTGTTTCCCCTTTTGCCAACGGCACATTCTCATCAAAACTATGCGCTCCTCCTCCGACACGCTCTCCTCCTACACTTGGGCTTTCCTTCCTGCCCTCCTTACTTCCGGGAGATCATCAGTTTGGTTACGCAGCAGAGTTGGAAGACACAATACAAAGATCTCCACATACAGTACACAACTTTAGTTCAATCTCTAGACTTTCACTGCAACTCGCACTCCTCCGATGCGTGAGCTAAAAGGGGGAGCAGATTTCTCCCCTGTTGTGCACTCAGGGGCTGTAAACTTAATCTCTTATGGAGCTCCACTCAGCAGTTATAGTAATTGAAATACTGTAATTAACCCTGCACGTGCCACGCTTATGAGTCCCAACCCCGGTAGCCCCCTGCCACCATGACAGCCCACTGCTGCCTTCAGGACCTTGATGACCTAGACCCATTTGTCTGCACTAATTTCCCGGAGCCGAGTGAGCAAATCCCATGACTGCACCAGCTTCTAGAAAATCCACTATAGCTAAGTTGGGCTGTGTGCGGAAGGGAACTGATACTCAAGCTGTTGATGGGACTGGTTGGGCATTGCCCCTTGCCGAAACCCTTCCTGAGTCGTTCAGGTAACTACTGTCATTCCCAAGCAACCTGCCTGCATGAAACCCTGACTCATGCCTAGCTTAGCAACATACAACTTTACCTGAGCCCCAAGCTCATGCTTTCTCGTCTCCTGCCTTTTGACCTGTGCCTCCTGCAATGCCTGTGCCCCGTGCCTTAGTTCCATGCCTGTGACTGTAATTTTTTGTAATGTTGCCTGCCTATACCCATCTCCTCACGTTCTTCCCCCTCTCTTTCGGAATGTTCGACCCAGCGATCCCGATCGAACCACTTCTGGCCCCCAGATTCAGACAATGTGCTGCATGGCTAAATACTTATAAGGACCCAAAGGTGAGACCGATTGCATTGCATATGCTTGTTAGCTGTGCTGCGCAGGATGGCTAAAGAGTAAAATAAATAAATAAATATAAAAAGGTGCTATGACACACCCGGCCGCCTCAATTTGTAGGCCCATGCAACACACATTCGCGCACCTACATAATGATGCAAGCTCTTTTTTTTGTTTTGTTTACTGATTCAAGTTGGATCAGTGAATAAATTAAAACTTTTTAGAGCAAAAGCAATTTTTTCTCTATTTGAGGCGCGAGTGGGAGGAAGCAGCTTGGAGGGGTGGGGAAGGAAGCAGACTGGTGTGCAAATCCTACGCATAAGCACTACGGACTAAAGGGGCTGAAGCAACACGGAAGACGCAGGTGGGGAAGCAATAAAGGTGAGAAAAAGAGAAACGTGGATTGCAGGGGAAGAGAAGCACACAGGCTAGAGAGATGTGGAGCTGTTTGGGGAAGCACATTGGCGAGAATACAATGTGGGAGAGCTGCACACGACGGCGAACAGAGCATGGGGGGTTGCAGAGAAGAACACAGGAGCGAGAGAGCAACATGGAATGCGATGAAGGGGGGAAGAGCAGTTCACAAGAATGACAGGTGGAAAATACAGGCACCCTCATGGGGTGCTTAACGAAAATGCAAAAATTAGTGCTTTAAAAAGAGAAGGCACAACGCAAGAAGCGGAAGTAAAGCCCACACAAGCTGACAAATAAAAAGCAAACTAATGTGAGTGGGAAAGCTCATCAGTGGTAAGCAGTTGGTGGGGGTCCAAGTCCACTGAAAGCTGACAAAAGGCTTTTTCGCCAACAGATAGCTTGCTCTGTCTGGTACGAGAGACCTAAAATGAGACCGGAATCAAGCTAAACACTCCTCTTATCCCTGAAGTGCCGGTTCAGGCAATATCGCAGCCCTGTACTAGGAAACTTTAACAGTGTTATTTTACAATAGATTTTTTAAAATAAATGCAGCAGCTCACCCAGAGGATTTCAAGATGCTTTGTGATGTTAAGAATCGGGCGTTGGCCCACCTGCATATCCAGCTATAAGAATACAGCTCTTAATTTCTCAAATGTCTTAAGTTTTTTTTTCTCTTAATACAGTTACTTGAAGGTTATCATTGGTTAGAAAATGGTGGTCCTACAATAGCTTACTTAAACTAAAATAGATTTTAATGTTTGGGCTGACCAAGACTCAAGCTTTCGTACTTCAATGACAACGGTTCGGGGGTGCTAATTTGTTCTGGACTCTTGTCTCTGCTACTTTATTGGTTTTTGCACTGTTTGTGTGAATCAACACATTTTTACAGGTTTGTAAGGGGCCTCGTGTCATGGCTTAAATATTATATTTCCTCTTTCTCAGTAAAATCGGAAATCAAAGTGCACTGCCTGGTGAATGTGGAAATTGAATAAAACGCTGCAATGGATTTCGGATAAGGTGCATCTGAGGTGCTAATCAGGATGATCATGTGAATGATTGAAATTCCAGCATTCAGCCATAGATTATCACTCATGAATTTAGGCACCGAAGCACAGTTGTGTTTTCCTGTAAACGAGGGTGTGTCTGGTGTGTTGCTGTGCTACTAATCTTCTAGTCTGTTCAGGGGATACCTGGCGAGGTGTTGCGAAATAACTTTACCCATGTGCACCTTCAGACTTCAGATTTTCAGTAGCAGTACTTCCAAATGGAGCACTGAGACTTGTGTTTCAAAGGCTTGGAGACTGTCCTGCATCTACTGTAAATAAACTCTACGAAATATATATCATTTTAGTTTATACTATTAATTGTGTTGTTCATCTGTGATTGGATGCTTTGGCATACAAAAAAGGTAATTAGTCAAATTATGTTACGCACTGGGTTGCTTCATGTTGGGTTTGTATCAACCTATCCGAAAGAGTGGGTCTTTTAAAGAAAGCCTTTGCAGAGAAAAAAAAAAAGCTTAAAGGCACTCTAAACTTGTCAGGTGAAATAAAACATCAGGAAAGCTGTAATCTTAGAGATGGAGGAAAGGAAAGAAATTGGAAGCTGAAAAATACAGGGCTTTTAGACACAGGGAGACCAGTTTGTTTTAACTGGAACAAAGTAAGTAAATGTATTCGAACATGTGCTATATCTCCCTAGGAGTAAAGACCATTTATTTCTAGGAATATTACTTATCTTTTGCAAGCAGCATAAAGCTGCCTTTAGTCAGGGTCCTTGTTAGAAACCTGAACTTTACTTGCAGGAGACTGTACGTTCTTTGGGCAGGAGTACACAGTGTCACTGGAGCTATCTCTTTGTTAGTAGCTTTAGAGATCACTTGTCAGGAGCATGAACTTTTCTTGCAGGAGATTGAGCTAGCTCTCTGTAGGATTTTAAGCTCTCATTCGGTTGAAGTGTGATCTGTCTTTTGGTTGGAGTGTGAACTCTCTCTCGATTGGAGCATTAAGTGTTTCTTGGTTGGAGTACAAACTATCTCCCAGCTGGAGTATGCACTATGTTTCGGCAGGAGCTTTACTGTTGTTTTGGTAGGTGTATGACATGAACAATGTTTTGGAAGAATCTGGAGCTATATCTTAGTAGGAGTATGAGCTCTCTGTAGGAGACTTTAATTTAGTAATTCCCAACTCCCTTTAAAATAGCCTTTGGTTGAAATGATTGAAAGCTATAAGAAGGAGGCTGGTGGGAACATGCTTTGTGTAAGGCTTCTTATAGGAGTGCTCCTGGTGGCATCTATTCAACTGAATTAGGGTCTCTGGTGTCAGACTCAGCAGTATTTAACTCCAACCCATTCCTAAATGAATAATTGGGAAATTAGACTAAAAAGAGAATTTTAGAAAGCCCCTTGGAGCTTTTATATATGGCGTTTTTACTTATCGCCTTTCCTGTTAAAACAATTTGGTTTATAGAGATGGAGAAGGAGATCGTGCAATGCAAAACCATTTTGGGTCATACATTGTTGCTATTGGATATAAAACTGGGTAATGCCAATATCATGCGACCAATATGGTGCTTATCGCCAAATGTAATGAATGGTTCCCAACTGGTGATAATGGCCACCACATCCACTACCAGACCTTCTCCCTCCCTCCCACACACATAAACACAAACCCTCAAACCCTTTATCCCCCTTGTTTTCTTCACCCTCTTCTTTGAAAAGACTTCAGTATTTGTATCATGCTCTTCTCCAACGCTTTCAAAACAGTGACATGGTCGCTGCATCTATACTCTCTTTTGGTTAAACCAAAAAAGGAGGCCCTGACCCACCAGATCGAGACCAGCGCCAACCAAACCAAGGAACTCTTCACCATCGTCAGAGAGTTCACATGCCCAGCAGCCACAGAAAACTCGATCCCCTCCTCACAGGATCTCTGTGACGCCCTCGCCGACCACTTCCACAGAAAGATAGTAACCATTTATAAAATTTGGATCCACAACCCTCTGACCTTTTCAGCAACCCATCGACCACAACCACCGACCACCTGCTCACCGCATGGGAACAACGCAGCACACCAATCACAACTACTCTGATTAACTCAATCCACTCAGGAGCACCCACTGACCCATGCCCCCATCAACTCTTCATCCTTGGAAGAGACGTGATCAGCCACCAGCTTACCACCATCCTCAACGCCTCCATAACCTCAGGCACCTTCCCTGATGCATGAAACACTCAGTGGATAGACCCCTCCTCAAGAAACCTTCGGCAGACCCCAGCAAGCTCCAGAACTACCGTCCCATCTCCCTTCTCCTGTTCCTTGCGAAAGTCCTGGAGAAGGCCATCAACCTCCAACTCGCCGATCATCTGGAGAGAAGTAACCTGCTGCGCCCGTCCCAATCAGGTTTCAGAGGCAACCACAGCACCAAGACAGCCCTGATTGCCACAACAAGCGACATCTGCACCCCACTCGACAGAGGAGAATCAGCCGCCCTTATCCTCCTGGAACTCTCCACAGCTTTGAACACAGTCTCCCAACACACACTCATCGATCGACTATGCCAGATTGGAATCACAGACGATGCGCTCAGATGGATAGCATCCTTTCTGATGGGACGCACCCAAAGAGTCCGCCTCCCTCTCTTCACCTCGCAACCCAAGCCCACCATCTGCGGCGTACCCCAAGGCTCACCCTCAGTCCAGTTCTCTTCAACATCTACATGACACCACTCGCAGACATCGTCAGATCACACAACATTAACATCATCCCCTATGCTGATGATTCACAGCTTGTCCTCTCAGCAGACCGCACCTCGACGAAGCCCAACTTCCACAACTGTATGAAGAACGTTGCGGTCCAGATTAAAGTCAACTGCCTGAAACTCAACACGGACAAAACAGACGCTCTGATCTTCGATTACACACTGCCCTCTGGAATGACTCCTGGTGGCCGGTGGAGCTCGGACCAACCCTCATGCCGAAAGACCACGCACGCAACCTTGGCATCATCATGGGTAGAGAATTCTCCATGAAACACCAGGTTAACGCCTGCTTCCACACGATCCGCATGCTCAGCAAAGTCTTCAGATGGCTCCCCATCAGCACAAGGAAAACTGTGACACAGGCCGTCATCATCAGGTGACTAGACTACGGCAGCACGCTCTCTGCAGGCACCACCACAGAACTCATGCAAAGACTCCAGACAATCCAGAACGCAGCACCCAGACTGATCCTCAACCTGCCCAAGAGGACACACATCACCCAGCAGTTGAAGGACCTCCACTGGCTGTCCGTCCAGAAGCGATGCCATTTCAAGCTTCTGACCCATGCCTACAAAGCCCTCCACAACCAAGGACCAGCCTACATAAACCACTGCCTGCTCTTCCACCAACCAACCAGAATTCTCCACTCCGCACACCTCGCATAGACAATATGTATCTGCCGTTGCCACTCTGGAGGACGCTCTTTCTCCCACCTCACTGGCAAGGCCTGGAACACCCTCCCCCGTCGCACCCCAACCTCGCTGACCCACTTCAGAAAGGGACTCGAGACCTGGTTCTTCAACTGATACGTGCAGCAGAGTGCCTGGATGCCCTCTAGGGTATTAGCCGCGCTATACAGATATGACTTCATTGATTGATTAAACCGATTCCAGCCTTCAGCTGTCTCTTCACAACCACTGGAGGCTACAAATGTTGGTTAGATGCCCTGAGCATTAATACCATTTGGAAGATACTGTGTCATAGCTGATGGCAGGAGAGTACACTCCCTCTGTTCAGGAGTAGCCCTCCCAGATATAAAAACTGCTCCTAAACAACCATTCACCTCACTCACCTTTGTCAAGTATATTTCACAACATTGACATTATTTTGCCCTGGTCACAGAGACTGTTATAACATTTAAAGCAGGTTGTGTGAGAGCCTTCAACAGATAAATAGATCTGAAAGAGACAATTAGTTATAGATTCCTTACCGTAGAATTACCCCCAGGCGTCAGACTGGATCCGGAGAATTTTTTCGTCAGCAGTACCCCTGCGCGTCGAAAGGTGGCGTCCGTCGATTCCGTGTTCGTCTTTAGCGTCGTGGTCGCCGGAAAGACGTTGCGGTATCTACTTAGACGCCGCCCTCGTGCTCTGACCTCAGTTTTTTCTTTTTCCGCGCTAGCCAGCGCAGATCCGGAGAGAGCGGTACCCTTAGCCACTTTTTGACTAACTTTTTGTCGACTTTTGTCGACACCGTTTTTGAGTCTATCGACTCCTGGTGCACGCAGGGATGTCCAGTCGTCCTCGGCCCGGCTTCAAGGCTTGCGACACCTGTCGCAAGCTGATGTCGGTTACGGACCCGCACCGCGTGTGCCTGTGGTGCCTGGAGCGCGACCATGATCCCAAGTCGTGCTCCGACTGCCGGACCATGAATCTGAAGTCTTTGCGGGAGCCGTACCGAAAGCTTCTCGAGGCCCGGCAGTCCGCTCCGTGCCGTTCGAGGTCCCGGTCGAGTGGGAGGTCGAGGGACCGGTCGTGGAGTCGCCACCACTCGTTATCGAAGTCTTCGCACTCCTCAGGTAAGTCGAAGCACAAGAAGAAGTCGAAGAAGCATCGTCGGTCTTCGCCTTCTCCCCGTCCGTCGGCCGACGCGACGAGGGATGCGGACGGTGCCTGTCCTGTGGCTCCGCGAGCGGAGCCTGAAGGGTCAACTCCGAGTTTCCCTCCTTTTCCAGGGGCCGGAGCGACCCCTGCCCAGCTTCGGAGTTTCTACAAAGCGATGCATGCCATCTTTGGGCAGCCCGACTCTGCCGGCGCGCCTTCGTGCCCCGCGGACTCAGGTGGGGGCCCTGGGTCTTCGATGCCGGCGGCTCCGGCGCCGCAGGGTCCCCTTGGATCCATGCCTGGATCCGGATCAGCGCCGGTCGACTTTGTTACACCTCCCCCGGCGCCGACTCCACTGGCACCGCGTCCGCAACCGACGCCGGTTGTGTCCCCAGCTGGCGTCGACCCCGGCCTCCACCCTGACTTGGACACGGAGCCGGACCGACGCTGGATCCGGCGCAGAGCGGTACTTTTGTACCTCTGTTCTACCCTGGCGTTCCCTATAAGCCGGCTTGGCAGCCAGAGGAGGGTGAGGAGGACTGGGAGGGGTCTGTGGACTCTTTAGCTGACCAGTTGGATGAACCGGACTGGAGAGAGGAGTTGGGGGAAGCCAGTGGTCTGGATACCTCTCCAGACCTTGGCATGCTGTCTCCTCCTACCGTGGCTACGGAGGAGGGGGCTTCTTACGCAGTGGTGTTGCATGGCGCGGCCGAGGCCCTCAACCTCGAGCTACCTACGGTGGCAGTCAGGACGTATCTCCTGACGGAGGTGCTTCAACCGGCAGCGTCCTCTTCGGAGCCCCTGCTGCCTTTTAATGAAGCCCTTACCGACATCCTTTTGGGCACCTGGTCCAGGCCCAACACAGGGGCTCCTGTGGATAGGATGATTGCCCGACGCCACTGCTCGGCTTCGGGCGACCCCTCTTTCCTCTCCCAACACCCCACCCCTGAGAGCTTGGTGGTCCAAGTCTCTACGTCCAAAGGCGCATTCCGTAACGCTCCACCTGATAGGGAATCCAAAAAGCTGGACCATCTTGGGAAGAAGATGTTTTCTTCCTCCAGCTTGGGACTGCGATCGGTAAACAACGCATGTCTGTTGGGCTGTTACACCCATTCTGTGTGGGATACGGTAGCGCAGGTGCTGCCACAGTGCTCGGAGGAGGCCCAGGCCGTGCTCTCCCAGGCAGTCGCCGAAGGGAGAGATGCAGCTAAGTTTGCCATTAGATGTGGACTGGACACCGCCGACTCACTAGGCAGGACGATTTCAACGTCGGTAGCCCTTCGACGCTATGCCTGGCTGAGGTCGACTGGTTTTTCCGGGGATGTCCAGGTTACCTTGCTGGACATGCCCTTTGATGGCCGTCCTCTGTTCGGCGACAAGGCAGCCAACGCGCTGGAGCGCTTCAAGGACTCCCGGGCTACGGCCAGGTCATCGGGCCTCTCCACCACCCGCCCTGCGCAGTATGCTTTTCGCCCCTTTCGTGGCTACGGAAGGGGTGCCCAGCCACATTCCACCCAGAGCCACAGGCCGGCGCAAGCTGACCAGCCCCTGCACGGCCGGGGACGTGGGACCCACCGTCGTGGGTCTGGGGCCAGCGAGCGGGCCAGTCCACCAGCGCCCCCTCTGCAGCAGCCTCCAAACCCTCCTAGTCCAACCTTTCAGGCCCACCAATCGCCAGTGGGCGGCAGGATTCACCATCACTCCCCCACTGGCGCACCATCACGTCGGACAGGTGGGTTTTGCAGATAGTCCGAAGGGGCTACTCCCTCCCCTTCGAGACTACCCCTCCATCCATGCCACCTCAGCACCATCGCATGTCGGAGGATCATCTTGCCTTTCTCCAACATGAAGTTACGGCTCTCTTGGCCAAGGGAGCCATCGAGCGAGTTCCTACCCCAGAAGTAAGTTGTGGTTGTTATTCCCACTACTTTCTGGTGCCCAAGAAGGACAAAGGCCTGCGTCTTATCTTGGATCTCAGGAACGTCAACCGCTTCCTCCGGAAGGAGAAGTTCAAAATGTTGACACTAGCTCAGGTCCTGTCTGCCCTCGTCCCTGGAGACTGGATGGTAGCGTTGGACTTGCAGGATGCTTACTTTCACATCCCCGTCCTGTCGGCCCACCGGCGTTACCTGCGGTTCACGGTAGGCCATGAACACTTTCAGTTTACCGTGCTCCCCTTTGGCCTTACCAGCGCCCCTCGGGTGTTCATGAAAGTGATGGCGGTGATCGCAGCTCATCTGCGCAGATCAGGGGTTCCAGTCTTCCCCTATCTCGACGACAGGCTGCTGAAGGCGAGCTCGCCCCAGGCAGTCGTCTCCCACCTCCAGACTACGGCGGACCTCCTGCACTTGCTGGGGTTCTCTATAAACGTGCCGAAGTCACACCTGATTCCCACTCAGAAGCTCCTTTTCATCGGAGTGGTTTTGGACACGACGCAGTTTCGGGCTTATCCTCCCGAGCAGCGAGTCCTGGATGTTCGGGCTATGATTCCGATCTTTCATCCTCTATTCCAGGTTTCGGTCAGAATGACCCTGAGGCTGCTGGGCCTCATGGCCTCCTGCATCCTGCTAGTGGATCATGCCAGGCGGCATATGCGGGCTCTGCAGTGGGACTTGAAGTTCCAGTGGGCTCAGCATCAGGGCAATCTGTCCGATTGCGTTCAGATCTCGGAGGGCACTGCACGACAACTGCAGTGGTGGCTAACGAACCGGGATTGGGTCACCGGCAGATCCCTCTCCCTTCCCCAACCAGAGTTCACAGTGGTGACGGATGCATCATTTCTGGGATGGGGCGGCCACATGGGAGAGGCAGAGATCAGAGGCCTCTGGTCTCCAGCGGAGTCCGGGCTCCACATCAACTTTCTGGAGCTTCGGCGATCCGACTTGCACTAAAAGCATTCCTTCCCTCTTTCCGGGGAAGAGTAGTGCAGGTGTTCACAGACAACACCACCGCCATGTGGTACTGCAACAAACAGGGCGGGTGGGCTCGTGGACCCTATGTCAAGAGGCTCTCCGTCTCTGGACATGGCTGGAACATCAGGGCATATCCCAGGTGGTTCAACACCTGGCAGGTTCTCTGAACGCTAGGGCGGACGAACTCAGCTGCAGGTGCATGATGGATCACGAATGGCGTCTTCACTCAGAGGTGGTGCAAGGTCTCTTTCAGCAGTGGGGAGAGCCATGGTTAGATTTATTCGCCACCAAAGAGAACGCCTAATGTCAGCAATTCTGCGCGTTGGACTTTCCAAGGCGGCACTCGCTAGGTTACGCTTTTCGTCGCGAGTGGAGTTGTGGTCTTCTATATGCCTTTCCACCTATACCACTTCTGCCCAGAGTGCTGAAGAAGATCAATCGCGACCGGGCCCAAGTCATTCTTGTGGCTCCGGATTGGGCACGAAGAGTCTGGTATCCCGAGCTGTTACACATGGCCATCGATCCTCTGATCAGACTGCCTCTTCGGGAGGATCTTCTGTCGCAGCAGCAGGGGACGGTCCTCCACCCAAACCTGTCCAGTCTCCACCTCCTTGCGTGGAGATTGAGCGGCGACAGCCTTCGATCTGCCTCCCGAAGTCTGTGACGTTATCTTGTCAGCCAGGCGTCCCTCCACCAAGACGGTATACGCCTGCAGATGGAACAAATTTGTGGCATGGTGCACATCAAAGGCTGTGGATCCCCTTTCCACCCCTCTTTCTGAGGTTCTCTTGTTCCTCCTTTCTTTGGCCCAGCAGGGCTCTGCTCTGGGCACTCTAAAGGGCTACCTCTCAGCCATTTCAGCCTTTCTTAGGCTTCCAGATTAGCCTTCTCTTTTCAAGTCCCCTGTTGTAAATCGTTTCCTTAAGGGCATTACTCATCTTTTTCCTCCTGTTCCCTTCGTAATGCCACAGTGGGACTTAAACTTAGTTCTAACTTATCTTATGTGCGCTCCCTTTGAGCCGCTACATAACTGACCCCTCAGACTTCTGACTTTAAAGACTGTCTTTCTTCAAAACCTCCTTTTCTGGCTGTTCATCCGGACAAGGTTGTTCTTCGAACTCGACCTTCTTTTCTTCCCAAAGTGGTTTCTTCTTTCCACATTGGTCAAACCATCACTTTGCCCACCTTCTTTCCGCCTCCGCATCCTTCTAAAGAGGAAGAGAGGCTCCACCATCTGGATCCAAAACGTGCGCTTTCATTTTATTTGGATCGTACAAAGCAATTCCGGGTGGATGACCAGCTCTTTGTTGGCTACGTGGGCGCCAAAAAAGGTCGGGCCGTGCACAAATGGACCATCTCTAGGTGGGTCGTTTTGTGCATAAAAGCTTGTTATACTTTGGCAAATAAGGCCCCTCCAGTGGGAATGCGCGCCCATTCCACCAGGGCGACGGCAGCTACCACTGGTTTGGGACGTGGAGTCCTCCTCAATGACATCTGTCAGGCAGCTACGTGGGCATCTCTGCACACGTTCACAAAACACTACTGCCTAGACAGCCAAGTCCGGAGAGACGGCTTCTTTGGCCGTTCGGTTCTCCAGGATTTTCTGGTGTGAACTTAGTTTGCAGACCGAAAAAGCGAAAGGGGGGTATTGGTTATCACAGGGTGTGGATTGGCGCTTGCCCAATATCGTAGAAGTAAAACGAAGAGATATCTGTACGGTGCAACAGGTGAGGGAAAACCCCTAAGCCCTCAATTACAGACACAAGTCTGTCTAAGTAAATAACGTCAAACCCTGTGCACACGCATGAAATAATTATAATACAGAAAGTAGAAATGAAGACAAAGTGTTCTTGCTTCAGGTGTAGGTTTAATGTTGTGTTGCTTCACAAGCCAGCCAACACGTGTTTCGTCTTTGGGTATTAACCCTAGACTTCTTCAGGGCTCAAAATTATTTAATCACTCTTTGGACCTTCCAGCTGGTGATAATTCCGACCCAGCAGGTCCTAATATTCACAGTGGTGCATGGACTCTCTTTTCGCAGTCGATTAAATCTCTTATACAGGAATACAATTCTGGTTCTATTGTTGTTATTGTGAAATTTTGATCATCAATTGTGTTAGTCCAAATAACGCGCTCATGCGTCTCCTTTGGATAGACAGAAAATAGCGTGGCACCATCCGCCACAAATCACTCCAGCGAGTACGCTAGGTGAACTGCTCGTCTCCGCAAACGGAGACGAGCAGTTCACCTAGCGTACTCGCTGGAGTGATTTGTGGCGGATGTGCCACGCTATTCTCTGTCTATCCAAAGGAGACGCATGAGCGCGTTATTTGGACTAACACAATTGATGATCAAAATTTCACAATAACAACAATAGAACCAGAATTGTATTCCTGTATAAGAGATTTAATCGACTGCGAAAAGAGAGTCCATGCACCACTGTGAATATTAGGACCTGCTGGGTCGGAATTATCACCAGCTGGAAGGTCCAAAGAGTGATTAAATAATTTTGAGCCCTGAAGAAGTCTAGGGTTAATACCCAAAGGCGAAACACGTGTTGGCTGGCTTGTGAAGCAACACAACATTAAACCTACACCTGAAGCAAGAACACTTTGTCTTCATTTCTACTTTCTGTATTATAATTATTTCATGCGTGTGCACAGGATTTGACGTTATTAGTTTGCAGACCCACCTCCGATGTTGGTATTGCTGGGGTATCTATTCTACGGTAAGGAATATATAACTAATTGTCTCCTTCAGATGAACAATTTACTTACCTTCGGTAACGATATATCTGTAAGAGACATAGATTAGTTATAGATTCCTTACCGCCCCACCCATCCTCCCCGTTCTGCGAGCTGACTTCTAGGGTCAGGGAATCCCTTTCAGGGCCCTAGTTTTGTGCACCAAAGGTCAGTGTCTTGCATGGCTCTGCGCTTCTGGCGTGGAATGTCGTGTAAAAGAACCGACGTCAGCGCGCGAGGGCGGCGTTTAAGTAGATACCGCGACGTCATTCCGGCGACCACGATGCCAACGACGAACGCGGAGTCGACCGACGCCACCTTTTGACGTGCAGGGATACTGCTGACGAAAAAATTCTCCATATCCAGTCTGACGCCTGGGGGTAATTCTACGGTAAGGAATCTATAAATAATCTATGTCTCTTACAGATATATCGTTACCGAAGGTAAGTAGCTTGTTCGTTGGGTGGCCAAAGGAAAACAAGAAAGGCAAGTTAATCCACAGTCACAACTTAACAATAATATCATGGCTAACAATTCAAGTGATGGAAAATTAAACCTGCAGAAATCTAAGGATTCCTGGGGTTATGGATAGAAGAAGGATGAACGTTTGATTCTCACAAGTCTTAGGACATTAACTTGCCACTGAATGACTCTGATCTTTACAGCTCTACCATTGATCACAGGGAGTCTTCATTTGATGTGGATGGTGCCTGTGATGGACACCTTGATGTCTTCCACTAAAACCAAATGGCTTGGCTTGTCACACAAGTAAGAGCACACACAGGTTTATGAAATGAGGTAATAAGGCATGGGATGAAACAGACCACTGGTGTAATTTTTCAGTTGCACGAGTGGCCACTGTGGTGGTGGGAGAGACTCTAGCATCTCCAGTTTCTTTGGTCTCCATGCATCTTATCATATGAAAAAAGCATGCTTTGAGATTGTCATCTGTACATATAGTTGATTATAGGTGGCTTCTCACCCTGTTGAGGACAAAACCACTAGAGTGTGCAACAGACAGTACAAATGCAGTAGCCACAACAGAAGAAGACATTTAATAAGGAAGTTGCCACAGCTAATAGACCCACATAGGCAAACAATGCACGTGAATCATAGTTCAAAGTGTCTAAGAATTAGGAGGAGGGTGAAGAAACAACCGGAGAATGTAAAGAAGCAGATACTAGGCCTGAGGCTGTTTAACTCATGGTGAAGAAAAAGAGAATGTTGGAAAGATAAATGTTCTTTTAATTATTCAAGAGGCAATCAGCTTGTGGAAATCTTTCCTTTAGGGAGGCAAGAATATACAGGAATGAACGAAAAGGCAACAAGAGTGCATGGTGGAAAGGATTCACTACGCTTGCTCACTTTGTACGATTAGCGCTTGCAATGTTTTTTTGATTTAGGATCACCAGATCTACAAATGCAAGGTTTTGAACCAAGACCTGGGCATGTGACTCACTGCACTACATGTGCCCTCTTTATTCCTATGCAGTTTGGCGTTCTTTAAAATGCCTGATGTCATGGACTATAACCACAATAGACGAGATAGCAAATTAGAAAACGTTTCTGGCTGTGGCCAAGAGCATCCACAGCAATACCATGACCTGTGAAGACTGGAGAGATGCTGGAATGTTGAGTGACTCATCCCACTGCGAATGAGTTTGAAAGTGACGCTAAAACGGGGTGTTAATAGATACTGAAGGTTGCAGCCGTACAGGGGACCAAAGAATTACACCTTCAAGTAACTCTGAAAGTTTTTTGATGGCTTTATTGTAATGAATGTGTCATAAAAGCTATAATGATGAATCTTTGAAGCCACACACTATTGTTTTCTTAACTAAAAATGCAAACAACTATTTCCGTCTAGACGTTACAGCAGCAAGAATGCAAACTTCTTTACAGCCGAAAGGAGGGACAGCGACCCGAGAACAAAGGGAAGAATCGATACAAGAATATTTTGCCATGTAAGTATTGGATTTCTTAGATATATTTTGTGCTATAATGCATTGTTCCCCTTGGTCTGGCTGAACATGTTCAAACATGATTTGCACTTCGCCAGAGAAACTCCCAGAGGACAAGTCTTTTTGTACTTCATTCACTATTAAAAAAAAAAAGGAAATATCAAGTTTATTGATTATACTTATGCTAATGAACTAATACTGGTCAACAGGGCTTACTGCAGTGTATTCTAACAACGAGAACTCCAGAAGAACCTATGTAATGCAACTTTTTCCCACCAAAAAGCGTTTCTAGTCTGTCTTCCATTTTGATTTTACAGAATGAAGTCAATTTCTTTTGAAGGGAGATTCTTCATTTACATCCGAGAAGGGCCTTTGTTAGCATGTTCAAAATTGTTATAGTCTATTGAATATGCTTATTAAGCCACTTATATTATAAATCTACTGTGGTGGTTCAAATAGAAATGTATATCCAGATCCTGATCGATTGTTTAGAACACTCATGGAGAAGATTGAGTCCTAGGCGGTGTGATGCTGTGGTATGTCTGCCTTTATTTGAGGGGTATCTGTCCTTAGTCTATCATGGCTAATCTGCAGTCATTCATTCAAGCAATCTTTCCTGAGTAGTGGGTGCCTTTAGTCTCAAGGGACAATGAGGCAGATGCTTCCTCCTGCTCCTGTGTCTGAAAGAGTGTCTGATATTCACCATGGAACGCTTGTTAATTCGCTTTTGCGTTTGTGACAAGTGAAGAGAAAAGTTGGTCAGGAGCAGGGTTTTACTATATTTTGAATGAAAAGTTTAAAATTATTTAAAGCATGTGTTGACTTCTCCATAACATGCAGTTTTCAAGCTATCTTGGGACAGCTGTAACGGCTGGCCTTCCCACCTGATCATCATCTTAATTATTTCGTGTCTACAGAATAAATAGTGTTGTAGAGCCCTGAAATCAATATTATATTCTTACCTGCTTATGTGCCAGCTCTGCAGACTTCCTCTGCTCAGTACATGCACTAAGTGACATAAAAGGTAACTGAGCTATTTAAAGTGCTTGATTTGGGAACCATTGTAAATGCACACGGTATTTTGTCATCTGTTGCAATATGAGTATGAAAGTATCATGTGAAAATACACAGACTACAACATTATGGACTTCAGGTTTAAAGAACATATGAATGTATGTACATACAACAAGAAGCTGAATCTTATGTTGCCATTAGCAGCTGACCCCAAATTTGCTATGAAAGAAGTTACCATAGAAATTTAAACCTGTCCAAAAGAGGTGCAAAGTGAGATTGGCTAGATTTGGGGATAATGGCAGTTTAATAATAATGAGGTTCATTCCTTTATATTGTTGTTGTTTTTTAATCTACTTGTTTGAATTATTATTTGTACACTGTGTTTTCACTTGGACAAAGTTGGGCCCCTGGGTTTACAAATAGATGGGTAGAACGTTTTGCAACCCTGTGATTAACCTGCAACTGAAAAGGGTAATTTCATGTGTATTTTTTTCTCTGATTAGTTGATCACACCAGAGTTATTCTGCATGACGGAGACCCTAACGAGGCAGTATCGGATTATATCAATGCTAACACCATTATGGTAAGCACCTTTGTTCGCGTTCTTATTTTAATATTACAATATAGACTACAGTAAATTTAAAAGTCATCTTAAAATTGCTGAGATGCAGGCATTTCGCCAGTTTTTGGTAATGCAAAATTTGATATTAAAAATGTTAAGGGTGGGGCGTGGCCTGGCCGCGAAGCGAAATGGCCGCGAGGAGGTGAAGCTCCGTGCCCTGAAGGCCTGAAACCGCATGTAAATCCGTCCATTTATCCGGCTCTCCACAGCAGCGGGCAGTGGAAGGTGTAGGATACACCCGCCGAGCCCCCACGCATTGTCCGGTCACTGGCGCTGCGGCTCCGGTCTAGCTCGGAGCTGCGACGGAAGTAGGCCTGCGATCACCGGCCTGAAGTTTGGAGGTGGCCGTCTTGGGGCTCCGAGAGGGCGGCCGCGACTGCCTGGTTGAGGCGGCGCCCTGAAAGATTTCGTTTGTTTTTGCCCGCACTTAAGCACCTGAGTCGCGGACGCCACAGCGGATGCCAGTCCGTCGCCTCCCTCTTCACCAGCGGCTGCCACGGGGGCCATGTGACGGCGGTGAACCGTGGTGCAGCCCACCATCGTCAGAAGTGCCTGCCCCCTACAGGGATATAGAACCCAGCAGACCGGACCTCTGAGATTTGGGTCCGGCTGCATTTGCAGTGGCTTATGTGGTGCAGTGGAGGCAGTGGATAGGAGTGGAGGTGGTCATTCCTCCGTTCTCTGTGCCTGTGAGTGGGTTGGTGAGCGGTGGTGGCACAAATTGCACCGTGAAGTGCCGAAAAACCTTGGGGGGCTGGGCGCGTCGGCCCTGCTCCTGCGATTTTCGCGGCGGAAGAGCCGAGGGAACAGACTCGGTGCTGTGGGTGGCACTGCGGTCAAGACCGGGAACCCTCAATCACGCCCGGTGGCCGCAGAGCTGAGACCTGTTGGCAGCACGGTGCAGGTGGCTCCGGATCCAGGCATTCTTACTCTCCTGAAGGCAAGACTCTCAATTATTGTTGGCACTGGTAAAACACTGTTCTGGGACTGACTGGAGAGTTGGGCCTTGCCCGTTGTGAATGTAGTGAATATATTAAAAAGTAGCGCCAAGCAGAAGCACTCCACCGGTGGTAAAGCGTCATGTCGGGGCCCAAGGGACAAAGGTCCACACTGCAGACAAAACTGGACAAATGTACCACCCACAAAACGACTGAAGCTGAGATGGCGAGAAGCGGAGAAGTAGAAAAATCACCCACCCCAACCGGGGAAGCGCCAACACTAACCGACGTCATGGCAGCCATAGCAGGGGTACGTACCTCGCTCGAACACAAAATGGATACAATATCTATAAATATGGCGCTAATCCGTGCCGACTTGCAAAAGGCAAACGAAAAGGTGAAAACCATGGAGGGGGTGACCAAAGAACTGAGTGGTGAAACACAAAAAATGGGCAAAGAAATAAAAGAGTTACAAATAGTGCAGCGCAGATGAGACGCCCAATTAAATGATTACGAAGGACGCGCACAATGTAATAACATTAGAATTATTGGGGTTCCGGAACGATCGGAAGGACCATCTACGGACCTGTTCGTTGAGTACCTGATTGTGAATCACCTACGCCCCGAAAGGCTGTCAAAATTCTTTACGGTTGAAAGGGCACACAGGGTGCCGGGGGGGAGGCCCCAACCCGGGGCCCCTCCGAGTCCAATTCTGGCACGGCTCCTCAACTTCAGAGACCGGGACAATATCTTGCACACAGCACGCAATAAACCTCCCGTAAAATTTGAAAATAGTGAACTTTCCTTTTTCCCTGACTTCACCCTTGCGGTTCAACGCCAACGGCGCACCTTCCTGGACGTAAAGAAGTCACTAAGAGACAAAGGCATCCGCTACGCGATGTTATTCCCGGCTAAACTGAGGGTGGAGGCAGAGGGCAAGACTTAGTTTTTCGAAGCGCCAGAAGCAATGGTTGGACGGTTGGAGACCAGCTAAACTGCACAATGCGAAATGAGGGACCAGACTTTTGGTGCAACTCTGACCAGTGCCTGACCAAATTTATCTGTGCTGACCAAGCTATCCCTATCTCACACTTTCTTCTTTGGATGCCAGGGGTCTGGAGACGCATCACAGATCCAGCTAAGCAAATGTTTTGTGATTTTTAATTGAAAAATGTCTTGTTTTTGATACAGGTCCATGCATAATAATGTGGGATTGCATAACAAAGCGGTGGGAGGTTTGATGGGTAGGAGTCTGTAGCCCCTTTCCCCCATGTCCCACTAGTTAATTATTCAGTTTGGGCAACAGGCACTCTGCACTGTTGGGGTAATGGGCAGTTCGGAGCCCAGAGTGCGGGGAAGCAGGGAGGGCAACAGGGTGGGGGTGTTGGGAGGGTTGTTTTCAGAATGTTACTCTTTGTTTGTCGCAGCATTGTATACATTGAAGCTCAGCAGCAGTACTATTTTGACTATGACTATGGTGTTGACCATGCGGTGGACCCTCCTCCGATTGGATTAGGAAAGAAGGGGTGTTTCCGAGGGGTGGTTGGGTGCCCCCTTTTAGTAACAGATGATATCAAGGGACATGGGTGTGGCAAGTGAAGCAAGGCTCAAGTTATTATCCTGAAATGTAAGCAGAGAAAGAACAAACGGCAGACCAAGGTCAAGCACATTCAATCCATATGTACAATAAAGTAAAAAATGGTGCAATTACTTCCTGCACCCGCCGTCCGGAGGTGCCACTAATAGCCACATTTTCCAGAAAGATGGAAGGTGCACTCGTTGTGGAGTCAGTAAAGCAAGCAGAGATCTGTTCTTAAAGTACTTCTTTTATTCCTTTGATTCTTAAAAACTGGCACACAGCCAACGCGTTTCGTTCCCAATTTTGCCAGAGGGAACTTCATCAGGGCTGTAACATCATAGACAATACATAACATAAATACCACATTAACGAACATTGAAAAAACATTAATAGTTACAAATGGCCCACAAACTTATGAAAGCAAAACATCGCATAGCACATTAACAAGCATCTGAAAGAAATAGATAATTTCAGATGACCCACGTACATATATAACAAAATCTCACATACAACAAACATATATATTAAAAAATGCTTCACCACAACATCAATAAAACCCACAAGTTGAAAACGGGGTAGTAACCCAACAATAGCAACTGCATATTCTGAACAGTGACACTATTGGTAAGTGAATAAATTTGTGCGCTCCTATAAAAATAGGAACTACACAATCTCAACTCTAATAAAAAGAGACTTCTCAAACAAGAACAGCATTTTATATGCGCTCGTATACCAATAATTATTTACACCAGACTATGAACAATAACACTATTGATAAGTGAATGATTTTATGCGCTCCTTTAATAGTAGTTGTTTACCCCAAAACTATAAGCAGTAACGATATTAATAAGTAAGTGATTTGGCTGCTAGAGGTCCCCACCCAGTCTGTGCAATAGTGAGGGACTAAAAGTTGAACTCGCCAATTTGCCAGTTACACATAAGAAAAGGCTGCAACTAGATTTGCATAATAGTGTGGGCTGTATCTCACCTCATCAATAACCAGCTGGTGGGTAGTTTTCAGAAGTATTTATGGTAAGTCAAGGCCTCAGAGGCAAGATATGGCCTCAGTAGTAATGTGTATTCACAAAAATCTAAGAAAAGAAAGAAAGTCAAGGTCGTAAGCCGTGATAGAGCTTAAGACCAATAAAAAGGATATCCTAATGGTAATCACATATTATAAAAGTTGAAACCTTCTATTGTGAATGCAGCCTCATGATTTATACCAGAAACAAGAGGGGCAACAAGCATAATGATAAAGAAGCGTGTGTACCAGAATTAGTGCCTTGTATTGAAAGAAGGTGAACTCACCTAGCACCCAATAGGCTGTAGGGTATCGAGTATCCCGAGCTCTGTATTGGAAATATGAGAAAATCCCAGTCACCACCGTCCCATCAGGGGACAAATTATCTATGCGGTCCTGGTATATATGCTGCCGAGTAAAAATAACAGAAATCAGAGAGAACACAACATATTTCATTGCCTCCATTACCCATAGTTTAAAAAAATTATAAGTATTATTAGGATGTAAAGCATCCAAAACCATGTTTCCACATCGAACACCCATAGTGATAAATAATCCACCTTTGTAACCGGGTGTTAACCAGCATGTAAGCCATATATCTATTAAAGGTGAGTATCAACATATAACAGCGAGCCGAATATGAGAGACCGAAGACAGAAGGGCTGTAATGAATGCAGCACAACAATAAATTGTATAATACGTGATCAAAGCCGTGGAGCAATAAAAACAAAACAGCAAACTCAGTCTGGAAAATATTAAGATAAAAAACCATGCCGCGTAGCCAAGACTAAAAAGGCTACAGTGGTAATGCAACATGTCCAATTGTCATCTGTTCAGGTATAGAACGATATACTGAATAAGCGCGCTAAAGCAGCTAGTTTGAAATCCTAAAAAACCGCGCTAAAGCGACATATTTTAGAAGCGTGGTATAAAGAAAACCGCCGCTGTGCCCAAATTAAGGCAACCATGAGGGAACGCGAAATAAAGGACAATGTCCCGATATAAATGCCCAATAACCACAATAGAAACTGGTGTCAACCCCCAGAAGACCCCATGCCACAATGTATTAAAAAGCGTACACATAGCGGGAATACTAAAAAATAACATTACGTACATAAGTGCTAAGGCTAAGAATTAACCAACCCATATCTTACCTTTAGAACGGCATGGTCGCATGCATTACGGCATGATAACCGGCAAGACTGATCATGAAAACATCGTGCCATTATTTGAAGACCGAAGCAAACGCTACGTACTGCGTTCAGTTACGGTCACGTGGGCGTGGAGAGAGACATGGGGGGAGCGTCAAACAAATCAATCGTCCAAAGGAAGGACAGCAGCGGCCATATTAGAGTGGCTAATGATTACCATATCTACCTCTCAAAGAGACGTTGAAAAGTTAAAACCAATGAAAGATAATCACAAATAAAAAGACAGAACACAACGATATTCATAAACAAAATACCAAATATTCCACAAAAGGGAAAAAAAATAATTAGATTAAAAAAAAAAAGACATAAAAAACAACAAGAACGCGGCGGGGTAGGCCAATGTTCATAAAGTGAAAGGAAGCGCCTGAAGTGTGTGTCCCTAGTCCGAAGGTTAAAATTATAACAATAACGGACATGACCATCCTAAAGTTCCCTCCGGTTATCATAGCACAGATGGCAATTAGCGGCAGAGTACGTCCTATTATGGTCTCTGGGGTCAAAGCTATGATCAGCAAACTGACCGAGGAGACCATAATACATGGCCCCTTTTGTTAGCTTGGGTCTGCCCCAGTATAAGTGTGGCCTATATAATTTAAGGTGTATAGGTAAACGTATGCAAAGGGAAAAGTGCCCAGGGGAAATATAAACAGCAATAAGAAGAGATGTTCACGCCAAATACAATGGCAAGCGAAAATAAAATAGCAGTTGACCCCAGTATAAGTGTGATCTATATACTGAAGACTGTATTGGTGACGGTATACCATGGGAAAAGTGCCCAAGAAAAACAAAAGCAGCAACGATGCAAGATATTCACGCCAAATGAAATGGCATAATATACCAATTTAAAAAATGCCCAAGGGAAATTAAAATAGAACCGATAGAAAGTCTTCATGCCAAATGAAATGGCAAGTAAAAATACAGTAGCAGATGACAGTAGAAAGCCATAGCTCCAAGTCCAAACCTGAAATACTTGATGGTCAGTCTCAGAAATGCGGGTGCCTGGGAGTTCTGCAGTAAACCATCATTAAGAATAAATAAATAAATAAATAGACAGGTATGAGGGTATAGATGGTCAAGTAAGAGGGGGTCACGATAAAGAATCCTATATGGATTTAGCAAGGGGGAGACACGCAGGAGTCCAAGGGTGAAAGCAGTGAATGAGGTATACCCTGTGACATCATGTCACTGTTCATCAATAAGAACCACATACTAAAGCAAATCAAGTTTTAACCTAAGAAATGGTGTAATTCCCGATCTGTGTTGTGTCCCATCACAGTAGCTTGAAGGCGACAAATCCATTTTGCCTCCCTTTGTCTGACCAGGAGTTCTCGGTTTCCTCCTCTGTTCCCGACTGGGATATAATCAATGCCATGGATCCAGAAAGTGTTGTTGTTGGGGTGTATGTCCCTGTAATGGTCACTAAGGGGGTAACGACTGTCTTTATTGAGTATCGCCCTTCGATGTTCCTGTATACGGATTTTTAATGGGCGTACAGTGCTACCCACATAAATGATGTCACACTCACATCCTAGCACATAAATTACATGTGTGGTGTTACAATTTATAAAATGTGCAATGTTGTAGGGCACAGAGTTATTGTATGTAAAGCTGGTAGTTTTGTTGCGTCCAAAAGGACAGACGTTACATGAAGCACATGTATAGAAACCTAGTGGTTTAGGAGGTAGCTAGGAGTTCTGACTTTGCTTGTTAACGACATAACTCGGGCACAGAGCATTGCGTAACGTTTTGCCCCTTCGGTAGGTCAGTGTGGATACACCAGAGATGCAATTTTTTAACCGAGGTACATCTAGTAACAGACCCCAGTTCTTTTTAAGGATATTCTGAACTTTATTGCTGTTGGTGTTATATTGTGTGACCAAACTCACTGTCCTCTCATTTGAAATCTTTTTGTTTTTTTGGCATATCCCGGAGAGTGTCCTCCCTCGTTAGATGCTTAGCTCTTATTATTGCTTTATTGAGAATCTCTTTTCTGTATCCTCTTTTTAGGACTCTTTTTTCGCATTCATGTATGTTTTGCCAGTAAGTCTCCTCCTCGCTGCAGTTCCTACGGATTCGTGTTATCTCCCCAAACGGAATGTTATTAATAACAGACCGCGAATGGGCGCTTTCTGCATGGAGAACCCCATTACATGCTGTATCCTCCCTGTAAAGGGTGCTCTCGATCACTTGGTCCTTGATATAGAACTGTATGTCATACAGTCACACAATATAACACCAACAGCAATAAAGGTGCAGAATATCCTTAAAAAGAACTGGGGTCTGTTACTAGATGTACCTGGGTTAAAAAATTGCATCTCTGGTGTACCCACACTGACCTACCGAAGGGGCAAAACGTTACGCGATGCTCTGTGCCCGAGTTATGTCGTTAACAAGCAAAGTCAGAACTCCTAGCTACCTCCTAAACCACTAGGTTTCTATACATGTGCTTCATGTAACGTCTGTCCTTTTGGCAGCAACAAAACTACCAGCTTCACATACAATAACTCTGTGCCCTACAACATTGCACATTTTATAAATTGTAACACCACACATGTAATTTATGTGCTAGGATGTGAGTGTGACATCATTTATGTGGGTAGCACTGTACGCCCATTAAAAATCCGTATACAGGAACATCGAAGGGCGATACTCAATAAAGACAGTCGTTACCCCCTTAGTGACCATTACAGGGACATACACCCCAACAACAACACTTTCTGGATCCATGGCATTGATTATATCCCAGTCGGGAACAGAGGAGGAAACCGAGAACTCCTGGTCAGACAAAGGGAGGCAAAATGGATTTGTCGCCTTCAAGCTACTGTGATGGGACACAACACAGATAGGGAATTACACCATTTCTTAGGTTAAAACTTGATTTGCTTTAGTATGTGGTTCTTATTGATGAACAGTGACATGATGTCACAGGGTATACCTCATTCACTGCTTTCACCCTTGGACTCCTGCGTGTCTCCCCCTTGCTAAATCCATATAGGATTCTTTATCGTGACCCCCTCTTACTTGACCATCTATACCCTCATACCTGTCTATTTATTTATTTATTTATTTATTCTTAATGATGGTTTACTGCAGAACTCCCAGGCACCCGCATTTCTGAGACTGACCATCAAGTATTTCAGGTTTGGACTTGGAGCTATGGCTTTCTACTGTCATCTGCTACTGTATTTTTACTTGCCATTTCATTTGGCATGAAGAGACTCTATCGGTTCTATTTTAATTTCCCTTGGGCATTTTTTAAATTGGTATATTATGCCATTTCATTTGGCGTGAATATCTTGCGTCGTTGCTGCTTTTGTTTTTCTTGGGCACTTTTCCCATGGTATACCGTCACCAATACAGTCTTCAGTATATAGATCACACTTATACTGGGGTCAACTGTTATTTTATTTTCGCTTGCCATTGTATTTGGCGTGAACATCTCTTCTTATTGCTGTTTATATTTCCCCTGGGCACTTTTCCCTTTGCATACGTTTACCTATACACCTTAAATTATATAGGCCACACTTATACTGGGGCAGACCCAAGCTAACAAAAGGGGCCATGTATTATGGTCTCCTCGGTCAGTTTGCTGATCATAGCTTTGACCCCAGAGACCATAATAGGACGTACTCTGCCGCTAATTGCTATCTGTGCTATGATAACCGGAGGGAACTTTAGGATGGTCATGTCCGTTATTGTTATAATTTTAACCTTCGGACTAGGGACACACACTTCAGGCGCTTCCTTTCACTTTATGAACATTGGCCTACCCCGCCGCGTTCTTGTTGTTTTTTATGTCTTTTTTTAAAATCTAATTATTTTTTTTCCCTTTTGTGGAATATTTGGTATTTTGTTTATGAATATCGTTGTGTTCTGTCTCTTTATTTGTGATTTTCTTTCATTGGTTTTAACTTTTCACCGTCTCTTTGAGAGGTAGATATGGTACTCATTAGCCACTCTAATATGGCCGCTGCTGTCCTTCCTTTGGACGATTGATTTGTTTGACGCTCCCCCCATGTCTCTCCCCACGCCCACATGACCGTAACTGAACGCAGTACGTAGCGTTTGCTTCGGTCTTCAAATAATGGCGCGATGTTTTCATGATCAGTCTTGCCGGTTATCATGCCGTAATGCATGTGACCATGCCGTTCTAAAGGTAAGATATGGGTTGGTTAATTCTTAGCCTTAGCACTTATGTACGTAGTGTTTTTTTTAGTATTCCCGCTATGTGTACGCTTTTTAATACATTGTGGCATGGGGTCTTCTGGGGGTTGACACCAGTTTCTATTGTGGTTATTGGGCATTTATATCGGGACATTGTGCTTTATTTCGCGTTCCCTCATGGTTGCCTTAATTTGGGCACAGCGGCGGTTTTCTTTATACCACGCTTCTAAAATATGTTGCTTTAGCGCGGTTATTTAGGATTTCAAACTAGCTGCTTTAGCGCGGTTATTCAGTATATCGCTCTATACCTGAACAGATGACAATTGGACATGTTGCATTACCGCTGTAGCCTTTTTAGTCTTGGCTACGCGGCATGGTTTTTTATCTTAATATTTTCCAGACTGAGTTTGCCGTTTTGTTTTTATTGCTCCACGGCTTTGATCACGTATTATACAATTTATTGTTGTGCTGCATTCATTACAGCCCTTCTTTCTTCGGTCTCTCATATTCGGCTCGCTGTTATATGTTGATACTCACCTTTAATACATATATGGCTTACATGCTGGGTAACACCCGGTTACAAAGGTGGATTATTTATCACTATGGGTGTTCGATGTGGAAACATGGTTTTGGATGCTTTACATCCTAATAATACTTATAATTTTTTTAAACTATGGGTAATGGAGGCAATGAAATATGTTGTGTTCTCTCTGATTTCTGTTATTTTTACTCGGCAGCATATATACCAGGACCGCATAGATAATTTGTCCCCTGATGGGACGGTGGTGACTGGGATTTTCTCATATTTCCAATACAGAGCTCGGGATACTCGATACCCTACAGCCTATTGGGTGCTAGGTGAGTTCACCTTCTTTCAATATAAGCCACTAATTCTGGTACAGACGCTTCTTTATCATTATGCTTGTTGCCCCTCTTGTTTCTGGTATAAATCATGAGGCTGCATTCACAATAGAATGTTTCAACTTTTATAATATGTGATTACCATTAGGATATCCTTTTTATTGGTCTTAAGCTCTATCACGGCTTACGACCTTGACTTTCTTTTTTTTCTTAGATTTTTGTGAATACACATTACTACTGAGGCCATTTCTTGCCTCTGAGGCCTTGACTTACCATAAATACTTCTGAAAACGACCCACCAGCTGGTTATTGATGAGGTGAGATATAGCCCACACTATTATGCAAATCTAGTTGCAGCCTTTTCTTATGTGTAACTGGCAAATTGGCGAGTTCAACTTTTAGTCCCTCACTATTGCACAGACTGGGTGGGGACCTCTAGCAGCCAAATCACTTACTTATTAATATCGTTACTGCTTATAGTTTTGGGGTAAACAACTACTATTAAAGGAGCGCATAAAATCATTCACTTATCAATAGTGTTATTGTTCATAGTTTGGTGTAAATAATTATTGGTATACGAGCGCATATAAAATGCTGTTCTTGTTTGAGAAATCTCTTTTTATTAGAGTTGAGATTGTGTAGTTCCTATTTTTATAGGAGCGCACAAATTTATTCACTTACCAATAGTGTAACTGTTCAGAATATGCAGTTGCTATTGTTGGGTTACTACCCTGTTTTCAACTCGTGGGTTTTATTGATGTTGTGCTGAAGCATTTTTTAATATATATGTTATGTTAATGTTAATGTTAAAAATAATTTATAAAGCGCACGTACACCAGGTGGCATGGCGCTATAGAGAGACTTCAATTGCTATCCGATAGACATCAGTCATAGGCCTGTCTAAAAAGCCATGTTTTGAGGGACTTCCTAAACTGCAGAAGGTTTGTGCAAGACCGGATCTCCAGTGGAAAAGAATTCCATAGTTTGGGGGCAAGAACCGCGAATCTGCGGCCTCCTTGACGCACCCGCTTGAATGACGGAGTGGTAAGAAGTGAGAGGTGAGCGGAGCGTAAGTTACGTGTAGGGGTATGCTTGGAAATCAGGCAGTTGATAAATACAGGATTATTGCCTTGTAAAGATTTAAAAATAAGGCAGCCTGTTTTAAAGGCACAGCGCTGGGCAACAGGGAGCCAGTGCAGTTCCTTCAGTAAGGGAGTCGCTGATTGCCATTTCGGTTGTCGAAGGATCAGTCGGGCTGCATGGTTTTGAACCATCTGAAGCCGTTTTAGCAGGTAAAGAGGCATGCCCAGGTACACCGAGTTGGCGTAATCAAGATGTGACAGGACCGTGGCTATTACGACCTGAATCAGGGCTTCCTGAGTAAGGAGGCGGTGTATCTTCCTGATCTTACGCATTTGGAAAAAACACTTAGAGATGACCGCACCGACCTGAGTTTTTAGAGAGAGGTCATTGTTAAGGGAGACTCCAAGTGTTTTAGCCGAAGGGGACGGGGAGGGTGGGGGTCCTAGCTCTGGAGGCTAATAATGGGGACCCCAATATTTTTGGCAGTCCCCGGTGAGAACAAGCTCTGTCTTACCAGGGTTCAGTTTAAGATGATTGAGGTCCATCCATTGTTGAATGTGCCGCATTGTAGCCTGAAAGTCTATGACTGATTTGTGTGAGTTGTCGATTCTGAAAAGAAGTTGGAGGTCGTCTGCGTAATTAAAAACAGTTACCTTCATTTCTTTGAGGGACTGAATCAGAGGGGCAATATAGAGATTAAATAAATGAGGAGAGAGAGCCGAGCCCTGTGGGACACCGCAGGTAATTTTACGGGGGAGGCTGAGAAGTGGCCCTGGCGGACGGCCTGAGAGCGATCTTCCAAAAGGAAGCGAGCCAGAGAGCCGCTGTACCTTGGATACCAGCATGTTTGACACGGTCGAGCAGAATAGTATGGTCGACCGTGTCAAAGGCGGCAGAAAGGTCCAGTAATACCAGTGCCTGAGGGGAACATCTATCTGCGTTGTCCCGGAGAGTATCCAGGACAGCAAGTATTACCGTTTCAGTAGAATGGGCCGGCCGGAACCCTGCCTGATAAGGGTCCAAATATTTAGATTCCTTCAGAAAGTTAGAGAGACATTTAGCTACATGGGCCTCCAAAATCTTCGCCAAAAAGGAAGCAGAGAAATCGGGCGGTAGTTAGACAGAAGCACGGGATCCGCTCCAGGTTTTTTAGGAGGGGTACCACTGTGGCTTTCTTGAAAGCCCGGGGAACTTGGCCAGATGAAAGTGACTCGTTCAGAAGAGCCAGTGCGGGGCCAGGAAAGACTGCGAGGCAGTCCTTTAATATATGTGGCGGGCAACAGTCAGAAGGTGCACCTGATTTGACTTTTATAAGGAGATCCTGGAAAGTCTCCACTCTGATAGCAGGAAAGCAGCTGATACTATAGTTGTTACTATGCACGACGGAAGGGTTTTGGATGGGAGAGTACTTAGGAATACTAGCTTTAATAGTAATAATTTTTTCAATAAAGTAGTCATTTAACGAATCGCATAGTGTTTGGGAGTGTATAGCCTTCAAAAGAATTCTCTCAGGATTGGCTAATTCATTAATGATGGAGAAGATTTCTTTAGAGCTATTGTTGGACTTCACTATGCGCACAGAGAAATGAGCGGCTTTGGCCGTAAGAATGCTCCTCTTAAATTCCTTCCGAGCTGTGATATAGAGGAGTTTTTATCGAGGGAGTAATTCGATCGCCACTGCCTCTCAAGTTGGCGCACTGCCAATTTCTGGGTTTTAAGTTCAGGGGAGAACCATCGCTGTGCGTCTACACGACGGGCCAACTTAACTTTTTAAAAGGTGCATGCTTGTCGCTGGCATTAAGTAGCCACTCGGATATGTGCATTTCCGATGCATTAATGTCAGTGCCAGGGGAAGGAGTAGTGCTAGACAGTGTATCAAGAAAATCTTTTTTGTTAACGTTATTCCATTTCCTAGCATAGCTACCCTCGGCCGTGCTGATTTTCTCGGTGGCCGGAAGAGCATATGCAAATTTTATTAAATAGTGGTCAGACCAAATGCAAGGGGCAATTAAAGGAGTAGAAATGGTCAGACCAAAAGTCCAGATTTGATCAAGGACATGCCCTTTTAAATGAGTAGGAGACGAGATTTGTTGAGTAAAATTCAGATTTGTAAGAAGATCAGTCATCTCAGCTGATTGTGCCCCTTCCTGTGGGTCATTGAACCAGTAGTTAAAATCTCCCACAAGAAGGACCTTGGCATGATCAATCACGAGTTTGGCCATCTGTTCACTGAGTGAGAGAGGAAAGAAGGGCATCTGATAAGGTGGTCTGTAGATTAACACACAGACAAAAGAGTCATTGACAGATTCAAAATGTACTACTATATTCTCTGTCTCTTTAAGGGAAAGACATGTCAGAGAGCAGAACTTAAAATCCGTATGAATGATGGCTGCCACCCCCCCCCAGATTTACCAGGTGGACGGTTGGCAAAAATGATATAGTAATTGGGGGTAAGGCTGCCAGCATATCAGGGGCAGAGTCGGCAGTAAGCCAGGTTTCAGTCAGTAGTAGAACATCAGGTTTATCAGTAGTCAATAGAAGAAATATATCTAACTGATGTCTAACTAGGGAACGGGTGTTAAGGTAATGGATCGATAGAGGCCTAGCTTCGAGTTTAGCCTGGCTATGTAAGATGTGCTTGGGAATGTTAGAGGTCTGTATTTCTGGAAAGATGCTTCGGTTAATAAGAATTCCATGTTTAGATATAAGTGATAGAATTTCACAGGCAGGGTGCAGATGGATGGAATGCAAGGTTTTTAATGTTTCCGAGGAGTAGCTAGTAAGTTGGGCATGGCGAATGGACCCTGGACCCGGATGGGCGCAGACGGGCTTGCCTTTGTTGTATGTGAGATTTTGTTATATATGTACGTGGGTCATCTGAAATTATCTATTTCTTTCAGATGCTTGTTAATGTGCTATGCAATGTTTTGGTTTCATAAGTTTGTGGGCCATTTGTAACTATTAATGTTTTTTCAATGTTCGTTAATGTGGTATTTGTTATGTATTGTCTATGATGTTACAGCCCTGATGAAGTTCCCTCTGGCAAAATTGGGAACGAAACGCGTTGGCTGTGTGCCAGTTTTTAAGAATCAAAGGAATAAAAGAAGTACTTTTGGAACAGATCTCTGCTTGCTTTACTGACTCTACAACGAGTGCACCTTCCATCCTTCTGGAAAATTATCCTGGAATGTAAATGGACTGCGTGATGAACTTAAAAGAGGAATTGTTTTGCAATTTCTTAAACGACATGCCCCAGATGTAGTGCTATTTCAAGAAACTCACCTCATAGGGAACATGTGCAGGGCCTTGGCAAGAGGGGGCTATTGGCTGGTTGCACATTCAGGGTTTACGACAGGTTCCAGGGGTGTAGGTATACTATCAAAACGCACCTTTCCTATGGCAATAGACAAGGTCCACACTGACCAGTTGGGAAGGTATGTTGCTGTATCTGGTAGATGGGAAGGGGAAGCACTGACGCTGCTATCAATATACTTGCCCCCGGGACTGCAGGAATCTACATTTCAAGATTTGGGAAGGGTGCTGCTTGACCTGCCCGAGTGTTGGCTACTAGTAGGGGGAGATCTAAATTCTGTTGTCTCTGGCAGGTTGGATCGGCACCCGCCGAGAGATATACCTCCCTCACAGTTGCGCCTCCCACGTTTCTTGGAGGCGATGGGTTTGGTGGATCTCTGGCGAACATATCACCCCGCTGACATGCAATATACCTTTTACTCTGGTGTCCACAAAAGTTTGTCCCGATTGGACTACATCCTTGCCCCGGCAGCACAGGTTGGGTATGTTGCAGAAGTCAAACATCTAGCTAGAGGTATATCGGATCACTCCCCGGTATGGTTACAAATGGAGTGTGGGAGGGGGGATTGCACTAGGATTGCCCCAATCAGCCCCTGGTACCTCCAAAAACCCTATGATTAAATCTAAGTTAGAGCAGGATATTGCGCATTATTTCGATGAAAATGAGGGCACGGTCGATTCGGCGCGAGTCCTATGGGAAGCCTTTAAAACTGTAATAAGGGGGCAGGCGCTTTCACAAATTTCTAGGGTCAAAAAAGAAAAAATGGGCAGGCTTCTCCGGCTAGAGGAGGACATGCTAAAATTAGAAGAGGGTCTTTTGACAGCCACAGACCATGAGGCGGCGCACCTTCTCAGCCTAGCACAAGAGGAGTACAGAACCAAAGCGACAGAGGCTGCTAAAACCATGCTCAGACATAAACTAGGGAGCATCTACGAATTGGGGGATAAAACCGGGAAGTTGCTGGCATGGCTAGATAGGAGGGAAGTGGCAAGCTGACTTGTTCCGGAACTCAAGACTGAGGCCGGATTAACACTCACCAACCCACAAGATGTCGTAGATGAGTTCGGCAGACATTATGCACAGATCTATTCAGCTAAGCCTGGTAGATTAGACTCGGAAGTCAAGAACTGCTGGCCGAGATTAGTTTGCCAGTATTGGAGGGAGACAAGAGACAGGCATTGGAGGGGGACCTTGAGTCTGACAAGATAGCGCAGGCCATTCGGTCTCTCCAGACTGGGAAGGCGATGGGTCCTAACGGCCTCCCTATAGAACTTTACAAGTTGCGACCTGACAAAGTGGCTCCTTACCTTAAAGCAATTTTTATGGAAAGTCGGGATGCGGGTCTTCCTCCATTGGACCAGAGACTTGCTACTCTGGTGGTTATCCATAAGGAGGGGAAACCTAGAAATAGCTGCATGTCATACCGCCCCATATCGCTTCTAAATGCAGAGGCCAAAATACTAGCTAAGGTACTAGCCACCCGCTTGATTCGTGTTCTCCCTGATTTGGTTCACCCGGACCAGTCGGGATTTCTGCCATCGAGGAATACAGCCCTGAATCTTAGAAGGCTGCATGGGGTTTTGGGGAGGGTCGAGACCATCATGGAGGAGGCGTTTGTGGTGTCGCTTGACGCCACCATGGCGTTTGACACCATTGAATGGCCATACCTTTTTGCTGTGTTGGAGAGATTTGGCTTTGGTCCCAGATTCATAAGTTGGGTCCGACTACTATATACCGACCCACTAGCGCAGGTGGTAGTCAACAATAAAAAATCAGCCATATTTCATCTTCATAGGGGGACAAGGCAAGGGTGCCCGCTGTCCCCGCTATTGTTTGCACTCACCCTGGAGCCACTGGCTTGCTGGATCTGTGGTGACCCTATAATACGAGGGCTGTGTTGGGCTAATGGCTGGGAAGACTGCATATCACTCTACGCGGACGACATTTTACTGTATCTGGCCTCTCCATATCGCTCCTTGCGCAGCGGCAATGAACATTTTCACTAACTTTGGGACCTACTTGGGGTATAGGATTAATTGGACAAAATCACTTATTTTTGTGCTCAGGGGCGGCCCTCCTGCTTTGCCCCGCGAATATCGGCTCCGGATTGCCACGGCGGGGTTCAAATATCTGGGAATCTTCATTACCACGGATCCCAAGCTTTTTTATGAAGCAAACCTTCTGCCCCCCCTGCGGCGCCTGGAGTGTGATGTGGAACATTGGCAGTCTCTCCCACTTTCCCTCTTGGGGAGAGCCGCCTTGTTCAAAATGATGTCTCTACCCCGTTTTTTGTATGTCCTCCAGAATTCACCTGCCTTAGTTCCGGCTGCATATTTTAGACGGGTGGAGAAAGTACAAAGGAGGCTGCTCTGGGGTACTAGTCTGCCGCGTATTTCCTTTCCGAAGTTGGTGAGGGGGTGGTATGATGGGGGATAGGTTTGCCAAATATTAAGAAATATTATTGGGCGGCACAACTGGCGGCCATCAATCATTGCATTTACCGACCTCCTACTCATCCGGGCTATGCCATGGACAGATGGCTTCTCCCTGGGGGTAATTATACACGGGCACTATATTCGAGACCCGCAAAATTCCCTCTGAAGGGCCCCACGAAACACTCGATACAGGTGTGGCACTCGGTTCAGAAAAATATGGGATGGGCTAAGACCATAACTCGAAGCACCCCACTGTGGGACTCTGAACAGCTGGGCGATCTCTGGAGGACTAAAGGGTTTGACAAATGGGAATTGATAGGGATCTCGCGGGCGGCTGATCTTTGGCAAAGGGGGGAGGTTTTGCCCTTCACAGCCCTCCAACAAAAATACGAGCTTGCTGAATCGGAGAGATTTAGATACCTCCAGATACGACACGTGTTGCAGACAGTCATCCCGAGGGGAGAGACCCCTCCGGAAGCCTCTCCTCACGAAGATAGACTTTTGGACGGATATATGCCTGAGAAGGCAATTTCCCTGACGTACCTGAAATTAATTCACCACTCCCCTGACCCCCTCCCGCAGCTTCGATCTAAATGGGAGGGTGACCTGCAAGAACTCAATGAGGATGAATGGATGGAAGCATTGGCATCCCACGTGAGGGGGCAATCTCCTCAAGATTGAAACTAGTACAGCTGAAAATACTTCATAGTCTATGTATCCGGGCCCACATTAGTTAGCATGGGATTTGGCACTGACTGCAGCTCCAGACGGTTCTGCTGCCAAGAAGGTACATTTTACCACATACTGTGAGAGTGCCCATACGTAACTCGATATTGGAGAGAGGTCCACACATGTATGGGGGAGGTCAAGGGCCAGACAATCACTGTGGAGGCTAAACGAGGTCTCCTAAATATATGGGAGCTGACAGACTTGGGCAGTAAAGAAAAAATTTGGGTGATGCTGGGATTGTTGATAGCCAAGAGAAACGTAGCGAGAAAGTGGGGGGTACGAGCAACCCCGGATCTCAAAGAATCGAAGGGTGACTTGGAATGGTGCATGTTCTGCGAAAAAACAGTCTATGTGGCACGAGGCTGCCCCAAGAAATGGTTGCAAATATGGGGTAAATGGAATGAATACAGAGGTAATATTTGTCAACCATCTACTATGCAGATGCAACCCTCCTTAGTAGAGTCAACACCCTAATAATTCTTGTTTGCTGGTAACATTGTAAAAGTTTGTACAATACTGTATGCTAAGTATTATTGATTTCGCATTGTTGCTCTGATTTATAGCAAGTCTGTGACCTTGTTTCTATTCTTAATAAAAATAAATTTAAAAAAAATAAATGTTAAGGGTGGCAGTGCAGCGGACTGCAGTGCAATACAACCCAGACCAGGAAAACAACATTTGTATCTTTACCAAAGCTAGATTTTTGGAAATAAGAAAAATGCTGCTTATATCTCATTGACAGGGTCTGTACAGCCTTTGGACTTGAGAGATCTTATTTTTCAGTGCACCTTTTTTTTTTTTTTTTACTTTTAATAAGAATTTAAGGTGTACGAAATAGATTGTGCAAACAGAATAGGCATCTACTTATATCACTGTTAGTTGCTGATTGGTTAAAATGTTCTTTAAGTGTGTAGGTGTGTTGCAGCGCCCTTGTACGTCCGAGTCACTGCTACTCAACACAAGTGTCAGCCGACCCCCCTCTACCATCAGTCATTGCTGATTGAATTTTAAAATTCACAGGCTATGAAAATGTATGGTGTATGGTTCCTGAGGAGAGGCGATTTGAGTATTTAAAGTGAAAGAATTTCAGCTGTAGTTGGAATTTAAGGCAAGCAATAGTTGTTTTGTGCTTTCACTTTTTTCTTGGTGTGATTACTTGCTTCCTGCTCTGTGTACAATGTCAGCACACATAGGGCGGG
This sequence comes from Calotriton arnoldi, assembly GCA_963921515.1. Classification (NCBI taxonomy): domain Eukaryota; kingdom Metazoa; phylum Chordata; class Amphibia; order Caudata; family Salamandridae; genus Calotriton; species Calotriton arnoldi. Next base: position 3,261,673 of record CAWUFW010000406.1, read on the forward strand.
ATCCTTATATGCAGAGACTGGATGTGCCTATGTGAAGATGTCAGTGTGAGGCTTAACTCCATCAGACCACTTCTTCTAAGACGATTTTTACACTGCATCTCAAATGTGATTATGTAAACTAGGTCATATAGAAATGACAATCCTCCCACACTCCTCTTTTTGCATGGGTGAGCCTTAATCCGCAGTATGGCTCTGATGTCATTCAGGACCGCAAATCCATCTTTTGCCTGCTGAAACTTGGTGGAAGCAGATTTATTACAACACATTTTACAGTTATTTAGCTGTGTGACATGCTTGTCATTGATATAATTTATAGAAATCGTAATCATAGCAATTTTCAAATATTGTTCAATGAATGTTGCACTCCAATTAAAGTTCAGAATGTAAGTTTCAATGTATTTCCTCTCCTTTGTTTTTTAGCCCGAAGGAGATTCTAAATGCAACAACTCTAAGCCCAGGAAGCGTTACATTGCCACTCAAGGGTGTTTGCAGAACACAGTCAATGACTTCTGGAGGATGGTTTTTCAGGAAAATTCTCGAGTAATCGTCATGACCACCAAAGAAGTTGAAAGGGGAAAGGTACTAGACATTTACATAAACATGTACATTCATACATTGTTCTACGTTAAGGCACACATTGCAAACCATAAGAAAACGTGTATGGGTTGATACATAGAAATGCATACAGACCTTTGTTAAAGCAACCAATTAGCATTTGCTGATATGGTATCCTAGTTCATTACCTCTAAGAAAGTTGTTTACATTACCTTCTACTAGATGGCTTTAATACAATCCAATACTAGATGGCACAACACACACTCTTAGTCTGTGCAGATCATTTAAAGATTAGTTGTATCAAAAGGCATTGTACCAATTGGTCCTTTCTCCATCACTGGGCATATGACGTGCCAGCTGCCATACAAATGCTAGTTTTTTTTACCCAGAGGGCCCACGGTCTCTGCTTGGGATGTGTCAGTAACATTTCCGTTAATAATTATAAAGTATACCATGGATCATTAAAGTATACCATGTCACATTGCCATCTGTTCCTGCTAGGTGCATCCTGTTGTGAGGCTTCCTCTTCTTTTGGGGGTTCGCATCTGATAGATTTTCTTAGCCCCCAAAGTTGGTGTCAGCTTCTGTGAAGAGAAGTAAAACAGACACGCATTCTCTACCCCTTTCTTGGGGCTATGCCTACAGGAGTGTGAGGTTGTTTAGAGAAGCTTGTATTGTTGCAAGTTCTTGAAAAGGGACCCCACCTGGAATTCCTAAAATCAGTACGAACACACACTTTGATTTTTGCTTTTGATAATTTGTATGGATCATATGAATTATGATTATCACCATACAATAGATAGCCCATGAGATTATGAATATTGTTTTATAGCTTTATTATTAATAAAACATATTGATCTCATACACCTAATCACCTAATTTATTAGCCTAGAGCTCCCGGTCTGCCTTGTGGCATAAAAGTATTATGCTGTTTATCACCAAGTGAATGTAGTACCCATCACACCTATTGCAGACTGAGGAGTCCTCAATTAAATGTCCCAGAAGACTGCATGTGTCCCCTCCCTCCCCCCCTTTCATCCGGGAGAACTTATAAATGTTTCTTTCCATAGCATTCCTCTCGAGCTGGTGGGGACACCCACTCAAGCAATGAGAAGCATTAGTGTGCGCTGGTTTTAGAACACCGTTCATGCAGAAACTAAAGCCACAGCAAGGTCATTCTACTTGAAATATTTTATCTCATAACTGTAACCACTGGTAATTCGGAGCAGCGAAGAAATGGAACATTTTGTTTCAGATCAAGCAACATGGAGCACATGACAGGGCCTGTTTGCTTTATGCAAATTAAACAAGGAGCTCACATTTATGTTAAGGCCCCATTCTTAGCCTAATGCTAAGTGAATACATTTTAACACACACATATATATACCATAGTAACATCTATTAAGGCTTTTTTTCCCCCCCAATCGCTTAGTTTGCAAAGTAATGAGTTTGCTCTTATTAGAGGTAGAGTTCTGAAACAGCGTTTAGGACTTTGCACTCTGCCACCCTGCATTCCAGACAAAGTACTTTATTGCTTGACCATCCAAAAGTGTTTTGGACCTTTCAATGGATAGGAAATGTCTATATAAATACCATTACAGTGCATTACAATATTTCTGCCCTCCCACAGTTCACTGTCTCTCTACCCTTACTGTACCTTATCTTAAACTGCATTATGCCCATCTCTTAAACTCTTTGTACCGAATCAATTCACCAGGAATAGACCAACAACTCACTGCAAGTCAGGAACTCCCATCGAAGTCCCCACACGCATTTGTAATTGTTTTTATATAGCGTTTACTACCCCTGATGAGGCGTCACAGTGCTTTTCGGCAAGCAGCACGCTATTACGGAACCCAAAAAGGATTAGTATAGGGAAATATGACTTAATTTGAGTGGTGGACATGCAAGTCTGTTAGTTGGATTGAATAGGATAATGGAGGGATAGAAGAGGGAAGAGTCTAGAAAGTGATATTTGGGAAATCATAGTAGTAAGATGAGGTTCGGGATGAGTAAAAGGAGAGGTGGAGGAAGGAAGAGTGTCTAGAAAGGGATTAGGAAGATCATACTAGTAAAATGAGGTTCAGAGTGAGCTGAGGTGGGAAGAGTCTGAAAAGGGTTAATTTGGAGATCATAGTTGTAGATTGAGGTTTGGGATGAGTCAGGGAGTGGAGGTAGAGGATATATTGAAAGAGGTATGGAGTGAGACTTAGAGTAGTGCATTGGAGAGAGTTAAAGTTTTTTTTTCCTTCTACAGTAGGAGTAAATTAGTAAATATATATACATACATAGAAAGGGTATACATATATAAGGAAGATAAATAATATATCAAGATTTAAAGTTGTATTGTATAAACTCACTTTCCAGTGTTGCTGTACTTGAAGTTAATTTATTTGTGCATTTATTAACTAATTTATTTGAAATGATTTTATTTTGCTTTTATATTCAGGTCAGGATAAGGACTTAAGCTTTTTTGTACTTATAGGTGTCTACACCCTATTTTAGAGACTGGGATAGCTATAGTTAACAAAACCTATGTGGCTATGTCCTACCATAAGATTTTCAATGTATCTTGGTGTCAGGAAAACAGCCATGAACAACCTACTTGAAGCACCTATTATGAGCTATGGCATAACTAACCTTAGTAAAAATATATGGTCTTCTGTTGGATTACATAAAGAAAGCATTCTAAAAGACGGAAAGATTCTGAATACAGGGAAAGTGAACTTTGGCACAGATGGTATCTGTATTTATAATGGTTCTGAATATAAAAGATAAACTGTGTCCACAAAGCCTCCCCAGCCACAAGTCAAGTGTAAAAAAGATTCCTTAAAAAAGAATCCTTTGACCCTTACCAGCAGTTACTGTACATTATCAAAGTGGCTCCTTTGAGGCTACCCAAAACAGCACTCAAAAACACTGAAACACTTACAAATGTGGGCTTTTTTCTTTTTATTCACTACACTAATCTGTGTGCATATTTGTCACTATATCTATGTTTAATCTTCAGCTGTTAGCAAACTGGCTTGATACTAAAACATGCAGTGTTCATACATTATGAGTCAATCATGATTATTATGAAAACCAATTATAGATTGTAAAAGTCATCCAAAAGATTATCATGCTCAGTGCTCAAGCTTGAGTATGGCAAGAAACAACAGCAAGATCTATAAAGTGGAAAGCTGAGTAAACAGCTTAATTTTGAGCTGCTACAAAAAATGAGAGAGGTCTTCACTTTGGAGAGTGAGTGGTAGGAAGTCCCGAGACCTAAGGGTGAGAAAAGCAAATACCCTAAGACCCCTGCCCATTCACATTCTTTAGTGGAAACCTTCGGGGCTACCTCCTACTTGACAAAGTACGTGGGCCAACTGAGCGCAGTTTAATCTGCTCCAAGGATTAGAGTTGTTCCTACATCAAATTACAGTTTCCCAAGAATGTGTTGATTGATTTTCAGCTACCCATGAAGGAGTGGCAATTGAGAGGCTGCCTCTACTCAGCTTTAAAATCATGTGAAATTACCTCACTCCTGGAAAAAAAATTAACCTTGATCCAAAAGGCCTTTCTGATTTCAGACCACTAGTCTCTGAATATCCCTTCTTGGAATAAGTGATCAGCACTACAATGTGGCCTTTTGTCAATGGCCAACGCTTTGCAAAACAGTTAAAACATAAATGTATATTTGAATCCATAAATAAAAAATGAACAGCATAAATGTAGACTGTTTCTTTAGCGGTTACTGTCTTATCTGAACAGTTACATATTTCAAAGAACATTTTGGAGTTTTTAAAAATGTTGTCCCTTTATGTTTGGCAAGTGGTAACCAAGAAGCTGGGAACTCTGACAAACATGCCTCTGCGATGTGATTTTCACGCATGTCTGTTGTGAATGTTAACCAGGAACAAAAAAACGAAACATTATGTTAAGATAATAGAATTGGGACTGATAGCCAGGAAGAATTGTATTGCTGCACAATGGAAACGAGCTGTAACCCCCCCCCAAGTGAGACAGTGGGACAAAGAATTCTTGAAATGGGTTACGGCAGAATGCAAGAAATTTCAAAGTAAAATGGACAATAAAGGCGGCAAGTTAGAATGGGATCCAGGGGCAATCAGACTAGAACATATTGTGGGAAACTGGGAAAACAGTGAGTAATTACAAGGGCACTGAATGAAACATAAACGGCTCATAAGTGCAGTATGAATGCATATACTGGAGGAGGTGCATATGGTAGAGACAATGTAAACAGATATTATCTGGTCAATGTGCAGTTGATTAGGTATCCCACTTGCAGAGAGGGGGAAAATGTTTGTTATTTCCTATTAACGTGATGCTTTAATTGCTTGAAAAACAATAAAAACAAATTTAAAAAAATGCCCCTTTAAAATGGAAATTTGCTAAATCCAAAAAATGAGCTCCTCAATACAGCAATGAGTTAAACGTGAGAAAATGCCTCATCTGGAAGACAGGAAAGGCCAACAAATGTATGAAACCTCCAAATAAATGCATGAGACCCCTCAAAAGCAAAGGAGTAGCCACAAGACCCAAATAACCCAAAGCAAGGCTCTTTACTACCTGCCTGTATAAAGACTATGGTAGCTGTAAACAGAGTTTAGTTTATTGCTAGAAAAAAACGAACTAGTCCACTGAATCCCTTCCAATTATCTCACTGCATAGAGATTGTTCTAATTATTGTTACTGCTTTCTCAGAAACCAATCAAGAACATTTAATGTGATGCACAAGAGGCACTTCTATTGTGACATCTCACACTACGATATACAGTCTGGTCTACTAAGCACCCTAAAATTGAATGACAATTTGTTAAGTCATACTATTAACTCCATTAAATAAATGGTACTCAGATCCTATTATCTTGAATATTCTGAATGCCTCTTATTCAAGGAATATTCTACTTAGTATTAGAAAGATTTCAAATTACCCCACATCTGCAAAAAGCCAACAAGGATCAGTCAAACATTTTTTAATTTGAGAGATGTCTCTAAACTGCTTTATTGAAAAACTAATCGAAAAACTGCCTCTGCTTAACCACCTCCAATTTTCTAATTTCCTTCAAATCAAGTTTCAGACCAACATGCAGAATTGATTCCACCACACTTCAGTTGCATGATAAAGCTCTTCATTTCCTGAGTAGCAGGATGCTTGCCATGTACATATGTATTGGACATAGTGTTTCACAATATCCTACTCCCGGCCATATTCACTCAGAAAGGAAGTAGTGGAGTGATCTTGAACTGATTCTCTATTTTTCATTTCAGGAAATTCACAGTTTTACTTTCTTTCAGGAGATGACAATTTGTGAAAATGGAATTATCTGTGTTCCCAGCTTGTCTGCCTCATGTGAATTACATCAATGATCTCTTTTGCACCAAGCTCTGTGCACCATATACATAGGACCACTGGGGTCAGAGTACCATCAATATGCATATAACAATGTACACTACTGGAAGGTTTTCTTCACGGATAGCATCCATAAAGCTCATCTGATACAATGCAAAATTGATGGCTTCATTCTAATTAAACTTTGACCTAATTTCAGTCCGAATAGAAAAGCTGGTCTGCAATAGCGATTCTTCCTACTCGAGCCAAGTGACTATGCTTCACGCTGGGTATTCGGCTCTTTCTTCACTCCTTATAGCCAGATTCTCGAAAGCTATCAATCGGTTTCATCTAAAGGGAAGAGTGAAGCAATCTGTAGAAATCAAATCATGTTATTGTATATTACTATTAATCAAGCTGCACCGGCTCCTTAAGATCTTCTCCCCAATTTTCATAGCCATGCACTTCGCTCATCCACCCTATTTGAATAACAAACTCACGATTGCAGGTGGCTGCAGATCTACGTGCAGCAACTCTTTAAAATCCCTTGATGTACCAGATACAAAGCTCTGGATCAAGCATTTTCCTGCTTTGCCCACAAAATGTTTCACCATCTCCTCAATAAAATCTGCTTAGTTTCCAGTTTGCCGCCTTGTTGTAAAACACTAAAGACTAATCTTCTTTTCTCAGCCTTCCTGATTTACCTTTTTACCTGCAGACCTGTCTTTTCCATCACATCTATCTAATACTCTTCATGTTATCCTCCAATATTCACTCTTATAATCCTACTGTTGCAACTGATTTAACTTTCATTTTATTAACAGTTTTATTTGACTGGCTCTGCTGCCTTTGTGGCTAGGTCTGCACTAAAATAAGATGTTCAAAAGTAAAACCGAAAGAAAGAAAAATGTATGTTGTATCCCTAATATTCTTGCTTTGATGGATCTTCCATCATCCTAATGTCAGATTATTTTCTGTTTCCCAAATTTGTAAAAAGACTAAAATACAATACAAGCATGGGTTTTCATGTACTGATTCTTGTATGTCATCTTTAGATAAAGTGTTTTCATAAGTTATTTTCTCATTAATATATTTTATTTGTATGTGTGCACAAGCATAGATAGCCTAGAAAAAGCTTGCAATTATATAGCACTTGCTGCTGCAGTTTTGCTGGTCAGAGCACTGAAGGTTTTGTATTTTCAAGCACTAGTTACTACTACTTAATTTCTTGTGATTTTATTTGAGGGGTTTGTAATGTTAACAGTGCTTCCACAGAAATGTTCCTATTCCCAAATGAGAACTGTGGAGAATAAGACTGGGATTTTTTTTTTCACATAATGATGTTCTGTTTTTGTTTCTCTCCAGAGCAAATGTGTCAAGTATTGGCCTGAAGAATTCGCTCTAAAGGAATATGGAGTTATGCGAGTCAGGAATGTCAAGGAGACACCAGCTCATGACTACATATTACGAGAGCTCAAACTCTCCAAGGTTGGACAAGTAAGTACATCTGCGTTAACCAATTCACATGGACCTCACAGGATCTTTTGGGTCGCTCCAGCTGCTCGTTCCCCCAGCATCACTCATATCTGAGAGCTGCTCGAGCACTGTTGAGTGAGGCAGGCTGGAGAAACCTGGAACAATGGGCTGATCACGAATCCCTACATGATCGACATCCTATCTGGCATCCAGTAAACCCTTGTTTGGAGACAACAATGGAGCCCATGGCAGAACCTGCGCCAGCGTGCACTCTGGAGCCACTTGATGCACCACTGGCACCCTTGCCCAAAATATTGGAGGCAGTAATGGACACCAGCAGTGGAATACCTGAGCCGCACCATCTCTGACCACAACCCACTGCTGCTCCACGTTTCCTGGAGTAGGGGGCTGGCACCCATAAGCCACTTGGCAGCCTTAACCCGATGCCTTAGAAGATTCTCCATTTCGAGAGTTCCTAACTGACTCATAAAGCTCCTATCTTAGAATATGGGAAGCATCTAGACGCTTCATGGACATTGTATTCAGACCACAGTAGAGAGCTTTAACCACAGCTCACCTCACTGGAGGGCTGGCTACGCGCAGTCTCGGACGACGTCCTTATAACCGACTTACACGAGGACCTTGAGAAGCATTCGGTTTTTGCTGATCAACAACACTGTCTGGATTATGTAGCCTATTTGACCCACCAGCATACCACAGGCAAAAAATCCAGTAGGCTCCTGACCTGGTTTGCTGTTGCAGACAGAAGAGGGTCCATTCTGACCAAAGTGAGGGACTGTGCTGGATCCTCCAACTGACACAAAATGCTATTTATAAGGCCTTCCTGGACTATTAAAAGCTACTCTATGGTAATTGTGATGAAATACAGCACACCACAGTTTATGACTTTCAGAGAGATATCCCTCTTCCCAGGCTAACATGCTAACATGAAGAGGAGCTGGGCCGTCCAATTTCCGTACAGGAGTTAAAAAAACAACAACATTTATTCTTTGGTGTGAAACAAAGTCCCTGGCGCAGATGGCCTTCCCCTTGAATTTTATGTGGGTTTCTTGGATATGGTAGCACCCAAAATGATGGAGCTTTACGCTGCTGGAATCTGTGACCCTCCCCCCTTGCCCCATGAAGCAGTGATAACAGCCGTGTTGAAGCCCAGGAAGCCACCAGATGAGTTACCAGCATATCACCTCCTCTGCATTGTAAATGTTGATTATTAAATACTTGGGATAATCCTGGCAAATAGGCTATTGCCACACATATCATGGCTGGTCGACACTAACCAGAATGGCTTTATTTCGCTCCACAGCACATCTCACAACACGTGACACCTGTTTAATCTCTGAGGAATTCCCCAGGAAATGGCCAGAGGTTGCGGTTTTGGCGGTTCATATGGCGAAGACGTTCAACACCTTCAGCTGGACTTACTTGCACAAGGTGTTGGACCGCTTTGGGGTAGGAAGCTTCTTTCACAAATGGATCAAGGTCCTCTACACCCTTTCAATTGCGCAAGTTCAGACAGCTCGAGTAATTTCGGGACAATACCACATATGTAGGAGCACCAGACAACGTTGCCCCATCTCACCACTCTTGCACTCGCTAGCAATCAAACCATTCACGGCAGAATGTGGAGTATTCTCAATGGGGGCAGACACAACATTGTCTCTTATTACGCAGACGGTGTATATAAAGGAGGCTGAGACTGATATTGATGTGGTTATTAGCTAATTGTATGTATTTGGCAACATATCTGAGCTAAAAGTGAACTGGGACAAAACTAGTATATTGCCGCTCAGATCCAGAGTTCCCCGGGCATTGGCTTACACTATTGCTCTCCTCCCTAGATGGAAGGCCACCATCATTGGATCGAGTGTGAAATAAGGTCCCTCCATTCTCAAGTTACCTTTTGGCATTCCCTCACCCTCACTGTGGCTGGCAGGATAGCACTGACAAAAATGATAATGTTACCATACCTCCTTTACTGCTATACAAACATAACATGTATTCTCAGGGAATAATTTAAGAGCTAGCTGGTCTGCTGCTGGATTTTATCTGGAATGGTGGTCACCCAAGAGTAGCTTTAGGCACTTTAAAACGACGAGCGGACCAGGGGGACTGAGGGACCCCAGATTTTGCAATGTACTGTTTAGCAGCCCAAACACAATACCTCTCGTGATGGTTAGCATAGCAAAACTTGAGTGAGCTCGGGAATGATGCGTAACACCCTTGTGTTGCACAGTTTGCTCCTTTGGTGCTTATATCAGTAAAGCCGAAGACCACTATCCCTTGCCTCCTGCGGATAGCACAGTATTGTCACTGGAGGACGACTCATTGGGTCAGACAGATGGTATCATACACACCCAACATATGTCACACATTTTTTTTTTTTTTTAAACTTTTTATTGTCACATAAACAACAAATAAAACAGAACATTGCTGGTTACTATTGGCAGTGTCCATTAGTTGGTACATTCATCATAGGTTATACACACAGGTAATGCATTGTGCATAGTTACTGGACATTCACGTCTTAATTTAGCATATTGTCTATTGTCTGGACCCCTGACCCTGGAATTGTAGCTGACCCTGTAGTAAACCTTGTGAGCTAGTCGCTTAGGTCTGGTTCTGATTCCTCTGCCGGGGGGGCACATATGTTACCACGGAACGAATTCCACTTGCCCCACACCCGCTCCCATTTTTTGGGACATCCTCTGTGTGTGAAAACTGCTTTTTCGGCCACCATTGCCCTATCCATGTCTTGGCACCAGTGTTGTTGCAAGGGAGTAGTGGATGCGCCCCAGTGCTGTGCAATGTTTCGTTTAGCTAACGTGATCCCAAGGGTTGCCCAGTCTCGTGTTGCGTGATTAAGGTCGGTCGGTTCCCATACATTGAGGAGGCACCTCTTTGGCTCAGGGGAACCCCAGCGCCACACACCCGGGTAATCGTCTCCATGACTGCCTCCCAGTAGTGTGTTATGTGGGGACATTCCCATAGCGTGTGGTAATAAGTGCCCCGCGTCCCACATCCCCGCAGACAGAGAGGCGTCTCTGTCCGGCCAATTTTGTGGAGCATAGTTCTAGTGTAGTATGTCCTATGTAGGATCTTCAGTTGCACCAGTTGTAGTCGTGACGGGATTGCCACCTCTCGTGGGGATGCCAGTGCCTCCTGCCATTCCTGGTCGTCCATGTCCCCTAGGTCAACTCGCCATTTGTCTCGCAAGGCCTGCGTGGGATCTTTCTGATTATACATTAGTTTGCGATAAGTGAGGGAAATAGCTTTTTAGTTAGGCGGTCTGTAAGGAGACGATCCTCGAGCGGCGATGATTCGGGGAGATCGGTGCCTCTGGGTATGGCCATTGTGAGTGCGTGTTTAATTTGTGTGTAGCGAAACTGTTCGGAATCAGCCATTTGGTATGTTGTTCGTAGTTGGGCGAATGTCACTACTTCTCCCTTTTTCCAGAGGTCTCCAATTCTCGAGATACCAATAAGGTCCCATTGTGCAAAGCCCTTACTGTGGCGGAGCATACCTAGTTTAGGCGTGTCCCACAGTGGTGTAAGTTGGGTGAGGACTCCCTCCCAACCAAGCACTCGCTGCGCTGTGAACCATATGTTTATTGTATGTGCAGTGGGACCAATCCATGCACCTTTTTTGCTTTTGCGGTAAAGTGCCGCTAGGGGTCCACCGGCCCCGAGAGCATACCTGTCAAGCCGGAGAGCCGGTTCCTCCTGCGGGGCATGGAGCCATTGGTTCACAATAATAAGTTGCGAGGCCCAGTAGTACAATTGTACGCTGGGCAAGGCTATTCCACCATCGTACCAGCTTCTGGTGAGTTTGGATAGGGCTATGCGGGGTGGTTTTCCCCCCCAGAGGAGCAGTCCCACTTCAGCCTCAATGGCTTTAAAATACGAGTTTGGGACCGGGGTAGGCGTATTTTGCAGGGCATATAGGAACCGTGGAAGAGCCATCATCTTGAACAAGGCTGCACGGCCCAGAAGGGTCAGGGGTAGTGCATGCCAGTGTTTCACATCGTTCTTAAGTCTCAGGAGAGGTGCCGCGAGATTGCGCTCATAGAATTGCGTAGGGTCGGGCGTGACGTGGATGCCCAGGTATTTAAAACCGTCCGTCCCAAGCTGTATCGTCACTCCCCTGGGTAGGCGCGGAGGAGGGCCATGGAGGACAAACAAAACCGATTTCGCCCAGTTAATCATGTACCCCGAATATTTCCCGTATGATGCACAGATATCCAATAGACGACCAATTGAGCGGCTGGGGGAGGTCATGTATAGTAGTATATCATCTGCGTACAGTGATATACGGTCTTCCCACCCCTCCGTCCACCTTAGTCCCCGTATCACTGGGTCTTGTCGTATCCAAGTCGCGAGGGGCTCGAGTACCAGGGCAAATAGGAGTGGGGACAATGGACATCCCTGTCTGGTCCCGCGTCCCAGAGGAAAGTCCTCAGATATGCGGCCATTGACTACTACGTGTGCCATGGGTTGTGTATATAGCAACCGGACCCACGCCCGAAAATTAGGCCCAAAGCCAAAGTGTTGCAGTACTGCGAACATAAATGGCCACTCCACCCGATCGAAGGCCATACTGGCGTCTAACGATAAAATGACCGCCTCTTCTTGGATGGTGGACATTCGGGCCACCACTCCGTGTAGCCGTCTTAGGTTCATTGCTGTGTTGCGGCCTGGCATAAAGCCGGACTGATCCGGGTGTATAAGAGACGTGAGGTGTGGTTGGAGCCTGGAGGCTAGAATCTTAGCTAGAATTTTCGCTTCCGCGTTGAGGAGTGAGATTGGACGGTATGAGGTGCAGTCCTGAGGGGCTTGCCGGGTTTTGGGATTGTCACAATGGTCGCTATCCTCTGATCCCTGGGAAGTATTCCCTTATCTAGACTGTCTACGTACATTGTTAATAAGTGAGGCCCCAGCCTTTCCGCTTCTGTTTTGTAGAGTTCCACCGGAATGCCGTTGGGACCCAGTGCTTTGCCTGATTGCAGCCCTCTAAGCGCAGCGATAATTTCGTCTACCGTGAGAGGTTCATCTAATGTGTCGACGTCTTGAGTTGTCAATGTAGGCAAACGGATATCTTTGAGAAAGGCCAAATTCTCTTCTACCGTGGTGCCTGTGGTGGGAGTGTAGACCGCCTCATAATGCCGTGCAAAGGCAGTTACTATGTCTGGTGGGTCCGTTATGTCCTTCCCAGAGGGTAAGTGTAGGTGAGCCACCCAGCAACTAGCGCGTTCTTTCTTGTCTAGCCAGGCCAGCAACTTACCAGCCTTGTCCCCTACCTCGTATATCGTGTATTGCGTTTTTGCGGCTTTTGCCTTAGCGTCTTCCCATGCATAGTCCCTGTATGCTTGTTTGGCCAAGTTCAGAGTGTGCGTTGTCTCCTCAGTCTGAGCTCTGGTGTGTTCTTCTTCGGCTAGGCTAACTGCGCTCTCGAGTTCCTGTACCTGTAGGATCTTGTCTAGTTTGTGTGAGGTTATTACGGATATTGCCTGCCCTCGCAAAACCGTCTTGTATGCCTCCCATAAGTTACTAGGGGAAGCCACAGATTGTGTATTTTCTTGAAAATATTGTTTCGTGGTTGTGCTCAGTTGTTTTCTGATAGTCGGGACTTTCAAATACCCCGGGTAAATTGGATAAATGCGTTTACGTCCCATGTGTTGCGATGTGTAAGTTACTGATAGGGGAGAGTGATCCGATATGCCTCTGGGGAGGTGTGTGATCTCTGTGATTGCTGCAAGGCTTGTTGGGGATGCGAGGATATAGTCTATTCTTGACATACTATTATGGGCTCCGGAGTGATAAGTGTATTGGCGCGTCGAGGGGTGTCGTGCACGCCAGACATCTATAAGTCCCATAGCGTCTGTGAAGTCACTTAGATGTGAGAGGGGATTTCCCCGGTCCCGTGGTGGTAACCGATCCCAAGAGGCGTCGATGACATCATTGAAGTCGCCTCCCACCACCAGCTCCCCAGGAGGTAATGTGAGCAGGAACCTACCAAGAGCCGGGAAGGCCAGACTGTGGAGCGCAGGGGGACATATACGGCCACTAGGTTGTAGGCTCGTCCCTCCCATTGACAGGATAATGCCGCAAAGCGCCCCTGATCGTCCGCCTGGGTGCTATGTACTATTAGTGGGCAATTCTTTCGTAGCAGTATCCCCACCCCTTTAGATCCTGTAGTAAATTCGGAGTGTACTATCATTTTGAACCCCCATCTGTCCAGTGCTTTAGTGGCTGATCCCACCAAGTGAGTTTCCTGTAAGAGGACTACCGATGGAGTTTGTCTCTTAAGATATTGTAGCACGAGTCCTCTTTTAAATTTGTTGCCTAGGCCGTTAACATTCCACGATATGAGGGTAAGGGGGGGGCAGGGCCTGTGAGTGTCGTCCAGACGTAATTGTGAGGGGTCCGGAGCTGTGTCACCCAGGACGTTGAGGCAGCTTTGGGACATCGGAATCGTTTGTGTGAGTCAATGGGGTCCCTGTGTTCAACCCTAAAGCGTGTGGTACCAGCATAGAACAAATATACATTTCCAAAAAATAAGAAAAAACCTGAACTCTAACAATACCTTATTCAAAACCCCCCTCCTCCCCCTCCCTGCCTCCCTGCTAGACGGATTGCCAACTACCCGCCACCCCAACTGTGCAGAGTGCTTTAGTCCCATGAACAGTACTTGCGTGTGGGGGAGAGGGCATCCGGGGCACTTCGAACATCCCTTCACTCCAAGACGTTGAAGGGGTCAGGATATTACCATAAGTATAGCATCTAAATTAAGGGTTCAGGCACAGCGGTAGGTCTCTGTAAGTTCATTTCTGGACCGCCTCAGGCGATCCGCGCCACAGCCAGGCAGCTCGGCATGGGATGGGCGGAAGTTCCTTCAACGAGGTCCCATCGCTGTCAAGTCGGCAGTCGCAGTCCGCATGGGGTTAGTCCTCTGTGTCTGTTTGGCGTCGATCTTCGTCTCCTTCCGTGTTTCTCCGGCCCTGGGATGCCGCTTCTGCAGAGCGGCGTTGTTGTCGCCCATTGTCGTTTTTGGATCTGTTGGTCTGTCTCCAACCCTCCAGCCAGTCGTGGGCGTCCGCCGGTGTCTCGAAGAACCAGGTCTTGCCGTCCGCCACCACTCGGAGCTTTGCAGGAAAGAGCATGGAGTATGCAATTCCTCTGCCTTGGAGTTCCTTCTTGACTTCAAGGAAACTCCTCCTCTGCTTGGTGACTGCCGCCGTATAGTCGGGGAAGAAGGAGATGACGGAGTTGTCTATGCGCAGAGGTGGAGCCACTCTTGCTGATTGGAGGATGGCGTCTCGGTCCCTGAAATTAAAGATCCTGGCCAGGATCGGGCGAGGGGTGCTCCAGGCTTTGGCCTACCCCCGGGTATTCTGTGCGCCCGCTCCACCGAAAAGAAGCTGGAGAGACCCCTTGGTTGGAGTTGATTCTTGATGATGTCCTCCACGTAGAGGTCCATGGCTGGCGGCCCCTTTGACTCCGGAACTCCTGTAATGCGGACGTTGTTTCGTCTCGACCGGCCCTCCTGGTCATCCAGTTTGGCTGCCATCTGGCGATTTTGAGCTTCCAACTGCTGGACCTGTCTTTGTTGGCCGGCTGTGTCTTTCGTAAGAGTCGCCGTCGTGGTTTCCACCTCGTTCATTCTGGAAGTCATTTTCTGGAAGTCGGCTCGGAGGAACGATACATCGGAGGAAATGGAGCCCACTGTCGTTTGAAGGTTCGTTAAGGCGGACATTATGTCTATTAACGTGACCTCTGGCTGGCCCCCTGTCGCGGCGTTGACCTCCGTGGGTGCCCGCTGGGCGGCCGCGTCCGTCGCGTCTTTGGAAAAGGCATATTTTTCCAGTTTGGCTTGCTGGGTCGCTCGTGGCCCCCGAACGCCCATCGTGCCTTTCCCGCGGGGTTACTGGTATTGCGCAGTGCTCACCGCCGCCTGCCTCGTGACTGTGCGTTACCTTGCGGCCTGTCGGGTTTCTTGCTTGATTTGTGGGCCCTTTGGTTCCAGTGGCGGCCGAGCTATTTCAGCACAGTGGAGCCTGACTCTGTGCTTAATTCACTGCCCTGGCAGTACGTGGGTCTCGAGGTGTCGGCACGGCGTAGCCACCAGCCTGTAATCACGCTGGGAGATTCCGGCCGCCTTCCCCCGTGCCTGCGTATCCTTGTAGGCCAGGCGGGAACCTCACAGTTGAAAATGGCGCTGAGGCACCGGAGTGGAGTCGCCCAGTGCAGCCAGGCAACTCAGCAACTTAGGGCCTGCAAGTGTCCCAGGAATCATTCAGGATCTCACCATCAGGGAGCGGACCCCACCACGGGGTTCTCGGCGCTGCACCCGAGTCCCCCTCCTCACAGCGGTATGGGTCACTGGCCGCGCGGCAGAGGCGGCCCTCCGGTGCGCCGCGGCTCACCGCCTCCTCGACTGATATTGCACCCGGGGGTCACAGACGTTCAGTGTCTAGGTCCCGGCCGATGAGGAGGCCGCAACCGGTGTCGGGGCCCTGCAGGCGTTTTCTGGCGTGGAGCCGTGAGGGCCGCTGGGCGGGGGGTTAGTGATCACCACCGGGCCTCTCCCGGTACCCAGAGCCGTCGCGATGTTAGATGGCCCCGCGGGGGCTCCTCAAGCGCTCAACGGTGTCCCGACGATCAGCTGCCCAGGCGTAGTCCCCTCCGCAGCGCGGCACCCTCCGCCTCTCACCGTTATACTGCCTTCCCGCCTCGCTCCCACGGATCAGTTGCGAAGCGTCGGTCCCGCTCCAAACTCGGTCAGGACTTGCCTCCGGTGTTCCGATGCCTGAAAAAGGTCTCGGGTGATAATTATTGTGCGGATAAATGTCCGGATTACTAGGGGATGTTCTTGTGTTGCCCGGAGCTCAGTTAGGTTGCGGCCATTACTCTCGGCTGCAAGCCACGCCCCATGTCACACATTTTTGATAACGGGGCGATAATCCCTTTAGAAGCTTTGATGGCAGTACGGGACTTCTGTCTCATGGGGTGATTTTGGGGCAGATGTGCATCACAAACTATAAACCCCACACAGTTAAATGCAATCTTTCTTCACCATGGGCACATGATGTCAGCTGATAACCTGGATATATAGGGTTTTACAGACACTATACACTGCCTCATTGACTAGAGTCAACCCACTGGTAGACTATCGGCTGACTCCCCTCTTTGACAGGGATTGGGATTGATTTTTTAAGTACCCGTGGAAAGTTTCTTGCATCACCAGATCGCAGAAGATCCAGTATTACCTGACAGATCGGGCTTATCCTTTCCCCAAGCATAATTAGGAAATTGCAGCCCACTGGGATGTTCTGCTGCCCACACTGTCACACGGAGAAAGCAGACTTTATTCATATGATCTGGAATTGTCAAGTACTAATACAGTTCGGGCACGAAGTCCAAGTCTTAATAAAGCTGGTGATTTGCCAGGAGTCTTACAGCACTCCTTAGACTAGCCTCATATCTGGTCCCTTGCCCTAAGTGAGGTTAAACCGGCATTGAATTTGCTGATCTTTTACTGATGCTAGCGAAATTAGCAATCACTATTCATTGAAAATCTGCTACTGTCTCCTGCATTACGCAGAGAGGAAGCCTGGGGCCTTCGCACAATACCCAATTACGAGTGAATGGGATGAGACGCACACAACCCTGGTTGAGAGCCCCTCCAGTTAACCTTCCACACCCATCTCTCATCAAGCGACTGTTGTGAGAAGCTCTGTCACCCATCCCTATACCATGCCTTAGTTATGATTAGAGGTGCTACTCCCCTCCTGTTGAAGCCATTAGGCATTGTTCTGGTTCTACTACTGTTAGTATCACCTATTTTGTTTTTCTTACTCCTGGTTTCACTACGTACACAACTGGCACTGCTTCCAGTTGCCCAGGAGGCTGCATAACATGTTCATAGATGTTAGCTTGATAACATGAGCAATAACATGAAGCTACACTGGAAGTGTTTCGAGGTATCTCACAGAGTTAATCTAGTAATATACTTTGATGCAGTCTTACACTGTTATGAATCAGTACTTTATTCATTGTTGAATAATTGCACAATTGTTTGTAACCCTTGATAAAATGCCAATAAAAACTAAATTTCAAAGAAAGAGATTCAACAAGTGGTCAAAATCATATATCATTACAACTCACAATTTCGTTGTCATTAACATTAATCAGAATTGTCTCTTGAGTGGACAGTCATTTAGGAAATTTAGCAACACCTGCCAAATTGGATTAAAATGACTTCTTAATCATTTGCCCTATGTAATAAATTCTTAAAAATGTTAAAAGTTACATGCCTGAAATGCTGCTATTGTACTCTGGACCAGGTGTGTCCTTATACTTACTTAAAATAACTTTTACATTAAACTTCATAGTTGCTGTCAACCAGCTATGTTGGGGATTGTGAATTTTCTTAGCTTCAAAACATCTTTTTGAAGTAGTATTAGTTATTGCATTCCATACTTCGTACCAATACATCACGTGCCAGATACTGTCACAGTATATCTACAAGATTATAACTGCTTGATTGACTTAGCCAACAGAAGGAATCTCTGCAAAGTCCTGTGATTTTTTTACTTTATGAAGGGTCCCAACAGTCATGTAATAGAAGAGTTTAGGGGAACTCGTTAGAGTGCTGTGGCCATCTCTGATAATAGTTCTCATCCATGTAAGTAGAGACTCCCACTTATTTCTGGTAGATGACAAAGCCTTTTTATAGTTAGTCTTTGCTAGTATGGAGGAGTACAAAATGGACATTAGACAATTGCAATTGCTCTGTGACCTTAAGACAGGACACCATTGTTCGTTTGGGAGCTTTCTTATGTTTTTAGTAAATAGGGTGGTGTGTGTGTGTGTGTCTGTGTGTGAGAGAGAGAGAGGTCATCTCTCCAAGTATGAGAGACTGTATTATTTTATTATGTGATCAAATGAGAATATCCTTTATGTTTCGGGACCCTGTCTTCTCTCATAATTGCCAGATTACTTTGTCATTTTTCTCAACTGGTGGTGAATTTTCTTCATAGTAGACAATACTGCTCCAAAACGATGTTGTGACTGGGATGAGACTCTTGTGTAGAGGCCCACACCCAGTGCCTTACATGCATGTCCTTCCTTTTACCAGGGTGTCGTCCATTTCCTGTTTTTTCTGTCTATAGAAAGTGGGCGGGATGAATTTCTTCTTATGCTCCACTTTTTTAGATGGTAACTTCATCTTTTGTTTTGGAGGTAAGTTCTGTAGTTGCATGCATGTGTGATTACGTCTATGGAGTCCCACAGTACTGGGTGAACTATTTAACCCCAATAGTTGTAATTGCAAAATCTTCTAAGGGTGCTTCTGCTTTGGAACTCCACTGAACAGGCTTGGAACACTTTCGAGGTTAATCAGTCTTTGCATGCTGAATCTCATAGGAAGGTGTGGTAGGAATTTTGCCAGATCCCTTCCAGTGAAGGTTGAAGTCCAACACCTTCCACTACCCTGATACCTCTGAATTGGTGTTGGTTTGTCCAGTCAGTTGCACCCGGAAGCCAGAAGCCTCTCACTGGTATACACAAATCTCACTATTCTGTGATAAGAAGATCTGTGCAAGGACCTCTCTAACTTCTTCTGCAGAAACATTGCAACCATATACAGCAACTACCCCCTGAAATGGATCTCTTTACTCTCTCCAGAAGTCTCACAGAGACGAAGAAAGCCAACATAATCACCACATGGGACACCATTAACACAGAGGAAACCACAACAATCTTGAAGACCATTCACTACTGGGCCCTGGTGGAGCCATGCACCCACCACGCCTTTGACAAAGCAACAATCCCTATCAGCGAGGGTCTCACCCCAGTCCTCAACACCTCCATCAGTGCAGCCACCTTCCTAGAACCATGGAAACACACAGTCAACTACATTCTAAAGAAACCCTTGGCTGTTCTGTACAAACCTGCCAATGACTGACCAATATCACTCCTTCCCTACCCAGTCAAAGTCCTGGAAAAAGCCAGTCAGGATTCAGACCCAACCACAGCACAAAAACAACCCGTATAATAACAACAGATGACATCTGGATCATCCTCAACGGGGGGGAACCGCTGCCCTCATTTCTGCTAGACCTATTAGCAGCCTTCAACACTGTCTCCCGCCCCATCTTAATTCAATGACTCCACAAAGCAGGCATCGAGAGATTTGCCCTTGAATGGATCTGCTCCTTCCTGACCGAAGAACCCAACCCATCAACATGCGCTTCAGAGGCGTAGGGGGCAATATGTTATTTGCAGAGTCCTGCAGGGCTCGTCTCTTCAATATCTACATGACCCCTCTGGGCGACGTCATGTGAGCTCCCAAGATAAACATAACAACACAACATAAACATCCTCACGCTTACACGGCAACGTGAAGTTGATACTGTCTTTCTCAGACAAAACAGCCAACACCAGGAAAAAGTACACCACATGCATGACAGACGTAGTCACCATGATGAAATCCAGTTGCCTCAAATTGACTCGGGACAAGACCGAGGTGTGCAGCCTTCAGGAAGAACGCCTCGCCTTGAGACTCCACCTGTGGCCCACACCCCTTGGAGCCACCCATGCTTGCAAGTGAGAAACCTCAGAATCATCATAGGCAACAACTGGACATGACCACCCAAGTCAACAAAGTGGTCTTGGCCTGTTTCAACTCACTAAGAATTCTAAAGAAAATCTTCAAGTGGCTACCAGACAACACCGGGAAAACGATCACCCAAGCCCTCATCACCAGAAGACTAGACTATAGAAATACCCTGTACGCAGGTATTACCAACCATTTCACAAGGACTGCAGACCATTCAAAATGTAACAGCCAGACTAGTCCTCAACCTCCGACGCCAAACCCACATCACCCCACACCTTAGGAAATTTCACTGTCTCCTGATACACAAGCGTGCACACTTTAAACTCCTCACCCAAACCTACAAAGCTCTCCACAACACTGGCCCTGCCTACCTGATCAGCTGCATTCACTTCCACCAACCTTCCAGATACCTCTGCTCTGCTGGTATCTCATTAGCACACACCCCACTCATAGACAAAAGCAGAGCAGGGGGCTGCATCTTCTTGTACCTGTCCCCTGAAGCCTGGAATGACCTCCTACAACACATCAGAGCCTTCCCCTCTTTTCCTGACTTTCGCAAGAAGCTAAAGATCTGTCTTTTCGAGTTAGTCCTCATGGCTGGTCTCACACACCTACAACAGAGTGCCTGGATACCCTCATGGGTGATTACAAAAACACTGATAACATAACATAATGGAGAGGGAAGGGATTCTCTTTGTCCAGTGCAGCATCCTGTTCTAGGCCATTCCATGAATTCACACACTTCTGTGTATCACAGAAAGCACATATGTAGCACTTCTATGAAGCATGAGTGAGGCAGCACGTTTATTAATACAGTAAACACAAATAAATGCAAGAAATAGAAAAATCTAACAGTTTGCTGGATATCACGTATGTTCTACTGATTACTATTATCTTCGAGGCTGAAATCACAGAAAAAATGTATTTAGTAACCAATCGACTGTCTTCCAAAGAGAAAGAATCCTGCTTTTATAGTTTGTGAGATCTTAAACATAAGGCTGTTTGACACTGATTTTAGTCTTCATTGCTGCAGGCGTTTCATGTAAATTTGCACCAGTCGCTGATCAAGGATTAGAGTTTTATTCTTGCCTTCTTTTGTGTAGGGAAACACTGAACGAACTGTATGGCAATATCATTTTAAAACTTGGCCAGATCATGGTGTGCCAACTGACCCTGGCGGTGTTCTTGACTTTTTGGAGGAGGTCCATCATAAACAAGATAACATCAGTGACCCTGGTCCAGTTGTGGTACATTGCAGGTAATGTGGCTAATATGTTGTATTCTTGCATTTCTATTTTTTCGACTGGTGGGTAACAAAAATGTTAGCTTTGAGCTGCAGCTCTTAGTTGTATCGTTTCTGTTGGTGCATTTAGCAAAGAAACCGCTATTCACTGGTTACAATTAAGACCTAATTTTATGGTTGTGTAATTGAGGAGGTTTTCCTGCCCCAGACACTGGACAGCCTTCTCCTTCTAGCTGCCCTTCCAATATTCATTGAGTTGTGTGCATTTTTGAAAGCAGGAAAAAAGCAATATAGAACCACTAAAGACCCTATCTTGCCGTCTCTATCAATACAGCACTAACTGATGTGATGTTGAGTTCATTGGCTTTCTCATGGAGAAGGAAATTTCTTATGGTCTTTATGGAAAAGATGTAAACCCACCTTAGGGATGGCGTGAGATCGCTTAAATGTTTCAACAGTTGCTTAAGTCTTGACAATTTTAATGTCTCAAATTGGCTCAAATGGTTGTGCTGACCTGAACATTTTTTTTGTTTTTGATTTCAGGAATGCTCAATTTTTTGAGAAACCAAATAGCTTACAGTCTCATTCCAGTGATTGGTATTTGTGGAGATATGTTTCTTTCCAGGTTATCGTTTGAGTACTGTGGTTAGTTAGTAATAGAGTGGCTATTAAATTCTCAAATACTGATCAAGAACAATATGTTCATGGTCTTTAGGCAGATTGATACTGCTGTATACTTTAAAACCATTTTGGTGCCTCAGTAAAATAATTACATGAGATTGGTGAATACACCACAGGAGCCTTCCCACAGGCTTGCAGCTGTTGGTGTGGTGCAGTCAAAAGGCAGAGCAGGAAAGGAGATTGTGCATAGGATCAGACTCTCCATGTCCACTGCATATTTACTCGCCTTCACAAATGACATGCTCCTCCTACAGTAGAAACAAAGTCAATAATACTGCGAGTCTCCACCTTTTTGCCTTTTTTGTTGCTTTTTGATCTGGTTGGCCTTTTTCTGTGACTTGTCCTGACCGCCTCTATAATGGCAAAATCAAGACAGATAGCCAGAAGGGTATGGTGTTTACCTCTGCACTCCCCATGGCTCTTAATATTGAATACACTGCTAAAACGTCAGGCCAAGCAAATCCTCTGCACCATGTTTATTGGACACTGTGAATGAAGCATGTATATCTGATTGACCTTTTTCTTTGTGAAACAAATTATAGACTTCAACATTGAAGAACAAATGTATGTTAGCATTTTTTACGGTAAATGGTTGTTTTGGCAAGAAGTAGCAGCCTCCCAAATGATCGGACTAATAAGTAAAAACGCAATACAGGATGTTTATATTCTGGAGAAGATTAATCCACGTTATAATAGCATCATTGCTACTTGGGAGTAAGATGTCTGGCTAATTATTTGCGTTTAATCTTGTTTGAAAGGTTTGAGCGTACTGCCTCATTCGAAGTGCCTATTCGTGTGACAATTTATATCTAAAAATCGAGCACACTTATATTTCACCTAATTTGCTTTGCAAGATTGGCAACAATATACATTTCTGCAGTGTAACATAAATTTTGTTTATTTTAACAGTGCTGGGATTGGGCGAACAGGTACTTTCATCGTTATTGATATTCTTATTGACATCATCAGAGAAAAAGGTATGATTTCAGAGCTTTCTTAAAGAACCCCATTTCTTTTGTGTTTTGTGTATAAATGTTTGCGTGAAATAATATTGCCAATATTAAAAAGGAATGGGGTGTAGCCTTTTTTGAGACCATGGTGCATCGGCTTGTGTGCGGGGAGGGCCACATGGTTATCGATCAGACTTTTTCCTCAACAAAATTCAAGACATTTATACTTCATTTCCCCTGGCAGACGGCCAAACATGGGATCCCTGTTTCCATATCATGGAATCCCATTTGGAGGCAATTCCCCTGATGAACCTTGAGATGCTGGAAAGCATCTCAGCACAGATAAAGAGTGGCTCGCCCAGAGACCTAGCACCTCTTTACATTCTGAAGCAAGTTGCTCTAACCATCTCTCCCACGATATTGGAATTGATCAACGCCTCACTTGCCTCTGGAGTGGTCCCCCCTCCATGGAAGAAAGCGATGGTGAAGGCACTCCTAAAAAAGCCTAGCCTTGACCCTTCCCTGGGAAACTATCGCCCCATCTCACTTCTCCCAGGGATCAGTAAAATAGCAGAAAAATATGTTAATTCAGTGCTGTCTGCTTTCTTAGAGACTCACAATCTCCTCCACCCGTCACAGACTGGCTTTCGACCACTCCAAGGAACAGAAACGGCCCTGTTATCAGTAGTCGAAGAGTCTAAAAAAATCTTGGACGCTGGAGGCACTACTGTGATTATCCTCCTTGACCTCCGTGGTGCCTTTGACACGGTCAACCACCAAATATTGGTCCATAGATTTACAAGACTGGGGCTGACCGGGGTCGCTTTAACATGACTGTAGTCCTTCCTGGATGATCGATCCTTCCAGGTCTTCGACACTGAGGTGACCTCAAAACAGGTGCCTCTCCTCTGCGGAGTACCTCAGGGATCATCCTTGAGTCCCACCCTATTTAACATTTATTTGAGCCCGCTAGCGGAGATCGTGCTGCCTTTTGGGGTATACATAGTGACCTATGCAGATGATACGCAACTTGTGGTGGGACTCAACCAAGCTGACAACTCTTCCCCCAGCCTCACTCCCTGCCTGAAAGAGGTAGCCATGTGGATGAATAACTTCTTCCTGAAATTAAATGGAGAAAAAACTGAGATGATGATTTTGGGGAACCCGTCTCTTTTTGATCCCAAGATAATGTGTCTGGCCGACCTGGGCCCCGTTCCAGCTCCCAAAACCCAAATAAAAAGCCTGGGTGTCTGGCTCGATCGAGACCTGACTTTCAAGATCCAGGCACGTAATGTGGCAGCCTCCTGCTATGGCATCTTAAAGATGCTCTGCAAAGTCCTCCCACTCCTCCCCTTCCAGGCAAGGAAGCTCATGGTCCAGGCACTCATTCTATCACGTCTGGACTATGGGAATGCCCTTTTCCTTGGGGCCCCATGCGCGACCTTCTCAAGACTCGAGTCAGCACAAAATTGTGCAGCCAGAATCCTTCTGCATATCCCGAAATGCCAATCTGCAAAATCAGCCCTGAAATCTCTCCACTGGCTACCCATCAGGGAGAGAGTTAATTTTAAGGCCATGTGTATTGTACATAAGACGTTAGCCGGAAAGGGCTCTCCCATCAATCTTTCTATTGCTCGGCCCTACCGTACTAACAGACGCCTCTGCTCGGACGATCTGCATCTTGTTGCAGTTCCGAGGATTATGAAAGCCAGAAGTGGGGGTCATCTGTTCTCCTACAATGCCGCCAAACTCTGGAACTCCCTCCATCTTCATCTGCGCAAGGAATCCAACCATCTTGCCTTTCGTAAATTGCTAAAAACCTGGCTTTTCCCCTAGTCTGGCTGGCTCTCTACTACTTGCCGCTATCAGCGCTGGGATGCCCTCGCTTAGCCATGCGCTCAATAAATGTATTTTTCATTTCATTTAATTTCATCAGTCTGTGGTGTTCTCTTGCTATTATGGTTAGGCCTGGGCATAATTTGCATAATTCAGTCAATTTCATGTTACCCTCGGTACGTGAAATTCCAGAAATTGCGCTATGTGACACTTCAGATAATTAAGTCCGATTCTCACATTGGTCCTGATGCACCCCAAATTCTCCAGGCCATCTGCGACGCTGCAAAAGATCAGGGCCTTCAAGTGAAACCATGCTCCTCATCTTTGGCACTCTTCCGGTATCCTCTGGTGTGCCTTTGATCCCCAGGAATCCGTAGGGGCCACCATTCAGGTTGCCTCCGGCGGATCCATTCTAGGCATGTCTGTTCTGCACCGGCACCAATGCCACCTTCCACTCTGGCTCCAAAATCTGTGCCAGTCCCTTTGACTTCGACACTTTTGCTGCTGGTGCTTATACTGATTCTGGTGTCTGATTCCGAGTTGAACTCGCCTCGGTTTCGACCGTTGACGTGTCTGGATTCCACATTTGTGTGTCCGGTTCCCATTCAGTCTGAGTCTGATAGAACACTAACCCTGCCACTGACCATCTCTCGGGTATTCCACCAGCTTTTTTCTTCAGTCTCTGACCAGAACCTACCACCATTTGGAGATGACAATGCTGAAGATGGGGATATGCTACTCCCACAGTGATGACAGTTTATTTATGGACTTGCAAGAGGCCAATGGGCTTGATATATCCCCTGATACTGGGTTGATTTCTGCCCCTGGACCACCAATGGAAGACAATGCTTTCTTCTCTATAGGCATTAGATGTGCAGCTGAGGTCTTGGACCTACAACTTCCCTCTGTGGACATCAAAACTAATGTTCTTACAGAGGTCCTGCAAACTTTGCAGACTTCTTCTGAGCCCTTATTGCCCTTTAATGAAGCTCTGAATGACACATTGATGGGCGCATGGGCAAAGCCTTGTTGCTGACCTCTGGGGAATAGGCAGTTATTAAAACACCAAAGGCTTGTGCCAGGTGACCCTCACGTCTTGACTCTCCATCCCACTCCTGAGAGTCTGGTGTTCAGGCTTCTACCAGCAAGGTAAATCCCATCTTCTTTTCCATGACCAAAACACCCCCTGCAGAAACCTAGCCTTGAGGTCAGTCAGCGCCATTTGTTTCCTTGGCTGAAACACACACGCACACCCTTCGAGAAACTGTCAGTGAGATCTTGCTGGCAGTCTCTGAAGACCTTACAGTCTCCCTGGCCAGGATGCTGCAAAACACATCATTCAGTCTGTCCTGGACACCACCAATTGTATAGGCCAAGTAGTCAGTACCAGAGTGGTTTGGTTCTCTGTCCCCATGCATGGATGAGATCTATTGTTTTTTCTTCATTTGGTCCTGACGTTTCTCATGTGAACTCTCTTCGAGCCAATGCATATCTATAGGAAACTGGGTTTTTGTTGCAGTAGTATTCCTGCTTTTTGCCTGGTATTTGATACAACTTTGGCTGAAGTGCACTGGGTTCCTACTAGCCAGGTCCCCAGTTCCAGTGTTCTTTCCCCAAACAAGTTCACTGGTCAGTTGATCCCCAGTTGACGAGGCCTTTAGCACCTCTGTAAGTCCCTAGTAAATGGTACCTCTGGTACCTAGGGCATAGGTACTAAAGAGGGTCCCTAAGAGCTGCAGCATATATTGTGCCACTCTAAGGGACCCAGCACTAAACCCATGCAGACAGGCACTGCAGGCTGCGTGGCAAGATGGTCTTAATAGTGAGAACACAACATAGTCTACACCCTGTGTGCCATGTGCTCTAACACTACAGGTAATGTTTGTAAGTCACCCCTACAGCAGGTCTTACAGCCCTAAGGCAGGGTGCATTATATTACATGTGAGGACATATCTGCATGAGCAGACATGCCCCTGTGCTGGTCAAGTCAATTACTGAAAGTACAAGTGAACAGGTAAGCAATCTTAAGTTCCGGGTTCCCAGAGTTCCCCAGCTACATAATGGCTTCACTGAAACCTATGGTGTATAGTATCAAACACCTCGTATTAATAAACCCACACTGATTCCAGTGATGGATTTATTAATTCATGCACCCAGAGGGTACGTTAGAGGTACCTCCTGAAAACCTACAGACCTCTAGTGTGTTGGCTGACTGGTTCTGTCCAGACTGCCTCCACAGAAGTGTTTCTTACCCCCTGGAGGTGAGAGCCCACACTCTGAGGTTGGAAACAAATCCAGCTCTGGCAGGAGGTGTTGTCATGTCCTCCAAGCAGGATGACTAGTTATCTGCATATCAAGGCAGGAGACTTCAAAGGCCTCAACCACCTGTGATAAGCAATCCTGGCTTCCCCCAGACAGGGGAAATGCCACCTCCTGCCCAGGGCCCATTTGACACCACTACAGGTGGAAAAACTGGCTAGTCAGGAGGCGTGTTCACCCTCAGGCTAGTACCACCCTTAAGGTGGGCTACCTGAAGTGAACACGAGTAGGAAAATTCCACCATCTTGGTTTTTGGTGAAATTAGGTCCTCTGGGTCAGGGTTATGCCCACTTCCCACAGGAAGTGGTCATATAGAGGGTGTAGTTACTCTCAAGGTAGGTAGCCGATTGGCTACTACCTGACACTCCCTGTAACACCCACAAATACAGCATTTAGGTGACACCCCTGATGCCAGGACTAGAGATCTGATGGACAAAAAGAAGTGGACTGAGAAGTTTGCTGACCCGAGAACAGAGGAGCAACGACTGACTTGGCGCCAACACTGCTAGCCGGCCTGCTGCACCCGACCCTCATGGAGAAACCTACTTGTCCTACCGCTGTGCAGATTCCAAGAAACCCGAAGGCCTGCAGTACTTTGCAAATTGCCAGAGAACTTCCTTGGAGTGGAGAAGCTACTCCCCTGCAGCCTTATGTACCAAAAGAAGCAAGGACCAGTTCACCGTCCTGCTGCTTACAGGGACTACCGATGCTGCAGCCCTCCAGGAAGAGGTAGCCGTGCTCCCACGGGTCAGATCTGTCCTCCCTCGAAGTGTGGGGATGCCAGGACCGACCAGAGCCGCACAGTGCAAATACCTTGGGTACCGGATGCCTTGCAGCAGCCAAGGCTTATTGTGTCCAGTCTGGACACCAACACCGAGGAAAACTGACCTGCACATCGCAGGACTTCAGGGACAGTGAGACCCACATCATGAGTGTCCCAGCTGTCCTGTTTGTCCCTCTTCAGCAGAAACAAAGACCAAGAGTGAGCCTCCGACCGCCGCCACCCGACACTTCAAAGTGCCTCTGCACCCTCGCCCCACAGCCCAAGTCCGAGAGAGGTGACAGTGCCAACGGGGTCCCGAGACCCTCAAAGGCTGAGCTCACTCTTAGGTTTCTGAATACTGGACTCCCAGGCGCCGTCTGCAGCCTCTTTCTGCTGGCCCCCTCCAACTGGGAGCGATTCCAGCACACGAACTTGACGCCAAAAGACACCACTGCACCCAAGCCCCACAGCCCGAGGAGGAGTAGACCAATGGTGTCAATACATGCCTGAGGATCTCAAGTGTCGTGACCCCCTGTGGATTCCACCGGACTGGTCCCCCAGTGCCAGCTTGCAGCCTCTTTCTGACCGTACCATTCCCCCTTGAAGTAAATGGGACACCTGACGCCGTAACACACCTCTGCACCCGGATGCCTCAGAGCCTCCCGAGGTGACCTGTTGGTGTGGCCTTGGACCTTGCACCATACTCACCTTAAATCCCAAAGAACAGTCCTGTAAGTAACTGTTAAGTGCCCGAATGCAGTACATGTTTTTCCTCCATAGCATAACATTACCGACAGTGGGAGGCTGCCAGCCCCCTTATCGGCTCCTTGATCCGCGCCCTGGTGTACTGAGACAGAGGGAGGCGACTAGCCCCCTCATTGGCTACCTGATGTCCATCGTGCAGTGAAGGCTGATTGGGCTGCGCTCGAGGCGCTGGGGGCCTCCGATCCGGAAGACTAGGGCTCAGAGGTATGTCCGATCCCCTCTTTCCGGCACTTACCTCGTTGGAGACTCCCTGCTTCCCTGTTTTGCCGCGCTGGGGGACTCCCGTTCTCCACTGCGCCATTCTGCCTCCCGCAACGGCCAGCTGCATGCCTCCCTCTACGACGTCCAGCTGCGCTCTGTCCTGCCGATTCCTTAACGAGCCGTGTGGGGACCCTGGCGCTGGGGATTCGGCTGGCCCTGTCCACGAGGCATGAGCACTACTTCCGATGACCCCGGGTGGGTCCTGCGCGTGAGGAGCTTGAGTTGCGGGGAGGCAGTTGATCTGGCTCCTTGCTCCCTTCCTGACATGGCGGCACAACGTCACGCTTGAGCAGACTTGGTTGCTTTCGGTTGTCCTTTGGGTCATGTTCTGCACGGTTAACCTGAATAGGGTCCGTCACCCCGCCCCTATTTTTTTTTTTTTATCTCTGCTTGCTTCTGTCTGTCTCGAGCGGCGTTTCCAGCGACACTCGTGCACAGTTGTAACTCACTGGCAGCCATTTGTTCTCTCTCAGCCCAGCCATTTTATACCTCCTAGTATCTGAACCAGAAGCATTTAGAAATAGAAGAGGCACTCACTGCTCTTCTATGGCATAATTCCATATGCAGTGCTAGCTACATTTAAACGGATGCTGAATCTGCCTTGAGGGTCATTGAAATCGAAAGATTCATTGTCTTTTTCATCCTTTTGCTCTGGCTATCTGCCTATCCTATTAGCTCTTACCGAAGTGAGCTGTGGCCCAGGAGCGCTCAGACTTCCATGTCCCTTGCCTGAATCATTTCCTGCTTCCCTGAATTCTCATTGGTGGTCATAGCTTCCTCCATCATACTCCTGCATAGTCATCACGTTCTTGTCACTCTCTCTCTCTCTGGCACCCCTTAGCTGGTCCAAGGGGAACACAAAGAGCTTTGCACTCATTATTCCCTGGTTCTACGACCCTATCTACCAGCGATTTTTGCCTCTCATTCAACAGCTGTCAGCAGCGCAGTCATGGCTTCTAAGACCTATCCTTACGAGTTTGGAGCCATCGGGCCATAACGATTATACAATTAATTACCCGCGAACCTATCAAAAAACGCTTCTAAAAATTTCAAGCACAGACTCCTAAAAGCACACCCAGAAACCCTAATCTCAGATCCCTACTTCTGCATATGAAAGGGTGAGACAATAACTGATCTTATCTTATAAGACATGCTAAATGGAGGCTGGCATTTTACGCACTGCTACTAATCACCACAGCCAAGAAGACCCCATGGGCTTATACTTACGGTTGCCCCCTCACCTACCTACGAAGCTGAAGCAACCATCTCCCTTTATAACAATGGGACAATCCTTATTCAATCATCTGCCTACAACCTGGTCATTTTTGACACCATCTTCCCCATCATCAAGAACTCAATGTCTAGTAATGAATCTTCACCCTCCCTATTTCCTCTGGCAACCCCCGAAATCCACATATTATGGCCTCTCACAACCTCGGTATCTCCGATAACCCATCCCCTTCCCTCCTTTGGGGGGGCGTGGCCACGGAGCGGATGAGGGAAGACGTGTGAGCTCGGAGCTCCGCGCCGACCCCGGTAATTATCCTGAATCGGGACCTTGCAGCGAGCCCCCGAGCACTCGGAGAGACGGCAGTAGGGGGCTGGGGGCCTCTGCAGCAACAGCGGGGAGTTTTAACACCCTGCTAGCCGAGAAACCGGAGAGGCAATCCGGTCGACTGGAGGGAGACCAAGATGGCGGCGATGGCGGTGTTGCGGAGCTGGTGGAGGCGCTGAGGACGGCCTTGAACATCGACGTGGGAGCTGCGGGGGTTACCAGGACCCGCTCGCTGTGCTCACTCTGGCACAGCCACCGCTGAAATATTTGGGGAGAGCTGGGGGGCCGGTGCCACCCATTGCCGACGCAGCAGAGTGGGGCTTGCTGTCGCTGCGCACCGCAGCGGCCAGGAGGAAGAACAGAGGTACAGGACGCGGCCACCAAATGGGGAGATGTCCCGGTGAAGAAGCGGACAAAATCCACAGGTACCCGACCAGTTGCCGGGGGGCCTACTGAACAGACAATTGACCGGAGGGGTGGTCCGCCATCTTGGGCGCCAGATGAGACGGAGGAGTGGTCGAGGCGGCAGGCAGCGGTGAGCATTGTCGCAAGCGACCGCACCGAAGGGCTGGCTGACTGCACGGTGTGGAGCGGAGGCGCGGGGCGGTGAAGACCCCGGAGGACTCTCTAGACGGCGAGGCCAGGAGCTGGAGAAGGATATGGACGCAGGCAGACGGTAAGAGGTGCAGTGGCACTGGCCCATAGTGCAGACCGGCAAAAGATACCGAAGCGGCGCCGCAGGAGGGCACGATCGCTGCTTGGGGACCGGCCACACTACCTGGGACATTGCAGAGCCGATTAGGGAGTAGAGCGGCGGCTGGCCGGACGAGCGGGGATGTGGCCCGCCATCTTTAGATTTTTGTGCATATGAAATAGTCGGCATGACGAGGCAGGCAGAATGAGAGCGGCTGGGCACGACCAGACCAGATGGACTCAGGCACAGGCGCGCACCGCAGATGAGTCGATTGGCGTGCTAACCAAGGAAAGGTGAACTAACGGCGCCGCAGTGGAGCCTTGAGCCACGGCCCCTGGTGCCTACAGGACCGCATCGAGCTGTTGTGTGGTGTGCAGCAAGGCGGGGACCGGACGAGCAGGGAGGTGAGAAGCGAGCCTGATGCCTGAGACGACACGCATGACAGAGTGCAGCGAGTAGAGGCACTGCGGAGACAGAGGCGGAGCGGCGGCGAGTGCATGGTAGGGGAGACCCTGGAGGGGATTGCGGCGGCTGCATGGGCCCCTGGAATTACCCCTCAGTCCGTGAGAGCGAACGCACTCCAATCAGGAGAGGTTTGGGCCCCCGGTGAAGTGTGATCCTGTAACTGGCCTGCGGCAGGGGAAGATCGGACTGCGGCTAGAAGTGCTAAAAAGGGGCGAACCGGCAGGGTGGCTGGCTACATGGTGAGAGGAGAGTGCTGAGGTAGTGTGGACAGCCCTACTGTCTGAGGTGCGAGACCACTACCGGCGATAAGCACGCATTGTGTTGGGCAATAGAGGAGAGCCTGCCTGAGGCTGGGGCTCACGCCACAAGTGCTAATGGGGAAGCCCAAAGGGAAACCGGGGGGTGCGACCCCCGAGCCGGAAGAAGATGCAGGAGCACCAGACACGCAGGGAGGGCTCGCACAACATTCAGAGGGGATGCTGCAACAACAAGTGGATCAAATACTCAAAGCTATTACGGACACCAGGGAAGCTCTGCAACTGGACATAGCGCATGTGGCACAGGGACTTGGACTGCTCCGCGCCGACCATGCTAAACTTGCTGACAGGGTAAAGCAGACGGAAGCCACCATAGAGTCCTTGGAGCCTGGCCAAAAGGAGATGGAAGTCCAGATGGCGGATGTCCAGCGCCGGTTGCGAACACTAGAGAGGAGGGCAGAAGACGCAGAAGGGAGGAATCGCAGAAATAATGTCCGAGTAGTGGGGCTGCCAGAAGGAGAGGAGGGGGCTAGCATGGTGGATTACCTGGAGGCCTGGCTGAGACGAGTGGTTGCACCTGAAGGACTGACATCGTTCTATACATTGGAAAGAGCGCATAGAGTACCGGCCCGGCAGCTGGCTCCCGGGAGACCTCCCAGACCGGTGGTGGCTAGACTGCTCCACTACAAGGACAGGGACCTCCTGTTACACAAGGCCCAAACTACGATGCCCGTACAAGGTTGGCAATAGTAAAGTGACGCTCTTCCCGGACTACACACTTGAAGGCCAGCGCCGCCGCGCTTCGTTCCTGGAAGTCAAGAGAGCGCTCCGAGACGAGGGCCTCCAGTATTCTCTGATGTTCCCGGCACGCCTCAAAATAGCCATGGATCGTAAAACAATCTTCCACGACAGCCCTGAGGAAGCCTGGAATTGGCTGGAGCTGTACAAGGCGGGCACAGGGGAAGCGGGGCGCGACACGAGCACGCACGCGGAGGGGCCACGTCCGCGCCGATCACGGCGTATCCGAAGACACCGTTCAGCAGCACAAAAACCTACGGAGACACAGACGGAGAAAGAACGTTCTGCTGCTCTACAGGCCGTCACGGCCATCTCGCAAGAGACAAGAACAGCATCATTGGTGGTGACGGGCTCCGAAAAGGGTTCGCTGAGATCGGACACTGAAGAATCAGAAGCAGGAAGTGTTCTTCTGCCACATGTAACGGCTGGGACGGCCGATGAGATCGTAGATGCGTGACACTATCGTTTGACTTGCACGGATATAAGACTTTGGGGGAGGGGGGGGTTCATCGGCGCTGGCCCTTGGGCATCTCCCCTTAACTTAATTGGTGGTGGAACACTGGTGGCTGGAGGGGTTCGATAGGTCAGATGAGTACGTATTAATGCGATCCCGTTATATTGAAGCCTCGGATGGGGCCGACTAGCTCTCTTGGGGGGTATGGCGCAGGCGGATGGAGGAATAAGAGGTCGAATCTCTGAAGTTCTGGCCCTCCTCCCCTAAGTTTGTGTGGGTGTGGCTCCCTGGTTTTTACTGAAGGAGCAGTTTGATCAGTAGTTTGGATGGGTACTAGCGTTGTAGCGCCTGTTCTGGGGGGGGGGGAGTTGGTGACGTTTCTGGGGCTTAGGTGGGGTAGTTAGAGCCACCGGTGTGTTCCAATGTGGGGGGAAGCTGTGGAAAAGGAATTGGTTTCAATATGGGGGCGTTACTTGATTTGAAATGTATTACCTGGAATGTACGGGGGCTCCATACAATGCAGAGACACCATAAGGTGCATGCTTATTTTTTTTATTTTTTTTATTAAAGGCTTTTTATTAAACCAAAAAAGAAAACAGCATACAAACACAGGCAAAAGACCATAAGTTTACAAAGGCACTTGCTATTCTTACAGTTCCATTCTCGCCAAATGTTCAGAAGTCAACTCAGTGTACAGACTTATCATTATATAATCAAGTTATCATACTTTACACATTGGTATTCAGTGTTCCAGCATGATGAGATTGTAAGTACGATGTTAATGGTTCCCAATAGTCTCTAGGTTTAGATCTCGTAGGCAGTTCTTCCTCATAAGTCTGTAGTGTGTCCCTGCAATAAGTCATGTCCCGCAGCCATTGTTCACACGTGGGACTGTTCTTGCCATTCCAGTATATAGATATCCGTCTCTTCGCTAACAGGAGAGCAATTACACAGAATTTACGCTTGGTCGATCGTAAATTTGACACTAGATTCAATAAGCACACTCGGATTGTGCAGTGTATTCTGGTCCCTAACATCGTGCTCAATATGCCAGTTATCTGTTCCCAGTATCCTCTAACCTGTGGGCAATACCACGCTAAATGTATAAAATCAGCATCCTCGGCATTACATCTTTTACAACATGCATCAGTACGGAGCCCACATTTCTTCAGTTTAACCGGTGTATGGTATGTTTGGTGGATGTATTTATAATGTATAATTCGCAAATTACCGTTCGGGGTGAGTATGTCTGTTAGTGCACAGCATGTGGCCCATTCCTCGTCGACCAGGGGCGTCTCCAGAACATTTGACCATCTGTCCTGTGCTTTTTGTGTAGCACCTGCTATATCTGACTGTAACAGCCCATAAAGTCTGGTCACCAAATGTATATTGTGTGGAGTAGTTATAATCATTTGCAACGCTTGAAGTGTTTCCGGCTCCCTAGGAAAGGTTGGATACAGATCTTTAATTGCCCTGCTTAGTCTATGATAAGCAAATTTAAAAAGAAGAGTCTGGTTACTTATGTAATCTAGGTCATTAAGCTCTATAAAAACTCCATCTTTATATAAGTCTTCCATCACGTCTATCCCAGCCTGTTGTAGCAGGGTCATACTCATTTTTTCTTGAGTTACTGATAGGGCTGGATGGTGTGGCAGGGGCAATGCTGGAGCATAGAGTGGTACCTTATGTGCTAATTTCCCCATTCTCTGCCAGGCCATAGTTTGTAGTTCGAATAGTGTTTATTTCTTGTTTCGGTTCATGTATGCGGGAGTGTGGCAAAATGTGTTGGAGTGGTACTGGGTGGGCGTCTCCATCTTCTACTGCCATATGAGGTAGGTATCTCACTGGATGATACCAGTAGTGCGCATATTGTGCTTGCGCACAAAGGTAATATAGTAAGAAGTCCGGAACTTTAAATCCCCCTTAGCATAAGGCAAGGTTAATGCCCGCAATTCAATGCGTGCTTGTTTACCAGCCCAAATGAGGCGAGTTACACACGCTTTCAGACTCTTGAACACAGCCCTTGGTGGGGTTATGGGGATGTTATTGAAGAGGTAGAGGAATTTAGGAAGTATTACCATCTTTACCAGAGCTATTCTATCCGCCAGGGACAATGGCAAATGCAGCCATCTTTCCACGGATTCCTCTATTGTACCAATGGCAGTGCCATAATTGGCCCTTATAACCACTGCAGGATCTTTGTGATACCAAACTCCCAGATATTTGACGGGGTCTCGCTGCCATTCTAATGGATACTCTACTGGGTGTGGCGCCGTAACGTCTGTTAAGGGAATTATGGTGGATTTGCTCCAGTTTATTTGGAGGCCCGAATGTCTACTAAATTTTATGTATTCTCGTAATATGGGTGAGAGATTCATATGCGGTTCACGAACATAGAGGACCATGTCGTCTGCGTATAATGAGATATTTATAGGCCGTTGAGGGAATTGCAAGGCTGCGGTTTTGTGGTGCTGTCTGATCTTACAGGCTAGCGGTTCTAACGCAATAGCGAATAGTAACGGGGAGAGAGGACATCCCTGTCTTGTGCCCCGTGTGATGCGTATTGTTTCAGACACATATTTATTTATCTTGATGCGCGCCACCGGTTTCGCATATAGTATTTTGATCCATTGCAGTAATATCGGGGCATGCCCATTTTATGTAGTACTGTAAAGAGATATGGCCATTCAACTGAGTCAAACGCCTTAGCGGCATCTAATAAGATCGCCGCAGCTTTAAGCTCTAGATTAAGTTGGTGGGATAATGCAAAGAGGGTTCGCAGATTATGAGCTGTGGACCGATGCGGGATGAATCCCGATTGATCCGGGAGGACAATAGTTTCCATGAGGGGCTGGAGGCGTTTGGCAATAAGCTTAGCCAATATCTTGGTGTCTGTATTTATTAGAGACAATGGGCGATAGGATTCACAAAGTTCTGGGTCTTTATCTGGTTTTAAGAGGGCTATAATCATGGCTTCCCTAAGTGTCGGTGGGAGGATCTGTTTTTCATACGCGTCCCCGTACATGTTCACAAGATGGGGTGCTAGGAGGTCTGTGAATGCTTTGTAAAATTCACCTGTGAACCCATCCGGGCCTGGTGCTTTCCCATTGGGTAGGGTCTTAATTACCTCAGTGATTTCTTCAATGGTGATGGGTTGTGCTAGATATTCCCGTTGGGCATCTGATAACCAGGCTATTGCAACATCTTCCAAATACTCGAGTATTTCAGGCGGGTCAGCTGTGTTTCGGGTGGTATACATTTCCTCATATGTTGTCGTGAAAGCCGACATGATACTCCGCATATCATACTGCGGAGTGCCCTGTGTATCCCGAATTTTAATTACCGTGTGCGGGGTATGTTCTTGGGAGATTTTACGTGTTAATACTCGCCCTGCCCTGCCACCTTCCCCATATGTCCTTGCTACTTGTCGTTTCGATATGTATTTGATTTCGCTATCTGCAAAGTCTTGATATTCTGATAGTGCTTCTCGAATTTTGCCCAAGGTAGCCTTGTCCCGGGTTGCTACATAGTCCTGCTCTAAAATTTTTAGCTTGTCTTCACATTTGGTAATTTGGTTACGTATATCCTTTAATATGCCCGCGTTTGTTCTGATGCACACTCCCCGTATTGTGGCCTTAAAGGCTTCCCACAGCACGCCAGCATCGTCTACTGAGTCCTGGTTTAATTGAAAGTATTCTGTGATGGCGCATCGTATAGCATCATTATAAGGTGAATCTAGTAAGGCTTTGGCATTGAAACGCCAGATGAATGGTGGTGGTACATACTCGGGGATATTTAATGCAAGCATAATTGGATTGTGGTCTGATAGTGTTTTTGGTAAGTGCTGTATTTTGCTTATCCATGTGCTAGCTGCTGTGGTTGACAACCAATAATCTATGCGTGACCAGCTATTATGTATGGAGGAGCTGTGGGTAGCTACCCTAGTTTGAGGATTACGCAGTCTCCATACATCTGTCATGACGAATTCCCCATGCCATCTCGTACTGCCTGAACCGCTTTAGTATGAGGCTCTTTAGTTATACCTGAACGGTCAAGGGTATCATTAAGGGCTAGGTTGAAATCACCTCCCCACAGTGTTTCCATCTCAGGCAGCTCTCTCAATTTTGACCTGATATCGTTAAAAAAATCAGGGTCATCTATGTTAGGTCCATATATATTTACTAGCCGAAGGTGCTGACCTCTAAGTATTCCTGTGACTATGACATATCGACCTCGGTCATCTGTGATTGTTTGGTTTACAATAAATTGTACTCCCTTCTTTATTAGGATTAGCACTCCTCTCGAGTAGGACGAGTACGAGGATACAATAGTATGTTCGGCCCACCTACGTCCTAACCCACATTTGGACGTTTTGGCTAAATGTGTTTCCTGTAGTAGGGCTATATCTATGTGGTGTCTATCGAGGAATGCAAACACCTGGCGTATTTTTTAGGATTATTCAAACCTCGTACGTTCCAAGTCAGTAAATTAACTTGAGATTGCATTACTGTACTACCCGTCCTGGTACATTATTTATCATACACAGCACTTTATATATCATCCAATACCCTATATACACTTGGTGGTAGTCTCTAATCATTGGTACACATACATTTTTGTTGAGTTTGTTCTCGCCTACATTGTGCCATACATGCAAGTGCCTGAAAAAAACTACTACATTAAACAGTTCCCAAATCCCCCCACCCACATTGGCAACCCAATTCTGCCAAAGACACCACCCAATCAACAAGAAAACCATTAGTCCAACTGTTGTGGGGTATACCCACGGGGGGCCGCTAAGCGCACGCTTTTGCATCCGCGGGAGCGGATGTGGTCAGGTATCTTCTATACAAGAATGACCATTGAAATATATAAAACAGAAAGCTTTTGTACTGCGAGATCATATCAATAAGCCGTGACCTAAAGTACTGTAGCATTGCTCAACTGTAAGACACAGGGAGGTAACGCATATTTCCCAATTTGCTGTTTGTTCAAGAACTAGTGCCAGCATCTCACATAATCTATAGCCACTATCAACATTATAATAATTAACATGGAGGCTCTTGAATAAGACCCGTTATAGCACAAAATACCAACATGGCACTCTATAACATGCTCGTTGAGTTTATACATAAGAGCATCTTGTGCTCTCCGCACCAGTTTCAGTATATAGTATACCTTTTACCGTGTCGTCACTCAGTATCAGTCCGAGTCTGGAGCAGTAGAAGAGTGGCCTGGCTTTTTTTGTTTTGTTATCAGTGTCTTGACAAAGTCATGTGCCGCTTTAGGCGTAATCAATATTTTAGTGTGGCCATCATGTGTCACACGTAGTCTCGCTGGATAGAGCATAGCATACTCCACACCCATGTCACGCAATTTCTTTTTCACAGGCGCAAATTCCTTTCGAGCCGCCTGTACTGCCATCGTGAAATCCGGATAGAATGATATGTTATTACCGTGATGATTAATTTGTTGCTTTTCCCTTGCCAGTCGTAGTATCGTATCTCTATCTCTGTAATTAAGTATTCGGGCAATGATGGGTCTCGCCGGGGCTCCTGGGATCGGCTTCAGTGCGAGTGATCTGTGTGCGCGTTCCACTATAAACACGGGTGAGAATGCAGCAGCGCCAAAGATGTCGCGCACCATATCTTCAACAAAGGATTCCATTTTCCCTGTGTTGGCACTTTCTGGAATACCCGTGATGCGTACGTTATTACGTCTCGAGCGCGCTTCCAAATCTTCATTTTTGTTTTTTATAACTTCCAGCACCCTTTCCATCTCCAGGCATTGACGCGTGGTAGCGCTAGACTCATCTTCCACCGCAGATATACGCAGCTCCGCATCATTCAGTCGTTCACCCTGTTTATCAAGTTTAGCCGCCATATTGTCCACTCTACTAGTAAGAGTGTCAATTTTGCTGTCAATAGCCTGCAGACTGCGTTGTATAGCTTGTAGGGTGTCTTCCATTGGTGTCTTTTTGGTACTGCTGGCGTCCAGTTCAGTATCAGAATGTGCAGACATGGTTCTGGGCGTGCGGCGCGTGTCAAAGGACAGCTTAGGTTGTTGCTTGTCGGGTTTGCCCATTGTAGCCCCTTGTATAATAGTAGGCGGGCCAAGTAGCACTGACCAGCCACTTAGGATATATTCGTCTGTTTATTTGGCGAGGACCACAACACAGTCGTTATTTTTAGTCGTCGTGAAAGTCTATATCCCTAGGAGTTTCTTGCTTGTATAGTTGGGTTTAGTTACTCAGCGGTAATTGCAATCGTGTTGGTTGACAGATAAGGGCTATTAAGTTGGTTGGACAGTTGCCTGTGTCCCGCAGCCACCTACCGTGCACAACTTGTACACCCTTATGTTAGGTGTGTGGTACTCCGGTGCGCCAGTCACCCTTGTTTTCACCGCATATTTCAGGCAGCAGCCCAGATCCGTGAGTGTCACAGTGTAGGTACCTCCGCAGGGATTATTTTCGATTATGCACTGCCACCTAGCATGGCTGAGGTGTACTGCATTCACCACTTTCTCCCAGCACACGCACAAATCCACATCCCAGGCAGATACGTGCTGGCCAGGCCTGTAGGCACCAGTGACAATGCCTGTGCGGGCTATCCTCGACGCCTGCAACACGAGGAGTGTCCCACCTCACCCCCGGAAGTTTATGGTGTGCCACACGGTAATTACAGGCTCGCAGCAGTCCACGCCTCTATGTTTATGTGATTACTCGGGGGCGAGGGGAGAGGAGGAGATCCCGCAGAGCACCCACACCACTCACGCAGCGATCGCACTTACAGCGCCGGCGGGGCTCTCCGATATCCCAGCGGGTCCTTAACACCCCTCCTCAGCTCCGGAGCCGCCGTCGTCACAGCGGTGCCCTCCACCGCGCCAGTGATTCTGACGGGCGCTCAAGCGGCAGTCTCTCCCTCCGCACCACCGGCAATCGGAGGACTCCTGCCCGCTCCAGCAAGTATTTCTGAGGCGCGTGATGGCAGACACCACCGCAGCTCCGTCGCGTACACTCTGGGCCGCTATCTGGTCAATCACGCCACCATTTTGTGCCGTCACAGCGCTCCGGCAGCCCTTTGTCTTCGCCGGTCTCCCCAGGCGTCACACGGCCTCCACACCTCCACAATAGCGTTGTCGTGTAGTGCCGACCTTCCGCTACTTGTTTCTTAATAATTTTCTCGCTTCTGGGTTCAGTTGGTCTGCAGTTATTGTAGGATAGTTTCCCTGACCACCGGAGCGGCACTAAGGTGCAGCCATTCCGTCGCGCGCCCTCTAGCGCCCCCCGAAGGTGCATGCTTATTTGGTACGGCGGGGGACCCACATAGCTTTTCTTCAGGAAACACATATTAATAGAGCTGAGGGGCTGGCACTGAAACGTAGATGGCGGGGGCAATTGTTCTACACGACCTATTCGGCTTTTGCTAGGGGAGCGCTGATATGGGTCAGAGCGGGGTCCCATTCCAGCTGACGCAACAATTGGTGGATCCTGAGGGGAGGTTTGTGGTAGTGACGGGTCGCCTAAATGGCGTAGATGTGACGCTGTGCAGCATATATGCCCCTAATGTGGATCAGGTCTCCTTTCTGGATCGTTTATCAGGGAGTTTAGCACCGTATATGACCAGTTCAATATTGATAGGAGGGGACTTTAACACAATTGCAGATGTGGAGATGGATAGATCCCACCCTCCGCTCCCCGACGCCCCGGTTCATAGACTCTCCAAGGCAAGATGCGCGTGGCAGAATAATTGGGGGCTGGTAGATACCTGGCGTGCGCATCACTTAGAGGAGCGGGATTACTCTTATTACTGCGGTCTTCACGAACTGCATGTGCGGCTTGATGCGATATTATGCACTCCTGAAGTCCATGCCAAAGTAATCCATAGTGAATATCTAAATAGGACAATATCGGATCACAATCCGCTACTAGTACAGATACGATGGGTCCGAGAAAGAGCGGTGATACCGACCTGGCGGCTGCGACCGGAAGCACTGGAGGATCCGGCCTTCTGTGCGGACCTTGGGGAGGGTATAAATCAGTATTTTGGTGAGAATGAAGGCTCAGCGACATCAGTGGCGGTTGAGTGGGATGCTTTTAAGGTGGTAGTCCGAGGACTGTGTATTGCCAAAATGATAGGGGTGCGGAAAACGCTATTAAATGATATAGAGGCAGCAGAGTGCAGTGGCGGTGCAGACGGAGAGATTGCGCTCCTTTGACCATAGGTCATATTGGGCGAGGGCGCACGCAGAAGGAGACAAGACGGGCGCGCTGTTGGCGTGGCTGGCTAACCCGAACCCCCGGGGAACACCTATACTGGGACTGACGGCCCCAACGGGTGACGTAGTGTACACGCAGCAGGGGATAAATGGCTTGTTCCTGGATTATTATACTGAGCTTTACCGCAGCAAATTATGACAGGGGCGGGGATACCATAGGGGAATTCTTTTCTGAATTGACCCTACCTAGACTGGAGAAGGAACAAGCGGACCTATTGGGGCAAGGCATCACGCTAGGTGAAATCCGGAGCGCAATTAAGCACATGGCGCGCAACAAAACGCCTGGGGTAGATGGTCTACCAATAGAATTCTACTCTGCGTACGTGGATTGCCTAGCTCCACGACTACTGGCGGTGTATCAGGCGGCGCGGAGGGTGGGGAAGCTACCGGTAACCACTCGGG
Organism: Calotriton arnoldi; assembly: GCA_963921515.1. Classification (NCBI taxonomy): domain Eukaryota; kingdom Metazoa; phylum Chordata; class Amphibia; order Caudata; family Salamandridae; genus Calotriton; species Calotriton arnoldi. The sequence goes on from CAWUFW010000406.1 coordinate 3,303,395, forward strand.
AAGCCATTATTATTCCGTTGCTGAAGCCAGGGAGAGAACCGCTTGACATGACGGCATATCGCCCACTCTCAATGTTGACCACTGACTACAAAATACTGAGCAGGATCCTCGCGACTCGGCTACTACCGTACATGACACATCTGGTACACTCGGACCAGGCGGGTTTCATCCCCACACGGAACACTTCTGTAAACGTGAGGCGACTACTTCGAACTCTGGAGGGGGGCAACGGCTCGGCACCTAACGCGACGATCCTTTCGATCGATATTGAAAAGGCTTTTGATAGCCTGGAATGGCCGTTCCTTTTTCAGGTTATGCGAGTGATGGGTATGGGAGAGGCCTTCGTGGGGTGGACTTGGATCCTTTACAGTTTGGCGACGGCCCGAGTGCGGACAGGGGCGACGGTTTCGTTAACCTGCTCAGTGGAGCGGGGAACGCGGCAGGGATGTTCACTGTCTCCACTGCTGTTTGCTCTTGCAATGGAGCTGCTGGCGGTACGCGCACGGTCGGGGAAACATTACGCTGGACTAGAGCTACGTGGAGACATGCAGTATATCTCGCTTTACGCAGATGATCTGCTCATGTTCCTGGCTGATAACGGAGAAGCCTTGCCGGGGGCGACGACATTGCTACATGCGTTTGGGGCGGTTTCAGGGCTCCGGGTGAACTGGGCAAAGACCTGCCTGTTCCCTGTACGTCAGACGATGGTGAGCCCGGACCAAACGGGAGGCATACGATGGGAGCCTCACTGTTTGCCTTATCTCGGGACTAACATCTATCACACGCAAGAAGACCTGTTGGAGGGCAATGTGGGCAGAGCGCTGCGTGGGCTCAAAGGGAGCATGGCGTTCTGGGGTACACTGCCGCTATCGGTGGCGGGCCGTATAGCACTCTTGAAGATGGTGGCACTGCCTCGGTTGCTATACTACTTCAGGACGCTGCCGATTTGGATACCAGGCTCGATATTTAAAACGCTCCGCTCCTTGATGGGGGGGATTTATATGGGGGAGTGGTAGACGGCGAGTAGCTTTGACCACGTTGATGCGATCCCGTGCCGAGGGAGGATGGGCGGTCCCAGACTTCGAACTGTATTATTTGGCAGCTCAGCTGCAGTGGCTTACACAGGCAGTAGCGAGGGAGTTTCGGAGGCCCAGATGGCCCGGTGGGCGGTGGATCCCACGCCATGTGCTATCATTTGTTGTGCTTGGTCAGCGGCTGCGGCTTGGACCGTTAACACACGAGGAGCGGACGCTAAGACTGTGTGGGATCCGAAGCCAGCGACGGAGTGTAGTTGCCCGGCCGTACGCTCCGGAGATTCCGTTAGGCATGTGCACAGCCCTGCCACACGGGGGAGACTGGTCTGCATTGGCTGTGTGGGAGGAGCAAGGGGTGCAAGTGATGGGAGACCTATATGAGGACGGTGTCCTCTTGCCCTATCAGACAATGCAAGATAGGTATGGCCTTCCCAGGGGCGACTTCTTGCTGCATTCAGCCCTTGTATCGGCCATCCAACGCCATTGGGGAGGAGGGTTGTCGGAGCCGCAGACAACTCTCACATGCCAGTATGTCGTGATGGCAGCGGGGACCTTCAAAGCCATAACAAGCTTATACAGGCGAATGCTGGGGGAGGGGACGCAGCCACTGAGTCAATTGCAGAGGAAATGGGAGGCAGATCTGGGCAGGGACATTCCCGAGACGATGTGGTCTAAGATAGTGGAAAGAGCGTGGAAGAGCCCGCGTAATGCTAGATTTCAGCTTATCCATCATTATGTGTTACATAGGGCATATTTAACACCGGCACAGATAAATGAGTATTTTAATGTGGACACAGCCAAGTGCCCCCGCTGCAACTCAGAAGAGGCGGAATTTATCCACATGATGTGGAGCTGCCCGCAGTTGGGAACGTATTGGGAGGACGTGGTGGATGTACTGTGTGGGGTGACAGACAGGCAGATAGAGTCAGAGATGGGTGTATACATATTGCATTGGTTTCCGCATACGGCTAGGACGAAAGTTACAAGCAAGTTCCTAGACCTGGGGCTGTTGCTAGCCAAAAGAGAATTGACGAAGCATTGGAAATCCAGACAGGGACCCAACATTGAGAGCTGGAAGGCAGAGTTCACTAAATGGGCGGCAAGTGAGAGTATGGTTCGGCTCCAACTAGCTAAGAGATCTAACAATGATAAGGCGCTAGAAACGGCAAAGGCGTGGGAGGCACTGGTTGCGCTGCTGCTGCAACCTGAACCGGAATCGGACGGAGAGTCGTTGGATGTGCCGATAGGAACACCCCGAGCTGAAGGGTAGTGGGGAGACCCCTAGCAATCCCAGGGGACACTGTTGCAGAGCCCAGCAGGATCTGGAGCAGGCTCTCCAAACCAGAGGAGACGGAGAGGCACATACCCCTGACTAGATATGCATTATTGTTAATTTTTGTTTTTCTTTCACTATGTTAAAGCAGAACACACCGGTGGCATGGGTTAGGGAGGGCACCAAGGGAGGGATTGTTATGTAATGGGATGAGTGTACAGGTTGACTGAACTAATGGCACATGGGGGGCAGATAAGAGGACGGCTAAGCCCAATATGCATGATGAGGACGTTATCCACTCGAAGCAAGCGCAGGTGCGGAGAAACAAGGACTGAATAGATGTGTAGCTTTGTATCGATGGCTAAACCGAATGCAGTATTTGACTCAAGAATGGTGCCCATAAGTAATGATGTAAGATAAATGTCAAATGTTTTGTTTGTGGGAAAAAACCAATAAAAATATATTTAAAAAAATATCCCCTTCCCTCCTTTGCTCCGCTATAGGGACCTGTGAACTACATAGCAACTCTTCTTTGACATTAGTTGGACCAGAATCACTCCCCTCCCATTCCCTAACTAGTCAACATGCTCACCACTCTCCTAGAGCAACTAGGTCTGAGGCACTTAGCCCCTTAGGGCACACCTTCACCCCTTCTACACCCCCGTCCCCCATGCACATTATTGCGGACTCTCCTAAAGTGCCCATGTCTCTCTCCAAAGCTACTCCAGTGTCACTTCCATATCCCATTCTCCCTAACATGACCAGCAATGGGACTCATAAGACCCTTGTACCTCTTCTTAACCAGGTGCTACACTTCCCACCTCACAACGCACCTCACTGCTCTACCTCGCCTCCGCATCTCTCTAACCTCTCCTCACCTAGACCACCCCCCTCATTGCTCCTGTCCCCAAGTGCCAGGAACCCGCCCACATACAGCTTTTGAATCTAGACTGGACGAGATCTCATTTGCCCTTCAACAACTCAAGGCTGATGTTCAAAGCCTCTTACACCTCACCTCCAAGCTGTCTGAAAATCGGAAGTCTGGTGGACTCTCGACTGAGTGCTTCAACTACACACATCCCTCTAATTGTTGCCCCAGGATCTCTGTGCATCCCTTACCCACTGTGACCTCATCACAAGTGGCCCATACATACCACAGATGGGAAACCTCTCCCCTCCCTAAATTCCCCTCTCGTCCCTGCAGAGTTAAAGACCCACTTCAAGATAAGGATACTACTACCCTTCTTCTCTCTTATGACCCATCATATGCTGTTTGCACAGAGAATTTGTGCCAAATCAAAGCGATCCACTCTGACCCGTTTAGAGAACCTTTGGTAAACTCTAGATCCTTAAATAAGAACAACCTCACTCGTGTCCCTACAACTACTCCTCCCTCAGATGATCACAAATCAAAACTTAAATGCATTCTTCTCAACTGCAGATCAGCAGTACAGCATGCTGTGGACATTGCTGCCCAGACATTTTAGTGTTGACTGAAACCTGGCTTAACGATTCTTCTGCATTCTTCTGCACCCATTATCGACATACTAGTGCCCCCTAACTATGACATCATCAGGCTAGATAGATCGGGTGGACAAGGTGGAGGCATCGCTTGTATACATCATAACAATCTATCACTTAGACAACTGCACTCAGATTCCTTGTCGTCATGCGAATACCTGTGCTTCGAGGTCTCATGCAACAACAGGCAAGCTTGCAAATTCCACGCGCTCTACCATCCTCCATGAGATAATCTCCCCTTCCTAGAACAGATCATGGAAATCATCTCATCGAACGTGTTGTGTCATGGCACCCAGATCTTCCTTGGAGACTTTAACCTCCATTGAAATTACATCAGTGCTTCATCAGTCAATAGCCTCAAATCTTTCCTAGCTGACCTCAACCTCACTCAAATATGCGACAGCCCTACTCACATCAAGGGAGCTATCTTAGATCGGGTCATTGGTAAGATCAACGCCATTCAAATTGAAGCTATCGCCCCCTGTGACTGGACGGACCACCATTGCATCTCCTTCCTTGTCATAGAATCGGTGAAATCCAATAAAGCTCAGCTAAAGAAACCCAGGCACTGGCAAATAAATCTTAGAAACATTAACCTATATGATTTGACCTCCTGCATTGATAACGGCCTCCCCCCCCTTTGTATATGTCTGATGTCGGCGACCTTACAGATCACTATAATAGCTCCATGACTAACATTTTAGACTCAATCGCACCCCTACAGCTAAAAAGAATGCCCTCCAAAATCTCCAAACCCTGGTACAATGGTAGCTTAAATACTGAAAGAAGAAATCTGAGAATGGCGGAATGTCTGTGGAGATCCTCTCCCTCCCTTGACCATCTCACTCAGCTGAGATCTCTGAGAAATTTATACAACAAACGCATCAGATGCTCTAAAGCTAGTTACTTCAGAAAACAACTAGATTAAGCCAAAAACCGGCCAAAGAAATTGCTTGAACTCATCAAGCTTCAGTCAAACAGCCAACCCAACCCTCCCTCAATGGAACTCTATTCGCAGCCTAATTGTGAGGAATATGCCGCCTTCTTCCAGGAAAAAAACAGCAAAGATTGAACTGGAACTACGGGCAGCTTCGGAGAATCTTCCTGTCTCCTATTCTATCTCCGGGTCTGGGGTGCCCCCACCCATTCTGGTTCTCCCCCCCCCCCCCCCACCACCACCACCAAAAAACAATGCTTCCTGGAGCATATTCCAAACCGTGGACGAAAGCACCATTCGCAAAACTGTGGCCACTTTGAAACCAACCATTTCAGCGATCCCTTGCCATCGAATCTCTTCAATGGGATCAGATCATCCATACTACCTCTTTGGACGAAAAAATTAATGCCTCGTTCCTTCGAGGTTCGATTCCGGATTGCCTTAAATCGGGACAGGTCACCCCCATCCTTAAAAAACCGATGGCAGACCATACTAACCTTCACAATTTTCGTCCAATTTCCATCATTCCTACTCTGGCTAAGCTCCTAGAGAAATGCGTACCCACCCAGCTATGTAGCCACATTGAACAATTCCAACTGCTGGACCAATTCCAATCTGGCTTCCGTCAGGGTCATAGCACGAAATCTGCTCTTACCCACATTGTTGATGATGCTCTACGAATGCTGGACCTAAATGAATCGTGCCTTTTGATCCTCCTTGACCTATCGTCAGCATTTAATACGGTCAAACCTGATACCCTTATCGAGCTACTGGAGCATAGGATGGGGCTATCAGGGACTGTGCTAAACTGGTTCTCCTCCTTCCTGCACAATAGAACACAAAGACTCAGGGTGAATCCAGCTCTGTCCAAACCCGCACCGCTCACTCTGGGGGTACCACAGGGGTCCACGCTTTCGCCCACCCTCTTCAACTTGTTTATGGAGCCTCTAACAGAAATCCTGAAATTGTCCAACATCCATTATCACATGTATGCTGATGACACGCAACTGTACCGGAAAGTCTCCTCCCCTGAGGACATCGGGTCCCTCAACTCTATTCCTCAGGAAACGCAAAGTTGGTTGACTCTTAATCACCTGAAATTAAACGCTTTCAAAACAGAATTTCTCCTTATCGCACCAGCCAAAGACTCTCCAGACATTGAAGAATGGATGTGTCAACTAACCACTCTCAACTGCACTCCAAACATCATTGATTCTGCGAGCTGTCTGGGAATAATGCTAGATAAGCATCTGAACATGCAAAAGCACGTTAGTGCTCTCACCAAAGGAGCACCAAAGGAGCAAACTTCCAACTGAGAGTCCTAAGGAAAATAAAACCGCTCCTACCCCACAACGACTTACGATTGCAAGCCCTAGTGATCTCTAAACTGAATTATGGTAGCGCAACCCTCTGTGGCCTTCCTATATTGAAGACGGCGCCACTTATGGCCTCTCTGAACTCCAGTGTAATGCTCATTACAGGCTCCAAACGCTATCATCACATCACGCCAGAGTTGGAAATCACTAAAATGGCTCCCGTATGAAGCAAGGATACATCTCAAAATTGTATGCATCCCCACAAAGCTTTACATTTCAAAACTCCAGTATATTTTTCACAAAAACTTGAGCTCTCTGGGGGCTCTAGATCCTCTAGAGGCTCTAGCACTTTACTGCTTAAGCCACCAAAATTCCATGAAAAGAAAACCTACAATCGAGCATTCTCAGGTATTGCACCAAGAATTTGGAACTCCTTGCCACCTGAAATAAGACTTAACAATTCCACGGCTTCCTTCAAAAGGGAAGTTAAAGAGATACTGATGAAGAAAGTTCTGGGCTAGGTCCCAATCACCCTAGGACGCGCTAGTTTACACTTGTTCTTTATTGATCTGTTATGCTTGCTATGATTCGTTATGTTCGTTTCTTGTTCTGCTTGTGATATGGTTTCAACTGCTTGTACCTTCTTAACTGCCAATATGTAAAGCGCTCTGATACCCATATGTGGTCTTGTTCGCGCTATATAAAACTTTAAAATAAATAAATAAAAACTTTTGGAACATAAAAATCATTACTGGAAAGGTACTTATCTGATTCTGATGTTCTTGCCATCTAAATTGATATCAAAAGAAGAGTTGTTTTTATAAATTGGTGTTGGATTTCTTTATTTAGTGTGTGTGTAATTTACTGCCTTTGTATGTGCAATAAATGTTTAGCATTACCTGCTGATATGCCTAACTGCTCGCCCACATACCACCAAAGAGAGCATTTGGGGTATCTTTTGAACCTCTGTGAACCAGTTGGGGTTTGCTTTGACTCTTTACACAGTGTACCTCATTTTGGTCCACTATATAAAAAGCCAGCTTTCCTACAATATCTACTTGTTGTGTCTTCTGACTCTCAAAACTGTCTTCTCCTCTACGATTAGTTCAGCTCTTCATGTGAGTGAGCTCCAGGCCCTCTCGGTGTATCCTCCCTACACCACCTTTTTCCTGGACAAACTAGTGTTGAGGACCGAGGCAGCCTATTTTCCAAATGTTGTGACTCCCTTTGCACATGGGGGAATCCATCACTCTCCCGGTTTTCTTTGCCTCACCCCTTGAAAGATGAGGAGAGACTCCAATAGTTGGACCACAAAAAAGCATTGAGTTTTTTCATTGATTTCATCAAAGACTACAGAGTGTACGATCAGCCCTGTGTGGGGTTCTCTGGGGCAAAGAAAGGCAAGGCAGGACAGAAAAGGACTTTGTCAAGGTGGCTAGTCCTCTGATTTAAGATCTGCTACACATAGGCCAAGGAGCAGCCCCAGAAGGATTGACGGCTCAACCCACCAGGACCAAGGCTTCTATCACTGCGTTTGAACGTGGAGTGCCTGTACTGGACATTTGTCAAGCTGCGAAGTGGACATCAGTGCACAAATTCACGAAGCACTGCTGCCTTGACATCCTGGTCTGACTGTAAGGGCTTTTCGGCCATTCGGTCCTGTAGGTGTTTTTGGTCTAAGCCCATTGCACAGACCCTCACCCTAGTAGGTACCTCTTTGGTATCTATTCTAAGGGTGAGGAATCTTCTATTAGACCACCAAAAGAACAAGCTGCTTCCTTTCGGTAATTCTCTCTGGTGGATATTCTATCTAACTGCAGTTTTTTCACTACCCTCCCCATTCTGTGGAATGGTCTCTTTTCCATATTAAAAGTTCCAGTGTAGAGATCTGCGCTCTGGTACCTCAGATTACCGTCTCTTTTCCATATAAAAAGTTCCAGTGTAGAGATCTGCGCTCTGGTACCTCAGATTACCTTTTTTATTCCGCATCTGCAAGAGCGGAGTTAAAGGTGTTGTCAGTATTGGCTCCACTATGTCACTTCTGGGGTGGAAAGAAAGAAGGCAGCACAGGAGCATTGCTGTATAAAGCTTTCAGGTCCAGTCTGGCACCTAAGGATTATTCTAAAGGTGACAAATCTGTGGTTAGATAGAATATTCACCAGAAAGATAGTTACCAAAAGTAAGTAACTTGTTTTTAGCGTCAAATTATACTTGCGTCAAAAATCGACACAAGGATGCATTTCACGCTAAAATATAGCATGAAATGACTGATTTGCATTTTGCGTATTTGTGTGTACTTTAGCGTGATTTTGCATTTCATGTAATTACGCAAAGCCAAATTACGTGAATTTCTCACTCCCCAAATTATGATTTAAACTTTCCTTATTCGGGGTAAGTAATGTTGTTATTACCTTTTGTTAGTATCAGCATTTTTCTTTAGCTAAAAGCAACTGTAACATGAATGTTTTGATAGTCTGTTTAACAATGCAACACATAAGTTTACAAGAAGAAAACAAAATCTATATTTTAGAAACATTTTTGTTGGCCTTTCATATTTTTTTCATTTCTCACAAGAGGTTTGTCCACATTATTGTATAGCCATACCCATCTTTTAATGCAATTGAGGAAAGTCTTTTGCTCAAGAAAGAATTATATAATACTTTTCGTATAAAACAATTACAATTGTTTATTGAACTGATGCCAATTTGTATTTTGATGTCACAGTTATACAGTCGTTTGATATGGCTAAAACTCAGTTGTGTGACTTTCTCATTACTAAGTTTGAAGTTATTTTTGCTAATGTCATTTTGTAATGATTTTGGGCTAATCCAGTAGTTTTTTCTTCGCATTAGATCCGCCGTGTTTTCTAGACAGAGAGCTCCAAATGGTACCCTTCCTGAGCTGTCTTTGTTACTCCTGTTACACCAATTATAATTTGAGTTTCAGGCATATAACAGACAGAAAGATCTCAGTCTGGAAAATGGACGTAAAGACCAGGACTAAATAAATAAATATCTGAATTACATCTATCGCTGGGTGTAAGAGAGCTTCTTTTGCCTCAATAGTTCAAAAAGAGTTGCAGGTAAAAGTGGAGGATGCAAACAGGCAATTCTCTTACCTCTGTCTCTTGATCCTGACTCTGCTCCAACTTCTGGAGTGAGAGGCCCTGGGATTATTGTTAGTGCTGACTTCTTCTTTTCCCTTACATTTAAACCATTGATGAAATAACCAGTCTCCAGTTATCCATGTTGTTGAAAAGTTGAGAAAAGCTCTCATGTAGTTGAGTTGAAAAGAGCTATCGTCGTGACAAAGTTAGACTATAGCAATGTGACTTACACTGGTCTCCAAGAATTGCTCATTGACTGCCTGCAGCAGGTACAGAATCAGGCAGCTAACTGGTCTGCAGGCTGAAGAGGAATGCCAAATCAAATTCAGTATCCTTTGCACCATGATAGAGACATTCGGAAACAAGATGTTATCCTTGCAGAAGCTGCTCTTTCACTACATGGCTTTCAAGACTCTTCTTTTATTCAACTGGCAGGCCATCCTCCAGCAGAAGTACAATTAAAAGGGGCTTTGGGGAAGGTTCCTGAGAGCTCTTTCCTCTGCACTGTACTCACTGTGTCACTGAGAATACGGCACACTATCTCCTTTTCAGAAGCTGCTAAGACTAGAACTCCCCATACAAGACTTTTACTGAACAGAAAGGCTGATAAACGGGGCGTGGCCAGCAGCATGGCCGAGTAAGACGTGCTCCGGCCGAGCTCCGGCTGCAAGCTTTATCCAACACCTAATCCGGCGACCCGCAGGCCCGGAGAAAACTCATTTTTGTTGGCGGAATGCAGAGAAGTGTTCCGCTGCCATCTGGACATGGTTTGAAGACTTCCAAGGGCGATCGACAGCCGATTCCCGAGCTGAGCCGGTGAGCGCGACCCTCACTAAGATGGCGCCGAGGCGGACTTGAACGGAGTCGGAGCGTCGTCGAGATCGACGCCGGGCCGTGGGGATAGCGGTCGCCTGGGGACTGGTGGCGGGAGGAATATCGTCCTCCGTCCCCCCTCTGGGCTCATCATCGTGGCGCCGCCTGGACGCCTGTAAGGGGCTCTGCGAGGCCTGGCACACCGTCGGAGGCCGAGATCTCCTCCGTCCCCTCTCCAGAGACATCGGGAGCCGGACCCGGACGCATGGTGATCGCCGGCCCCGCGAGCGAGGAGAGGAGACGCGGCTCGGCCAGCCGGGGGGGCCGGGAGAGGGAGCGTGACATCTGGGGCCCGGGGACGCCCGGAGGACGCAGTAAGGCCTACACAAAGCAGCGGCCTGGGGACGGGCCTCTGGAGGACCATCGGCCTCCGCGCCCCCTCCCCGCGGCATAAGAAGAAGATCCTGACCCGCCTTGCCAACACAGGGTGCCATCACCGGGGACCAAGATCTACTCGGCCCTTCCACCGGGAGAGCGACAGATGCCCAACGGGGCGCTGGGCACCCGACCCGGACGCCGAGTGACCACCGGCCCCGCAGGACCCACGAGGTGAGGAGACACGGCCCAGCCTGACGGAGGAACCGGGTGGCAGAGTGCGACGCCTGGGGGCCCGGGGCTGCGAAGGGGGTGCTCCAGGGCCCAGATCTAGCAACGCCCTGGGGAAGGACATTGAGGAACGTTGCCCCCGCGAAATAGGTACAATAACGGCCCCCCTCATCCCCTGTAACGGCCCGCAACACCCAGAGACTGTTGAAGGCCTCAACTGCGAGAGGCTGGCGCCAGATAGTGGCCGGGTATAGCGATCCCAGGACAGGCGGAGGAAGAAGATTTGCGACGCCGTGCGGTGAGGGCGAGGCCCGAGGGGACTGCGGGGCCTGAGAGACGGCCAGACGCAGGTGGCCCCCCAGTCACTACACAGAAACCTGACGGAGGCGCTGACTGGCCTGACCGGAACACCCGGACGGAAGAACAATCCCATAGACCTATGTCCCCCTGTTGAGTCCGATTACGGGGGCCAGCCGCCAGGACATCCGGGTCAGATGAGCCTGCCATAAGAGCCTAGATCCACAGGGTGCCCAGGCAGAAACAGATCCCACACAGAGCCGGACAGAGCCTGAACAGGGGGCTGGGAGCCTCGACACAGATGCTCGTGAGCAGGGGCCGCGGGGACACGGGAGCGAGGGGACCTGCTCCTTCATCGACCTCCCCCACGGCTTGGACCCGCTTCCCTCCCACCTACCTGCGCAGCCCCAATCAGGGATATTCACCATGGGCAAAGACAAGGATCCGAAGCCTTCCCGCCAGGGGAAAATGGACCGCTACACGAAGGTCATCACCCCCCCCCCCACCAGAGGAACGAATGGCCGCCCGCTCTGATACAGACATCCTTCTTCAGGCGATCCAAGAATCAAGGACGGCACTTCAGGGGAAAATAGGCGCAGTGGGCACGGAGGTGTGACGCTCCTGCGACAGGATCTACGGAACTTGACCGCAAGAGTCACAGAGTCAGAGTCCAGACTCGGTGAGGACTTACGCAAGGGGGTGACATACCTACAGTCATCGCATACCGATTTACAATGGCGAGTGGATGATGTGGAAAATAGGGCACGCCGCAATAACCTCCGTTTTGTGGGCTTTAGGGAAGGGATTGAAGGAACAAACATGTCAGAGTTTCTCCACGCTTGGCTCCTACGCACCTTCCCGACAGACAAATTCTCCACTTGCTTCGTCATCGAAAGGGCTCACAGGGCGCTGATGGCCCGACCGCCCGTTGGAGCACAGCCCAGGCCTGTCATAGCACGTTTCTTAAACTTTGACAGGGACATGATCCTTAGGGAAGCCAGGAAGCTCGGGGAGATCAGACACGAAAACTCACGCATAATGATTTTCCCTGACTATAGCAGAGAGGTGCAGAAACTATGCCGCACTTTTGATTCGGTGAAGGCAAAACTGCGAGAACATAAGATCCAATATATGCTACTCTTCCCTGCAAAGCTGAAGGTGCTGTTTCAGGAGAGATCGCATTTCTTCCAGACACCAGAGGAGGCATGGAGGTGGTTGGAGGAACGACCAGAGATGGGACGACCTGGGGGGACGGCACGCCGTACCCAACCACCGGGGGAGGCAGCCAAGAGATATACGGGCCCCCGACGATCTTTGAGGACCCGACGAGCATGCAGGGACCGACCTCAGGAGGTGACCCCATATGCGACAAGAAACACAGGCCGATCCCGGAGGCGCAGCGGGCGCTCACTGGACTCTCACCTTTCGGGGGGTTCACGCACCCTCCGCCTCTCCGACCACCCAGGCCCAGACACAGAAGCTGATAATAGACACACTACCTCCGAGGAAGAAGAGACTGTGGGACCCTCGCTGCATCCTTTGGTGGCGGAAATAGTGGCAATGGAGCAAGACAGAGCGGCGGACGCCCTGGCCTCCCCAGGAGAACCGCCGGACTCACACTCATGAATAAGGGCTTGTGTGGTTGACCGCGGAACCAGATTGAGACTCCGGAGCTCACCTGATGGACACTCACCCATCCACGCCCCCCCCCCTTCCTACTCTGCAGCTCCACTTGCTGAACCCTGCGAAGTGTTAGAAAACCAACACAAAACCGGCAGGAGAACGGTTTGGAGTAATTGCGGACTGGGGCTGTGTGTAGCCCTTCTTTCCCTTTCTTTCTTACTCTTCTGAGCTCTCTCTCTCTCTGCCTAGTCTCTTTTTTCTTGAAGCAGGGACTTCTCTTTAGTGGCCCTCCATCTCTGGGGAAGCCACAGTCACTGCAAATTTGTTGGGGCTGCTACAGGAGTTGGAACTTGTGGCTTAAGTTGGAATCCAGGGAGGGCGATAGACCTCCACTACCCTGAGGCGCATCCTCGAGTGACCGACGGAGGATGAGACAACGGGGAAGAGGGAGGTGGGGTGGGGGGTTGGGACTGAGGGATTATCAGCAGTTCATTTTGTATGGGTTTTGTCATGTTCCTTTTTGTTTCACAGTAGTCACATGATCACACCAGCATGCGCACTTGCCCACTTCCCTCACCTGGGGCATGACAGAGCTACTCGGGCTTATGGGACCGGGGACTGAGAATAGACAACCCGGGAATGAGTCAGAGACCGGCCCCTTCACTGTACTTACCTGGAACGTAAATGGCCTGGGGGATAAAATTAAACGAGGACTGGTGAGTACATATGTAAAACGGATCCACCCAGATGTGGTACTCCTACAGGAGACCCATCTTAGAGGCACAAAGTGCGGGTTTCTGGCGAGGGGAGCATACACAGTTTTGGCACATGCGGGATACATCTCTGGCTCGAGGGGGTAGCCATTCTGATTAAAAGTCCCCCTACAAGGTGACACGCACATGGACGGACTCTCAGGGTACATTCGTGGGGGTGACGGGCACATGGGGAGACGCAAGGTCACCATTGTATCCGTATATGCCCCGCCAAGGCTACAAGCAAGGACCCTCCACGGGTTAACAGATATTTTGTTGGAGACACCAGACACGCTACACATCATTGGGGCGACTTCAATGATGTCATGTTTACCCCTAAGGACCGCTCTGGAGACTGTGCTGACCCCTCCCGATTACGCATCTAGCCCGACTGGCAGACACCTTTGGTTTGGTCGATGTATGGCGAAACATACACCCAGATACACAACAGTACTCGTATTACTCTAGGGCACACAGGGTCCACTCACGCCTGGACTATATTTTTTCCCCAGAAATGCCTCTGGGAATATCTACGAGGCAGATTATTTAGCCCGTGGAATCTCGGATCATTCACCCCTGCTGGTTAAAGGAGGGGAAAGCCCGAGGAGGACAAAAACTGGAGATTATCGGCCTGGGATTTACAGAATAAAGAAGTGTTGCAGGGACTCCGGGCTGACACAAAAGTTTATTTCTCAGAAAATACAGGTACGGTGCAGTCAGGTGTTATATTATTGGAGGCCTACAAGACGGTCCTCCGCGATAGGGCACAAAATCGAATAGCTTGGGAAAAGCGGAAGGTACAGGAGGAGATAACCACCCTGGAATCCCAAATCCTGGCGCTAGAACAGAGCTACCTAGTGGGTAAAGACCCACAGGTACACCGACAATTGACGGATGCACAACAACACTACAGGACTTTGGTTACCGAAGAGGCTAAAACGCAGGCGGTTCTCCATAGATTATATGATGTCGGGGATAAGTCTGGCAAGTTATTGGCCTGGCTCAGCCGTAAGGAGATGGAAGCCCGGTGGGTGGAGAAGGTAGTGGATCACCTGGGGAGGGTGCAGACGGGTGATGCGCAAATAGTACGGACGTTTGCCTCCTATTTCCAGGCCTTTTATAAGGCCCGGGAGCTGAGACCCTCGTCGGACATTTTAACATATCTGGAAGCTATCCAGACCCCGAGCCTGGGTGATGTGGAACGGGACGGGTTGGAAGCAGACATAACAATTGAGGAACTTAAAGAAGCAATTACGAAATTATGTCCCGGGAAATCCCCAGGCCCAAACGGGTTGCCCGCCAAATTTTATAAGAAAGGAGCAGATCTCCTGGCCGTGCATCTTCTGGCCCTGTTTCGCGACGCAGCTCAGGATGGCGTCCTGCCCCTAAACCTCCGAATGGCTACCATTATCCCCATTTACAAGGCGGGGAAGCCCCCGGAAGACTGTGCTTCATATCGCCCCATCTCCCTCCTTAATATCGAGGTCAAACTCCTGGCGACTATATTGGCCCTCCGTCTACGCCAGGTCATCTCGGCTCTGGTACATCGAGACCAGACGGGCTTCCTGCCGGGTCGGGCAACTAGATACAATCTGCGAAGGACCCACAATTGGCTTATGGAGGTGCAGGATCGTGAAGACCCCCATATGTTCCTCTCCCTAGATGCAGAAAAAGCGTTCGCTGTTCACTGGCCCTTTTTAGAGGCGACCCTACTTAAGTTTGGGGTTGGCCCCAAGTTCCGGAAATGGATCGGACTCCTATACACGGACCCCCGCGCTCGAGTTAAAGTGAATGGACTATTGTCCGACGACTTCCCCATTCGGAGGGGGACACGACAGGGATGCCCGCTTTCCCCCCTACTATTTGCCCTCACGATAGAAAAAGTGGCATGTAAGATCCGACAGACACCGGAGATTCAAGGGTTCCAAATCACACCGAATCACACGAGGGAAGAAAAGATTTCACTATACGCTGACGATATATTAATATATGTTACCAGACCGGTTGACACAATCCCAGCCCTGTTTGAGCTCATGGGCAAGTATGGGTCCTTTTCGGGATATGCCATAAATTGGCACAAATCGAACATATACAGCCCCAGAACCTTGGAGGACTGGCCCCCTTTCCGGACGATAGATGCAGAACTGCGCTCCCTGCTGTGGCTCGGGAAACACCCGAGGATTGCGCTGAGAACATTACAGCAGAATCAATATAATGGGGGGATATCTCTTCCGGATATTGAGGCCTACTATTGGGCGGAACACCTGACACCGGTGAATGAGTGGATACACACATCGGCAGACCACCCCACTTATAGGTTAGAGAGGGACACCATGGGACAACGTACTTCCCTACACTTCCTTTATGGGGGGAGAGGCAGGGGCCGCCTACTACCCGCCACACAGGTCACATTGGAGGTTGGGACAGAGCGACCAAGGTAATGGGCTGGACACACAAACCGACGCAGCAGACACCGCTCTGGCAGTGTACATGGCTGAGGGAGGTCCACAAACTCAGGGGCTTTGGGGGATGGGACGCCATCGGCATCTCCACCTTAGGAGACGTAGTAGCCAAAGGAGAACTCAAAAATTTCAGGACCTTAGCGACAGAGTTTGGTCTACATACCACCCAAATTTTTAAATACGCGCAGCTGAGGCATGCTTGGGTGGCGGAACGTTCGCTCGCTCCCCAGCTGCCGGAATATGCACCACTGGAAGGGCGCCTATTACAGGAACAGATACCCCAAAAGGCGGTCTCTCTTACGTACCGAACCCTGAACAATAATATGCCGGACGGGCTGGGGAAACTGAGGGAGACATGGGAACAGAATCTGGGAGAGTTAGAGACGGTCGACTGGGAGGCAGCCCTGATGCATCACAGAGAAGTGGCTATTAAATCTCGCCTTAGACTTATTCAATATAAGATAATGCATAGGATATACTACGACAGGGCCCACTTACACCGTATGGGTCGCGCCAGCGAACCGCATTGCCTACGGTGTGGACAGCCACAGGGGGACTTTTATCACACTATCTGGGAGTGCCCCGTCATTCAAGCCTACTGGGTGCAAGTCTTGGGAGAATTAAGCAAGATCCTGAACGAAACTTTACCCCTTGATCCCAAATTCATTCTGTTGAGCATACCCGGGGATGTTGACCTGGGGCGTCCACAGCTTATTTTTGCCTTGCTGGCATTAGTGGTGGCGAAGAGAGATGTGGCTCGCACCTGGGGGCGGCGCTGCCTCCCAGCTTGGAGATTGGAAGAGGGGGATGGACATGTATATGGCGGCAGAAAGAGTCACTTACAAAGCGAGAGGGTGCCCCGGAAATTCCGTAAGGTCTGGGAAACTGGAGGAAATACTATGGAATGGAGGCGGGGCTGGGAGCAGACTAGCTGGCTGTACGCCTGGAAGCAATGTTGTAGTCCTATTGAGGGAACCCTGGTGCTTGTTTCCCAGTTTCCGGAAACGACAAGGAGGGAGGGACAGACCGGGTTTGAATTCTTGCACGGCCGGGGTGCTGCAGATTCTAGCAGCCCGGGGAGGGGGGTGGGGGGGGGGGAAAGTGCCAAGTAATACGATGTTGAGTATATTGCACTGTCTACGCATGTTTGGAATTAACTGTGACATGTTTGTTCATTTGTGTTGGTTTAAAATGCAAATAAAAATATTTATAAAAAAAAAAAGAAAGGCTGATGCACATCTCTTTCTGCTGACAGCATAAAGCTTGCTTTTGGATTACTCTCGCATCGAGGCTCTTGTGAGTTTGCGCTGTCCCCTCTAAAATTTTCCTCCAGCAGCTAAACTAATTTTGAACTGTTATCCTTTTTTACAAACTCTTTTTGTTTTCAGTGTTTAAACATGACATACACGTAAGCATTGACAATGTATGAGTGAATCATAAAATGAAGGTGTTACAAGTCAACCAGATTGACTTGTAGTATAACCATAAATATAATGACATTGATATGTGCCCATTCCACAAGTCCATAGGGAAGTGAACATACGGAGGTGGCAAGGATCTGGCATGCAACTAACAATAAATGGGTAAAAAGTTAAATCTTAGAAGAACGTGCTAAGTTACATCACCTCCATCCAGGATCCCCAAACCCTATCATGCTTAGAGTGGCAACCCCTAGCTTTTTACACAGCTTTTTCAGTCCTACAGCAGTAGCCCATACAAAGTCATCAATCATTCAGCATAGGAGTGTTACCTACCCTCCATTTCTTAGCTGCATCTCAATTTGCGATCAGATACCCTAGTCCTATAAATGTGCAGTGTACCAATATCTTCCATGATCCTGAGGAGGGCTGTTTTAGGTGTGAGAGAGACAGGGTAGCCCAATACATATGTCCCTTCTGGTTGGACTTTCATCAAGAATGAATGTAATGTCCTAATAGTTACTGGTGCCATGACCCAGCATAATGATCATGAATGACTAAGGATGTTAAGACCTTCACCAGTCGGTAAGCCAGAACTTTAGCAAAGATTTTGGCCTCTACGTTGATGAGAGAGATTGGTTGATACGAAGAACTCTGGTCCGGGGTTTACTTGGTATAATTGTGGCACTGCTCAAATCGAGGAGCAAGCAGTGGTGATGGACCACCTCAGCGAAAAGGGGGTGAGGGGGGACTGATTAGTCATGAGAATTTCTTGAAGAATCCTGCCGGGAAGTCATTGGGACCCAGTGTTTCCAGGATTGCAGAGTTGTGATGACTTCAGCAATTTCTTGTGGAGTCATAGGTAAATCTAAGGAGTTACAATTCACCAATCCCAGCACCCTAAGATCTGAGAGCAGTGGATTATCCTGCTCCGTCTGTCATGGCAAGCGTTTGGCTTATAACGTTTTATAAAAAAAAGTGCAAAGGTGTCCGCTATGCCCTTGGCAGTCTCTGCTATGCCCTTGGCAGTCGGGATAGTATTAGCCCTAATGTCTGTAATGGGCGGTATCATTCTCATCTGCAGCCTGTTAGTCGCCAGCCAATGTGTCAATTTACTGTACTTATTACCGAATTCGTATAATATACTCTGTGAAACCATCCATACCTGTCTGGCTCTGTCCATCACAGCGTCATGCAGCTGGTTCTTGGTGTGCTCAAACTGTTCCAGAAAGGACAGGGTCTTGGACTCAGTTGAGTCGCATTCTAACTGATCTGCAGTGTTTTATTTTCTAGGAGGACTATGTCAGTCTTCTTTTCTTCATGGCGTACCCTGGTGTACAGCATGGCCTGTACTTAAATGCCTCCTACAGTATCCTGGCGGAGTCAACTAATGTCATGTTCAATTTAAATTGTTGCTCAGTATCACTTTTGAGCAAGGTCACTAACTCCACATATATTAGCCACCAAGCCCTGAACTTCCAGCAACTTCTGTGCCTCAGCTCAGAACCATGCAGATCCAGCAAGATTGTGGAGTGGTCAGAAATGGCTCTAGGTAGCATAGAAACCACGGAAATATCTAGTATGTATGTGTATGGTAAGAAGAATTAGTCAAGGCGGGATAATGAGTCATGTGCTGCAGAATGAAAGGTAAAACTCCCCTTATTGCTTCTCTGGGCCCGCCAAACATCCTCCAAACCCAAAGCGCTCACCCAGTGTGGGAGTCCAGTGGGCCTACATGTTGAAGAGGAACCCAAATGCCATACATCAAATTGTTTATCCATGACTGCCTTAAAGTCCCGTTGTATTATTGGACGGATGGGTGGCATGCCTGCTAAGGCTATGGTAAGTGCCTGTAGAGTGCGATCTAGTAGAGCCACGGGCGGGAGGGAGTACACAATCATGAGCGTCCACTGCCTGCATCCATGAAGCCTATGACTAATACATATCTGCCATGTGAATCTACTTTGGAATAATTTACAACCAGCAGGGATGTTTTATGGAGCAATTTCGATCGGAAGCCTCGTGGATGGCCGTCGGGCCTAATCACGTCGGTCCACCTCTCAGTCGATGGAACAGACTCCATTCAAATTCTGCTCTCGGTGCCACGCAAACTATCCGCGCACCGACTCGCACAAAGTGTGCATATTGTGCTTATCTCCAGAGCACAACGAACAATACTGCGACGCATACAGATCCTTTTGATCCAAGAAAACTCTCTGCGATCGTCAGGCTCGACGTCATGAAATGCAAAGCTAAAACATCGAATACACGCCGGACATCTTCGTTGAAGAATCCGAGCAAGAAGAATTCGGTGCACAAGGGGCCGAAGAGGAAAAGGAAGAGCAACCCTTATCGATTCCTGAATCGGACTCGGAGATGGAAGAGGACATACCACAGGGCCAAGGTCCCGTGAGTACCGAACACCCCTTGCCTCGAAATCCAACTCAAACTAAGCAAAAGGCTTAGGGGCCCACCTCTGCCTCCGGGCCAAGGTCTGCACCGAGATGATGTTTCTGACGCCCCGCCTTCCGGCTCCACACCGAAACCCATTGTCAAGCCTTCCGGGTCGGGATCAAGTCGGCCAAAGACCGGCACGGAGCTGAAACCTTCGAGCTCAAAGTCAAAGACTGCTTTGGAGCCGAAACTCTCGACGTCGAAATTCAAAACGGCTTCGGAGCCCAAACCTTCCGCACCGAAAAGGCATTCCATCTGGGCACCGAAGTCGTCGGCGTCAAAACTAAAAAATGCACCTTCGAAGCCGCAGGAACCGATTCTCGACTTACCACCCCCCAAATCGGATCCTAAACAAAAGGAACTTTACATTAATCCTGAAACAGGACATCTTCTTACCAAACTGCCTCACATACGCAAACCTGAGATTCCTTTAAAAAAGAAGAATGTCAATACTAACCCTTCTTCACCTCCTCTTCCACCACGTTCCCCTATACCTTCACCACCTTCTCCAGTATTGGAACATTTACTTATCACACCACACAATTCTCCACCCTCATTGCAAGATGATGATGATGATGATGATGGAGATGATGAGGATATTCAGTTACCTGTAGATCCCTTGAAAGACTACACTATTGATCCACCTACAGATAATGGCCCAGACCATTACCCTGCAAAGCCTTCCCCGCCTGACGACAAAGTAGGTTATTTAGAGTTGCTTGCTAGAGCTGCACAATATCACAGGGTACAACTACACAAAGAATCCCTAGGCAGAAAAGTGATAACCCGACTGAAACACAGAACTTCAGTTAGCTCTTGTCAATGCTAGGTCACTGATTAAGCATAAATATGAGATTGCTGATTTTATCATTGATAACAAGCTGGATGTCCTGTTTATCACGGAAACCTGGGCCGAGGAAACATCCGACCCAGATTTCATCATAGCAGTGCCTTGCGGGTATAAAGTTTTCAGGCACGATAGACTGGTAAAAAGGTGGGGGCCTGGCAATAATTTATAGGAGTGAGCTCGTATCCCACTGCTCTACACTTACCTCTTCTGATTGCGAAGCTCTACTATTTAAGATTAGCGTTTCAGAACAAGAAACGTTTAAAGGATTATTAATCTATCGCCCACCAGGCTCTAAAGCTAGCTTTTTAAATAACTTGCCTTCTTTGTTAGAGCTGGGTATACAATCAAGTTGTTTCACAATGCTGGGCGACATGAATTTTCATTTTGGAAGCTCTAGCTGACAAAAAACCAGGAACTTCTTGATATTACAGCAGATTTAGGACTACAACAAATTATCGATGGTCCTACGCATCAAGCTGGACATACCCTGGATGGGGTGTTCACAAACAACCCAGCCATTTCATTCACAGCTGCCTTGCCTCTGATATGGTCCGATCATTACGCTGTGATTTTTCGTTATGACTTACCTGGTGTCAAGGCAACAAATACAGCTAGTACCAAGCTCAGTAAGAGAGCCTGGCATAATATTGATTCAGGCGTACTGGAAAGTCATCTAGTGCAAAGCCTACCAGACCTGGGGTTGGACGCTGAAGGTTCAGCGGGAGACTATACTTATTGGCTAGAATCCAATTTTGCTAGACTAGTACCGGTCTCGGTGGCCAATAAAAATAGAAAGACTCCATCAGCACCATGGTTTTCCGAGGCTCTTAGATTAGACAAACAAGCTTGTAGGAGGCAAGAAAGAACCTGGCGGAAAAACTATGATGCAGCCGAGAAAGAGCAATATAAAGTAATGCTAGCCGATTATAAGAAACAAATTATTACCGAAAAAAGTCAATATTATACATCAAAAATAGAAAAGGCAGGTAACTCAAGTAAAGAACTTTTTACGGTTATAAACAATTTGACAACTGTTAAAAAGGAGGATACTGCCATTTGTACTCAAGATTTTTGTAATACCTTGGCACAGGCGTTTAAATCAAAGGTTGATCAAATCTATGACCAGTTTGCCTTACATTTGCCAAATTCATATTCCACAGAACAGGAAGTTATGATTACAACGCCCCTTTTAAACTTCTCCCTTACATCTCCTGTGCAAATTGCTACTCTTCTTGCAATAACCAAATCGGGCTCACCGGAGGACCCTTGCCCTCCAAGAATTCTCCATCTTATTAGCCATCTTGCTAGTTCACGGCTATCTGACATATTTAATCAGATGCTTTCACAAGGAACATTTCCAACAAGGTGGAAACAAGCCTGTATTCTACCGCTACTAAAAAAAAACAATTTAGAAATAACGGATCCCGCTAACTATCGACCTATTGCGAGGCTTCCGCTTCCGGCTAAAATTTTGGAGAAGATTGTAAATACAGAACTCTCCAAACAGATTTTAGAAAATAATATCCTAGATCACAGTCAGTTTGGCTTTAGGTCATGCCACAGCACTGAGACAGCCCTGATAAAGACCACAGAGGAAATCCGAACCGCTTTGGATGGGGAGGATCGGCGGCCCTTATCCTCCTCGATTTGTCCGCGGCATTTGATACCGTGGACCATACCTTGCTGCTAAAACGCTTAAAATGCATAGGTCTGGGAAGAAATGCTCTCATGCTTTTAACATCTTTTTAACAGATAGAACTCAGACAGTGCAATTAGGCGATTTTAAATCAGCACCTTTTATCTTGCCATGTGGGAGTACCGCAGGGCTCTTCTTTGAGCCCTACACTTTTTAATATTTATGTGTCCGAATTAGCCCCTCTGATTAGAAGTTTTGACTTGACCCCGACCTTGTATGCCGATGACACCCAATTGGTGATCTCAACTATTGACAGGGATGTTAACTACTCTACCAAACTCCATGACTGTATGGTATCCTTGAGTAAGTGGATGAGTAGACATTGCCTGAAGTTAAATTCGAGGTAAAACTGAGGTGGTGCTGTTTGGAAAGCTTTCTCCTCTTTGGTCACCAGCCTGGTGGCCCAGTTCTTTGGGCCCCCTTCCTACTCCGGTGGCGAAAGCAAAAATTTGGGGTCATAATAGACGAGAAGCTTCATTTTAAATCTCAGATTTCAAAGGTGGTGTCCTCGGCGTTTTTACAATCAGAATGATGCGTAAAATCCTTTCCTACATTCCTAGAAAGGCTAGGATAACTGTTTTAACCACTTTGGTTTTATCCAAGTTGGACTATTGTAACGCTTTGTATATCAATTTGCAGTCCAACCAGCTCAGAAGGCTACAATCAGTTCAGAATGCCGCTGCTAGATTGGTTCTGGATGTCCCTAAACACCAGTCCATCAGGGCCGGAATTCAAGATCTGCATTGGCTTCCAGTTGGCCAGCGTGTGAAATTCAAGGCACTTTGCATCGCACACAAGGCACTTCATGGAGACGGCCCACAATTCCTTCATCACGTTTTTAACTGGTACTCTCCCAGTAGGTCACTACGATCAGCTAATGCCTTTTTAATGCTCACCTCCAGAGTTAAAACAATGAACTGGGGGGGTAGTAGCTTCAGACATAGTACCATTAGGATATGGAACGCTCTTCCGCTTTCTCTTAGGAAGATTACATCCCTGCTTGAATTCAGGAAACACCTTAAGACCTGGCTTTTTAAAAACTAGTCTCCCGCTTCAGTATGTGGTCCATAGCAGCGCCCTAGACACCTATGGGTAGTAGTGCGCTATACAAATTGTTATAACATAATATAACATAACATAGAACAAGATTTCTTGTTAGAAACTTTGAGTAGTACACACAGATCTAGTCAGACTCTCCCTATGCCCAAAGGCATGATGAGACATGCCGATGACATCTTCAACGACCCTGTTCGTGCTCACATTCTAACTCCCAAAATAGATAAAAATTATAAGCCTGCTCCCTCCGATTCAGTTTTCATTAAAGGGCAGTTACCTCTAGACTCACTTGTTGTCTATAATGCCTGTAAACGGGCTAATTCACAAACCTCTGGGGATGCCCCCCCCTCCGGACAAAGAGTCAAAATTAATATATGCCTCTGGCAAACGAATAGCTACCCAGGCGGCGAATCATTGGCGAATCTCCAACACCCAGGCCCTCTTAACCAGGTATGATAGAGCGCACTGGGACAAAATGGAGCAATTGCTCCAATATCTCCCTGATGAGCACAATGCTAAAGCACAGGATTTAGTACAAGAAGGAAAGCTCATCTCCAATTCCTCTATTAGATGTGCCTTAGATGCTGCCGATACTGCAGCTCGAGAGATTAACACTAGTGTGTTACTCAGGAGACATGCCTGGTTAAGGATTTCCAGTTTCAAACCTGAAATCCAGCAATTCATCTTGAACTCTACATTTGATAAACAACATCTTTTCGTGCCTGAAATTGATCAGGCTTTAGAGAAAATAAAAAAAGACACTGAGGTAGCAAAGTCTATGGGAGCTGTACAGTCTCCTTCAAACCGGGGCTCCTTTCGTCGCTCCTTTTATCATGAGGGGGTCTAAGACCACATCTTCAGACACCAATGTTTCCTCCTATAAAGGCAACAATCAACCTTCCTCCACAAGAGGTTTCTTTGGCGGAGGATATAGAGAAAACAACGGCAAGGGTAGAGGAAAGGGTTCCACACCCGTAACTCCCCCTCCTCTAACAAGCAGTGACTTACCTACCCTTCCCCCGATCATTTAACACCTGTTGGAGGACATCTTCTACAATTCCTCCTCATTTGGCAATCTATAACAACAGACAAATGGGTGTTAGAAATTATCCAACATGGTTATTGCCTGAAGCTTACCACCAATCCTCCAAACATTCCACCTCCTTCTCACAAACTGTCACCAGAACATTTACACCTCCTCAAACAGGAAGCTCAGTCTCTCTTGCTAAAGGAGCCATAGAGCCGGCACCATTACAATATCAAGGGTCAGGCGTTTACTCCCTGTATTTTCTAATTCCCAAAAAGGACGGCTCGTTAAGACCTATTCTGGACCTCAGAGAACTGAACCTCTACATACTGTCAGAACATTTGCACATGGTGACACTTCAACAAGTGCTCCCACTTTTACAACAGGACGACGTTATGTCTACTGTAGACTTAAAGGACGCATATTTCCACATTCCAATTCACCCCACTCATCGCAAATATCTCAGATTTGTGACAGCGGGTCAACATTACCAAATCAAAGTGCTACAGTTTGGAGTCACCACTGCTCCCAGAGTATTTACCAAATGCCTGGCAGTAGTCGCAGCTCATCTGAGAAGACCGCATATCCACGTCTTCCCCTATCTGGATGACTGGCTCATCAAAGCCAGCACTTACCAGAAGTGTCTCCAACACACTCAAGCCACAATTCACTTACTACACCAACTAGGGTTTACAGTGAATGCGCTGAAGTCCCATCTTCAGCCTTCAAACACACAGATTTATTTGGGAGCCACCATAGACACTCAAAAAGCTCTAGCCTCTCCCAATGCAGCCAGAATTCACAGTATTCAGTCTCTTCTCACTCAATTTCAGCCCAACCACTCATTACCAGCTAGAGTCTTCATGCAACTGCTGGGAATTATGGCGTCTTGCATCATAACCGTACCCCATCCAAGACTTCACATGCGTCCCCTTCAAAAATGCTTAGCTAGTCAGTGGAACCAGTCGCAGGGTCAATTAACCGATCTAGTGTTGGTAGACGGCCGCACCAATCGTTGTCTGCAGTGGTGGAACACACAGAATTTATCCAAAGGGCGGCCCTTCATCGACCCTGTTCCCTAGACAGTGCTAACAGCAGACACATCGCTCACTGGTTGGGGTGCTCACTTACAGGATCACACAATCCAAGGATTATGGAGTCTGAAGCACAAAGGTTTCCATATAAATCACCTAGAACTACTAGCACTGTTTCTAGCGCTCAGAGCCTTTCAAATTCACCTCGTAGGCAAAGCTGTCTTAGTCCGCACTGACAACATGACAGTTATGTACTGTATACAAAAACAGGGGGGGACACACTCTCTCCAACTGTCACGTCTAGCACAAGCCATTTGGAAATGGGCTATACACCACAAGATTGATCTCCTGGCAAAACACCTTCCAGGAGTAAACAATCAGATTGCAGACCTTCTCAGCAGACAGAAGCAGCAAATCCACAAGTAGAAACTTCATCCTCAGGTTCTCCTCCCCTACTTTCAGGAATGGGGATTTCTTCAGATAGACCTGTTCGCCAGAGCAGAAAACGCAAAATGCCCAAGCTTCGCCTCCAGGCTCCCACACCCGCTCTCCAAAGGAAATGCCCTATGGATGAACTGAGCGATACAAAAGGGGATGATGGACGGAACGTTTGAGCCAATCAAACACTCACCCCCAGTCAACTGATCTGGGTTTAATCCATCATCATTCTTTAGCTCACTCCACCACCCCAGTTCAGAAATGGCCATATGCAAATCAGTCTGACCCTGTGCCTCATGGGAACAGTCCAGCCCGAACTGCCAAGCCATGTCTTCCCTGGACCGGAAACAAGCATCCTAGGACCGGTTTCTGGCATTCCAGCCGTCATCAGCCAGGCTTGCTTGAATCCAGTGGCAAAGTGAGCAAGGGACCACGTCTGGGCATACCCCCGCCAACTTAGGGCGAACAAAGCGATACAAAAGGGGATGATGGACGGAACGTTTGATGCCCAGACGTGGGTCCCTTGCTCACTTTGCCACTGGATTCAAGCAAGCCTGGCTGATGACGGCTGAAATGCCAGAAACCGGTCCTAGGATGCTTGTTTCCGGTCCAGGAAGACATGGCTTGGCAGTTCGGGCTGGACTGTTCCCATGAGGCACAGGGTCAGACTGATTTGCATATGGCCATGTCTGAACTGGGGTGGTGGAGTGAGCTAAAGAATGATGATGGATTAAACCCAGATCAGTTGACTGGGGTGAGTGTTTGATTGGCTCAAACGTCCGTCCATCATCCCTTTGCATCGCTTTGGTACGCCCTAAGTTGGCGGGGTATGCCCAGACGTGGGTCCCTTGCTCACTTTGCCACTGGATTCAAGCAAGCCTGGCTGATGACGGCTGAAATGCCAGAAACCGGTCCTAGGATGCTTGTTTCCGGTCCAGGGAAGACATGGCTTGGCAGTTCGGGCTGGACTGTTCCCATGAGGCACAGGGTCAGACTGATTTGCATATGGCCATGTCTGAACTGGGGTGGTGGAGTGAGCTAAAGAATGATGATGGATTAAACCCAGATCAGTTGACTGGGGGTGAGTGTTTGATTGGCTCAAACGTTCCGTCCATCATCCCCTTTTGTATCGCTATGGATGAACTGGTCAGGGATATTTGCCTACGCTTTTCCGCCTCTCCCACTCATTCCACTGGTAGTTCGGAAGCTCAGGCAAACATCCCTCACACTAATTTTCATAGCTCCAACATGGGCATGTCAACCCTGGTTCATCACCCTGTTGGATCTGTCAATGGTTCTACACCAAAACCTGCATCTCACCTCCAGTCTCCTCACTCAGAGCCATGGAGAAATGAGGCATCCAAATCCCAAAGAACTCAACCTGGCGATCTGGCTCCTGAAGTCATAGAGTTTGGTTATTTACACTTACCACGAGACTATATGAATATCCTAAAGAAGCTAGAAAGCCTACTACTAGAGCATGTTATGCGGCAAAATGGAAGAGATTTGTTATCTATTGTAACAATAACAATATCAATCCTCTTGATACTTCTATACAGAACGTCATCTGTTACCTGTTACATTCACAGCAATCTAGACTAGCCTACACATCCATTCGCTTACATCTAGCAGCAGTAGCTGCATACTTGCAAAGCAGACAACACTTATCTCTATTCAGAGTACCAGTGATTAAAGCCTTTATGGAAGGGTTAAAAAGAGTGATACCACCAAGAGTCCCACCTGCACCAGTGTGGAACCTAAACATAGTCCTTATAAGGCGAATGGGTCCACCATTCAAACCAATGCATAGGTGCCAATTACAATTCCTCTCATGGAAGGTTGCTTTCCTCATCGCAATAACTTCACTGAGGAGAGCTGGTGAAATCCAGGCATTAACTATACAAGAGCCTTTCTTTCAGCTTCATAGAGACAACGTGGTTCTTCGCACCAATACTGAATTTCTCCCTAAAGTAGTTTCTGCCTTTCATATCAATCAGTTAGTTGAGTTACCTGTGTTCTTTCCTCAACCTGATTCTGTAGCAGAACGAGCTCTACACACACTTGATGTTAGAAGAGCTCTACTATATTACATTGAAAGAGCAAAAGAATTTTGCAAAACAAAGCAACTTTTTGTTGCTTTTTCTCCACCACACTAAGGCAATCCCATATCTAAATCAGGCATTGCAAGATGGATAGTAAAATGTATCCAAAAATGTTATCAAAAAGCAAAAAGAATTTTGCTAATACCCCCTAGACCGCATTCCACTCGCAAAATAGGGGCTACTGTGGCCTTCTTAGGGAATATTCCCCTAGCTGACATCTGTAAGGCAGCAACATGGTATACACTGCACACATTCACCAAACACTATTGTGTAGATGTGTTAGCGAGGCAACAAGCTAATGTAGGCCAAACAGTACTTAAGACACTGTTTCAGACAACTGCAACAGCTACAGGTTAGCCACCGCTTTGGGAGTATACTGCTGTATAGTCTATGCAAAGCATGTGATCTACAGCTCACATGCCTCGAACGGATAATGTTACTTACCCAGTAAGCATCTGTTCTTGGCATGTAGAGCTGTAGATTCACATGCGCCCACCCGCCTCTCCGGTCTCCTGTAGTTGTTGCAGTTTCTCAGTTTACATACATACGCATGGACATCTCTATTCTACACTTACTAACTCCATTCTCAACCTCTGCGGGAAAACAATCTAACAATGGAGTCGATGCCCATGCGCACTATCACCGAAAGGTGGAGTCGCCTTACCTCGTCACTGGAAAGACTTCTTCGAATAAAAACAACTTGCAAACATCCAGACCTAACACTAGATGGCAGGAGTATTCAAAGCATGTGAATCTACAGCTCTACATGCTAAGAACAGATGCTAACTTGGTAAGTAACATTATCCTCTCCTCGCCACCTCAAGGACTGCTTCACGGTCCCTATAGTGAAGGAAGTGGGTGATGAAGAGCCATGGCGGGGTGCCTGCGGAAGGCCTCGCAGACAACGAACGGTGCGCTCGCTATATTATAAGACATTAGGAAAGCTCCTCTGCAGGGGCCCAGAATTAAATGCAGGAGGTGAAGAATTGTGTGGGTTGAGGGCCGTCCGTTCCCTCCGGTATCCCCACCACACAGATGTTTTCCTCCGGGAGTGTACATCAGCGCCTTCCACCCGATCCTCCAATTCCCTAGCCGTTTGGAGCAACTAACTGCCAGGAGATAGTGGTTCAGTTATGGGAGCCCGCCCTGCACCCTCAGAGGGGGGGTGGGGGGCGGGGCACATGCAGTTCCAGCAACTCCAGCTCCTGGAGACCCTCACGGATGATTTGCAGCACTTTATAAATCCTTGATTGATTGAAGTTCGGATGTATGAGTTGGCTCCTTCTACACTTGGGGGCTGTCAAGTCTCAATGGCCACCTGGGAAGGAGCGGCATAGAGTGTGCACTGGAGACTAGGTTTCACAGATGGGACAAGGGACCCTAGCAGTCTATTATGGGTGTGGCTGTCAAGTCTTGTATGAGTGGAGCCAGCAGAAATGCTACAAATCTGTAGGAGGGGGGTATATGCAATGCTGATGTGGCACCCCAGTGCCAACTGTGTCGGTTCAGATTGAGGTGAGTGCAGTCAGTTATAGCTTCCAGACGGTGTTTCTTTCGCATTCGCTGGGATCCTACTCTCTGACTTTGTCTAGGATCATAGTCCCCTGGCACCTGCAGGCTCGCCCGCCCTGTGGTCCAACACACTGCCAAGCGCATGCCGTCTGGGGGATAATCAGTGCTGCCCAGCTCGCATCTCATGGCTTTGTTGGGGATTTGTCCAGCCCAGACCGCCTTCAGTTGTTTTTTTGCTATGCAGTGCCTGAATACTGACTATGCAGTTGGGCGGCGCAGCCCAAAGCAAACCCAGCCTCAGGGATCGTGCTGCAGAGCTCGGCGTGGCCACCCCAGTTTGCA
This sequence comes from Calotriton arnoldi, assembly GCA_963921515.1. Lineage (NCBI taxonomy): Eukaryota > Metazoa > Chordata > Amphibia > Caudata > Salamandridae > Calotriton > Calotriton arnoldi. The sequence goes on from CAWUFW010000406.1 coordinate 3,333,064, forward strand.
GCAGCTTCTTTCGGGCACAGCAAACCCAGGGCTGTCTTCGTGGGTGGCCCGCTTCCTCAGGGCGGCAGGGATCGGGTGATGGCAGTTGGCACCCTCTCTGACCCTTCTCAGTAATCGACCTATGAGGCGAGAACCGCTTCAGGGCTCAAGCTGGGTTTCAACATGGTCTCTTCTGTCTCCCTGGAGCAGGTGCCGGCTCCCAAACTCGGCCAAGTCGGACGGCTGTTCAGCGGCGCGCCAACTGCTTAAATGAAACATCGGATGTCAGGGCTGCTGGTCGGAAGCTCACTAAGGTGCGCACGCCATCTTCAGTGGCTAAGCTGCACTCTCTGATCTGTTATCTTTGAAACTATACCAATATCAAACATGACATTTGGTTTTTCATAGACATATCCGTTAATATTTTATTTGTATATTACTTCTTATCTTAAGAGTAGCTTCAGGACATATACTTTCAGTTAAGCAAGTGCACGCTTGAGTCACCACAAGGCAGTATGTTTGGAGCTTTAGAAATAAATACATTTTAAAAATATAGTTTAACCATGCTGCTTGCCACAGTTCATTGGTGATGTTCAAGACCTGGAACACCCTCCCCACCAACCTCCGACAGACCCAAGACCTACTGGCCTTCAGAAGACTCCTCAAGACCTGGCTCTTCGATCAGTAGCAGCACCACCCCCCTCTTCCCCCAGCGCCTTGAGACCCTCGCGGGTATGTAGTGCGCTTTATAAGTGACATGATTGATTGATTGATTGATTTTCCCATTGCACAAAATTGGAGTGGCCTGCTAATGGTTTATGTATTTGACTCTTTAAGAACGAGTCAAGATGAGATGGTTATTGAATGGGATTTTGGTCTAGACTGTAGTAATCTGTGCGCCAAGTAAGTAACGTCATTCATTTTCTGCAGTACCATCTGCTGTAGGGTTTGCCTCACTCTTCTCATTTACAAACTATAACGAGGGATGCCCTGACTTGGTAGGGGGTGATGGACCTGTTAACCCGGAGAAGAAGAAAACCCCCTCTTCCCCTCCCCTTTCTCCACAGCAGGACGAGTGGGACTACAGAGGAGGGAGAGGTGAAGGCGAAATGGAGTACTGGCCCTTTAATTGGGACGACTGATCGGCATGTCACGCCCCCAGTGATGACGTCGGAGAAGCCTGGCCCACAAAGGACGGAGGAAGACGGAAGTCGGTGTGCATGTTCACCGGAGGCGACGAGGAGGGAGACGGAGGAGAAAGCAGAGCGGAGGAAGCGGGATCGAGCAGTGGGAAGGAGCCAGTGAGTCTACGAGGCGGAGGAGAGCCAGGAGGCCAACATTCCCGTGGTTCGCCCAGCCACGCTCCAGGAGGAGCGTGGCTCTCGCAGGTACGCGAACGTTTTGCGGGCTGGGTGGGAAAAAGGGACAGACCAGAGGGTTAACTCGTGGGGAACCCCTACACCTGGAGTACCCTTCCCCGAGCACTTTTCCCTCACTCGATGAGACGTGTTGTGCACCGGGCGTTCCCATCACTACCCTCCCTTCACTGCAAGCAGGAACACTATACTGATTGTAGACCCTTCTTTTGTTTTACATCTCCTACCTCTCCGCGACTGACGGGCTCGAGCTGGAGGCAAGGAGAAGAGGCCGGACCTCTACGAGGGACCGAGACACCCAGGAGAAGATCCATCGGTTCCCTCTTCCATACTACAGACAGGCGGCCACAAAGAAGCGTGTTATAAAGCCAATAAAATCCCCGTTACCCCTACCCCGTCTCAGGCCTGTTATTGACGACCCGCTACAAGGGGTGGAGAATGCGGGTATAGACGCCCCCATCTGTACACCCACGATGGACGCATTGATACAACACCTCGTCAAAGGCCAAGAGAAGCTGGAATGGGCCGTGGAACGGTAGATGACATCGGCCCAGGCGGACAGGGACACCTTCAGGGACACCATCTCAGCCCAGATAGAGGGACTACAGAAGGTGATGGCCGACCAGCCCCTACCTACCGGGCGGGAGCACAGGAGCCCCAACCCCGGACCCTCAGGAGTCTCTCTACAGAAATACGTGCCAGGGGAGGACCCCGATGCCTTCCTCCTTAATTTTGAGCGAGCCGCGTTGGCGTGCGGCTGGCCCATGGAGAAATGGCCATTCTTTCTGGGTCCCCTTTTGATAGGCGAGGCGCAGGCCGCGTATCAGGTGGCCAACGCCGCAGGTAATAGCCCTTACGCCACCATTAAGACCGTGATCCTAGACCATCTGGGGCTGGATGCGGAAGCCTATAGGGTACGCTTCAGGAAGGAGAGAGGCACCCCCGGCGAAAACCCAAAGACCTTGTTTTACCGCCCTAAAGATGGCTGCCGACAAATGGCTAAACCCCGGGGTGAGCACGAAAGAGGAGATTATGGACAGAATCTACCTCGAGCAGTATCTAGAGGCACTTCCGCCACATACGCAGAAGTGGCTACGGCTACATCCTCACCTGACAACCGAACAAGCCGTGGAGATGGCTACCACCTTCTCGCGTGCACAGCCTGTAACTCAGAGGTGGGAACCCGAGAAATCTAATCGGCCCACCACAAGCAAAAACGATAAAAGACCACGAGCTCCCCCAGAGCCGATGAGACTGCGTTATAGCAAACCAGAGGTACCAACGTTCAAAGGACCCCAATGCTTTGAATGTGGCGACTGGGGCCACATCGCCCGAACGTGCCCTCGTAGAAAACCCACAGAAGAACCAATGGAGGTGGGATACCTCCCTAAATCGATCCTCTACACTGCTGAGATGGGGAGCGCATATCACGTAAGTGTACAGGTGAATGGGAAGGTGGTAAGAGCCCTACTCGACTCAGGTTGTAGACAGTCCGTTATACAGAAGGTCTTAGTACAGTCCCAACAGGTCATCCCCGATGCCCTGGTACACATCCGCTGTGTCCATGGAGACGTCAAACCGTATCCCATAGCTGTAGTGACCCTGTCCCAGTCCAACGGTAGAATCCATGTCGTCCGGGTGGGGGTCTTGGACAGCTTACCAGAGGACCTGATCATAGGGACCGACAATCCTGAGTTCCTAGACATGTTCCTACATACATTACAAACCCAAAAACAAAAGAGCTGCCTGGGGAAGACAGCTGACCGTCCCGCCACAGCTTTGATAACACCAGAACCTTGGACAGGAGCTTTAAATTCGCCCAGGCCAATGACGCCTCCCTGTTCATTGCATGGGAACAAGCGCACAGAGAACAGGACACCCCCTCCCCCGCGTATCCCAGGTTCCTTATAAAAGACGGAATGCTGTACCGACAGGGTACTCGGGAAGCGCCACATCAGTTGCTAGTCCCCCTGGCTTTTAGGGAACAGATAATGTTCTTTTCGCATTCACATTTGACCGCAGGACACATAGGTAGTGAAAAGACAACCCAAAACGTCTTACGACACTTCTTTTGGCCCGGGGTGTACAAAGACATCAAGACCCACTGCCAGACTTGCGAGGTATGCCAGAGACGAAACACCCATCAACCACCCTCAGTGCCCTTGCAGCCCCTTCCGATCATAGGCACTCCTTTCGAGAGGGTAGGGATGGACCTGATAGGACCCCTACCAAAAACCCAGAGGGGGAATCAATATGCTCTCGTTATAGTGGACTATGCTACCCGATACCCCGAAGCCTTCCCTCTAAAAACCCCAAACACTCGCATCATATCAGAGAAATTCCTAGAGTTGTTCTCCCGTGTGGGCTTTCCCAAGGAAATACTAACAGACCAAGGGACCCCGTTTGTGTCTAGATTGATGGAGGTCTGTGGGATGCTGGATCTACGACAAATCAGAACCTCAGTATATCACCCCCAGACTGATGGCCTCGTAGAACGATACAACGGGACGCTCAAGTCTACTTTAAAGAAGATGCTCACCGTAAACGGCAGAGAATGGGTTCAGATGCTACCCCTCGCTTTGTATGTTATTCGTGGCCAACGGCAGAGCAGTCTGGGTTGCTCGTCCTTCGAAATGTTGTACGGACGACAGCCCCGGTCCCTGCTAGAAATGACGAAAGAGGCATGGGAGAAAGAGGACGCCAACGAAGCAAGGGGAATGCTGGAATACACCCAGGCCCTGAAATCCAAAATAGGGAAGCTGAGGGATCTGGCGTATTCGAACCTGGAGAAGAATCAAGAGAAACAGAAAACGGGATACGATAAAGGGAAACGATGGAGAAGGTTGGAGGTCAACGATTGGGTACTGGTGTTATTACCCTCGTCTACGAAGAAGTTCCAAGCCGAGTGGCGGGGCCCTACAGGGTCGTTGGAACGATCGGTAAGACCAGCTACCGCGTGCAAATAACGACAAGGAGATGCCAGACATACCACATAAACATTCTAAAGAAATGGCTAGAGCCCCCACCGAGGACCGCACACCTCACCCTACCAACACATGCCTCTTCTTCCAGCACCCTCGAACAGCTGGTGGTCAATGAGGACCTAAGGACACAAGAGAAACGCGAGCTTAGGGATACCTTATCCCCCTTCTCCTCCCTCTTCTCCGACGTGCCGGGAAAAACATTCCTGGCAGAACACTGCATTGAGACCCTCCCAGGGAAGATCGTCAAACAACGCCCATACAGAATACCCGCAGCTAAGCGGGCGGCAGTACAAAAAGAGGTAAAGGACATGCTAAAACTGGGAGTCATCAGGCCCTCAAAAAGCGAATGGTCATCTCCCATTGTCATGGTACCCAAACCCGACGGAAGCACCAGGTTCTGTATGGACTTTAGAGCTCTTAACAACATCTCCTCCTTTGACGCATACCCCATCCCGCGTATCGACGAACTGATCGAGAAACTGGGTGAAGCCAGATATATCACCACGTTGGACCTCACAAAGGTGTACTGGCAAGTCCCTCTAAGAGAAGGAGACCGTAAGAAAACCGCCTTCGCCACCCCTGATGGGCTGTTTGAGTTCACAGTGCTCCCCTTTGGGCTACATGGGGCCCCAGCGACTTTTCAGCGCCTTATGAACACGGTGCTCCACCAATACCCCATGTTTTCCTCGGCGTACCTGGATGACATCGTGATCTTCAGCCCCAGTTGGGAGTCACATTTAGACCATCTGAGGACCATACTAAGGGCCTTACAACAAGCAGGGCTACACATAAACTCGAAGAAGTCCCGGGTGGGATACCAGAAAGTCAAGTACTTAGGTTACATGCTAGGTCATGGGATGATCGAACCACAAATCGAGAAGGTCAGAGCCATAGCAGAGACCCCCTTTCCCAGTACCAAGAGAGACATGAGAGCCTTTCTGGGGTTAATCGGCTACTATCGCCGTTTCATCCCTCAATTCTCAGACGTAGCTGCCCCACTCACTGACACCCTTAGACAAGAAATAAAAACCCAACATCTTTCACACCCCACTCCACAAATGTGGAAAGCCTTTAACACTTTAAAGCGAGCCATCACTACCAATCCCGTGTTGTCCTCCCCCGACTTTTCCAGACCCTTTCTCCTTCACACCGACGCCTCAGACTATGGGATAGGGGCCGTCCTCTCTCAGTTATCACCCGAGGGCATGGACCATCCCATATTGTACATTAGCCGTAAGTTATTTCCCAGAGAGCTTAAATACCCCACGGTTGAGAAGGAATGCCTGGCTGTTAAATGGGCTGTCGACAAACTGCGCTATTATCTTGAGGGCCACCATTTCACCCTGTACACAGACCATGCCCCCCTCCAGTGGATGAGCCGAAACATCGCTCTTAATCCCAGGGTCCTGCGCTGGTTTTTGTCTCTCCAGCCCTTTTCCTTCACCGTGAAACACCGTAAAGGCAAGGACGATGGCAGTGCGGATTTTCTGTCCCGGTACCCTCTCCCCGATCGGGAGAATCCAAGGGGGGTGGTGTGTAACGAGGGACGCCCTGTCTTGGTAGGGGGTGATGGACCTGTTAACCCGGAGAAGAAGAAAACCCCCTCCCCTTTCTCCACAGCAGGACGAGTGGGACTACAGAGGAGGGAGAGGTGAAGGCGAAATGGAGTACTGGCCCTTTAATTGGGACAACTGGTCGGCATGTCACGCCCCCAGTGATGACGTCGGAGAAGCCTGGCCCACAAAGGACGGAAGAAGACGGAAGTCGGTGTGCATGTTCACCGGAGGCGACGAGGAGGGAGACGGAGGAGAAAGCAGAGCGGAGGAAGCGGGATCGAGCAGCGGGAAGGAGCCAGTGAGTCTACGAGGCGGAGGAGAGCCAGGAGGCCAACGTTCCCGTGGTTCGCCCAGCCACGCTCCAGGAGGAGCGTGGCTCTTGCAGGCTACGCGAGCGTTTTGCGGGCTGGGTGGGAAAAGGGACAGACCAGAGGGTTAACTGCGTGGGAACCCCTACACCTGGAGTACCCTTCCCGAGCACTTTCCCTCACTCGATGAGACGTGTTGTGCACCGGGCGTTCCCATCACTACCCTCCCTTCACTGCAAGCAGGAACACTATACTGATTGTAGACCCTTCTTTTGTTTTACATCTCCTACCTCTCCCGCGACTGACGGGCTCGAGCTGGAGGCAAGGAGAAGAGGCCGGACCTCTACGAGGGACCCAGGAGAAGATCCATCGGTCCCCTCTTCCATACTACAGACAGGCGGCCACAAAGAAGCGTGTTATAAAGCCAATAAAATCCCCGTTACCCCTACCCCGTCTCAGGCCTGTTATTGACGACCCGCTACACATACACAGAAAAAAGAAGGAATGATGTGAAACTGTTGTTTAGTTCGCCAGGACCTGTTGATGCGTGAACACATACATTCATACCTACGTACATAGATAGATACAGGCATTCATAGGTTTCCGCTACATTAAAACTCATGTACATTGATTGGCTATATTGTCCGGAGTAGCGATGTAACAGTCAGTGACATCAGAGTGCTGACCCGCTACCCAACCCTCTGCCACTCAGCAGCCTTCTATTAACTGCTGGCTCGAATTGGGAAAGGGCAAAGAGTGGAAGCTGCAGTTAGTAAACTGGTCTCTTACTTTAGTTTCTGTACGTTTTTCCACCCTCATGACTCTTGAGGCTCAGGGACACCAAGCACAGTGATGGGGTACCATAGAGGAACTCAGAAATAGCAGCTACTACCCCTGACTACTCCTAATTCATGTTCGTATTAATACTATGGTTAAAATATTCCTAAATTGACAAATACTCTCACAAATTCACAATCATAATTTTGTGTCCTACCTAGAGCGGAATTTGATCTTCTCTTTCAGCCTGAGTTGGGTGTGTTTGTCATTTGTAACCTATTTTATTATTTGCAACCCTCCTGCTGCAAGACTCATGAGAATTGTTACTGCATTTCTCAAATTTTAATCTGCATCATTACAATTAATTGAGATTTGACTTCCATGACTTTAAGTTTTTATAGCAACATTTGACAAAAATGTCAATAATACTAGACATGTTGCTTTGAGACAGTCTGTATAAAAGAGATGATGTGGCTGATTAAAATTCCCTGGTGGGTTGTTCCAAAGAGCTTCGACTAAACTGAAGATCCCACCCCCTCCCTCTGAGCGCCTTGAGATCCTCACGGGTGAGTAATTGCTCTTTATAAGAATCCTGATTGATTGATTGATTGATTGATTGAAAGAGCTTGCAAATGTGGCTATGACACAACTGAAGCACTCTGATTTGAATAGAGTGCACTGTGCATTACATTCAGCATATATTGTTTAATTGAACAAGAGGAAGAACATGTTGAATCTGAATGAAATAGTATACTTGAATAGACTTTGACTCCATGTTATTCTGTTGAGCGCTATTTCCTTTAGTAAACAGCTTAGTACATGAAGTGGGTCTGAGGGTTCCTTGAACATTGCTTTTTGTTGAGTCACATGGCACCCAGTCCGGTAGAAGGAGTGTGATATTGTCTTATGAAGGGATCACAGCCATGTTTTTTCTGTTATGAACAGTGCTCGAGTCTAAAGCAAACTAATGTGCTTATTTTCCAGGTGTGGACTGCGACATTGATGTCCCAAAAACCATCCAGATGGTGAGGTCTCAGCGGTCAGGAATGGTTCAGACAGAAGCACAGTACAGATTTATATATATGGCAGTACAGCACTACATTGAAACATTGCAGCGTAGGATTGATGAAGAACAGGTATTGCACATTAGTCAGTGATGTACAAAGCACACTTTTATAGCTTCTACTTGTAATGGGACTTTTATTGGATGAATGGAACACTGATCTATACAAGAATGTAATAATTTATGATTCCTTATTATGTTGAGCCTATTAGACAGCGCAAGCTCTGTGTTTGCAAACGACCTGTTGTCAGCTTACCAGGATCTGAGGGTGGGTTTAAAGTATGCTCATTATATACAATTTTTTGGCCTTATTGTCACTCTGATTTGCTTGGTTCTTATTCAATGACTTGCCTTGTCCATCTTGTGGTTGTCCCTCCCAATGTGCATAGCCTCTTTACCTTTACCCTTCCACTGCTTACTTTTAGGAAACAATTTTTTTCTTTTTGCTGAAGCACACCACCAGAGTGCATGTGTTTCCCAGCTGTCTCTCTCGTGCCCTTCTCTCCCCTCCCCTGCTCTATGTTGCTTTTTCTTGGTTATGTGCTTCTCCCCCCCACCCATTGTTCCTTGTTACTTGCTGTCACCAGTGTCCTAGCGATGTATTTTCCCCCTCTTATGTTTCTCTTCCACAACCCCGTGTGCTGCTTTTCATGTACCCCCTCCTCCCCTGTTCTTATTTTGTTAATTGATACTTTTATGTTAAAAAATCTTAGTTTTTTTATTTACAGATCCAGATGCCACCCACCATCTTAGATCAGTAAATAAAAAATATAAGCAAATGGCACCTGAATCATTCAACTGGCACACGCATGAGTGTTGATGTGACTTCCATTTTATTTTGACGATACTGCCCAGCATTGCCAAAAGCAATTTGCAAAGTAATTAGGTCTAAAATGCAAGACCTATTGGGCTTGCCAATGCTTGTTTTGTAGATGCAAATGCTCACCGGAGTAAACATTTTGCCTTAACTGGAGCCTACAGTATCTGTATACAAAATGTCTCATTCTCTTATTACAATTTATTTTGGGGGCTTAGTTGACAACATTGCTGAAGATGTGATTCCTAGGTCTGCAGCTGCCCTGTCCTAGACATCCAACATAATCCTACACAATACCCAACTATCCCTGCCTGAAATGAGGACACCGTGCAAGGGGTACTTGCTCTGCATCATCTGAGATTGAAAAGGCTCAGTTGTACGATTGGAAGCCAACAATATTAGTACAAGGGTGGGGCTTGATCTGGAGCTGCCCTGCTTAAAATGGCGTTTGTGTCGCTTCATGATTGAAGTGCCATAGTTAAAAAATGTGGTGTATTCACCTGCTCCTGGGTGAGGTGACTAACGGCGCTGTAGTCACTGGAGTCTGTGGATCTTGCCTCCCTGTCCATTTGAGGTCCTTCTGGACCTGTTTGTGATCCCCTCTTGTGACACAGGAGATGCTGAAGGCCTGTCAGGGAGACGTGGATGGCACACGCGCTGGGATTAGTTACTGAGAATACAGCTGTGGGGGTAAGGGACCTTCTCCCTCCCATGACCTCCCCTCACTTTCATCAAGATTTGCTTTAGAGCGTGACACAAACCCTCCTCTATTTTGTGGGTGGAGATAAAAGGGGGGATCACAGAGCTGCTCGCAATATGAGCATGGCCCTAATTCTCCGGGCTGCGTGGACTGCACCCTGGCTGCCATACAAGAAACAAGACTGGTAATAGAAGATAAAGTAGACACAGCAGTATTGAATTTAGACCTTCTGTGCACTGTTCAATAGAAAGTCTCCAAAAGAGTTGGACAGACAGGTATTGGCAGAACTGGGGCCTGGAATAGGGGAGACCTCTTTATGAACATGTCTGACTTATGTGAGAGACTGCAGTTTTTAGAATTCAAAACATAAGTAATATCTGTATCATTAATCACCTAGAAATAACTGAAGGTAAAGACACTGCACTGTTCTTAGAAAACTGGGCTACCTATTACTGTTTCCCCACAACATCGGACTATATTTTTCCCTATTTAATGGACCATATGGACTGGCCTTCAATCACATCCATACAAAATAATGGGTAAGGAAAACAGGAAGTCCATAGTACCCTCTCAGTCTGATGCTGGCTGATCAGGCAGGAGCAGTTTCAGCTGCAGAAGCTCTTGGGGAATACAGATAGTCTATGAAAGCAAGTGGCTCGAGTGGCGAAGAGTCTTGACATGAAAATAACACCGGCGATCTGTCTCTTGCCAAAAGAATGGGACCTGGGGTTACTCGCATGACCTTAAGCTTTGTCATCTCGTAAAGATGAACATATAGATGATAGGTGTGCCTCATAGCGATTTTTAATGAATGTCATTGTCAATAAAGTCTCCTTCAGGAGGTGTTAAGTCATCATTGCAAGTAGCTGAGCTACATTGGTCCTTATAATCATTTCAGATTAAGTTTATATGGATGACAGGAGACAATGCATAGGATGTGCAGCAAGACAACACACCTCACTTTGTTATATATTTCCTATAGTATTAGAGTGGTTATGTGAAGTGTTAGTATCTAAGGCAAGAAATCGTAATATGAGATCACCACTTGGAACTCTAGCCATGTAACAGCCCGCTTGGTGCTGAATCATCTGTTGGCTACCCGTGTGAGGAATGAATGTGTCTGCTCTCTGGCAAAATTTTGATTGTGACTTGATTTATAGTTCACCAAGTTAACACTGGGCTAGGTAGGTTGTTGGGGAGGAGTTGGTGGAATGGAGCACAGCAGTATTATGGTTGCATCACAAAGATGGGACTACAACCATAGAACTGTATGCAAAGAGATTGAGTAGTGCACTTCAGCATTGGGAACATCCCTTGTATCCCGCAGTGCTGACCTTGCATCGTTGTACTGGAACAATGAACACACCTATTTATAGCAGTGCCTTTGCTTACGGACAGACAACAAGACTGATAACCCCCACAAACGTCCTGATTATGATGATACCCATATGTCAGGAATATGCCAGTGGCTACCAAACAATTCAAAGAAATTGCTTTTGATTGATCTCAGATTGTGAAACTGTGTTAGATGGAGAGGCAAAGTATTTGCAACTAGTTTTTCCATCTATGCCTGTGTTGATTTGACATGGGGAAAACCAGGGGTCCCACTAGAGGTAATCAAGGACACAGTAGATTCAGATGGAAAATGTTTCATTGTGAAAGTTAATGTTAAATCGTGATATTGGTATGTGTTTATCCTCCAAATATTTAGCCTGGTTTATTACTGCAAACAGTGATATGTTGTTTATTTGATATTGGGAACACAGCATAGTATGTGGCAGAGACTATAATTGTGTTATTGACATGAGGCTTGATAGGCCGCAGCCACCACTGCATGCTACATTGGCAATACACGAGTGGCTGACAGATTAGAATATCTGTGCTTTGTAGAGATAAAAAAACTCCCGGAGACCAGAGAATGTTCCTATCTGATAGAGACATCTATCCGCAGATTCCTTACCTTTGACCTTACAGGCGTCAGGCTGGATCCGGAAGAGTTTTCTCAGCAGTACCCCTGCGCACTGGTAGGTGGCGTCGGTCGACTCCGGGTTACGTTGTTGTGTTCATCTTGACGTCCGCATTGTCAATATAACCGCCACTCCGGCGCGCTGACATCAGTTCTTTTCTTTCCACGCCAGCCGCTGCCGATCCGTTAAAGAGAGCTACCCCCAGTCTATTTATGACAGACTTTTTTCAACCCTTTTGTCGACTTCATTGGTGTGTTTAGGCATGTCTAGCAAGAAGACTTCGGGGTTCAAGCCGTGTGGCGTCTGTCACTGCGCCATGTTAGTCACGGACCTCCATTTAGTTTATCTCTGGTGCCTGTAGCGCAACCACGACTCGAAGTTGTGCTCCGACTGCCGGGCCATGACGCCAAAGGCTTTGAGGGAACAGTCCTTAAAGTTACTCGCGGCCCTGCTTCTGGCACCGCAGAGGTCGCCTCGCCGGGTTTGATCCTGGTCCAGGTCTCGGTCGAGTGAGAAGGTCCGAGCGCCGCTCTGGTGAATCGAAGTCGTCGAAGTCCGGTAAGAGGCACCACAAAAAGTACAATAAGTCTAAGCTTGCTTCGCCCCACCGTCTCGGGACGCGGCGGAGGAACCTCTGCGTTCAAGGCCCTGCTCCGCGGATCGGGTGCTTGGTTTGGCTCTGCATTTCCCTGCCTTTCTTGGTCCGGGAGCGACTCCCGCCCAGCTGAACGAGTTCTATGACACCATGTGCCCCATATTTGGGCGGCATGACCCTGCTGGCGTGCCTTCGGGCCCCGCAGGATCAGAGGATGGAGGGGCCCCTGTGGTTTCCACGCCTGCGGCTCTGGCCCCGGCACAAATGCCTCCAAATAGACCCTTTCCTGGGTCCAGACCGATGCCGGTCGCTCCTCCCCAGTGACCTTTCCCAGCGTCGTGTCCGTCGCTGGCACCCACCTGCAGCGCCTCCTCAATCCTCATTCCCGACGACACAGAGCTGGTTGGGCATCCCCGATGCCAAGACCGGTGCCAGCGGAGCCGTACGGCTCCATTCCGTTCACCCTGCCCTATTCTGAAGGGTTAGGGATGGAGGAAGAGGATTGGGAGGGGGAGCAGTATCCCTTAGAAATCCCGCACCAACAAGGTGTGGACTGGTACGAGGAGTTTGGTGATGCCAGTGATTTGGACACCTCTCCAGACTCTGGCATGCTTTCCCCTCCTACCCTGGCTACGGAGGAGGGAACATCATTTGCCATGGTGGTGTGGAGGTCCTGGAGCTGCAGCTTCCTACAGTGGCGGTCAAGATTAATGTCTTGACAGAGGTCCTGCAGCCTGGGGTCTCCAGCTCGGAACCCCTACTGCCCTTTAATGAGGCCTTAACAGACGTCCTTCTGGGTACCTGGTCCAAACCCAGCACAAGGGCTCCTGTGAATAGGACGATCGCCTGCCGCCAAAGCCCTGCACTGGGCGACCCACTTTTCCTCACCACCCACCCCACAAAGCTTGGTGGTCCAGGCTTCCAATTCCCGTGGCGTGTTCCCTTCCGCACCCCCGGATAGGGAATCCAAGAGACCGGAGGGTTTAGAAAAGAAAATCTTTTCTTCCGCCAGGCTGGCATTGCAGTCGGTGAGCACAGCATGCCTTTTGGGATGCTATTCCCATTCGATGTGGGACACAGTTGCGCAAGTGCTGCCCAGAGTCTAGGAGGGGGACCTGGCTCTGCTCTCCCAAGCTATTTCAGACGGGAGAGATGCAGCTACGTTTGCCATCAGATGTGACTTGGACACGACGGACTCGCTGGGCAGAACTATTTCCACGATGGCCATTCGTCGCCACACCTGGCTGAGAACATCTGGTTTTTTGGGGGATGTCCAGGCTAACCTTATGAACATGCCCTTCGATGGCTTCCGTCTTTTCGGAGACAAAGCGGATACTGCCCTTGAGCGTTTCAAAGACTCGCGGGCAACGGGCAAGTCTTTTGGCCTCACCACCTAGGGCCTCATCCGCTTTTCGCTCCTTTCGTGGCTACAGAAGGGGCAATCAACTGTGCCAACCCTACTCCGGCCAGCAGGCCCCGCAAGTTCAGCAACCTCTGCGGGCCGTGGATGCGGTTCACGCCATTACCGTGGGTCGGGAAACCAGAAGTCGAGCCAAGCCACGATCCCCTCCTCCTCTGCAAAACCTCCACCACTGGCGAAACATCACATCAGACAAGTGGGTATTGCAAATAGTCCAAAGGGGCTATTCCCTCCCCTTCCAGACTACCCCTCCATCTATGCCACCAGTGTACTATCGGCTGACGGAGGAAAGAAGGACGGAGGCCTTTGTCCTATCCTTTCCTAGACTTCAGAGCCCTCAATTACTTCCTCAAGAAGGAGAAGTTCAAGATGCTCACCCTAGCTCAGGTCTTGTCCTCCCTGGACCCGGAAGACTGGATGGTAGCGCTGGACTAGCAGGATGCCTATTTTCATATCTCCATCCTGCCTGCCCATTGTCGCTAATTGTGGTTTACGGTGGGCCACAAGCTCTTTCAATTTGCAGTGCTTTCCTTCGGCCTCACCAGTGCCCCTCGGGTGTTCACAAAGGTGATGGCGTTGGTCGCAGCCCATCTGCGGAGATCAGGGGTTCCAGTCTTCCCCTATCTCGACGACTGGTTGTTGAAAGCCGGCTCGCCCCAAACAGTTGTTTCCCACCTCCAGACTGCGGCGAACCTCCTACATTCGCTGGGGTTCACTATCAACGTGCTGAAGTCACACCTGACTCCCTCTTAGACGCTCCCTTTCATTGGAGCGGTTCTGGACATGGTGCAGTTTCGGGCCTATCCTCCTGAACGGCGAGTCCAGGATATTCAGGCTATGATACTGATGTTTCAGCCTCTATCCTGGATTTAGGTGAGAATGATTGAGGCTGTTGGGCCTCATTGCCTCCTGCATCCTTCTAGTGACCCATGCACTGTGGCACATGTGGGCACTGCAGTGGGACCTGAAGTTCCAATGGGCACAGCATTGTGGAAATCTCACCGACCTGGTTCAGATTTCAGAGGGCACTGCGAGAGACCTGCAGTGGTTGCTAACAGACCGCGATTGGTTCAAGGGCAGATCCCTCTCTCTTCCCCACCCAGATCTCACAGTAGGATGGATGCGTCCCTTCTGGGATTGGGTGGCCATCTGGGGGAGCTGGAGATCAGAGGACTCTGGTATCCTGTGGAAGCCAGCTGCATATCATTCTGTTGGAGCTTCGGGCGATCCGACTGGCACTGAAAGCCTTTTTGCTGTTGAAAGGAAAGGCTTGTGCTGGTGTTCACGGACAACACTACCGCCATGTGGTACTGCAACAAACAGGGCGGAGTGGGGTCATGGGCTCTCTGTCAAGAGGCACTGCGTCTCTGGACTTGGCTGGAACAACATGGCATATCCCTGATGGTTCAACACCTGACCGGTTCTCTGATCGCCAGGGTGGATGAGCTCAGCCGAAGGTGCCTTGCGGATCACGAGTGGCGTCTCCATCTGGAGATGACACAAGGTCTCTTTCAGCAGTGGGGAGAGCCTTGGTTAGATCTGTTCGCCTCTGAAAAGAACGCGCAATGTCCGCAATTTTGCGCGCTGGAGTTTCCAAGGCGGCTCGCGCTCGACGACACCTTTTGTCGCGAGTGGAGCTCAGGCCTTCTATACGCCTTTCCGCCCATATCACTCCTGCCCAGAGTGCACAAGAGCATCAGGAGCGACAGGGCACAAGTTATTCTTGTGGCTCTGGACAGGGCACAGAGTTTGGTATCCCGAGCTTCTAGACATGAGTATTGATCCTCCGGTCAGGTTGCCCCTTCGGGAGTATCTTCTGTCGCAGCAACAGGGGAGGGTCCTCCACCCGAACCTGTCCTCTCTCCGCCTCCTTGCGTGGAGATTGAGCGACGACAGTTGACAGCTTTCGACCTCCCTCCCGAAGTCTGTGAAGTTATTTTGGCAGCCAGGCGTCCCTCCACAAAATCAGTATACGCCTGCCGATGGAACAAATTTTGTAAATATTGTACAGACCGGTATATTGACCCTCTATCTGCATCTTTATCAGATGTCCTCCTGTTTATACTTTCCTTGGCCCGGCAGGGCTCTGCTCTGGGCACCTTGAAGGGCTATCTTTCGGCCCTTTTCTCCTATCTTCGGCTGCCTGATCAGCCTTCTCTTTTCAAATCTCCTCTGGTGCAGAGATTCTTGAAGGGGTTAACGCACTTGTTCCCCCTTCACCCTTTATGATGCCACAGTGGGACCTTAATTTGGTTCTCACCTTTCTGATGTGTGCACTGTTTGAGCCGCTGCACAACTGCCCTCTAAGGCTGTTCACCATAAAAACAGGCTTCTTAGTGGCAATAACATCTGCCAGGAAGGTGAGCGAACTGCAGGCACTGTCATCACAGCCTCCTTACCTGACAGTATTCCCGGACAAAGTGGTGCTCCGTACAAGGGCATCTTTTCTCCCTAAGGTGGTGACACCCTTTCACATGGGACAATCGGTTACTCTTCCCACCTTCTATGCACCACCGCACCCTTCCAAAGAAGAGGAGCGTCTCCATCGTCTGGACCCAAAAAGAGCAGTTCGAGGCATGTGAGCTTTAGATCACATGCTATGCATAGCCCGCCATCTGGTGTTGGGTCTGGATGTTTGCACTTTGTTTTTGTTCGAAGAAGTTTTTCCAGTCACCAGATACGTGACTCATCCTTTCGGTGATCGTGCACATGGGTATCGGCTCCATCGTTAGATTGTTTTTTTCCGCCATCGGGTTCGGATGTGTATTCTGCGCTCCGGTTCGGCACCGTTTCTCTGGACCCTTCGACGCGCAATCCACTACCCTCGACGGTATTGTTATCGATCGCGGCTTTCCATTCTTCGCGTATCGCCTCAACTCAAAACAACTTCAATCGGAAAACTTGTGGCGGGCCATTGGGCCTACCCGCGCTGACAGCGCCAGCAGTCGATGGAATGGACTCCTTTCAAGTTCTGCCCCGAATGTCGTGCTAAATTTCCACGCACCGACTTGCACAAAGTGTGCAACCTCTGCCTGTCTCCAGAACATGACGAGAAAGACTGCGACGCGTGCCAATCGTTCCAATCGAAGAAAATGCTTCGTGACCGTCGGGCTCGACGTCACGAGATGCAACACCAAACCGGCTCTGCACCGGACATCTTCGGAAAAGATTCCGACACAGAACATCAAGCTCAAGGAGCCGAGGAAAAAGAACAACACATCTCCGTGTCCGAAGCCGACTCCGACATGGAGGAAGAGGAGCAGGTTATTCCGGGTCAGCGTACCGTGAGTAAAGATACCCCCTTGAACCCCCAACAGACAAAGAAAAAGTCTCCGGTCCCTCCTCTGCCTTCGGGCCCAGGTCGGCACCGACAAAAGTTTCCGACGCCCCGCCCTCGGGCCCGGCTCCGAAACACAAGGACAAGCTTTCCGGCTCGGGCTCGAGCCGCCCCCATGTCAGTGCCGAACCGACACCTTCGGCACCTAAATCAAAACATGTCTTAGTAACAATTCCACCGTTACCAAAGAATCCTCCTTCTGCTCCGAAAGGCTCGGAGCCGAAACCTTCGACGCCGAAACCGGCAAGTAAGGAAAAAGACACTCCTTCTAAAGAGTCTCGGTCCGATGCGCCGCGCTCGGATCCGAAACAGAAGAAACTGGTTATACACCCTGATACAGGACATATACATGCCACCCTACCAAGGAATCGCAAAATAGACCAGCCAGAGGATTACCACATTCCTCTCAAAAGGAAAAGTGTGGGTACTAACCCATCTCCTCCTTACATTCCACCCACTTCTCCCACTGATCCCAATTTACTTATTACACCTTCAAATTCACCACCACCACTATCACCTGACCCACAGGATGAAGGGGATGGGGATGAGGATCAGGATAGGCCACAAGACATCGACCCTTGGGAGGATTATCATACTGACCCAGTTACATACAATGACCCTGATCTGTATCCGTCTAGACCCTCCCCACCTGATGATAACATCGATATGTCGAGCTTCTTAACAGGGCTGCTCAATATCATGGGGTGGAGCTCCATAAAGAGACCTTAGAAGAGGATTTCCTCTTTGAGACCCTTACTTCCTCTCAAAGAGCCACTCATACATTGCCAATGCTTAAAGGCATGTTAAAACACACAGATGACATATTTAAAGATCCTGTGAGGGCAAGAATTATTATACCTAGGGTGGAAAAAAAATATAAGCCTTATATCAGAGGTCAGTTGCCCTTAGACTCCCTTGTGGTTTCCAACGCTCGCAAGAGGGCTAACTCACAGACCACAGGTGAAGCTCCTCCTCCCGAAAAGGAGTCTAAGCTTATTGATGCCTCTGGCAAAAGAGTGGCTTCACAAGCAGCCAATCATTGCTGCATTGCCAATGCTCAAGCTTTACTGGCTCGCTATGATAGGGCTCATTACAATGAGTTGGAAAAACTCATGCAATTTCTGCCTGATGAACACAAGAATAGGGCTAATGATCTTATCCAAGAAGATAAACTCATCACCAATACATCTATCAGTTGTGCCCTAGACGCAGCGGACACTGCAGCCCGTGCAGTAAATACTAGCGAACTTCTACGTAGACATGCTTGGTTGAGGATCTCAGGATTCAAGCCTGAGGTACAAACTTCCAATCTCAACCAACCATTTGATAAAGAACATCTCTTTGGGCCAGCGGTTGATACCTCGTTAGAGAAAATGAAGAAAGACACGGAGGTCGCAAAGTCCATGGGAGCTTTGTAATTAACTAGCAATAGGGGTTCCTTTCGCCGCTCCTTTTACAGGGGTGGTTCCAAAAATATATCCACCGAAAATCCCTCCTCCCCTTACAAGGGCAATAACCAATCCCCCTCATCAAGAGGTTATTTCAGAGGAGGTTTTAGAGGAAACAACGGTAAGGGAAGAGGCAGGGGCAACTCCACCCGCACTTCCCCCGCAAACAAACAGTGACTTCCTTCTGTTACCCCCGATCATTCCACTCCTGTCGGGGGACGTCTCTCACAATTCCTACCTGTCTGAAATTCAATCACCTCAGACAAGTGGGTACTGCAAATTATCCAGTATGGTTACTGCCTGGAGCTTACAGACACTCCCCCCCAACTATTCCTCCAAGATCACATGCAATGTCACAAGAGCATCTTACCCTTCTGAGGCAAGAGTTTCTCTCTCTGTTAGGAAAACACGCTATAGAGCCAGTCCCATTACAATACCAAGGGACCGGAGTATACTCCCTGTACTTTTTAATTCCCAAAAAAGACGGCTCTCTCAGGCCTATATTAGACCTTGGAGAACTAAATCTGTACATTCAGTCGGACCACTGTCACATGGGCACACTCCAACAAGTTCTTCCACTCCTTCAGCAAGGCGACTTTATGTCCACTCTAGACTTAAAGGACGCCTATTTCCATATTCCCATACACCCATCTCACCTCAAATACCTCAGGTTTATGGTAGACTGCCAACATTATCAATTCAAGGTCCTCCCTACCGCACCCACGGTTTTCACAAAATGCCTGGCAGTAGTCGTGGCTCATCTAAGAAGACAACACATCCATGTCTTTCCTTATCTAGACGACTGGCTCATAAAAGCCAGCTCCCAGCAAAGTTTTCTACGACACGCTCAAAAAACAGTACAACTACTTCACCACCTAGGGTTCACAGTAAATATTACCAAGTCTCATCTCCAACCGTCCAAAATACAAGTGTATTTAGGAGCCACAATAGACACTCACAAAGCTCTAGCGTGTTCCAATCCAGTCAGAATCCGCAACATGCAGACTCTAATCTCTCAGTTTCAGCCCCAACACTCATTATCAGCTCGAGTGTTTATGCAACTGCTAGGAATGATGGCGTCTTGCATCTTAATCGTTCCTTACGCAAGACTCCAAATGCGTCCCCTTCAAGAGTGCTTAGCACGTCAGTGAAACCAGGCTCAGGGTCAGTTATCAGATCTGGTGTTGTTGGACGGCCGCACCCATTGCTCTCTGCAGTGGTGGAATACATAAAACCTTTCAAAAGGGCGGCCCTTCATCGACCCGGTTCCACAGATAGTGCTAACAACAGACGCATCGCTCACCGGCTGGGGAGCTCACCTCCAAAAGCAGACTATTCAGGGCATATGGACTCTGCAACAAGAGCAACTCCACATAAACCATCTCGAGCTGCTAGCAATTTTTCTAGCGCTCAAAGCATTTCAACTTCATCTAGTAGGCAAAGCGGTCCTGATTCGCACAGACAACATGACAGCAATGTACTACATACGGAAACAGGGGGGAACACACTTTCTCCAGCTGTCACAGTTAGCTCAGAACATCTGGAGATGGACCATAAATCACAAGATACATCTCCTTGCAGAACACCTCCCAGGAGTAAACAACCAAATTGCAGATCTGCTCAGTCGTCACCGACAACAGATACACGAATGGGAACTCCACTCTCAAGTTTGCCTCCTATTCTTTCAAATGTGGGGCTTCCCAGAGATAGATCTGTTCGCCACACATCTAAACACAAAATGCCCAAGCTTCGCGTCCAGGTATCCACACCCATTGTCCAAGGGCAATTCACTATGGATGAACTGGTCAGGGATATTTGCTTATGCTTTTCCGCCTCTCCCACTCATTCCATTAGTGGTTCGGAAGCTCAGACCGCAGTCCATGACACTAATCCTTGTTGCTCCCACATGGGCCCGTCAACCCTGGTTCACAACCCTGTTGGAGTTATCAGTGGTTCCTCACCAAAAACTACACATTACTCCCAATCTCCTCACATAGAACCATGGAGGAATAAGACATCCAGATCCCACTCATCTCAACCTTGCGATCTGGCACCTGAAATCTTAGAGTTTGGTTACCTCAATCTTCCCCCAGATTGCATGAATATCATCAAAGAGGCTAGACGCCCTACTACAAGAGCATGCTATGCAGCAAAATGGAAGCGGTTTGTGATATACTGTAATAACAATCAAATCAATCCACTGGACGCTTCAATCCAAAACATCATTTGCTATCTGTTACATTTACAACGTTCCAATTTAGCGTACACATCCATACGCTTACATCTGGCTGCTATAGCCGCATATCTGCAGGACAGACAACATCTGTCTCTTTTCAGGATGCTTGCTATTAAAGCTTGTATGGAAGGACTCAAAAGAGTCATTCCCCCAAGACTTACACCTGCTCCAATGTGGAATCTCAACATCGTCCTTACCAGACTCATGGGTCCACCTTTTGAGCCATTGCACAGATGTGAACTACAATTTCTCGCTTGGAAGGTAGCTTTCCTCATAGCCATCACATCTCTGAGGAGAGTGGGTGAGCTTCAGGCACTAACCATAGAAGAACCATTTTTACAAATACACCAAAACAAAGTGGTTCTTAGGACTAACCCCAAATTCCTACCTAAAGTCGTTTCTGCCTTTCATATCAACCAATCTGTTGAGCTACCTGTGTTCTTCCCTCAACCATTCAGTGGCAGAATGCACTCTTCACACTCTAGATGTGAAAAGAGCGTTACTATACTACATTGAAAGGACAAAACCTTTCCGTAACACTAAGCAACTATTTGTTGCTTTTGCTCCACCACATAAAGGCAATCCTATATCAAAATCAGGTATTGCACGGTGGATAGTCCAGTGCATTCAAAAGTGTTATATTAAAGCAAAACGCACATTGCCAAGTCCCCCTAGAGCACACTCCACTCGCAAACTAGGGGCATATATGGCATTTTTAGGAAACATCCCCATAGATGACATCTTCAAAGCTGCAACATGGTCTATACCACACACATTCACAAAACACTATTGTGTAGATGTATTAGCTAGACAACAAGCTAGTGTGGGCCAAGCAGTTTTACGTACATTATTTCAAACGACTGCAACAACTACAGGTTAGCCACCGCGTTGGGAGTTACTGCTATATAGTCTATGCATAGCATGTGATCTACAGCTCACATGCCTCAAACCAAAAATGCTACTTACCACAGTATGCATCTGTTCTTGGCATGTAGAGCTGTAGAGTCACATGCGCCCACCCACCTCCCCGGGTACCTGTACCTGTTGCAGTAATATCTTACTTAGATACAATTTACATGGACATCTCTCTTACTACTCTTACTAACTCCATCATGACCCTCTGCGGCAAAATAATCTAACGATGGAGCCGATGCCCATGCGCCCTAACATCAAAAGGAGGAGTCACCTACCTCGTGACTGGAAAAACTTCTTCGAACAAAAACAAAGTGCAAACATCCAGACCCAACACCAGATGGCGGGCTTTGCATAGCATGTGACTCTACAGCTCTACATGCCTTGAACAGATGCATACTGTGGTAAGTAGCATTTTCCTTTTGCAGCGTGAATCCTTTTCTGGATTCACATGCTGTGCATTATTCCGCCATCTAGTGGTTGGGTCCGGATTAGTCCTTGTTTTTTTTTTTCTTGTTTTGGGCGTTGTCGACCACCATTTGGTGCCAGGTACGTCAGACGGCGCCCTGGAGGTCGTTGTGCATGGTAGCCATCTCCAGATAATTTTTTCCGCCGTTGGATCTGGAAGCAAGACGGGAAGTTTCGAAGATTTTCAGGACAAACCGGAAAAGTAAAGGAAAAGGTCGAAAGTTCCAGTGAACTCCACTGATCAGTGACACCGTAACCGGAGATAAGAACAGAACTCCGGGATCGACACTACAAAAGACTTCTACGGTCGACAAATGGCAAGTTAGGGGCCATCAAAAATATCCCCTTCAAGTTCTGCCCCGAGTGCCACCAAAAGTTCACACAACGCGGCCCACCCGACGTGTGCAACCTCTGCCTGCCCAAGGACCATAAAGACAAGGACTGTGAGGCCTGCGTGGCGTTCCAGCCAAAAACTCTCAGGACTCGCCGAAAACAAAGAGAGGCCCACTATGCAACAATGTCTCAGACCTCAAAGAAAACTTCCCTCAAGGACCTTGGCCTGTCCAGTGACGACGATGAACAAGGAGTGCCAGCAGAATCGACGCACAAGGGATCGGACGTCGAAATTCTGGAAGGAGACTCCGAAATAGCACACGCCCACAAGAAGGCGAGCGACACAGGAAAGAAGACGGATAAGGTAAGACACCATATACATCCGTCGGAACCAAAAGGCCATGAAAGCAAGGCACAACCTAAGGCAGCTCCGATGCCGAAGAAAAAGGCGATCGAAGGTCAGGCGCGATCTAAAGAACCTCATGGGCCCTGCCAAGGGACACCAATGAGGGAAAATCGCATAAGACGCCGAAAACGAGAGTCGAACACAAACCCCCAAAGGGAGGCGCTACACCGTCGAAACCAGAGGCAAGCGTGACCAAGAAGAGAAAGTTTCCGGTCTCTGACGCCGAGAGAACCCTCAAAGTCGAAAAAAAGAGGAACCGACTCGAGGCAGAAATGGAGACACTCCTCCTGAAGAAGGAGTTCGACGCTTCTCCAAAAGATTTCCGGATTCAGAAAGTCCCAATCACCGAACCGGACGTCGACGCTGAAGGGGAAGAAGAGGATATTTTCGAATCACCTCCAACCCCCGAACCTCGCGAGGAAGATCTTCGAGGACTATATAGACGCTCCTGAAGAGGAGGAAGCTGAAACTTTCGAGGACACATGGAACGACCTCGACACCGAAAGTCCCGAATAGGAGGTATGCTGATATCCTTTGAAGGCATCACCGCCAGATGATATAGCTTCTACAACGGGCTAATTTAAAGGGCAGCTGACACTTTCGGAGTCCCCCTCGAAGAGGAAAAAGGAGACACATGTTTCCTTTTAGAAACACTAGCCCCTGCCAACAAGGGGACACAATATCTTCCAATGCTTCCAAGCATCCTAGACCAGGGCAAGGAAGCCTTTAAGGAACCAGCCTCAAGCAAAGGAGTAACACCAAGGGTCGAGAAGAAGTACAAAGCCTCCTCCAAGGACCCTAAATATATCCAGGGTAACACGGTGCCTGACTCCATCATCGTCACCACGGCCAGGAGAAGAGCTAATGCACTCTCTAACACTAGACCACCACCAGAGAAAGAAAGTAAAAGAATGGATATGGTGGGAAGAAAAATGGAGAAAGAGGCAGCGACGCAGTGGCGCATCGCAAACTCTAATGCCCTACTGAACAGGTACGGACACCAGCAATGGGATGATATAGAGGAGCTCATCAACAAGCTCCCCGAGGTGGACAAGAAAAGAGCAAAATCTATTGTCCAAGAAGGCAGAAACATCGCGAACACATGCCTTAAATCTGCACTAGATGCAGCAGACACAGCCAGCAGACAAATGTGCACAGGCACCACCCTAAGAAGACATGCCTGGCTTAGAATTTCCGGGTTCAAGCAGGAGGTTCAAACCTCCATCATCAACAGGACTTTCACAGGGGAGTCACTATTTGGGAAGGAGGTAGACGAATCCCTCCAACAAATCAAGAAAGATAATGAAACTGCAAGAGCAATGGGAGCCCTGCAGCAAAGGGGTACCTTCAAAAGAGGTGGCTTTAACAACAGAAAGCCTACAGGAAGAGGAGCATTTGGTCGGGGACAGCAAATGTCACACCAACAACAAGGCCAAGGAAATGTCCAACAAACAAGCCAACAGACAGGATACCAAGGTTGGCTGCAACAGCAGAAGCAGCCCTTTCGGGGAAGAGGCAGGGGCAGAGGCCAGCCCTCTAGAGGAAGAGGAAACGGTTCAAATTGACTTCCACACAGAGAGGGAACCACACCAGTGGGGGGCAGAATATCCCATTTCTTACAACAGTGGCAAAAAATCACAACAGACAATTGGATATTAAATCTGGTAAAATACGGGTATTGCATAGAACTAACAAGGACACCTCCTGCAAACCCACCAAAATTAAGAAAATTCCAAAAATCGGAACTCGTACAATTAGATTTGGAGATCAAAGACCTCCTCCAAAAACAAGCAATAGAATTGGTACCAAAACAAGAGTTTTTCAAAGGAAACTACTCACCATATTTCCTAGTTCCTAAACAGGACCTATCACTAAGGCCAATCCTGGACCCAAGGTTCATAAACAAGTTCATCTTAACACAACACTTCAAGATGTCTACACTCCAAGAGATCATCCCACAAATTCAAAAAGGGGATTACATGGCAACAATAGACCTCAAAGACGCCTACTTACACATCCCTATGAACAAAAACCACAGAAAGTATCTACGGTTCCTTCACAAAGGAACACGCTACCAGTTCAAAGTACTCCCTTTCGGAATAAAATCAGCACCACGTGTCTTCACCAAGTGCCTAGCCGCAGTCGCAGCACACCTGAGAAAGGAGGGAGTGCACGTCTACCCCTACCTTCACGACTGGCTCATAAAGGCAAACACAAAACAAAAATGCCTCAGACACATTCAGAGAGCAATCCACACGCTGCAAGAACTAGGTTTCTCAATAAATCACAAGAAATCCTCTACAAGGAAAAAGAAAAAACTTTTTATAGGCACAAGATTAGACTCAAAGAACGCGCGGGCGTACCCAATGCAAAAAAGGATACAAGCGATCAAACAAGAAACCTCCCTCTACCAGAAGGGTCAATCTCGGACAGTGAGGAGAGTCATGAAACTTATAGGCATGATGGCATCATGCATCCCGCTCATCCCTCATGCCCGCCTACAATTGCGCCCATTCCAAGAATGGCTTGCCAACAACTGGTCTCAAGCCATGGGGAGTTGGGAGGATCTAGTGGTTGTTACGCACAGGCTGCAAGGAGAGATACAATGGTGGGCATCCAACAACATAACACAGGGCAGACCTTTCAAGAGCCCAACTCCTTCTCTGACAATTACTACAGACGCACCCCTCAACGGATGGGGAGTGCACTTCAAACAACTAACGGTACGTGGTCAATGGAACGAACAGGATTCCATAAAACACATCAACTACTTGGAACTGAAAACTGTTTTCCTAGCATTGAAAGCGTTCCAGAAACACATTCAAGGGAGAACTGTTTTGATTCAAACAGACAACACCACCACAATGTCCTACCTCAACGAACAGGGAGGTAGTAATTTTTATTGCACAGTTACTTAAAACCATTTGCAGTGTAACAAAAGAATTTAAGATCAGGACGTTAAAAGGAATTCATTTAAGATTATAACCAATTTCATTTCATGCAGTATACGATTAAAGTTAAAAACTAAAAAGCGAATAATTGTGTATGAAGCATTATGACGAAAGTGTGCCTTAGAATTGTCCACAGCGGGTCTATTTTTTTTGCGGCTATCGAAATCTTATTCTTTAACAAGTCTGGAAGGCACTGCCTCCATATATCTCCCGATTCTAGCCAAATCTGTCGGTAGAATGCAGGAAAATAGGACCGCGGCTGCTTCTTTCACTGTCCGAGCACCTTTACGTAGCCATATTGGCTTTAATAGCTTCTGGCGAGACTGTAACAGGCCGGGATAGCAGCACAACAAATGCAGTAATGATTCTGTTTTAAAATTGCAGATTCTACAGCTGATTTTGTGCTCAAGGGATTTCCACTCGGTTTAGTTCTTTAATTGGGAGGGGCACTAGTCTGGCCCACTGAATGTTTTTAGGGCCTTTCTCCCCAGCGCTTGGAGAAGGTAAGGCTGGGATTTGTGCTCTATATATGTAGCGATCTGCCCAGATTGACCACCTCCGCTTTCAAATTGTGCTAAATCAATTTTTCTTGACAATTGATAGCATTGTTTGTTGATTGCATTTTTGATGGCCGGGTAGTTTATGTCCTCTTGGCCCCAATTCTGTGTTGCCAAGTCTAAAATTTCTACCGCTTCCTGCATATAGACCTGCCATGGGTTAGGTGGCCCTCGGTTGTATGTTGGAACAACGAGTTCCCCAACCACGACTTCCCTAACAACGAGGTCGCAACCACGACCTTGTCTAAACCACGATTTTTACCACGCATTCCTTTACCACGATTTTTCGTGGTAAAGGAATGCGTGTTAAAAATGCTTTCCAACTAGTACCCCGATTCCCCCCACCCCTTAAAAACGAATTCCCCCAGCCTAAAAGTAAACACGATCACCCACACACACTAAACTAATTCCCTCCCACCCTAAAAATATACTCGATCACCAACACATCCTTAAACCAAACACGATCACGCACACCCCCTAAAAACTAACCCCAAACCCCTAAAAACTAACCCCAAACCCCCAACCCCTGCATACTAACACCAATCTCCCCCGCCCTCCTAAAACTAATTCCCCCACTCTAAAAATAAACACGATCACCCACAAACCCTAATAACTAATTCCCCCTTCCCTAACAATATACACGATCACCCACACACCCTAAAAACAAACACAACACCATTTTAACTAATTCCCCCACCTTAAAACTAAACCCCAAACCCCTAAAACTAAACCTAAACCCCCACCACCCCCTGAAAATTTACCCCTCTTACCTGTTCCTCGACGATCTCCTCTGCGACGCTCCTCGGAACTCCGCCCTGCCCGAACACAGACCAACACTAGACCGAATCAGCCTTAACCACGCACATGCGTGGTTAAGGCTGAGTCGTTGTTCGGGCAGGGCGGAGTTCCGCTTTCGTGACTCCGGAACTCGTTGTTCCGGAGTCGTTGTTCAGGATGTTTCCCGTGGCCCTCCGTAGATGGATTTTAGCATGCTCTTCAGGCTTCCGTCTGGAGCTTTAAGTACTTGATAATAATATTTTGCATGCACACCTAAGCATTCTTTGCTCTGTTGCACCAGGCCAAACTCCAGGCGAATCCAGCTATTGCGGGTGTATTTTGGAAGTTTAAATGTGCGTTTGTACGCCCGGCATTCCGCCTTTTCCATCATTGTGTTCATTTTGCCTGGGAATGCCTGCTGTGCGTACCCCGCAATTGCCCTTATTTTAGATTGTAACACTTTTCTAATTGGGACGGTCGTTGGAGTTTGCATCTTCTTATGTAGTTTGCACAGGGCGTAGATTATAGACTCTACTTTAGATTTCATTTTGTGTAAATGCAAAGTTGCTTTACCCGTGTCGCTCAGCCAGCACCCGAGACAGTTGTAAGACTTCGAAACAGCTATTATCTCTGTACCCACGTGCCATTTGAGGAATGGTTTTTTTATGCATCAATACTTTGGTCTTTTCTGGGTTTATTGTTAATCATTGATCTGGTTGTAGGCATTTAAAGCATCTAATCCCCTTTGTAGTCCTGTTTTTGTATGAACCATCACCACTAGGTCGTCCGCATAATGTAAGATTTGGAGTTTATTAGCTCCAATTTTAGGGACTACAAGGTTGCCGTTGTGGAGCGTCTTACCCAGGTCTGCTGTATATAAATTGAAAAGTGTTGGGGCAAGTACGCATCCCTGTTTTAGGCCTCGATTTGTAAGACACTTGTTTGTTGTGGTGTTGTTTACTAATTTAACTTTGATCCAAGTATTGCTATATAACGAGATAATGGCATTGAGGAGGCCTGGTGGAATTTGCCAATTTCGCAATTTGGACCAGAGCTTGCATCGTGGCACCCCGTCGAAGGCTGCTGAGTAGTCTATAAAACAGGCAAAGACTGGTTTTTGTTTTTGATGTTGACTTGATGGCTTAAATATGATATAGCCATGATGTTGTCAATAGTCGAACAACCTTTGCGGAACCCTGTTTGATAGGGGGGGAAGGATTTCGTTTTCTTCGACCCATCTGTTTAATTCTGTCAATAGGGTGCTTGCATAGGCTTTCCCTTCGATGTCCAGAAGGGCGATTAATCTGTAGTTTTTTGGTTCTGTGTTGTCACCTTTCTTGTATATAGGTTGTAAAATTGACCCGCGCCGCGAGTCTGACACCCTGGCATGTAGTCTGCTTTCGGTGAATAGATTAGATAGGACTCTCCCCCAGTATGTTGGATCTTCCCTAAACATAGCGCCCGGCAGGCCATTGGGCCCTGGTGCCCCGTCTTTCCTTATCTTTTTAACTACTTTTTCAACAGCTGTGACGTCTTGATCTTTACTCCCGGCTTCAGTAGCGGGTTCCACTACGTTGATTACACTCTCCGTGGGGCAGCCCATGCTCCTTCCGGGTTCAGTGCAGCCTTCCTTTTCGACATAAATTGCGGAAACATGTCTCAACCATGCGTCGGCGTGTACGGAGTTACGCCTGTCCACTTTATCATTTTCCAACTGGGCTATATATTGCTAAAGTTGTCGATGTTTATGAGGCTTTGTTAGCTCGTGGATCTTGATCCATTCTTCCTCAAGCTTGTTTTGCTTGAGCGTCCATAGCAAGTGTTTCCGCTCAGTACGCAGTTCGTTGCGCTTGTCCAGCGTTCTTTTCGTGCCTGCAATCTTATGAGCTCTTTTTGCTTTGTTTAGATTGCGAGTTATGTCACTAAGTTTTGTGTTATTATGCACGGTTTGTGTAATAGGTTTCTCTTTTGGTTTGAGATCAGCTTTCTAGCTAGTGTTCAGAGCTGTTTTCAGGGCAGAGGTCCACTCTGACCAATTTTCCATACTGGGCTCAACACCAGAATGGTTGCCTGTGCATTCTTGTTCCTCTTTCCATGCCTTAAGTTCAGTAGCCTGATGCTTGTTCCATTTTATTCTTCTGACCAGGGCATATTCCTCAATGTCTATCGATTGCGATACCGTGGTGGTTCTTTCCCGTTTTTTGATTGTAATGTTCAGATCAACCTGGAGTATTGCGTGATCGCTAGTGTCATCTGCTTTGATTTCAAAATGATCAGTTTTGCAAGCGAGTTGGTTGCACAAAAAAGTATAATCAATTGTCAAGCGGTTCTTGAATGCAGTCGTCCCTTGGCTATTTGGGTCTGAGTTTTTAATAGATTCTCAACTGACTTAAGGTCATAATTTTGTAGGAAGTTATTGAACGTTCTTTCGAGCGCTAGTTAAGTACTTCCTTTCGCACTGCTTCGTTCCCAAATGATGCAAGTTGAAGTCCCCCACAAGCAATTTTGCCAGTGACAGGTACGTGCATAGAATTTCCTGTATTGTTGTAATCATGGATTTTGTGGCTTCTAATTTCGATTTACCAAATGCGTTTAGATATACATTTATTATGAGCAGTGAGACGCTGTCTTCCCTGTCCCCTTTTCCCTCAACTGCAAGTGCCTGCAGCATGTTTGAGTCGGTATTTATGATCCTTACTGTTAGTTGTTTTGCATGTTTAACGTAAGTCGAGATCCCCCCTGATGGTCTTCCGTACCGGTTGTGTTTAGTGGCTAGTTTGTGGAAACCTGCATAGCCTTCCAGGTGTACCGGCTCTGTAGCCCAGGTTTCTTGTAGACATAAAATGTCGCCCTCTCGCAGTTTGTTTATTGCTGTGACTTGTTTAAGAGCTTTTTGTAAACCTGCCCGTTCCAGGAGACGATTTTGAGACTATGTTGTGTCTTTTGGCAAAGAATTGGAGTGCTAGTATTTACCGCTGTTGACAATTTTGTGTCGTGCTGCGCTTGAGGGTCCCCCGAGAGATCAACAATGTGCTCTTTTGCGACAGGTATGGCGAGTGCAACTCTGTGTTTCGCTGCGGGTCCTGTTATTTTGCTCCCTCCATCGTATTTTCTGAGGTGCCTCGTCTTTTACTATTCTGTTTGTTTGTCTCCTCCTGTGTTCTGACAGATATACTTAGGTTTTTGTAATTTTGATCTAGTTGTATGTTCGAGGTACCTTTCAATATACTGTGGGAATGTTCCTTGACTTTCTTTGTGTTGTTGGCGGTGTTTGATGGTTCAAGTAGAATTAGCGGATATTTTTCTTGCTCGGGTCTCGTTATCGCTATTCCCCAATTTTTTAAGATTTCTTTTTCCATGAGCACCGCTTCTGGAATGTGATGGTTTATCCAGGTCACTGCCATGTTTTCCTGGGGGGAATCTTCATCCCTTGGTTCGAAGTGAACGCTCACCATATCTGCACTTGTTATATTGGACAGTGACGGTATATGTTGAAGGAGCCTTAGTAGGTTCCCCCTGTTTAATGTATCGTGCGTACCCTTTGATTTATAGAGTGGTTGAAAGATACTTTGATTTGTTTCTCTTGTTTCGGCAAGATGGAGTTTGTTGCCAATCTCATTGTGCGGGTTTTTGGTTCCTTTCGCACGATAACTCTCCTGAAAAATTGGGTGTATTTCTGACCACAGATTGAAGTTGCTTCTTTCCTTCACCCGTTGTTTTTTTGGGGTGCTCGTTAGCGATTTTATCCAAGCAGATTTCTGTTCTATCATTCGCACTGAGCAAGCTAACGCAGGGAATCTGGCAATGGGCAATATCGCAAGCAATCAATCTGCAAACAATACATCTACCGGGAGTATACAGCACAACAGCAGATCAGCTGAGCAGACAAAACAACTGCTCCCACGAATGGGAATTGAAGCACAAAACAGTACTATACATCTTCAATCTCTGAGGAACACCAGTGATAGACCTCTTTGCAACAATACAGAACAAGAAATGCCAGTTCTTTGCCTCGAGGTTTCCTCACCACCTGTCAGAAGGGAATGCTCTGTCGCTAAACTGGTCAGGGACATTTGCATACGCTTTTCCACCAATACCCCTAATACAGAGAGTACTGGAAAAGGCAAGACAACCAGGAACAAACCTTATTCTCATTGCCCCGCAATGGCCAAGACAGACATGGTACTCAAGTCCAGGGGACAAATAATCAAAATCAAGACGGACGAAGACCTATTGACAATGCAACAGGGCCAAATCTTTCACCCGGAACCAACTACGCTACACCTAGCGGCTTGGCACCTGAATACGTAGAGTTTGGTCGCCTCAACGAACAATGGGAATTCTAAATGAGGCAAGAAAACAGACTACAAGAAAATGCTACGCCGCAAAATGGAAGCGATACACCACCTGGTGCACAGCTAACAATCAAATGTACTCAATCAACACACAGGAAACAGTGATCATATATGTAACTCATCTCCTAGATAGTCACATCAACTACTCAAGCATAAAAGTGCACCTCACTGCCATCGTAGCGTACACCAGAGGAAAAACATGCAAAAGCTTCTTCACAAGACCTGTCATAAAACGATTCCTAGAAGGATCTAAAAGAATTGCTCCTCCTAGAGCAGCTCCAGTGCCCATGTGGAGTCTAAATACAGTGCTCACACAACTGATGGCAAAACCCTTTGAGCCCATGCATAAAGCAGAACTCGAACACATCACCCTAAAAACAGTATTTCTCATTGCCATTACATCCTTATGGTAGAGTAAGGGAGTTACAAGCGTTAACCATACAGGAACCATACATGCAAATCCACAGAGACAAGGTTATTTTAAAGACAAACCCACAGTTCCTGCCCAAAGTGGTATCCAAATATCACTTAGATCAAAATATTCTCCTCCCGGTTTTCTTCAAAGACCCAAAAACAAAAGGAGAAAGAAGCCTCCATACCCTGGATGTAAGGAGAGCACTACTGTATTACCTACAGAGAACGGAACAAACCCGCAAATCCAAACAGTTGTTTGTGGCCTACGCACATACCAACACAGGAGCGCCTGTCACACAAAGGCGACACTCTCACGATGGATAGTCCAATACCATCCAACTATGCTATGCCACCCCTAACAAGAAATTAACGGCACAACCAACTGCTCACTCTACTAGAAAGAAGGGAGCAACTCTGGCATTTATGGCCAATGTGCCTTTTGACACAATATGTGCAGCAGCTACATGGGCATCACCACACACCTTTACCAAACATTACTGTGTGAGCATACAAATGAATAAGGGAGCACAAATAGGACAGAAAGTACTTCAACACCTGTTCGCAAAGTCTTCCTCTTACCACAGCCTCCCCAGGATGGGAGAAAACGCTACATAATCTGATGCACAGCATGTGAATCCAGAAAATTATTAACGCTGCAAAACGAATTGGTTACTTACCAGTAGGAGTAGTTTTGTATCTTGAAGAATTTTCTGGATTCACATGCGGGCCTCCCCTGCAAAGAATACAAACAGGTGGGGAAGCAAGTTACAATAATTATCTAAATGACCATCTAAAGGACTACAAACCAATAACACAAACAGAAAAGGAGAAAAAAGAATCCGAAGATTGCTACCACGCACAACGACCTCCAGGGCGCCCTCTGACGTCACATAGGGGGACGTACCTGGCACCAAATGGTGGTCGACAACGCCCAAAACAAGGAAAAAAAACCCAAAAAAAACAATGACTAATCCGGACCCAACCACTGGATGGCGGAATAATGCACAGTATGTAAATCCAGAAAATTCTTCAAGCTGCAAAACTACTCCTACTGGTAAGTAACCATTTCGTTATCGTTCTATCTCGATCAAACTAAAGAGTTCCGGGTGGATGACCAGCTCTTTATAGGGTACGTGGGTGCCAAGAAAAGGCGTGCTGTCCAAAAGAGGACTATATCCCGATGGATTATCCTTTGTATAGATATTTGCTACACCTTAGCGAAGAAAGATCCCCCTGAAGGGCTTAGGGGCCCATTCCACTAGGGCAAAAGGGGCCACCACAGCTCTCCAGCGTGGTGTCCCCGTTTCTGATATCTGTGAAGCAGCCACCTGGGCATCGCCTCACACGTTCACCAGACACTACTGCCTGGATTCCCAGGTTTGCAGAGAAGGCCTGTTTGGTTGCTCTGTTTTGCAGGATTTTCTGGTCTAAACCTTTCCGCAGTCCTTCCTTCGGGGATGATATTGCTTAGGTATCTGTTCAAAGGTAAGGAATCTGCAGCTAGATGTCTCTATCAGATGGAAAAGTTACTTACCTTTGGTAACGCCTTATCTGGTAGAGACATGATCTAGCCGCAGATTCCTTACGGACCCAACCATCCTCCCCGTACTGCGGAATTGTTTTTAGTGTCAGGGATGTTCCCCTTCAGGGCCCTAGCTGTTCATTTTGTCACACACCATGGTCAGTCACTTCATGGCTTCGCGCTTCTGGCGTGGAAAGTCGTGAAAAGTACTGACATCAGCGCGACGGAGTGGCGGTTATATTGACGACGCAGACGTCACGACAACGACGAACACGATGCCGACGATGTCACGCGGAGTCAACCTACGCCACCTACCGGCGCGCAGGGGTACTGCTGAGAAAAATCATCCGGATCCAGCCTGACGCCTGGAAGTTCAAAGGTAAGGAATCTGCGGCTAGATCATGTCATTACCAGATAAGGCGTTACCGAAGGTAAGTAACTTGTCCTTTATTCACAAGTGCATATGCCAGTATCCCAAACTGATAACTTCCTAGTGTGAATGGAAACATGGCACACAGTGAATTCAGTGGAACATATGTGCAAAATGATTTGACCACAATCCGCCACTGTTGGTGTGGCAGAGCTCTGACATGCATCCCATCCCAGCAGTTACCAAGTACAGCACTACAGGACCAAACCATTGTGCCACAATGGGGGAAAGGATTAACAATGTCTTTGTAGGAAAAGAGAAGTCTGTGGGCAACAAAGGTACAGAATTGGGAATTTTGTGGTGATCAGAATATAATGCATTAAGACATCAAAGGAGATTAGGGATACCCTCTTGAAAGAACTAATAAAAGCCAAAGGAGAAGTGAGGCAAGTTGACATATATCAGACTCAAGATCAGATGATTGAGAATGGCTGCATGTTGAAGATTGGCTGTTGAGCCACCTGATCCATAGCGGTCCATGATAGCGGCTCGCAGCTAGTCACGGTTAGGTCGACCCCACCGGGGTGCATTTGACTTGCATCCAGGGGCTGCAGATTTGCTGGCTCATTTTGTGTTCGCTTTGTGACCCGGGTGGATCTGCTCAGGCTGGTCTTCAGTGGCGACTTGCTGAGCAGAATTGACTTTTTCCCATGGTCCAGTAAGAAGCGAATAGGGGGGTATCCCTCCCCAACAGAGGTCGTTCGGCAGTCCTGCGGGAAAGCATCGAGCCGGCTACCAAAGCAACTTCGTGGTACCTGTGGGTATGAAGAGACTGTGGGACTGCATTTCTACTTTTACTCGCTACACTCTCTCTTCTGCGGCTGCTGGACAGACTGCC
The DNA here is from genome assembly GCA_963921515.1 of Calotriton arnoldi. NCBI lineage: Eukaryota > Metazoa > Chordata > Amphibia > Caudata > Salamandridae > Calotriton > Calotriton arnoldi. Next base: position 3,367,590 of record CAWUFW010000406.1, read on the forward strand.
ACACGTACTGCTACATTGTTGCAGCTTCTCGTGGAGCATCAATCTCAGCTGGAGCAGTTTAAAGGGGAATCGTATGACACTGTCTCTTTGTGAATCCTCTTGCTGATAACTACTATCTCAGCAGCGACTTATTCTACTTGGGTGAAGCTGCCGGTTAAGGGTGCAGCAAGGGGGGTGGTGGGTGGCCTATTATGTTCAGCCCTCCCACCCCACGAAGAACATGGAGGAAGCATCTGTTGCTGGGTAAGACGGCTGCCAATAAAGTCAACAGCTCAGGTGAACCCAGAGATTCTGTTTAGCCTGCTACCCCCGCACTTCGGGTATCTCTGGTGCAGATCTGGGCTTGCTTCGATCGGGTAGCAAAACTCGGGGGGGACTGGTCAGACCTGCCTACCGACCCAGGTATAACACTCCCTTCCATGGGAGCAACAGGAGCAGGTGCTGGAGTGGTGACTATGTACTCTCAGAACACCATGGATACCCATATATCCCCTCTTCTCAGTGCTACGAGGGGTAATGGTGGTGAGGACATGCCTCCTGATGCTATATCCAGTGTGAACGTGTCTCCTGATGCTACTTCCAGTGGGGTGGGGTCTTTTGTACAATTCCCCTGATGGCAGCACCAGTCTCGACAGAGATATCAGTTAGCACAAATCCTGCTTTATTAATTCCTAACTCCCTGCGGGCTGAACCCCTTATTCTGGGGACAGATAAATATCCCCTACCAGGCGGACGTCTCTGGGGCCCAGCGGAACGGAGTGGGGTTGTGACCTCTTTGGCTCGGTGAAAGGCCAACGGGGAGAGAAGGAGAACCCACGTGTACATACCCTACAGACCTCTTCTCAGAAGAAGGCTGCTATTTCAAGAGATTCAGCTTTTCCCGTTGTTCATGCTAATGTACAGGAACCCCAGGAGGCATTTTACTCCCTCTCGGACTTGGTCAGCTTGTCCAATATTGAAGATCAAGATCAGGACATTCATTTAGATTCCTCTGGGAGATGTCCTGCATCTTCGGAGCCTCAAGATCTGCTGATGCCCCTGTGCTTGGTCTAGCTTGAATGGTGGCCACAGGCTGGTATCAGTCCTAGGACAACTACTCAGCTGGAAGACCTGAATTGTCTGCTTTTGAACAGGGGGTCCTTGAGCCTGCTTTTCCACTAGCTGCTTTGGGACCCAGAGGGGATTGAACTAATGCCTACTAATCCTCTTCTACCGGTCTCCGTCTCTGTCCCGTCTACTTCCCCATAGCCATTGACTCAGCTGCTTCTGTGGTTATGACCTCGGGGGTGGCTCTCTGCAGGAGTCTTCATCGGATCTGGATGATCCTACACTGGCTGCTATTTATAGTCTCCTGCAACTTAGGGAGGAATATAGGAAAGACTCTCTTGCACTGAAAATAACTCATTTGAAGACTCTGGTAGTTTTGAGAAAGCTTGGACATTATCCAAACCGGTCTCAGAGAGTTGGAGACCTCTCAAGCCGCACTTTGCACAGCTGCTGGCGGAAATCGATCATCTATTCTCCAGTACGAATCCTAGCTTTCCAGTCTTTCATCTGAGGTAGAAGATCTGGTGAATAGATCATGTAGAAACAATCTTAAAATTTGGGGCATTCCAGAGGGATCGGAAGGAGATGATCCGAGAGTTTACACTGTCGGTTTCTTCAGAGAATCATTTACTGCACTAAGTGATTGGGTCACACATAGTATGATACAAAGCCGATGATGATGATGATGATGAAGCAGAATTTATAAAGAGCATGGCGACCCGCAGGCATCTCACAGCTGGTCGAGGAAAGGGACTGTTGACCAAAGCAGAGAAAGCATTCATGCACTAGTTCTTAAAGAGACGGGTCTTAAGGACCTTCCGAAAGCCTAGCTCATTGTCCATGGATCGTAAGGCCAAGGGGAGAGAGTTCCAAAGCTTGGTTATGTTGAAACTAAACGAACGTCCTCCCCTTTTGGCTCTTTTACCCAAAGGAACAGTGGACAAATGTAGATTAGAAGATCCGAGTTGCCTGTTAGTACTGTGAGGGGTGACCAAGTGACAAAGGATGGGGCGGGGGGGCATGCATGTGTAGAGCTTTATGGGCAATACACAGTGACTTAAATTAAATCCTCTGGATAACTGGTAACTAGTGCAGAGATTTCAGACCATTTCTTGCTGACTCATGTCTGGGAATTCCCAGAAGAATACGTGCCACCGCGTTTTGCACCACTTGTAATTTCTGGGAGACTGCCATAGAAGCGCCCAAGTACAATGAGTTGCCGTAGTCTATGCGAGAGAGGATCAGGGCCTGAGTTAATAGCCTCTGAGGAAGCATGTGCAGTACTTTGCACAGCATGCGCAGGATACCAAAACAACTGGCAGCTAGTTTAGTAGCCTGAGTATCCATAGTCAAGGCTTTATCAAGCCAGACCCCCAGGCTTTTTATGGCTGTGTTAGCTACCGGGGGAAGAGGGGGTCGAGGCAACTTTGCCAGCCCAGAGCCAATTGAGGGGAGGAATTCCTCCCAAGGATCATGAGTTCTGTCTTTGATCCATTAAGCTTAAGGCAGGAAAAAGTCATCTAGGTGACCACCTGTTCCAGACAAAGGCCTAGTGTGGATCCTGTAGTGTCCCCGTCCGAGGCAAGTGAAAAAAACAGCTGGGTATCATCCACGTAAGACGCTATTGATATCCTAAAGGGCGTAATGATATCAGCCAAGGGTTGTAGGTACATGTTGAATAACATGGGGCTGAGCGAAGACCCAGTGCAGCAATCCGCAGGTTACGGAGTGGACCTCAGAGTAGCAGCCTTTATCACGTACCTGGAAGGAGCGCTCCTTTAAAAATCAAGGTTAGGCTTCTTTAAAATCGCCTTGACCATGGCGTGTTTCCAGGGTTGCGGGACCTTACTCAGATCCAAGGAACTATTCACCAATTGAAGAAGGGTTGGATGAGAGAAGATGGACGAGAGCAAGATGGCCTCTGCTTGAATGCCGCTGTAGCTGCCTCCTCCAGCTCCCGCTTAGCCAGTAGAATGGTGGGGAAGGAAGGAGTACTCACCCAAAGTATCGGATGATGGTGGAGTTCGCTCGCTGCCGATACTCAATACCTGGTCCGCTTGGCAGTGGCTCGCATTCTGCGAGTGGTGGTGGTAGCAGTACAGTGGCTGGCTGGCTACTTTCGGGAGCTTGTGAAGCGCTCCACGGCCGGTATGCCACCAAAAGGGCACAAGCTCTGGAATGATCGGCCGGAAGCCATAGGTGCAGTGCCGGCTTTATGCCCATCGGCACAGCCTCTGTCCCAGCGGGGAGCCGCCTCCAGGAAGACGGAGGAGGCGGCTGCTCCGGCAGTGGAAAAGTTGAGTCGAGAGGATAACACCCGGAAGTTTGGCCCACAAGAAGCTAGTGCCCGTCTGGCTGGGCCGAAGCAGCCATCTATCTTGGAGATTTGTCCCGCTGCTGTACAGGGTGTGGGGAAAGGACGAGGGATGGAGTGTGCCTCAGAACTCACAAGGCAGGACGACCCCCTGGGGAATGGGCAGGAGGATGTGCCCCCGATGTCTGTGAGTGGGGATACCACAGTGCTGCTTGTGCAGGGAGCTACCACAGGAGAAGGGACAAAAGAAAAATACCCAGGTGGCTGTTATTAAGGAATCCAATGGGGTAGGGCAGTCAGGCTGTGAAACAGTGGTAGGTTTGGGCATGCAAGGAGATGGGGAACCTGCAGTGGACTTGAAAGGAGGGGATGTAATGTACACAACTCTCCCACTGAGGGTTGAAGAGAACTTCCAGGCCTCACAACTCCAGATGGGACCAGAGTCTCTCTAGTTTGGTGAAAAAATGTTCTCCCTCACAGATGATTCGGAGCTCTCTGGGTTCAGTACAAGCTCAACAGACGAGAAGTCGAGATCTGGAACTTCAGAGGAAAGCAATGGCAACAGCCCGGGCAAACCAGCTACACAGAAACTAAGGTTGCCCCAAAAGGGAGGGAGAAAACGGAAAGATAAATCCAGAGTTGATAAGGCTGGGCGTGATTCACATACAGCCACCGTGCGGAAATTAAAATGGGACTATTCCGCTACTCAAATGGTGTATAATGAGAAGGATAACGGGACTATTAGGCTATCCCGCGGTGGGACAAGTGAATGCTAAGGTCCTACAGAAACTCCCTCCATAGAGCTGGTGTATGCTACATTAAAGCAAATGCAAGGAGAAGCTCGTATCGAGAATTGCAGGGCCCATTTGGCCTCGAAAAAGGTGCAAGAGGCAATTCGAAAAGTAAGCAAGCTTTGCTCAGAGATGGCAGAGAGAGTCACAATGGTGGAAGATCGTACCGCGGTAGTGGAGGCAGATGTTAAGATGCTGCAGGAACACAAGGATATGCAGGAGTCTCAAGCGATGTAATGTGGAAGCTGGAAAAATTCGAGAATCGTCAACAGAGGAACAATTTAAGGTTCTTGGGCCTTTCAGAAAATATCGAGGGGAATGACATTAGATCATTTATGGTGAATTTACTTTCAGGGGCCTTCCCAGAACTTGCTCATTGGGACTGGGGCGCTGAGGTGCAACAGGCTCATCGGTTCCCATTGATGATCAAGAAAAACCGTAACACAGAGCAACCTGAGAGGCCTAGAGCGATCTTAGTGGTCTTCAGAAACTTTCTGCTTCGCCAGGCGATTTTTGACAAGGCCAGGCCCGAGGCTAAGCTCTCCTTTGATGGCCATACATTCTTTTTTCGACCCGACTTATGCCACACCACAGTGGAAAGAAGATGGCGCCTGCGACAGCTGTTATCTTTGCAGAGTCTGGGTTGTGAGGTATTTTTACTTAACCCTGCAAGGCACAAAGTTATCTTCAAGGGAAAAGAACGAACATTCACCTCAGAAATAGAAGCGCAGGAGTACCTGAAAGAGATCACAGGTGGACAGAAAGGGGATTGAGTATGGAGTCACTTAAGGGCGTTTTCTTTGACTGGGAGTCAAGAATATATGTTATTTCTTTCACTGTATATATATGTTTACTTGGCTAGTGATTTATGGCGGGCGGGAGGGGCAGGAGGGCAAGGGGCGGTGTAACAGTGGGTGGCATACTCAGTGTCATGCGTGACCTGTTTGCTCGGTGGTGGTGGGGAAGGGGTTGGTGGGAGGGAATCGGGGTAGAGGGAGGTAGGAGAGTTGGAAGGGATGGGGGTAAATGGGACGGGGAGAGGGATTCCCAAGCAAACAGTAATTGAACGAATGGGGCCGGACAGATATGATGCTGTAGATCTAGACATTGGAAGTAGGTTACCTAAAAACAATGGGTAAGATGCGTATTGCTGCAATCAATATTTGTGAGATAAATAACCCGATAAAAAGAAGAGTTGCGAGTGACATGAAATGTTTAAAAGCAGACATAATTTGTCTGCAGGAAACGCACGGAGCGTCAAGACAGTATATTCTGGAATCACTGGGGATCAGTTAGTGAGTAGCACCTCACAAGGGACACGCACACAAGGGGTGACTATCCTAGTCCGGAAAAGTAATATGTTTCCGCGGTGTAGGGCAGATAAGTATGGGCGGTGGGCTATCGCGGAGTACCGCGGCCCCAATGGGGCTTTTACACTTTGTGAAATTGAAAGGATCTGTACTGGATGACCCAGACCTATTTGACTGGTTGATTGGTAAAGTAGCCTTATGGCCATTACCGCTTATTATGTGTGGAAACTTTAACATCAACATGAGGGACTTTTGGGAGGGGGGTACTAATCAGTATGTAGGTCGTAAGCCCAAAGTTTTTAGATCATTATTAGATTTAAGAAAGAGCCATGGACTAAAAGATGTTTGGGCCGAAAAATTCATCACTGATCCAGGGTTCACATTTTATTCAGCGCCACACCAGGTACATGTAAGGCTAGACTATTTTTTTTATATCACAAGGTCTGTTGCAGGGGAATTCAATTAAGAAATACCCGCGAGTTATGTCAGACCATAATCCACTGGTTCTGGAGGTGTCATTGATTAATACACCATGCCTACAACAGAGCTGGTCTTTTGATCGGGCTCTATTGTTGGACAGTGATTATGGTAGCCACATGCAGGAATGGATTCCAGTATTTGACAGAAGTAAGGCAGCGCCCCTGCTGGGATTATATGGGATGCCTTTAAGGCAGGCATTCGGGGGGAGACAACTCAGTTTAGCTAGGCTAAGCAAAAGAAGGAAAAGGCATTACTGATACAATTGTATAAAGAATTGATACTCGCGGAAACTGACCTCATAAATGCAGTATATAGGGGAAATGAGGTTGATATGACGCAACAAAAGGTTGCGGTTGCTAAAGCAGCAATATTAAAAATGTCAACAGATAAAGCGGCTAGTAAATATACAGCGCAGAAACATAAGTTTTATGAGTACAGCGAGAAGGTGGGGCACTTTTTAGCTATACGTACTAGACAACAAACAGCACAAAGTCTAGTTAAAAAAAAATTTGATCCAGAAATGGGGTTAGTCTCCGAGGTGGAAAGGATGTGGGCTGCTTTTCAAAGATTTTATTAACGATTGTATGCTGAAGATGTGGAAACAGGGACGGGGGCTTTAACATGGTATCTAGATTTGATGTTACACGGAAGATTAGATACGGAAGATCAAGAGAGTTTAGATCAGCCCTTCTCTGAAGATTACTGCCGCTATCTCTAGCCTTTCACCCGGGAAAGCCGTAGGAATGGATTTTATTCCTGGGGAATTTGACAAGATCTTATGTTCTAGTCTTTATAAATGTATGGTAGATATATTTCAGAAAATACAAGATGGGGAGGATCCCCCTGAGTCGTGGGCTTCAGCAAACATTGTAATCTTTCCTAAAAAAAGAAAATCCCCGCAAGAACTAGATTCATACTGACACATTACGTTAATGAACAGTGACAAGATTATTAGGGACAATTAGCAGGATGGTATCACCTAAGCAGCATGGGTTCATTCCTGGCCGGGGGACAACAGATCACATTAGAAGGGTCATTATTCTGTTTGATTCATCATCAGTAACCTGGGACCCTATGGCCTTAATCCTTTTGGATGCAGAAAAGGCTTGTGATAGCGTCTCCGGGACATATCTCTGGGCAATTATGGGGAGGATGGGTATAGGGCCGGGGTACATACATGCTTACATACAGGCTATAAAAGCACTATATCGGAATCCGAGAGCTAGAATCTTGTTGATGGGTGGGTATTCCGATGTAGTGAGGATACAACAGGGCACAAGACAGTGATGCCCGTGCTCCCCATTATTGTTTGCTTTATATATTGAACCACTGATTAAGAGGTTAGAAAATAAAATAAAAAGTTTACTGTTAAAGTTCTTGGGTGGGATACTAAAATCCTTGCATATGCTGACGATACAGCTGTTGTTATGCCAGGTCCTGGAGCAGCAATGATAAAAATAGAGAAAGAGGCTGGCTGGTTTGGCCGGTTTTCCGGCTATTTGCTAAACCAGGATAGAACTCAAATTATCAATAATAGATATGTGCAATACAAGGATAGACGAGTTGTTGAGGGGGCGACCTATCTGGGAGTTAACATTGTAGGAGAAATGGGAAAAATAGTTGAGACCAACCTAAACCCTTTAATTAAGAAAACCAAAGCAGATTTTGGACAAAGGAATAATTTACAGCTGTCTCTGATAGGGAAAAGTAATGTAGTCAAGATGTTTTTTTTACCCAAAATCCTTTACTTTTTATGGCTATCCCCCTCAAGGTAGGGAACTCATGGTTTAAAGTGAGAGATGGGATGATCTCAAGATCCCTGTGGGTCTATTCTAGGCCTAGAAGGGTATTGAAATATCTGACTTTAACTAGAGATAGGTGGGCAGTTCCTAACTGGTGGGTCTGGTGGCTAGTGGACTAATGCGTCCATTGCAGGGGCATGTGTTCGATCTCATGTTCACAGGTTCAAATCCTGGTGGGTCCACTCAGCCTTTCATCCATCTGAGGTCAAAAAAATGAGTACCATTGAGTTGGGTAACAATAAACATCTGTTATTCAGCGCCAAGATACCTACGGGTGAACGTACGCTTCACAAATACACGTTTGTTATGTTATGTTAGAGGGTACTATTGAGGGACTGCCCTGCAGCAGATGGCCATTCTTTTCCGGAAAGGAGGAGGTGGAGGTTAATGAGAATTACTCCCCTACATTTTATGAGCTTCTTATTTGGGAAAAAGCGTGGGGGTGTTTGCTACGGCAGCTGGAATTTGGCTATTAGAGATATTTTGGGACTCCCATGTGAGACGGTGGAGAGAGCAGGGCCCTTTTAAGCTGGGGGATTTTTTTATGAGAATGAACTGATTACATTTGAGACTCTGAAACAGAATTTTAATCTGGGACATAATTAATTTTTTAAGTATCTGCAGATTCGTGATTTCCTTAGGAAGAAGGGAGGAGGGGTCCTGGGGTTCTCTAGGGCTGAACTTGTGGAAATGATAAGAAAGAGGCAGGCCTCTATAGGCTCGGTATATCTGGTTCTCAATAGTCTGATGCCGGATGACATCGATAAACATGATAGATGCTAGCAAGATAAGGTACAGATAGGGAAGGGAGTTTTTGGTGAATCTTTGGATCTTGCTCAGTCTATATTAGTCTCCGCGAACATACAAGTCCAGCATTTTAAAACAATCTTCAAGTTATATTATACTCCAGATCGAATTGCGAAATGGGAGGGTCTTTTGAGGTACATTGCCCCCGGTGTAACCTCTATGGTGCCGATCAGTTGCATATGTTAGCAGAATGTGTGGCTCTGGGGGCCTGATACGGGAAATATCCGATATTCTTGGGAAAAAGCTATCCCTAAATATTGTAATGACCCCTCAACTTATATTACTGGGGGCTCTTAAGGAAGTAGTTCCACGCGGCGCACAGGCATTCATGTTTGTAGCTATGACAGTCTGTAGATTGTGACTAGCGACGGCTTGGCTGGACCAATCCCCCCCCACCGGATGCGAGTATGGTGGCGAACCCGGAATCATAAGGACTAAGGGGATTAAAAAATGGTCGGTCCAGGGGAGAGGGACAGGGTCCAAGACCTGAAACATGGGGTTATGAGGAAAGATGGGGTCAAGCAAGTGACCCTTATTGTGGGTGGGGCCACGAACAATTTGCCCCAGTTCCAACGTGTCCAGGTCAGCCGGAAGACCCAACGCCTGGGTGTCGTCTGGTTGGTCCAAGTGGAGGTTCAGATAACCTAAGACTGTGAAATAGGTTTTATTATTGTCAGACTGGCTAACACCTCTAGTAAAGCCTTAGTGAACTGGCTTGGAGGACCCCGGGGACGATAGATTAAAACTCTTGAAAAGGAAGACGTCTGGGATAGGGAAATAGAAAAGACTGGGCTTTCACTGTAGGGAAGTAGGAGGGGATCGATGTGACAGGTAAAAGAGGACTTTAAAATGATGTCAAGACCCCGCCATTCCTGACTGCTCTATCTTTACACAATATATAATACTCAGGGGGAAGAGCTTGGTCAGTGTCAGGACCTGACTCCGCATATGGCTAGGTTTCAGTCAGGAAGACAACATCCAGGTTATAGTCTTCCAGAAGGGAGAGAATTTCCCATTTGTGACAAGGGAGGGATCTACAATTTAAAAGGAACATGTTATATGTAGTCTTGATAATGGGAACATTCACAGGTTCCAGCTCGGGTGACAGGAAAAAGGAACAGAACTTACAAGAGTCAGTCCCTGGTTGGGTCCATCAGGCGCAGGCAATTCTAATTGTGCACCCTTCTTAGTTGGAGCAGGTTATCCCTCGTGTAAGTAGCTGGGTGGGGATGGTAAGATACAAGATTCCTGGCCCCAAGGAGCGAACGGGCGCAGATGGGCTTACATTTGGCACGCCTTCCCGCGCCTGCTGTCCTGCCTCTTAGTGCCCGAAAGTCGCAATGCTAGATCGTTTTCCATTCTGGCTGCCTAGCAATGGTGGGCCTTCTCGGCATCACCATGCCATTCTTATTTATGTCAGCAAAACTTACTGTGGCAGGAGATAAGCATTCTGCCCCGGTTACCGGTTAAAGCCTGTGGGATTTAGTTTTTTTTGATGCAGCGGTGGCAACCCCGGGAACGCATTCCCGCCCTACAGATTGGGGCGACAGTCTCTATTATGGAGCCAGCAACATTGCTAATCAAATATGATGGACAAGTGCACTTTTGTTATGATGGGCTGAAGGTTTCTGAACTGCTAGCCAAATGGCAACCTGAGAAATGAGTTTTCCTTTTCCCCCCTCTTATCAGTTTCAACTAGTTAAACTATTGCCATGTGTTTTTCTCCCTAATCTTTCATCTTTCTTCTCCTGCATGTAGGGCTGTAGCTCTCTAACTTCGGGTGTAATATCTGGTTCTTAGTACCTTTGTTTGGACATTGGCTGAGGTTCTTTTCTTCCTCAGGGTAGATCGCACCTAGGATTGGCTTGGGTCCTGTGTCTATCCAGGAACCGGGGATATCTAGTCTGTTGGTTGGATTTTGTGGGTGATTGCCCCATCTCTAGGGCGTAGATTTAGGGGGTGGGGGGATTCTTCAATTTGAGGTGAGGGGTGGAGGGGAGTGACTATGTGGTATTAGCACTGATTGGTGGGGTGGTTTTTGGTTGAGGGGGGCTAAAGGGTTGGGGTAAAAAAATTGAGAAAAAGTGGAGAAGAGAAAACAAATTGGAGCAATTGACTTTCGGGGACAGTTCCAGGGTAACAGGCGGCAGCGGTATAGTGTTGCAAGAGGAAGCGGATGGGTTATGACATATTACGATAATGGCTAGTGATGATAGTGGTCTTGGCCAGCTTTTGCATATCCTCTCTTGGAATATTAATGGTCTCAAAGCACCCCATACGCATAAGTTAATTAGGGAAGAATTGTATACTCTCAGACCACAAATTGTCTGTCTCCAGGAGACGCACCTTCCCTCAGAGCAAACATCTTTGATATAGAATCTGATGTACATCCTGTTTTGTGGGTCATAGTGAGACTGAAGGCTGACCCCGGCAGCTAGTGGCTTATCGCAATTGTTTGGAAAGGCAGCATGTGTTTTACGATATGCCGGCCCAAATGAGTATGACCTGACGATTTTTGATTGTTTATTGGCCAAACTTCATTTTTGGCCGTTACCTTTGATCATTTGTGGGGATTTTAATGTTACATTGTGTCCTCAAATAGACTCCACGTATCAGGAGCAGCGAAACTTGAATTGGGCTCAGGTGAGTATTGAAACAACTCATGGCTTCCTATGCACTTATAGATAATTGGTGACATGGTAGAGCTAGTGAGTTTGAATTTACTTTTTATTCTGCCCCCCACAAGTCCCTCTTGTGGATTGACATGTTCCGAGTTAGTCACTCTTGTTTTGCTACTGAAGGTTCAGGTGAACCCGAGAATAATATCTGACCACAACTCTTTATCTTAATTCATTCAAGCGGGAGGGATTCTTCAGCCTCCAGTGCTGCAAGGCTGGAATTCTGAGCAGAGTCTGCTTTTCGAAGCACAATGAAGCTCCTTCTGAGGGAGTATTTGGAGGTTAATGTTGGCTCGGCAGCTACAATTATCATTTGGGACTCGCTTAAGGCTTTCTGCCGGGGACATACGCTGAAGTTCGCTGCTTACCAGCTGAGGGTAGTTACTATGGAGGAGACTCAAATGCGTTCAACCATTAGTTCCTTAGAGTGTAGCATGGGGTACAGTATAATGGCATAGGATGGCAGAGAACGCTAATTTTTTCTGAGCAGTTAGCAATTCTGCAAGCATCACTCAGAAAACGCATATGGGACAGGGATGTCAAAAAGTCTCCTGCCAGCCAGCTGTTAAGTTTTGAAAACAGTGAGGAAATGGGCCAGCTGCTCTCCTTTAGAGTAAAGGACAGAAATATCATTAATACTATTCAGCGGATCAGGAATGAAAAGGGTGAAGATGTGGTGAATCCAGGGCGCCTCAGGAAGGCATTTCAGCTTTTTTTCTATCAAAACCTATACCGGGAGGATTGTTTTCCTTCCACAGAGGCAGTGGTTCAATTCATAGAGGGGCATTTTCACTGTAAACTGAATGAGGCTCAGCAGGCGAGAATGAAAGAGCCTATAACATTATCCATGGTAGAAACAGCTATCAGGTCGTTAGCTAAGGGTAAGGCTTCGGGCCCGGAATAAATTCCTTTAGAATTTCGCACAGTCTTCTCTCATATATTATGGCTCCAGTCCTCTGGGATCTCTTTAATTCTTTTAATTGTAGGGGGCAGGTCTTGGGGAGAGACCAATATTGCTATTTTCCTTAAAAAGGGGATGATCTCGACCCGAAGTAGCTTGTACTGCTCGATTTCTTTAATTAATACTGACTCTTAACTCTATACTCATGTCTTGGCTAACATGCTATCCGTGATTATTTCAGGGTTGGTAGATTTAAATCAGCATGGATTTATTACTGGACAGGATACAACTTCGCATGTTAACTTCTATTACAGCTTTTGAGATCGCTTTCGCAGGCGGTGCTTATGTTGGCATGAGAAGGCCTTCGACCAGGTCTCTTAGCCATTCCTCTGGGCAGTCATGAGGGTTTCGAGATTTGGTCTGCAATTTATGTCTAGGATCCAACAACTCTATGTTGGCTTGAAAGCTAGGGTCCCCTGTTCCAGCTCACTCTCGGACCCTATTGAAATCCCCTTTGGCACCCAGCAGGGTTGTACCCTATCGCTTCAGTTATTTGTGCTATATATCAACCCATATATTCAAGCTCTTAAAATGTCTGCGCATTGCGCATAGATCAATTCGAGGTGAAAGTCTTAGCTTTTGCAGATGACGTAGCAGTTTTAACTCTTACTCTGCTCACTGCCTTCAGCGCAGTGGAGGCGGTTGCACAGGAATTTGGTGCGGTTTCGGAATATAAGCTTAACCTTGATAAAACACAGTTCTGTCTAATATTATCTCTCCCGCTCATGATAAAAGGTGGTTTTATTCGGCTACTTATTTTGGGGTATAACTAACCCTACGAATGGAGGTCATCTTTAAATACAATTTCAGGAAAATTTATGAAGAATCAATGGAGGTCTTTAGTAAGTGGAATCATCTATATCTTGGTTTGATTGGGCGATGTGATCTCATTAAAATAATTATTCTCCCCCGATATGTGTATCTTTTTAGATGTATCACCCTCTGTCTCTCTAAGGCTTTCTTCAGTAAGACCAAGGCCTGTTGGCAGAAGCTCATTTGGACTTGTAAGAAACCCTGTTATAGCATACAGCTTTGTCAGCTTCCCCGGGATAAAGGTGGGGTTTCCTTCCCAGCATTGCGGCTGTATTATCTGCTTGCTTTTCTGTTGTTACTTAGTCTGGTCATGGGCATGGGAACATGGTTGTTGGGTCACATGTTTGCAGATTATTTGCCTCTGGGGGGGCTCCATTGCCTGCTGTGTCGGCATGATCGATACTGTCAACGTTAAGAGGACCCGGTTCAAGACCCTGAGGGTGTTCCATCTAATTTTGGGATATCTGAAAAAATTATTTCCTGATGTCACCCTTCTTAATCGGTATACATATCTTGGATGCAGCCCTAGTCTATATCTCTGTATCTACCACAGTTTCTGGGAGAGCTAGGAGGTGGCTAAGCTTTACACCTTGGAGCAGATGTTCGAGGGTGATGTATTTTTTTCTTTTGGGACCCTGCAGCAGTGATTCCCTCTTCCTCGTATTGGCTTCTTTAGGTACTTACAAATGCGACATTTCATAACTGGTCTTATTAAAGAAGAGATTGGTTGCTTGCAAAATACTCTTTTTGATTTTCTAATGTTAGCTCCTGAGCAGGGGAATATCAACCTGGCTTATATGCTAATTCTTTCGGCTGAGCTGGAGCAACAGATTGATCTCTTCCAGCTAAGGGCAGACAAATGGAGCTATATAATTAGGGTAGAAGTGACTGCTGATGATATGAGGCTCAGTAATTCCCTCACTCAGTGAGTCGTCGATGTTTCTCGAATAAAGGCCCATCTCATCAAATGTATTAATGACTTCTCTTATACGCCCCACAGTTTGTTTATCATGAAGTTTATGAGTGATGAGAAGTGCCTTAGGTGTGGGGCGGATGGGGCACACGCAGTTCATATTAATCAATCAAACAACATTTGTAAAGTGCAACACTGTCACCCCTAGGTGTATCTGGGCGCCATGTCTCCATCGAAGAGCCAGGTCTTGAGTCTCTTTCTGAAGTCTGCCAGCGAGGGGGCTGTACTGAGCTGGAGGGGAAGGTTGTTCCAGGTCTTGGCAGCAATGTAGGAGAAGGTGTGGCCACCGCTGCGGCTGCGACAGGTACGGGGAGTGTGTGCGAGGGCGAGTGAAGTGGAGCGCAGGTGTCTAGTGGGTTGGTGGAAGTTCAGTCGATGGTTGAGGTAGGCAGGTCCTAGGTCGTTGGAGCACTTTGTAGGCGTGCGTGAGGATCTTGAACTGGCATATTTTCTGGATGGGGAGCCAGTGGAGATCTCTCAGGTGGTGGGCAATGTGGTTTAATTTGGGGATGTCCAGGATGAGTCTGGCTGCAGTGTTCTGTATGGTCTGGAGTCTTCTGAGGAGCTTGGTGGAGATGCCGACGTAGAGGGCGTTGCCGTAGTCTAGGCGGCTGGTGACGAGGGCCTGGATGACGGTCTCTGTAGTGTTTGTTGGAATCCATCTGAAGATTCTGTGGAGCATGCAAAGTGTGTGGAAGGCGACTGCCTTAACTTGTCGTTTCATGGTCAGTTGGCTGTTGAAGATGATGCTGAGGTTTCGTGTCTGGTCAGTCGGTGTGGGTCCGAGTTCTGCAGGCCACTAGCTGTGGTCCCATGTGGAGGTGTTCTTCCTGAAGATCAGTACTTGACGGAGTTGAGTTGGAGGCAGTTGTCTCTCACCCATTCGGCTACATTGGTCGTGGCATTGCAGAAGCTGGTTTTGGCGTTGGAGAAGTCCTCGGTGAGCGAGAGGATCAGTTGAGTGTCATCAGCGTAGGAGATTATGTTGAGTCTGTGGGATCTGACGACGTCTGTGAGGGGGGTCATGTAGATGTTGAATAGGCTGGTGCTGAGGGATGATCCTTGTGGCACACCGCATATGATGTCTTTGGCAGCGGAGGTGAAAGGAGGCATCTTAACTTCATGCTCCGCTTTACATAATTACTGGGCTTTTGTTTTTGGGGAAGTTATTAGTATCTCTTATTTGGATGTTGTGTGGGATTCAAAATTAATTATGTTTGGGCACTCACCTGTTATTCCACAAAATGTCGTGGGGTTATATATTTTTTCTATTTACCTCGTTAAACTTGTGTTAGCACGATACTGGTTATTAAGCGAGGCTGGAAGTCCCGTTCTGTGGTGGAATGAATTCCTTAATGTATGCTGTCTTTGTTAGATAATGATGCTCGTAGTCTGAGGTTGAGGAGGATCAGGGATCCAATCAGGCTTTGGATGGGTCAGACTCTGACTGGCCAAGACACTACGGGCCACATGTACCGAGGTTTCAATTTGCGATTACATAATAGCGAATTTTTACAATTCACTAATAGGTAATCGCAAATACCTATGCACTAATGTGTCTTTGACACATTTCGCAATTTTTACTATTCGCTAATAGGTAATCACAAACACCTATGCACTAATGTGTCTTTGACACATTTAGCGATTCCTAATAGGGTCGCAACTGACATACCTCATTAATATTCATGAGGTTGGTCGCAATTTGAGACCTATTGGGAATCGCTAAAACACAGGGATGGTGGCCTGCTGGGGACAGCAGACCACCATGTCTGTGTTTGCTTTTAAATAAAGCCACTTTTTATTTTTTTTATGCTGCCCGTTTTCCTTTAAGGAAAACAGGATGCATTTCAAAAACAAAAATGAAAAGCTTTCATTAAATTTTTTTAGAGTAGGCAGTGGACTGTGGGGCCACTGCCTGCTCTTAAAAACGTTTTCGCATACATTCACAAAGGGGAAAGGGTCTTATGGGGACCCCTTCCTGTTTGCCAATGGGTTACCACCACCTTCAAGTTGATGGTAAAATGTGAATGTTTTGCGACCGCATTTTGGTCGCAAAACATTCTTTTATATCACTGCGATTTGCTATTAGGAAGGGACGCCCTTAACACGCCCCTTCCTAATACCGACTCGCTAACCCATTTTGAGATTTGGTAATAGGTTACTGAATCACAAAATGGGCCTTTGTACGTAGAAAAATGCTTCATTTCCGGTCACAAAGGGCCCAATTCTGGCCTTAAATGACTTGTTTTGTTATGATGCTTCCTATTATCATTATTGTTTCTCTGCATAACGGCTTGTACATCCTGATTCTGTTGGTATTATTTTCTCAAATTTTATGTTTCTATTTGTTTTTTCCTTTGGATAATGCTCTTCAATGAAAATAATATAAAACAAAGAGTCTAGACAGTATCTAATTGTTTTACTGGGACATCTAAAATGTTTTGACTACAAGACATATATGAACCAAATGCATACCAACAGAAACAAGGAACAAAGTAGACCTGATCTGACTTCTCTGAAGTCTCAGAAAGTGAAGATTGCATAATCCCAAACAGAGATTGGCAAAATATTTAAAGAATAATACATAGGTGTATGCCCAACCTGCTTTCTCCCCAGAAACATTAGAGTGGGCTTACTTTGAATCAGCAGGCTAAATACTTTGCAGTGGAAATGGATTGCACTGGTAAATCAGCCAATAATGATAGAAGAAGTAAGAAACAAACATTCACACTATGGGTAAGAGTAAATCCCCAAGTTCAGATTGCCTTCCCTTAGAATCCTGAACACATTTGTAACACAATTATGCCCTAAAATATTAGATCTTCACAATCAAATAAAAAATAATAGAGATCTCCCAGGTACCACTAAATAAGCTATCACGCTGGTTCTCCTCAAAGTGGAATAAGGATTAGTTAGAAAAGACCTTCATACAGGCCACTGTCATTACTAAAATTAGATTACAAAACACTGGCTAGAATTCTTTAAAATAGACTTGCTTATGTTATGTGCCTGGGTTCATCTAGGCCAGAATGGTTTGTGATGAGTGGCAGAACCGTCCTCATGCTTGATGGGCTTTTTTATGCAGTACCCAGCATCCCACAGGAATGTCAGATGGCACTGGTAGCACGACTTGACATCGAAAAAGTCTTTGACTCAATGGAGTGGACCTACCGATAGGCAGTCCTTGAAAGATAGGATTGAACATGAGATGATGAGCTGGGTAAGGCTCCTCCTTTCCAGCCCAATGGTCAGAGTTGAGTTGGCCATGCCTATTCTCCAAAATGTAAGGTGGAAAAGGTCACATTGCAAGATCCCCTATTATGTTTGCGCTCGTCATGGTGCAATGTCATTTTACACATAATACGATCGATCTTATCTTATACTGATGACTTGCTCCTTTACGTTAAACACACACACTAGTTCAGTTGCAGAAACAATGGGAAATGCTGAATGAGTTTGGGATACTTTCTGGCTTCAGTGTCAGAAATCCTACCTGTACTCAATGCATCAGGATACATCTGACACACAATTACAGTTTGACCCCTTCCCGTTGACAAGAGCTGTTAATGTTTTCCAGTTTTTGTGGATCCAGATATGAGTATGACTCAGACCTAGACTGCATAGAAAGGGAGGCGCACTCTGATCGATGTCACTCAAAACACATCTGTAGTACAGAAAAATCTCCTTTTTATTAATGTTGATTATGTCGACTATGAGACAGGCACACACCCAGCTCACTTCCCGCTGGTTATCACGCTGTGCGGTTTCGTTGTCTCGTAAGATAAGATCTTGTTACTTGTACTTTACTTGAATGCCTATTATGCGATATTGATGTGGACATTAATTTGTCCTCTGACACCACTAGATGTCCCTCTACACTTGCCTAGATTGGAATATATCTTAATTTTGATTTCATTCGAGAGCCATAAAAGGCGATCTAATATCCTTATGATTGCCTAGGGGTGCTCTATTCTACCTCGAATTAGCCCTGACGAAGTTCCTCTGGCACAAGGGAACGAAACGCGTTGGCTGTGTGCCTGTCTCATAGTCGACATAATCAACATTAATAAAAAGGAGATTTTTCTGTACTACAGATGTGTTTTGAGAGACATCGATCAGAGTGCGCCTCCCTTTCTATGCAGTCTTGTTGTCCTTTTGACATCCTTCAGCAGCGGATGTCGGGAGTAGCTGCACTCACGAGATATGCATGAAACAGTTGGAATTTAAGTGCTCGACCTTTGTCAGCTGTTGAGCGTGTGTTCTTTATGACTCAGACCTAATCTAGGGTAAGAATCACAAGTCATTGGGAACCATACAAAACTCAATATTGGTAAAAAATTACCATTATCTTTAATGGTATCACTATCCAAAATGCTAATTTTCATACTACTTTACTAATTTTCGGGTAATCCTATCTAGCTCCCTCTATAAGTAAGATATTTTGTAATATAGAGTAAACTGCTATGGAATTACATAGGACAGATTACACCTTCCAGTGGCTAAAGATGGCTTGAGTGACCCTAATTGTGAGTAGTATAAATACATGGTAGCTTGCAATACCTGTATAAAAGCACATCTCTAATTTCCTTGTTAAAGTTGAGTTATGAGGTTATTATTATTATTGGGCTTTTGTAGAGCGCACGGCTACTCTAAAGAGTGTCCCGGAGCTAGCAGATTGGTAACCACTGATCAGAAGGAGCATTCCAGAAACACGTGTTAACAGCCACATTTTGAGGCTTTGTTTGAAAGAACCTTCATCTTTGATAGCCCTAAGATCCAAAGTAAGAGCATTACAGCTCGAAGCGGCCAAAGCCGAAAAAGAGCATCAGTTCCATTTCTTCCTTTTAGTTTTTGGTACTACCGCCAACAAAGTATCAGAGGATCACAGAGTTCTAGTTGGAAGATAGTATGCAACTCTGTTAGCCAGGTAATTAGGGCCAGACTGGTAGAAAGCTCTGTGTGCTAGTACTAGACCCTTGAAGTGGACATGCTCAGGGATCGGCACCAATGCAACTCCTTTAGGTGCAGACAAATATGATTGTGTTTACGGAGTCCTAGCAGCAATCGAGCCACTGTGTTCTGCACCAACTGGAGTCTCTTAAGTTGGTAGGTATACTGGGAGACCCCAGTATAAGGCATTGACATAAACTAAGGAATGAGAGCATGAATTGCTGTCTTCTGGCAGTATGACGGATTCAAAAATTGAAACTTTTTTGAGGAACGAAGAAGGCCAAAGCATGTTCCCACCACACTGTCCACTTGGGGGACAAAAGATTATTATAACATTTTACTCTCAAGTAGTAGGCCGAGAAGGAGCCAAGCAGGGCCAGAAATAACCTCTCCACACAGGAGGGGTGGTGCCAAAAAGTAGTATTTCAGATTTGCTAGTGTTAGATTAGCGATTGCTTTCACACATCCACTGAAAAACTTCTGAGAGACAGGCAAATCTTTTCTGCATATTAGGAGTGTTGCCATCCCAAGTAAGGAGGATCTGTGTCTCGTCAGTGTAGGACACCACTGCACACCAAAATATTCCACCAGGGCTTACCAAATGAGTCATATACACATTGAACAGCGTAGTACTCAATGCGTATCCCTGGGGAACACCAGACCTGAAAGGTTTGGGATCTGAAGCAAAAGCTGCCATTAAAACAGGCTGGCTTCTGTCAGGAAGAAAAGACTCAAACCACGCCAAGGTTTAGTCTTTGTAAGAGGATGGGGTGAGAAACTGTATCAAATGCCGCTGATAAATCAAGCAGTAGGAGAGCCACTTGCTTTCCTTGATCCACAGCAAGTTTAATGATGTTGGAGACTTCCACCAGTGTGGTTTCAGTGCTGTGTCTAGGACAGAAGCCCGGTTGGGATGGATGCAGCAGTCCAAATACCTGGAGAATTGAGCATTTATCAGTTTCTCTAAAATTTTAGAGAAACCCGGTAGCAAGGAGATAGGCCTATAATTGGCCGAGATGGAAGTGTCAGCTGAAGGTTTTTTCAGCAGTGGAATAAGCTTTGCTTTTTTCCAACAGTTGCGAACAATGGATTGGCAAAGAGAATCGTTTAGAAGGGAGTTGAGAATGGGATTAATCGTCCTGTAGTTGGCCACTCTAATGTGAGGAGGGCAGGGATAAACTGGAGAACCAGATTTGCAAGATTTTAAAGCTTTCTCTGAGTCTTCTAGAGAAATAGAGGCAAAAGCAGACAAAGAACAGGACAAGTTGGAAGGAGCTGAACAAGGCTTGTTCCTCTCCCTGTCGCAGTTGGCTGAATTGCCAGATCCTGACATAATTAAGACATCAACAGTGCCCTTGATCTTGTTATAAATAAAAAATCTGAAAGTTGAGTGCATAATTTAGGGGAGGGCTCCTGGGGTTGAGCTAAGGCTCTCGGGTTAGAATTGTTTTCCTGCAATTTTAAAGATCTCTCTAGGTTTATCGCTTGACATAGCAATTTTGCTTGCGAAAAAATCGGCTTGGCCCTCTTGATTTCTTGATGATAACCAGACCCAACCTTTATCAGAGTCATAATGTCAACCATCTGTCTTAGCCAGGTGTCAGCTGCCTGTGCATCCACCTCTATACATCCCTGCAAAAGAAGAACACTCTTGTTTAAAGTGGAAGTAATTTCGGCATTGATGGTCTTTGTCCAACTACGATTAGGTAAGGAAGGGATTTCTCTTCTCCTTTTAAATCCCTGCTCAAGGGTCCAGCTAAAATATATTGTTGCATGATCAGTCCACGTATTGCACTTGACGTCCCTTACATTAACCTAACAGTTGGAGAAAATTGGGTCCAAAATGTGACCCGCAGAATGAGTGGGCTGTTTAACAAACTGCAACAAATTCCAAGCGGAGAGGTTATCAAGAATGGAGAGAAGCTTTCATAAAATGTGTTAGAAAATGCAGTAGCTAGTACAGGTTTCTATAGGACGTCAGTAGCATTAATACGTTTGAAATTTGGTGCTTTCCTTCTCTGACTTCACTGGGCAGCTCTCTCTCCACTGGTCTTTCCCTGGTCATGCCCGGTTCTGTTGAACCTTCTCCCACTTCTCTGAGGTCTCCCGAACCAAGTGAATGGTTCTGTGACGCCAACGGCTGCAGTTGATCCATCAGATGTGAGTCTGTGCAAAGCTGCAGCTGGTGAGGATTTCAATCCATGCTGACCAGCAGCTCTCAGCGAGCCAATGTCAGTGCAACACTGACTCTCCCCGAAGTACATTTTGGATGAGGAGGGAGAACTAACTAATCGAATCCATATTTGTAAAGAGTCAACATATCACCCCTGTTAGAAATGGGATTTCTGGTTGGCTAGGGCATGCGCCTAAGCCAGGCAGAAACCACCACTCTAGTCAGGGCAAGGGAGTTACACACTGAAGATAACCCCTGCTCACCCCATTGGTAGCTTGGCACGAGCAGTCAGGCTTATCCCAGAGGCAATGTGTAAAGCGTTTGCACAACACACTCACACAGCAGCAACACACTAGGCACACCACAAAAGAAACTCCACACAAGGTTATATACAAAATAGCCTTTGTATTATCCAAAACACATTAGAATCATAATCACACAATATACACTGTGCCAACTGGCACTAGGCACTATTCACAGGGGTTTATATACATGACAGGGCCAATCGGGCCACTGTCAGAACCGTCACAAAGCACAAGTAGTAATAATATCACAGCCAGTAACTATTGGCAAAATACGGTACTCCGCATTATCACATTAGCAATCTCTGGAGGCATCAGCACATTATGCATAAGCATCCTAAGCATAAACACATTATGTCATAGGCATCACAAGCATAAATCACATTAGGGCCTTGCGCCCTACCAACCTACAACTGATCCCCTGGCCAACTGGCCTTTCTAGGGGGCCCAATGCCCTTTGTCCAAAATGTCAGGGCTTGCATTGGGGCCTTCCACTGGCCCTTTTGCTGCCAATGCAGCCAAGCCAAGGTGCGCAGTGCGCTGGGGGGCGGGGGAGTGTATCTCACTCCTTTCTTATCCAGGAAAGAAAATGCCCCCTTGTTGCAGCTGCCCGCTCTCTCGCGGTGCAGCTGGAGGAGAAATGAGCACGGGCACTGCAGTGCCCCGAGTCCCACTCTGGGACTCTAAAAGCAATTTTGCCCCCAATAGGCTCCTCTCGTGCAGGAGAAGGACTGGCACCAACAGTGCCTTGGGAGCCCCCTTTACCGGGCTCCTCCGGTGCCGCTCTTGGCACAATGCTGAAAGAAACGAAAAAGCCCAAGCGCAGCCCCACTCACCGGGGCTTCTCCGGGGACTCCTTCTGTGTTGCGGGGCAAGCACCGGCAATGTGCCTCGACCGGCCCCTTCCTCGCAGACTCCCACTGGCCAGACTCTGCTGACGCCCGGGACCACACGCAGGGCTGGCACCGCGGCTGCGGGAGCTCTGCCTCCAAGCAGACTGACACTGCCTCGCCTCCGGCCGCGCTGCTATTGGCCGGCCGTCAGTTTCCTTTTCCTGGCCCCGCCCACAATCAGGCACGATGCCTGACTTCCTGGCCGGCCGCACTGCTTCTCCTTTCCTCCGGGCAAATGCGGGGTGGGCTCCCGCTCGTAATAAGCACAAATGCGGGGTAGGCTCCCGCCAACACAGGACACCAATGCCGGGTGGGCTCCCGCTAACAGGAGCAAATGCGGGGTGGGCTCCCGCTTCACCCTCTCCGGCAGGGCGGGGTGGGCTCCCGCTTCACCCTCTCCGGCAGGGCGGGGTGGGCTCCCACTCTGTCGCGAAAAATACCCACAAGGCGGGGCAGGTCCCCGCTGCACTTCTGGACCACGGCAATGCGGGGTGGGCTGCCGCTCCACCACCAGCAGCACGGGGGAATCCCTACGCCGGGGATTCCCTCTGAACGATCTGCAGCTCAGCGCTGCGAAGCCCCAGCACTCTCCCCGTACTGGGAGAGATATCTAGCGCCCCCAAGGCGCTTAGGCAAAGTTCCAGGGGCACAAGGCTGGGCCCAGGCAGGCCAGCTCACAGGGCCCTCCAGCAGGGAGGCAGTCCCTCGTGGCAGTTCCTCCTGGGGCCCACCAGCAGTAGTCCCAATCACAGGGAAGCACCAAAAGCACAACACTACCTGGAGTCACAGCCCCAATATTTATACAACCTTTTCCTTTGTCTGCCCTTGGCACAGGGCTTGGGGGAACCAGCCTGAACTGGTTCTGTTTTTTTTTGGAGCACTCTGTTTACAGGGCTCCTCTTCCCCTTTGTCAGGTGGGGGCTCGGTCATCAGACACACCACAGGGGAGCGGAGCCAGCATTCACCCAGGCAGGCACACAACAATTCAGGGTCAGGGGACTACTCCTTCCACTACTCCAAATGCAGATCTCCCATTCAGCCTAGCGCTGACTCACCCTGCCCTCCCTGGAGCCACACACACCTCACCAGCCCCTGTCACTCCAAAGCCAGACATGCAATCCACATCAGGCAGGCAGACACATAGCACACAGAAATGCCAACTTCTAAAAGTGGCACTTCTAAAATAGTGATAATAAATCTGCGCACACCATTGCGCAGCATTTATTATTACTATTCCAACCATACCAAACTTGACCACGCTGCTCCTCTCAAATCAGGAATTACCACTGAAACACTTATCAGGGAATTCCCAATGCATTCCTATGGGAGGGCAGCCTCCCAGCAGTGAGAAACAAAAATGGCTGGTTGTCACTACCAGGACATGTCACACACTTCAGGTACAAGTCCTATCTTTTACCTACAATGCACCCTGCCCATAGTGCTAGCTAGGGCCTACCTTAGGGTGACTGATATGTAGTAAAAAGGGGGGTCACAGACATGGCACACATTTTAGGTGTCACGTCACAGCGGCAGTAACACTGCGCACACAGGCCCTGCAATGGCAGAGGCCTGAGACAGGTTTGAAAGGCTACTTTGGTGGGTGACGCAATCAGCGCTGCAAGCCCACCAGTAGCATTTAATTTACCGGCCCTGGGTATCTGAGATACCACTTTACAAGGGACTGACAGGTAAATTAAATATGCCAAACAGGTGTAGACCAATCTTACCATGTTTACCACAGAGAGCACACGCACTTTACACTGGACAGCAGTGCTAAAGTGCCCAGAGTCCTAGAACCACCAACACCATGTCAGAAGAAAGGCTAGGAGGAAGGCAAAAAGTTCAGGGATAACCCTGCAAAAAGGGCCAAATCCAACAACCCCTTAAGCTTTCAAGGCGTTTGGGGCCGCCGGGGGAGGTTAAGTGAGCTATTGCCCAGAGTCACATGGTCCGGAGCTGAGCTGCCGCCAGTGATCGAACCGTGAGCCCCGCTCTCCGGAGTCAGCCGCTTTGGCTGCTGCGCCACACCGGGTGGTTGGAGTGGATGACAGGCAGTAGGTCCATTGTTGCGGGGATTCTGCACATATACAGAGCTATGCACAGGATAATAGGACCTCGGTGTATAGTGGTGAACCAACCATGCACCTTAGTACCCACAATCCCTATCCGACTAGCTTTAGCGTCTCATTCGTTCTCCATGTTACCTACCGCGTGTGCGCCCACACGCTGGTGGCCAAGGGTGTGAATCACCTGTGTGAGAGGCAAACGTTGTTTAAGATCTGCCACTCTAACCCAAAGCATCTTATGCTTAATTGTGCTGCCTTTAGCATCTCTATAGTCGTTTTGCGACCAAAAGAATAGGTTGTCATTGAAGGATTGAACACAGTAGTAAGAATCGCATACAATAAGAGTCGTCACGTCTGGATTCGCGAACTCAAGTGTGAGCACCAAGGCACGCAGCTCGGCCAATTGTGCAGTACTGTCTCCCAGTGCCTGTGTGTGCACTACATTCGACTTGAACTCTCCTTTCACCATATTACCTGCAACAATAGCACACACTGCGGAATAAGCATGCTTTGATCCCGTGGCCGGTTGTGCCGAACCATCGGTGTAAATAATACACTTGTACTCCTCAAGCGGCAGCAAAGACAGAGGAGGAGGATGAACAAATTCATACTGTAAAAACTCCTGTGTCTGAAGAGAGGAATCAAAGATAAAAGTGACATCCGGGGACGTCAGAGATGTAGCCCATTGTATCCAACGGGGGTGCAAAGCCTTAGAGTTCGGTACACTTGCCTTCGTCACTGCCTCAAGGGCAGGATATGGTGTTACCACCAAAATGCGTTTTCCCGGTGCCAGTGCGCGTTCCTTTAGAATCGCCATTTGCACTGCAGTCAAAACTTTCTCCACAGAGGAAAAGCGCAACTCTGCTGAAGTGTAAAGATGTGACTTGTATGCAATCGGTACTGTGTCACCTTCGTTAAAGGTTAAGTACGTGAAACCCACTGCCCCTGGCACTATTCTAATCACCAGGTTTGTGTGGTTATCACGAGTCAACAAGAACTTAGATTCAAGTAGATCAGACTGCAAAGAGTGCAGTATAGAGGAATGCTCAGGAAGCCAGCATGACTTCAAAAAGCTAGGCTGTATCAAGGCATATAGAGGCTTGATACGCTGGGCAAATTCGGGAATGTAAGTACGCCCGAAGTTTAGAAAACCCAGTAATGACTAAAGCTTCTTCAGGGTGGTTGGAGGGCGCAAAAGTGCGCACTTCTCCAAGAAATGGGGAGCTAAGCCCCTACCTTCATTGTTGAGCTCATAGCCCAAAAACAAAACGGTAAATTCAGCAATGTGAGATTTGGCAAAATTAAATTTGTATCCTAAGACCGCAAATTCAAGAATAATGCGGTCCACTCGGGAAAGATGCGGCCATAATTCGTCGTCTGTCAGATAGATATCGTCGACGTACGAACACGCATCTGGGTCTATGCTGTCCAACAAAGAGACAACACGGGCGGCGAAGACACCCGGGCTGTTCTTGTAGCCCATGGGCGCAAACGCCGAAATTTGAGCTGTTTTCCACCGGAAGTGAAAGCGCTCCATTGGCTGCACTCCGGGGACAAGTTGTGCGTGTAAAATCCTTTGGATAGGTCAAGTGTCGTTTTATATTTTTTACGAACAAGACTGTCTACAAGCGCAGAACTGTGGGTATTTTGTACCGCAAAGGTCCGACAATGAGAGTTTAAATGTCGGTAATACAAAACTAGGCGGTAAGATCCATCGGGTTTAGAAACTGCAAAAAGGGGATTATTCATTGGTGATACGCATGTTTCAATTACTCCTTGATATTCTAACTGTGTCAGAATGTCTGAAACGGGACCTTTAGCTTCCCGCCGGATGGGATATTGGGGTTGTGGCTGTGGCAGCGACCGCAATGGTATATCATGGGGTGGAGAATCCTCATCCCAGCCCACGTGGTTACGGTATAGCGCCGGAGCCAGGGCCCCAGCCCATTCAGCTGCGAGAGCCTCCGCTTTGTCCTTGGGGACATGACGAGAAAAGCTCGGAAGGATTACCTCCTCCCTCTACGAGCAGCAAGTACGAATGGGGCGGCCAATCCGCCTCTGCCAACAAAATGTCGTAAGAAGAGGTCAGATTCTCCCAAAAAATCCCTTTAATAACACGCTCAATGTCACCTTCTATTTGAATGACAATATTAAATAGTCTGTCAGGGGGTGCCACTCTGGTGTCAGCTGTCTAGACAGTAATGAATGTGTCAGTTGCTGTCGCCTCCACATGAGGACGTAGTGCCTCCCGCACTATGGTAACTTCCGCGGCGCTGTCTAGTAGCGTCACTGCCCACGTCCAATTCAGGAGTCTCGTTCTCACCGTCTGTGGCATACCTCACTGTTAATGCTGCAACTTTTTTCTTCTGAAATTGCGGGCGAGAACGTGGAAATTCTTCTGTTTTCCCTCGGACTGGTTGTCGAGGTTGGTCTCGTCCCTGTGGGGCCTCACGACCCCTGCCTCTATCTTGGCGATCTCCTCCACCAGTCTGGGAGGTCGATGGTGCCTGTGAAGAACGAGGAGAACGCGGGTCAGGGACTTGAAATCTATCTGGAGATTTAATTCTCGCTCTGTCGCGCAAATCATAAGTGCGTTCAGAAGATATGGAAACCGGGGACGCGGCACGGTAATTCGCGTGGCTTGTCCGGTTCCGGGACCAAAGCCAAAGCATTAGTGACTTGAAAGTTGACTGCATCGCCCTTGACGTTCGCAAGGATTAGATCAGCCACACATCGAACACTCGCACCAGTCTCATCCCCAATTCCACAGCCGCTTCAGGGCCATGTTCATCCTGCACTCATTTAATTACAGAGGGGAGTACTGTCATGGAAGGGGTGCCGAAACACTTCGATATACTGCTGCGAATACCTTGCCCCAGTTGTTGCATTCTGCCAACTCGGGAATTAAGTCTTTCGGCAAACTAATCGTTAAAATCCTGTGTTTTTCCACAGGAGAAGTATTTGGAAAAACTGCCTCCAGCTGGTCAAATTTTTCTGCAAGCCAATAAGGCAAACCATCCTTATTTTGTGGGCACTTGCCCATCGCCGAATTAACCATGACGGGACTTATGGTTACACCGCCCGGTCCAGCTGGATGCGCCGCAACTCCAGGAGGGGCTCCCTGGATGTTGCCTGTAACATACTGTACCAAAGCTCTGTGAACGCGTATCAAAGACGTATGCAATGCACGCAGTTCATCAACCGTAAGCGTCAAATAACGCGGATGTGGGGTATACCCGGCCAAGACTGGCCAAGTGGCCCCGTCTATTGATAAGGGGCCTAAACGAACCGGGGTGACCGGATGTGGGAGGGCGCCATTAAACCAAATACGGTGTTGCCATGCCGTAAGTGGTACTTCAAGAGCCTGATAAGGCAGATAAGCATTGGGTAGGGCAGTGAGAGCGTACTCATGAAACAAATTGTCCGCTCCGTCCACCGCCGGAAAAGTGACCCAAGAGTAAAACACCTCAAAGTGGTGAGCCGGGTCAGCCTGCACCACAAAGATGAGTGCGACACCCGCGTCGGGCACTCCATAAGCCAGTAAATGAGCCCGGAGTGCAGCGCAGCTATGTGCCGGTATATTTCTATCCGCCATTAAGACCAGAAATGATCGACAACCTAATGTGAGGCAGCACAATATAGGGATAACCTAAACACCTTTTAATAACTTCAAGCTTGAAAAAACCTATAAAAACATCAATATAGGAGGTATCACCCTCACACACGTTTCCGAAAGCGTATGCGAAGGGTGTTGTGGACAAGCACAAGCACTACTCAAGCGTCTCGCAGATAAGAAGCCCACCACGTTGGTGGCGCCATGTTGCGGGGATTCTGCACATATACAGAGCTATGCACAGGATAATAGGACCTCGGTGTATAGTGGTGAACCAACCATGCACCTTAGTACCCACAATCCCTATCCGACTAGCTTTAGCGTCTCATTCGTTCTCCGTACTTCGGCTACCAATGATTACACAACCCAGAACACGGTCTCTCTCAGGACTCGCGGGAGCAAGAACACTCTTTCATTACTCACTCATACTTGTCCACAACGTGCGTAATAAGAGACACAGTATAGTTTAAAATGTTTATTTCAACTATTGTGCTCTAAGATACAGTACACGTGCCAGTACTATCAGCATAATGCATAATGATAAAATAAGAAGCATAGTTACAATCCCATAGAATACAAACGGGGAAAGCATTTTATAAAGCAGTGGATATAGGGCTAAATGGCCTTACCACCCTCCCCGCGCTATTAATTAGTTTATTATAAAAATAGAAGACCTATGGGCTTTGTCAGGCGGCCCCCCATACCTCAATATCTAGATGCAAGGTTTACATCATCAGACAAGCACAGCTCTTCTCCCTGGAAAGGTTTTCCTCCGAGTGTCACAAACGGCGAGATCACAATATTAAAAGCACACAAATTTCTCCAGTGCAGCTGTATTCTGTGTTATGTCTAAGTGCGAGGGGCTGACCAGATCAGCAAGAACAAGGGACGTTGTTTTTCGACCTTGTACATGATGTGCAGACGAAACCCACAGGGAACAGGAGAAAAGGTAAAAGGCAAAAAGGCAGACGGTTCTAATATAGCCGGGCACAAGCAGAGGCTGGAAAAACAAAGTCACAAAGTAACGTGTGCAAAAAGGCATCATGGCAGCCAGGCCTAAGCTAACTTAGCAATGTAGACAATGAGGCCACAAACCACACCACACCATTTATTTGTTATAGTTGGACGAGAGAGGTGGCTTATGTTGAAATCGGTGGGTGACATGGCAGTGTTTTTTTAATAATGTGGGTGTGGAGTGGAGAGATGCCAAAGGGGGTTGGGGTGGCAGAGCACTAGTGTCATTTTTAATGTACATATTTTTTAATGTACATATAATACAGAGTGGTGAGATTGAGAAATGGGGAAGCCAAGTTGGGCATGACTTCCCATGACTCCTCAACCCCTTTGCTGCTTATATGAGCAGAGGTAAAGGGTATGGGGAGACATACACAGCATTAAAGTTTACATATGTAACTGTGAACAATGGGAATATTTTTCACTTAGTGTTTCTGATTGACATCATACAGAACCCAAGCTTCACTCTCGTCACTCGGAACCCCTTCCATCAAAAACATCCCCATAAATCTATATTTATATATAAGATTTGCACTGTGAACACTTATTGCCTGCTGTGAAAACCAGCAGGTTATTGAGCAGAATTACTAATGCTGTTTAAACAATGAAAGGGAGAGCTAGGTTTTCAACTTTTGTGAACTCTGGAATAAATAGTAATTAGCAGAAAGGTAATATTTATTGCAATATTTTATTGTTCGTAGCATGTGTGGCTGCCATCTAGTGTGGGGCTTAGATGTTGCAAGTTGTTTTTGTTCAAAGAAGTCTTTTCAACTTACGAGATACCCTGTGACACCTCCCTTAGTTGGCAATGCGCATGAGCACCGTTCCATTGTTAGATTGTTTTTCTCTGCCATCGGGTTTGGACATGCACACACGAGACTCCCAGGCCTGATGTGTTCTACGTTTGTTGCTTCGGGCCCCATTGGTAAAACTTCCTTTACCATTGTTGAGGTAAACTTCCTCAGCACCCATATCCAGCTTCCTCTTTTTTTCTTGAAGTTTCAGAAACCGTTAGAGAAGACTGGGTTCCAGGTCCTTGGTGCTCACGTCCCTTCAGGGTTTTGTTTCCCTTCCATTGACTCCGGCAAGTGAAGAGGCATGGAGGACGATGGCACGTATGCCCTTCAAAAAGTGTTCTCAGTGTGATGCGAGCTACCCCTGGGCCGGCCTCAACAGGATGTATAATTTTTCTCTCTCTCTCCAGACCATCACAAGGGGACAGAGTGTGCCTTCTGTTTAGCCTTCCACTGCAAGAAAACTTTCAGACAGCATATAGACCATCCTGGGCACATATAACCATGCAGCAGCAGTCAGGTAATACTCTGGCATCTTCGGTGAAGCTGGTCTGCTTAGTGCTGAGGAGGAAGATGGGGATGAAATTGAATTCTAAGGCCTGCCTGCGCACCAGCCGAGCCCAGAGGTATCCGACTCCAACGCCACAAAGTCAGACAACAGGAAGAAGAGAACATCCCTTCCGCAAACAGCCCTCGAACCAAATTGATGCCGAGAACCATGAGTATGGATGAACCCAGACATTATAAACCTCACAAAAGGCCACACACCGAGGCAGAGCATCGCCTCTCAGGCAAACGGGCATCCAGCTCAGGACAGAAAGCATTGCCGCTCTTAGGGCCTTTCCACCCTTCTGACTCTGGTTGGCACCGGAGAAGGCAGCGAACTATAAACAGAACTCAGCCAAGAGATTCGACTCCTGTCGGCGCTTCTGCTGCTGAAAAAAAAAGAAACACCCATCGCAGCTGAGAAACCAATCAGCATCGGAACAGTATTAGATTCCGAACCAATGCTGGCCCGGAAAGAGCGCACAATGCACCATCTGTGCAGAAAACACCATCAAGAATGAGACCGTCCTCTGCCGCTGGCTCTAACGACTCCCAGAGACCAATACTGAAGAGATTGCAGGGATAAATAGATGAAAGGCAAAAGCACATTCTTATCCACCCCTAGACGGGAAGATCACCTCCAAAGACCAAAGCCCTCCGAGTCTCTTCAAAAGAACAAGAGGCTCACTTTCGAGAAGGAGCCCATGCCGTCACCCTCTCAGAGCCTCCTCCACAACCCAAGAAGTACAGGGATGCTATGCTATATCCTCAACCCCCAGAAGAACTGTGGTAGGGTTACAATGTAGACCTTCTAGGGAAGGCACATCTGCAGCCAGCTCCACTCAGGACCTCACCCCCAAATGACACATTTATATATCATGGGAACAGACCGATATCTGCATCTTACTACAAGGTAGACATACACACCATCCCTAAGGAAGAGGGCTTCCTTGTAGAAACACTCTCAAAGTCAAACACTCTATGAAGTTACTTCCAGTGCTTACTGGGATGTTTAAGCCTGCCGCTGAAACCTTCAAGAGCTTGCCAGGACCCGTGTGATTGCTCCAAGATTGGAGAAAACGTAGACCTTCTCCCTCAGGTCCAGTTTACATCAGTGACACGCTCTTCCACACTATCTGGTGTTGCACACCACCCATAAACAGACTGCTGCACGAGCCACAGATGATGGTCCCCCACCGGATGAGGATAGCAAAATAATTGAGGCTGCAGGCAAAAGGATTACAGTGGGGGTCGCCACACATTGGCTGATTATTAACTTTGTTGCGGCACAGTGGGAGGAGATGGATAGTTTGCTACATATCCTTAAAGAACAGTTTAGGACGAGGGGAGGAAATTGCATCGGAGGGCAAAATAATTTTTAATGCCCCCACACGGTGCACATTGGATGCCTCCGATACAGCAGCCAGGGAGGTGAACACTTCTGTCATTCAACGAAGACACTTAAGGCTCCGTATTTCAGGCTTTAAACTAGAGGTGCAACAATACCTCATCAATCTACCCTTTGATGGTGAGAACCTCCTTGGTCAACATTTAGACCAATTTTTGAAAACAGTTAAGGATATAGAGATAGCTAAGAGCATGAAAGCCCTTCAAACACCATCCACAAGGAGCTCCTTTCGTATGCAGCAGTATACAGGTGCTACAAAGGCCACTTCTCGAGAGCAGCCTCAGCCCTACCAACACATGCAGTAATCTTGCCACCAACAAGCAGGCGGGGGATACGGATGTGGAACATATCAGGGCAATAATTCTTAACAGGTACACGGGTAGACTCACTCTCAATAAGAGAACCTACACCTCAAAATATTGACTTGCCAGACATCCCCCCGATCACATTCTATTTATCGAAGGGAGATTGCATCAATTTCTTCCTCGCTGAAGAAAAGTAACTAAGATCTTGGGTTCTAAGCATAACCCAACATGGGTATTGGCTAAACCTTCTCTCAACCCTACCCAAATTCCATTCGTTCATATACCTAAGCGTAGATCACCTTGGACTCTCCAAGCAGGGGTACATGTGCTTTTACTCAAGGGGGCATAGAGCCAGTGCCATTAAAACATCAGGGCAGAGGGGTTTTTCTCCCTGTACGTTCTAATCCCCAAAACCAAATGCTCCTTCACACCAATCCTCTACTTCAGTCTCCTCAACAAATACATCCTATCAGTAAATTTCCATATGGAAACCCAATAGAATGTTATTCCTGGTTGCAGCAAAGTGACCCATGGCTGCTCTTGATCTCAAGAATGCCTACTTCCACATAACCATCCATCCCGCTCAACAAGGCTATCTTTGCTTTGTGTTAAGTGGACAACACTACCAATTCAATGTGCTACCCTTCGGGGTTACTACAGCCCCAAGGGTGTTTAAGAAATACCTAGTAGTCGTTGTCACCCACCTCAAAACGGGATGGTCATCTAGACAATTGGCTGATCAAGAGCGGGCCACCAGTGTCTAGCATACGCTCAAGCCGCCATCAAACTGCTCCACAGATTTGGGATTTACAGACAACAATACCAGATCCCACCTTCAGCCCCTACAAATTCAGTCCTTTCTAGGGTCAATTCTCAATAGCCACTGACGAGGCTTATCTCAGCCCTCAAAGAGTGCTAGTTCTCCATGCAAGACTACATAAACGCTGATTCCAGGAATGCTTCTCTGCACAATGGTCACAGGTGGAGAGTCCTCCACAGGGTACAGTGTTGATAAGGGCCAGCATTCATCTTTGTAATGGTGGAACATCAACAACCTTTGCAGGGCTTACCCTTCAGTGACCCTATTCTGCCGGTGACCATCACCACGCACTTATCTCTCATTGGCTGGGGAAGTGCATTTCCAAAGCTTGACAGTTCAGGGTATATGATCACCCCAACAGCAAGGGTTTCATACAACTGCCTGGAACTTCTTTTCATCCACCTAGCACTCAAAGCCTTCCTTCAGAACATTCAGGGCAATGTAGTGTTGATAAAAATAGACAATATGACTGCCAAGTACTACCTGCAGAAACTGGGCTGTATTCACAACAGCTTTTAGCACTGGCGCAAAAGATTTGGCATTGTACCATTCACCACTGCATTCACCTCCTTGCGGAATACCTACCGTAAGTGGATAACAACTTTCCGACCTGTTCAGC
This sequence comes from Calotriton arnoldi, assembly GCA_963921515.1. Taxonomy (NCBI): domain Eukaryota; kingdom Metazoa; phylum Chordata; class Amphibia; order Caudata; family Salamandridae; genus Calotriton; species Calotriton arnoldi. The sequence goes on from CAWUFW010000406.1 coordinate 3,401,069, forward strand.
AGGGCGCATCCACAAGTGGGAACTCCACCGACAACTCTTACTCCCTTGCACCCAACACTGGGGAATCCCTGCAGATAGTCCTCTTCTCCACTCACAAAAATGTAAAATGCTAAAACTTCACGTCATGGGCAATGTTCTAGGGAAGGATTGGTCCTCTTTCCGTACATGGTAAGGAAACTGTGGCAAGCGTCTCGCATCCTCTTTCTGGTGGCTCCTACATGGTCAGACAACCATGGTTCTCAACCCTCCTCCCCACAAGAAGCGCCCCAACAGGCCTGACCTTCTTATGCAGCAACAGGACAAGATCAGACTCCCCGACCCCAGGCAACTCATACTAGCCATTTGGCACCTATGTTCCTAATGGAAGCCCGTGCACTCACTACTACAGCATGCTATGTAGCATTGTGGAAAACGTTTGCCTACTACTGTAATTCAAACATCTAGACCCCTTTAAACTAGCTGTCCAAAACATTACCTATTATTTATTTCACCAATAAAAATCCAGTTTAGCGAATACCTCCATAAGCTAACACCTTGCTGCTATTGCCGCATTCATGCACAACGGGAAACTCTCTTCGCTTTTAAAATCCCAGTCATTAAAGCTTCATGGAAGAAATTGAAAGAGTTAACCGTCTGAGAGTTCCACCCGCCCCTCTCTGTAATCTCAGTATTGTGCTCACAAGACTCATGGTTTCCCCATTTGAGCCACTCGTGTCCTTTGCAGTTTCTATCCCAGAAAAGTAGCCTTCTTCATAGCTGTTACCTTTCTTAGGCATATAAATGAGTATCTGAAAGAGACACGTTAGTGACAGATTCCTTACTTTAGAATATCCCCAGGCGTCAGGCTGGATCCGGAAGGTTTTTGCGTAGCAGTACCCTTGCGCGTCGGTAGGCGGCGTCGTGCGGCTCCGCGTCCGTCGTCGGCGTCGTGATCGCCGGGATGACGTCGCGGGCAGTACTTAGACGCCGCCCCTGCGCGCTGACGTCAGTTCTTCTTTTTCCGCGCCAGCAAGCGCAGATCCGGGAAGAGCAGTGCCCTGGTCATTTTTTGACCATACTTTTTGGTGAATTTTTTCACTGTTTTTTCATCTTTCAAGGTGTCGTAGGGATGCCCGGCTTCAAGCGATGCGGCGCCTGTGCGCGGATGATGTCCGTCACCGACCCGCATTGGGAGTGTCTCTTCTGCCTCGGCCGAGGCCACGACACGGAGTCTTGTACCGACTGCCAGGCCCTCCACCCGAAAGCTTTGCGAGAGCGGTCTCGAAAGCTCCTCGAGGCCCGGCATTCGGCCCGCGGAAGCCCCGGTCGCGTGAGAGGTCCAGGGGTCGATCGCGGAGTCCACACCGGTCGTCGGCGTCGAAGTCTTCTTCGTCCGGTAAGTCGAAACACAAGAAGTCCAAAAAGCATCATCGCTCTAGGACTTCGCCTCGCCGGTCTCACGACTCGGCTGAGGCCCCTCCCGGCACCGTCCCCGCCCCCGGACATGCCTGTGGAGTCGCCCCCGCCATACCCGCCCTTCCCGGGTTCGGGGGCGGATCCGGCCAAAGTGCAGGAATTCCTGTCGGCCATGGCCCGCCTCTTCGGGCCTTCAGGCCCCTCCGGTGCGCCTTCGGGCCCCGCGGGCCCTGATGGGGTTGCTCCGGCGTCGCCGGCGGCTCCGGCCCCGGCGTCGCCCGTGCCTCCAGCCTCGATCCCGGCCCCGGCTTCGGCCCCGGACTCGATCCCGGCTCCACAACCCCCATCGACGCCGGTCGACCTAACGACACCTCCGCCGGCGCCGATGTCTCCGGTGCCGTTCTCGGCGCCGCCCTGGGCTCCGGGCGGCGTCGTCCCCCAGTTCCTTCCGGCTCCGGACATGGATCCGGACCGACGTCGCTCGACGCCGGCTCCGGCGCCGATGGGACCTTGGGTCCCAACTGTCCCTCCTCCTCCTTATTTTGAACCAGAGGAGGACCAGTTGGACTGGGAGGGGTCTGATGACCCTCTGACACGACACTGTCAGTATGATGAGGACTGGACAGAGAGTCTAGGGGAGGCCAGTGGTCTGGATACTTCCCCTGACACTGGCATGCTGTCTCCTCCCGTGGCTACGGAGGAGGGAGCCAATTTTGGTACGGTGTTGCGTAGGGCAGCTGGGGCCTTACGTCTCCAACTTCCTACTTTGACGGTCAAGCCTAACATCTTGACAGAGGTGCTTCAGCCGGCAGCCTCCTCTGCGGAGACTGTGCTGCCGTTTAACGACGCCCTCACTGACGTTCTTTTGGGCGCCTGGTCCAAGCCCAACACAGGGGCTCCTGTGGATCGGAACGTGTCACGACGCCATCGCCCAGCTCCGGGCGACCCCCTGTTTCTCTCTGTCCACCCCACTCCTGAGAGCTTGGTTGTCCAAGCCTCCGCTTCCCAAACCGCCTTCCCTACCGCTCCTCCGGATAGGGAATCCAAACGCCTGGATCAGTTTGGGAAGAAAGGTTTTCTTCCTCCAGTGCTGGCTTGCGGTCCGTTAACACCGCTTGTCTTTTGGGCCGATATACCCACTCCCTGTGGGATTCGGTGGCGGATGTTTTGCCCCAGTGTCCTGAAGAGGTCCAGACACTGCTTTCCCGCGCCATTGCGGAAGGAAGGGATGCGGCTAAATACACAATACGTTGTGGCCTTGACACCGCCGACTCGCTGGGCAGGTCTGTTGCAACGACGGTGGCGCTCAGACGCCACGCCTGGCTGAGAACCACTGGTTTTTCAGGGGATGTCCAGAATACTCTCATGGACATGCCCTTTGATGGAGTCGGTCTTTTTGGGTCCAAAGCAGACCATGCGTTGGAGCGCTTTAAGGACTCACGGGCTACTGCCAAGTCCCTGGGCCTTTCTGCTACACGCCCTCCGCTGACTTCTGCTTTTCGCCCCTATCGTGGCCACGGTAGGGGCGCCCCTTCACGTCAGCAGCCCAGCCACCGGCCCGCGCAGCAGGCGTCTTCGCGTGGCCGAGGACGTGGATTCCGCCGTGGCGGATCGGGCAACCAGCGTGCGGGTCAGGCCACCACCTCCAACCCGTCCGCGGCCTCCAAGCCCTCCTAGTCCCTCCTTTCAGGTGCACAGCACGCCAGTAGGGGGCAGGGTCCGCCATCACCTTCCCCACTGGCGTACCATCACCTCGGACAGGTGGGTCTTGGACATTGTCCGAAGGGGCTACTCCCTCCCCTTCGAGACCACCCCCAGCCATGCCACCTCAATTCCACCGCATGTCAGGGGATCACTTGGTGCTTCTACAGAAGGAAGTCACAGCCCTCTTGACCAAGAGGGCCATCGAGCGTGTTCCGACCCCAGAAGTAGGGCGTGGTTGCTACTCCCACTACTTTCTGGTGCCCAAAAAGGACAAAGAGGACATGCGTCCTATCTTGGACCTCCGGAACGTCAATCGCTTCCTCCGGAAGGAGAAGTTCAAGATGCTCACCCTAGCTCAGGTCTTGACTGCCCTCGACCCTGGAGACTGGTTGGTAGCGTTGGACTTGCAGGACGCATATTTCCACATCCCCGTCCTGCCGGCCCACCGGCGTTACCTTCGGTTCACGGTAGGCCCCGAGCATTTTCAGTTCACCGTGCTCCCCTTTGGCCTTACAAGTGCCCCTCGGGTGTTCACGAAAGTGATGGCGGTGGTCGCAGCTCATCTGCGCCGGGCAGGGTTTCAGTCTTCCCCTACCTCGACGACTGGCTGCTGAAGGCGGGCTCGTCCCAGGCAGTCGTCTCCCACCTCCAGACTACGGCCGAACTCCTGCACTCGCTGGGGTTCTCCATCAATGTGCCAAAGTCGCATCTGATTCCTTCTCCACAGCTCCTTTTCATCGGAGCGGTTCTGGACACGACGCAGTTTCGGGCCTATCCTCCCGAACGGCGAATCCGGGATATTCAGGCTATGATTCCGATCTTTCAGCCTTTATCCTGGGTTTCGGTACGGATGACCCTGAGGCTGCTGGGCCTCATGGCCTCCTGCATCCTGCTGGTCAATCATGCCAGATGGCATATGCGGGCTCTGCAGTGGGACCTGAAGTTCCAGTGGGCGCAGCACCAGGGCAACCTGTCCGATCACGTCCAGATCTCGGAGGGGACTGCAAGACAGTTGCAGTGGTGGCTCTCAAACCGGCAATGGGTCATGGGCAGATCCCTCTCCCTTCCCCAGCCAGAGCACACAGTTGTGACGGACGCGTCCCTTCTGGGATGGGGCGGTCACATGGGAGAGGCGGAGATCAGAGGCCTCTGGTCTCCGGCGGAGTCCCGGCTCCATATCAACCTTCTGGAGCTCCGGGCGATCCGACTTGCACTCAAGGCATTCCTTCCCTCTGTCAAAGGGAAGGTAGTGCAGGTGTTCACAGACAACACCACCGCCATGTGGTACTGCAACAAACAGGGCGGGGTGGGGTCGTGGACCCTTTGTCAGGAGGCTCTGCGCCTCTGGACATGGCTGGAACATCAGGGCATGTTCCTGATGGTTCAACACCTGGCAGGTTCCCTGAACGCCAGGGCGTACGAACTCAGCCGCAGGTGCATGATGGATCACGAATGGCGTCTTCACTCGGAAGTGGCGCAAGGACTCTTTCTACAATGGGGAGAGCCTTGGTTACATCTATTCGCCACCGAAGAGAACGCGCAATGTCATCAGTTCTGCGCGTTGGAATTTCCAAGGCGGCACTCGCTCGGAGATGCTTTTCGTCACGAGTGGAGTTGCGGTCTGTTGTACGCCTTTCCGCCTATACCACTTCTACCCAGAGTGTTGAAGAAGGTTCGGCACGACCGGGCCCAAGTCATTCTTGTGGCTCCGGACTGGGCTCGAAGAGTTTGGTATCCCGAGCTACTCAATATGAGCGTAGATCCCCCAATCCGTCTGCCTCTTCGGGAGGATCTTCTGTCGCAGCAGCAGGGGACGGTCCTCCACCCGAACCTGTCCAGTCTACACCTGCTTGCGTGGAGATTGAGCGGCGGCAGTTGATTCCTTTCGACTTGCCTCCCGAAGTTTGTGATGTGATTCTGGCAGCCAGGCGTCCCTCCACTAAGGTGGTATACGCCTGCAGGTGGAACAAATTTGTGGCATGGTGCACAGAAAAGGCTGTAAATCCCCTCTCTGCCCCTCTTTCTGAGGTCCTTCTGTTCCTTCTTTCTCTGGCCCAACAGGGTTCTGCCCTGGGTACCATCAAGGGTTATCTTTGTGCTATCTCGGCCTTCCTCAGGCTTCCTGATCAGCCCTCCCTTTTCAAGTCCCCTGTTGTTAACAGGTTCTTAAAAGGCATTACTCACCTCTTCCCTCCTGTTCCGTTTGTGATGCCTCAGTGGGACTTGAACTTGGTTCTTACCTTTTTAATGTGCGCTCCCTTTGAGCCTCTACATAACTGTCCTCTTCGTCTTCTGACTCTGAAGACAGCCTTTCTGGTGGCCATCACCTCCGCTCGGCGGGTGAGTGAGCTCCAGGCTCTATCTTGCAAACCTCCCTTTCTGTCTGTTCATCCAGACAAGGTTGTTCTTCGGACGCGTCCGTCCTTCTTGCCAAAGGTGGTTACTGCTTTCCATATTGGGCAGACCATCACTTTGCCCACCTTCTTTCCGCCTCCGCATCCTTCCAGAGAGGAAGAGAGGCTCCACCGTCTGGACCCAAAACGTGCGCTCTCCTTCTATATTGACCGCACAAAACACTTCCGGGTGGATGACCAGCTCTTTGTTGGCTACGTGGGCGCCAAAAGGTCGGGCGGTGCACAAGAGGACCATCTCCCGCTGGGTTACCTTGTGCATCAAGACCTGCTATTCTTTGGCAAAGAAGGAGCCTCCTGTTGGGCTGCGTGCCCATTCCACAAGGGCAACGGCTGCTACCACGGCCTTGGGCCGCGGTGTTCCGCTGCCGGTTATTTGTCAGGCAGCTACGTGGGCCTCGCTGCACACGTTTACAAAGCATTACTGCCTTGACAGTCAGGTCCGGAGGGACGGCTTCTTTGGCCGTTCTGTCCTCCAGGACTTTCTTGTCTGATCTTTGTTCGCAGACCCACCACCGGGGTTGGTATTGCTGGGGTATCTATTCTAAGGTAAGGAATCTGTCACTAACGTGTCTCTTTCAGATGCACAAGTTACTAACTTGTGTAACGATATATCTGTAAGAGACAGTAGTTAGTGACAGATTCCTACCGCCCACCCATCCTCCCCGTTCTGCGAACTGATTTCTAGGGTTAAGGACATCCCTTTCAGGGCCCTAGTATTTTTCAGACACCTATGTCAGCTTCTTGCATGGCTCTGCGTTCCTGGCGCGGAAAGTCGTGTACAGAACTGACGTCAGCGCGCAGGGGCGGCGTCTAAGTACTGCCCGCGACGTCATCCCGGCGATCACGACGCCGGACGACGGACGCGGAGCCGCACGACGCCGCCTACCGACGCGCAAGGGTACTGCTACGCAAAAACTTTCCGGATGCAGCCTGACGCCTGGGGATATTCTAAGGTAAGGAATCTGTCACTAACTACTGTCTCTTACAGATATATCGTTACACAAGTTAGTAACTTGTGCTACAGGCCTTCACTTGACAAGAACCCTTCGCCCAGGTTCATGCAGACAGGGTTGTCCGTAAAATCGACCCTAAATTCCTTCATAAGGTGGGCTCTCTTTTCCAGCTCAACCAACCAATCGAGCTACCTGTCTTCTCTCCTCTCTTAGACTCGGTTGCAGAAAAGGCCCTTCAAACCTTAAACATTATAAGAGCTGTAACATTGACAGAACTAAGCTCTTTTATAAAACTCAACAGCTTTTTGTCGCTTTTACTCATCTTCATAAAGGACACCCCATATCAAAAGCTGGCATAGCTAGATGGATAGTTAAATGTATTCAAGCATGCTACCTTAAAGCCAAAAGAGTTTTCTTCACTTCCCCTAGGCCACACTCTACTGGGAAGAAGTGGACAACAATGTTTTCTTTTTAGGGGACATCGCCATAGTTGACATCTGTAAAGCAGCAACATAGTCAACCACACACACTTTTACTAAACACTACTGTGTAGATATTCTTGTCCATCAACAAACTCGAGCTGTCCAGACAGTATTAAGAACTTTATTTCAGACATCTGCATCATCATATCCTTACCAGCCACCGATTTGTGGAATACAACTTTTATATCTGTGGAGAACCTTTGTATCTACAACCATACATGCTGCAAATAGAAAATGGTAGTTGCCTTGTAAGCATATGTTTGTAGCGTGTACTATTGTAAATTCACACCCTTCTCCCTGAGTCAGTATTTTGTTGCACATATGTGTAATATTAACATCTACTACTCTTTTACACTGTTCGCATGTTCATCATTTTCTACCTGTTCACAACTCCATACCTACGGTCACTCGCTGTGCGACACACATTCGAACAATGGAGTCGGTCCCCATGCGCTTTGCCAACTAAGGGAGGAGTCACAGGGTCCTCATGACTTCAAAAAGACTTCTTTCATCAAAAACAACTTGCAACATATGAGCCCAACACTATATGGCCAGAATATGCAGAGCTTGTGAATGTACAGCACTACAAGCTGCACAAATGTTTAGAGTTCATTACACAAATTCAGAAATCTTACAATTATTACTACACATTCTGAACTTTAGCGGTTTCTTTTAGGTGACTTAGATTAAACTGCATGTAAAATGTGTTTGAAACAAACTACTAGTTGCACATAGGCAGGGCCACTGTAATTATGTGATTGTGCGGCTGTGTCGATTTTCGCATAAGTATAGATTTGCCGCATTTGCCACATAATCCATCATTTTCTGCGTAATCTACAGATTTTAACAAAAAAAAATTGTTTCTATCTCAAACGGTTCAAAAGTTACGAAAAATGCAGCACAGTGGAAGGCCTTTTGTACAGCTGGACTGATCACCTTTCTGTTGCTTATTACTATATTTGAGTGTTAAACGGGTACTAATGAGGTGTAACCTAAGCCCAGACAGTGTTTCCAAGTTTAAAAATGACGAAATAATATATTTTCTAAATGTGCCACATTAGCCTGCATAATTTTGCTTTTCTTGCGGCATAATTTCTCAATCCTGCCACATAATTTGGCCCTCTCATAACGCATAATTCCAGTGCCCTGCATATAGGTGTTTATTGTGCGTACTGTGATTCTACATTTGTTTTACATATCTGGGATGACACTATCTCCTTTAATAGGAAAGCTCAGGATACAAAAGATTTAAACTTTTTTGCAAAACAGTAATCATTTGAATATGTATTACAAAGAATAAAATAGCCTCTGCAGTCCATTAAAAGGATATTGCAAGCCACCCCAGGGAATCCAAGAGCTTAAAAAGGAATTCTTCTGTGACTTGAAAAAAGTATGGAAAAATAGGGCATGTTCAGCACATTCTACATAGATTTTTATTGATCCAATTACGAACTGAAGGAGGGAGCTGCAGGCACCAATTCCCAAGTCATGTGGTGCTGGCCTCATCAGAGCTTAGGAGATGGTACTGCCGCTGGCAGATTTCTGCCATCAGTGCCTGGGAACCTATCTCCTGCACAGATTGCTGCCGCATGGGACAGATTAGGGGCTACAGGCAGGACTGGACTGGCCGTAGGAGGCATCGGGCATTTCCCCAGTAGGCTGGAAGGGTGGGGGCCGGTTCTGGAGCAGTGGGGGCCGTTTTTAGGTCTCGCCTGAGCCAGCGCATGCGATGCTCCGCAAGACATTTAGTAAACGGGCTTTAAAAAGTCCGACCACAGCGTTTTGGCTGGCATAGAGCGTGCGGTTACGCGCACAATGACGAGCAGAGGCGCCATCTGGCTTTCCTCTCTCGTCATGGTGCGCGCACATCGCACACCACTTGCCAACCTGCTTTCACTTTTGCCGTCGCGCGCCTCTGTCTTGCTCGCCCCTCCCCCTCCCCCACCACAGAGCGTGTCTCGCGGCCGCGCGTCTTGTTTCACGTAAGTTTATTTGTGACCAGCGCATGCCCCTCCCCCTCCCCTACCACAGAGCGCGTCTCCCGCGCGGCCGCGTCACTTTCACGGCCGCGCGGCCAATGCTTGTTCTGTTAGTGACTCACCATCCTTGCCCTAACCCCTCAATTAGTCCTTCTCTTCACCCCTCACTGTAATTCATCTGTTAGTGGATTACCCTCCTTGCACTAACCCCTCACCTAGTTCCTTCATTCGCCCATCACTCCGCGCTCCTCTTTTCACCCCTCATCTTACTTGTTCTGGTAGTGGCTCACCCTCCTTATTGTGAACCCCCCCATTCTTCACCAGTACCGTGCCATACATTTGCTAAAGCTTACCATTGGGGCTTTTCCCCCACACTGACAGCCCCTCTCCACACCCCCAGACTCATCCACTGTTTCCCAAACCTCACTTCCGAACTACTCCCTAATCGTTGTTTACCCAAATGTTGCCACCTCGCCAGCCCTCTTACGTTTCTGCCCCTCTGCTTAGCCCTTTTGAAGCATGTCCTTTCCTCGCCGCTCACCCTCCCCGTTTACTCCCAAAGCATTCCCTTGCCCCCATATTACCTCTCCTCACCGGCACTCATTACAAGGGTCAATTTCAAACTGGGTGGAATCACCCTCTTTCCCCCCACCCGAGGCTCTTCTACTTCCCGTGCTACCGACATCTTTCCATCTCTTACTCCTCTCCCCCAGTCTGGCGGGCTGCTTTTCCCTCTCTCCCTCCCACCACTCTTCCCTCTGTTGGGCACTCTCTCCCCTTCATCACTCATTCCATTCACATTCTCCCCACCTTCAACCCCCTCTCTCACCACCTTGTTGCCCTCCTTTCATGCGCGTCTCTGCAGGAGAAGATGTGTGACTGTGTGTGTGTGCGCACGTGTGTGTGTGCGCTTGTATGTGTCTGACAGGGTTTTCTCTCGGTGTACACTGGCATGCGAGGACGTGCGTGTTTCTATGTGTGACGACGTGTGTGCATGCGAGTATATCTGTATACTTGTGTTGAGGACCCATCCTTGCGTGTGTGCATTGCTAGGTGTGTGTGCGAGCGTGTGTTTATCTCTACTGTGTATGCATTCAAAGAAATGTGTGTGTATAAAATATGTGTGAGGCTGTGTGTTAACCGATCTCTGTGTATGCATTCAAGAATCCATCTGTATGTGTTCCTGTGTATGAGAAGAATCTTCTTGTGGTGGTGTTATCTGCATGCGTGTTTCTGTGTATGCATGCAAAGATGAAGTTGGGTCTTTTGATTTGAATGTAAGAATGTATCTTTTGCTTTATGTATGTGTGTCAGTCTGCATGCCCGTGTGTGCCTGCGTGTATGTGTGTCTGTGTGTTTGTGTGTGTAGCTCATATGATGATTCATCTGTTCATGTTGTCTCACCCACATTTGTGTAACACACATCTGCCTTAGGCATTGCATGTGAAGTTGTGGCCTGTCTTGACTGTCCATTTCTCCAAGGCTTTTTTATACTGTGTTGCTCGGAGTTGATTTTGTGCCAGTTGCTGTGTCTAATGCTGTGTGTATTTTATCAGGTCCTTTTGTCTGGGGCTGTGGCAAAAACTGAAAGCCATTAGTCGTCCACTGTGTGAGGTGCTTTCGGGGTTGCAATCTGTATAGTGTATCACTTAGCGACCCCACAATTATTATTACCGCTCGATAAATACTGTTAATGACACTATGGGCATCATTTAGTAGTTTCCTAATTTGTCAAAGTGTTCGTTTGACCTATAATATTTCATTCCAGTTGATTGTTTTTGAATCCTCAATCCCTCTTCTACCCCTCTTCTACCCCTCTTCTACCCCTCTTCTACTACCCCTCTACTACCCCTCTTCTACACCTCTTCTACCCCTCTACTAGCCCTCTACCCCTCTACCCCCCTCAACCCCTCTTCTACCCCTCTACCCCTCCACCCCTCTACCCCTCTTCTACCACTCTACCCCTCTTCTACCACTCTACCCCTCTTCTACCCCTCTACCCCCCCTCTACCCCCCTCTACCCCTCTACTACCCCTCTACTACCGCTCTACCCCTCTTCTACCCCTCTACCCTACCCCTCTTCTACCCCTCTACCCCTCTTCTACACCTCTACCCCTCTTCTACACCTCTTCTACCCCTCTACCAATCCTCTACCCCTCTTCTACCCCTCTACCCCTCTTCTACCCCTCTTCTACCCCTTTTCTACCCCTCTACTACCCCTCTACCACCCCTCTTCCCCTCTACTACCCCTCTTCTACCCCTCTATCCCTCTTCTACCCCTCTATCCCTCTTCTACCCCTCTATCCCTCTTCTACCCCTCTATCCCTCTTCTACCCCTCTATCCCTCTTCTACCCCTCTTCTACCACCCTTCTACCACTCTTCTACCCCTCTACCCCTCTTCTACCCCTCTACCACCCCTCTACCACCCTTCTACCCCTCTACCCCATCCCTCTTCTACCCTGCGGTGGACTAAGTGGCAGCCGGAGCCTGATAGCACTGCTTGTCCTTTAAGAGAAAAAAAAGCATTGGCATAGCCAATAGGTCTCGCCTTTGGGACCTTATAAGTGTTTAGTTATGCAGCACAATATCCTTGGTACAACAACATCAACTGTTGCATGGCTAAGCACTTATAAGGTCCCAAAAGCGAGACCTATTGGCTATGCCAATGCTTGTTTTACTGGGGGCTGGTTTTGCAGAAGCGCTGCAATATCGCCCCCCCAGTAACAAAAGCAGCAACTAAGCGTTTCCAGGCTCCCGGGCCCAGGCAGTACCTCACTAGGCACTAGTCTGAGAAAATTGCCAGGGCTGCTTTGGGTTCCCAGTCCGGCCCTGGCTACAGGGGACAGAGAGAAGCAGGCAGTCATGAGGGCAGGCACGTGCACAGTTAGTGCTTGTTTCTTCATGCTATCCCGCACAGATCCTGCCATCTCCTTCTACTACATGACCCTCTGAAGGCTTTGCCTTTGATAATAGGAGGTAGGTACCTGCGTTTTGGCACAGCTCCTGTCAGGTCTTAGTTGATACGCATTAGTGTCTTGGAATAACCTGCTGCTTTTTGGCAGTGTGTGTCTTCCCTCACAAGAGAGGCACCCCCTCATACTCTAAAAATGCACATTCTTGCATGGTGTGGGGGCATGTGTCGGAGGGTGTTCAGCACAGTAGCTCCTCTCATACCAGACGCAGCAGTGGGAGGGCAGCAGACCAGTCTGTTAATCTCTCTTCCTCATGGATTGGTGAAACTCTTCAGGGCCGGACTGGCTGCAGCGGGTGTTTTCCCGGGAGGCTGGAAGGGTGGGGGTCATATTTGCAGCGGTGGGGGCTGTTTTTGTAACTGGTGGCCGGTTTTCAGCGGTGCTGTTATATTAGACCCCCAGTAACCAATGCAGCAGGGGGGCTGCTACGTCAAAATTGCCCGGGCTGCTTTGGGTTCCCAATCCGGCCCTGAAACGCTTCCTTAAATGTCCCCAAGGGCAAAGAATGATAACACTCTTCCCTATACAGATGAGTATTCCTCCTACTAACATTGTAACATAGTTTAGACCATCTAATGACCCTAAAATATATGTTTCTTCAGTGGCCTTCATATCGTTAAATCCTATGTGTTGTTCAAGTATAGTGTACTATGAATCTCTATTTTTCAGAACAAAAAGGCATTATTGGATGTTTCCTGATTTACTTACTCGTTTTATGCTGTCCTTCTAAATGTTTGTTTTTTGCAGTTATTAAACTTTTGGTATCTAACATGTTAATTTTGCAGTTTTACTTCTATTTTCAGAAGAGCAAGAGGAAAGGGCACGAGTACACAAACATTAAATATTCTTTATCGGACCAGACAGCTGGGGATCAGAGTCCCCTCCCACCATGTACTCCAGTTCCAACTCCAACCCTTCCAGAGTAAGTCAAATATTACATTAATGTGCAGTCACATTTTTTGTTTTCATTTACCCTCCATCTTTTCTTTTGTGTCTTACACAACAATGAACATTTTCAGTTTCTGCATGTTTTATATCACCTCTTAGTACCCATGGGATTTCCCAGCATAACTGCCCCATCACCCATTGTTCTGACAGTCTTAATGTCTTATTGGTGAGATTTACCTCCAACTACATGAAAAGGATGTCATTGCATGCGGTTCATCACTTCCACCTAAATTTTCAAATGTGTTCTTCAAACATTTAATTAGACATAGTTTCTGATGATACATTTTCATGCAGTTACCCTATAAATTATCCTTCCTGGCATTAGACTGGTCTGGAAATGCTTTTCCCAAGCACTTATACATAATTGACTCCTGCCATGTGGTGCCATCTTGCTTCAGACATGACAACACCGAAATAAATTAGGTGTCAGTCATTTTATAAACATCAGTTCGGAATGTCTCTGCTGTTCTGCAATTAGACAGGGACAACTTCCATCCAACTCCTGATCTTGACCATTGAAATCGGTTCCAGAACCGATACATTCAGTATGCAACCTGGGTGTCTATTTTGACGAACAGTTCTCAATGTTAACACAGGTGAACAAAACAGTAGCAGTATGCTATGGTCTATTAAGAAGCTTGAAGATAATTGTCCCAAAGCTTCCACAGCCTTTCAGAAGACTTGTGGTACAGGTCTCTATAATGAGCAGATTGGAATATTGCAGCGCCTTACTTCTAGGATGTCCAGAATATCTGCTCAAAAGGATCCAGGTGCTGACTGCTAAGCTAGCGCTAAACAAAGTGAGAAGGGACTCCACAACCAAAACTCTGCAGGAACTTCACTGGCTCCCTGTAAAGGAGCGTTGCAAATTTAAAGCCCACTATATATTACATAGGGTGTTATATGGTGCAGGACCCAGGGCTTTACAGCGAAAAGTAACACCATATAGACCAGCCCGAAGGCTGAGGTAATCCGACGCCCACCTAATATCTGTGCCCCCTTTTAAAAAAACACAACAGGGAGGCAAAGCTAAGTTTCAGGAAAGACTTAGACGTGGCTTTTTCCCCGGTAGGAAGGACAAAGGATAATCATACAAATTATTGTCTCACTCCCTCTGACAGTAGTCCATAAGAACTGATAGTCATGCAGCGCCAAGATGCCCGTTGGGTGGGTTACATCACGGAGTGCGGAATCAGTATTCAATGTGTGCATATGTGGGATTTGTATCCTTGGAGTCTTAAGGGGTATCGAGCCTCCGATTCCTTGCACCCGTAATATTCTGTATATTGTTCTATATAAACTGCCTTTTGTATTGTAAGATAGGTGCATTAGAAATTACCCCATACCCCTTGCTTTGTGTGTTTTTTATGATTCAGACATTGAAAAAGATGAGGCTGAGATTTCTGGGTCTGACGGCTGACCCTGCACAGGTTGAGGACTTCTTGTGTGCTATGCTGGAGCTGTTAAAGACAGCTCCTTCACCCTGTGGAATGCTCCCCAAGGGGATCACTTCCCTGTTATTTTGTCGACTACTAATGCCATGCCTCCACAAGTTCCAGTGTCTATGAAAAACTCTGAGCCTGCCAAGTTGCCATTGCTTCGTTTGGTTGAATCCCCCTTCACTGCCAACACAGACATGCTTCACAGAGGAGTCCATTGTGCCAATTCCAAAGCCATCAACGTCGAATAAAATTATACGTGTGGCAAGGGAAAAAGCTAAGGCACACTCTAACAATGTTCCATGGCAGTGCTCCTCTGTAGAGCTCACAAATTTGCCCAAATGGAGGAGATTGTAATGCCTGATGAAAAATATGGAAATACGTATCATGGTGATTCAGAGGACACTAAACTCCTCCCCCATTATACTTCCAATGCTGGCTTATATCTAGACTTGCATAATGTGAGTGACCTGGACTCTTCACCAGAAGGGGGACATCCCTTAACCTTGTGGCCATCCTTCAGACGAAGTTTCCTCATTTGCAAATGTAGTACAAATAGGTGCTGAAATCTTGCAGTTGACCCTCCCACACATGCAACACCAGTAGGGGGCAGGATAAAGGGCTTCAACACCACCTGGAAGTCATGTACTGTGAGACAATGGGTTCTGCCCATCAATCCGCCTGGATTCTTTCACTTTTTGATCACATGGTTTTTGACCTTTTTCACTGTGGGTGAAACTCGCAACTGGTGACTCACCCATGGTAAACTCACGGTAAATGGACTGCGCATGTTTACCGCCAGTGTCTGCCTATTAAAATAAGGCCACTGCGACACAGCACACGTGTGCACATGTGTTAGGGCTGCTCGTGGAAGACTCCTATGGTGCGCAGCCCGGTCACTGCGCACAGGTAGCCTGGCGCAGAGGGGACTCTGCATGATTTGTAATTGACCTGAGGTAGGCCTCATAATGTTAGTGTACACTCATAGGGAAAGTCAGTGTGGTTTACTGTTTTGTCTGCAATGACACTCCATTATACACCTATGGGGAAGACATCTGTAGAGTGCAGCTTTGCTTCCCTTTGGCCTACAAAGACCAGTGACGTATCGAACTGGGGTTGAATCTGTATGTCAAACCCACATATAAGAGTTCCAAGAAGATCTCTGTACCGCTTAAGAGTCATCCAGGATTGTCATATTTCTCTGGCTCAGCTCAGGATCAGAGCCCAGGACCTTTGTCACCCGGCTGTGCCAACTTAATTACATTACTCTCCAGCAGCAGGAACAAACACCACCCCACACAAAAGGAGCAATCAATAGTGCTTCACTCAGCTCCTGAGCAGGAAAGGAGTGTGGTTGAAAGATCTGCATCCATCAATTTGCTGTCACACTGTACTAGTGATGGACCTGCCAAGCCCAGTAAGCAGAGGGGGAGCCCAGACCTGTGGAGCCAACACAGAAGGGCGCTCCTCTTCTTAATTTGATGGAAAAGGCCATGGCAGTGATGTCAATGAGGGGTGAAGCTGAGGCCTCCAGAGGAGATGTGACTCATGACTCCTGTGTTACGCCATTTAGAATTGTCCCAGCATGCTGTTCAGGAGGGTTGGGACAAGGCCAGAGAGGTGATATAGCACCTCAGGATAGGCAGAGGTGCCTCGCTTCTGGCACCTTCCGCCCTCACTTAAAATGTCTTGTGCAAGGGGAGAGCTCTCTCTTGGTAGTGATTTTCTGCTGGACACTGGGACTGGAGGCGGCAGCCATGGACAGCTGGAGGAGGAACCCTCAAATATCCATCTGGACAAAGGACTCTGACCACAATTGTTCAGCTGTGGTGGATGTGACGTGGTCAGCGGACGTGCATTTCACTCTTTTACCCGCATCATACTGTCAGTCTGTGTTATGAGCCTCGCTTCAGTGCCCTCACTGGAGCTAATGGTATATCACATTACATTTGAAAAGTAAAGCGCTGTTTGTGCAGGACTGCGTTTGTCTCGTTAAGATTTCTTTCCACTGAAGTTTTGTGAACTCTCTTGAACCCTTGTGATTACAAGCTCATTAGAGGGAAAGCAAGGCTGGGATTTCCTTCACTAAACTTTACAGCCCTGTGTTTATGGTGTCCGTGTTTATATTCTGACAAATAGCTTTTGCAGCCTTAATAAAACACCATGGTTTGCTGCAAGCAGGCATTCGAAATGCAAGCAATAAAAACCAATTGTCAGGACATAAAGAGGGGCCTATAAACAGATGATGGCTGGCTGCATTTGATTGGCTGGGTAGATAGTGGAGGTAGTCTTGATGGGCTCAGACTGTAGTCTGTAAATTTCGGGGAAGAAAATCCCAGCCTTAACTTTGATGCGCATGCTCATCTTGTGACGCTGACCTGAGGTTTAGCAGATGTGCAGTGCATCTTGATTTGCACCACACAGAATCCCCAACCATCATTTGTATAACTCCAGTGGTTGCGTAGGATGGCATTGCATTGGTGAAAACCTTTGCGGGTTCAGCATTTCTTCTGCAACTTGCAAGCAATAATAGAACACCTTCTAGAACTAGTATATATGTTCTATTTTAATAAGGCATTCTATAACTTCTTGCAAGTTGCAGAAGGAATGCTAAACCTGTCCCCCAAATGTTAGCGTAACTGGTGACGTCCAGAACATATTTCCTGCCGTGAAGGTGCTGTGCATTCAAAATGCATCCCCTGTACTCAGAAGTACAAGCTGCCCAGAATGCTCAGAAAGTTTTCAAAATGTGCTCTGCAGTGAAGTGCAATTCTGCCACTTAACTGGACAGCAAATGTGCAACTTCCATTCTTGGCCTGAGGATGCTGTTGAAAAAGTGCAGCACTTACCATCAGCATCCTCAGGCCCACAATGGAAGTGCATCTGGTCAAGGTCTATGGATCTGGTGTGCCATAATTAAACGCTGAAGTGGTGTTGGAACAATTTTAAGAGTGGGAGTACTCCCCTCACTGTTGTATCACTGAACTCATAGGGCTTGTGAAAAATGCAAAGGTAGCACAAAGCACAAGTGTCACAAATGAGATACGTCCATCCATCAAGAACTTGATGAGAGTGTAGTATGTAACTGGTGGTGGTGCATTTTGGGGCACACTTGCAAATATATTACTAAAGGATGGTGCAGTAGCACACTGTCATTCACAGATAGCACATTTCCATTGAAATGGCCACCACATTTTCAAATCATGCAGTTCTACTGATAATATTATAAAGCAATGATTTGCCCACTCTTTTTTTCAAAAAAAGAATTCCCCCCGATTATGCCTTATGATAGTTAGGCTCACTCACGACTATTACACCTCACCACTTTCAAATGTCACCAGCCGCCACAGCAGTTGCCCCCAGGACCAGGGGGCTCTCCCCAGGGCCAGGGAAGCTGGTTCCCTTATACCCACAGAGGACTAATTGGGGGAAAGACTGGACTCCTGCGCCAAGGAGAAGAGAAGCTCCAAAGGAGAAAAAGGAGAAAGGCTGGCGTAGGAAACCTGTGGAACCAGCCTCCTGCATAGTTTGCCACCTTGGAGACCTGGGAAAAGTGCTCCAGGTGGCTAGGGCTTGCCACCAAGAGCAAAAGGAGCCCAAGAACAAGCAAAACGACTCAACAGTCCTGAGAGATCAGCAGGAGAAGTATTTGACCTTTGACCCCTGCGCGACACCGGATCACGTGGAGGTCCGCTGCTGGGCGATTCTCTACCCTCGGCGTGGGCCAGGGCCTGGGGGTCACTGCAAGAAGCATCCACCATTTCTTTTTTTAACCCTGGTAGGGGCGTGCATGGTACTCCCTTCCGAGAGCTCAGGAGGCCCGGGGACCCCAACCCCCAGGCTGGTTCCTTGTTCTGGTGGATCCCGGGACCCCACTCACAGCCCGATGTGCCAGAGAGACAGGGTAGGCGGGCCTGGGATCCCCAACTCCGAACCCCGGCAGAGAGGAGAAGGTCGGGGAGTGCCACCGCACTCCCCCATTGGTGGTGGATCTTCCCCGCTCCCCGTGTGTAGGGGAAGTGGACGGCCACAACCAAAAGAAAGCAGAGGAAAGAGAACTGCTGGCACCTGCTGCAGCATAGAGGAGTGCTGCTCAAGCTTGGAGCTGGCTGGGGGGAGCCAGGGGTGGACTCCCTCAAATAAAAAAATAAAAAGCTGCGCAACGCATGGCCGCTCAGCAAAAAAAGAAAAAACTAAGGCAGTGGCTCTCCTCGGTGCAGCGGGAGAGCCACTCATTAGGTATTCACGCTCCCGAGGAGGGCTCATAAAGCCCTCTGGGGATTGCATTTGGCCGAAAGACTCCTAGATGTGATGGCCCCAGGATGGCACAGGCACCACCAACGCCAAAGGAATGTGCTGGGGGCGGCTGTAGGGGTGCAAAGGAATTCAATAAGGATACTGACCCTAAGTTAGGAGGATCCAGCAAAGAAAGCACAACCCACGATTCCTTTTCCAAGCACTACCCAGGTTGGAGATAAAGTTGTACAGCTGGGAGTGCAGCGCCCTCTAGGGGCCAAGTGTATGGCTTCAGTTTTTGTGGCCTGAGGTGTTTAGAGAAAGATACATGTTGTAAAGCGCTCGTAGGGGCTAATTCTGTGGTTACATGTTGTGTGATCAGATTGTGATGCCCTCTAGGGGCTGTTTTTATAATTGCGTTTTTATGGGTTGAAAGTATATTGGACCTAAGGTTTGTCAACAGGTTTATCAAGACAAAAAACTTGCTAGATGTTAAAACAGTTTTGGAAGAAAAAGAATATCTGTCAAATGTCGGCTTAAAAGATGCCTACATTCATTCTCCCATTCATCCCTCGCACAGACAATTACTTGTGTTTGTGTTGAAAGGGATACATGATCCGGTCAAAATGTTGCACTTTGGTATCAAGTCTGAGCTACGGGTGTTCACCAACACACTGGCAGTGGTTGGAGAAAACAGATTTATTTAAGGAGCCAAAAGACTCTTCCCCTTACGTACTCATACACTACCTCAGTCAAACCTAAACCTAGTTGTAAGAGGACTCATGAGACCACCCTTTGAGCCCATGCGCAAAGCTTCACTTAAGTTTTTATCTCTTCATTCCTTGTAGCAATCACATCTATCAGAAGAGTAATTGAATAACAAGTACTCACTGTACAGAAACTTTACATAACAATTTGAAAAGATAAGATCATTATGAGAACAAATCCAAAGTTCCTTACAAAGGTCGTGTTACAGTTTTACATCAACCAAACAATTATATTACCAGCTTTCTTTCAGAATCATATCAATGCTGCGAAAAGGGCGCTGCACACCCTAGAGGTGAGGAGAGCAATTATATATTAGCTTCAAGAATCAAAAGAAGATAGAAATTCTACACAGTTGTTTATGGCGCATTCCACACTGGCACTGGGCACAACAGTAACAAAAAACACGATTGCTAGGTGGATAGTACAGACAATTGAACACTGCATTATCTGATAAACAGTTGCAGGCAAAACCAAGAACTCAGCCTACTAGGATGAAAGGGGCCACTCCAGCTTTCTTAGCTAGTGTATCTTTACAAGATATATATAAAGTGGCTACATGGTCATCAAAACATATCTTCACAAAACATTACTATGGTGAAGTCAGCAATGGAAAAGAAATGGCAATGGGACAATCAGTTCTCAAAAGCATATTCTCATCCATCACCTCATCAAACTCCCCTCCACAGGGGGAATCACACCGCCACTTAGTTGATGCACAGCATGTGAATCTAGCAAACACCTCACACTGCGAAAGAAACCAGAAATTATAGGTTCGAGGCATGTGAGCCGTAGATCACATGCTTTGCATACTCCTGCCATCTAGTGTTGGGTCCGGATGTTTGCAAGTTGTTTTTCTTCGAAGAGGTCTTTCCAGTTACGAGGTAAGGTGACTCCTCCTTTCGGTGATAGTGCGCATGGGCATCGACTCCATTGTTAGATTATTTTTTTTCCGCCATCAGGTTCGGACGTGTATTGCTGTGCTCCGGTTCGAAGCCGTTCTTCGGGTTCCCCTAGGTGCGCAATCCACTCTACCCGCGTCTGTATTGTCTTGTACGCGCATCCCAATTCTCCGTATATCGTATTGGTTGAAGAAAATTTTTATTTCGATCAGAACACTCATGGAAAGGCCGTCGGGCCTAACCGCGTCAATCCACCTCGCAGTCGATGGAATAGACTCCATTTAATTCTGTCCTCGGTGCCACACAAAGTATCCACGCACCAACTCACACGAAGTGTGCAACTTGTGCTTGTCTCCGGAGCACAACGAACAGGACTGTGACGCGTGCAAATCGTTTCGATCGAAGAAAACGCTCCGCGATCGTCTGGCTTGACGTCGTGAAATGCAAAGCCAGAACATGGAATACACGCCGGACATCTTCGGTGAAGGATCCGAGCAAGAAGAATTCGATGCACAAGGGGCCGAAGAGGAGCAGGAAGAACCTGTATCTATTTCGGAATTGGACTCCGAGATGGAAGACGACATACCGCAAGGTCATGAGTACCGAACATCCCTTGCCCCGAAATCCAATCCAGACCAAACAAAAGGCTTCGGTTCCACCTCTGGGCCACAGTCGACACCGAGGAGATGTTTCTAACGCCCCGCCTCTCGGTTCGGCACCGAAATACATCGTTAAGCCTTCCGGCTCGGCATCGAGTTGGCCAAAGTCAGGGCTCGGCATCGAGTTGGCCAAAGTCAGGCACCGAGCCGAAACCCTTGGGCTCGAAGCCGAAGACTGCTTCAGAGCCCAAACCCTCGATGCCGAAATCAAAAACGGCTTCAGAATTCAAACCTTCCGCGCCGAAAAGTCTTTCCACCCCGACACCGAGTCCTCGCTGCCGAAACCAAAAAATTATCCTTCGAAGCTGTAGGATCCGATTTTCGATGTCCCACCTCCCAAATTGGACCCAAAACAAAAGGAACTTTATATTAATCCTGATACAGGACATCTTCTTACCAAACTGCCTCAGAAGCGCAAACCTGAGTCAGAGGACATACATTATACGATTCTTTTAAAGAGGAAAAATGTTGGTACTAACCCTTCTCCTCCTCTTCCTCTACCACGTTCCCCTGCACATTCACCACCTTTTCCAGCATTAGAACATTTACTTATCACACCAACTAACTCTCCACCACCACAGCCTGATGATGATGATGGAGATACTCACTTACCAGTAGATCCATGGAGAGACTATAATACTGATTCACCTACTGACAATGACCCAGACCTTTACACTGCAAAGCCTTCCCCTCCTGACGACAACGTAGGGTATTTAGAATTACTTGCTAGAGCTGCAGAATATCACGGGGTACAACTACACAAAGAATCCCTAGGAGAAGATTTCATGTAGTAGTTCACATAGATCCAGTCAGACTCTCCCTATGCTCAAGGGCATGATAAGACATGCCGATAATATATTCAAAGACCCTGTTCGTGCTCGTATTCTAACTCCCAGAATAGACAAAAATTATAAGCCTGCTCCGTCGGATCCAGTCTTTATTAAGGGGCAGTTACCACTAGACTTGCTGGTTGTCTCCAGTGCACGTAAACGGGCCAATTCACAAACCTCGGGGGATGCCGCCCCTCCGAACAAAGAGTCAAAATTATTAGACGCTTCTGGTAAGCGAGTAGCCGCCCAGATAGCTAATCATTGGCGCATTGCCAACACCCAGGCCCTATTAGCCTGGTATGATAGAGCGCACTGGGACGAAATGGAGCAATTGCTCCAATATCTCCCAGATGAACACAAAGCTAAAGCTCAGGATTTAGTACAAGAAGGAAAGCTCACCTCCAATTCCTCTATTAGATGTGCTTTAGATGTTGCTGACACCACAGCTCGAGAGATTAAAACTAGTGTGTTACTCAGGAGGCACGCCTGGTTAAGGCTTTCCGGTTTTAAACCTGAAGTCCAACAATCCATCTTAAATACCCCATTTGACAAAAAGCATCTCTTCGGGCCTGAAGTAGATCAGGCATTGGAGAAAATGAAAAAAGACATTGAGGTAGCTAAATCAATGGGAGCCCTACAGTCTCCTTCAAATCGTGGCTCCATTTACTGTGGAGGGTCCAAGACCATATCCTCAGACAATAATGCTGCCTGGTACAAAGGCAAAAATCAATCTTTCTCCCCAAGAGGCTTCTTTAGAGGAGGATACAGAGGGAACAATGACAAAGGTAGGGGCAAGGGTTCTACACCACGTAATTCCCCTTCCACTAACAAGTAGTGACTTACCTGTCCTTCCCCCGATCACTTAACACCTGTCGGGAGACGTCTTCTACAATTCCTCCCCATTTGGCAATCTATAACTACAGACAAATGGGTGTTCGGAATTATTCAACATGGTTATTTCCTGGAGTTTACCACCAATCCCCCAAACATTCCACCGCGTTCTTGCAAAATGTCACCAGAACATTTACACGTGCTCAAACAGGAAACCCAGTCTCTATTGATGAAAGGAGCCATAGAGCCTGTACCGTTACAATATCAAGGGTCAGGCGTGTACTCCCTGTATATTCTAATTCCCAAAAAGGACGGTTCCTTAAGACCTATTCTGGACCTCAGAGAACTAAACCACTACATACTGTCAGAACATTTCCACATGTTGACACTTCATAAGTGCTCCCACTTCTACAGCAGGGCGACTTTATCTCTACTCTAGATTTCAAGGACTCATATTTCCACATTCCATTACATCCCGCTCATCGCAAATATCTCAGATTTGTGATAGCGGTGTCAACATTACCAATTCAAAGTACTACCATTTGGTACTACCAGCAAGAGCCTTCATGCAACTGCTAGGAATGATGGCGTCTTGCATCGTGATTGTTCCCCATTCAAGACTTCATATGCGTCCCCTTCAAGAATGCTTAGTCAGTGGAACCAGTCGCAGGGTCAATTAACCGATCTAGTGTTGGTAGATGGCCGCACCCATCGCTCTTTGCAGTGGTGGAACCCACAAAATGTATACAAATGGCAGCCCTTCATCGATCCTGTTCCCCAGACAGTGCTAACAGCAGACGCATTGCACACTGGTTGGGGTGTTCCCTTGCACGATCACACAATCCAAGGATTGTGGAGCCTAAAGCACCAAAGTCTACATATAAGTCACCTAGAACTACTAGCAGTGTTTCTAGCGCTCAGAGCCTTTCAAATTCACCTCATAGGCAAGGCTGTCTTAGTTCGCACGGACAACATGACAGCTATGTGCTATATACAAAAACAGGGGGGACACATTCTCTCCAGCTGTCACGTCTAGCACAAGACATTTGAAAATGGGCTATGCACCAAAAGATTTATCTCCTGGAAGAGCATCTTCCTGGAGTAAACAATCAGATTGCAGACCTTCTCAGCAGACAGAAGCAGCAAATCCACGAGTGGGAACTTCATCCTCAGGTTCTCCTCCCCTACTTTCAGCAATGGGGATTTCCCCACATAGACCTGTTCGCCACAGCACAAAATGCAAAATGTGCAAGCTTCGCCTCCAGGTTCCCACACCAGCTCTCCAAAGGCAATGCCCTATGGATGAACTGGTCAGGGGTATTTGCTTACGCTTTTCCGCCTCTCCCACTCATTCCACTGGCAGTTCAGAAGCTCAGGCAAACATCCCTCACACTGATTCTCATAGCTCTCACATGGGCACGTCAACCCTGGTTCACCCCCCTGCTGGAGCTATCAGTAGTTCCATACCAAAAGCTGCATCTCACCTCCAGTCTCCTCACTCAGAGCCATGGAGAAATCAGGCATCCAAATCCCAAAGAACTGAACCTGGCGATCTGGCTCCTGAAATCATAGAGTTTGGTTATTTACAATTACCACCAGACTCTATGAATATCCTAAAAGAGGCTAGAAAGCCTACTACCAGGGCATGCTATGCAGCAAAATGGAAACGGTTTGTTATCTATTGTAACAATAACAATATCAATCCTCTTGATGCTTCGTGCAGAACATCATTTGTTATCTGTTACATTTACAGCAATCTGGACTAGCCTACACATCCATTCGCTTATATCTAGCAGCAGTAGCTGCATACTTACAAAACAGACAACACCTATCTCTATTCAGAGTACCAGTGATTAAAGCCTTCATGGAAGGATTAAAAGAGTGATACCACCAAGAGTCCCACCTGCAACAGTATGGAACTTAAACATATACAAGGCTAATGGGTCCACCATTTGAACCAATGCATAGGTGTCAATTACAATTCCTCTCATAGAAGGTTGCTTTCCTCATAGCAATAACTTCACTAAGGAGAGTTGGTGAACTCCAGGCATTAACTATACAAGAGCCCTTCTTTCAACTTCACAAAGACAGAGTGGTTCTTCGAGCCAATCATAAATTTCTCCCTAAAGTAGTTTCTGCTTTTCATATTAATCAATCGGTTGAGTTACCTGTGTTCTTTGCTCAACCTGATTCTGTAGCAGAACGAGTTCTACACACACTTGATGTTAGAAGAGCTCTACTATATTACGTGGAAAGAACAAAAGAATTTCGTAAAACAAAGCAACTCTTTGTTGCTTTTTCTCCACCACACAAAGGCAATACCATATCTAAATCAAGCATTGCAAGATGGATTGTAAAATGTATCCAGACATGTTATATCAAAGCAAAAAGAACTTTGCTAATTCCCCCTAGAGCGAATTCCACTCGCAAAATAGGGGCTACTATGGCCTTAGGGAATGTTCCCCTAGCTGACATCTGTAAGGTAGCAACATGGTCTACACCGCACACATTCACCAAACACTATTGTGTAGATGTGTTATCAAGACAACCATCTAATGTAGGCCAGGCAGTACTTAAAACACTGTTTCAGACAACTACAACAACTATAGGTTAGCCACCGCTTTGGGGGTGTACTGCTGTATAGTCTATGCAAAGCATGTGATCTACAGCTCACATGCCTCCAACGGATAATGTTGCTTACCCAGTAAGCATCTGTTCTTGGCATGTAGAGCTGTAGATTCACATGGCCCACCCGCCTCCCTGGTGTCCTGTAGTTGTTGCAGTTTCTCAGTTTACATGCATACGCATGGACATCTCTATTCTACACTTACTAACCCCATTCTCACCCTCTGCGGGAAAACAATCTAACAATGGAGTCGATGCCCATGTGCACTATCACCGAAAGGAGGAGTCCCCTTACCTCGCGACTGGAAAGACTTCTTCGAAGAAAAACTACTTGCAAACATCCGGACCCAACACTAGATGGCAGGAGTATGCAAAGCATGTGAATCTACAGCTCTACATGCCAAGAACAGATGCTTACTGGGTAAGTAACATTATCCGTTTGCAGCTTGATGGTCTTCTGGATTCACATGCGACCCTCCCTCATCCCCAATGAAGGGGCATACTGGAAAGAAAAGACAGACATCTAAAATGGTCACATTTTGGGGCATCGAGGACCTATGGTCAACAAAATACGCAAGTCCCGCCTACATTTATTTCCACCAAGGACAGCAAAAAATGACTTTTTTGACTATGGCGCTTTTGGACCTAACCATTAGATGGTGGAATTATGCACAGCATGTGACTCTAGGAGGCCCTCAAACTGCAAAACTATAATTATTCTTAAGTAACTGCTTTCTTTCTACCCAAGGTAGTCTCATCTTTCTACATCAGTTAGACCATTGTGTTGCCTGTCTCTTCTTCTCGCAACCAGACTCTGTATTAAATCAATCAATCACAAGATTTGTAAAGCGCACTACTTACCCGCGAGGGTCTCAAGGCGCTGAGGGAGAGGAGGGGGGGTGTTGCCGCTACTGGTCGAATAGCCAGGTCTTGAGTCGTCTCCTGAAGGTCAGCAGGTCTTGGGTCTGTCGTAGGTTGAGGGGAAGGGTGTTCCAGATCTTGGCGGCGCGGTGGGAGAAGGATCTGCCCCCGGTGGTGGTTCTCCGGATGCGCGGGACAGTGGCCAGGGAGAGGTCGGCGGAGCGTAGCTGACGGTTGGGAACATAGGAGAGTCGACTGTTGAGGTAGGCTGGGCCGGTTTTGTGGAGTGCCTTGTGTGCGTGGATCAGGAGTTTGAAGGAGATTCTCTTGTCGACGGGGAGCCAGTGCAGGTTTTTCAGGTGGGGGGTGATGTGGCTGTGGCGTGGAATGTCGAGGATCAGGCGTGCAGAGGCGTTTTGGATTCTTTGCAGTCGTTTGATGAGCTTGGTCGGGGCTCCTGCGTAGAGGGCGTTTCCGTAGTCGAGTCTGCCTCTGACGAGGGCCTGGGTGACTGTTCTTCTCGTGTCTGTCGGGATCCACCTGTAGATCTTGCGGAGCATGCGGAGGGTGTTGAAGCAGGAGGAGGAGACTGCGTTGACTTGCTTGGTCATGGTGAGCGTTGAGTCGAGAATGACTCCCAGGTTGCGTGCGTGGTCGGTTGGTGTCGGGGGTGCCCCCAGTGACGAGGGCCACCAGGAGTCGTCCCAGGCTGATGGGTTGGAGCCGAGGATGAGGATCTCCGTCTTGTCTGTGTTCAGCTTAAGTCGGCTGCACTTCATCCAGTCGGCGATGGCTTTCATTCCTTCGTGGAGGTTGGATTTGGCGGTGAGGGGTCCTTGGTGAGGGAGAGGATCAGTTGAGTGTCGTCGGCATAGGAGATTATGTTGAGGTCGTGCTGTCGGGCGATGCGTGCGAGTGGAGCCATGTAGATGTTGAACAGTGTCGGGCTGAGGGAAGATCCCTGGGGTACGCCGCAGATGATCTCAGAGGCTTCGGATCGGAATGGGGGAGGCGGACGCTCTGGGTTCTGCCGGAAAGGAAGGAGGTGGTCCAATCCAGGGCCTTGTCTCGGATCCCTGCGTCGTGGAGGCGTGTGCGTAGTGTGCGGTGGCAGACAGTGTCGAAGGCGGCGGAGAGGTCCAGGAGGATGAGGGCCGCCGTCTCGCCGTTGTCCAGCAGGATCCTGATGTCGTCTGTGGCGGCGATGAGGGCGGTCTCGGTGCTGTGGTTGCTGCGGAATCCTGACTGGGAGGGGTCCAGGATGCTGTTATCTTCGAGGTAGCGGGTGAGCTGTCTGTTGACGATCTTCTCGATGACCTTAGCTGGGAATGGAAGCAGGGAGATGGGCCGGAAGTTCTTGAGGTCGCTCGGGTCCGCCTTGGGTTTTTTGAGTAGGGCGTTGATCTCGGCTTGTTTCCAGCTCTCTGGGTAGGTCGCGGTCTCGAAGGAGAGGTTGATGACGTTGCGCAGGTGGGGTGCGATGGAGCTGCCGGCTTTGTTGAAGATGTGGTGTGGAAAAGGGTCTGTTGGGGAGCCGGAGTGGATTGTGCCCATGGTCTTGATTGTGTCCTCGGTGTTCACGTTGACCCAGGCTGTCAGGGGGTCGTGGTCGATGGGGTGCGGCGGGTCTGATGTGTCGGGGCCTGTTGGGGTCGTCCGGGAGTCGAAGCTGTCGTGGATGTCGGCGATCTTGCGGTGGAAGAAGGTGGCGAGGGAATCACACAGGGCTTGCGACGGCGGGATGTCGTTGGCGTTGGAGCTGGGGTTGGAGAGTTCCTTCACGATGCTGAAGAGCTCCTTGCTGTTGTGTGCGTTGTTGTCGAGGCGGTCTTTGAAGGAGGTCCTCTTGGCGGACCTGATGAGGTGATGGTGGTTGCGGATGGCGTCTTTGTGGGCTGCGCGGCTGTCCGGCGTCTTCTCGCTGTGCCATTTGTTCTCCAGTCTCCGGCAGGTGCGCTTGGATGCTAGGAGTTCCGGGGTGAACCAGCTGGCTCTCTTGCTGGTGTCTTTGTAGGTTGGTTTTTTCAGCGGGGCTAAGGTGTTGGCGCAGTCCATCCATCGTCTGAGATTGCGGGCGTCGGGGTTGGAGGGGTCGTTGGGTGGGCTGAGTGCGAGGTTTGTCTGGAGTTGGTCTTCGGTGACTTTGCTCCAGCATCTGCGGGGGATCTGTAGGGTGCGGTGGTGTGCGGCGGGTTTCCAGAAGGTGAAGTGGATGCAGTGGTGGTCGGTCCAGGTGAGTTCGGAGGTGTGGCTGAAGGAGACGTGGGAGCTTGAGGAGAAGATGGCGTCGAGCGTGTGTCCGGCGATGTGGGTCGGCGTCGTGACGAGCTGTTTCAGTCCGAGGTTGGCGAGGTTGTCGATCAGGGTGGAGGAGTTGCTGTCGTTGTTGTTTTCCAGGTGAAAGTTCAGGTCTCCGAGGAGGATGTAGTCGGTGGAGGTCAGGGCGTGCGTGCTGATGAAGTCGGCGATGGAGTCACTGACCTGGGGTCGGGGTCCGGGGGGTCTGTAGATGAGGGTGCCTCTTACGGTGGTGTTGGGATCCGTGTGGATCTGGAAGTGCATGTGTTCGGCGGTGCTGAGAGTGTCGTCGGTGCTGTTCGAGACCCTGATGGTGTCTTTGTGGACGATGGCGATTCCTCCTCCGATTCCGTTGGTGCGGTCTCTGCGGGTGATCTTGTAGCCGTCGGGGATGGCTATGGCGAAGTCGGGTGCGGAGGATTCGTTCATCCAGGTCTCTGTCAGGAAGGCGACGTCCGGTGATGGAAAGGGTCTTATACAATCTAGACTTTAAAGGGCACTCATGTATTATATTGGCAGGACCAAGTACTTCCATAAAACAAACTAACATTTTGTAGCCTTCCTAAACCCTACAAGAGACACAAATTCTAAATGGAGTATTGAGAGATGGATTGTTTAGTGTATCTAGACTTGCTGTGCCAAAGCAAATCTCGCACTCTCCATAAGCAGAAAGGGTGCCACCATAGCTTTCTTTGCAACATTTCTCTAGCTGACATCTGCAAAACTGCCACATTGTCAGGTCCACAAATGTTCACTAAACGCTGTGTGGATATTATAGTCCACCAACATGCAGTGGTTGGCCAGACTGTATTTAGAACTTTGTCCCAAACATCTGCATCATCTGTTCGCTAGCTGTTACTTTTGGGTGGAGATAGCTTTACAGTCAATGCAGAGCAAGCATATCTACAGTCCCAAATCCTATGAACTGAAAATGTTACTCTGTAAACATCTGTTTGTAGTGCAGTAGATTCACACGCGCCCACCCACCTTCCCGGAAGCAGGCATTGATCAGAGATTTCTAATCACCTTTCTTTTACTTTTACCATCCACATTGCACAGTACACATTATACTTGTCTTTGGCATTTCACTCCACTTATATAACTCACCTACTGAGTGAAAAACAATCTAAAGTGGAGGTAATGTCCTTGTGTATTGTCGATTATGGGAGGAGTCACAATATGTATTGTGACACTAAGGGCCATATGTAGGTAATTTCTATTTACCGATTCCTAAATACCGAATTTTACCGATTCGGTATTTAAGAATCGGTAAATAGAATGATAGGTAAACATTCGGTAAATTTTACCGATTCGGTAATATTCGTTATTACCGATTCGGTATTTACCAAATCGGTAATAAGGAATACCTTCCCATTCATTCCTATGGGCCTGGAGGCCCATAGGAATGAATGGAAACCATTCACTATTACCGATTCGGTAAATACCGAATCGGTAATAGGGGGAGCATATTCAAGGGTGGCAGGGTGTCAAATTGACACCCTGTTGCACCCTGAATCGTGCATGTGTGCACATGTGGCACACATACATGCCCTAAGGGCATGTATGTCTGCCACATGGCACTTTAAAAAAGCACAAAATTGCTTTTTAAAAGGTATTCGGTATTTACCACCAACTTGTAGTTGGTGGTAAATAACGAATCCTTAAACCAAAAATGCACTCATTTGAGTGCTCCCTACATAGGATTGAAGGAATCAGTAATTTACCGATTCCTTAAAATAACGAATCGGTAAATTACTGACTCCTTAAATCCGTCCTCCTACATCGCAAAGGGCTAAATACCGGTCGGTAACGGGAAATTTACCGATTTTCGGCCGTTACCGACCGGTATTAGCCCACCTACATATGGCCCTAAATTCTTAGAAAAAACTATTTGCAAATTTCCGGGCCCAACACTAGATAGCAGGAGTATGCAGAGTATGTAAACCTACAGTACTACACACTATGAACAGATGCTTACAGTATGAGTAACAATTCCCTTCTGGTGGATGCATAATCTTCTTGGAGATTCCTCATCACCCTCTCTCCTCTCCTGTGGAGTTAGTGCTATGGCTCTAACTCCACAGGAGATCACAAGGTATGCAAACATCTGCACTGAATTTGTTGCATTCCTTACTCTCTTGGTTCCTTTCCACATGCCTTGATAGAATGCAGAAAAAGTTTGGGATCTAACACCAGCATGCTGGTTGTCACCTATGTTGTCTTCCTGTTGAGGTGGAGTCGCTGCTGAAGCTGCTTGGAACCACCTAGCAGGGTAAAAGCTTTTATAAACCAATCTGATTCCTGGAAGGATAATTCGTAAGATGAGGAACTTGAAGGAAAATTATGTATCCACCAAAAATATAATCACTAAAGGTAAGTAACTTTTTCATCTAGCACTTGATTAATTGAAGTGTTCATCTCTAACTAGAAGCTTAGCTGTACATCTGAAGGGATGGGCCATTGTGGCCTTGTAAGCTAGGTCTGCAGTAAAAAGTTAGAATTAAAATGTTAGATCAGCAAAAGTATAAATACGACAAAGTAGAAACATAAAAAATTTCATTATAAAAGTGAAGAAAATAAAAAAAGTTGTGAAACAAAGCATAGGTCAGAATGGGTTAAGGGATGATGCAAGGAATGA
This sequence comes from Calotriton arnoldi, assembly GCA_963921515.1. Classification (NCBI taxonomy): domain Eukaryota; kingdom Metazoa; phylum Chordata; class Amphibia; order Caudata; family Salamandridae; genus Calotriton; species Calotriton arnoldi. The sequence goes on from CAWUFW010000406.1 coordinate 3,432,001, forward strand.
TGTAAGGTATAAGGGAAGCAACCCCGGGTGGCGAACTCTGCTCCGCCAGCAGTGTTTGTGGAGTTTTGCCAACTCCGTGCTCCGTTAGGAACACGGAGTTCAGGCAAAACTCCGACTGCGTGGCGGAGTGGAGTTAGCCCCTGCGCCACGCTCCACCCTCCCAAGTCCCACTCCCAATAAAAAAAACACTTACCTGCTCTCTGGCATCTCCGGGCTGCCCTCCTCCTCACTGTGGTCTCTCCTCCTCGCCGCCATCCTCGTCCTCGCTACAAACCCCTACGTTGTACGTCTTGCGTGGACTGTGCATGCGCAATGCACGCAAGACGTAAAACGTAGGGGTTTGCGACCGGCGAGGAGGAGGGCAGCCCGGAGACGCCAGAGAGCAGGTAAGTGTTTTTTTTTTTTTTGGGGGGGAGTGGGACTTGGGAGGGTGGAGCGGAGTTCCACTGAGTTTTTTTTTTTTTTTTTTACTCCGTGGAACTCTGCAGAGTGCCACTCCGCGTACTCCGCCCACCCTTAAAGGGAAGGAGGGAAGGTGTACTTGCCAGTGTTAGGGATTGGATTAAAGGTGATAGGGTAAGCAACAGTTAGGCTAGAGTACGGATTAGTTTGTGGTAATGAATCGTATTAGGATTAAAGTAATGGATAATGTAGGCGTAAGTGATGGTGCAGAGGATGTTGAAAGTATAAAATGCGGAAAAAGGGTTACATAGGAGGTGTTATGTGGGAATCAACCCTATAGAGGCAAAGCAACATTGGGGTAAAGTACAAGAAAGCAGGGGAGGGTTGGCTAATGCAGAGGACAAGTAACACTTTGGGATGTAAGATTCACAAATGAATTTGAAATAAAACCACCTTTTTTTAGCCATACTGTTTGACGAAACTTGTTTTTAAATCTACATGTTTATGTTTTTAGTTTCTAAATTTTAAATACAATAAAATACAAATCTAGTTTTCCATATCTGTCTATATTTTGTCTGTTTCTTTTATTTCCTATGGGAAAAATCCAGGGTTGTTAGAAGCAACGTGATGCTTTATAACACCCTCTAAAATATGAAGGGTTAAGTTGAATATTAACATCCTTTATTTCCGTATCTCATCATAGGGCCACTATACCATCTTGTTATGATCATTTGATGGCATGCTGGGCAGTGTTTTAATTCTGACTTCTTCCATATTTTAGGAATAAAATAACTTGCATAATGGTATGCTGCCTGTCTGCTGATGCCCTAGCTGGCAAAATTCAGTAGCCTCTGGAATAATGTTATTGTGTGGCAGTGGCATTTTTCGCATAGCTACGGATTTGCCACATAATCCACTATCTGTTGCATAATCTGCAGATTTTAACAAAAATTAATGTTTCTAGCTCAAACAGATCAAAAATTACTAAAAATGCAGCAACGTGTTGCTGCACAGTGGAAGGCCCTGTGCAAAGGTTAACTGGTCATCTTTCTATTGATTATTGCTATATTTCAGAAATAAAATGGTACTAATGAGGTGCAACCTATGTCCAGACAGTGTTAGCAACTGTAAAAATGACAAAATAATGAAGTGATGCTGTCACAAAATGTGCCGCATTATGCAGCATAATTTGCCTTTTCTTATTGCATAATTTAGTCATCGCTGCCATATAATTTGACTCTTCACTGCTGAATAATTCCAGTGGCCCTGCCTTTAGGGTATTGTGCCAGAATCTAATCTACAGACTATCATGGGGCCAAAATATCAAGATCTAAATACCAGATCCTGTTCTCACCTGCTAATCTGACGTCGCGGAGTGTCAGAATCCCCCGGAACCAGACGCATCGGCATCCCGAGATTGCAGCGCCCCGGCAGCACGAGGGGGGGGGGGGGCAACCATGAGGAGGAGAGGTGCTGACCCAGGCGAGGCCATCAGGCGTAGCCAGGGCACGGGCACGAACTACAGATGGCGCCTGGCTGCCCTTTTCTTGTCTCCTGCCCTGTTCCCCAGCTCCCGGCCCCTCCTCAGTGCACTGGCTGGCAACCGGCCGCAGCTCTCGCCCTCAGAGCACAGAGTGGAGAAGAAGAAGGGGAGGAGGAGGAAGATAGGAGAAGGACCGAAACTACCGGTAAGGCCCCTTTGGGGAGCATAGGAGGTCAGGAGGACTTCCCCCTTGGACAGTAGCTCCCACATAGGATCAGGGCAGCCAAGGCCACCACTTTGCCTACCTACAGACAACAGAATTAATCTGTGTTAGTTAAGCAAGCACTAGAATATGTGACATCGCACGAACCGGGCCAGGCAAAAGAAGGAATCCATCAATCAAGGTGCAAGAATGCCTCCCACAAGAGCCAGGCGAGGCTTGGCTCCTGGAGAACAGAGGGTGTACAGGGGGCATCAGCGAGGTAGCCACAGGTTTAAATCCTGTGGCGTGGGCTCTGACCCGGGTGAGCCCCAGAACGCGGAGGTGGCCCAGCTAGGCCTGGGTGCGGCTTGTGGCCTGGGCGAGCTCCCTGCCTCTGCATTAGACAACCCTCCCCTGAACCCCCCAGCAACGACCAAAGCCCTCAGCACAACATAGGAACTAGCAAGGCAACATTACAAATGCCATCAATTCCACCCCAGAAGGATAAAGTACAGAAAAATCATGGAGCGAAAGCACTAGTTGGCAAAATTAGTAAGGACTTTTACTCCATCTGGAAACTGAACTACAGATTACTGGGCAAGCTACAAGACAAACAAACGCCACAAGAAGCATAAAAAAGCAGGTACACAATAGAGGCAGACAATGACAAAAAAGAAAATAGAGGACAAAGGAGAAAATACAAGCACTGTTTACCCCTTACAAGGACTAATCAAAGCCTCTCATGCCCGCAGTGAGTCAACACCCACCACGCCGCTAGATCCCCAAGCTGCGACAATCACCAGGTATTTTACTCCCATTTCACTGAGAATTGCAATGAAGGGCCAGACACAAGACAATTCAGCCCGCCCCAAAAACATACCGACAAGCAGAAGGCAGCTCCAGGGCCACATCAGGAGGCCGCTCACGTACAGGAAGACCCAGAGTTCATTGAAATATCATCGGCCCTGTCCTCCCCGCAAGCCAACTCTAACACCAAAAATAATGAAATACCCCAAGGCTCAGGTAGTGGTCTCCAAGAGCCGTCCCTGGTACAAACCCCTTCACTACTGAACCTTAATGACCCTCTTTTTTTCACTTCCGTCTTGGGCTCGGAAACCAATAGTATTGAGGGGGTCCTGGGCTGGTCACGGCTATTGTATAAAACCAAGCATACACCCGCAGCCGGGTATAGCCAACAAAACTCCCTCTTATTTTCAATAAATACAACTTTGACAGGTGCCATTAACGCCCTCACATGGCAGTCACAAAAACTGGAGCTCCAAATGGACACGAAGCAGGTAATAACAGTTATTACGGAGATAGCAACTAAAATGGATATACTGGAAGGCAAATTGGATTCACTAAATAGTCACCAAACAATGATGTGCACATGCCTCCCCATAGTGGAGAAACTCAGCTCTCTGCCAGAAGTTCTCACAACCTTGATAACTGATTTAAAACAAAGGCAACGGCGAATGGCAGACCAGAAGAGCAGCTTTATAGAGGATAGGGTTCCGGACTTAGTCCAGAAAGAAGGTTACTCCAATTTTACTAGCCCCACAAAAGTGCCAACATAGTAGGAAAGGACACTCCTCCCACAACTGGCTACATTGGGGAACGGCAATTGGACCAAAATGGATCAATTAGACACCAACAAAACGCTAACTGCCGGTTAGGACGACGTCAGAAGTGACAACTGGAATTAGAAACCCTCTAACTAGGAGAGAGAAAAAACGTCTGATGAAGAAAACAAAAAATAACAAACTGCGCAGACAGACAAAAGAATTTCAAGCACAGCTAGAGGCCACAGCTAAGGTCGAAATCCTCACCAAGGTAATATCAGCCTCCGCCCTGCAAACAATGGCATCAATGCCACAGAAGCCAGATAGCCTCCACCAATTAATTACATCAAAGAAGCTATTCCCAATTTTCTTGACACCAAGGCCTGCTATTATCCCGGATAATAAACTATCAAGGAAGCAACCAGTCCCACAGATACCGCCAACACTGCCCGGAAGGGGCAGCACGGAGAAGGGGGGGGCAGTCTCAAGACATATATATTTCCACCCCCCCTTCCCTGATGGAACTCACAAGGAACAACGATCAGACAGAGCAAATAACTAGGCAATCACAAGTTCAAATGAAGTCATCAGAAACGCGGAACCTCAGGGGACATATGCCATTCCACAGAATACAAGCTCAATTGGACACAAACTGTCCAAAAGAGGTCAGCCTTCCACAGACGCATGCCAGCCCAAAAATAAACAAGGAACAAGAACCAAAAAGGGACTGGGTGTGAGTCAAACGTACAGTAAAGTCCAACTGGGGGGAACATGGCTGCCAGCTAGCGAGCTCGGCCATGAGCTCCGGCACTCCGACACGCAATTTAGAAGTTATGGCGCGGGGGCATAGTTAAGGGCTATTAAACTCTTGGCGCTACTTACCTTAGTTTATGGCCCTAATTTTTTGTAATTTTGCGCAGCGCTGGCACCTCCGGTGATTTTGCTTTATGGTGTCAACCGTCCTGCCCGGGGTAGGTTCTCCCCTGTTCCGCGCGGCAGGTCAAATGCGGAAGGGTCGGCGAGCGGTGGATCCTTTGGGTTTCTGTGTCACGGTAGCAGCAGCAGCCGTAGGAGGCAGTATCGGCGTAGGGTTCTGGAAGCAGAGGCTGCAGCTGCGAGGCTGGGAGGAGGCGGGGAGACCGTGGGACCAGAGTCCCCTGGAGGTGAAAGGAGGATACTTCCTGCGCAGCCTAAACAGAATAATTCTATTGAGCCCCAGCTCTCAGAAGGGGTGGGAAAACTCTGTAAACCTATGACCCCCAAAAAAGGTAATAGAGGACCCCCTAGGAAGAAACAAAGTGTACAAACACCTGGGAACACAGATCCGCAAGGAAATGGGGTCGAGGACGCGGAAAGGAAGCAGACAATTATTGATCCTCCAGGAACAAACCCCGCAGTTGAAGCTGTCGTGACACGTAAAAACAGGTACTCTTAGATCAGTAATGGGTGGTAGAGCACCAGGCCCAGAAGGCATTCCGGCGGATATATTCCTTTATGATAAAGCTAGATGGTGCCGGTACATTCTCCTGTTGGCCAATGCGGTTGCCCATGGTGCACCAGTCCCTGACTCTTGGAAAGGGGCCGAAATTATCCCCGTTTTTAAAAAAGGGGACAAATCCAACCCAGGTAATTACAGGTCCATTAGCTTAATAGACTCCTTACAAAAGATAATGGGGCGGCTTGTTCTTAACAAGGTTCAAGAGTGGATAGACGAACATAGTATCCTATCCCCCCTGAAGGTTGGCTTTCGGGCATATACCAGCACCATCGACCAGGTGTTTCGTTTTATTTTATTACACTGGAAGACAGTGGTCCTGGGTAAGGGCAGCTTGTATGCTGCCTTTGTTGACCTAAAGTCTGCTTTTGATCTGGTCCCCCGTACCAAACTATGCGTGGTTCTGCAAGAAATGGGGATGCCTTGTGAACTGCTAACCCTTATTATCAGACTACATGAGGATAATTATGCCCAAATTCGATGGGGTTTACAGGGTAAGGTCACCAGTCTCTTTCCCATCGAGAGAGGCGTCATGGCACCCACTCTATTCTCCTTGTTTATCAACGGAATAGTGAACCGTATGGAATATACTGCCACTGACGCTCCAACATTAGCAGGTGTAAAAATCCCTATTTTTATGTTCGCAGATGACACATTAATTATCTCAAAGACCCCGAGTGGTCTTCAACGAGCCCTGTCAATTTTGAGGAGTTTTGTTTCACGCGGGGCTTGGGAGTTAATGTGTCAAAAACTAAATTTATGTCTTTTAATCCACACGGAGTATTTAAAGGTGGTATCCTAATGAATAACCGCCCCTTGGAGCAAGTCAACGCTTTTACTTACTTGGGGGTTAATATACAGAATGATTTGAAATGGAACCATCAGATTGACCTAGCAACATTGAAGCATCGGCAACTATCGGGAGTGCTTCAACTTGAGTATAACACCTCACTCACAAAACCAGTTAGTCCGGTGCTTCAGATATATAACATGAAAGTGGTCAGCTCAGCCCTTTATGGGGCAGAAATATGGGGTTGCGAGAATCTGTCCAAGCTTACTGTAGCAGAAAATAGGTTCCTACGCAAGATTACCAACCTCCCACAAAGCACTTCAGCGTGTCCCCTACTTTACGACCTTGGTAGGAAACCATTGGCTGACACAGCAGAATTACGCCCCTTACTATACCGGCGTAGAATCTGGAGCACACCTGAATTGGCATCATATGCTGCAGGCTTCAAAGATATAATAAAGGCCGATAATTTCCATCGGATTAAATGGTTACGGGAGGTTAGAGCCACTTTAATAAGCATTGGCATGACAACATTGTGGGATGATCCAACAAATTCCCTGTTCCCTTCGAAAAAGATCTTAAAAGAAAAATACTGGGACATGGTAATGCATAACACACTAAGAAACAGTGAGTCATCTTCGTTGACCGGAGGTTTCTTGGAAGTTAAACTAACCCTTAGTCTAGAGCAATATTGGGATACAATAACAAAACCGTATGATCGGAAGTTATACTTCCAATTTAGGGTGGGCTCACTGCCAATAAGAGCTTTATCTGATAGAGACATCTAGCCGCAGATTCCTTAACTTAGAATATCCCCAGGCGTCAGACTGGATCCGGAAAATTTTGCACATCAGTACCTCTGCGCGCCGGGGGGCGGCGCCGCCTGGCTCCGCCCTGACGTCGTCCCCGGACATGACGTCAGTGGAGCCATATAGGACCCTCCCGGCGCGCTGACGTCAGTTTCCTTCTTTTCCGCGTTACAACGCGGATCCGGGATTCAGCTGTTCCTCTGGCCTGTTTTTATTCAGCCCCTTTTTTCGACGTTGTTGGCGTCGGGGAACAGTGTGCGATGCCTTCGGGCTTTAAATTGTGCGGGACTTGTTCGCGTCAGATGTCGGCGTCGGACCCGCACGCCATTTGCATGTGGTGTCTTGGGTCACACCACGACTCCGAGGAGTGGACGCCTGCCGGCAGATGCGTCCGAAGTCCCTACGGGAGCGGCGGATGAAGCTCTTGGCCGCCCGGTTGACCCGCCCGACGTCTCCCCGATGTTCTCCAGTGGGTTCGTCTCTCCACGCCCGCTCCCGGAGTCGATCCCGCGAACGTCGATCTGCAGGTAAGCACAAGTCACGGAAGTCGAAGTCCTCGCTTCCACGTGACGGTGGGGGCCATGGTTCCCGCTCCTTCGCGGAGCCGTGCCCCCCGGAGTCTGCCTCCTTTTACCCGCCCTTTCCGGGTACTGGTGCGACTCGGCCCCAGATGGAAGCCTATTACCAGGCTCTGCACTCCATCTTTGGGTCACCTCCACTCCCTGGTGCGCCTTCGGGTCCCAGAGTGGAGGTAGGCATTCAGGTCGGGTCTCCACCGGCGGGTTCGCCCTCGGCGCCGGCCGAATGCCTCGACTCCGGCTCCGGAGTCGTGCCGGTGTCGGTTCCAACCAATGGGCGTTCCAGCCCCACGCCGAGCCATTCTGCCTTGTCCCCGCATAGCCCCTGGCGGCTCCCTGCGTCGACATCGGCACCGGCGGCACTCTGCCTGTCGTCTCCTGGACCTCAGGCACTTTCTCCGCACCTCTCGGTGGTGGAGACGTTGCCGCCCACTCGTCCAGCCGAGTCGCCCCTCATGGGGCTCGACGTCGCTTCGGCGCCGGATCGGCATAGTTCGACGCCGGATCGGCGTCGGTCGACGCCGGAAGGGTCGCCGGTACCTCTTGGCTCTCCGCTTCCAGAGGACACGGAACCGCTGTGCTTGGGCTTGTCTCCACGCCCGTTGGCTCCGCCACCATGGAGGCAGTGGCCCCTTCTTCCTCCTGCTGGGGGACGTGTTAGTTTGCAACCGTCCCCTACAGATGGGCTCTTGTCGTCCCCCCGGACGCCCACTGAAGCTGGTGCTTTATTTTTACGGGGAGTTTGCAGGGCGGCAGCTGTTTTGCACTTGCACCCTCCTTCTGTCCTCTTGTCCTCTGATCCGTTGATGGATCTCCTCCACCAAGGTGCGGTGGATCTTGAGCCCTTGCTGCCCTTTAGCGGCTTGTTGTTCGACGCCCTTCTCGGGACTTTGGCGCGTCCCTCTTCAGGAAATGCTGTCGACAGGGCCGTTGCGCATCGGCATCGTCCGGCCCCTGGGGGCCCATCCTGTTTGTCCCTTCAGCCTACTGCTCATGGTCTCGTGGTGCAGGTGTCTTTCACCATGCAGCCTTCTTCTCCGCCTCTACTGCAGCCTCCTACTAGGGAGTCTCGTTGGCTGGAGACATGTGGACGCGGCATTTTTGCGTCCGCTAGTTCGGCATTACGTGCTCTCAACACAGTTTGCGTTTTTGCCAGGGCTTCTTCTGCCCTTTGGGACTCCGTGGAGTGTCTTTTGCCTGCCCTCTCTGAGTGTCCTCGAGCTGATATGGCTCGTCTCCTTCACGAAGGCAGAGAGATGGCGCGGTTTACGATTCGGTCCGCCGTTGATTCTACCGATTCGGTGGGTAGGACAATGGCGCGGTCCGTTGCCTTGCGCCGCCATGCCTGGCTGCGCGACGGGGGTTTCCCCGACAATGTCCGTGACAGTCTCCGTGATTTGCCTTTTGATGGTGTGTCTCTGTTTGACGCACATGCGGACTCTGCGGTTCGCCGCCTTCTGTCTCACCTTTCGTAGTTTTTGTTCCGGTTGAGGTCCTTGTCCTCACCCTGCTCTGTTGTCTTGACTCATGTTGGGCCGGGTTCATGCTGTACTGCCTGAACGGCCTGGGCGGCTCCTCGCCGTATTTTCTTTCATTTATGCAGCAGTTTTGCTGCTTATCCTTCTCAGTTCCTATAGCCTGGTGGTTCAGGTTGCACCCTTCCTCCACGGGTTATGTGTTCGGAGCCTGTGGTTTCTAAGTTCCACTTTTACGTCCTCTGTCTTGAGCTTCCGCTCCAGAGGAGCCCCTGGTTGGGGTTGATACTTACCCTATGTGGGGTATTTGTTTGCTATTGTATAGCTGCCTTCCTTCGACAGTTGCCTTTGTTCGCTTCTGTGGGGTCCTTTTCACTCGGTCCTCCTGCGGCTGTGCCTGTGTGTTTTGCACGCTGCTGCTGCGGGCCCTTCAGAGGCCTTCTTGCGTGCCATTGGTGGGGTGTCGGCTGCTGGCCTGCATTTTTCCAAATACCTTTCTTCAGGACGGAAGGGCTTTCTGCTCCTTTCCGTCCCCTCATGGTTCTTCGCTGCGGCTGTTCCATCTGTGGCCGCCCTGTAGGAAGGCCCTGTCGTTGTCCCGGAGCACTCCTACTTAGCTCGGCACTCTCCCTCTGTGTTCTATCGGCGTACTATGCCTGCTCCCTAGTGTCTCCGGCTGGTACGTTCTTCTCTGGTGCCTTCTGTTGACTCGTTCTCCTCTGCTATATCCTTGCTGCGTAGCCCCTTCCTGGTGGACTTCGCTCTCCATGGTGGCGTTCTGGCTCCAGACGTGGTTGATCTTCCTTGTCTTGTGCCTTGCCTTTGGCACTTCCTCTGCCACCGTTTCTCATGCCCCTGTTGCGTTCCGCGCAGGGTTGGCGTGCTTTCCTTCGGGCTGCGGTTACTGGTCTCAGCGGGGGAGGTCTCCTCAGAGCATTGTTCTCTCATGGGGCGTGTTAGGGGAGCAGATGTGGTCTCCTGGCTAAATGCCGATTTTTGAGCTAGAGCGCGAGGTTCCGGTCTCGGGGTCGACTCTACATCCTGTGATTCTGGACACATCACGGCTGGCCTGGCCTCCTTGCCTTTCTCGCGATAGCCAATGGGTCTGCTCCACCGTCGGTGGCTGTTTGCTCTCGCTCTGGGCATTGTTCTGCCCAGTGCCGCTGCTGCGTGGCTGTTGGGACTCTGGTGTTTTTCTTTCTCACCAGTGTGCTACCCACACATACGCCTCCCACATGCTTACTACTCCGGGTAGTCGCCGAGGTCTGGTCCCTCACTTTCGTGAGCGCCGTTCACACAATGCGCCTGGTCTTGCGCCTCTTGTGTCTCAGCTTGCTCGTGGCGCTTCATGGGGCCTTCTCCTTCCATGGTGTGGTTCTGGCGGTACATCCAGGTTTCTTGGTGTACTTCGGTTACCCACGTGCGTGGCACTGGTTGTTACCGTTCTTTTCTGCCTTGGGCTGTCCGCCCTTTGCGTAACGGGTGCATTGGCAGGTCTTGTGTTTCTTGTAACACTAACTCATCTTGGGCGTAGTCAGCATCTTCCCGCTGCTGTTCCCACTCTCACAGTGTTTCTTTCACTGTCGTGCATGGCCCTCGGACTCGGTACGTCCTTGTGCCCTAGTTAAACCTTCCTCTTTCAACGGTCCATCGGATCCTGTGGGTTCCTCACATCCTGCATTCGTGCCTCTCCGGCTACGGCAGGTGTCCACTCTTATTCCGCATCCCCCCTTTTGGGTTTGTGCTCATTTTCTCCGCTGTTGACCAACAGGGATTTCCTGCCGCCCTCGGCAGTCTTTGATGCCTTTTGCCTCTCATTGTTGGCCACTTCCTCCGGAGTATCCTGGTCCGGTGTTGGCTTTTCTGGCAGCGCTGTCCCCACTGTGTTTAGTCAGCTGGTTGACACTTCTGTTCCCTTGGGAACTTAGTGGGGTTCTGTCGCAGACCCGCCTCCAATGGGGTATGGCTTTGGTATCTATTCTAAGTTAAGGAATCTGCGGCTAGATGTCTCTATCAGATGTACGAGTTACTTACCTTCAGTAACGATGTATCTGGTAGAGACGTTGTCTAGCCGCAGATTCCTTAACGCCCACCCATCCTCCCCGATCTGCGAGGACCTTTTCAGGTGGGGTTTTTGGCTTTCGCCTCCTTTGGGGTGGCTTCTCCTTCTACGGGGCGGCGTTTTTACGCCTTGCTCCCCGTTGGCCTCTTCCTTTGGTTTACTTGTTTCCCCCCCCCCCCCCCCCCCCATTTTCATGCTTGGGCAGTGGATTCAGGTGTCCTTCTGCGTTTTTACGCATCAGTTTCTTCCAGTATGGTGCCTACTGGTGTTCTCTACCCTCCCACCCGCCTTCTCTGTTGACGCTCCTGCAGTCAATTAGTGTTCCGGTCTCTTTTGGGCCTGTTCCTATGACTGATAATTCTCTCACAGGGGACACGGTCTCCCTATTTCTTTCTTCTTTTCTTAATCCTATGGGTGGGTGCTTTTTACCTGTCGCTCTCGGCTCATTCATGCCGTCTTGCCTCAGGAGTGGGCATTCTCTCGCTTTTGCGGGGTTGCTTCTCAGTTTACTGTTCTGCCCTCTTCATTTCCTTTCATCCGGTGCAGACTTTCTGTCGTCTGCCTCGGTCTTCTTTTTGTAGGTCGATTTCCCTCAGGGGTGACATTCACTTCGCTCTTGCGAATTGGCTTCTCAGAGTATTGCTCTGCTCTTTCCTTTTCGACACCTTTCAGTCGACAGTGCTTCTCACTGTCGCTCATGGTGCTTTCTCACCAATTCTCTTTTTTATTCGCACACTGTTCCCATACTCTCACAGTTTTGCTGGGGGCTCCGCGTTGTAGCGCGGAAACGTTCCTCCGAAGAAAACTGACGTTAGTGCGCCGGGAGGGTCCTATATGGCTCCACTGACGTCATGTCCGGGGACGACGTTAGGGCGGAGCCAGCCGGCGCGCAGAGGTACTGCTGCGCAAAATTTTCCGGATCCAGTCTGACGCCTGGGGATATTCTAACTTAAGGAATCTGCGGCTAGACAACGTCTCTACCAGATACATCGTTACCGAAGGTAAGTAACTCGTACTACAAGCAGATGGGACAAATCAGGTGATAACATGTGTCCTGCATGCCAGGCCAATGTAGAGTCGCTGGCACACTTATTGTTCGCTTGCCCAGCATATGCTGCCCCATGATGTGTATGGCTGGTGCCAATTTGTAAGTCACTAGGCACCAGAATGAGTGGTGAAGCACTAAGAATACTACGTACCGACACGTCAACTCCTATTGTTATTGCAGTAGCAACATTTTTGGGCTGGTCTTGGGCTATAAGGTCGCATTCTCTCCCTGAAAAATAAGGTCAAGTTTGTTATTGCTCATTTGCACATGTATCATGGGGGCAGTAAGCCACATACTATGCAATGTAGATTCTAGTTCCAATGAAGTGCCTGGACTAACTACCTGTGGCCAAATTATTGTACCCCTTTGGCAACGAATTACGGTAAATGCTGTTGTTTTATAAACTGAGTATATAAAGTTGTTTTAAATGTTTTAACTGACATTTGTTACTTATGATAACCTAAGTTAATTTCCACAAACGGGCTCTAAACTATATTTTAATACTGTGTTTTATGATATATTTATGTATAGTGCTTTTATGACTAACAGTCGAATAAAGCTTGTTTGGATTGGTACTCTTTAAGAAATATAGAGTTCGAGCATTTGTTAGCCCAGGGGGTGGGGGAGCCTAATAAAGACAGAGGCTTGAGCACGATAGTTGTCTCCCCTCCCCTAGCTGTGCAAACTAAGAATACTGTACAACGGTCAGGCAACACTGAGAGACGGGGGAAGGTGTTGAGGAACAATAAAATCCTAGGGGGGAAAACTAGAGTTACGCCATCTCTAAGGTCATGTTTTAAAATAAAAGAAATGGAGCCTGTAGACAAAAGGCCTTCTCCAGACTTTAAAATAGTTGAGGAAACTATGACTACAACAAAGTGTCCCAGCATACACAGTCAGTGGCGGTGACTGATCTTCCCACCTCCAATAGATTTACTGCCCTATCTGAGGATGATTTGGGTTGGGGTGGAGCCTCAAATGCATACCTCGTCGGTAGATATAACAGTTCTCAGTAACCCGATGAGTAACACACAGGCTCCGGACATGAGCCTTATGTTGCTTTCACTTTCTAAGGAAATTAAAGAAAAATGTGCGATATCTGAAAATAACCAAGGTAAAATTCAGGAATCCTGTGAGAGTTTAGATGCTAAAATGGCAGATATTACAGTGAGGCTAACAGCGATGGAGACGGTGATCGGGGTATTGCAGGATGAGTCAAGTCCAATCACAGAGAAATTCAAACCTTAATAAATAATGAAAAAGAGATCAGAGATAAGCTTGAGACGCTAGAAAATAACTCTAGTCGGAACAATTTGATATTGTTCAATGTTCCCGAGGGGTTGGAAGGGGAAACTTGAAAGGCTTTGTGATAAGCACTCTTAAAAAGTCAATGTCTGAAATCCAGACATGGGATTTAGATCAGGATATCAAAAGAGTGCACAGGGACCCGTTCAGGAGAGACCCAAAAAGAGATAAACCAAGGAAAATCCTTTAAAATTTTTGTACTTACGTCATCAAAGAGGCAATTCTTTCAGCTGCTCTCAAAGTGAAAAGCTTTCAAAAAGATGACTGGTCTTATACTATCAGATCAGATATATTGAAGACTACACAAAATCGTCAGTGGGAGCTTGGGAAGTATATTAAAACTTTGAAATCACTGGGGGCTACGGCGCAGTTAAAGTTCCCTGCCACCCTAAAGGTCATGTGGAGAAATAAAATGCATAACATCAGGGAGGTTTCTGCAGTCGAGAGCTTGATTAGTCAGATTAACGCGCAAAAATAGGCATAAAAAATCAGGTCGGAGAGCCGGAGTATCAGGGGTAATATGTGCTTCCCTGCTTGGATTAAGGGAGGGTTCCCCAGGGTGGGATGGGGTGGACTAAGAGAAGAAGAGTTACGCACATACACTTGTAAATATGAGCACTGGGTAGGAAGCATTAGGGTAAAAATAAAACAAATTATCCTCATACATAACATCAATCAGTACATTAGAAGGTGGTGACCAGAAGGCGGGATAGGAATAAGGGATGCATAAACAGCAAGAAATTAAACTGGAATGTAAATGGCCTTAGGGTGCATAGGAGAAGATTTTGGAACTAATCAAACGCTCCGAAAACGATATAATAATACTACAGGAGACTCATCTTCGACAGGAGGAATGGGATGAGATTCTTAAAACGAACAGATGTATAGCACAATTGATATGCACTAATCAATCGTGTAATATAAAAGGAGTAGCCATATTATTTTAAAAATTCGCAGGTGCTAAAATAGAGAGCTCCGCTGTGGATATAGGGGGCAGATGGGTAATAACTAACATCAAAATAGATAAGTCAGGATACACTCTGGTAGGTTATTATGGTCCCAATGTGGATGATCCATCTCCCCTTAGGGAGTTATATAGGCATTTACTCGACTCCAAGTATAATATCATTATGGGGGGACTATATTTTTTTCTAGTTGACGTGAGGTTGAGCAAAATATTCTTACAGTCATGCACCAATCAGAACACCTTTCAGACCATGCAGCAGTGAAGTTAGTAGTTTCTGTAGAGAGTCATCAAACTGAGCATAGGTGGACGCTAGATAGAACACTTTTAGGAAATCAGGATGCAGTAGATGCATTAAAAAAGGATGTTGTAGAGTTTTTTGAGATAAATGAAACTTCGGCAGCACCTCATATTGTATGGGATACCTTTAAGGCTTATTTGCGAGGAAGAGTAACAAGTTATGCAGCGTTCAGAAGGAAAGAAGGGAAAAAGGAACTAAGAGAATATAAGGCCAGAATTGAAAAAACACAGAAAAATCTTATTTACTGTCATAATCTCACTTCAAGAACCGAGCTCCAGGGAAAGTTGAATGAGGCTAAGGAACAGTTAGTTGAGTTTTTAGAAAGAAGGATTCAAGAGCGATGGGATGCCAGCAAACTAGCCCATTATGAATACGGGGAAGGGTGAGGGAAGTTACTAGCCTGGAAGATAAAGCAAGATCAGTTACGAAATGAGATTAAGGAGTTGTAGATTGACCTTATCCATGAACGTTGTTTAGATAACCACAGTATTGGGATGGCATTTGGGGATTTTTTCCAAGATTTATACACTGAAGATACGCAGCCTACTCAGATAGAATTGAAGGAATGGTTGCAACAAGACTCTCTTCCCAGGTTGGATACTAGTCAACAATCATTCCTCAATCAAGAAGTCACCACTCTAGAGATAGAGAAATCAATTGTTCATCTAAAAAGAGGGAAAGCGGCAGGCCCGGATGGTATTGCTAACGAGCTGTATAAGGTCTTAAAGGAAGTGCTTGTCCCACACCTAAATAAGTTACTGAATAGCATGTATGTCACCCCCCCGCCTCATGGAAAGAGGCAGTCATAACATTAATTTTAAAACCCACGAAAGACCCCATAAAGTGTGAGTCTTATAGGCCAATTTCCCTGCTAAACAGCGACTATAAAATATTCACGCAAATACTTGCCAAAAGGTTAAACAGTGTTTTAATAAACATCATACATGAGAATCAAAAGGGTTTCATGAAACACAGGCAGCTTCATGATCTAACGCATGATTTCATTAGTGCAATTGATATTGCTACTACAACTAGGTCCTCCCTAACTGTTATAATGGTCGATGCTGCCAAAGCATTTGATAGTCAGCTGGCCATACCTGTATGAAGTTATCGAGCAAAACGGGCTAGGCAACAACTTTCTTAAAGCCATAAGATCAATATATGATGCACCAACAGCGAGGCATGTGGTAAATGGGTCCCTTTCACCTAAAATTATGATAGGCCGAGGAACCAGACAAGGGTGCCCATTGTCACCGTTACTTTTTAACCTATATATAGAACCTCTGGCTAGGAGAATCGGGTCAGAACAGGGAATTCTCCCTTTTAAATATCTGGATTGGGTTAAAAAAAGAGGCGCTATATGCTGACTACCTCTTAATTTATACAAGTAATCGGGAGGCATCACTACCATTCATAATGGAAGTAATGGAGGCTTTTGGAAAAATCTCCGGATACTTGGTAAACAAAGATAAAACTGAGACTATGACCTGGAATGGTTTTGCTGACTCCTCACTTAAAAAGGCAGAGATCAGGTATCTTGGGGTAAGAATAGTTAAAGACCTGGACAAGATGGCTTTCATTAACTTTAACAAAATCTATTTGGAGTCTAAGAAGTTATTGGAATCATGGATGCACCTGCCTCTCTCGATTTTGGGGAGAGCAAACTTAGTTAAGATGATGAATCTCCCCAAGTTTACTTTCATATTCAACACCTTACCGTTACATTTCAAAACTGAGTGGTTTAGAAAGTTACAAGGGGATCTGAGCAGTTTTATATGGAAGAATAAAGCTGTGCGAATAGCCTGGAAAAAACTGTGCAAAAAGAAAATAGATGGAGGGATAGCACTACTGGACTTCCAACTGTACCACTGGGCCTTCCTTCTGAAAAACTTTAGACATCTTCTAATGGATAACAAGCAAAGAATTCCTCCTCATCTAAGGGTTTTGAGAAAAAACCTCCTGGAAGAAGGCAATTTGTTCTTATTTAATATGGTCACCCACATTTTTTTTTAAAGATCAAATTCAAGGTTGTACTAGCAGCCTGTAAACTATGGGTTCAAGTTAAACGGATGCTTGGAATCCCTTATTAAAGCTGTAATGCTCCGATTTGGAATTCACCGGGGACCCCTGAATGTCTTTTAGATGCCCTAGCTGCGCCTTTATTAACAGTGGGTCTGACGAAATGGGGGCAGCTTTTCGATCAAGGCTCACTGATAACATGGGACACGTTAGCAGCAAGCACCAACTTCACTCTATCAAGGTTTAAATATCATCAATTAACAAGTTGGTCACACAACCAGCAGCAAATAGGGCTGGAAAACGAGTGGGAGAGAGAGTTAATGAAGGACCAAAGCTACGTGAAGGTGGTGTCCAAATGGTATTGGATGTTGGTGGAAACAGAAGACCGCCCCCTAAAATTGCCAGAGGAGATATGGAAGATGGACCTGCCGGTGCCAGATATTCAAAGTCTATGGCAAGTATCTATGGCTACACTTTGGTCAACGGTGAGATCCGCACCTCTGAGGAGGAACCATCTTTTTACTTTATACAGAGCGTATTGGTCCCCGAAGATGCTGTCTAAGATGGGTGGAAGCAAGAAGAGACAATGCCCCAAGTGTATGCTTGAAAATGCAGACGACGTCCATTTATTATTGCAGTGTCCGGTAATCGAATTCTTCTGGCAAGATGTGGGTATCTTTTTGTCAAGATTATTTGGGGGCAATATAGAGGTAAGCCTTGAATTGGTTATATTTGGGATTCTACCCGGTGGTGGGAGCAATCACATGGTGAGGAAAACTCAGGCTCCGCTTCTTTTTGTTTTGATAATAATTGCACGTAGGGAAATCTGCATGAAATGGGTATCTCATAATGCACCATCTACATGTGAGTGGGTTTCCTATGTTAGACATATCTGCAGGCTGGACTGCATAAGGGAGTCTGCTAAAAGGATATAAATGTGGGGGGCACTGCATGCAAAGGATAGATAGGAGTAACCTCGTAAAGGGGGAAACTGTACTGTTATAGCATCTTAAAATATTCCAATGATTAAGACGCACTTCAACAGTGATGGAGGCTGGCAATGTGGAGCAGAATCTCCCTCATAAATTAATTGAAGGAGACCCAAATAAACAAGGAGACTAAGCTATTTGGTATAGTCTCTCCACGCTTGATCGCTCCCAGCTTAGATCTTGGGCTTGTGTCATGTATGAGGATAAAAAAAAAGAACCAAAAAGGGACGAACTGAGTATACGGACAAGAGAACGTATCATAAGGAATCCAGAAAACAACATCACAATATTCACTCCAGAATACATATCTTGAGGCAATAAGGATATTCTAAATAGGGCAAATATACTACAACTTCTCCCTCACATACCACAGCGAAGTCATCTTAACTAACCCTGGGCGAAGTGCTACGCTACGCTCGCGTAGTTTGCGAAGTCTGCGCTACTTCGCACAACGCGAATTGCACGTAGCACAGTGCAAACTAGCGTAGCGTAGTGCCGCGGTCATTTTTTGCTTGCTCGCGGTCCTCAACGTCAAGTTGGCGACCGCGAGCAAGCAAAATGACATCCTGGCGAGACTTTTTCCTCGTTCGCGATCAGCAACATCAAGTTGCCGATCGCGAGCGTGGAAAATAAACCTCCCGGCGAGATTCTCAACGCGGGAGGTCAGGTTTCTCATTGCGAGTGGTCGCGTATGCTCGCGACCGCTCGCGATGAGAACTACCAGTCCGCGTTGGAAAGCTGCCGCTCGAGTAAAAATCTACTCGAGCGGCAGTACAGACAGCTCGCACTGTGCAAGTTGCCGTTTTCAATGATTGCACAGTGCGGACAAGCATCCGGCACTGTGCAATCATTGCGAACACGCACTACGCAGTTCGCGTAGTGCTACGCGAAGCTCGCGTAGTGCGAACTGCACTTTGCGTAGCTTTGCGAAGCACTACTTCGCGAACTACGCCCAGCAGAAGACCTACTGTATGTACAATTCAAGGCTCTAAGCAGCAAGGCCAATAGAGAATCAACGCTAGTAACATGGAAAAACCGCGCAATTGTCAAAACAGTTATAACAGTTAAGGATCAACTAGCCAATTGGGGGATACAGGTTCAGGATCCCGAAGCAGATAGATGTAGGAAGCTGGGTTTCTGTTGCAGTAACCCCCCACTTTTTGCCAGACTACTGATGGCTTTGACTTGATGTGCCCTGGGTCCCTGCCAATCAGGTTCCCAGGGCCTGTGTTCTTTCCCCAAAACTGTACCTTGCACACCCAATTGGCACTCTGGCCACAGGTCAGCCCCTTGTAAATGGTACCACAGGTACCCAGGGCACTGTGACCAGGGAAGGCCTCTAAGGTCTGCAGCACTTATTGTGCCACCGTTAGAGGTCCTGTATCTTTACACTTACACTGCCTTTGCAGGCTGCGTGTTTTGGTGCAGAACAAAGTGAAGAGTCGACATGGCACACATCCCTGTGTGCCATGCCTACAACCCACTGCCCTGGCATAGATCAGTCACCCCTCTAGCTGGGTGCCCTATACCAGTGGTGAGGGTACAGGTGCATGAGCCCTGTACCCCTACAGTGTCTAAGTCCATTCTTAGACATTGTAAGTGCAGTGCTGCCATTAAGAGTATATGGTGCTGGGAGTTTGTCATTACGAACTCCACAGCACCATAATGGCTACACTGAAAACTGAGAAGTTTGGTATCAAACTTCTCAGCACGTTAAACCCACACTGATGCCAGTGTGGGATTTAATGAAAAATGCACTCAGGGGGCATCTTAGGGATGCCCCTGAAAACGACCAGCCTCTGGTGGGTTCTCTTTCTGGTACACACCAGCCTGCCACCGCGAGACATGTTTCTGGACCCCTAGGGTGGGAGCCATCGCTCCCTGAGCCCAGAAACAAAGCCTTTCCTGGGCGGAGGTGTTCACACCTCCCCCAAGCCAGGAAGAGCCATCTGTGGTAGGGGAGCTTCAAAGGCCTGGCAGCCTTTGTAATGCGACCCCCAGCCTCTCCTGCTATCAGGAGCAGGCCCCCTTCCTGTCTCCCGTCCTTTTCGGCGGGAAGACAGGCGGGAACAATTAGCCAGCACAGAAGGTGTGCCCACCTCTGCCAACCCCACCCCTCAGGTGGGGGAGGCGAGGTGAAGCCCACTCTTCAGTGCCCGCCATCTTGCAGATGGCAGGCAATGCCCAATCAGGATTAGGGATTGTGCTCACTCCCCCACGTGGGGTGAGCACACCCAGGGTGTAGTCGCCCTAAGGTCAGTAGCCCATTGGCTACTGACCTCGAGACCCCTAAAACGCCCCTAAATACAGTATTTAGGGGGAGCCCTGAACCAAGAAGGCAGACAAGAAACCAGAAGAAGAAAAGAAGAAGAAGGACCGAACAGCCGTGCCGAAGCTAACAAGAGGAGGATGCCCACTGACTTGGCCCCAGCCCTACCGGCCTGTCCCCACCTCGAACCTGCTCCAGCGAAATCCCGGTGTGTCCTGCAGCCAGCAACCTCGAGAAACCCGGAGGACCTGTCTGCCTGCCTTCAAGAGAAAAGACTGTCTTCCGTGAACACCGGATTTGTTCATCAGCAGACTCCAGCTCCGCGGGTCCGCACCACTCTGCACCCGATGCCCACGGCCCGAGTTGGAGTGGCCCAACACCAAGAGGAGGTCTCCCCGGCGATCCTGACCCGTAATCCGGTGATCCCTGACCTGCCTCAAGACTCCAGCCGACGCCTGCAGCCTCAAACTGAAAGGTCCCCCCAACCGCTACCAGGAGCTGGTAAGAAGATCCAACCCTAAAAGGCACCCCTGCACCCGACGCCCCACGGCCTTGGGTGGCCCAAACGACGGTGCCTAACCAACCCCCAGCATCCCAACTTACCTCTCCAATTGGTGATAGCACCAAGAAGACCTTCGTTCCTGAGCCTGCAGTGTGTTTGCAAACCAGAGACTCCCCATTGAAAGCTACAGGGCACCCGACGCCAAAACAACACTCTGCACCCAGCCGCCCCAGTGCCGCTGAGGGTGCATCTTTTGTGCTGGCCAAACCACCATTTGCTCCGAGCTTAAGTCCAGGAGCTTGGCTCCCACAACCCAGTGGCCTGCTCGTCGGCAGCCACCAACCGAAGGCCCCCTATCCCCCATTGGATAACATTGGGCCTCAGCACTTTGCACCTCGCCGCCCTAGTGCCGCTGAGGGTGTAACAAGAGTGCATCCTTGACCCTGGGGGACCCCTGAGTCTAACCCCAGAACACCAACTCCCACAACAAAGTGCTTACCTTTAAACCGATAACACTATTTTCCTCCATAGGATAACATTGACTGTTTTTCTATGAAAAGTTTCTAAGTGTGGAGTTGGAAAATCTAAGAAATCCTTTAAAACTGTAACTAAATAATCAAAACGCTTTTACTTACCTGTTTACAGGAAATGTCCCAGTGCAGTATCCAGGTATACTGCACTGTGTAGAAAAGTAATCTGAAAAGTAACTTGTATGATATTCTACTAAAAATCCTATACAAAGTATATGTACTGTATTCTGAAAAGCATTGCATTATCAGTAACACTACTGTAATCAAATCAAAGTACATTTACAATTGCAATCCAAACTGTGTTACAACTGTATATTTACTGCAAAGTATTTATCACTTACCTTTGTCAGGCTTGCTTGGTTCTAGGAAATAAAATAACTCCGAGAATATTTTTATACAAAAACAATTGGTCTGAAGTTCAGTCTTTGAGTGGGTGAATTCATTTGCTGACTGAGTGTGTACAACAAATGCTTAACACTGTCCTCTAATAAAGCCTTACTGCTCGACCACACTACCACAACTAGAGAGTGAGGTGCTATCTACTTTACCTCTGCCTACCTTTTGGGTTCCACTGGACTCTGTGCACACTATACCTCACTTTGGTATAGTATATACAGAGCCAGCTTCCTACAATAGATACCCGTATATGCTAGCGGAATACCCTGAAGCAAAAACATCACAAACAGAAAGAAAATCTATATTAAAGGGTTCGCTGCCAATAACTGCCTCGAAGCCTCATCCCAACCTAAAGATTTGCCTGGCTTCAACATACGCCTCCACAAGATGCGAAATCATCGAGGGACCCAATGGCACAGACCACACTAACGACTGGAGCTGGCTAGCGTCAACTTTAGGAGGCTCCTACCTTACCTACTCCTAGCGCAATGGGCGCAAAGGGGCTAGTGAGGAGAGGAGTAGAATATATACTAAAAATAATTTCTTGGAATGTCTTCGGGCTGGAAACAACACTGAATAATCAAGAAGTATTTGAATTCCTGCAGTCTGGGGACATTCTTTGTTTACAAGAAACTTGGCTTATGACACCACTCCTAATTCCTGGATTCGCGGAGTTCCAACATCCGGCTAAAAAGTACAATCTATTTGGTAGGCCGTCAGGGGGTCTATCGATCTACATAAACTTGAATATATCAATCAAAGCTGTAAAAACCACTATGAGTACAGACATGGTTCAAGCTCTATATTTCCAAGGCTTAAAAATAAATAGTAGATTAACATAAGTTATACTATTAGACGTTTATTTTAACAGCAAGGATAGCCCCCGACAAGGGCAAAATGACGGAGCTGGTGGGAACAATGGAAGATTTATTATTCAACTTCCCAAACTGCGAGATAATTATAGCAGGAGATTTTAACACCTACAACTTGGAATCAGACAAAGACATCAATCTACAGAGGGATCCAGCCGGCAATATGCTGTATTCATTAGTAACGGTACATCGTATGAGATCAACCCATGAAATAATCCCCGTGGGTCAAACCTGCACTCTCGCCAGGCAAAAAACAACCATTGATTACGTTTTCATGAGTAGCCATCTGCAACCATTAGTCATGGACTTTTCTCAACCTCAGCAGCAGGCAAGCGATCACTTACCCATATGTGTCAAAATTCCACTACAAGCAGGAAGCTCCCACTCCGTAAACATGGTGGGCGCACCTACTGGAGAAGAAATTCACAAGCTACTGCGTAGGCTAAAGTGGGGGAAAATTGACACATCAAGTTTGACCGCTTGGAAAAGTAACTACCAGTCATCCAGTAACAACAGCACTGTGGAGACCATATTCCTCAAATGGTCAAGCACGACTGTTACTTTGGACCAAGCGCTGAGTGGTAGATCAACTTCCCCTCACAAATCACAAAAAGAAATGGGATGCTGCAGGGATCAATCAAATTGTTCAATAATAACTCAAAGTAAAAGGGCAATGAGGCAGGTCAACCGTCGCTACAAGCAACAGGGGGGGGAAGCGGCCCAACGCAAGTGGATTTTAACCCGTAAAACGCATAATGAAAACATTTGGTATTTTAAAAAACAACAACAAGAATCTCAATGGATACACGTTTACAGTCTTTTAAAACAAAGCAAGCTGGCAGAATTCTGGCAATTTATTAACACACTTGGACACGACAGGCGCAATGGCGTCCCTATTTCCACATGGATTAAGCATGTGAACCAGTTATACTGCAAACCGAATAGTAGTAGCCAAGGAATAGCTGCAATGCATAACATCTTGGGCCCAAAAACCAGCACATGGGGAATAGCAGGCGACGATGTACACAAAATCCTGGACATGTATAAGCAAGTGACTACAATACTAAAGAACATCAAGGGCAACGGAGCCCCTGGCCCAAATGGGTTACCCACCCTGTTATTTAAAGAGGATTACACCTTCTAGGCGTCTCTACTGACTCTGCTATTCACTTATTGCATGTTGTTAGAAATGGGGGTCTCTAGTTGGCAGAGGTAGGTACCTTTGACCAAGTAGGGGCCCTTGCTTCTAGTCAGGGTAAGGGGGCTACACTCCTAACATAACCCCTGCTCACCCCCTTGGTAGCTTGGCACGAGCAGGCAGGCTTATCTCAGAGGCAGTGTGTAAAGCATTTGTGAACACATACAGTAATACAGTGAAAACACTACAAAGGGACACCACCTCAATTTAGAAAAATAAGTAATCTTTATCTAGACTTAACACAAGACCAAACGACAAAAATCCACAATACAGTAAACAAAATATGACTTTCAAATGGTAGAAATAGCTTAGTTCAATGTAGATGGTAAATGCAACACTTTACTCTCAAAGCACCTTGGATGCGTAACGCAACATAAACAAAAGGGTCGCAGGGAAGGTGATACGTCGGTTCCTTGCTTCGTGGGAAGTGATGCGTCGGTTTCTTACTGCAGCGCAGGGGAGGTGATGCGTCGGTTCCTTACCAGAGAGGAGGTGATGCGTCTGTTTCATACTGTGATCCGGTGCGATGCGACAAGATGGCGCCTCGATGCGATGCGACGATCCTGAGCGATGCGACAAAATGGCGTCTTTGATGCGATGCGATAACATGGATGCGATGCGTGCACGCCCAGCGGCCGTGCAGCAAACTCGATGGTTTCTTGAGCCGCGACAGGCCCTGCGATGTGCTTCTCCGGTGATGCGACGGCAACCTCTGCGGCGGCGTCACGCTTCTCCGGTAATGCGCGCGCTTCGTCGGTGGTGCGACGGCAAACTGCTGCAGCGGCGACACGCTTCTTCGGCGATGCGACGGCAACAGCTGCGGCGGCGACACGCTTCTTCCTCGTTGCGTCGCGCTTCCAGCTCCCAGCGACACGCAGTCTCTAGAGGGCCCAAACCAACAGCAGGCACCTCTCTGCAGGTAGAATTCCCAGCAAGGAAATTCAGGGGGAGCTGGGGGTGAAGTCTTTGTGTCCCTGAGACTTCAGAACAGGAGGCAAGCTCAGCTTCAAACCCTTGGAGATCTTCCTCAAGATGATAAAGTACACACAAAGTTCCTTTTCTCCTTTCCTTGGCAATAAGTACCCACTGCAGGCCAACCCCAAACAGCAAACAGCACAAGGGCAGTCTCCTCCTTCAGCTTCCTTGGTTTCTCTCCTTGGCAAAGGTTCGTCTTGATTCCCAGAAGTGATCTAAAGTTCTGGGGTCTGGACCCCAATATTTATACTACTAAATCCTTTGTTCTATGAAGGCAGAGAGTGTCTGTACCTAATCAAAACCATTTCTGTCCTCCCTGGTGCAGCTTCCTGGCAGGAGGTGGAGACAGCATTGTTGAAAGCAGACCTGGCCCAGGTAGCTGAAAGGAAAACTCCTCCCCCTACTCTCTATTCTATGAAGGCTCAGGCAAGTGAAAGGAAATCTCCTCCCCCTACTCTCTATTCAATGTGGGCTCTATTCAGCCCAGCCCTGACTCATCAGACTGCTGGAGCCAAGGCCCTCTCCAGCCCCCTGTCACTCACAAACCAGCCATGGAATACACAAACCTAGCAGAGGCATACTGGATGGTTAGGCAAGAAAATACCTACTTTCTAAAAGTGGTATTTTCAAACACAGAATGTAAAAATCACCCATACTAAAAGATGTATTTTAACATTCTGAGTTCAGGCATACTAAACTTTATTTTCCTATCTTGTTTCCTGGGTCAGTTATAATTATAAGATGTTATAATCAAACTGCCCATTCTGGCCTATGGGAACAGATAGCCTTGCAATAGTGAAAAACGAAATTGGCTGTAATTCACTACCAGGACATGCCACACACATCAGGGCATGTCCTACCTTCCACATACAATGCACCCTGGGGGGCGTGGCTTGGATAGAGAAGATGGCGGACGCGTGAGCGAGAAGCTCCGCACCAGCCAATCATTTCTCCTGCCGCAACATACAGCCGGGGCATCTTTAAGCGCCCCCTCCACCGGTCGGGTGCTTGCTGAGACCAGGAGGACACTCGGTCTGACTTTTGAGGCTCCCGGGGCTGAGCGCTGAAAGCCGCGGTGGTAGACGCGGCTTGGTAGACGGCGGCCGCGCTTGCTGACTCCAGGGGCGGTCACAGCTGAAATTTACATCCCGGCCGGGAGGCTGCGCGGAGGCCGCGTCAACTAGTGAGTGCCTTCCCCAGAATCCGGTGAGTGCGGCGGCGCCAGGGAGTAGCAGTGGCAGAACACACCCTGCTGGTGGGCCACCGGAGGTGCGGAGAACCGAGCTGGCATTACTTTCGTGTGGGGAAGCGGAACTTGCAATGACTCGGGCCTGCATCGGGGGAATACCTCTGACCCCGGGAGCAGGACAACTGGGCCAGGAACACATAGGAGCGAGGGGCACAGCCTGAACTTGGGGAAGGAGACGGAGCTCAGTGAAAGTGCGTGACAAGCACCCCTGCCCCTTCCGCTCTGGACTGGTGTTGGTGGGGTCCTTGCTGCCTCCGCCCGGACTCCTGGTTATGGCCAGCCTCTAAGTCTGCACCCGATAGCGTCTCAAGTGAGGGGCGCCGGTGGGCACTGGCACTCCTACTCTGCCCTGCTAAGACGCAGCTTGTGCCAGCACGGGGGTTACAGCCTCACCTACCCGGCTGGTTACAGGCAGTGTCTCGCGTTATCCTATAGCGCTGTAGTTTGATTTAGCGGCGGGGCGGACTGAGCCCACCGGCACACCCTACCCTAAACACTGTGTGCAGACCGGGTGCATTGGACACCGCCATTATCGTCCCGTTGGAGTGACCATCAGCGGGACAAGGCCTAGAGGTCGATGGCCTGGGCCACTGGAGGGCTGCCAAGACTCGGGCGACGGCTGGGCCCACGGGAACAGACGCCGGAGGTCGGACCTACCGCGTGACAGAAGCCTGTGCTCCCGATCGGACCCTGGGGTGAGAAGGTGTGAGCCCTAGGACGCTGGGGACGGTGGGGGGAGTAGACCAGACCCGCTCTATAACCCATTGCGACGGCCTCATCGTGGTGGGCGGCCCCTTGCTGATCCAGATCCCCGCGGTTGGTGAACATCGACGGCTGAGGCCCCACCCGGGATTATTAGCTGTCATGGGGAAACCTAAAGGTCGCCAGTCTGGCGCCACACTGGACCCGGAAGACAGTGCGCAGGAACAGTCACAAACCAACCTAGATGACCCCTTCCAACGGCAATTTAACAAAGTCCTGGAGGCAATAGCAGATACTAAAGCGACTCTCCATCAGGATATTAATACTGTTGTGGTGGGTCTTGGCCTGCTGCGCGAGGAACATAAAAAACTGTCGGAGAGGGTCAAGGAGACGGAGTCTGCCGTGGCTGAGTTGGCGCCCGCCCATAAGGCATTTGAACAACAGATGGGAGCTCTCACGGACAGAGTGGGTCAGTTGGAACGCAGGGCGGAGGATGCGGAAGGGCGCAACAGGAGGAATAATGTGCGCGTCCTAGGCCTGCTGGAAGGAACAGAGGATGGGGATATGGTGGCCTTTCTAGAGAGCTGGTTCAAAACTGTCGTAGCGCCGGAAGGCCTCTCCTCCTTCTACACACTTGAACGGGCGCATAGGGTGCCGGCTAGACCTTTGGCACCTGGAAGACCCCCGCGTCCGGTGTTGGCCCGCCTGCTCCACTTCCGCGACAGAGATCTCCTTCTGCAAAAGGCGAGAGCGGATGGCCCCTTCACAGTGGATAACAGCAAAGTTTCACTCTTTCCGGATTATACTCTGGAGGTCCAGAGGATACGGACTTCTTATCTAGAAGTCAAGAGAGCCCTAAGAAACGAGGGCCTTCAATACTCCCTGATGTTCCCGGCCCGCCTCCGTATCCTACTAGATGGGTCTGCTCATTATTTTGAAAGCCCTAACGATGCATGGGACTGGCTAGAGGCCTACAAGGTCGAGAATCCTAAGGCCGGAGGTCCAAAGAGCGTTGGGCAGCAGCCTATGGAACAACGGAAATGACAAAAATGGCGCACTCGCAAAGGGACCTTCAAGAAACCGACCCCCTCGCAGACTGAGAAGGAGAGGGACGGGGCTCTACGAGCAGTGGCAGACCTGATGGGGAGCCAGAGTTTAGCTCCAGGTGCAGAGGTCGGTTCCTCTAGAGAGTCGGATGGTAATGACACAGAAACCTTCCATAGCGATAGCGTGAAGATGCCGGTGGTGACGCCTCGCACTGCGGATGATATCATCTGATGAGACTGGTAACTTGAGGCTGCTGAGCCAACTAGAGACTTATGGTTTGAATGTTGCTCACCCTGGGCCCTGTGCTGTGTCGTTCTTATTGAAGGCTGGTGCGCTCTCCCAGATAGGAACCCTTCTCTGCACTTCTTTCTTGCCCTTCTCTGCCTAGCCTACCCCCGTTGAGCGCCACACTAGGTTGTGGCCTCACTTAGCACGTACTGTTACATAAGATGTTTGGGCGGCTGACCGTTGTTGGACTGCCCTGGGATCGAGGAGTTAATCACCATAAGGGTTTTTCTGTTGTTGTTTTCATGACCTGGTATGATTGCAGAGGGGAAGGAAGTTCTGTGCAACAGGTGGATGGGGTGGAGACTGTGGTTACCGGGATGCTTCTCGGTTTGATGCAGCAGGAATGGCAGGAACTCAGCAACATATACGGTTCCTAACGTGGAATGTTAGAGGGATGGGGTCCATGGCGAAGCGTCCTAATATTTACTCATACTTTCAGCGTAGGGACATCCATATAGCGTTCTTGCAGGAAACCCATTTAAACTGTGAGGAAGCTGGGAAACTGAAACGAAGTTGGAGGGGCCAGGTATTTGCGACTGCTTGCTCAGCCTTTGCCAAAGAGGTATTGATCTGGGTGAAACCGGGAGTCCCTTTTGCAGTAAAGAGAACATGGTTGGATGAGGGAGGCAGATATGTCCTGGTGGCTGGGAGATTGGCAGGTCGCGAAGTTACACTTGGAAATGTCTATGCCCCTAATCAAGATCAGGTTGGCTTTTTGGACTGTTTCTCTGCTACACTGGCGGGTAGTGTACAGGGCAATTTAATCCGTGTGGGAGACTTCAATTGTGTTGCGGATGTTGTCCTAGACCGGTCGCATCCGCCTTTAATGGGGTCCCCGACTTGCCGTGCCGCTCTGGGGTTCCGTGCTTGGATGGAACACTGGGGGCTTGGAGATACATGGCGGCTACAACACGACAGTCACAGGGAATTTTCATTCTTCTCCGCAGTACACCAGGTGTATACGCGCCTCGACATGTTTTTATGCTCCCCTGCTTTTAATAGTACTATCATACACACGGAGTACCTGGGCCGGACATTGTCGGACCATAGTCCATTACTGATGACGCACCAACCAGTAGGATGGTGTCCCTCTGTACCCACATGGAGACTCAATCCTGCGATGCTGGACGATGACACATTTCGGACTTCGTTACATGCTCTTCTGGATACGTATTTCCCTATTAATGCCAACACTGCATCCTCAGTCCGGGTGGAATGGGAGGCGTTTAAGGTGGTGGTGCGGGGCCACTGCCTAGGACAGGCGACCGGGGTCTATAGGGAGCTTCGGCAGGAGGTACTCCACTTGGAAGAAAACATTCGCAGGTTAGATAACATTCAAGGTACGGGGGAGGCGACTCACTTAGCGTTGCAGGAGGCACGTACCCGTCATAATGTGGCCCTTGGACGTCTACGCTGCTATAACTACAACGAGTACCTTGACAGGGTGCAGAGAGAGGAAGAAAAAGCGGGCCGTCTTCTAGCTAGATTAATCCAGCCTGAACTGGGTGGCTCCCCTATTACCCAATTGGAAATGGAGGCTGGTGTGCTACAGTATTGCCAGATGAAATTAATGACTCATTCGCCACATATTATGAACATCCTTATGCGGCTCCGACGGCGGTCCCTTGCTCTGTGGTAGGGGAGTTCCTGGATCCACTGCCCCTTAGGGTGTTGGCGGATGAGGATAGGGAGGGGTTGGGAGACCCAATCACCCTGCAGGAAATTAAAGCCGCTATTCATGCGTTGGCATCCGGTAAGACGCCGGGGCCGGATGGACTCCCGGACGAATTTTATCAGCGCTTCTCAGACATACTTGCGCCACATCTGGTCAGGATGTATGCGAATGCCTATGAGGCCGGGGAGCTGCCTGCCTCCACTCTGCGTGCTCTAGTAATCCCTCTTCCAAAAACCAAGTCACCGAGGGCCGGGGTCAAGGAATATAGGCCCCTTTCTATGCTTAACTTGGACTTCAAGATTCTGAGCAAGGTACTAGCCGGTAGGTTAGTCCCGCACATGCAGGCGCTCGTGCACCCGGATCAAAATGGGTTTATTCCTGCCCGTAACACCTCATACAACCTTCGTAGGCTTTACTCCATTCTGTACCATGCTGATGCCCCACTCTACCCCCAGGCTGCAGTGCTTTCTGTTGCCCTGGAAAAAGCTTTTGACACGGTGGGATGGGGGTATTTGTTTGAAGTGATGAGGCAAATGGGGTTAGGTGATGAATGGATCTGTTGGGTACGGTTGTTATATGCGGCACCCACTGCCAGGGTCCGAACAGGTAGAACAATATCTAGGGGGTATGGTTTGTTTCGGGGGACCAGACAGGGGTGCCCCCTCTCCCCCCTCCTTTTTGCTTTGGCGATTGAACTAATGGCCGAGAGACTTCGCCAGGGGGGAAACGGGATTGGGCTGGACTCTGCTGGGTGGACACACTACGTTTCCCTCTATGCCGATGATCTTCTGGTGTATCTGGGGGACGATGTGGTGGGCACCTCGACGGTAATGCGAATACTAGCAGATTTTGCCGGTCTATCGGGTTTGCGGGTCAATAAAGCAAAGACGTACCTATTTCCAGTGGCAGGTCCCCTTCCTAGACCGGACGCTCTGGCGCCCGATATCGTCTGGGCTCAGAACACAATCAAATATCTGGGAATCCAAGTGTTCCATTCACTTGACGACCTGAAAGAGGGTAACCTAGGAAAGGCGGTGCGTTCTTTACGTGCGTGTGTCCACTTTTGGCGTACATTGCAGCTACCAATGATGTCCCGGGTCTCCTTATCTAAGATGGTCATGCTTCCACGTTTGCTGTATTTCTTTGTCAACCTTCCAGTCCTTATACCTAGCAGTTGGTTCCGCCCCCTGAACGCCCTGCTCCGGGATCTGGTGTGGGGAGATGGCGGTACCCGAGTGTCCCTGGCGACACTGCAGCGTCCAGCTGCTGAGGGGGGGCTGGGAGTGCCGAATTTTGAATATTATATGCTGGCTGGTCAGCTACAGTGGCTAGCACAATGGATAGAAGAGGTAAACGAGGAGGGGACATTCTTGTCATTTCCGGACACTCGTCCTAGATTGGTAATGGCAAAAATGCTAAAACCAAAGACGCCCGCACCGTACTGTTCCCTACTACAACGTACTGCCTTTCAGGCCTGGCGGAGATGTGGGAATAGAGGTCGGCAGACTGCTAAATACACACCTGTGTTGCCTCTAGTGGGCTTGCCGCATGGCGACCCCCAATCTGTCTTTACTACTGAGCAACTGGCCCCCTGGACGGATGTAGGGCTAAACACTGTTGGAGATTGTTTTTTGGATAAGTCTCTAATTCCCTTTGATGGCCTCGTGGAGGATTGTGGCCTACCCCCAGGTCAGTTCCTGCATTATGAAGCCCTGACCCTAACCTTTGCACAGTTGTGGGAAGTGGGTAGAGGCGAGCCGGAAACGCACCCAGTGCTCCACGCCCTGTTTATGCTTGGAACGGCAAGGCACCTAGTGAAATGGTTTTATGTGGCTCTCCAGAAGGCCTCAGTGCGACCCTTGACCAGACTACGTGCTAAATGGGATGAGATTGGGGGTAAAGTGTTAAGGGATGCGGAGTGGCGAAGGGTCTTGCACTATCCCAAGAAAATTTCTCGAAACTCCCGTCTCAAATATCTACAGTTTAATTACACACATATGGCTTACATGTCCCCACATCGACTTAACGTGACATATGGAGGGAGGTTCGCTCTTCCCCCAGATGTTCTCATCCAGACGCGGACTTTGGTCACATGATTTGGGAGTGTAGGGTCCTGCGGCCTTTCTGGGAGGCAATCCTGGGTAAGCTGGCTGAAGTACTAGGCAGGGACTTACCTCTCACAATGCAGACTTGTATTTTAGGTCTTTTTCCTAGACCGCCGAAGCGCAAGGTAGGGAACAGACTCATAGACCTGGGACTAGCGAAACGCCGTATTGCGCTGGAATGGAAATCTACCAGGGGACCACAGTTTGCGACCTGGCATAGAGATGTTGTCGTGTGGGGTGGAGCGGAGGTCAGAGCACTCGGCTGGGAGGAATCTAAGGGTATGAGGAAGCTCCCCATGGCAGGCCAGTGGAGGGAGGTGTTGGCGACCTGGGAGAATCCAGGGGGGCATGAGGCGAGGGAGATGGACTCGGACCCCGAATCAGACACAGGTTCCCACACGGTGGTGTCCTAGCTTGAACTGCCTATTGCTATCTGAGAAAGCTTGAGGCCCTGACAGTGTAGAGCGTCCAAAGGCTGTGCGGGAGATATACCCACTGCTCTTGTGTGCCCTGGGGGAGGCAACCTTAATTGCAGCTATGGGTCTCTTCCCTGTGTGTTAACCCGCTTGCCCCCTGCTGTAACTTCTTCTTTATATAAAGTGTACCCACCACAAGCTGATATGGACATATATGATAAGTTCCCCCCTCTGCATAAGGTCTTTTATTTGGTTTTTTCCCCTTATTATTTCTTTTCCTTTGCCCCAGTTGGGCCCTTGGTTTTGGAATTATGTTAGATTTATGATATTGGAATTATTATTTAACAACTGCAGTAGAATTTCACAAACCTAAAGCATTATTTGGGCATCCTGTACTATTGGTGGTTGGCCCCCCTTTGAACATTGTTAAGCACTAAGTATTAGGGACCAGGTACTGAGAATTATGGTCAGTGTTATATTCTGTGGTTATCCTGATATTTGCTCTTAGGAATGTCTTGCCTATACTTCTTTTATGAGACTGTTTCATAAAATTGAAAATGCCAATAAAGATATTAAAAAAAAAAATACAATGCACCCTGCCCACAGGAGTACCTTTGGGGGTGACTAACATGGAGAAAAGGGAAGGTTTAGGGACTGGCAAGTGTGTGCACTTTCCAAGTCGTCATGGCAGTCCCAGACTGCACACAGGCTCTGCAATGGCAGGCCTGAGCCACATTTTACAAGCTGCTTCTGTGGGTGGCACAACCAGTGCTGCAAGCCCACCAGCAGCATTTGATTTACAGGCCCTGGGCACACATGGTGCACTGTACTAGGGTCGGACAAGTAAATCAAATGGCCAATCATGGAGTCACTAATCCATTACATAAATTTATAAAGAGAGCATATGCAGTTTAGCACTGATCAGCAGTGGTAAAGTGCCCAGAGTCATAAAACCACCAACAACAGGTCAGAAAAATTACAGGAGGAAGGCAAAAGGTTCTGGGATGACCCTGCAAAAAGGGCCAAGTCCAACACAACCCCCTTCCAGCCTAAACGCAGGGTAGACCAATCACTACCTTGATGGGCTTCCCTGCTTTGGGCGATAGAACATGGACCCTGGCCCGCAACTGCAGGGGCATACTCCAGTTCTACGCCAATCTGAACCCATTTGGATCCCTCTGTCTATACTCTCAGGGCCCACTAAGTTAACCCATGGGGAACCCTTCTCCTCACCTGTGGACACCATCTGTGCAGCACCTAACCTTAGCTTGCTCACAGGTGTGTCCCAACAGACAGACAGTACCCACATGGCCAACACAGAGGTGTGGCCCAGTCCACCTCCGGGGTGTGACTCCCCCCCCCCCCTCACCCCCTCCCTAGGGGTCACTCTGTCCACCAGGACAGCAAGCCACAGTGGCCACTGACAGTTGTCAGTGATGAGACCCAGGCCTTATGCCTCTCAGGGCTCTCAAACCTCTGTGGCGTTAGAGAGCGGGGGGCAGTAGCCCCAGGTACCTGGCACCCTTTGTCCACTCTACCTCCTGTCAGGTCAGGTATGACAGCCTGACACTGACCCACCAGCCCCGGGCCGGTACCTGGTGGCTGGGCAGGAGACTGGGGTGGGCTTTCCCACACCCGGTCCTCCTCCTTGGGGCTCTGCACCCTCCCACCTGGAGCGGTACCCCCTTCCAGAATTGTCAGGGCACCTGTGGCAGGTGTCCTGCACAATTCGCCCACCAGTTCAGGGGTTCTATCCTGCAACTGGGACCCCAGCTTAGGGTCTGTACCCTTAGACTTGGCAGAGGTCAGGGGTGAGGCTGCCCTCTCCCTGCCCCCCTTACTGGGGTCCTGCACCCTCCCACCTGGAGTGGTGCCCCCAGAAGACAAACCGGTAGGGACACTGAATACAGTTGTCCTTCCCTCCAGGTCAGGCAACACCTGCACCCGGCTTCCCAACCCAGGACTACCCCCTGCGGCTGAGCACCTCCCTGGCGCACCAGGACTTCCTGGGGAGCACTCATGCCCCCCGAGGGTAACACATAACTCATGTGTTGTGTGACAATCTGCCTGGCGCAGATCTCCCGACCCCTGTCCATCTGACAGTGCGTGAAGATCCCCCAGGACAGAAGTGGTGTCACCATGGTCACTCCTAGGAGACTCAGCCCCTCTGGCTGGCCCCTGACCCACTGGTTCTTCCACTGGGGGGACTCTCCCCCTCTCACCCCTCAATCTGGACTTCTGCACCCTCCACTTAGGAGTGGTACTGCCAGACACCAGAACTGATGGAGGTCTGCTTACAGACACTCCACGTTCTCCGGACACTAGGAGATCCCCCTCAAATGGACCACTAGTTCAACTTAGGCTCCCTACCTGGTGTTCCCTTAAGGAACCATCCAGGCCCTGAGACTGAGGTTGGGCACTTTCGGGACACATCCCAGTCTCACTTCTTCTCCTAGGATACAGGACGTGAGGCCCTACAACCTTCCCACTACAACGGGACCTAGCTGGGCTACTCTGAACCTCTCCCACCACTCTGGGCTGGAAGATACCTGAGCCACTCCTCTTAGGGTCACTCCCCAATGCCTCTTCAGACCCTTTGGAATCCACCAAAAGGTCTGCCTCCCGGGTGAGCTCCCTGGGGTCAGAGAACTCGCACTCCAACAGGTGTTGGCATAGCTCTGGAAAACAGGGACTTACAATATGCTCTCCCATAGTTGAATCACACAGCCCCACACAGGTGTTAACCAAACTATCCTTCACCTCACCATCCAGTGCCTCGCACACGTACCCCACACCACTCCCCTGAAATTGGCAAGACAGTATCTGACCGTCTCTGTCACTCAACCCACACTCTTCTGGGCGGTCTTCACACTCACACACCAGGATTTCAACCATGGGGGAACCCCTCTCTCTGCACCTCTCATCTAGAGTCAGTAGAGTGTCCCTCCCACCACTAGGACTATGAACCCCTGTGCCAGTTCCCCAATCCACCTCAGGGACACTGCGCACCACTGGACCTACCTCATATCCTTGAACCCACTGGTGTATGTTAACCCCCTCCTTCAAGTCAGGCGCCACATCTCTGGGTGTGTGTACTGCTCCCTCAGCACTCAATAATACAATTTTGCTGCCACCATCTGAGCTGGACTCCACCTCCAACTCAGCCAAGCTCACTTCCTGAGCTAAACATATTTCTTCTTCTTGGGCTAAGGCCCTCTTGGTCTCAGCCCTCTCGAGCTCTTCATCAAGCTCTCTCAGCCTCTGCTCACAAGCCAGAAGCCATCCATCTTTTTCTGTTTCTCCCTCACTTTCAGGGAAGTCCTCCTTCTCCTCAGACTCTACTGGTAGTGTTGGCCCCCAGCGGAGTAACTCATAATAAAATAGGGATGCCTCTAGATCCTCCCTGGACCTCCTCTTCACAGGCAGCCCTCTTTCCTTGCAAAACACACGTAGCTGCTTCATTGTGTAGATGAACATGTGCCAGAAGTCAAGTTCCATTTTGCAACAACTAACCAGAGTCTTAGTATCAAAAAATACTTCCAGGAGGACACCAGCAAACAGAAAAACAATATGTGGTTGTGTAATGGTCTGCACTCACTAGTAGTGTACACCAATCACTGTATGCAAGTCACAAATGCAAGTCTAAAACCTCACCGCTGATCACCAATGTTAGAAATGGGGGTCTCTAGTTGGCAGAGGTAGGTACCTTTGACCAAGTAGGGGCCCTTGCTTCTAGTCAGGGTAAGGGGGCTACACTCCTAACATAACCCCTGCTCACCCCCTTGGTAGCTTGGCACGAGCAGGCAGGCTTATCTCAGAGACAGTGGGTAAAGCATTTGTGAACACATACAGTAATACAGTGAATACACTACAAAGGGACACCACCCCAGTTTCAGAAAAATAAGTAATCTTTATCTAGACTTAACACAAGACCAAACGACAAAAATCCACAATACAGTAAACAAAATATGACTTTCAAATGGTAGAAATAGCTTAGTTCAATGTAGATGGTAAATGCGACACTTTACTCTCATAGTACCTTGGATGCGTAACGCAACATAAACAAAAGGGTCGCAGGGAAGGTTATGCGTCGGTTCCTTGCTTCGGGGGAGGTGATGCGTCAGTTCCTTACTGCAGCGCAGGGGAGGTGATGCGTCGGTTCCTTACCGGAGAGGAGGTGATGCGTCGGTTTCTTACTGTGATCCGGTGCGATGCGACAAGATGGCGCCTTGATGCGATGCGACAATCTGACAAAATGGCGTCTTTGGTGCGATGCGATAACTTGGATGCGATGCGTGAACGCCCGGCGGCCGTGCGGCGAACTCGATGGTTTCTTGAGCCGCGACAGGCCCTGCAACTCGCTTCTCCGGTGATGCGACGGCAACCTCTGCGGCGGCGGCACGCTTCTCCGGTGATGCGACGCGCTTCGTCTGTGGTGCGACGGCAAACTGCTGCGGCGGCGACACGCTTCTTCGGCGAAGCGACGGCAACAGCTGCGGCAGCGACGCGCTTCTTCCTCGTTGCGTCGCACTTCCAGCTCCCAGCGACACGCAGTTTCTAGAGGGCCCAAACCAACAGCAGGCACCTCTCTGCAGGTAGAATTCCCAGCAAGGAAATTCAGGGGGAGCTGGGGGTGAAGTCTTTGTCTCCCTGAGACTTCAGAACAGGAGGCAAGCTCAGCTTCAAGCCCTTGGAGATCTTCCTCAAGATGATAAAGTACACACAAGTTCCTTTTCTCCTTTCCTTGGCAATAAGTAACCACTGCAGGCCAACCCCAAACAGCAAACACCACTGGGGCAGTCTCCTCCTTCAGCTTCCTTGGTTTCTCTCCTTGGCAAAGGTTCGTCTTGATTCCCAGAAGTGATCTAAAGTTCTGGGGTCTGGACCCCAATATTTATACTACTAAATCCTTTGTTCTATGAAGGCAGAGGGTGTCTGTACCTAGTCAAAACCAGTTTTGTCCTCCCTGGTGCAGCTTCCTGGCAGGAGGTGGAGACAGGACAGCATTGTTGAAAGCAGACCTGGCCCAGGTAGCTGAAAGGAAAACTCCTCCCCCTACTCTCTATTCTATGAAGGGTCAGGCAAGTGAAAGGAAATCTCCTCCCCCTACTCTCTATTCAATGTGGGCTCTATTCAGCCCAGCCCTGACTCAGACAGCTGGAGCCAAGGCCCTCTCCAGCCCCCTGTCACTCACAAACCAGACATGGAATACGCAAACCTAGCAGAGGCATACTGAATGGTTAGGCAAGAAAATACCTACTTTCTAAAAGTGGTATTTTCAAACACAGAATGTAAAAATCACCCATACTAAAATATGTATTTTAACATTCTGAGTTCAGGCATACTAAACTCTATTTTCCTATCTTGTTCCCTGGGTCAGTTATAATTATAAGATGTTATAATCAAACTGCCCATTCTGGCCTATGGGAACAGATAGCCTTGCAATAGTGAAAAACTAAATTGTCTGTAATTCACTACCAGGACATGCCACACACATCAGGGCATGTCCTACCTTTCACATACAATGCACCCTGCCCACAGGAGTACCTTGGGCCTATCTTAGGGGTGACTAACATGTAGAAAAGGGAAGGTTTAGGGACTGGCAAGTGTGTGCACTTGCCAAGTCGACATGGCAGGCCCAGACTGCACACAGGCTCTGCGATGGCAGGCCTGAGCCACATTTTACAAGCTGCTTCTGTGGGTGGCACAACCAGTGCTGCAAGCCCACCAGCAGCATTTGATTTACAGGCCCTGGGCACACATGGTGCACTGTACTAGGGTCTGACAAGTAAATCAAATTGCCATTCATGGAGTCACTAATCCATTACATAAATTTATAAAGAGAGCATATGCACTTTAGCACTGATCAGCAGTGGTAAAGTGCCCAGAGTCATAAAACCACCAACAACAGGTCAGAAAAATACAGGAGGAAGGCAAAAAGTTCTGGGATAACCCTGCAAAAAGGGCCAAGTCCAACACATGTTCAATGCCACAATCTCAGAAAACTGGAAAGGATCTCTATTACATCTGATTCACAAAAAAGGCAATACATCAGACCCTACTAACTACAGGATGATAGCGCTTCTCGATATAGAGTCAAAGGCCTATGCAAGCCTTCTTTTACAGGAACTACAAAACTGGGTTAGGGACGAAGACATACTTCCAGTTTATCAGTCAGGTTTCAGGGCTGGTATGTCAACACTAGATAACGTGACAGCCCTGGCCTATTTAATCAATCGAGCAGCACTAGAAAGACAACGCCCCCTCTTCGCCTGCTTTGAGGACTACACTGCGGCATTTGACTGTGTGAACAGAAATCTACTTTGGGCAAAGCTACAAAACTGGGGGATTCCGAGTATGCTATTGAACGCTATCACTGCCCTTTACACAAAAAACATGGGTACGGGTCAAACTCACGTCAAGCACCGCAACAAAAAAGGTTTTTACGGATCAAGGACTCAAGCAAGGCTGTGTGCTGGCACCCCTACTTTTTAATCTGTACACTGCGGATTTAGGTAACTTTTTAACAGCCGCCAATTTGCACATTCCAAACATTGGGCGATTCCGATTGTTTTTAATGCAGTATGCAGACGACATGGTCCTAATGGACCACACACGTATGGGACTTCAGAAGGCATTAGATGCACTGAGTATGTACAATAGCGCTAATGAACTAGTAGCCGACGCCAATAAAACTAAGGTGGTGATATTCAGAACTTTTGCTACTAAACTCAAGCAACACTGGAGGCTGGGCAACCTGAAAATCAGCACCGCTCCTAATTACAACTACCTGGGCGTGTGCTTTACGAGCAATGGTAGGCCCAACCAGCACATCGCGGCCATAGAAACAGGCGAAGGCGCTGACCTACACCATGTGCAAACTAAATGTACAGCCCATCCATGGCGGCAATGCGAAAAGTGATAAAGGCCAAGCTACTGCCTGCAATTGCATATGGACATCCGGCATTTCCAGGGACCCTGGTGAAAACTTTGGAAACCGCACATTGCAGGGCCTTTAAAAGGATCTTTAAAATTCCCCTCTACACTCGGAACGCACTGGTAAGACTGGAGTTCGGATTAAACAAACAAACATATGAAAACTGGCTTCCACGGTGCAATACTATCGCAGAATTTGTGCAGCACCCCCAAAAACCATGAAGGAAGTTTTGAAGGATATCTTCATTGAAGAGAATAATCCCTGGTCAGAGCATCTGCGGGTTGCCTGCAGCAAACTACATTTAGACATGACAAATTGGAGCACGTTTGTCCACCAACCCGGGATCCTAAAAAAAGTATTGAAGGACCAAGTTAGATACTTATCCTGGTAAGAAGACATCCGACTTATAGAAACCTTTGAAACAACATCCAGGTATTAGTTAACTCCTACAGGGACAAATCATGCCAACCTTATTTAAACAGTGCACTGAATAAACCGATTTTAAAACAAATTTTAACAAAATCCGGCTAATGTCGCTTCCAATAAAAGACATAAACACACATTGGAAATGCCTAGAAACAGTCACTGTTTGCAGATTGTGTAAATCAAATGATGAATCTGTGGTCCATTTTCTTTGCATCTGCCCAAGTATGATAACTGCACGCCGCACTTTACTAAAACCTCTATTTTTAAAATATGATACCCGCACTTGCAAAGAAGCAAGGAACTTCTTTTAATTTAAAAACTCCAATGGAACTGGCAAGGTTAGCTAAATTTGGGCGCCAGCTTCAAAATCTTTTAAAAGGAGGCTAGTGAGTATCGATGAACATTGAAGAAACCAATAAGGCTCCAAACTGGATCGAACTTAAGCTATAGTGACGGCTCATGAATTCTTTTTCTTTTTATGCATTTTTAGAAGAATAATGTGATAATTTTTAGTACGATCATGCCATGGTTTTGTAACAATTTTTATTAATTGAATCAAATAAATGTATTGATTCATTCATTCCACCTAAATATCAAGGACCAAAATAATGATTTGATTTGATTTTTGGTTTTGTATAGCGCTCGAATGCCCAGAGGCGTCTTGGCACTGCTGCTGTCTTGAGCGATGCTGAAGGGGACCTTGTTTCTGCCAAAAAAACTAGCGTGAGAACATCCAGATTTTTATCAATTTCCTGAAGGCCAGGAAGTCAGAACATCTCCTTATGTCCAGCGGTAGACCGTTCCAAAGTGTAGCTGCCTTCAGAAGAAAGCTCCTACCACCCCATGTAGCATATTTTGCTCTTGGAGGGGATAACAGCATTGTGTCTGAGGATCTGAGTTTTCTGCCTGGGGAGTACCGGGCAAATTTTGCACGAAAGTAGCTAGGACCTGAATTATGTAATGCTTTAAAGGTTATGCATACAGTCTTAAACTACATACGTTTTGCTATAGGTAACCAGTGCAAGTTGACCAGTGCTTGCGGTACCGAGTTATGTTTGGGAATTCCGTAAAGAAGTCGTGCTGCCGCAAAATGCAGTGTTTGAAGTTTTTGTAACAACATTTTTCGGATGCCGATGAGAGCATTTCCATAGTCCAACTTGGCCAAGATCATTGATGTAACAACTGTTTTTTGTAGATCATTCGGGGTGTATGGACAGATCTTTTTGATTAATTTTAGTGTATAAAAAACAGACGAAGAGAGTGCTTTCACTTGATGGTCAAAGTGGAGTTTATCATCAAAAATAACTCCCAAGTTCCTTCCTTTCTGTACTAGAGTTGGTAATGGTCCTATATTCTGAGGCCACCAGATTGGCGACCAAAGAGATCTATTATTTCCGGACAATAGGACTTCTATTTTACCAGCGTTTAATTTTAAGCAATTGGTTTTCATCTAATGATCTATTTGGAGCATGCAGGAACTGAATTTATGACCCACTTCTTCGTGATCTTTGGAGATTGACACTACAATTTGGGTGTCATCGGCATATGACACTACTGAAAAACCTAGGGATTTTATCAGTTTGATCAGGGGGGCGACATACAGGCTGAAAAGGGTGGGGCTCAATGAAGAGCCCTGCGGAACTCCGCATGGCAAGCTGAATTGTTTTGACGTGAAATTGCCCAAGGTTACATGATTTGTTCTATCAGTTAGAAAATCTTTAAGTAGAGTCAGAGCTACCCTCTTATTCCCAACTGCATTAGTCGTTTGTTCAAAATGGTGTGGTTGACCGTATCAAAATCCGCTGATAGATCGAGTAGAATCAGGACGGCTTGACCGCCACCGTCCATGATCCACCTAAGCTCTTCTGAGGCGGTAAGAAGGCTGTTTCTGTACTGTGTGCCTTTCTAAAACCGTATTGAGAAGGGTCCAGCAAATTATTGTGGTCAATACAGGCCATCAATTTGTTATTCAGAGCTTTTTCCAATAGTTTGGCCGGGAAAGGTAGTCTTGAGATGGGCCTATAACTACTTGGTTCCTTGGGGTCGAGATTGCTTTTTTTCAATAGAGGCAGGATAGATGCTGCCTTCCATTCGGAAGGTATATGTCCTGTGCTGATCACTTTATTCTGGATTTTTGTGAAGTTCTTCAAAAACCTGGGGGGCTAGGTGTACAATTTTTGGGGGGCAAGGGTCTAAAGGGGACCCTGATTTGCATGTCATAAGTTTCAGAACCTGTTCTTTGTTAAGGGATGCAAACTTATCCAAAATTGTAGGGTAGTTGCTCATTGGGGGCATGGATTCTTCGCTGTGGTTTAATATGAAGGAATCGAAGACCTCAGTGACTTTGTTTTGAAAGAAGCTAGCGAGTATATCACAAAAAACTTTATCTGTTGTACCATCAGTTTTTGTGACCCAAATAATGGGTAAGTATATATATAGGCAGGTATAGGTTTACTATTCTTAACTTCACATATATGTGCATTGGCGATACATATATATTTGTAGCATGTGTTGCTGTAGATAAACATGCTCTACATACTCCTGCCACCTAGTGTTGGGCTTGAATTTTTGCACGTTTTTCTTCAAAGAAAGGCTTTCGAGTTACGGGATACATTTTGACTCCACCTTGAGTAGGCAATGCACATGGGCAATCAACTCCATGTTAAATTCTTTTTTCCTTCCTCAGGTTTGGACCTGTACAGACAGGGCTCCAAGACTCAACGTGTTTGTTCACATTTCTTCGGGTCTGCTTTAGTCGTCTGCATTTCCTTTCTTAGTGGCACTATTCAGAGACTGCCGGCACTGATTCAGTCCCAGAATGCCAAGGCTCTTGTGCCCTCCACCGGGGCGCATGCCCCTTTGCATCATTAACTTCCACACCAGAGAATGCGGTGAGAGAGAAGAGTCCCACAGGGTATTGGAACACATGCACTTCCATTACTGTCCCCTGTGCCAACTGAAATACCCGTGGTCGTGGTGAGATTTGTAACATCTGCTTTTTCCCTGACCAAAACTACACCTACTGTGAAGCTTGCCTCACCTTCTGGACAAAGAAACCTCTATATTACTGAAGGTAGAAGTAGTGGGTGCACTAAATAATGCAGCAGCAATCTGTCGCCAACACGGCGACAACTTCCTTGATCAGGACCCGTTCAGCACGAAATAAAGTGAGAATGCCGTCCATTTGGGCAAACCATCCCATCAGCCTTCACCTAGCCCAGATGCTGTCTTTTCCTGTGTTTCTGACCTGGAGGAAGAAAAAGAGGCTCCCTCTACCTCCAAAACCAATGGCACTCGAACAAACACCCCAGCGTCACTTGAAGTCCCCATGGTTGAATTACCATGTGGTTTGTAACCTCTGCATCTCTCCCAGCCAAAACTGCACCTGTGTGAAGCTTGCTTCACCTTCCAGTCAAGGAAAACTCTATGGTACCGAAAGCAGAGGTGTTGAGTGCACCGAAAAATGCACCAGAAGTCTGCTGCACACACACCCAATATCTTTGGCAAACAGGACCCCTTCAGCATAAAAGAACGCGAGGATGTTGGTCCTTTAAGCATCCTGCCCCATCAGCCGCTGCCCAAGCAGGAGGCTGTCTTCTCCAGTGGCTCTGGCACAGTGGAAGAGGAGGAGACTCCCTCAATCTGCAAGACCAGCGGCCCTCGAACGAAGACCTTCACCAGGGTCGATGGTATGGTCCGTTCCAACACCCACTCCAAGCCTCCCTAGACCCCTGACAACGAGACAGAGCACTGTTCCGAGGGAGTCGGGCACCAAGCCCCATGAACAAAGTGACACAACCGCCAGGGGCCCCTGCTGCCTTAGGGCTCCAGTTGGCACTGAATGAAGGCCTCCGATCCGAAAAAGGACCCAACTAGGGGTGTCGACTCCTCTTGGCCATCAAGCCCCAAGACCAACAACAAGCCTCGACTCCACTTGAAGCTGAAGTCCCCTTCGACACCGCCGCCTATGCCGCCGTCGACTCCTATCATCGATGTGGAGAACACCCTCAATTACGGGCTCCAAAGACACGAAACAGCCGATCCTTCAAAGACTGTAGGAGGAGCTCAACGCAGGCCAGAAGTGTCTCTTTATCCATCCCCTTATTTGGAAGATGTCATCAAAGCCACCACCGCCAAAACCCAAAGAGACTGCCTCAAAAGAGGAAGTCACAGTTGATTCAGAGCAGAAACCCTGGAACACCGTCGTGCTTGAACTCTTCCAGCAGAAGACTAAAGAACAAATGAGAAAAGGAAGCATCGAACGTCCCGAAACTTGCCTTTTCAAACACGTCTCCAGTAATTCTGAGTGAACTA
The DNA here is from genome assembly GCA_963921515.1 of Calotriton arnoldi. Lineage (NCBI taxonomy): Eukaryota > Metazoa > Chordata > Amphibia > Caudata > Salamandridae > Calotriton > Calotriton arnoldi. The sequence continues at coordinate 3,475,386 of CAWUFW010000406.1, forward strand.
AGTATCATCGATAAAGGAGCATTTGCCCCGGAGAATAACAACCCAGAGATTTCGGCACAGAAGCAGTTCTCAAGACCAATTCCAAGTCCTGAGGAGAACCCCCCAGAAAGATGGGGTTCGAAACGCGTTGACTCCAGCTTATGGGTTAAGAGACACAGGGTGTGCCACGTGGGAATACTTTACACTTTTTTTCCCCGCCAAGGCAACACCCTCCAAAGATTTGGAAATCCCATAGCTTTTGACACTGGCAGGACAGCAGACTGAAGCCTGTGTTAATGAACATTTGTGTCCGCCTAGTGTAATTTGAAATAAGGACTGGTCGTTCTATGTTATTGTATGTCACTATTTACGTTCATTGTATCGTTTTACTGTATTTCACTGTGTTGTTACAATGTGTTTTTGAATAATTCTTTTGTAAGTATCACCAGAGAATATCTTTTCAAAAATTAGTGTTGTCCGAGATATGACATGAAAATAATGACATAATCTTGTGTTAAAAAAAAACGAAAAGAAAAGTGAAATAAATCACACGGACTTTGGAATGGTTGTCTAAGGTCACGTTGTTTCATTAATATGTGATGAACAGTCTATCTCGACATCTTGTATGTTCATATCAAAAGAGGAGACTGGCATTTAAGGAGGAACCTGCATCGGGGGCACCCCAGGCTCCCATGGCTAAGAATCATAGACACAAGGGCACCAACCCCCCTGTTTTCCTCCACCTACACTACCCCATACTCCATGGAACCACGTACTCCACCTCTACTGCCTCTACCAAAAACGCTAGCGGGATCTCCACACTTCTCTTATGACCCTGGCAGCTCTTTCGGCCCTGCTGACCACTAAGGCACACCTTCCGAGCCACAGAGCACCCTTGCAACAACTGCTGTGTCGACCTACCGGGCAACCCAGACCTTGACCATCACCCTGTCAGGGCATGTCCCTCCTGGTGATACCTCGGCCTACCACTACTTCATTCTGTGGGCAGCCACCTTCCATAATGTGGACACAACATCCTCAGCGAGGAAGACTATTTCCCTGTTGAGACGTTGTTCAAGTCGGAACAAACATTACAATTTTTATCCATGTTAAAAGGCATGTTAAAGTTCGCCCTGGAGACAATGAGGGAACCCGTTAAGGCCAGGGTAGTAACACCAAGAGTGGAGAAGTTGTATGCGGGAATACCTCTTGTCTCAGTGGTCACAAGCAGAGGGTTACTGAAAGGATCTAGTGTTGATAAAGGCCAGCCGATCTCTGTCTGCACTGGTGGAACAGCAACAACGTGTTGCAGGGCAGCCCTTTCTCAGACACCATATCCCAAGTCACCATTACCACGGAGACCTCTTTTTCCGCAGAAGGGGGTGTGTGGAGCGGCTCATCTCAACAAAATGACAATACAGGGGGTCTGTGCCCACACCCCCATCACAGTATTTGCACATAAACTGCTTTGCGCTAGTAGCTATACGCCTTGCTCTCAAGGCTGTCATTCAGGGCAAAGTAGTCCTGATCAAAACAGACAAGACAACAGCCATGTTCTACCTTCAGAAATAGGACGGCACCCACTTTCCCCTGCTCTTAGCACTGGTTCTCCGCTGCTGCATACCTCTTTTGGCAGAGTACCTTCTGGGAGTAGACCATGACTTGGCAAATCTGCTCATCAGGCTGCATCAACAAGTACACAAGTGAGAACTCCACCCGTAAGTCTTAAAATCTTACTCCAGTGCTTCCAGGGCAGGGGCACCCCACAAGACCTCACAGTCCATGGGCAATGCACTATTGATGAACTGGTCAGGGTTCTTTGCCTACGCTTTCCACCTCTCCCACTCTTCCATACAAGGTTCGGAAGCTGCAGCAAGCATACTATCTCTCAGACGTGTCAGTAAGTTGAATACCGTAACACTTAAGAACCTGACATTCAGATCCACAATGGCAGGGTAGTTGTCAGGACCAACCAGAAGTTTCTCCCCAAAGTGGTTTCCCCCTTCCACCTCAATCAGACTGAAGAGCTGCCAGTCTTTTCCCCCCCAACCAGACTTGGTAGCAGAGAGAGCCCTTCACACCTTAGATGTTAAATGTGCTCTCATGTATTACATCGAAAGAACCAAGCCTTTCCACAGGACCGATCAGTTATTTGTAGCCTTTGGAAAATCCCACACTGGCCAGCATATTTTCAAGGCTGAAACTGCCAGATGGATAGTCAAGTGCATCCATCCCTGTTATCCCCAGGGTGCACTCTACATACAATAAGGCAGCAACATAGCCTTCCTTGATAGCATCTTATCTGAAAGAGACAATTAGTTATAGATTCCTTACCTTTAGAATTACCCCCAGGCGTCAAACTGGATCCGGAGAATTTTTTCATCAGCAGTACCCCTGCGCGTCAAAAGGTGGCGTTGGTCGGCTCCGCGTACGTCGTTGGCGTCGTGGTCGCCGGGATGACGTCACTGTAGCTACTTAGACGCCGCCCTCGCACGCTGACGTCAGTACTTTCTTTTTCTGCGCCAGCCAGCGCAGATCCGGAGAGAGCGGTACCTCCAGTCACTTTTCGACTGACTTTTTTGCGACTTTTGTCGACACCGTTTTTTGAGTCTATCAACTCCTGGTGCACGCAGGGATGTCTAGTCGTCCTCGGCCCGGCTTCAAGGCTTGCGACACCTGTCGCAAGCTGATGTCGGTTACGGACCCGCACCGCGTGTGCCTGTGGTGTGTGGAGCGCGACCATGATCCCAAGTCGTGTTCCGACTGCCGGACCATGAATCCGAAGTCTTTGCGGGAGCGGTCCCGAAAGCTTCTCGAGGCCCGGCAGTCCGCACCACGCCGTTAGAGGTCCCGGTCGCGTGGGAGGTCGAGGGACCAATCGCGGAGTCACCACCACTCGTCATCGAAGTCTTCGCACTCCTCAGGTAAGTTGAAGCACAAGAAGAAGTCGAAGGAGCATCGTCGCTCTTCGACTTCTCCCCATCCGTCGGCCGACGCGACGAGGGATGCGGACGGTGCCCGTCCCGCGGCTCCGCGTGCAGAGGCTGAAGGGTCGACTCAGAGTTTCCCTCCTTTTCCGGGAGCCGGAGCGGCCCCTGCCCAGCTTCGGAGTCTCTAAGAAGCGATGCATGCCATCTTTGGGCAGCCCGATTCCGCCGGCGCGCCTTTGGGCCCCGCGGACTTGGCTGGGGGCCCTAGGCCTTCGGCGGCTTCGGCCCCGGCGCCACAGGGTCCCCTTGGATCCAGACCTGGATCCGGATCGGTGCCGGTCGACCTTGTAACACCTCCCCGGCGCTTCTTCCACTGGCACCACGTCCGCTCCCGACACCGGTTGGATCCCCAGCTGGCGTCCGCCCCGGCCTCCACCCTGACTTGGACACGGAGCTGGAGCTGGACCGACGTCAACCGAAGCCGGATCTGGCGCCGAGCGGTTTCTTTTGTAGCTCTGTTCGACCCTGATGTTTCCTACAGGCCAGATTGGCAACCAGAGGAGGGTGATGAGGACTGGGAGGGGTCTGTAGACCCTTTGGCTGACCAGTTAGATGAACCGGACTGGAGAGAGGAGTTGGGGGAAGCCAGTGGACTGGATACCTCCCCAGACCTTGGCATGCTGTCTCCTCCTACCTTTGCTACGGAGGAGGGTGCTTCATTTGCAGTGGTGTAGCGTAGGGCAGCTGAGGCCCTCAACCTCGAGCTACCTACGGTTGCGGTCAGGACGAATCTCCTGACGGAGGTGCTTCAACCGGCAGCGGCCTCTTCGTAGCCCCTGCTGCCTTTCAATGAAGCCCTTACTGACATCCTTTTGGGCACCTGGTCCAGGCCCAACACAGGGGCTCCTGTGGATAGGATGATTGCCCAACGCCACCGCCTGGCTCCGGGCGACCCCTCTTTCCTCTCCCAACTCCCCACCCCTGAGAGCTTGGTGGTCCAAGCCTCTACATCCTAAGGCGCATTCCCTAACGCACCACCTGATAGGGAATCCAAAAAGCTGGACCATCTTGGGAAGAAGATGTTTTCTTCCTGCAGCTTGGGGCTGCGGTCGGTGAACACCGCATGTCTGTTGGGCCGTTACACCCACTCTATGTGGGATACGGTAACGCAGGTGCTGCCACAGTGCCCGGAGGAGGCCCGGGCTGTGCTCTCCCGTGCAGTCGCCGAGGGGAGAGACGCAGCCAAGTTTACCATAAGATGTGGACTGTACACCGCCGACTCGCTAGGCAGGACAATTTCAGCGTCGGTAGCCCTTCGACACTACGCTTGGCTGAGGTCGACTGGTTTTTCCGGGGATGTCCAAGCTACCCTGATGGACATGCCCTTTGATGGCCGTCGCCTGTTCGGCGACAAAGCAGACAACGCGCTAGAGCGCTTCAAGGACTCCCGGGCTACGGCCAAGTCCTTGGGCCTCTCCACCCGCCCTGCGCAGTCTGCTTTTCGCCCCTTTCGTGGCTACGGAAGGGTTGTCCCGCCACGTTCCACCCAGAGCCACAGGCCGGCACAAGCTGTCCAGCCCCTGCGCGGCCGGGGACGTGGGACCCACCGTCGTGGGTCTGGGGCCAGCGAGCGGGCCAGTCCACCAGCGCCCCTTCTGCAGCAGCCTCCAAACCCTCCTAGTCCGGCCTTTCAGGGCCACCAATCGCCAGTGGGCGGCAGAATTCGCCATCACCTCCCCCACTGGCGCACCATCACGTCAGACAGGTGGGTTTTGCTACTCCCTCCCCTTCAAGACTACCCCTCCATCCATGCCACCTCAATACCATCGCATGTCGGAGGATCATTTGGCCCTTCTCCAACAGGAAGTTACGGCTCTCTTGACCAAGGGAGCTATCGAGCGAGTTCCTGCTCCAGAAGTAGGTCGTGGTTGCTATTCCCCACTACTTTCTGGTGCCCAAGAAGGGCAAAGGCCTGCGTCCTATCTTGGATCTCAGGAACGTCAACCGCTTCCTCCGGAAGGAGAAGTTCAAAATGTTGACACTAGCTCAACTCCTATCTGCCCTCGACCCTGGAGACTGGATGGTAGCGTTGTACTTGCAGGACGCTTACTTTCACAACCCCGTCCTGCCGGCCCACCGGCGTTACCTGCGGTTCACGGTAGGCCACAAGCACTTTCAGTTTACCGTGCTCCCCTTTGGCCTTACCAGCGCCCCTCGGGTGTTCACCAAAGTGATGGCGGTGGTCGCAGCTCATCTGCGCAGATCAGGGGTTCCAGGCTTCCCCTATCTCGACGACTGGCTGTTAGGCGGGCTCGCCCCAGGCAGTCGTCTCTCACCTCCAGACTACGGCAGACCTCCTGCATTCGCTGGGGTTCACTATCAACGTGTCGAAGTCACACCTGACTCCCTCTCAGAAGCTCCTTTTCATCGGAGCGGTTCTGGACACGACGCAGTTTCGGGCTTATCCTCCCGAGCAGCGAGTCTGGGATATTCGGGCTATGATTCCGATCTTTCAGCCTCTATCCCGGGTTTCGGTCAGAATGACCCTGAGGCTGTGGGCCTCATGGTCTCCTGCATTCTGCTGGTAGATCATGCCAGGTGGCATATGAGGGCTCTGCAGTGGGACCTGAAGTTCCAGTGGGCACAACATCTGGGGAGTCTGTACGATTGCTTTCAGATCTCAGAGGGCACTGCACGACAGTTCCAGTGGTGGCTAACGAACCAGGATTGGGTCAACGGCAGATCCCTCTCCCTTCCCCAACCGGAGTTCACAGTGGTGACGGATGCATCACTTCTGGGGTGGGGCGACCACATGGGAGAGGTGGAGATCAGAGGCCTCTGGTCTCCGGCGGAGTCCGGGCTCCACATCAACCTTCTGGAGCTCCGGGTGATCCATCTTGCGCTAAAAGCATTCCTTCCCTCTGTCCGGGGAAGAGTAGTGCAGGTGTTCACGGACAACACCACCGCCATGTGGTACTGCAACAAACAGGGCGGGGTGGGGTCGTGGACCCTATGTCAAGAGGCTCTCCGTCTCTGGACATGGCTGGAACATCAGGGCATATCCCTGATGGTTCAACACCTGGCAGGTTCACTGAACGCCAGGGCGGACGAACTCAGCCGCAGGTGCATGATGGATTACGAATGGCGTCTTCAGTCGGAGGTGGTGCAAGGTCTCTTTCAGCAGTGGGGAGAGCCTTGGTTAGATCTATTCGCCACCGAAGAGAACGTGCAATGTCGGCAATACTGCACGTTGGAATTTCCAAGGCGGCACTCGCTAGGCGACGCTTTTTGGCGCGATTGGAGTTGCGGTCTTCTATACTCCTTTCCGCCTATACCACTTCTGCCCAGAGTGCTGAAGAAGATCAAGCGCGACCGGGCCCCAAGTCATTCTTGTGGCTCCGGATTGGGCACGAAGAGTCTGGTATCCCGAGCTGTTACACATGGCCATCGATCCTCCGATCAGACTGCCTCTTCGGGAGAATCTTCTGTCGCAGCAGCAGGGGACGGTCCTCCACCGAACCTGTCCAGCCTCCACCTCCTTGCTTGGAGATTAAGCGGTGACAGTTGACAGCCTTCGACCTTCCTCCTGAAGTCTGTGGTGTTATCTTGGCAGCCAGGCGTCCCTCCACTAAGACGGTATACACCTGCAGATGGAACAAATTTGTGGCATGGTGCGCAGCAAAGGCTGTGGATCCCCTTTCTGCCCCTCTTTCTGAGGTTCTCTTGTTCCTCCTTTCTTTGGCCCAGCAGGGCTCTGCTCTGGGCACTCTTAAGGGCTATCTCTCAGCCGTTTCAGCCTTTCTTAGGCTTCCTGATCAGCTTTCTCTTTTCAAGTCCCCTGTTGTAAATCGCTTTCTTAAGGGCATTACTCATCTTTTTCCTCCTGTTCCCTTCGTAATGCCTCAGTGGGACTTGAACTTGGTTCTTACTTATCTTATGTGCGCTCCCTTTAAGCCGCTACATAACTGTCCTCTCAGACTTCTCACTTTAAAGACTGCCTTTCTGGCTGCCATCACTTCTGCTTGCAGGGTGATTGAGCTCCAGGCTCTTTCTTGAAAACCTCCTTTTCTGGCGGTTCATCCGGACAAGGTTGTCCTTCGAACTCAACCTTCTTTTCTTCCCAAAGTGGTTACTTCTTTCCACATTGGTCAAACCATCACTTTGCCCACCTTCTTTCCACCTCCGCATCCTTCTAAGGAGGAAGAGAGGCTCCACTCTCTGGATCCAAAACGTGCGCTTTCATTTTATTTGGATCGCACCAAGCAATTCCGGGTGGATGACCAGCTCTTTGTTGGCTACGTGGGCCCAAAAAAGGTCGGGCTGTGCACAAACGGACCATCTCTAGGTGGGTTGTTTTGTGCATTAAAGCTTGCTACTCTTTGGCAAAGAAGGAGCCTCCAGTGGGATTGCGCGCCCACTCCACCAGGGCTACGGCGGCTACCACTGCTTTGGGATGGGGAGGCCCCCCTCAATGACATCTGTCAGGCAGCTACGTGGGCTTCTCTGCACACGTTCACAAAACACTACTGCCTGGACAGCCAAGTCCGGAGAGACTCCTTCTTTGGCCGTTCTGTTCTCCAGGACTTTCTGTTCTCCAGGACTTTCTGGTGTGAACTTGGTTCGCAGTCCCACCTCCGGGGTTGGTATTGCTGGGGTATCTCTTCTAAAGGTAAGGAATCTATAACTAATTGTCTCTTTCAGATGAACAAGTTACTTACCTTCGGTAACAATATATCTGTAAGAGACATAGATTCCTTACCGCCCCACCCATCCTCCCCGTTCTGCGAACTGACTTCTAGGTCAGGGATTTTCTTTCAGGCCCCTAGTTTTGTGCACCAGTGGTCAGTGTCTTGCATCGCTCTGCGTTTCTGGCTTGAAATGTCGTGTAAAAGAACTGACGTCAGCGCGCGAGGGCGGCGTCTAAGTAGCTACCGCGACGTCATCACAGCGACCACGACGCCATACTGCAGTCAGTCACATCTCCATACTCACTCTCACCCCCTGTGTGGAAAACAATATATCATGGAGTCGGTGCCTATGCCCATTGCCTTCTGAGGGTGGAGTTGCATTGCATCCCTTGAATCAAAAGCCTTTTTTTTTTAAGGAAAAACAACTTGCAAACATCCAAGCCCAACACTAGATAGCAAAAGTATGCAGAGTCTGTGTTTCTACAGCACTACAAACAGATGCTTACAGGGTAAGTAACATTTTCCATCTTCAAGATACGGAGATCTAGAGTTGAGAATAGTAAATCTATACTTACCTACGTGCATTCAACTTCACAAAATGTAGTTTTTCGATATTCTGGCCCGACGATGTTTTTGTCCTCGATAGTCTGATAATCTCGCCTATAGGTGAGAGGTTGAGGTGTACTTTACTAACACTCATAGGGCAGGTAAACCGGTATATCATGCTTCTCACCCTGTTATGGACTGATACTAAAACAGGGTGAGCCACATGCCTATTTGGCTTTTTTTTTTTAAACAACGCTTTTTTAGGTCGAGCCTCGAGTAGCGCGCAAGCGCTGCTTAGAGGCGAGACTTATTGTAGCGAGTTTTCAAAGCAGTCCAAGAAACGCTGCGTGCGTCGTGGCTGGCCTTTTGAGATGGATACGCGCGGCAAACATGTGTTTCCAATTATCGTGCCCAGACGCGGGCGCGATAAGTGGAAACACATGTCTGCCGCGCGTACTCATCCAAAGGCCAGCCACGACGCACGCAGCGTTTTGGGACTGCTTTGCAGGCTGCCGTGCTCGCTCGCCCCCGCTCCCTGTCCCCCGATGCGCCCCGTAGTTTCCGGCTTCGCTCCCCTTCTGCGGCTCACCGCTCATTTTCAGTTGAACACGTTGCCGGCCGGGCCTTGGTTTTCCTGTCACCGGTCTCCAGTGACAGCTGGGACTGCTGCTGAGCCGCGCTGCATTGTGTGGCTGGCCCCAGCCGGCAGCTGCGAGGCTTGTTCACTATCTCCTCACTCGTTCTCCTCCATCTTCCTCTCGCCCGCCCCCTCTCACTGTTCAGGTAGAGATGGCCCCTCCTCCCCTCTGGGCATTGAAGCTCTGCAGAGCAACACCGACAAGTACATTGCCTTGTTCGCAGGGCGCCACGCCTATACTGGCACCTCCCCCTGTTTACAATGCCCGAGGCAGAGCCATGTGGCGCCCTGAGCTGCTGCTGCCAACCCCCAAGTGTCGCCCCCTTCACACCGGCACATTGTTTACAGCACCCGAGGCGTCTCCCCCGTTTACAGTGCCCGAGGCAGGGCCATATGGAGTCCCTGAGCTCCTGCATGCTTTACATTACCTCTGCGTCTGACTCAGCAGAACTCGGGATTCGTTGCTGCCCTCCACAAGAGCCGCTTCTGCACAGCCAGATTACCGACGGCTCGGTGGTGGTGAGAGGTGGGGGATCGGGGGGAAGATGGTCTGCACATGCGTAACGAACTCTGACCCCGCTAAGAGTTCCTGCTCTCTGCTGGAGCATGATCCGTCCAGCGCCTTTTAGCGCCTGTGGAATGTGAGCCCTCCTCTGAATGTGGATATTCGCCTTAGCGTAAGGCTCATACATTTATGCAGGTATGTAAACGCGTCCCACACAGAGGAAGGCACTTCAGCTCTAGGAAAGCTGGCACGGGTGCACGTAGGCCGGTAGAGCCAAAGTAGAGTCAGTCGCATGTCGGTGCTTCTGCAGAACAGCAGGGCTGAGGAATCCAGTAGCATGTCTTGGCCTTGGCTGGTCGGTCAGTTAGTCACATGTTGTGGCAGGTTGGTGCCTCTTTGAAGCCGGCAGGGCTGGGGCGCACAGTGTCAATACAGCACTTGGTCGGAGAGTCAGTCCCATGTTGTGTCATGTCAGGCCTCTGTAAGGCTCGCATGCCTCGTATGTCCGGGACAGTGAATCAGCTGCTAGGCCTGTACATGCCTGGAAAGGGGGCTATGAAGATCTGGGAGGACTGGGAGCGAGTCAGTCTGTGACAGGTCGATATGGCTGGAGTAGATTCATTAACCTGACCTGCCTCCTGGCTGATAACACCTGGAAGGGCTGGGAGACAGTGACATGTTAAGTTGCGGGTCTGTGATGGCTCAGTAGGGCTGGGGCAGAATCAGGCACTTGAGCTGCCTCCTGTCTGATCAGATCTGTGAGAGTGAGGGTCGCCGGTGTAGTGTACAGTACGGGTGAGAGGACTTTCAGCACTAATGGAAAATGAATATCTGCCTGCTGGACCCACCCCCTGATTTTAGAGACAATAATCTGGCCTTTAGCAGTGCACCCTCCCTCGCCTCACGGAAGTGTCATGCCTGTATGCAGTACTCTGTCCCAGCTCTAATGACCGTTCAATGTGTGACCTCCTTCTGTACAAGATCGCGTGGAATGTTGCTGTAGAGAGGAAGGCTTCGAGGTGCATTTTCATATTCCACTGCTGAAGGTTGACAAGTCTACTACAGTAATGGTAAATTATATTTTATTTATTTCCTTGTTTTATATCGCGCCAGTAGTCGGCTTACACCAGCCTCATAGCGCTATGGAACTAGGCACGGTGGAGGCTGAAAGCCACGTGCCTGGTTGGATAGGCCGGGAGGTTCCTATGTTGTCTTAAGAGATTGGTGGTATGTGCTGGGATCTGCACAGGGTCACTTGCAGAGGGCAAAGGTTACTGTTAAACTACAGGGGCAGGTAGGTTGTAAAGGGTTTCCGAAGCTGGGGCCCAGGCGTCTGGTTACTCAGCGCTCCTGTTGTTCCAGCGCGCTGTGTGCACAGTGCAGTGCACTTCCAGCGTGATCAGAGGCAGTGTGTCTTTCTGTGTCTGCTCAGCCAGTGCGTGTAGTTTCTGCATGTGCCCTCTTGTACCAGCACGCTGTGTGCACAGTGCAGTGCACTTCCAGCGTGATCTGAGACAGCGTGTGTCTTTCCATGTGTGCCCTGCCAGTGCGTGATCAGAGAGTGTCTTCCGTGTGCACCTTGCCAGTGCGTGTAGTTTCTGCAATGCCCTCTTGTTCCAGCACGGTGTGTGCACGGTGCAGTGCACTTCCAGTGTAATCAGAGGCAGTGTGTGTCTTTCTGTGTCTGCCCTGCCAGTGCGTGTAGTTTCTGCATGTGCCCTCTTGTACCAGCCCGCTGTGTGCACGGTGCAGTGCACTTCCAGTGTGCGTCTTTCTGCACGTGTCCTGCAGTTTGCATGTGTAGTATTTGCAGGAATCCTCGTGTTCCAGCATGCATTGTGCACGTTGCAGTGCACTTCCAGTGTGCGTCTTTCTGCACATGTCGTGCAGTGTGCATGTGTAGTGTTTGCAGGAATCCTCATGTTCCAGCACGCAGTGTGCGCGGTGCAGAGTAGTTTCTGAATCTGCCCCTGGCTGCACCAGTAACCAGTGCACTACCTTTCTCGTTACGCTCACAGACCTCTGTATAGCGCCTTATGGATACTAGTTGTAGGGTTACTTACGCCCTGGGCTCAAGGCTGTTGCTGGCATCTTTAGTTGTGTGTTTTTTGGTTAGTTTTTCTCTATTTTAGTACTCAAAAATAGAACATTGTTTACCTACTCTGGAGCCTCTTTGCTAAAAGTGACATTAGGTTTTAGTTCTGCGATGCTTCTTAGGATAAGTGAAGGTGTATTGCACGCTGCATCTCTGGATAAAACGCACGAGTCTAAAAGTAGAGATTTACTAATAATATATGCGCCACTTGTGCCTTTTATAGTTCAGTCTAGCTCTCTTCATTATCTGGGACGGAAGCACTTCCAGATATGTGAGTTCAGACTACCAGTTATAGAAAAATAACACTTTAAATAAGTACTTATCAATGCTGTGTTATAATGTGTCTATTAGTGTCAAAGCTTACACGATAAAGAACAGTAAATGTTCTGGCACCCAGTATAATGTGCTGCATGGCTAAATACTTATAAGGTCCCAAAGGCGAGACCTATTGGCTATGCCAATGCTTGTATTTTTTTATATGTAGTTCAACATAAACCTGCAGTCAGAAGTTGCATCACGGAGTACAAAACAGCCAAGTAACCCCATTTGCCAATGTCTGTTGGTCTTTGCTCTTGCACTCGGTGATGGTATCAACACTGTAAACTGCTGTCATTTTTTCATATGCACCCAGATACAATTTTACACATTGTGCACACTATACCTCCATACTACTGTTAGTGAAGTACCTCTCAACTACAGGCAAGTGAACCATGCCACTAAACAACATTAGTGAACAGACGACACACCAGTGTTCATAATTGTATTAATTAAATGCTGTAACTTACTAAGTGTCTTGTTCTGTAAAATCATTTTCCCAATACCATTTCAATATGATTTGAACCGTACATTATCTTTAAACATACAGCTATCGTAAGATCAGTATCATTTTTTTCCCCAGACTGCGAGAAGATAATTTGAGGGTGTATGAAAATGTTGGTTTGATTCAACAACAGAAAAGTTTTAGATGAGGAAGATACCCTGTGTAATTGTAAAGGTAAGCACTTTATTTTAGAGCAGATTGAAATTGATTATTATGATTAATTTAATTTATTTAATTTTTTTGAAAGAGGAGTTTAATCTATGAACGAGACTTGCTTTGCATCGCTTTAGTTTGGAGTACTTTGAATGAATTGAGAAATGGAGTGTGGATTGATGTCAGCTTCTGTCTAGTAGTTCATCTTATGTGGGTGGCTTTAGAATCTGATTTCCATTGATCTATAAACAGAAAGGATTAGAGGGACTGTTTTGCAAAGGATTGTTCCGGTTGTAAGTCTGAACTATGACTGGAAAACGTTTTACATACGTAAATTACACTTATTTTTCAAAATTTAAACAGATGTAAGTACATGTGACACACAACTATATAGACTATTTACTCTTGTGTAGACCACAGACATAGTTTTTAACTTTATACTTGTAGGTGTTCCCAGGTATGCATAAGACGGATGGCCAGGGAAATTTCTTACAACTGGTTCGAATACTCGCTCTGATGGAACTAAATGATAGTTCACTAATAGTCGTCAAAGCATCTTTAACACTGTTTAGCAAATATAGTTTTCACCTAAGTCATAAGACGTACATGATCTTGTTTGGGTAGGAACATGCACCAAATTGTGTATTGGGCGGGTGTAAGAAGGGGAGAAACTGAAGAGAAAATAATTTGTTGAAAAAAGTCAATAAAAACTTAACAGTGAAATTCATGTCACTTACTAACCCTATTCCACACATTGCCTAACTTTTTGGAACTCTATAAAAGCTAGGCCAAGAAGGAGTGGGGGTACATCCGCTGTTCTACTGGACTGTCAAGCAGCCTGTTAGGGTGGCCTGAATACATGGACCATGTCTTACTGGTCTAAAGAAACCAGATCATAATTCTCATCTCACCCCTTCCTTTTCTGGACTCCTTTGAGGACCATGAAGACACAGTGAGCCTGTGCAATTGTGGTGAGCACAAATTATAGCAGTGAAGAACTCAAGTGCGATGCTCTTGAATTGTGTACCACTGTGATTTTCCCCATTTCCCACTCCCCTGATTGTGACATACATAAATTAGACCTATTTGTTAGGGGGTTTAGGAAAAATGCTAAATGGATGTTAATTGCAACCATAAATAGATGCCACCATGCATGTTGTGATATTTACTTGATTTTGTCAAATAGACCCAAGGTTAATGCACCGGATTTCTTGAATAAATTTCATTTATTGAGGCTGCGTTCACTATATCTCTTTTGTTGGGATGTATATTTTCTAAAACCTTAAAAATTATTTGAACTCAAAAGTAATCTATACAAGCTAAGCTCTGTTCAAATATAAAATGTTTGTTATCTGGGGACTTCAGTCTCAAGTTTAGATAATTTATATGACAGAGCTGCGAGTTCCAAAGATAATTCCCTAAAATAATTTCTGTTGCTTAAAATGAATGTGGAATAGAGTTCCATGCTTGGATGCAGTACTGCGAGTTTAACAGATTAATTTACAGATTAATTAAAAATCTGTTGGATTATTATGCAGTTAGCATTGAGAAAAGAATTAATCATCAGGTGATTGATTCTTCATTTAATAGAAACCTGAAAATGCTGAATAAATGAAGAGCTTCAACTTATATGGAGTATAAAGTTACAACTCTTTAAGCCCCGGTTGGCATTTAATAAGTAGTCTTTCTGTAGAAGTGCGGTATCGATTTTTGAGACTTTGTTTTCTGTTATTACCAACTAGAGAAATTATGGGATCCTTATGTGGCAAATACGGGCGGTCCTAAATATGTTAGCTTCTGTAACTATCAAAATGAAATGCAAACATCCCACAAAAGAGGTACTGAAGCTTTGTTTAAAAGAGGGTACTAATATAATCTGTATTAGAGTTGTAAAATGTATCTGAGTAACTCCAGAAGCTTTTCTAAAATGGGAGGGGGAGCAAATGCTATGGATATATATGATTTTAAATTGGATTAGAACATTGGAATATTGAGAACTGTTGAGGAGAGGGAAGTAGGTCAGGGCTAATAATGGCTAGCGTAAGCCTTCTGCTCCAACTTTCCAATGATTGTCTTTATGTTTCTCCCTTTTTAGGTCGAGCCTAGCTGTAGCGCGCATGCACATGCGTTGCTCGCTTTGCGAGACTGCTGTGGTAGAGTATGGGAGAGAATCGGCGCCCAATCTCCTCCCATGTTTTTCATTGGCTTGTCATTGTCTTTCGTAAATGCTGCCTTCAGATTCGTTAATAGGCTTGTTAGTCCCTCCTTAGTACGGCCTTGTCTTGTCTTCATTTGTACCCTCCCATGGTGACTGACCCCTTTACTTCGGTTGTTTCACAGGACCTGTTATTTAGTCTGTAAGCACTATTTACTTTATTGAGTTTCTCTTACTGCAGGCCGGACATGCGCTGCTTCAGCTGAAACTACTTGTGTTTTTTTGAGCAGCACGGCCGCCCCCGTAACAATGGCACCTGCTTTCAATCACTTTAACCCGCGATTATCTCGTGTCTGTTTCAATCCCCCTCCTACCCCCCAAGTAAAATGGATTTAGAAATGATTAGCGAATTAAGTCATGTGAATTCCAGGTAGCACATAATCCTGTGCTAATGAGCTGAAGCTGACAACAGCATGTCATCTGTACTAAAGCCACCTGACGGGTTGTTTTCAAAAGCCTGTTATATTAACAACACCACCACCACCAATACCACCACCACCAATACCACCACCACCACCACCATCAATACCACCAACTCCACCAATACCACCACCACAACCGCCAATACTGACACCACCACCACCTGTACCACCACCAATGCCACCACCACCAATACCACCACCGCCAATGCCGCCACCACCAATACCACCAATACCACTACAACCAATACCACCACCACCAATACCACAACCACCAATACCACCACCACCAATCCAATACCACCACCACCAATCCAATACCACCACCACCAATACCACCGCCACCAATACCACCGCCACCAATACCACCACCACCAATACCACCACCACTAATACCACCACCACTAATACCACCACCACCAATACCAACACCACCAATACCAACACCACCAATACAACACCACCAATACCAGTACCACCACCACCAATACCATCACTCGTGTGAATGCAAGACCTATTGCATTGCAAATGCTTGTCAATTTAGAACATTCTTCCCTCAGTGGGGGAAACGTTATAGCCCTTAGGGCTACACCTGTTGTTAAAGGCCCTCTCCCTCATTATAGGCTGTCACTGCAGTCAGACTCAGGGCCTCTAACAACTAGTATAACTCTCTGCAGCAGGCTATATTCACATGTTCTTGGATGATGAGCGTGCAACTGTGACTAACTAGATTTTTACTTTTTGCAGTGTTAGGATTAGTTCGTAAATAGTTAATACTGACACTTATTTAAGCATATAGGAGCCGTGATTAACTTTTTTTTCGTGTTCTATGGCTGGTCTGCATATACTTTATTCTTTGTGTGCAGCTACACCCATTGGAATGGATTATATTGTAATGATTGTAAATAAACTTAATTACTGACATTAGGTGATTCATGGGGGTGCAGGTAGAAAGTCCCCACTATAGCAAAATGTATTTTGCATTTTTTGCTTTTCAGGATTCTTTTTTCTGCGAGTTTATTCCTCGTAAAAGTTAACCATATCACTGGATTTTAGATAGTTACTCTATTGGCAGACATGCACTTGTCTGAATATTTATATCCTTGATGTTTACTACTTTTAAGGTTACTGACTTACAAGGTGAGTAATTGAAAAAAAATGCAGTAGTTTAGAAGTTGGGTGGTAATTGGTTTGATTGGCCACCAGTAATCCTCGTGAGTCTCATATAGGTCACGTGGGCCAAACTAGCATTCAGTGAGTGTTGCAATTTTAAAATTAAGGAAAATAAAGGCAACTTTTTAGAATGAGCATACTGTTAGTTTCATACTTCTATGCATATTTATCCAACTTCTAAATCACAAATAAACTAGTACGAACTTTGACAAAAGGAAGCGGTAAACTTGTGTCATCATTGTCTGAGGCATCATTATTTGTGGCATTGTAGGCAACCCACTAAGCAGGTAGAAGTTTGAGTGTGTACAAAGGCTGAGAGTAGTTCAGATTAAATACGGGAGTGTAATTCTGGGCTGCTGCTGGAGCAGATGGAAGCTGGCAACGGGAGAGGAAGGGTACCCTGAAGATTTCTAGGCTATAGGGATTGCTTGGACTGCACTGGGGTTGATAATGGAGAATTTGTGCTTAGGATGTGGGAACTATGAAGGATGGTAATGGAGGACTAGTTCTTGGGGTTAGTGGAGATCATGGATATTTGTAGAGAGAGTGGAAATGGGAAAGTCAATTTTTAATGAGTCTGTTAATGGAGAACAAGTTGTATGCTTTGCGAAGGGCAGCAGGGGAAAATTGAGGATTTGGAAGATGAATGGATGCTTGCAATCTATAACTGTTACTGGAGAACTGTTGGGGTTCCTTTGCTAGACAATGAAGGAATGGGTACTAGAGGAAGTGTGGTGTTGTTAAGGGTTTAGGAAGGCAGACCCACCTGCCCTCTTTGATACTCTCTCCCTCTCACACATACACATAGACATACACAATGGTAGACCTGACATCCTTAGTGTGGTCTTACCCCAAACATTTTGTCTTCACCCCTCCTGTTTTCTGAAATGTGTTTTTGTTGAGATTAGGACTCTGTGCACTTTACCATTGCTACCCAGTGCTAAAGTGTTCATGCTCTCTCCCTAAAGCATGGTATAATTGACCTACGCCTGATTGGCATATTTAATTTACTTGTAGGTCCACAGTATATGGTACTACATGGTAGCCAGGGCCTGTGAATTTAATGCTACTAGTGGGCCTGCAGCACTCATTGTGCTACCCACTAAAGTAGCACTTAAAAGCTTGTCTCAGGACTGCCACTGTAGCTTGTAGTGCAGTTTTAAACTGCCATTTCGACCTGGCTAAATAAACATTTTGCCGGGCTAGACCTTTTTTTAATAAATAAGTCACCCTTAAGTTAGACCCTAAGAAGCCCATAAGGCAGGGTGTGTCATATTTAAAAAGTAGGACACATGCTCTTAAGTTTTACATGTCCTGGTAGTTAGAAACTCCTAAAATCGTTTTTCACTGCTGTAAGGCCTACCTCTCCCAAAGGATAACATTGGGTTACCTTATTACATTTAATAAGTGCTAACGTTTTATTGGCAGCATGTAGAAATTTCACCTTTGGACTCAAATTAATTGTAATTTAGAATCCTCTTTAACAGTAAAGTCGGATTTTGAGTCACAATTTCGATAAATGCCACTTTAAGAAAGATGCAAAAACAACAAGGTGATGGATGGAATCTCACTCTACCACTGGAATCAAGCTATAACTGGCTGATGAGCCCTTATGGCAAAACTGACCCTAGGTTGCTTGTTTTCCAGTTCAGGAAGGACCTTGCTTGGCAGTTCTGGCTGCACTGTTCCCATCGGAGCAGGGCCAAGACTGATTTGTATATGGTTGGGTCCAAACTGAGGTGGCTTGGTGGGCGAAAAACGATTGATTGGGATGCGGCCTGAGTGATTGCAAGTGGCTGAGATTAATTTAAGCTTTCCAGCCATCACCTTGTTGTTGCAGTTGACTTTTAGAAAGTTGGCATTTTCCTGGCCTAACCATTTGGTGTCTACTGGCAGTTTCCTAGCCATGTGACTGTGAATAGCTTAGCTGTTGGGCTCTGTGTGTTCCTCCCAGACAGTGAGACAAAGAGAACTAGGTGTTGACAGGATGGCTAGAGGCAGAGCTGTTCCCTACCCCACTTAGTTTCAAAGGGCTACCTCTAGTATACACTCTAAGGAACCTGACACTAGCCTTTTGTCACCAAAGACTTCTTGGAGCCTTAGCAGGGGAAGGGAAGAACTTTCCAGAAACTGATTGGGGGTAGCCTAAAACATTCTTCCACTTCAGTATACTCCTGGACCTGTGAAATACTTCAGAGAACTGCCTGGACCCCAAGAGGACTATCCTGCTGCTACCAGAGGACCGCCGTCCTGTTTCTGTAGCCTGCCTTGCTCCCCACAGGACTGCTCTGCTGCTTTGAGGCCTGTCTTGTTCTCCAGAGGACTGCCCTGCTGCTACCAGAGGGCTGTCCTGCTTCTCTAGGCCTGTCTTGCTCCCCAGAGTCCTGCCTTGATGCTTGATCACAGGACTACCAGAGTGACTCCAAGAGCTGGTTGGCTGACTCCTTTGTGGTCTACATGAACATAATCAGCTCTGCTGGAAGTTGGAAGTGGTTTTAGAGCTGCTGCCCCTGCCTAACCATAAAAGTTTGGACTTGGAAACATTTTCACCAAAAAATGCCAGAAGAACCGACAGAAGACCTGGGACCTACCTGCCAGCCAATCCACCCAAGCTGCATTTCCAGTCAGCCTGACTTTGCGGTAGCTCCCACAACATTCTTCTCTGCAGCAGCAAATCCTGTTCAGTGGGACTTTTGCACTACAGTATCCAGCCTTGTGGAGTCCTCTACAGCTTTCAGCTTTGTCCCGCTGGAGGTTTTCAAATTCTAAAAAGTTGTCTTTATCCGAAGGTAAAAATCTTCTCCGGGCTCAATGGCGATACACTCCCCATTGATGAAGAACACCTCGGCCTGGAACTCTGTCTTCTCTGACTCAGAGCTTTTTTCCTCCATTGTTGATGGCTTTACTGAGAAATTGTCCTGCGCGTTCCGGTGACGACGATTCCTCCTCAGACAGAGCCTGCTGCCTTGCCCCGCTAAACTCTACCTTCTCCTGGACTTTCCTTTAAATTTTCTTCTGAGTCAGAAGGTAAGCAAAGACCGAGCCTGATCGACCTTGTGTATCTGACCCGCGCTCCATCACAGTCGGCCTTAACTGGTGACTTTGCCCTGGTCTTGCACAAGCAGACACCCACCATTAGCACTTTGATCTTTAAGGTGCTAGATTTCACAAAAAACTTTAAAAATTCATAACTCTGGTTCTTTTGATTGGATTTAATTCATTTTGATGTAATTTTATTGAGTAAAGTGTTCTCTATTTTTCTAAATTAGTGTGGGATTTTTCTGTGCTGCATAAATACACTTTGCCTCCAAGTTAAGCCTGACTGCTTATGTGCCAAGCTACCGGAGGATTAAGCACAGGTTAATTTAGTGTCTTTTGTGATTCACCCTGACAAGGATTGTAGTTATTGCATGGTGAGGGTTATTTACCTGCACAATCGACAACCACATTTCTTATACATATGCACACAAACGCAATTTTTGTTAATTCAGTCTCTCGCTTGCCCTCTCCCACTTCACCCCCTTTGTCTCCTTTTCTCTTGAGCCACATCCCTTCCGTTTTATCTGCTTTCCCTTCTCTACCTTTCCTCTATTTCATCCATTAAATTTTCTTCCATTCATGTTTTTGTTTGTAGTCTGGAATCCAAAGCTATGGATTTATAACTTGAAATACAAAGCTACAAATTACCAGCGTGCAAAGAAAAAAATACTCATTGGAAGCGTTTTGATTTGTCATCGTTTTTGTAAATCTTAAATTTGTTGCAGCAGCTGCGGACCCTCACCAATAAAAAAAAAAAAAGCATAACTAAAAGCTAAAAGTTTTTTGTGTCTCATAAAGCACACATTTGCCATAGTAGTCCGTGACACTAAGAGGAACTAATTTGTGTGCTGATGTACTTTGTAAAAGATTAGAATGCCACCACTCCCAGTGAAGTTAGCCAATGGCTGAAATGGGCTGATCATTGCTCCGTGCTATATATTGTAGTGGGCTGGAAAGAAAAATGTGAAAGACAACAATAAACAAATGAATGAAAAGGGATGGCAGTAAGCCCCATTATGAGAGTATAATATTGTAAAATCAAAAGGTTTTGACTAAGGCCAGGCCAAAAAACGGACTGTTCCCCATGCATCCCCCTTCCTTTCTCTCTCACTGACCTCTTTGTCTTCCTGCCATTGTCCTCTGTTTCCCACTTCCTGTTCACCCTCTAGCACTTCTTTCCCCTCATCCTCAGTTTCTCTCTCCACCTCACCACTTCTCTTTTTCATCCTCACACCCGCAGATTCTCGCTCTTGTTGTAATTCCTCTTTCTTTACTTAATTTAAGTAGCCCCGTGTCAAGTGTAAGTTCTAATATGAAAGAGACACGTTAGTGATAGATTCCTTACCTTAGAATATCCCCAGGCGTCAGACTGGATCCGGAAAGTTTTTTCGTCCGCTGTACCCCTACGCGTCAGTAGGTGGCGTCGTGCGGCTCCACGTTCGTCGCTGGCGTCGTAAGCGCCGAGATGACGTCACGGAGACTACTTAGACGCCATCCATGCGCGCTGACGTCAGTTCTTTCTTTTTCCGCGCCAGTAAGCGCAGATCCGGTTAGAGCACGTACCTTAGTCACTTTTTGACTCTCTTTTTGAGACTTTTGTCTCCTGTGGTTACTCTGGTGCACGTAGGGATGCCTGGTTTTAAGTCTTGTGGGGCCTGCCGTCGCAGTATGTCGGTGGCGGACCCCCACGGCATCTGTCTCTACTGCCTGGAGAGCGACCACGACTCCCGGTCCAACACGGACTGTCTGGCCATGGCCCCGAAGGCCTTGAGGTAGCGTTGCCAGAAGCTGCTTATGGTCCGGCACTCGTCCCAGCGCCGTTCTCGGTCTAGGGGCCGCTCCAGAGAACGCTCGCGGGGCCACCATCATCGCTCCTCGGGCTCCAAGTCTTCACCCTCGGATACGGGTAAGAGACGACACAAAAAGAAGTCGAAGAAGCGTTGTCGCTCTCCGACGTCCCCCTGTTGGTCCCCGGATGCGGACGAGGGGGACAGGGGTTCTGCCCCTGCGGCTCCTTCGGAGCCCGGGAGTCCCGCGGCCTACCCACCTTACCCGGGTCCGTCGGCGACTCCCGCATAGGTGTAAGAATTTCTTGCTACCATGGACCGCCTGTTTAGGTCTCGGGCTCCCGCCGGCGCGCCCTTGGGCCCCGTGTCAGGATCCTGTCGGGCCAATGGCGCCGCCGGCGGCTCCGGTGCCGCAGAATCCTGCGCCACTGGCTCCGGCCACGGCGCCAAAAGGTCCCACGCTGCCGGCTCCGGCCCCAGCGCCACCATCGGCTCCGCCTCCGGCGCCGCTGTGGATGCCTTTTGTCCCGCCCCTGCCCAGGTTCCAGGACCATTTTGTCCCTACCTGGGACCCGCATTGGGACACGGCGCCGGTTCGGCCCCGTCCGGCGCCGTTCGCGGCGCCGTTTGTTCCTTCACCGGTTCCTGCCCTGCCGCCGCAGTCTGTTCCGCATGCGGCGGAGGTGGAGGACGACTGGGAGGGGTCTGAGGACCCTCTTGCTCGTCAGTGTGACTCCGAGCAAGACTGGGCGGACGAGTTAGAGGAGGCTGGCGGCCTTGATGTCTCCTCTGACCCGGGGTTTGCCTCTCCTCCGCCTACCATGGAGGTGGGCGCTTCTTACACGATGGTGCTCCGTCGGGCTGCTGAGGTCCACAACCTTGATCTCCCTACGGTGGCCCTGAAGACTAATCTCCACGGCGTCCTCTTCGTCGGAGCCCCTGCTGCCATTTAATGACGCCCTCACTGACGTCTTACTGGGCACTTGGGCGCGGCCAGCCACAGGGGCCCCTGTGGATAAGAACGTCGCCAGGCGTTATCGCCCGGTGCCGGGTGACCCTGCCTTTCTGACCACTCATCCTACGCCCGAGAGTCTGGTCATCCAAGCTTCGACATCCCAGAGTGCCTTTCCCACGGCTCCGCCGGAGAAGGACTCTAAGAAGCTGGAGCAGTTCGGCAAGCGGTTGTTCTCTTCGGCCAGCTTGGGGCTGCGGTCGGTGAACACCGCATGCCTATTAGGCCGCTATTCCCACGCGGTGTGGGATACAGTTGCACAGGTGTTGCCTCAGTGTCTTTTGGAGACCCAAGCTGTGCTGTCCCAAGCTGTTGCCAAGGGTAAAGATGCGGCTAAGTTCGCCATTCGGTGTGGTTTGGACACCACGGACTCACTAGGTAGAGCGATTTCTACGACTGTGGCGCTTCGTCGCCACGCCTGGTTGAGATCTACCGGGTTCTCACCGGATGTCCAGAGCTAATTCATGGGCATGCCCTTTGATGGCACTCGCCTGTTTGGCGATAAAGCCGACAGTGCGCTGGAGCGTTTTAAGGACTCGCGGGCCACGGCCAAGTCCTTAGGTCTTTCCACGAAAAGCCCAGCCACTCCTGGTTTTCGTTCTTTTCGTGGCCACGGAAGGGGCGCTCAGGCACATTCCTTCAGCAAGCCTGTGCAGAACCAGCCTCAGCGCGGACGCGGTTTCCGCAGGGTCGGGTCTGGGAATCAGCGTGGGGGTCAGTCCACCTCCGCTGCTTCTGCCTCCAAACCTTCCTAATCCGAGCTTTGTGGGGCACCCCACGCCAGTGGGTGGCAGGGTCCGCCATCATCTCCCCCACTGGCATGCTATCACTTCAGACGAGTGGGTGTTGCAGATCATCCGCAAGGGTTATTCCCCTCCCCTTCAGTCCACCCCTCCAGCCATGCCACCTCGGTACCACCGCATGTCGGGGGAGCACTTGGCGCTTCACCAGCAGGAAGTCACGGCCCTCTTGGCCAAGGGGGCCGTCGAGTGTGTTCCTGGGCCAGAAGTAGGGAGTGGTTGTTGGTCCCCAAGAAGGACAAGGGGGGCTTGCGCCCCATCTTGGACCTCCAGAACGTCAATCGCTTCCTCCGGAAGGAGAAGTTCAAGATGTTGACTCTGGCTCAGGTCTTGGCTGCCCTCGACCCTGGAGACTGGATGGTGGCGTTGGACTTGCAGGACGCATATTTTCACATCCCCGTCCTGCCGGCCCACCGGCGTTACCTGCGGTTCACGGTAGGCCAGGAGCATTTTCAGTTTGCGGTGCTCCCCTTCGGCCTTACCAGTGCCCCTCGGGTGTTCACGACAGTGATGGCGGTGGTCGCTGCTCACTTGCGCAGGTCCGGGGTGTCAGTCTTCCCCTACCTCGACGACTGGTTGTTGAAGGCGGGTTCGCCCCAGGCTGTTGTCACCCACCTTCAGACTACGGCCGACCTCCTGCATTTGCTGGGGTTTTCCATCAACGTGCCGAAGTCGCACCTGAGTCCCTCTCAGGAGCTCCCCTTCATCGGAGCGGTTCTGGATTCGATGCGGTTTCGGGTTTATCCTCCTGCGCAGCGAGTCCGGGATATTCAGGCTGTGATTCCCATCTTTCAGCCTCTATCCCGGGTTTCAGTCAGGATGACCCTCCGGCTCCTGGGCCTGATGGCCTCCTGCATTCTGCTAGTGCAACATGCCAGGTGGCATATGCGGGCTCTGCAGTGGGACCTCAAGTTCCAGTGGGCACAGCATCAGGGCAACCTGTCCGATCTTGTCCGGATCTCGGAGGGCACTGCACAACAATTGCAGTAGTGGCTCACGAATCGCGATTGGGTCAATGGCAGATCCCTCTCCCTTCCCCAAACGGAGCACACAGTGGTGACGGATGAGTCCCTCCTAGGATGGGGCGGCCACTTGGGAGAGGCGGAGATCAGAGGTCTCTGGTCTCCGGCGGAGTCCCGGCTCCATATCAATCTTTTGGAGCTTCGGGCGATCCGACTTGCACTGAAGGCATTCCTTCCCTCTGTCCGGGGAGGTGTCGTGCAGGTGTTCACGGACAACACCACCGCCATGTGGTATTGCAACAAACAGGGCGGGGTGGGGTCGTGGACCCTTTGTTAGGAGGCTCTGCGCCTCTGGACATGGCTTGAACATCAGGGCATTACCTTGGTGGTTCAACACCTGGCAGGTTCTCTGAACGCCAGGGCCGACGAACTCAGCCGCCGGTGCTTGATGGATCACGAATGGCTTCTGAACTTGGACGTGGCGAAAGGTCTCTTTCTGCAGTGGGGAGAGCCTTGGTTAGATCTATTCGCCACCGAAGAGAACGCGCAATGTCATCAGTTCTGCGCGTTGGAATTTCCAAGGCGGCACTCGCTCGGCGACGCTTTTCGTCGCGAGTGGAGCTGCGGTCTGTTGTACGCCTTTCCGCCTATACCACTTCTGCCCAGAGTGCTGAAGAAGATTCGGCGCGACCGGGCCCAAGACATCCTTGTGGCTCCGGATTGGGCACGAAGATACTGGTATCCCGAGCTACTCAAAATGGCGATCGATTCCCCGATCCGACTGCCTCTTCGGGAGGATCTTCTGTCGCAGCAACAGGGGACGGTCCTCCACCCGAACCTGTCCAGCCTCCACCTCCATGCGTGGAGATTGAGCGGCGACAGCTGATTCCATTTGACTTGCCTCCTGAAGTCTGATATGTCATTCTGGCAGCCAGGCGTCCCTCCACTAAATCGGTATACGCCTGAAGGTGGAACAAATTTGTGGCATGGTTCACAGCTAAGTCTGTGGATCCCCTTTCGGCCCCTCTTTCGGAGGTCCTTCTCTTCCTCCTCTCCTTGGCCCAGCAGGGCTCTGCTTTGGACACTGTCAAAGGTTATCTTTCGGCCATCTCCGCCTTTCTCAGACTTCCAGATCAGCCTTCTCTCTTTAAGTCCCCGGTTGTTAACCGTTTCCTCAAAGGCATTACACACACGTTTCCTCCTGTGCCTTTCGTAATGCCTCAATGGGACTTGAATCTTGTCTTGACCTATCTGATGTGCGCTCCTTTGAGCCCCTTCATACCTGTCCTTTACGTCTTCTTACTCTGAAGACGGCTTTCCTGGTGGCTATCACCTCTGCCAGAAGAGTGAGTGAGCTCCAGGCTCTTTCCTCTAAACCTCCTTTCCTTTCTGTTCATCCGGACAAGGTGGTTTTAAGGACCCGTCCTTCTTTCTTGCCAAAGGTTGTCACGCCCTTCCACATCGGGCAGACCATCACTTTGCCCACCTTCTTTCCGCCTCTGCATCCTTCAAAAGAGGAAGAGAGGCTCCATCGTCTGGACCCAAAACGTGCGCTCTCGTTCTATCTAAAGCGCGCACAACAGTTCCGGGTGGATGACCAGCTCTTTGTTGGATACTTGGGCGCCAAAAAAGGTTGGGCCGTGCACAAACGCACCATCTCTCGGTGGGTCGTTTTGTGCATCAAAGCATGTTACTCCTTGGCTAAGAAGGAGCCTCCTGTGGGGCTGCGTGCCCATTCTACCAGGGCAACAGCAGCCACTACTGCCTTGGGACGCGGCGTCCCCTTGCAGGATATTTGTCAGGCAGCCACGTGGGCCGCGCTGCACACATTTACCAAGCATTACTGCCTTGACAGTCAAGTCCGGAGAGACGGCTTCTTTGGCCGTTCTGTTCTCCGTGACTTTCTGGTGTAATCTATTCGCAGACCCACCACCGGGGTTGGTATTGCTGGGGTATCTATTCTAAGGTAAGGAATCTATCACTAACGTGTCTCTTTCAGATGCACAAGTTACTACTTGTGTAACGATATATCTGTAAGAGACATTAGTTAGTGATAGATTCCTTACCGTCCCACCCATCCTCCCCGTTCTGCGAACTGATTCTAGGGTTAAGGTCATCACTTTCAGTGCCCAAGTTTCATGGCACCAGTGGTCAGTTTCTTGCATGGCTCTGCGTTCCTGGTGCGGAAAGTCGTGTACAGAACTGACGTCAGCGCGCATGGGTGGCGCCTAAGTAGTCTCCGTGACGTCATCTCAGTGCTTACGACGCCAGCGACGAACGCGAAGCCGCACGACGCCACCTACCGACGTGCAGGGGTACTGCTGGCAAAAAAACTTTCCGGATCCAGTCTGACGCCTGGGGATATTCTAAGGTAAGGAATCTATCACTAACTAATGTCTCTTACAGATATATCGTTACACAAGTAGTAACTTGTGCTTTAAGCCCTGCTCCATTTAACCTCTGTGTTATGGTATTTGAGGTTTTGTATTTATAGCTACTAATACCAAAACGCAAGGGAATACAGATTTCGATATGCTATTTATATGACTTGAAACAACTCAGCTCTCTCCTTCCTCCGTCACAACTCTACTTTCATCACCGTTCATCATTACTTTCTCGCTTACTTTCACTCATTTTCTAGGTCGAGCCTACATTGCGCATGCGCTGTCTGCAAGACCTGCTGTGATCAAATAATACCACTCTATTCCCGCCTGCTACTTACCTGCATCGCTCTTCTTTGCGGCCTCCTAACTGGTACAGGCAGCGATACGTCATTTCCATTGTTCAGCAGAGGAGCACCGGCTAAGTACTGTGTCTGTACGCTTGCAGTGCTTTTCTGTTGTTTTTCGAGAACTGTTTTTTTAAATTGTAGCTTTCTGCCCATTTCTTTTCCACCCGGTGCAGCTTCTTTCATTTGTTATTTCTTTAACAGCACTTTTCACAAGCGCTGCCATATACCGCAATGCTCCCCCCCAGCCTCCTATTTTCACAATGGCCACTTGCTGCCGCGACCTCCAAACCGCAATGTGTCCTGATCCTCCCCCTCCCACCAGCGTGGCTTTCCTTCTCATAGATTGACTAAACAGACCTATGTGTCCCGATTCTCCCCCTCCCACCGGTGCTCGGCCTGTAACAGTGGGTTGCTGTTCAGTTGCCTGGTCAGTAGTCTGCCGCCGCCACTTGCATGCCAGACTTATTTTCCCTCTGTGACGGACTTCCTGTGACACTTCCTGTGGCACTCTCGAAGCCCCCTTCTTCTGTCTCTCTTAGTGTAAGAATACATTTGGGTCACAGTCACACCCAGCATCTATTGTGACGGAAGTGCATTCTGGGTACAATCTGAGGCAGGATTTCTGTGACAGTAGCACCGGCCTTATAAAATATATCTTGGGTGTGTTGGTATGGTTAATGCCACCTCCTTTATGTGCACTGTCCACGTTGTGCATATGCACTGCATATTACTATAGCATTCCTCTGCTTGTACTGATGTTTTTGGCATTTCATGGAGCTCAATTTTCTGCCATCCCGATTGAATTATTCATAACTTGGAGCTTGTAGACATTTTCCGCTGAACTAGTGCTTTTCGGCATCCGTGGTCTGGCTACCATCTAGCACTACCAGGCGTTGGCAGTGTGATGCACTCACGTAGGTTTTCAGATTTCCTCAGCTGCTGCAGGGATTTTACTGCTGAGCTAAGGTTAATATTTTGTGGCACCCCACCCCTACTCTCTGTACCAACAGGTAAAACCACTTTAAATATTTGTTACCTTTTATGTACCATTCCAAGGCAAGTGAGTGTTCGCTATGAATCAATGCTAAGAATATATATTCCTGTAGTCCCAATCAGGGAATGTAATGGAATGGTCAATATATATTTATATATATACAACAACCAATAAGAGTAGTCCTAAAAACAGATGTGTGGCTTAAAGACATGCATGCTGTGCATGACTTGGAGGACCATGAACAGCATTGTAAATCTGCCCCGTAGAGCTCTACATAATATAGCAACCAGTTAGGGCAGTTCTAAAAACAGCTGTGTGGCCAAAAGACTTGCACACCACACATGACCAAGGAAGAAACAGACAGTTTGGGAACCATGAGCAGCACTGTAAATCTGCCCCATAAAGCACTACTTCAGCACAGTGATAAAAACCTACCTGTTTCAAGGCGGGGGACATGGGGGCATACAAGGGGTTGCTGGGAGCTGTTTTCATCCCTGACCTTTGGCACAAACCTTTGGAAATGGGACCACGCTGTACATTTAAAGAACATCTTTCCCAAATTTTTGACTAAATAGTCAATGGATTGTAGAGGCAGATTTGATGGACAATTCATGGAATACTTTGACACTCCAGGCTCAGCCTCATTACCCCAAAACATTTATCCTGCAGCTCAGCAATAGCACTTTACCATTGGAAAATAGTGTGGCAGGTCGAGACACTGGGCTTTCAGATGTGCACGTGTGTCCCCGTGGAAAAGGGATCCGCATAATCCTGTGCCACAGCTGTGCCCTACTTTTAAAGAATGTTTCAAGAGATGGATTCCAGTGTTGAAGTCTCAGTGAAACGCCAGTGAAAATTCACGTTCACTAAAATTAAATACCATAAGAATTGCTACTATCATATGTCAGGTGCAGCCAGGCTCTTGGTCAATTATGTCCGAATGCTGTATGTCCTAATGCTGTTCTAATGTCAATGCTTTGCATATATCACATTGTGCTGTCAGTAGCAATAGAGTACTGCTAAGTGTGCCCAGCTACTTAAATAGGGCACAGTGCTGCTCAGTGCTAAGTTCTGCTCACTGTACCCCTGGTATTGTTCAGCTATACAAATTATGCCATGCTGTTGCTGAAATTCAATATTGCATACGTGCTTAAATATGCTATCGACCTAGTCAGTGTCTACAATTAGTGTACCAGTACTGTTGTTCAAATATGTCAAGATTACTGATTATGAGCCAGATGTACTAACGTTTTTTGAAGGCGCAAATGGGTTTTAGACCTGTTTGCGACCGCAAAAAACGTGTGGCCCATGTACTAATCCTATTTTGGCGTCCCTTCCTAATAGCGACTCCTAAAGCTATGTATGACTGTTTTGCAACCGCAATTGCGGTCGCAAAACAGTCGCAGTTTACCACCCTTCACAGAAGGGTGGTAAACCACTCGCAAACGGGAAGGGGTCCCCAGGGGACCCCTTCCCCTTTGTGAGTGGCTCTCAAAATATTTTTTAAGGGCAGGCAGTGGTTCCAGGTACCACTGCCCGCCCTTAAAAAATTAAACTGAAAAGTTTCATTTTTTTTTTCTTTCTACATGCATCCCGTTTTCCTTTAAGGAAAACGGGCTGTATTTAAAAAAAACTGCTTTATTTAAAAGCAGTCCCAGACATGGTGGTCTGCTGACCCCAGCAGGCCACCATCCCTGGGAGTGCCAGCCATTCCCAATGGGGTCGCAAATTGCGCCAGCCTCATTAATATGCATGAGGCATGCAATTTGCGACCCCATTGGGAATCGCAAACACTGTCTCAGACACTGTTGTGCATCCCAATTTGCGAGTCGCAAATTGGTGTGTCGTACATCTGGCCCTATATCCTGGTCACTTGTGCCAAGGCTGCTGCTCTTATGCACATGACTGCCTATCTATCTGTGCAACTGCTGATGTGACATATGGCTGTTGCTTATCCTTTGTCATCATGCTGTTGCATCATATGACATTTGTTTGTGCATTTTGGTGGGCCCTTCTCACGTGCCTTGGAGATGATGCTTACCTGTGGTTGACCTAGCAGTTTATCTGACGTTTCATGGTTCCAAGGAATGTGACCTCATGGTACGATGGGCACTGGACTGCTGTGCTGAAGTGTTGGATGGCTTATGTGTTGTTGAGGCTTCATTGTCTTTCATGAGGCTGCCTGCTGTGTACAGTTGGGATGGCTGTTGACCTGATCAAGGTGGGAAAGCTGAAGTGTGTATTATTAATTCTAGTTCCAACTTCCTGGGGCTAGGACTGTTGTTTAGTCTGATTTAAATCAAGTTAACTTACCCCATCCCACACCAACACCCTCTGTTTTACCACGTGATTTAACACATGGGTAATGGCAAATCTTTTTTTTTTTTAAATTTGTTTATTGCATTTCAAACATAAATTTCACCAACGTAGGTGTCATGCGTTACTACGCAACATTACAAACAGTTGTCCCAACTCGTGATACATCGATACATTGCATTTATAGTCTATATATTTCAAGGTTCTAATTACTCTACTATCTTCTGTGTCCACTCTGCCTTTCAGTGCCCCTAAGCCTCTTGTGTAGGTGAATCTATTATGTCCCGTTGGTGAAGGAATTGGCGCAGTGGCTCCCAAATGTCCCTGGGCTTCGATGTCGTCGGCAGTTCCTCTGCGTATGTTTCCAGTTTTTCTTTACAATATACTAGGTCTTTGAGCCAGTGAGTGTCCCGCGGTGCATGTTTGCCTCCCCATGTCATGGCCACCCTCCTCTTGGCCATCAGCAGTGATACTCTTACAAATTTACCCATGGTGCCCTTCACTTGTGGCAGCAAACCCAGCAAGCACTCCTCCGGCGTTCCCTGTAAATCTATCCCAGTCATCTGGCGTATGTACCGTATGACTCGCACCCAGAAATCTGCAACATGTGCGCACTCCCACGCCAGATGGCAAAAATCCGCCTCCAAGTGGCGGCAACGTGTGCAGCGACTAGAGTCCCGTAGGCCATATTTGTATAACTTGGACGGCGTATAATACAGTTGGTGTATGTACTTGAAGTGTATGATACGAAGGTTGCCATTGGGTGTGAGTTGTCTGGTTAGATTACATACACTTTCCCATTCTGATATTGTTAGAGGAGTGGGAAGCCTATCATTCCACCGGGCTAGGCTCCTGTCTGGGGCCCTAGGTATGTCGGCTCGTATTGCTTTGTAAAGCTTTGTGATCAGCTTATTCCGTGTAGGTGAGGTCAACAAGACCTGCAGAGATTGTAAAGTGGATGGTTCGCCCGAGTATTTCGAATAGTGTGATTGTATGGCATGCCTAAGCCTGTGTATCGTGAATGTAAAGAGGGGTGTGGGGTTAGTAATGTATTGTAGGTTCTCCTTCTTGATGAGTTTCCCGTTTGGGTATAAATCTTGCATTGTAGTTAGTCCGGCTTCTCGGAGTGCCTTCAACGGGCCTTTCTCCTGCAGTACTGAGATGGCCGCATGGTGTGCAATTGGCAATGCCGGGGCGTATATGGGTAATTTGGAGGTGAGCCTGCCTATATCTTGCCATGCTGCAATTGTTGTATCTATGGGACTAATTTCATCTTTCGGGGTGTTTCTGGCTGTGTGAGTAATGATACCCGACAGGGGAGTTGGACTAGCGTCTCCGTCCTCCACGGCGACATGTGGCGTATGGGCATGTGGGTTAAACCAGTAAAATGCATACTGAGCCTGAGCACTCAAGTAGTACGCGTATAGATCTGGAGCACCAAATCCACCCCTGTCGTAGTCAAGTGTCAGGGTGGCCCAGCTCACTCGTGCCTGTTTGCCTCCCCAGATCAATCGGAGCAACGCCGTACGCAAGGTTTTAAAAAAGTGCAGTGGCATAGTGATGGGGATATTGGCAAAGAGATATAAAAATCTCGGGAGTATCACCATCTTTGCAATGGCAATGCGATCAGACAGGGAGAGTGGTAAAGTAGTCCATCGATCGATTTGCTGATCGAGGGTGGCGCTAGCACGCCCATAGTTTTCTTGCCTAACCACCGCTGGGTCTCGATGTATCCAGACTCCCAGATATTTAACCGGATCTGAAGTCCACACCAATGGGTAGTCTCTTGGTGGAGGGGAAGTAATGGCTGTCAGAGGTATTATGACAGATTTGTCCCAATTAATAGTTAGTCCTGAAAAGAGACCAAATCTAGTGTATTCTCTCAGTAGAGGCGCTAAATTACGGTCCGGCTCACGCACAAATAGGACCATGTCGTCCGCATATAGGGATATGCTTACCGGGCGATGTAGAAAATTAAGGGCTGTCTCTCGATGTTTTTGGCGTATCGCACATGCCAGGGGCTCAAGCGCTAGCGCGAATAGTAAGGGGGATAAAGGGCACCCTTGTCTGGTGCCACGTCTTATCGGGAATGGCTCTGACGTCAGTCCCTCCACCCTCACCCGTGCTGACGGGTCATTGTAAAGCAGCCGCACCCAACCCAGGTACATCGGAGGGAATCCCATTCTCTGTAGGATGACAAACATATAGCTCCATTCTATAGAGTCGAAGGCTTTCGCCGCATCAAGCATAACTGCTGCAGCATGTAAGCTTGGATCCAGAATGTGCATCATTGCAAATATAGTTCTGAGATTGTTGGATGTGGATCTCTCCGGTATAAAACCGGATTGGTCCGGGAGAACCAGTAAAGGCATCAGTGGTTGTAATCTCATCGCCAGTATTTTTGCCAGCACTTTGGCATCTAAATTAATCAGTGACAGTGGTCGATATGAATCGCATCGGTCAGCAGGTTTGTCTTTTTTGAGTAGCGTTATAATTAGTGCCTGCCGTAGGGAGGGTGGTAAGATGCCCACATCGTGAGCCTCCGCGTAGACAGCTAACAAGTGTGGTGCTAGAACATCTGCGAATTCCTTATAGAACTCAGCCGTTAGGCCGTCCGGCCCTGGTGCTTTTCCATTGGGAAGGCCGCGTATGGCCGTTTTAATATCGGATATTCCAATCGGTTCGGATAGATATTCTCTATGGCCGTCTGTCAGCCATGCACATGCAACACCTTCTAAATATTCCGCCATATTGGCTTCGGCTGTGGTCCCGCCCGA
The DNA here is from genome assembly GCA_963921515.1 of Calotriton arnoldi. NCBI lineage: Eukaryota > Metazoa > Chordata > Amphibia > Caudata > Salamandridae > Calotriton > Calotriton arnoldi. Next base: position 3,507,964 of record CAWUFW010000406.1, read on the forward strand.
CTGATACATCCCGGCATAGACGGCTCGGAACTGCTCTACCTGCTCTAGTGTTGCATAGTGCTCCACGCCCCTAGCGTCGATTATTTTATCAATGCGCGTCTGCTCGATACGTGTCTTGAGTTTTGTAGCTAAGTTTCTGCCTGGTCTCCCGCCCTCACCATATTCCCTGGCCACATGTCTACGAGAGAGATAGCGCATTTCAGACTCCGCCAGCTTATCGTACTCAAGAATTAGTTCGTGAATACTGTTGAGTGTCTCTAGGTCCGGTTGCGTATTATATGCCGCTTCCAGACCAACAAGCTTAGTTTCTAGTTTTGCTAGCTGGTGTCTAAGGTCCTTTAATATGCCGGCTGTGGTACTCATGCAAACACCCCGGATCGTGACCTTAAATGCCTCCCAGAGTGTTGCTGTGCTATCAACTGTGCCGATATTGAGTTCAAAATATTGTTCTATGGCCTTTCTTACAGTGTCAGTGTAAATGGGGTCGAGCAGCGCCTCAGATCTGAAACGCCATGTGAATGGGCGGCGCATTGTATCTGGGAGAGTGTAGGTTAGCTGTACTGGATTATGATCAGATAGTGTGCGGGGTAGCGTGACAACCTCTGTGTTCCACCCAGTCATCTCAGCGCTAATGAGCCAGTAGTCCAGTCTGGACCAACTATTGTGTGCCGGTGTGGCATGTGTGCCCTCCTTTACTGTGCTATTGTGCAATCTCCAAATGTCTACCAACCCAAATTCTATTATGGCTTCGTTTACGCAGCGAGCAATCTTCGGTGAACGGGCACCCTGTGGGCTTGATCGGTCCAACTCAGGGTCTAGATGTGTATTGAGGTCTCCACCCCACATTGTGACTGTCTCTGGCCAGTCTCTAAGTGTTCCTACCATGCGTTGAAATGCCTCTGGTTCATCAACAACAGGCCCATACATATTTACGAACGTAACCAGTGTGTTTCCAAGTTTCCCGTGTACCATAGCGCATCGACCTTCTGTGTCTATGTGAGTAGTAATTGGAAGAAACGGGACGCCCCTCTTGACCAGTATAAGGACACCTCTGGCGTAAGAGGAGTAGGAGGACGCCAATCTGAACCCTGCCCATTTTCGTGCAATTCTGGTTTCTGTCTCCCTGGTAAGGTGTGTCTCTTGCAGGAGAGCCACTTGTATGCCGTGTCTATCCAAGTATCCAAACACTTGCCGGATTTTTTGGGGTTATTTAACCCACGGACATTCCATGTCAAACATCTATATTGTTCACCCATAGGTGCCTGGCGGTGTATATTCTAGCAGAGTGTGAAAACGCCCATTTAGTAGACACATTAATAAAAGAGTTTCTTGCATCAAAGAGGTATCGACATAATCACATAAAACTGATTTCAACTTAGCAAACCTAACTCCCCCACCCCCTCCCACTCCAGCAACCCAATCATGCCAAAGCCATACCCATTTCCCTGAAAGGGCTCCAACAAAAACACGGAGGACTGCCCCCTCAAAACTTGATGGGGTACTCCCATAGTGGGGAACGCAGTGGCGCCTACTTCTCCCCGGTGTAGTAGGGAGGAGGCCGCCCTCAGATGTGTGGGGTAAAGACCCTGACCCACCCCTAGTCCATTTATTACCTTTGGATATTACACAAAAGAGAGTGCACCCAGAGCGGTACATTCATCAGCACCCACCCAAAGCCTGCCGGACCCGTAATTCAGCTCGGCACACCCACTCAAAATCATATTTAAGGTAGATCGCCACCGCAGCCTCCAGTCGTCCGCCCTGTCCCAGTATTGAGCAGTATTCTGATGTGTAGGTCCCCCCACATCGGCTCTCCGTGGCCCAATGAACCCCGGTGCTAGGTCACCACATCCTAAACATGAATGTCTAATCCAGAGCAGACCCATCAGGAGAGATATTTAAACAGGGCAAACAGCATCCTGTAGGCAGGGAGCATGGAGAGCCGGCACACATCATCAGTATTGCGCCAAACCCCCTACTTTACTGTCAGACCCATTTCAGGCAGATCTTACCCGCCCCAGCACCCCAGATCGAGCAGAGATTCATGTAGTCAGTCATCAATGTCAGATGTGTGTTCAGCTGACTGCTTTTTGCGCCGCAGCGATTGAGCATAATCCAGGGCCTGCTTTGGATTATTGAAGATTTTGCCGCCCTGTCCGTCCCTATCCGAAGGCGAGCGGGATACAGCATGGCGTAGGGTACTTGATCCTGTTGCAATATTTTTTTAACCCCTTGGAATTCCTTCCTCGCAGTCTGGACCAGTACCGTGAAATCCGGGTAGAAAGAAAGGGTGTTTCCTTGATGTTGTATGGTGCCCTTCTGGCGGGCCACACGTAGCACCGTGTCACGGTCTCTAAAGTTGAGCAGGCGTGCAATGATAGGCCTGGGAGGGGCTCCCGGTGGAGGCCGGGGGGCAAGAGATCTATGCGCTCGCTCCACCACTAGTATATTGGATAGGGTCTCTGGGCCGCATATCTCCCGGAATAGAGCCTCAACATATTCCTCCAGCCGCCCCGTATTCGTGGATTCCGGCAGGCCCAAAATGCGCACGTTATTGCGTCGTGACCGCGCTTCGATGTCCTCGTTCTTATTTTTTATGAGCGCTAGGATCTTTTCAATGTCCGAGGTCTTGGCTGTAACTTGCTGCAGACCATCTTCGGTGTCTGATATCCTCTGTTCTGCCTCACCCAGCCGGGTTGCCTGCTTATCGAGTTTGGCCGACATAGTGTCCATTCGGCCGTTCAGCGCCTCGATCTTGCCATCTATAGATTGCAGACTTGCTTGTATTGCCGCAAGTGTCTTTTCGAGTGCTGTGGATGTCTGCGCTGTCGATTCTAGCTCTGAGTCCGATGCCGCGCTTTGCGTGGATCTGCCGCCCTTACGTAGCTCGAAATTTAGCCTTGGCTGGTTTTTATCCGGCTTCCCCATCCTCACCGCGGGCACAGGGCGCCCAGCAGCCAGCGCACAGGGGCTGCCGTCGCCGTCCGGACTCCCACCGACGCGGGCAGTCCCAACACACAACCGTATCCCGCTGTCTTGAGTTTCAGCAATTGAGGCCTACCGCCCACACTCACGCTCCGTCACCGAGGCGGACAGTAGCCCCCGCCTGCATATATTTCAGCAGCAGGGCCGTGATCCCAGTTTCCAGCTCCAAGAGTCCTACTGCTGCCAGCGCGCTCTAGGGCCGCAAGTCTGTCGCTATCTAGGCCTCACCACGCTCGTCGGCCGCACCAGATCGCAAGGCTCACACCACTCTTCACTCACTGCGTCATTCAGGATTTACATCTCCACCTCCAGTGCATCAGCCCCTCAGCCTCTGTCAGTTGTACTCCACCGGGTAGGTGACCGGGATGAGGCGCCAACGGCCCACGGCAGTAGATGCCCGGTGCGGCGGTGTCAGCGCAGACCCCCCGATCCACGCGCCCGACCCTGAGTCTGCGCCTCACTGGGAACTGGCAGCCATCTTGCGCGCCGGGGCCTCCATCTCTGAGCAGAGCCGGGCGCTTGCGTATCACTCACCCGCCGTCCTGCAGGTCCGCGGCGTGCAGGGAACCAAGCAGCCGCGCACTCCGTCAGCGTCAGCTCAGGGACAGGGCTTCACCGTCCGCCAGGCGCCGCAGCCGCCTCCTCTCAGCGACTGCCGCGCTGCTCCCGCGGCGGCGTCATAGATGCAGCGTTGGGCACCTGGCCCCGGTCAGCGCCACCCGTCTGCCGCCTTATTTCTGGTCCGCGGCCGCTGTGATATGCGTTTCTCTGCCCCTGGGTGGTCCCCCGCCTCCAGCGCCGCACCGGAGGGTAGCCCTCCGCTCCGGAGCACTCTGCAGTCGCGCTAGACCCCCGGTGGGCCCCAGTCCTTCAGGATAATTACAGGATTACCGCGGCGGCCGGCAGAGCTGCACTACTGTGCTGCCATCTTGCCGCGCGCCAAACCACGCCCCGGGTAATGGCAAATCTTTAATGAAGTTAGTAAATCCTAACTCTTATGCTTGACTAACCTATAAAATAATAAATATGGGGTTAAAGGCTAGATGTGCTGTTAACTTGCTACTTAGCAGCATACATGGACATCAGAACAATAGGGTATGCACTTAGACAACATCCATGTGACCATGTTATGTCCTTACACTGACTTTGCATTTGTTACTGTACTGGATGCTCATTCTCCCTGCCATCTGAAAGTTCAAGAGCTGAATACCGCTGACTACGGTCGCCCACTCATGCCTCCCGTAGTCGACAAGGTAGCTAACTCCTACTTTAAAAGAACCTGGGGTGTCACCTATAATAGCTCTGCATCCTCTCGGGCTTCCTTCTTTAGTCCCTCTAGCATTCACCTTCTGGAACTACTAAAACTGTTTGATTGCCTTGCTATTTCACTAATGTCAAATCATGCATTTGACCTGCTCCACTGATCCACCTGTCAACAGAAACATCTGTAGCAAATCTGCACCCCTTAGTCTTTCCCCGAGAGACCGTTCCAGAACATTTGGTTGCATTTTTCTGTACGATATTCATGTAGCTGCATATTATTAATGGAGAGGTCACTTGCTGGCTTACCTACACATACTGCATGTATGACTTTCCAGCAGGCAGATGCAGTGGTGTTACCATTATTTTCAGCAGTCACCTTGGCCTCAATATGAGCCGGTTCCCAGTTTTGCTGTTGCAGAATGGGAATCCCTGATTATTCAGCTGTCCATCATTTCATCTCTAACAGTATTTCCCCATTAGTCATTGTCTTGTCATAGTGTAAAAATAGAAGTACTTTTTTTTGTCTCTAGTAAAACTCAGCAGAGTTGCATTTTTTTGTTTAAATACTTCACTGAAAGCCACACATAAATCTCTCAAACAACTGTATTTTTCATCTCCCCAGCTGGGTTTCCATTACTAAGTTCACTCAATGCATTCTTCAATCTAAACTTTTGCTAAGATAAACTAGTCTAAACTATGCACAGAACCCATATCACCAGCCATGGCACCTTGCCAAGGTTTGTTCTTTCTGACGGCCGCTTGACCGGTTTCGCACTGATGAAGACACTACTGGAACTGGTATATCTGATAATCCCACGGCCCTTCTCAAAGCTGTTCTCTACCTGTTGACTCATCACTGATAGAAGACATCGTGAAACTACATCGCATTTGTGTCTATACTCGTTACCCTTAATGCTTTCTTTTTATAATTGCGCTCTTAGAAATCCTTCTACCGGTAACAACAAGGCTAGCTTGGTGGGAATCGTATTTTAGAGGTGAATGGACCATTCTCAATAAACTTGTTCGTGTTTTGTTATTCCCAAAGTGAAAAATATTAAAACCTCAATCAATCTTTTCCACCTTTATTCCAATAATTTGAAATACTCTGCTAGTTTAACGGCCTCAGACTCTTTATTTCTTAACCTTATGCTGTAATACAGTGCTCTCTTAGCCCAGCTCTACCTCACTCTCTACCTCTATTTAATCCTCACATATAGACAGCTTTAGCTCTCCGTTATCAAATACCTATTGTTTCTGATACATTAAAATATGTAAATATAGTAGGCTTTTTGTCAGCCCCATGCTCTTGATTGCTTGCTTTTATGTATATCATTTCCCTGCTCCGTACTCAATTGTTTTCCTTCTTATTGTTTGTCTTGCCCATAGAGCACTTCTTCTTTACTATATTCTAATTGGATTACATGTGTCCTTCCATGCCTTGCATCCATTCAACTACCTTTTTGTTTGTCTTTTAGCACCTCTTGCAGGGTGTATTTTATTTCTTGCTCTCTCCCTTGTGTTCTGTTTCTCACTCTAAAGTGCCCCCACGAACTCTATTCCCTCTGGTATTCAATGTCTCGTCACCATGCCCCACATAGCCTTTTTTTTTTACTTTGTTACTTTTACAACCCTGGTCCTCCATTGATCCACCACCTTTCCCTGTTCCTTTTTTAGGTCTTGCCTTGGCAGCTCTTGCGCTTTCTGTTCGAGACATGCTGTATTCAGGCGTGGACGTTAAGCTTTGCCATTTTCCTGCCCATCTTTTCAATTGGCTCTTGTTACTCTCCTTTGTAAATAGTGGCTTTAAATTAGTCAATAGGCTTAGTAGTCCCTCCTTAGTACCTTCTTTCCTCCTGTTGTAACCTCCCATGAGGACTGCCCCTGTTACATGTGTTGTTACTCTAGGTGTTTTAATTACAGTCTGTGAGCACTATTTTCTTAAATCACTTTCTCTTGCATGCTGTACGCTCTCCTACAACACTTTTTTTTTTTAGCCAGCTCGGCACGCCTCAGCTGCAGTAATGGCGGCCGCGCCTTTCTTTTCTTATTCACGGCTTGTGTCCTGCCTGCAACAGCAGAAAAAACATCTTAAGCTAAAGCGCGGGTGCTGCGATTGCTTCAAAAGTCAATAAATAGAAGAAAAAAACTGGCACTGCACGCCTTTCTTTTCCTATTTCTTTACTTTTGTTACAGTCGTGCAATCCCCGCTTTAGCTTTAAACATCTTAAGCTAAACCACGGGTGCTGCGATTGCTTAAAAAGTAAATAAAATAGAAAAACAAGCATTTGCAATGCAATAGGTCTCGCAGTACTGAAAGCTTAAGCTATTGGCGTTGCATTATTATTAGCAACACCAATAGCTCAAACTTTCAGTAATGCGAGACCTATTGCATTGCAAATGCATGTTTCTCCTGTAGCCATCTCTCATTCTATTTCTCTACTGTTCACCTTGTCTTCACTCTTATTTTGTCTTTCACACGACATGCTCCCTCTTTGTCAGTCTCGCTCAAACATCCTCTTTCTTGCCTGCATTGCTGTTAAACTCCAGCAAGTTAAATGCTCCTGCTTAGCACGCGATTGACACTTCACCTTGTATTGATTATGTTCAGCTTGGCAGCCTTCATTTTGATATTTTTCAGATGGCTGCCCCTTCGGCCCATATTTCGTCCTATACTTTTCTAAAGGGAGTCGGGGGCAAGAACCCGCTTGACCGCACTTCCCAAAACATTACATCCAGTGAGTTGTAGAATGTGTTGTCGCAGTGAGAGGCAGCGGTCACAGCTACTTTGTAAATTGTGTGCATTTTATAGCAGTCTGTTCTTCATTGCCTTTGAAAAATGTTAAGAAAGTATGTTTTATAGATATTTCCTTTTATGTTCACAAAGACCTTTCCAGTGGTGATATGCATAATTGGGGGGGCGGGGGGGAGGTGTAAAATCGGCATTAAATAAAGGAAAAAGTGGAAGTGACAATAACACATACCCTTCACAAGTTACTAACTCTTTATCTTTTCTTCATGCCAGAGCCTAATTTTGTAAAATTGTCCAGAAAGTGAAGAAGGTGGTGAGAGAAGTTTCACATGAAGAGTGAACTTTCATGGATTGGCACTGTTCCCATAAATGCTGTTAAACCCTGCAGCCATATTACAGAACTGAAGTCCATGTAGAAATTCTTTCTCAGTACGCCATGTTTTCCAGCTGCTCATTTTCCCGACAGAAAAGTAAACCGCCGACTCAGCAAGGCAGACAACAATATTTTTTGGGGACTTTCAAATCCAGCGATCAGTCCGCATTGTCCGTTTTTCTCAAATTATATTTTATTTCAACTTTAAATTTGGATGATTGTTTTTTACCTCCTTTTGGAAACACGTTTTTGATTTTTTTTTCTTTTGGGGAAATTATTATTAATGTAGGAATCTGCGATATGGAATGTACAGATCTTATGGGAACAACTTTCTTTTTACTGTTTGTGATGCTGACAAGGTTGTGGGACTTGAAGTCAGTATTCTTTGACCTTTGAAAAAAGTGATCACCATTGACTTTACAGTTAATTCTTATTTACCAGGGTAGAACATTGTTGCGTGGCCAGTTGAATGCAAATTGCCTTTTTGGGGCCATATGAAGCAGTAATTTAATATATGAAGGTCCTTTTTTGGCATCTGCTGATTTGTGTGTTCTTCAAACAACGTGGAAATGAATCCTACAGAAAAAGGCAGCAAATCTGCAACACAGCGTTGTAATCCTTTTTGTGCATTCGTAATCCTTCCAGATAGCCCCCAACACCAAATATGAAGCAGGTGCTGATGCTGCCTTTAGAGGACTTGACAAGTTTTAAGTATCAGTATTGATGAATTGAGCAGGAGTTTCAACGTACTGAAGCAGTGGAATGTTTTCCCCTTTACTTTTCACTTAGAGGAACATATGAACAAACATAATAAGCAAATTCTCATCATTTTGAAGCCATTGCTTCTTATTGCATCTTACCTGACTCTTTAAATAAGTTGTACGGTATAAAAGCTCTTCATGTGCCATTGGAGATACACTACTTTAATTTTTTGGAGCACTTGAATGTCGCCTTTGTGAAAATAAGGGCACATGTAAGAAGCAATTGCTGTTGGTGGCAGCAAATTCAATTTACTTATTGGATTGGGTGGATCCACCACATATGTTTGTACCTAAAGTGCCTTTTAAAGTCACAGCCTACCTTTAGTCCATGCTTGCTTCAACAGAGGTCTATCCTTACTTGATATACTTTGGCCCATATTAACAGTATGTGAAGACCAAGAATGTGATTACTGCTAAACCTTCTGTGTGAAGGGTGGATTACTGGATAGCTGGAAGATATGCAGTTACCACGTTGGGATGCTCTGAAGGGATTAATAACTTGCCTACAGAACTTGCTGCTGTTGGTAGCAAACACATTTTGATTTCTGTTCTTCTTTAGGGTGCTGCATAGCATTATATTTTCCATACTTCTTTTTTTAATTTAACACTTTTTTTTAAATACAGCTCTCTTTACGGCAGGACATTTTATTTTCTCCTCGTTCTTTGCTGTAGTATATTGTACATTTTTTATTTTATGGGTCACCTGCATACCAGCATATTTTTACAAGTCTGTTTATTACAAAATACTGACTGTAGAGTGTAATCCATAAAACATAGCCATTCTTTGATCCTGCAAAGCCTGCTATTATGTTATGTGGAATGTAGTGGCAGGAAGAATGGAATCCTAAGGATTGGGAATTTTTATTCAATCATGAATGTTATGTTACAATGTTTCAGTAAGCCTTCTCTTTATATGCTGTGCTTGATTTCATTTTGGTAGTGATTTTGTCTGAAAAGGTGTAAAAGTGTTAGAAATACACAGTGATGAAAATTTTTACTTTCTGCCAGAGCAGTTCATGAACTATGTGTAGTTAGTATGATCTACACTTTCTTTTAGCGCTATACTTGTACTCTGTTAGGTACAGACTTTATTTAAGCCATATCCATTCACATTTAAATCCTTAAACAGAGATGCCTGGTGCTGAAATTAAATCATCAAAAAATGATTGTTGAGTAATTGCGGTAGTTGAGGCGCGGGGGGTGGTAATTTGATGGAACAAAATAAAAATCATTGAATGTAATGTTCTGTTTCAAAATGTGTGTGAAGGGTCAACATATTTTTCTATTAATGGGCCATTGTTTTTTTAACATTGACTAGTTCTTTGAATGTGGCAACTTTCCCAGATGAATTAGATGGAATCAGATTGATCAAGGCATACATAAATCACAATAGAGTTTTACTTTATTGAAAAGTATGTTACCTGTTAAAAAATCAGTTGTGTATGTGTTTGTTTGAGTATATAACTGTAGAGAAATCAGCCTGGTAGAAGGCGATATGCCTTGAATACATCCGTTTCAATAATCTTACAGTGGAGTATTTCTTATTGTATAAAATTCAGTAAAGATGGTAATAGCTGAACTATTTTCCAAAACGATTCTGTGCCCAGCCATTCTGAAAACCACAGTGTCTTAGAAGTTGCAGCCCTTTGCCTTTTAAACCAGTACTATAAACACCAATCATCAATTTACATTCGTTAATTGAAATTGCACTGTAAATAATTGAAAGCATGTATGCCGTGCTTTGGCAGATGTTGGAGACTCCAGTAATGGTTTTCATGTGTGAAATTATTTTTTAAGTATTTGTCATATGAGCTTTCAAATTTCTAGCACTTTCAAAAGCAAAAGGGATGCTGTTCTGGAGTACTTGGCCATATAAGTGCACTCTATACCACAGGGATAATCAAAATCCCTCCGCACAATATGTTTTTTTAACCACATATGATTTTACATTTCAGTTAATATTGTTGGTATCTGTTTGCTATCCTATTAGTTTTGACTGATTGACTTTATCTAAAGGTAACTTTCTTGGAAACTATAACTGCAACTTATTCTGTTCGCTCCCTTTTAAAACATGTTTTTTTTATTGTGAGCAGTCTAAATGTTATAAAAAAAAAAAGCTATGCGGTAGGTACTAAGACAGTGTTTTACATGACTTCATCATTCAATGCTTGTTTATATATTCCAGTTTCAATATTGGAAAAAATGAAATCATTGCATTTTGGCAGTTGTTGTGACACCGTTGTGATTATGGAAGAATTATGAAAAAAGATCATGGCTGTAGAATACGTGACCTTTTTCTTCAAATGTCTGAAGTATTGTAACAGAGTATTAGATGAAATATAATATTTTATTAAACAGTTCTATCCTTTAAAAGGAATACAGTTTGGATGTCATTGATTTGATGTGAATCATGTAAATGTTGATAATAGTATTAATAAGCGCTGTATTATACATTGTGTTTCATAAAAAAAACTGCATCACTTATTGCCTTTTTGCCCACATACAGAACATTATGTAATCCGTTCATAATTGTGAACATGCCATTAAAATGTAGTTTATGTATAGAAACTTAAGTGGATGTGGATTTATTTGGCAGTGCCTTGCTCCCCTTCACAGTTTGTTGCTCGATTGATTGTATTTGTATTATGCTGCTATTTAATCTGCACTGCCTTATTTTGTTTAATAGAAGTATGAACATGTTCGAACCAGTATCTTGGCTGTAAAATAGAAATACCAATAATTTAGTTGTCAGATTTATTTTTTAAGTCAATTTAGTCAGGTTCACAAAGTAATTGAAAAAATCATACATTTTGCTGTAGATTTATTCCTTTTTCCAAGAACATATCTGCCTTGTTCGGCATGCTCACTGATTTGCAGGAGGAGTCCAAGAAATCAGACATATTTGTACATTCCTTTAAATAGCTTAATGCATAAGTGTGTCTGCATTCATAAATAAATACAACAGGTGTTCAGTTCTGCATGGTTAAATTGAAGGTAAATGTGCATTTGTACACTTTCCCTTTGAAGAATCCCCTTCTTCTGCACACATATCACTTTTGTTGGTGTTGCCTCCCATCATAGATTTACACTTCCTGCCCTTGACAGGAGTACATATGCTTGACTTTACAGTCGGAAAACTATCTGCAAATTGTTGGTGAATTTGTACACACTTATATGTTTGATGGTGTTCACTAGCTTTTGCTATTGACCCTCCCAGAAACACTCACAATCCTATTTGAATTCTGTTGGCAAGTATGGAAATTCCACCATATTGTTTGAATGTACTTATTGACATAACCCATTTCCAATGGTAATGGTCATCCATTCCTGTTTTTGTTAACCAAAAATGGCTGACTTTCACCCTCGGACATATATATTTTTTTTGTAGCCTTAAGTTGAACTTTGTCAATCTCGCCTTTATGCTTTCAAATTCTAAATATGATCAGTTGCCAAGAAATTATTCAAACATTGCATCCTCTTACTCAAATTTCTAGGATGAATAACATTCAATAACACTCTTGAAAGTTATGTTGTATTGGTGTAGCCACTTAATGATAATTTTGTTGCTTGTATTATAAAATTGTCAAAGGGCAATTCCAGGCTTCGCTTTTTGATATAGGTTATACATAGTTATAATTGTTTTGATTTAGGAGCATGCATACCTTTTGGGTACTGTACAATCGGCTACATTGGCTTTCAGGAAAAATTATTGTATCCATAAAAAACACTATGTGCTTTGCTGATTAGATGAATACTGGTCTGCACAAATGTGTATATATAATTTAATAAGCTGACATAGTATAAATGTGCTGCTGATGAGAAAGGTAGGAAATCACTTATTTATCACACCACTATCTTAGTAAGTTTGCCTTTACTACTAGAAAAGAATATGCTATGGTGAATTACATTAGTCTTTAGGATTGATTTGATTGATTCATTTCCATAAATCATCCAGTATTAGATATTATATTTTGTGAATTATTAATCTGTGGAAAGGAGTAGTAAATACAATTGGAAATCTGCTGAAGGCCGAAAGTGAGGATTATACTTTACTTTCTCTGCTTTGTTCTAACATAGCAGCTCAACCATAATCAAACAAATACCTCCATGATTCTTAGGGTTGTGACTGCAAAACATGTGATTCGTAGAACCAGTCATCATAACACAGTTCAAATTTTAGCACCTCTTTGAAAGTTTTCATTATTTGCTGCTCAGCAGCTCAGTAAAGTGCCATATTGTCTTTGTATGTTGTGACTGAGATTGTTCATGTATAATTTTCACCACTGCTTCCAGAGTCTTAGTTCGTTAACCTGGAAAATGAAAGCTTGATTATATTATTGTTTATGTTCTAGAGATTTGTTGGGAATTCTAGTTTAATAGGTTTGTTCTGTTTCATGGACTTACCTCACTCACAACTGCTCAGCCTGCAAGCATGGCCTACATGCTTCCCAGCCTCAGTTGATTAATCAATGTCTGCTGATTGCAGTGTTGAGCCCAATCAGGATATGGTTCCGAGTATGGGCAGAGCCATGTCTTCAGTGCAACTCCTTTGTGGGTGCTGTAGTCCTCTTTACTTTTCTTCAAGTGGGGTACCATTTTGTGTGCCTCTGCTGAGCGACTGGATCCCTTATCGCAGAGCTGTATCCACTGCTGTGTTGTTTCCCCAGTGCCAACACAGTAATACTTGGCATTAGACTGCCGCCTTTTAACCTAGGATGGACAGCATTACTTACTTAGACCTGATGTGTGATACACTCCGATTACCATGAGAGGGCACAGCACAATGCAGATTCCATGTTAAGTTCAATATTAAGCTATTTCTGGAACTGTGGCTTTCCCCCATTTTTCCCTACAAATGTACTTGTCCTGATGCAGGGTAGATTTCAAAGGGGGTTTCACGTATACATGAGTGATTTTATACAAAATATGTTTAGCATCTCTAATTTAGGCTTCATGTTAGCTTCCCTTATTAGATTCAAATTTAAGGGGATCATTAAAAGTAGCTGTAAAGGTAGAATATGAAAATACTGAATCCTAATTAAGATTCTTAGATCCTAGATCCCTGAGGCAGCTGAGATGATAGCTTAGAAGATTGATTAGGTGCTTCAAAGTCTGGTTAGTAAGACTTGAAGTATGTTCAGTTGATAGATCAGACGAGCTTGTATGGCTGAATAATGTCATATACTTCATCTTTCTCCCAGCGTTGTCCAATGATGGAAGACACTGGAACTTGTTAAGCCATTCATCTTCTCCATAATATTTGTTTTACAATCCTTTGCTGACCTTCCCCACTTTCAGACATCTCCTGTATTTGGCCTTCACTCAATGAGCTTTCCAAACCTTCTTTAGAAAAAGGCTCAAATCCAATAGAGAAATTTGCAGCTCTTGATGGAGAATCAAAATTTAGACCAATCTAGATTAAGACGGAGTGCACCTTATCCTCTCCCAAGTCGTATATTGGGGACATTACAGCTGATAATGGTGGTGTGTAGAGTTTAGAGGATTAACCCCATGAGAAGAGTATGGGACAGTGTTTACAGATCCCTAGCTGGTAGAACTGACTAGTCTTATATGGGACATTTCAGTCGAGAGACCTTTTGTCTGATTCTCTACTTATAGATATAAGCAGGACTACTTCTACATGAGAAGAGGAACCTGTGCTGGTCTCTCATACGTAATACTTACCTGGGAAGCACACCAGGAATATCAGTATCCTGGTTAATAATGAGAAGCTGATTCAGAAAGCTTGTGGCATCTTGCCCTGCATGGTCGGTCAAGTAGTTTGTTTTCTTCTTTCCAAGAGTTATCCCCTGAACACAGAAGCCTTCCACAAAATATATTTTTGATTGAAAACTCAGTTTTGTATTTTGTTTTGTTTTCACTCTTCATATTTTGTTGTTTATTTCATAAAACCATTTTTGTAAGGTAAATTCCTTTTTAGGTCGAGCGCGCTGCTCTAGGAATCGGCCTCTTGGAATCACTTCAGCTTTTGGAGAAGCTCGTGCGTGTGGTGCTCACACGCTATTGGCCTTTGCGTTTGGCTTCAGCACGCAATTTGCCAAAGGCGTGTGGATGTCCCAGCTTTTTGGGAAATGTTTACTCCCAGAGCGTTTTGCTCTCGGGAGCCAGCAGCAGCGTGCAGGGGCCATCTGTTTTGTCTCAGGTTTTCATCAGCAGGGCGCAGGGGCCATCTGTTTTGTCTCAGGTTTTCATCAGCAGCGCGCAGGGGCCATCTGTTTTGTCTCCGGTTTTCATTTCCAGACCTCCACAACAGTGCGCGTCGCTTTAACTTTCGCAGCCGCGCTTGTCTTCACACCGTTTCCTCGCCACTTGTGGGTGCACGGCGCTGCCTCCAAGAGAAAGAGAAAATGTCAGTTGTTTCCGGTTCCAACTTGGGGCTGGTTATTGGCGTATAACGTCTCTTATCCAGCGCCAAGATGCCCACGAGTGACCATGCCGCGCTTTACAAATGCGCTCGTTGTGTTGCGCTTCACAGCCCCGTGTGCGTCAGGCGGAGGACATACAGTGCGAACCTGTGCCACGGGTGTGAGCCCGCCCCCTTATGGACATGCGATCAGTGCCCAGCCTCACAGGCCCATGTAGTTATTCGTTGCTGGCAGTTGAAAATTCCCGTGATAGAAAAGGCCTGAACGCTGCACTCCAGATGCCCCGCCTGGGATGAAGGGCTCTTACCTTTTCACAGGGAATTAGCTACCCCGAGGCACAGAAATAAAACAGCCAGCTCCTTGTCTGCAATTGACCTTTGACAGCGTGAGCTGTTAGAGGCATGACCCGCCTAAGTGTGTGTTTGTTGGACTCCCTGCAGGTAGCCTGTCACTGCAGGCCATGCGAAGCGCTCCTCCACTCACTCCAGTGACGGGCTCACTGAAGGGAGAGACAGGCTGTCATAGGACAGGGCCAGAGGGCAGCAGGGCCGTGCGCTCTCCGGGCTGTGATAGGGCCAGGCAACAGGACAGTGCACTCTCTTCAGGCTGTGATAGGGCCAAGCAACAGCAGGACAGTGCACCCTCCAGGCTGTGATAGGGCCAGGCAACAGCGGTAGGACAGTGCACCCTCCAGGCTGTGATAGGGCCAGGCAACAGCAGTAGGACAATGCACTGTTTCCAGACTGTGATAGGGCTGCGCGTTTATTTTAACTTTGCCTATGTTTCTACTGCCTCTCTATAGTGTTTTTTCTGTCCCTTTGCTTCGACCAATGCGCTTACCCCTTGCACCCTTCTTTGTATTTTTTCATTATTTTTTATTTCCCCCTATTTCTGACTGTCTGCTCCCTTCCCGCCTTAGCACACAGGGACTTGGGGGCACCGTATGGCCAGGCGCGTCGGGATCAAAAGCTAGAAGGAAGCGTCTGGAAAAGAAATCCTTTACTGCACTCGTTTTTCTTTACACCGTTTCCTCGCCACTTATGGGTGCACGGCGCTGCCTCCAGAGCCAGTTCTCGTAATCTCTCCGTGCCTTCCCCCAACACCTCCGCTTACGGCTTCGGACGCATCTGTTAATTGTTCAACATTTTACGTGCACCTTTATTTATTTATAAAGGGCGCCACTTGAACTTTAAATTTAAGGAGCAGAGCTGAGCACCGCTAAATTGGACAGAATTTGTGTTGCGTTTTGACTGTTGAAGGTATCGTATCGTTTACATGAGCACAGATTACATTGCCTAAGTTCACATTCCTTTTTGGGGAGGGAGATAACGTGTTCTCGAAATCACGCTCTCTGTGTTACTTTGAAGCACCATGTGCTTCTCAGTACCCCAGCGCTCCACTTTACTGTTTGCCTTCTGTTTTTTTTACCGTGCCAGTGGCTTCCTGCTGCTGGAGCCTAGGCACGGGGGCTGTGTGCATGGTTGCGAGTGGGACAACGAGTTGCAGCCCAGAGCTCTACCTGCTGCTGCAACTGCTCTGCACTCACCACATAGGCATTGGAGCTGGGCTGCTGCCTTCCACAGCTATCAGAAAGTGCAGGACACCCTGACCTCCACAGGACCCCAGCAGCCCCTGTTTGCTGCCCCCCTTCCTTGCTTTCAGGTATTAAAGATAAACATGTTTATGGCGACATTTATTTTTGCACTCATTTATATAGTGCAACCTCAACCCGACCTAATGGTATCGGAGCGCTTTACGTGCGTGCCAATTACATTACCTACGTTTACCTGATTTGCCAAGAGTATATTGCGTGTGTTTGCAGTGGCCTCCCTTCTATGCTTTCCTTCGTCACGCTCTCTGTGTTACTTTAAAGCACCATGTGCTTCTCTGCCCCCCTCCACTCACCCTCAGTGGAAAAAAAATCTTAACTCTGCATTGCCTTTGATGTAACTTCAAAGACACTGGTTGTAGTTCTTGCACGCTCTCCTCATTTTAGAATTGGAGCATTTTCAATGTTCTTTATACAACGAAGCCACAGTTGTTGCTTTTTTTATCCTATGCAACTAACAGCTATTGACTAACCCAATAGTCCAGGCTTGTTGTAGGTGTAATGTTACTTGTTGTATTATATATCTGGATGCAATGACGGAAGAAGCAAAATACCAATCGGGCGGCACACTATGCTAACTAAGCACAGATTTTTAGCTTAAGTACTTTTAAGCCACACCCTTAAGTTCATCAGCCACGCCCCTTTCAGAGACCCCCCACTTAAAGCCCTGGCTACAAGGATGAAACATTCGAAGCCCTTAAAAAGGCCCTACATTATAAATGACCGTATTGCCATTTTAGTAATCAGCACACAAATTATTTAAAAAAAATTACAACTCAGTTGTCTGTTTACAACAGCTGTTGAACTACTGATGGATTTTGTGCAAAACTTCTCTGTTTTCTCTAAGGGATTGTTTTAGTGTATCTCTTACTATTGCAAGGGCACTACATGTTACACCCGCCCTTCTGTATAATACCTGACCCTTGCAGTTTCTTCACTCTCTTGTGGCCTGTACAAGCCCATCCTGGCTTGATTGGCGGCTCTCACTCCCCCGTTCACTAGTGGCATGAGAAGCATCAGTAGATGTTGTAGCACCCCTAATAATGTGCTGCATGGCCACAAACTTACAAGGTCCCAAAGGCGAGACCTATTGGCTATGCCAATGCTTGTTTCTCAAGTTACTATGTCTTGTCAGACTCCCCAGTCCCAATGGCAGTTTGCTGTGATAAGTTTCCATTTTGAGGAGGAAAGATGTCTTGGGATGATCAGCATGATGTGTGTGTCATCATCCTTCCAGATTCTCAGTGTAAAATGTGTATGGAGAATCTGTACAGGAGACTGAAAAACTAGGAGGGAGAATGTCTCGGAGCAAAACATAGAAGTTAGGTGAGTACATTTTACGTCCATCAGCTCCAAGAGAGCAAGAAACTCCTCTTCAAACTGGATGCAGTGATGACTATCACTTAGCCCTTTTCAGGTCTCCTAGTCCTTCCTTAACGTCACTGGTGTGATGTGAAGGCATGGTATTGGGGTTATCGGAGGCTTACCTCACAACATAAAGGTATGCTTCTTCATCTGTGACTGTCTTGACGTCAAGAACCTCATCATCCTTTGAGAGCATCATCTATAGTGCTATTGGCTTTGAGAATTCCTGCCCCAGCATTGAGTGTTCGATCATGTAACAGCTAAAGAATGCATGATACTGAGTAGCGCACCCAGCTGCAGAATACAATGTCCATTGTCCTTTGCAGTCATGGGGTGTCTACTCATTAAGCAGATCAACCTGCAGATGAAATGCTTATCATTCTACTGATTAAAGGCTGGGAGGCAAAGTTGTACATGGCTGAACACAAGAGATAGTTGCAGTCTTCACACAGGTCCCACTCCAAGTCACAAATATGGGGTGTAGAAGAGCTTACCATGAAAAGGAGGGGTGGGAAAAATCTTTCCTCTGTTTACTGGATAAGAGATGGAACTTAGTGGGTAAGTATTCCTCCCCATATAGCAATGTTGGAGGGATCCTAGATTTATAGACCAAAAGTACATGTTTTAAGTGTGTTTTCCCAACTGATTTAAAAAAGGCACTTATGGCCCTTATACGTGCTGTTGCTTTGGAACTTAGTTGGGCTATATGAGGTTTCAGGCTTAGGTCATGCAAGTAAAATCTGCCAAGATAAGGATAGATTCTTACACACTCCTTTGTGTCATTACCTAACTTGTAACTGAATGTATTATTTTCCTTCAAGCTTTTATATTATTTTACTTTTCTGAATATTAATTTTGAGGAAATGTTTAGCTGTAAAAAAGTTTAGTACATCCAGATTCTGCGGTAAACCAATAAGCGCAACTCCAAACAAAATTAAATCACCAGAATACGGTAGCAAATGACCACAAAAGGAACCTAGTTGTGGTGAAAAGTTATGGACACAACAAAATGAATCGGGTAAATCACAAATGTAGAAAGAAATAACTAAAGGGTCTAAGAGGCAATCCTGTTTTAGTCCATTCTGTGTTTGAACCCTACAAGAGAACCCTCTGTTGCTTCCTAGTAACACCCTTGCACCAAGTGGAGAAATGTAAAGGCAATTAACAATCTTAGTACAGTCAGGGGAATTCCCACATTCCTTATCTTTCCAAAGTATAGAACAGTCTATATGCTGATATTATCAACGGCGGAGCAATTTGACTTGAAGACAGATTGTTCGCATGATATAACATTTTCTTTGTGGACCCAATCTTGCAGTTTTTGTAAAATTCTTCTTTTGCAAAAATCTTTCCCTCTGAGCCAAGTAGGGTGATTTGTCTGTAATTTTGTTGGTGTTCTGTGAATCCTTTTTTTTAAAAGTGGGATGTCAGAACCCCTCTCTAAGAGGGCCATTAGGCAAGCAGGCTTACTGGGCACAACCATGGGTATTGTGTCCTTGAACTCCTACTTTCACAGGCCTGACAGATCCTAAGTAACTGATGCCAAATACTACCCCATTCAGCACTTGACTCTCTGTTGTAGTGCAGGACAGTCAGTCCAAGGCTCTTTGAGAGGGAGATAGGTGTGAGACATACACAGGTGCAAGGCTTAAAGTCCAGACACAAACTGCAATAAAATGATTGGCCAGTCACTGGCTTTCATGAAAAATATAGTATTTTAATATAAGCACACAAAACATAGAGGCAGCACACTAAATTACATTCAAAGTCTCTTAAAGTCGGTGTGCTAGCGTTATCCTGGGTGGTGTGGCTGAGTTCTTCCATCCTTTCTATTGAGGCTGGCTATTCCCTTTTCAATACTAGAGGTGACTTTCAGATGCTGCCCATGCTAGTCCCCATGCTGCAAAATTAAGTTTAGTCTTAAGAGTCCACTTCAGCAGCGCTATCCACTAAATTCATGCACGTTTCCATCAGGCCTGCTGGCCTCGAACAGTCTTACTTGACCTCTGGCAAGTGAGGGAAGACCGGGGCACATCCCTGCGGTCTCCAGTGCCCTGATGCTGAGGGTCCACAACCTCTCACGGTCTTTCTGCATGATGTGTCGGGCCCCTCAGTCTCTGGACGGCCCTTGTTGGTGTTGGACTTCCTTCTCCGTTGCTCCTCACAATCAGTAAGTGTTCTTCACAGCAGCCTTGGCATGACAATCCAGGGCAACAACCCTGCCTCCCCATTGCCCCCCTCCTGGCACACAGGGTTCGCTGGTTTCTACCGCACAAGGGCGATGACCCTTCATTAATGGTGGCTCCTACCGGACATACATGTATCGCAGACTGGTGGCCCCCTCCTGGCGCATCGAGGGTCACTGACTTCATCTGTACAGTGGTCCTGACCAGACCAGGTATCTCAGACGTTGCTCACCGGGATCCATTCGACAGGCTCCCCGCTGGGCCTCGCTTGGCGTCCTCCTCCTAGGGTTCGCTGATCTTGGCAAACAGGCAGAAGGCTAGTTCTCCAGGCTCAGGGCAAGTGGTCATGACTTCCTGGGTGGTTGCTTCTCACTCAGCAGCTGACTCTGGTCCCTAGTAGTGGCTCCAGCAGCTAGAGGGATTGCTGACTGAGTAGGCACCTGGGGAGCCAGCTTGTCCCTTGACAGTGACCTCCAGTTTCTGCTTGTTCCAGCTTGATCCATTTGCCACCTTTTGACCAAGTGACACAGCCGCCGCCCGGGTTTTCCTGCCCAGGTTTTCCCACTCACCGTTCTTCCTGCCAACAGAAGATCTGCACACCCAGGACCTACTTAATGCAGGCCGCAACATGACCGCGCTGAAGAGGCGCCAAAGCCCGCCCGTCTGCGCCCGTCTATGCCTAGACCACGCCCAGCACCAGAAACCCATGTCCCACGAACTCCCAATGCAACACTACCGCTGTAGCCGCCACCGCAGCCAATGAACGCCACCACTACTCCTCTGCCATCCTCCGCGATCTCAACAACTTGCACCGGCAAACACGCTGCTGCCGCGCCTCCCCTAGCACTATGGAAGAACCTTTCTCCTGCAACCATTGCCACTTCACCTGCAATACCTCAGACGCCGCCACCTCCAAACAACCAACGCATGCCATCACCACCACCCCACACAAACTGTCCGCCATGCTCCTCAATGTCTGATCCCTCTGGAAACACTCTACCGAAATCTGGGACCTCCACAACAGCAACACCCCCGACCTTCTCTTCTTGACCGAAATGTGGCTCAACCTAGCTTCCAACCCGGACATTTCCGTAGCCATCTCACTCGCCTACAAAATCATACACGAGGACTGAACCCCTCAAATCAGGTGGAGGCCTTGTGATCTACAAAAACACAATTGACTGCACCACCTGCACGGACGCAGACACCAACCTTATGGAACACATCCACTTCAAAATATGAACTGACTGCAATTGCACCTTTAAGGGAACCCTCTCCTATCGTCTCCTGGCGGAATTCTGCAACCACATCGCAGACTTAATCACTCCCCTTTCCATCAGATCAACCAACTGCATCCTTCTCTGGAACTTCAGTTTTCACCTGGAAATCACCACAGACTCTAACTCCATGGCCCCCCTCGACAGCCTCAGCAACCTTGGACTCACCAAGATCCAACCCACACAGCAGGCCACACCCTCAACTCAATTTTCTCCTCCAACAAGTAGATCACCACCCCCGCGACCCCGCTCACATGGTCTGACCACTATATCATACATTTCGAGATAACACTCCACCAGAAAAACCCAAAGCACCATCAAAACACTGAGGCAAAGTATCAGAAGAAAGCTGGACCAAGACCCTACAGGAATGCCCACCCAACCACACCGGGAACATCGATGTCCAAGCTCTTCAATAAATGGCTCACCGACTGCGCCAGCCGCACCGCTCCCACCAAAAGCAATACCTACAAAAAAAACACAAAAAAAACAGCTGTTACAAGAATGACCCCAGGGAGTTCAAGCACCACAGCAAACAATTTGAGAGAAAATGGAGACTTAACAAAAACACCATTTCAAGATCTACATACAGAGTGTCGCCTCTCAAACTTTTTCGAACAGAAGATTGGCAAGATCTACAAAACATTCGACCCACAGCATACTGATACAAGCTTCCGCTACCAGCTGGACACCTTCATCGCCAAACAGCAGCTAAGCAACAGGAAGCCCCTCTCAAATGAGGAAGCCACCACCCCGATGAATATCATCCACTCTGGAGCCCCCTTAGACCCATGCCCCCACTTCATATACTACCTTAGAAAAACTATTATCTCCCCCACGCTTACCACTTTCATCAACACCTCCATAACGACTCCCACCTACCTGTCTTGCTGGAAAAATGCAGAAGTCAACGCCCTAGTGAAGAAACCAACATCAATCCCCCAACATCCTCGGCAGCTACAGACCCATCTTGCTCCTGCCTTTTCCAGCTGAAGTCATGGAGAAACCCATCAATGCCCAACTTGCAGACCACCTAGAACTCCATCAACTCCTAGACAGTTTTCAATCAGGCTTTTGCACCAACCGTAGCACAAGACAGCCCTCATTGCGGCCACCGATGACATCAGAAGCATCCTCGACCGAGGAGAAATGACTGAACTCATGCTCCTAGACCTCTTCGCAGCTTTCAAGACGGTCTCCCTCAAGTCACTCATCAGACAGCTTCAGCACTAAGGTATTTGCAGACCGACCCTCAAGTGGATAAGCTCCTTCCTCCCAGACAGAACTCAACAAGTTAGACTTCCCCCCCTGTACCTCAGAACCCAAGAATAGAAACTCATCTGCGCAGGCCCTCAAGGATTGTCACTCAGCCCAAGACTCATCATCGTCCATGATGCCTGTTAGAAATGGGGGTCTCTAGTTGGCCGAGGTAGGTACCTTTGACCAAGTAAGGGCCCTTGCTTCTAGTCAGGGTAAGGGGGCTACACTCCTAAAATAACCCCTGCTCACCCCCTTGGTAGCTTGGCACGAGCAGGCAGGCTTATCTCAGAGGCAGTGTGTAAAGCATTTGTGAACACATACAGTAATACAGTGAAAACACTACAAATGGACACCACACCAGTTTAGAAAAATAAGTAATCTTTATCTAGACTTAACACAAGACCAAACGACAAAAATCCACAATACAGTATTCAAAAATATGACTTTCAGATGGTAGAAATAGCTTAGTTCAATGTAGATGGTAAATGCAACACTTTACTCTCAAAGTACCTTGGATGCGTAACGCAACATAAACAAAAGGGTCGCAGGGAAGGCGATGCGTCAGTTCCTTGCTTCGGGGGAGGCGGCGCACCTGTTCCTTACTGCAACGCATGGGAGGCGATGCGTCTGTTCTTTACCGGAGAGGAGGCGAAGCGTCTGTTTCTTACTGTGATCCGGTGCGATGCGACAAGATGGCGCCTCAATGCGACGATCCGGTGCGATGTGACAAAATGCCGTCTTTGATGCGATGCGCTAACTTGGATGCGATGCGTGCACGCCCGGCGGCCGTGCGGCGAACTCGATGAATTTTGGAGCCGCGACAGGCCCTGCGACACGCTTCTCCGGTGATGCAACGGCGACCTCTGCGGCAGCGGCATGCTTCTCCGGTGATGCGATGCGCTTCGTCGGTGATGCAACGGCAAACTGCTGCGGCGGCGACACGCTTCGGCGATGCGACGGCAACAGCTGCGGCGGCGACAAGCTTCTTCCTCGTAGCGTCGCGCTTCCAGCTCCCAGCGACACGCAGTCTCTAGAGGGCCCAAACCAACAGCAGGCACCTCTCTTCAGCTAGAATTCCCAGCAAGGAAATTCAGGGGGAGCTGGGGGTGAAGTCTTTGTATCCCTGAGACTTCAGAACAGGAGGCATGCTCCGCTTCAAGCCCTTGGAGATCTTTCTCAAAATAGTAAAAGTGCACACAAAGTTCCTTTTCTCCTTTCCTGGGCAATAAGTAACCACTGCAGGCCAACCCCCAAACAGCACAGGGGTAGTCTCCTCCTTCAGCTTCCTTGGTTTCTCCCCTTGGCAAAGGTTTGTCTTGATTCCCAGAAGTGATCTAAAGTTCTGGGGTCTGGGCCCCAATATTTATACTACTAAATCCTTTCTTCTCTGAAGGCAGAGAGTGTCTGTACCTAGTCAAAACCAGTTCTGTCCTCCCTGGTGCAGCTTCCTGGCAGGAGGTCGAGACAGTATTGTTGAAAGCAGACCTTGCCCAGGTAGCTGGAAAAAAAACTCCTCCCCCTACTCTCTATTCTATGAAGGCTCAGGCAAGTGAAAGGAAATCTCCTCCCCCTACTCTCTATTCAATGTGGGCTCTATTCAACCCAGCCCTGACTCCTCAGACTGCTGGAGCCAAGGCCCTCTCTAGCCCCCTGTCACTCACAAACCAGACATGGAATACACAAACCTAGCAGAGGAATACTGGATGGTTAGGCAAGAAAATACCTACTTTCTAAAAGTGGTATTTTCAAACACAGAATGTAAAAATCACCCATACTAAAAGATGTATTTTAACATTCTGAGTTCAGGCATACTAAACTTTATTTTCCTATCTTGTTCCTTGGGTCAGTTATGTTTATAAGATGTTATAATCAAACTTCCCATTCGGGCCTATGGGAACAGATAGCCTTGCAATAGTGAAAAACGAAATTGGCTGTAATTCACTATCAGGACATGCCACACACATCAGGGCATGTCCTACCTTTCACATACAATGCACCTTGCCCACAGGAGTACCTTGGGCCTACCTTAGGGGTGACTAACATGTAGAAAAGGGAAGGTTTAGGAAGTCGACATGGCAGTTCCAGACTGCACACAGGCTCTGCAATGGCAGGCCTGAGCCACATTTTACAAGCTGCTTCTGTGGGTGGCACAACCAGTGCTGCAAGCCCACCAGCAGCATTTGATTTACAGGCCCTGGGCACACATGGTGCACTGTACTAGGGTCTGACAAGTAAATCAAATGGCCAATCATGGAGTCACTAATCCATTACAACAATTTACAATAGGGAGCACTTGCACTTTGGCACTGAATAGCAGTGGCAAAGTACCCAAAGCATCTAGACCAGCAAAAACACAGCAAAAACATAGGAGGCAACAGCAAAAAAAATGGATGGGAGACCCACGCCAATGGTGCCAGGTCTAACACGTGTCCCCTCCAGGTGAAATGTGGGGAGAACTACCCTACCTCTTGGGAGTTCTCTTCACTAAGGCGGAAAAATCTGGACAGACCATCAGCATTGGCGTGTTCTGTACCAGGGCGGTGTTCCACCGTGAAGTCCATCCCCTGTAGGGAAATGGACCACCTCAACAGCTTTGAATTCTCACCCCTCATCTGCATCAACGATCTGAGGGGCCTGTGGTCTGTCTGAACCCGGAAGTGAGTCCCAAACAAGTATGGTCTCAACTTCTTCAGTGCCCAGACCACAGCAAATGCCTCACGCTCAATTGCACTCCACCTCTGTTCCCGTGGAAGTAACCTCCTACTAATGAAGGCTACAGGTTGGTCTAGGCCTTCCTCATTCATCTGTGAAAGTACAGCCCCCACACCATGCACTGAAGCGTCTGTCTGCACAATGAATTCCTTTGAGAAGTTGGGCGCCTGAAGCACGGGGGCTGTGCACATGGCAGTCTTCAGGGCATCAAAAGCTTTATGACAGGTGTCAGTCCAGTTCACTTTCTTGGGCTGCTTCCTGGAAGTCAGCTTTGTCAAGGGTGCAACAATGCTGCCATACCCCTTGACAAACCTCCTGTAGTACCCAGTGAGTCCTAAAAAGGCTCTCACCTCTGTCTGGGTCTTGGGGGGGGGGGCCAGGTTCCCAAGCCAGGATGGTCTCAATCTTGGGCTGTGTAGGCGCCACCTGGCCGCTCCCAACGTGGTGTCCCAAGTACACCACGGAACCCTGCCCGATCTGGCACTTACTCGCCTTGATCGTGAGGCCTGCCTTCCGCAGTGCCATCAACACTTCCCAGAGGTTGTGCAGATGTTCTTCCCAACTGGCGCTGAACACTGCAATGTCATCCAGGTAGGCGGCACTGAAATCCTCCAGTCCAGCCAACACCTGGTTGACCAACCTCTGAAAGGTGGCAGGGGCATTCTTCATCCCAAAGGGCATAACCCGGAATTGGTAGTTCCCATCTGGTGTGGAGAATGCTAACCTCTCTTTTGCCCCATCAGTTAAGGCGATCTGCCAGTACCCAGATGTTAAGTCAAACGTACTGAGGTACCGGGCAGCCCCTAATCGATCAATGAGCTCATCAGCTCTGGGGATGGGGTGCGCGTCAGTCCTGGTGACTGAATTGAGTCCTCGGTAGTCCACACAGAACCGGAGTTCGGGTGTGGCACCAGGCGCGGCAGCCTTTGGGACCAAGACCACTGGGCTGGCCCAAGGGCTGTTAGAGAACTCAATCACCCCTAAGGCAAACATCTTGGAGACCTCCTCCTTGATGCAAGCTCTCACCCTGTCAGTCACTCTGTAAGTTTTTTGCTTTACAGGAGGACTGTCCCCAGTGTCCACATCTTGGACGCACCACTCAGTGACACCGGGAGTCAGGGAGAACAGATCAGGAAACTGTCCCAACAGTTGGCGACAGTCACCCTGCTGCTCAGGGGTCAGGGCGGAAGAGGGGTGCTCACCGTCCACTGACCCATCTTGCTCTGTCGCAGACAGGAGGTCAGGAAGAGGCTCAGTCTCCTCCTCCATTCCATCATCTGTCGCTAGGAGCATGCCCACTTCGGACCTCTCCAAGTGGGGCTTCAGGCGGTTTACATGCAGGACCCGCCTAGGAGACCGCAAGTCCACCAAGTAGGTGACATCACTCTTGCACTCCACCACCTCAAATGGTCTGGTCCGCTTATCCTGGAGCGCACAAGGCTCCACGGGGGCC
This sequence comes from Calotriton arnoldi, assembly GCA_963921515.1. Classification (NCBI taxonomy): domain Eukaryota; kingdom Metazoa; phylum Chordata; class Amphibia; order Caudata; family Salamandridae; genus Calotriton; species Calotriton arnoldi. Next base: position 3,534,343 of record CAWUFW010000406.1, read on the forward strand.
ATGACCCACACTTTCTGTCCAGGCTGAAACTCGATCAGAGTGGCATTCTGATCATACCACCGTTTCATCTCCTCCTGGCTGGCTTCCAGATTCGCCTGAGCGAGTTGTCTGAAACGCCGAGTTTGGTTTCTGAAGGCCAGCATGTAGCTATATACATCCTGGGGAGGTTTACTGGGAGCTTTCTCCCAGCCTTCTTTTACCAAACTCAGAGGTCCTCTAACAGGGTGACCATACAGCAGTTCAAAGGGACTGAACCCTAAGGACTTCTGTGGCACCTCTCTGTAAGCAAACAGAAGGCATGGCAAGAGGACGTCCCAATTACGCCTCATAGGTTCCTCAAGACCCATAATCATGCCATTTAGGGTCTGGTTGAATCTCTCAACCAGCCCATTACCTTGGGGGTGGTAAGGAGTGGTGAATTTGTAGGTTACACCACACTCCTGCCACAGGGACTTCATATACTTGGATATGAAGTTGGTACCACGGTCTGACACCACCTCTCTGGGGAACCCCACACGGGAGAAAATCCCCATCAATGCACGTCCCACCATGGGGGCCGTCACAGTCCTGAGAGGGATGGCTTCCGGGTACCGTGTGGCATGGTCCATCAAGACCAGGATGAACCTGTTGCCCATGGCTGTCTTGGGATCCAGAGGCCCCACAATGTCAATGCCCACTCTTTCAAAGGGGGTGCTGACCACAGGGAACGGTTGGATAGGAGCCTTTTGCTTCCTCCCACTCTTACCACTTGCCTGGCAAGTCTGACAGGTCCTGCAATGAGTATCTGTACTCTTGTGCAGTTGGGGCCAATAAAAATGGGTGACAAGCCGTTCAAAGGTCTTGTCTTGCCCCAAATGTCCTGCTAAAAGCACATCATGAGCCAGACCCAGTAGGAAGGCTCTGAAGCGCTGGGGTACCACCAGCACACGGGCTGACCCAGGCTCAGCAACCTTAGGCTCGCTATACAGGAGACCATTCTCCCAGTATATCCAATGTGATCCAGACTGATCACCTGCTGCCTGGTTTGTGGCCTGTTGCCGCAAACCCACAAGAGAAGGGCACTTCTTCTGCTCCTCGCAGAACTCTTCCCTGGAGGGTCCTCCTTCCTGCTGCCAATGGGTCAGCTCAGGCAGGTCCCCCAGTTCAGCTACTTGTTCCCCTGTAGGTTCCAGGGCATCCCCCTCAAGGTCTGCCTCCACCTGGACCATGGGAACTTCGGGGGCTGGTTTCCCGCACTCCCTGCCTTTTCTCTTTAAGGCAGGCACCTGGGCCACTCTTTCAGGCTCCAGGTTCTCTTGAATACCCTTACTGGCTGCCATGGACCGAGTGGTCACACATGCCCACTCAGGCAGACCCAACATCTCCAAATGAGCTCTTCGCTCCACCTTAGCCCAAGGGGAGCTTTCCAAATCATTGCCTAGCAGACAGTCAATAGGCATGGCTGGCCTCACTGCTACTTGAAAGGTACCTGAGACCCCTCCCCCCACTCAAAGGGAACCTGGGCCACCTTACAGTGGCTCTCCGAGTTGTCAGCGGCAACTACAGGGTAAAATGCATGGGGATCACCAGCTCTTCAGACACCAGCCGACAACTGACAGCTGTCACACTGGCTCCGGTGTCTCTCGGAGCCTCCACCCTATGGCCATTGATGGTCACCCACTGCCTGTATTTCTTAGTGTTATCAGGCAGCTGGGTCCTAGGGACCATCTCACTGTCTCCTAAAGAGACCAGGGACATCTCTGCGGGACCCCACCCACCTTGGGCACCCAACTCCTCCCCCAGGGCTACACTAGCCATCTGCCAGGGCGGTGCACCAGTGGGTGCTGTCTTTCCTTTCAGGGGACACTTAGGATCATAGAAGCAGTGGCCCACTTGACCACATGCATAACATGTCCTGGGCCCCTTTTGAACAGGCTTATCTGTCGGGGCCCCGGACTTCTTCTCAGGGGGAGGCTGGGAACCCTTCCCTTGGTTCCCTTGGGGATTACTTTGGGGCCCTTTCTGGAACTCCCTCTGTTTACCCTTGTCCCCCCCACTCTTCTGCTGGGGACCCTGCCCACCTTTGGCGAAGTCTCCCACATAATCCTTGTGGACCCGGGTACTAACCCAGCGGGCCGCCTCCTCAGCAAGCTTCCTAGGGTTAGTCTGCTTGCTATCAATCAGGTGCTGGCGTAGCTCTGGAAAACAATTACTGGACAAGTGCTCCCATGCAGTCAAATCATAGAGCGCTTCAAAATCATTCACTTTGCTACCCTTCACCCAACCATCCAGTGCTCTGCCAAAAAAAGACACATATTCTACCCACGTACTTGACTCCAGTTTCTTACAATTTCTAAACCTTTGTCTCTAAAGCTCTGGGGTCAACCCATACCTGGTCATTAAGGCTTCCTTCATGTGGACATAGGAATTCTGGTCCTCAGAGGGCAAATCTAACAAGTTGTCCCGCCCATCACTGAGAAACCGCCCCCACAACCCCGCTCCCCAATCCTTCTCAGGGACCCGGTGGCAGGTCAAAGCTACCTCATAGGCCTTAAACCATTGCCCAATATCTTCATTCTTGTGGAACTCCTTAATAACATCTTTGGGGATGAATACTCTTGTTTCTACATGCACAGATGGTGTGCTGCCACCAGAGGGAATAATTTCTAAGCTCCTGGCTTTCAATTCCAACTCCCTCAACATCCTCTCATGCTCCAAATGCATCCTCTTTTCTTCCAAGGCTAACTTCTTGCTTTCTAATTCCATCTGACCACCCAGTTTGAATTTGGCTAGCTCCATCCTGTGCATTCTATCTTTTTCCCTGTCCTCCAGCTCTTCTGGGGACAGGACCTTTGAAGAAACTCTGCTGCCTGCCCTGGAAGGTACTTTCTCCCCGGTCAGGCCCAATGGCCCATCCAGCTGCCCATCTGTATTCTCTGCCTCATCCCTAGGCTCTTCAGGATGCTCAGTAGCATTTCTAGATTCCAACCAGGCCCTCTGCGCCTTTTGGAACTCTTCCTTCTTGGTGATGCCTTTCACAGGGATTTTAAATCTTTTACAGAAGGTTTTCAGCTGTGGCACAGTGTAAATATCAACCCTGTCTTCTTCAAATTGTAGATCCATAGATGCATTGGATGCTGCTTTGCTCATGGTAACAAGGATTGGCAATTTCTAGCAAAAATAGAAGTCCCAAAGAAAAATTCTACCAAAATGTATGTGGTCGCGTTATGGTCTGCACTCACTAGTAGTGTACACCAATCACTGTATATGAGTCACAAATGCAAGTCCAAATCCTCACCGCTGACCACCAATGTTAGAAATGGGGGTCTCTGGTTGACAGAGGTAGGTACCTTTGACCAAGTAGGGGCCCTTGCTTCTAGTCAGGGTAACGGGGCTACACTCCTAAAATAACCCCTGCTCACCCCCTTGGTAGCTTGGCACGAGCAGGCAGGCTTATCTCAGAGGCAGTGTGTAAAGCATTTGTGAACACATACAGTAATACAGTGAAAACACTACAAATGGACACCACACCAGTTTAGAAAAATAAGTAATCTTTATCTAGACTTAACACAAGACCAAACGACAAAAATCCACAATACAGTATTCAAAAATATGACTTTCAGATGGTAGAAATAGCTTAGTTCAATGTAGATGGTAAATGCGACACTTTACTCTCAAAGTACCTTGGATGCGTAACGCAACATAAACAAAAGGGTCGCAGGGAAGGCGATGCGTCAGTTCCTTGCTTCTGGGGAGGTGGCGCACCTGTTCCTTACAGCAGCATAGGGGAGGCGATGCGTCTGTTCCTTACCGGAGAGGAGGCAAAGCATCTGTTTCTTACTGTGATCCGGTGCGATGCGACAAAATGGCGTCTTTGATATGATGCGCTAACTTGGATGCGATGCGTGCACGCCCGGTGGCCGTGCGGCGAACTCGATGAATTTTGGAGCCGAGACAGGCCCTGCGACACGCTTCTCCGGTGATGCGACAGCGACTTCTGCGGCAGCGGCACGCTTCTCCGGTGATGCGACGCGCTTCGTCGGTGATGCGACGGCAAACTGCTGCGGCGACGACACGCTTGTTCGGCAATGCGGCGGCAACAGCTGCGGCGGCGACACGCTTCTTCCTCGTTGCGTCGCGCTTCCAGCTCCCAGCGACATACAGTCTCTAGAGGGCCCAAACCAACAGCAGGCACCTCTCTGCAGGTAGAATTCCCAGCAAGGAAATTCAGGGGGAGCTGGGGGTGAAGTCTTTGTATCCCTGAGACTTCAGAACAGGAGGCAAGCTCAGCTTCAAGCCCTTGGAGATCTTCCTCAAGATAGTAAAAGTACACACAAAGTTCCGTTTCTCCTTTCCTTGGCAATAAGTAACCACTGCAGGCCAACCCCCAAACAGCAAACAGCACAGGGGCAGTCTCCTCCTTCAGCTTCCTTGGTTTCTCTCCTTGGCAAAGGTTCATCTTGATTCCCAGAAGTGATCTAAAGTTCTGGGGTCTGGGCCCCAATATTTATACTACTAAATCCTTTGTTCTCTGAAGGCAGAGAGTGTCTGTACCTAGTCAAAACCAGTTCTGTCCTCCCTGGTGCAGCTTCCTGGCAGGAGGTGGAGACAGTATTGTTGAAAGCAGACCTGGCCCAGGTAGCTGAAAGGAAAACTCCTCCCCCTACTCTCTATTCTATGAAGGCTCAGGCAAGTGAAAGGAAATCTCCTCCCCCTACTCTCTATTCAATGTGGGCTCTATTCAGCCCAGCCCTGACTCAGACTGCTGGAGCAAAGGCCCTCTCCAGCCCCCTCGCAAACCAGACATGGAATACACAAACCTAGCAGAGGCGTACTGGATGGTTAGGCAATTCTGAGTTCAGGCATACTAAACTTTATTTTCCTATCTTGTTCCCTGGGTCAGTTATAATTATAAGATGTTATAATCAAACTGCCCATTCTGGCCTATGGGAACCGATAGCCTTGCAATAGTGAAAAACGAAATTGGCTGTAATTCACTACCAGGACCTGCCACACACATCAGGGCATGTCCTACCTTTCACATACAATGCACCCTGCCCACAGGAGTACCGTGGTCCTACCTTAGGGGTGACTAACATGTAGAAAAGAGAAGGTTTAGTGACTGGCAAGTGTGTGCACTTGCCAAGTCGACATGGCAGTCCCAGACTGCACACAGGCTCTGCAATGGCAGGCCTGAGCCACATTTTACAAGCTGCTTCTGTGGGTGGCACAACCAGTGCTGCAAGCCCACCAGCAGCATTTGATTTACAGGCCCTGGGCACACATGGTGCACTGTACTAGGGTCTGACAAGTAAATCAAATGGCCAATCATGAAGTCACTAATCCATTACAAAAATTTACAATAGGGAGCACTTGCACTTTGGCACTGAATAGCAGTGGCAAAGTGCCCAAAGCATCTAGACCAGCAAAAACACAGCAAAAACATAGGAGGCAACAGCAAAAAAAATGGAAGGGAAACCCACGCCAATGGTGCCAGGTCTAACAATGCCCTTTGCAGACATCGTCAGAGCCCACAGCATCAACATAGTATTCTATGCTGATGACGCACAGCTCATCCTCTCCCTTCCCGACACAAACAGCACCACCGAAGCAAACTTCGCCAACTGCATGAGCATCGTCTCTGTTTGGATGAAAAACAACTGCCTCCTGCTCAACACAGACAAAACCAAAGTCCTAATCTTCAGCAACAACCACTCCGCCTGGGACTACTCTTTGTGGCCTTCTGAACTCAGCCCCCCACCCACCCCTGTGGACCATGCCAAGAAAGTTGGGATTATCCTGGACACCATCCTCTCCATGAGCAGACAGATCAACTCCATCTCCTCATCATGCTTCCACATCCTGTCAATGCTATGCTAGATTTTCAAGTGGATCCCACTGAACACCAGACAAGCGTTCACGCAGGCTATTATCACAAGTAGACTTGATTACGGAAACACCCTCTATGTCGGAATCCCAGCGCATCAGTGCCCAGATACCCCTAGGGATGACATTACTTCCTATACAAATGCTAATTAATTGATTGATGCCCTATGCTGACTCCAAACCACCCAGAATGCCGCTGCCAGACTCATCCTGAACATCCTGCGAAATAAGCACATCTCTCCACACCTCAACAATCTCCACTGGCTCCCAGTCCAGGACGATGTAAGTTCAAGCTACTCACCCACGCCTACAAAGCTCTCCACAACACCGGTCCAGCTTACCTCAACCACCGCCTCAACTTTTACCAATCCACCAGACATCTTCGATCTGCGTCCCAGGCAAGAGCACACCTCCCTCGCATCAAGATGACCAGAACTGGAGGACGCTTCTCATACCTCGCAGCAAGAAAGGGAATGACCTCCCGAAACACCTCAGAACCTCCCCCTCCCTCATGGACTTCTGAAGGAACCTCAAGACATGGCTCTTCCAGACGAAACAGGTATGATCTCCTTCTCATCCCCCCCTCAGGCCTGCCCCACTCAGCGCCTGGATACCCTCACGAGTGATTAGCTGCGCTCTACAAATTCACATAACATAACATTTTATCACCTGATGAACAGTCCTGTTGAGCAAATGTGGACTTGTGCTCCCACCTTTATCGTCCAAATACAGACACAAATGCGATTTTGTGTCTGGTCATTTGAAATTCAAGTTGTGGGTGTCAGCTCCTCTGCAGTGCTCTCTCCTGTGCCCTGTGCTTTGTCGAAGGGACAGTGTGTCGCAGCAGGAGGGGCTCCAATTATGATTGACCCCCAACACGGGACAAGGGAGTAACCAGAGATCACCCCTGGTTGTCAGCCTCCACTGAAATATGCCTCATAAATGTTCAAAGGCCTAAACCTTCCCCTCTTTTATAGTTCCCTGGTCATACAGTGCTAACCTTATCAGACTCATCGTCTCCTTGACAATGATTCCAGGCCCCACTAATTGGTACAATTCCTGAGATCAAAGAGACTTTTGATGTGCATTGAGAATGCTATGTTGCCCTTCCTCCAGTATGTGTGTTCCCACCCCCTTCTCCTTCCTCAGGAATGTTAGCAATCCACATCTACTGACTTGGGGTTGCAGTCCTCACATCCACTAGCCTTTCCAGGCCCTGTGTTTCTAAAATGGAACCCACAGGCCTCCATGTTATGTGCCATGCAGAGGCAAGGCACACATACATCCGAGCACCCACGCGCATGTATCATGCTGTCCTGCACTACACACATTCACCATTTAGGCCAATGGGTAACCCACAGGTCTCCCTGTTACGTACTATATACAGACACACACACACATCCTAGCACTCACACACAAGTATCAGACGCTGTTCGGTGTTACACAGCAGCGGAGCTTTACATGAGTGGGCCTGTCAGCACCACGCGAGTGACACAGGTTAAAAGGCCTGGTCTCACTACTGATCACTATTAAACACAAAACTGGTGTGCTGCCACTTATGCGCTTGTGTCACCTGACTCCAGGTTAGGTCAGTAGCCCTCTACCACTATGAGGGTATTGCTTGTCGCGCCCCTCCCGGTCTAACAAGACTACATTACCATGAGACAGGCATAGGTCAGGATGCACACACATGATCTTTGTTTGCCATGAGCACAGTTAATCTCAGGGATCCAGATATCCATGCATCTGAGGCACATAGGACAAGGATGCACGTCTGTCACCACGCAGGGGACTTTACCGTCCCAACACAGGATAATTGTACTTCCTGTACAAGATTTCAGGATAGTTCCTATTTTATAACACTGATTAAAAACAGGAGCCAACGGCTTTCAGCCAAAAATGCAATCACTCTTTAAAACAACTGCTGGAATCTGATCTGGACCGGAGTGTCTTGTGGTGTGGACGTATTTAGCAATCTGTTTCAGTATCAGTATAGTTCAAATTAAAAAAACAGATAACTCTTCGACATCCTGCTCAGAATTTGTTGTATATAATTCAGAGACGCAAACTAGCCACTCCCTCTGTGGAATGGCAAAAGCAGAATTGTTTGTTCTCATTGAGCATTTTTTTCCATTAATTTGCCAAAATGATCTGGATTTTTTTGCCTAGCTGTGATCTCTAGACCATGCCAAAGTAGCTTGTTGTATTTGTTCTATAAAAACAGGTAGGGTTTATTTACTAACAGTAAGGCTTTGGAGTTCCAAGTTGTGGCGTTTTCCCCAGCCAGGTACCCACCAATGACTACGCAACACACGGAGCTTAGTATCTGAAAGAGACTATTAGTTATGGATTCCTTACCTTAGAATTACCCCCAGCATCAGACTGGATTCGGAGAATTTTTCTTCAGCAGTACCCCTGCGCATCGGTAGGTGGCGTCGTTCGACTCCGCGTTCGTCGTTGGCGTCGTGATTGCCTGAATGACGTCGCGGTATCTACTTAGACGCCGCCCCTGCGCGCTGACGTCAGTTCTTTCTTTTTCCGCGCCAGCCAGCGCAGATCTGGAGAGAGCGGTACCCTTAGTCTATTTTTACTAGAGTTTTTTTTACTTTTGTCGACTTCTTTTTTCGAGACATTCGACTCCTGGTGCAAGGGATGTCACATCAACGGACCGGCTTCAAAACTTGTGACTCCTGTCACAAGTTGATGTCGGTCACGGACCCACATCTCGTGTGCCTCTGATGTTTGGAGCGCGACCACCACCCAAAGTCCTGCTCCGACTGCCGGGCCATGAACCCGAAGTCTTTGCGGGAGCAGTCCCAAAAGCTTCTCAAGGCCCGGCAGTCAGCTCCGCCCGGCTCGAGGTCCCGGTCGAGAGGGAGGTCGCGGGACCGATCCCGGAGTCACCACCATCACTCCTCTTCAAAGTCTTCGTCTTCGGGTAAGTCGAAGCACAACAAGAAGGCGAAAAAGCACCGTCGCTCTTCGCCTTCTCCCCGTCCGTCGGCCGACGCGACGCAGGTTATGGAAGGTAGTCATCCGGCTCCGCCAGGTGGAGCTTGTTGGGTCGGCCCGAGTTTCCCTCCCTTCCCGCGAGCCGGGGCGACCCCTGCCCAACTTCGTAGCTTTTACGAAGCCCTCCACTCCATCTTTGGGCAGCTCGACTCCGCTGGTGCGCCTTCGGGCCCCGCAGACTTGGCTGAGGGTTCTAGGCCTTCAGTGCCGGCGACTTCGACTCCGGCTCCGCAGGGCCCCCAGGTATCCAGTCCTGGATCCGGATCGGTGCCGGTTGACCTTACGACACCTCCTCTGGCGTCAAATCCATTGGCGACACCTCCGCCCCCTCTGACGCCGGTTGTGTCCCCAGCCGGCATCGACCCCGGCGACCGACGCCGGTACCGGCACCAACCGGTACTTTTGTGCCTCTGTTCTATCCTGGCGTTCCTTATCGCCCTTAGTGGCAGCCAGAGGAGGGTGAGGTGGCCTGGGAGGGGTCTATTGACCCTCTAGCAGGCCAGCTGGAATGGGCCGGACTGGAGAGAGGAACTGGGTGAGGCCAGTGGTCTGGATACATCCCCAGACCTTGGCATGCTTTCTCCCCCTACCGTGGCTACGGAGGAGGGAGCCTCCTACGCTGTGGTGTTGCGTAGGGCGGCTGAGGCCTTGGGCCTTGAGCTACCTACGGTGGCAGTCAGGACTAACATCCTGACTGAGGTGCTTCAACCAGCAGCAGCCTCTTCGGAGCCCCTGCTGCCGTTCAATGAGGCCCTCTCAGACATCATTCTGGGCACCTGGTCCAAGCCCAGCACAGGGGCTCCTGTGGATAGGATGATTGCCCGACGCCACCGCCCAGGCGCCCCCATTTTTCTCTCCCAACACACTACCCCTGAGAGCTTGGTAGTCCAAGCCTCAATGTCCAAGGGCGCGTTCCCTACGACTCCCCCAGATAGGGAATCCAAGAAGCTGGATCATTTTGGGAAGAAGATGTTTTCTTCTGCCAGCTTAGGACTGCGGTCGGTGAACACCGCATGTCTTTTGGGCCGTTACACCCACTCTGTGTGGGACACGGTCATGCAGGTGCTGCCACAGTGCCCGGAGGAGGCCCGGGCCGTGCTCTCCCGTGCAGTTGCTGAGGGTAGAAATGCAGCGAAGTGGGCTGGACACTGCCGACTCGCTAGGCAGGACGATTTTAACGTTGGTAGCCCTGCGACGCTACGCCTGGCTGAGGTCCACTGGCTTTTCGGGTGATGTCCAATCGACTCTTTTGGACATACCCTTTGATGGCCCTCGCTTGTTTGGCGACAAAGCGGACAACGTGCTCAATTGCTTTAAGGATTCTAGGGCTACGGCCAGATCCTTGGGCCTCGCTACCACCTCTTGCCCCGTGCAGCATGCTTTTTGCCCCTTTCGTGGCAACAGAAGGCGTGCCCCACCACTTTCCGCCCAGAGCCACAGGCCTGCGCAAGCTGTGCAGCCTCTGCGCGGCCGGGGACCCAGCGTCGTGGGTCTGGGGGCCAGCGGGCAGGCCAGTCCACCAGCGCCCCCTCTGCAGCAGCCTCCAAACCTTCCTAGTTTGACTTTTCAGGGCCACCAGTTGCCAGTGGGTGGCAGGATTCGCCATCACCTCCCCCACTGGCACAACATCACGTCGGACAGGTGGGTTTTGCAGACAGTCCGAAGGGGCTACTCCCTCCCTCCATGCCACCTGCTTTCCATCGCATGTCAGAGGATCACTTGGCCCTTCTCCGTCAGGAAGTTGCGGCTCTCTTGGCCAAGGGAACCATCGAGCGAGTCCCTGTGCCAGAAGCAGGCTGTGGTTGTTATTCCCACTACATCCTGGTACTCAAGAAGGACAAAGGCCTGCGTCCTATCTTGGATCTCAGGGACGTCAACCGCTTCCTCCGGAAGGAGAAGTTAAAAATGTTGACATTGGCTCAGGTCCTGTCTGCCCTTGACCCTGGAGACTGGATGGTTGCGCTGGACTTGCAGGACGCCTATTTTCACATCTCCGTCCTGCCTGCCCACCAGCGTTACGTACGGTTCATGGTAGGCCACGAGCATTTTCAGTTCACCTTGCTCCCCTTTGGCCTTATCAGCGCCCCTCGGGTGTTCACAAAAGTGATGGCGGTGGTTGCAGCTCATCTGCGCAGATCAGGGGTTCCAGTCTTCCCCTATCTCGACGACTGGCTGTTGAAGGCGAGTTCGCCCCAGGCTGTCGTCTCCCACCTCCAGACTACGGCAGATCTCCTGCATTCGCTGGGGTTCACTATCAACGTTCTGAAGTCACACCTGATTCCCTCTCAGAAGCTCCTTTTCATAGGGCGGTTCTGGACACAGCGCATTTTCGGGTTTATCCTCCTGAACTGCGATTCCGGGGTATTCGGGCTATGATTCCGATCTATCAGCCTCTGTCCCGGGTTTCGGTCAGAATGACCCTGAGGCTGCTGGGCCTCATGGCCTCTTGCATCCTGCTGGTGGATCATGCCAGGTGGCATATGCGGGCTTTGCAGTGGGACCTGAAGTTCCAGTGGGCACAGCATCAGGGGAATCTCTCCGATTGCGTCCAGATCTCGGAGGGCACTGCACACCAATTGCAGTGGTGGCTAACAAACCAGGATTGGGTCAACTGCAGATCCCTCTCCCTTCCCCAACCAGAGTTCACAGTGGTGACTGATGCATCACTTCAGGGGTGGGGCAGCCACATGGGGGAGGCGTAGATCAGAGGCCTCTGGTCTCTGGCGGAGTCCGGGCTCCACATCAACCTTCTGGAGCTCCGGGCGATTCATCTTGCACTGAAGGCATTTCTTCCTTCTGTCAAACGAAGAGTAGTGCAGGTGTTCACGGACAACACCACCATCATGTGGTATTGCAACAAACGGGGTGGGGTTGTGGACCCTCTGTCAGGAGGCCCTTCGTCTCTGGAAGTGGCTGGAACATCAGGGCAAGTCCCTGGTGGTTCAACACCTGGCGGGTTCCTTGAACGCCAGGGCGGACGAACTCAGCCGCCGGTGCATGATGGATCACGAATGGCATCTTCACTCGGAGGTGGTGCAAGGTCTCTTTCAGCAGTGGGGAGAGCCTTGGTTATATCTATCCGCCACCGAAGAGCCTGCGCAATGTCAGCAGTTCTGTGCGTTGGACCATTCAAGGCGGCACTCGTTAGGTGATGCTTTTCATCGCGAGTGGAGTTGCGGTCTTCTATACGCCTTTCCGCCTATACCACTTCTGCCCAGAGTGCTGAAGAAGATCAAGCGCAACCGGGCCCAAGTAATTCTTGTGGCTCCAGACTGGGCATGAAGAGTCTGGTATCCCGAGCTCTTGAACATGACCATCGATCCTCCGATCAGACTGCTTCTTCAGGAGGATCTTCTGTCGCAGCAGGGGACGGTCCTTCACCCAAACCTGTCCAGCCTCCACCTCCTTATGTGGAGATTGAGCGGCGACAGTTGACAGCTTTCGACCTTCCTCTCGAAGTCTGTAATGTTATCTTGGCAGCCAGGCGTCTCTCCACCAAAACGGTATACACCTGTAGATGGAATAAATTTGTGGCATGGTGCACAGCAAAGGCTGTAGATCCCCTTTCTGCCCCTCTTTCAGAGGTTCTCCTCTTCATTCATTCTTTGGCCCAGCAGGGCTCTGCTCTGGGCACTCTTAAAGGCTATCTTTCAGCCATTTCGGCCTTTCTTCGCCTTCCTGATCAGCCTTCTCTTTTCAAGTCCCCTATTGTAAATCGCTTCCTTAAGGGCATTACTCACCTGTTTCCTCCTATTCCTTTCATAATGCCCCAGTGGGACTTGAACCATGTTCTAACTTACCTTATGTGCGCTCCTTTCAAGCCGCTACATAATTGTCCTCTCAGGCTATTGACCCTCAAAACTGCCTTTTTGGTTGCCATCACCTCTGCTCGCAGGGTGAGTGAGCTTCAGGCTCTTTCTTCTAAACCTCCTTACCTGGCTGTTCATCGGACAAGGTTGTCCTTTGCACTCGACCTTCTTTTCTTCCCAAAGTGGTTACCTCTTTACACATAGGACAGACCATCCCTTTGCCACCTTCTTCCCGCCCCCACATCCTTCTAAAGAGGAGGAGAGGCTCAACTGTCTGGATCCAAAACGTGCGCTTTGATTTTATCTGGATTGCACAAGATAATTGCGGGTGGATGATCAGCTCTTTGTTGGCTATGTGGGCGCCAAGAAAGGTCGGGCCGTGCAAAAACTAACCATCTCTCGGTGGGTCGTTCTTTGCATTAAAATGTGTTATTCCTTGGCGAAAAAGGAACCTCCAATAGGGTTGCGCGCCCATTCCACTTGGGGGACGGCAGCCACTACTGCTTTGAGACATGGAGTCCCCCTTCATGACATCTGCCAGGCAGCCACGTGGGCTTCGTTGCACACGTTCACAAAACATTACTGCCTGGACAGCCAAGTCCGGAGAGACGGCCGCTCCGTTCTTCAGGACTTCCTGGTGTGAACTTGGTTCGCAGACCCACCTCTGGGGTTGGTATTGCTGGGGTATTGACTGGTACCTGAATACGAGCAGACTGCTGTTGCTCCCGCTGCCGCCGCTGCTGTTCGCGGTCCACGGCTCGCGGCTTGGCTGCCTGCTGTCAGCTGTTCTGCCCCGTGGCTGGGGCCTCTCATTATCCTGGACTGCCTGCCTGCCGCCCAGAGTGCAGGAGTGCCTGCCGCCGCTATTCACAGTCCGCGGCTGCTGCTGTGTTGCTCCGTTGCACCGTGGCTGGACTGCTCATTAGCCCGGAGTGCTCGCCGCGGTCCACGGCTTTGCTGTTGACTGCTTCCTGGCTGTTTGCTGTTTGCTGGCTGTTCCGGGCTCCGTGCTTGTTCCGTTTGCCCGAGGCAGGACTGTTGGATTGCCGGACTGCTCTATATCCCAGTGTACTGCGTTGCCAGAGTCCAGCTTGTTCCACCGAAGATCCGCCACCCAAGAGCTAAGACCTGCGCCCCCGGCTGCCCCCCTACCGCCTCCCTACCTGGTGCCTCGTGCCTGGTGCTTCTGCTTTTTGCCTGCCTTTTGCCTGCTCTGGTCCAGCTCCAGTCCGGATCTTATTGGTACATCGATACCGGACCCCTGCAGCCCGCCGTGTGCCGGTGACGAAGGAGAATTGGGGGAGCCACAGAGTCTGTAGAGGCCGCTGAAGACGCTGAGCAGACCCTGGGGCTTTTCTGCACTCTTCTGATTATTGTCCCGGTGCATTCTGGGACTTGTAGTTTTGTAGTTCCCCACAGAGGTATATTAGACTCCCCTGCCTGCCTTGTTAAGGGAGTCTCACCGTCAGGACGAGGAGGAGCCCCGCGCAGGCAGCGGTCGTGTAATCTGAACGCTGCAGAGCAGAGTGAAGCAGAGTGGTGCTTTCTGGATTCCTGGATCTGTGGGAGAAAGCCTTGAGTCACTTTCTGCCCTGTGTCCCTCTTCTGTATGCCTCATGTTTGGTCAAAGTGCAGCATGTCTCTAGAGCAGTGGTGGATACAGGTGTCCACCGTGTCCAGGCATCTGGTCTGTTGTTCCTTGTGCAGTTGAGACGCAAACGCTTCGAGTATTCTCTAAAGGCTCTCTAGACTTTGTTTATTCTGGCCACCCAGTTGGGGGTTGCTAGTTAAGTAGCGCTCAGTAGGGCCTGGTGCACGGTGTAGCATAAGCGGTTTACCGGTGCATCGGCGCTCAGGCGCATCGAGCCTTGGGAGTTATTCCTGAACAAAGCTATGACTGCAAAAAAATTACCCTCTGGTAGATTAGTGTACACAAGAGCTTGCACAAAAACCAGAGCTAACCCTTTAAGGAACAACTCTCTGCAAATAAACTCTTTGAAGTGTTTCAATACCATCCCTTCCTTTTTTCCTAAAAAAGAAATAAGTTCTAAATCTGTAGGGATGTCGGAGTTTCTTCAAAAAGAATATGTTGATCAAGTAGAGATCAATGCAAGTCCTGGAAACCCATTTCCAGTAGTACCTTCAGCAGTAGTACCCTCCATTTCACCGTCTATAATCAGGGGATCACGGCCTTCTGATCTTCAATATTCAGAATCTGGGGTGGCTGACTCTTTGCTGGCAAATCTAACTATCCACCCTTTTGTGAATGGTGTCTCTGAACCGGAAGGAGTTCCGCAATCAGTATCAAAAGCGGGAGAATATATAATGGAAGATTTCACTTTACCTGATATAAATTTAGATCAGCCTCTAAAAATGTTCCACGCTCACAACCAAGAATCATCCAGGGTTTTTACTCCCGCCACCCTACCGTCCCCTAAGGATCATCCTGTGAAACTGCAACTGTTCAGCAGTACACCTAGCGGAACAAGCTTATTAGACTCACGGGGTTCAATTACTCCTGATCTCTCCCGAGATTTTCTTCCTTCAATTCATAATCTAGAATCACAAAGGCCGATGTCGGAGTCATTGCTTTGTCTAGAAAGAGTGTTGGTTTCCATCTTAGCCCTAATGGAGAAATCAGTAGATAACTCCGATTTTATTTTGGACTCCGTTTTAGCCCTGACAAAAAGCATATTGCCTCTGAACATAATCTATCGTCAGGAAAAGTTTGTGTATTTCCCCCTAGTATACCTAACCCAGAGAGAGGATCTTCCATTCCCCTTCGTTTGAAGGTAGACTCTGACAAGTCTCACTCTACCCAAACAGACTTTTTTCCACATGTTAAAGGGCGGGACTCTGGCACTCAGGCTGGCAAGCCTTTTTTAGTAGAAATATTAATACCAAAACGAAAGAAAACGGTGATATTTTTGATAAGTCACTTTCTTCTTCTTTACTGCAGCTTTTCGACTCCGAACCCTTAGCTACAGTTGCCGTATCTTCGTTCCGCCCGCAAACGATGACGGAAAATACAAATACAAATATAATTCAAAAGGTCTTCCCTATCTTTCTAAAATCTGGCATTAATTCCTCAAAGCAGCCTATAGAGGAAGATATTAAAATTGGATGCTCTCTGAGTAAGGAAAAAGTTCTTATGAACAAAAGTAGCAACATACGTAAGACAAAAAAGAAGGAAAAAAGGGAAAACGTCGAAGGATAAACAAAAAAAGGTCAAAACAGTTGCGCTTCGACCCTAAACCTATCCATATTATATCTCCAAAGCTGGATTTAAATGTTCCGAAGATGGAAGATGGACAAGAAGAGTACAATCCGTTGGGTTCTTGTTCTCCCTCTTTGAACTTATGTGTTCCTATTAAATCGACCAAAGATGTAGTACACTAGATACAAATGTTTCTCCTATGGTTCAGAGTACACTGAACCCTAATGCTTCTTTGTTTGCTTACTTTCTAGGTACCAATGTTATTTATAGCTCCAATAATACCATCCCTGAGGTATCTAGCTCTGATAATAACTTCCAGCCTGCCCCTTACAGCTTGTATTTCTCGTTTATTTTTTACTATGAATTATATATGAACAGGTCTTTTTTGTTGGGTTGTTTTGCTGAAATTGTGGGCCTGCGGATGATTGAAAGTAATGACTTAGCTCTGGTGGGGGTACAAAAATATAATAATCTCAGGGGTGCAAGAGTTACATTTTCATCCAAAGCAATCTCCCACCTGATTTTGGCACACATAGATAAACTACGCTGCTGCGGCATTGATGTTTTAATTCCCGAGGTGGAGCTATCTTTAAAAAAAGTGTCCCAAATCAAGCTGCCTAATACTGATGTAGAATCCTCCGGACGAGGTACACTATTTCCGGAGAAAGAAAGTACTTTGCAGGTCTTTCTTGGTAAAAATGGTAGGAGGGTTTCACTCCATACCGAAAAAAATATTCAATATGTGCTTCCCGCAGAGGAGGAAGATAAGAAATGGAGTTGGGTTGCAGGTGCTCTTAATTCAAATAGACCTTTAGGCCCAAGATGCGGGAATTCTTCCTAGCAAGGATATTAATGTGATATCTTGGAACGCAGCCGGCCTTAGCACAAATAAAAACAAACTTATATTCTTGAAAGAGCAGAATCCCGATATAATTTGTCTCCAAGAGACTTGGATAACTAAGAACTGGTCCACCGAAGATTATATTGTGCTAAGCCGGCCCGCGCTCCATGTAAATAGAGGTCATGCTAAAGGAGGTATTGCAATCTTGTTAAGTACAAGTCTCAGTTGGTCCTATAAAGAATTTTCTCACGCCTCTAACTTAATTCAGGCAGTTAAGTTGGATCATAAGGTCGGCCAGCTTCTATTGGACTCGTTGTTTTTAATAAACATATATTTACCTCCCGACGCATCCTCTTCACACCTATTAAAAGATCTTTTCTCCTTTATTTCCTCCATCCTGGAATCTGAAGACTGTAGGTACACAATATTAGTGGGAGATCTGAACTCTAAAGTCTCATCGCATAGTCTAAAGGTATTTTCTAACACTGAAAAAAATGAAGCCCTAAATATTCCCACTGCTCAATTCCCGAACAATAGCAGGACAGATAAAAGAGGAGTTTTACTTCTAGAAGGTCTGAGAAACTTAGATCTTATAATTGCTAACGGGAGGTTGGGGAAAAAATTTCCAGCAAACTATACCCATAAGGCTCCTACTGGGAGATCAATTCTGGATTATCTAATTGTCTCTGCAGATTTTTTTCACAAACTTACAAATATGGAAGTCTTGGGAAATGTTTTTAGTGATCACATGCTGATTTGCTTTAAAATCGACTTCATTTATGATAAGGTAGGCTCCTGGAATTTTAAAGGTGCTACTGTAGGATTTAATGTAACAAATGGAAGAAGCCACTGGAACACTCAAGCGACCTCTAAACTAAAAGCGCGCTTATCAACACTAATAAGAGATCAGCTGCTCTTAGAATCAGTTGAATGTGACTGTACTCAACCTGATTTACTTGATGTCTTTTCCCATAACATTGGCCTTTTGGCTAAATCTGGTAAATCAACTCATGTCCCTGTGCAACGGAGACCATATTTTAACCCATTGCTCACTCTAAATAGGGAAATAAATAAACTAATGAGGGCCCAGTTCCTGTATTTTTCGCATGAGCGAAGCAATTTAATAAACCTGCTAAAGAGGAAAAGACAGAGGAAAAAACGCTCCCTAAGGCAAATAAAGGAAGATGGTGCATGGACACAGCTAAAAGAGGCAGCTTCAAAAAATAATTCAAAAAGGTACTGGGAAATAATCTCCGACTGCTGCGGCACTAGGGTGAAATCTCTCCCAATACCCATAAAAGAAGAGGATTGGAAACTTTATTTGCTGGAATTGTACTCTGTGAATTTCGATTCCTGCAGATCTGATATTGTGGCATTGGACCAGCCTTTAATTTCAGTACCCAACTATGTCCATTCTTCGATGAAGTGGTCGGGGCTATTAAAATAATGAGATCCTCAGGAGCAATGGGCCCTGATGAAATTCCCATGACGCTAATCAAAAAGGAGCCTCTCTTGTGGGCTACCTATTTAGCTCCATTATTTAATTTTTGCTACTCTAATGGGAAAATCCCACCATCTTGGTCAGGAAGTATTTTAATTCCTCTATACAAAAAGGGCCTTAGATCGCATCCAGGTAATTATCGGCAAATAGCCTTACTGGATGCGACGGGGAAAATATTTGCACGTAGAATCCTCGATCACCTTACGGAATGGGTGGTAGAGAAGAAAGTTCTCCACATTGAGCAAGAAGGCTTTAGGAAA
The DNA here is from genome assembly GCA_963921515.1 of Calotriton arnoldi. NCBI lineage: Eukaryota > Metazoa > Chordata > Amphibia > Caudata > Salamandridae > Calotriton > Calotriton arnoldi. The sequence continues at coordinate 3,552,848 of CAWUFW010000406.1, forward strand.
AATCACTCTACTCTAGATAATATTTTATGTTGAAACTAATAGAGGAAAAATACACAATCTACCGTAATTCAAATGTATTTATGGCTTTTATTGACTTCTCCACAGCCTTCGATAAGGTAGATCGACCTCTATTATGGAGAAAACTGCAAAAAATGGGTTTGCCTTCCCCCCTGCTATCCTTGATCATAGCACTCCACTCGCAAACTTGGTGCAAGATATTAATGGGTGGAAATCAAGGATTATCAAAAGTAATCCCTACTGAAAATGGACTCAAACAGGGTTGCTTGTTAGCACCGCTGCTATTCTCCCTATATATAGCTGATTTACCCGATTGTTTTGCTCAAGCTGATGGAGATGCCCCGAAGATAAGTACCCGCCCTTTTGCATGTCTACTTTATGCAGATGACATAGTAGTAATGGACTTAACCCCTATTGGGTTGAATAGAAAGTTGGCTTCCCTACAAAAATATACTGTGGGCCACTTTTTGAAAATAAACGTATCCAAAAGTAAAATTTTAATTTTGAAAAGTACTAAAAGTAGAAAATCATATAATTTTAATTGGCAAATCGGTCCTGAAAGGCTGGAGGTGGTAGATTCATACCTTTATTTAGGGAAATTTTTAACAAGCAGCTCGAAAAATAAACCTCACATTTCACACTGTACTAGTAAAGCTACATCGCACGCCAATGGTTTGCGCATTTTTTACAGCGCTATGGGTAGAAGACATTTTTTACACTTATTGACGGTTTTTAAGGCAAAAATCCCTCCAACCCTGCTTTATGCGATTGAATCAATCCCTGTTAAGGATTGGAGTTTTTTGGATAAGGTTGAAGGTCAGATACTACGTAAAATATGTAATTTTAACACGTTAGTTCCAACGGCAGCAATTAGGTTGGAATTTGGTTTGATAAGCTCCTATACTCAACCCCAGGGTTTTACGCTGGGGTTGAGTCAGCCAGATTCACTAAGAGGTGCTCTATGCCATGAAATCTTTGATGCTAAGGCAGGTAACTACTCCTTTTACCGTGACTTCTCATTGGCACTAAAAGCCTTTAGTATACAAAAAGAACTAGTGCTCACCCTTCCATCATTAGGATTTAAGTCACTCCTGAAAACTCTGAGTGGCAAAATTAGTTTCGATAGAGACATTCAATTCTGCAACTCTAAAGAAAGATTAAAACTAATAATTAGGACAAACTCACAGAGAATTGCACAAAAATATTTATTTTGGAATTTAGAACACGGTATTCGACGCTTGCTTATTTTAGGTCGTATGAATCTCCTGCCTTTAAATGACCTTACAGCAAACTGGTCTCAGACTCCGAATAATGGGAAAATTTGTAATTTGTGTATGCTGAGTACCCAGACTCTGGACCATGTTTTGTTTGTATGTCCTGCATTGGCATTGAGCCGTTATCGCTGGCTTCGCCCGATGTTTCTACAAAACTCTGTTAAAAATGTAGCATCAGCCCGAGATTATCTCTTTTGTCCTAAAAACGAAGCAGTGTGTGTAAAACTATTTAATTTTTTTAAGGAATTCATGTATATTTTTTAAACTTGTACCGGTGTTCTTACAAGATTGTGTAAAAAATGTAGTATCAACCCGAAACTATCACTTTTGAACAAAAATGAAGCAGTGTGACTAAAACCTTTTAATTTTTTTTGGGGGAGTTTATGTACATATTTTAATTCTTCCTTTTTAGCACACTTTTTAAACGGGCGGCTATCCTCTTAGCTAGCCTCTCCATCTGCAAAGTATCAGTATTCTAGTTTTTATTAATTTGTATTTTGCACATTGATAGGCAGCTATTAACCGCTCTTTTTTCTTAAAATAGGGTTAGGTTGCGTCTGCTTCCCACTATGTTCTGTTGTTAATTTTAAAAACTTAAATGTAGTGGGATTCAGGAGGTATTTTGCTTATGAGCCGGCTGCTACTGAATTGCCTTTTGCACAGGTCTGGACATGCCCATGTTTTATCTTGGCTCTAATTCTAAATTAATTTTCTAGCTGAAATTGAACTTTTGGACTTTTTAAATGAATTGTCAGTTTTCTAATGTCCTATGTACATCTTAGGAGTTGTAATGTGGAAAATCTTAAGTACTGTATGATCTGGGCTCTCTGACAATATTGTTTGTTTCTATTTACAAGAAATTTAGCTAATCTAAGGCAGGCTTTTGATAATTTTTGGATTGTGCTTGTTATGTGTTTTTCTTTTATTTGAAATAATATGTATGCATTTTATGTGGACCTCCTAGGAGTTCCAAATCTTTAATAAATATATTGAATTGAATTGTATTGCTGGGGTATCTATTCTAAGGTAAGGAATCTATAACTAATAGTCTCTTTCAGATGAACAAGTTACTTACCTTTGGTAACGATGTATCTGTAAGAGACATATATTAGTTATGGATTCCTTACCGCCCCACCCATCCTCCCCGTTCTGTGAACTGACTTCTAGAGTAAGGGACTCCCTTTCAGGGCCCTAGTTTTATGCACCAGTAGTCAGTGTCTTGCATGGCTCTGCGCTTCTGGCGTGAATGTCGTGTAAAGAACTGACGTCAGCGCGCAGGGGCAGCGTCTAAGTAGATACCGCAATGTCATTCCGGCGATCACGACGATAACGACGAACGCGGAGTCGACCGACACCACCTACTGACACACAGGGGTACTGCTGAAGAAAAATTCTCCGGATCCAGTCTGACGCCTGGGGGTAATACTAAGGTAAGGAATCCATAACTGATATATGTCTCTTACAGATATATCATTACCGAAGGTAAGTAACTTGTTCTTTACACGTCTTTATTCGTCTGCATGTAACTGCATACTCAACATTCTAAACCACCCTTCAATGTATTCCGCTCTAACACTTGCGTCACAGTTCTACGGAGTCCCTCAGGCGCCAAAAAGCGTTCCATCATTTTTAACTCGCAAGACACTACATCTTCCCACTGTTAAATAAAAAATTACAGTTTTTTACACAATATGTAGATAGACATATTCAATTAAATCTCTCCAATCAATCTTTTTGGTGCTTTAATTTTTTGACCTGATCTTGAACTGTCATCACCAATGTCTAGGATTTGCGTCACTGGTGTAGAGGTAACAGTAGTCACTGATGGTTCATACCCAGTCTCTCCTTCAACAGTTAGATCTGATGACCGATTAGTTAAAGGCCTAAAGTGAGAAGAGTCTCTGGTAATAGACTTCCCACGGCGCTGGGCAGTCACCATGTGTCCCTTGGTAAACACCACTTGAAAAGGTTCTGCATCAAATGGAGCATCAAATTGTCTTCTCTGCATCTGTCGTGCAATCACTCGATCTCCTTTCCAAAAGATAATGTTCTTCGCATGTCGTCTTTGGTCAGCATGTTTTCATCTTTTGTTTGTTCACTAAGTCTTTCTCATGAGTTGCTTTCTCATCTCTCTTTCTCCGATTGGTCCATTGAGGCAAATTGGTGATCATTGCTCTCCCGAACACCAGTGTCACAGGACTTTCACCCGTGGTCGAGTGGGGTGTAGAATGATAAGATCTTAAGGTAGAATTCAACACAGTTTTCAAATCGAGCTATTTAAGATTAGCACACTTCGCTACATTCTTTAGTGTACTCATAAACCGCTCAGCAAGTCAGTTGAACTGTGGCTACAAAGGTGTGCTCTTCTGATGCTTTATGTTCAAATGCTCCAATAAATCTTTAAGCTCTCAACTATTGAAAGGCGGACCATTGTCAGTCTTCACTGTGGCTGGAACACCGCTTGTCGCAAAGATGCCATCTACTCTTTCAATGACTTGTTCTTGTGTACTAGATGAAAGATCATCAGTTAATGGAAATCGTGAATATTCGTCCATAATCCCCAGTATGTGATGTCCATTGTCGAGTCCACCGAAAAAGTAAATGGTTATTTTTTCCATGCATGCTTTGGGAGTTCTGGCATGCTCAAGGTGTGGTGAGTAGTTTTTGTAGAATGACAGTTGCATAGGTGACAGGTCTTTAATTCCTTTTCAATCCTGTTATCAAGATAAGGAAACCAGACACGGTCTCGGGGAGCTCATTTTGTGGCAACGATTCCACGATGTCCTTCATGGGCCCCTTCAATTATTTTCTGTCTCTGACTCTCCGGAATCAGAATTCTCGACCATCGTAGGATAACTCCTTCCTGAGTTATAGGCAGTTCATCCTTGACATTTTTGTATTTTTTGAGATTCACCATCACTGGTGAGCGGTCGAAGATGTTGGTTCCACAACTGATGTATAATTATATCCTTCAGCTTTAACATGTCACTATCATGGCTCTTGGCAGTGATAATCTGAGCTAATAAAATAGCAGCTGGTGTGTTTGATTTTACAATGAAATTGATATAGGCCTCAGCCGTCTTTTAGGGAGTACAGTGACCTTGTTTAGGTACTCTGGAAAAGTAGTCGTCAGGATTCTGACCTTTCCCTGGACGATGCACAGTGGTGTAATTATACTCTTGTAGCCGTAGTCCCCATCTTTCAATACTAGAAGGCATTTTGGCCTTTGGATTGCCAAATAAAATCAGTAAAGCTTGATGATCAGTTACTAGCGTTAACGGCTTTCAGTACAGGAAGACATGGAAATGATCACAAGCCTGTACCACAGCTAAGCTTTCTTTTTCAGGTTGTGATTAAGCATGTTCTGTTTGAGACAAACTTCTACTTGCATATTCCACAATATGCCTTTGAGCATTCGAGTGTCCGCTGTGCTGTGCAAGGATAGCGCCTAACCCGACGAGGCTAGCATCAACAACAATCTCTGTATGAAGTTTAGGATTGAAGTACTCCATTTGCGTAGCATTCTCAATGGCTTGTTTAATTCTTTTAAAGCTTCCTCACATTGATGTGACCAATGAAATGAAGCATTCTTTTTCGTGAAGTCTCTCAATGGAGCACTTACAGTGGCAATGTCTTGTAGGTATCTGGAACAGTAACTAGCCATGCCAAGAAATTAACACACCATAGAAGCATCTTGTGAGGGATCAGCATTTGACAGCGCTTGTACTTTAGCAGGATCTGGTGTCATACTCCCATCAGAAAAGATATGGCCAAAGAATCTTAGCTCTGTCTTATGGAACTCACACTTATCTTCATTCAAAGTCAAACCTGCTTCAGCAAGCAAACAACATACTTGTGTAAGAGCATTATCATGTTCTTTTTGTGTAGCTCCAAAAACCAGTGTTTCATCGCTGTAATTGAACGCAATCATGACAGGCTTTATGATACGTCAAATGATGTCTTGAAACAGTTCAGCAGCGAATGACATACCAAAACTTAGTTTTTCATATCGAAACAGTCCAACGTGTGGAAAAGGTTGTAATGTACCTGCAATTTTCTTCAAGTTCTAACTGATGATAGCCTTTATTTAAATTGAGGCGTGAGAAGACCTTTGCACCATTTAATTGTGCAATCATGTCAGCGATTAGTGGACCTGGATGTTGTTCTCGTTCATTTGCCTTGTTTGCCTGACGCGTGTCAATGCATATGCGTACAGCTCCTTCACTGTCCTTTTTAGGCACTACCGCTAAGGGAGAAACCCATGGCGTTGGACCAGTTGAATGCTCAATAATCTCATGCTTAAGTAACGCTTCAAGTTCTTTTTCAACAGCTTCTTGCAAATGAAAAGCAATTCGTATATGTCTCTGATCAGCAGGACAGAGGTCCTCATTACAATGCATCTTTACTTTCCTAGTCTTAAGTATTCCCAAACCATGAAATAACGAAGGGAACTGACTTCAACTATTTTGTGGTGAGCATTCATGTTGTAGTTCATGGAAATCAGTCCCATATCAGCGGCTGTGCTGAAACTGAGTAGACAGGCACTTGATGCGGTGCCCTGAAGCACATGGATGTGTTTGTATCTTCCTTTTCTTGTGTTTCATTGTCCCTGCAAATGAACCTTGACTTTTTAAGGGCGTTGATGTAGCCCAAGTAATATACTTTAGTTTTCGATGGCGTAAGTTGCAGCAAGAGAGATAATTCATTGTATTTCTCCTCAAGTATAATGTTTATTGATGCACCACCGTTGATGATGAAAGGTATCGAACAATCATTTACTTTCAGTGTAATCTTCGGACAATGTTTAAATGACTGGTGATTTGGCATGTCGAATTTTTCTTGACTGCCATTTTTCATCACAAGCATCCAAACCAACATGTGCATGCTTTTCTGAGGTAAACATCGACATGGTGCAATCATTCTCATCACTTGGACATGATACTGATAAAGAAGAACTGTTTGACGATGATTTAGATGATGATCAACTTCTTTCAGTGTTGATTTGTCCCAACTGATGTCATTGCTTGGCCTTGTGAGTGTGCATCGAACTTGGCTTCTGGAACATTCTGGCGGCCATTTTGTCTTCGCGCCATGACGCACTTAGTTTTTCCTTCACTTTGCAAACCGTCACAAAATGGTTCTCCTTCGCACAGCCTTTGCATATCTGCACATTTACCTTCGTGCGGAAATGAAAATCTAGTACAAAACTTCTTTTTACGTGTTAACATCACTGGTGTCCTTCAGGGTTTTGTTTTGGCTTACTTTTCACACTCATGACTGATTCGTTCTGGGCACCCGCGGCCTCCATGTCAGCAGCTTTTCTATCTGCATGCTCTTCAGCTCTGGCAGCCATTAACACTCTCTACATACTAAGAGTTTCTTTCAGCATTCGTCTCTTGAATAAATCTGATAAGCATCTGTCAATAACTCTCAATTGCATTGCTTCTTTATCATTAAATTTATTGCACTTACAATGTCTGATGAGTATGTTGAGTCTGTCCACACATTCATCAATGGTTTCATCAACTTTCTGGCATTCTTGGTTGAAGATGTATGGTTCGTAATCATTTAGCACTGGATTAAAATTGAGATTCAATACTCTTTAATTTGACGATATAGGATGTCTTCATCAGTTCGCAGCTTTTTCTTTATGACTTATTTTGCACCTATCACCAGCAAGATTTTTGAGATACTTAATAATCTTTTTGTTATCAGTCTTTTCAAGTGCATTGATCAAATCATCGAACGTCTATCCAAGCAGTCTGTCTACCGCCAATGTTTTGCTTTTTGGCTGTATCAAACGATGGTGGTGATTTCAGGAAAGAGGCAGCATTGTAACCATTTCTGGGAAAGGTTGATATTAAGGGTGGAGTTCTCTCTAGCTCCCTCTGTGGTTCATCTTGAATCGGTTTGTGTGAGCCATCTCTAAGGCCTTGAGATGTGCTCTGGATAATCCTTGATGACTTTTGAAATGACAGCCTCGGTCTTTTCCTCCATTGGAAAAGCAGCTTTTCACTATACCAAAGACTTCGGATTCTTTGGTAATGTTGCGTGCCTGTCATACACAAGCCCTGTGCTAGGTCTGGGTTGCGGCACCTGGCTTCTTACTGGCGCACTTTACTTAGGTTTGGGTTAGTAAATAACGGTCTTATTCTTTGACGTCTCTTTGCGTGCACTTTGTCTTCACCGCTTTCAAATTGTAACGTTATGTTACAACTTGTGATTATTAATAGCTGCTCTGTGAAAACCTGGTTGTAACTGCCTTTACCGTTAGTGCTCCAGAGTACGTATGATTGTATAGTGCGTAGCAGCACGGTAGCTTGATGTACAGGCTGACCAGCTGGTTCTCTATCCCCAATATGTAGATTTCTTTGCAATGCTTTAGTTGTTTTCAACTTCTTTACAGCGACTGGAGTTGTGCTTTGACTCCACATGCGTTTAGCGTCGTTCCGTACTTCGACTGCAGCACCAGTTGCATGCACAAGCAGTTTGCTTGGACCACGGTAAACTCTCTGGGAGAGCACTGTCGATCGTCGGGTTATTTATCCTCTAACTTGTTGCCAGTTGTAGCGTTTTCCCCAGCCAGGGTACCCGACAATGACTACGCCACACATGGAGCTTAGTTTTACTTTTCTTTATTCATCTGCATGTAACTGCAAACTCAATATTCTAAACCAGCCTACAATGCATTCTGCTCTAACACTTCCCTCACAGTTCTACAGAGTCCCTCAGGAGCCAAAAGGGTTCCATCATTTCTAACTCGCAAGACACTACACAAGTTACATGATCAAATAACTGTACATTATAGGCTCCTAAAATTATGATCCAATCAGGTGCGTCTAAATGTAAACAAGAAATGAGGAGATGCATTTGAACCAAGTGTATAATCTTGCATTGTTTTTACTACCCTTAAGGTAGTACGAACAATGCAAGATTGTTAACTTTCCCTGGATTAAATATTTAATACCAAGCAAGTAGATTTCGTGTTAGAGAGAGGTGTATTGAAAACACGTTTTAACCCCTACATATCCAGTAATGAATCAGTTTTGTAATTCCAAGCAAGATGGGTTTATAGAAGGACTGATAAACCTTCACTTGCATGGCTCTTCGTATTGGATGTTTTCTCTAACTAGGATAGAACACAACCTAACACTCTACTTAAAGGTTGTTGGGCTTCGGAAAATTGGATAGTCTCTCCATGGAGAATAAATTAACCTTATAAATGAAGATCTGGAGATACAAAGAGATTGGGTTCCGGATCAAATCTATTACTCGGGGTATTAAAAAGAATCTGTTTCTCTAGAAGGTCCAGATTTTATTGGGGAGGTTACTCGAATAATTTCAACAACTGGAAGGGTATAATCCATCGGTACTCAGTTGATTGAATTTGAAGTTTCTTTATTTGGCACCGAGTTTAAAGCTTTTGAAGCTGCAGTTTTTTCAATATTAGATTTGTTTTTCTGATTCTGAGGAATAGTGCCCACGTGGGTGGTTTGTTTGACCAAGTACCTCATCTCGTCAGTTTAATATAGATGGTTGTGGGACACTAAATGACTTCTTACTGGCAAAAAAGAAGGGAATAACAAGGAGAGCTGTTTAGGATCTTATGTGAAACGTTTTCAGTCGTGGGGATTTTTGTAAACTGGATTAATGTAGATCTTCATGTAGCTATGGTTCTTATTTGTCATTTCTTTGTCGTCATGATTGAATAATTTGTGGTGTCCCCTGTGCTACTTGTGGATGTTAATAAAGGAAACAACTTATGTCTTGGGGAGCAATGGAGAACTTTAGTAATGAAATATCGACCAAGGGACCTACAACATAATCGCAGTCCTCAAACGAAGGGAGAACCAGAGAGGCTGACGAAGTTGTCTAATTTCCTCATTTCCTCAGCAGCTTGAGTTTCCAGATCCCACCGTCTCTGCAATAAGCAATTAATCAGAGCCTCCCGTGCCTTAAGCGGATGTTACATTCAAAGGAAACAAGGAACACCCTGCTCACGAGGAACCAGGGTACATATAATATATCAAAGAACAATGGTCCCTGTGGAAATAGTAGGACAATAGCTCTAATACTTATTATAATAGTATTTGTTAAGCACAATGGCAATATTTAGAGAGAAGATGCACAAGTTCAGAAGAAGCACTCAGAAAACCCAGTACGCAAAATGCATTCATAATTTACGAGGAAAAATCCTGTTGCAATAGAAAGAAGGTGTACGGTGTCCCAAGTGAAAATAGAACCTTTATATACAAGTGACAAGTTGTGACATACAGAAAGGTTTCTAAAATACAAAAAAGGCACAAAGCGACCAACCAATCAATTTACAATAATCGTTCAACGCCTCCTGTAACAATGACGGAGGCCGAGTACAATGGTTCGCTTTACAAGCGTGTCGACGGCGTTTCGACCTCTCATGGGGTATGAGGTCTCATCAGGACCTAACATTGAGGGACACCTGAAATCAAATAAAATGGGGACCGATGGTCTAGATCAATTCAAGAATATGGAAAAAGGTTGATTGGGATGGAGAGGCAGACATTATTACCTGAGTTTAGATTTGTACACTGTCACAGCGGTAAGGTGCACACCCTTAAGGTAGTGACTCTTGAAATAGGGAAAAAGGGGGGGTTGCTTACATAGGGCCCAGCCGGGCACTGTTAGAGAGGAAACATAAAACTTTTTACAAAAGGAGTAGTTAGTTGTGATGGATTTAAAACATGTAGGAGAATTCTTCACAAAGTTATGGTCAAAACTCACCCCTGTAAGTGGGAGGTGATCTGACAATCTGTATTGCGTGTGTCCAATAATACGTCTTATATTGGAAAATGGTAAGCCAAACAATCTGTTTCAGTATGTTGCTTCTAAAGGGTTAAAAAACGATATTTTAGCCAGAGCACTAGTGCGGTGGCCATTGCAGGGCAAGGCTGATTGGTGTTTAATTCTGGGAGGGATATATTTTGAGAACCAAGATATGTTCCAAATTATCTATTGTAGAAGACATAGGTCTGCTTATACAAATGCTACCATACGTCATAACTCAACAATCGATTTTACAAGGATCAGTAGCCTGGGTGGTGTTGTGTGGTCAAAATGGACTAGTTAACTGAAAATGCAGATTGGAAAATTTATGCAGGATAAAGGCTGGTAAATAGAGGTAGGTGTTCACTGTTTGAATATTTTAGAATGTTTGAAAAGGGTTATTTTGTGGGGATGCTGTGAGAGTTGCAATTTCTTTGCGCAATGGAAGTACATATATTATCATTTGATACAGGACATGGAATAAGAATCCTAAGTTAACATATATTGTCCTTTCATTTAAGACATAGGATAGCAATCATGAGTTAACATTATTCATGGAAATCGGAGTTAGATAATTAATATGGAGACAAACCCGCGCCATTCTTCTGAGGTATTCAGACCATGGGTGATTGAGTTCTATCCATTTGCATTCCATCCTTTGCAGAATCTGTCCCATGTCACCACCTCTTTCCGGAATGGTAGCCATTTCAATTATCTGCCATTTGAGTTCTTCTGCTGTGTGATTTTTTTCTTTGTAGTGGGTCACCAGGGGGGCATTCAGAACCATGCATCTTATCCTACTTCGATGTTGGCTGATGAGTGTCTTGATTGGTTGTGAAGTTTGTCCAATGTATGGTAAATTGCAAGGACATCAGATACAATACACCACATTCCGAGAGTTACAGTTAGAAAAGAAATATAGTTCTTGCTTGATATTATTGTGCTCAAACGTCTTTGTGTCAAAAGAGAAAACACAAGCAACACAATTGTTACAACGATAGTGGCCTTTGACCGGTGGGAGACCCCAGGTGGTATTGAAGGTACTTGGTTTTTGGCCAATGTTCTGTTGTGTAAATGAGTGTACTAGATGATCTTTTATATTTTTTCCACGTTTGTAAGCAAACATCGGAACTTTAAAGGTCTTTTGAATCAATCTACGGATTTGGTTGGTTCGGGTGCCAAATGTGGTTACACAGACTAATTTCTCGAGGGGTGTCTTACTTTTGGCAACAAGTAATTCTTCCCTTGGACAGTACCAGGCTCTCTTCAATGAATTCCTTACTACTCTTCTAGGGTAGCCTCTGTTGATCAATTGTTTTTTTAGGATTTCAGCTTCTTTCATATAGTCTTCTTTACGGGAACAGTTCCTACGTAGGCGTAAGAATTGGCCAATGGGTAGGCCATCTCTCAGAGCTTGAGGGTGGTTGCTGTTATAGGCTAGGAGGGTATTTCTTTCAGTCGACTTTCTATACAGTTTATAGAGAAGGCCATCATCATGTTTTATAGTGAGGTCTAGGAAGGTTATCTGTTTTGTGTATGGTAGAGGTGAAGGTTAAGTATTTTTGGATTTTGTTCAAGTACTTTACGAAATCATGGAAATCAACCTCCGTGCCAGACCAAATCAGGAAAATTTCATCGATATAGCGTTTCTAGCATGTTATATTAGGACGATATCTATTTTGCTGTGAGAGATCATGTACTTGTTCTACAAGGTCCATATAGATGTTGGAGAATGTGTTGGAACCTCACTTGGTCCCAAACCAGGATGCACAGCGTAGGGGTGAAAATATAGAATTCTTTTTACAGGCAATAAAGTTCCAAGAGTTTTTTTCATTAGTATTCCATGTTTATTTCATCCATTTTAATCCGTTGTGGTACAAACATTTTAAGACTCCAAATTTTATCCACTTGTTTAACATGTGCCAATCCAGGCTTTCATTCAAACATTTGGGGATTCACCATTCCTCATATCATGACGTGGCCTTTCTTAACCCAATGCATTTCGGGCATCCATTGCCCTTCCTCAGGGGTTATTGTGATAAAATAAAGTGCATATAAATGCCAGTACTTATAACAGACTCTCATGTGCTGTTCTTATTTAATACATAACTCCTAGGTGTCATTTAGCCTAAGCTTACATGCATCCCATGAGTCAAACAAAGATTTTTTGTGTACACATGCACATTCTCCGAAATCTAATAAATGAGTGATGTGATTTAAAAAAGTCAATAAATGTAAGCGTGTGTCCTCCTATCATGCAACATGCTCTGTGACCTAAGCCTCGATAAAAAACAAAACTCTCATACCATCATGCCCACAAGGATTATATCCTAACACAAAATATTAACTTAATCTGCCTGTTACCTTGACCTGAACGTATGCCAACACTTCCCTTCCACCACAACAAAAAGTGCTAATTAAACAGACATACGAGACTTTGCTGTATTTAAATCCCATCACGTGTCACCAATTACCATGAAACTAGAAAAAATACTACAACTGCTTCACGTTTTCTAAACATGCAGACCAAAATGTCAAAGAAATAATATATATGAATACTTAACACAAAATCTCATCATAGTATAATAAAAATAAGTTACTCATGATCATGTGCATGAACTGCATAGTTGACATTATGACATAAAGTTCGCACAACAAACATCGAACACTTCAATGATACAAATCATTAAATATACATATTTACGTGATAAGATAATAAAGTTTACTGGAGTGCCAACAGAAGGAGTCTATTGATGTCTTCAGCACGTGAGATTCTGACGGAATAGTAAACCTCCAGTGTTATTTAATACTGTAAATATGCTTGACCATTGTTCCTTAACATCATGACTTTGTGGGTGCAAACATACCGGAGGATAGTAAAGGTAAATATTACAGCAAGTATGGTAGCGTGCACACCTGATCAACCAAATTTATTTCCTCGGCTCAAAGGCTTGAAGTATTTGCGTGCAACCCCGGAGCACGCTCCGCCCATGCGTGAAACAAGTAATTAGAGAATGTGTTGGAACCTCACTTGGTCCCAAACCAGGATGCACAGCATAGGGGTGAAAATCTTTACATTTATTTACAGGCAATAAAGTTCCAACAGTTTTTTCATTAGTATTCCATGTTTATTTCATCCATTTTAATCCGTTGTGGTACAAACATTTTCAGACTCCAAATTTCATCCACTTGTTTAACATGTGCCAATCCAGGCTTTCATTCAAACATTTGGGGATTCACCATTCCTCATATCGCGACGTGGCCTTTCTTAACCCAATGCATTTCGGGCATCCATTGCCCTTCCTCAGGGGCTACTGTGATAAAATAAAGCGCATATAAATGCCAGTACTTATAACAGACTCTTCTGTGCTGTTCTTATTTAATACATAACTCCTAGGTGTCATTTAGCCTAAGCTTACATGCATCCCATGAGTCAAACAAAAATTTTTTGTGTACACATGCACATTCTCCAAAATCTAATAAATGAGTGATGTGAAGTAAAAAAGTCAATAAATGTAAGCGTGTGCCCTCATATCATGCAACATGCTCTGTGGTAATGACCAAATGCCTGTGCATATAGATGTTGCCCAGATTGGGAGCAAAGACAGCTCCCATTGAAGTCCCAGAGCATTGCTGGAAATATTCTCCCTTTGATATGAAATAGTTGCTTTGTAATGCAACCCTTAATAAGGAAATGATAAAGTGGGTGGGTACTTGAAACGGACTTGTCTCTAATAGATTTTTAATAAGTAAAATGCTTTCTTATTGAGGGATATTCGTGTATAATGATGTGATATCCAGAGTAGCTTACCAGTCAGTGGCAGGATTAAAGGGCATGTTTTCAATGGTGTTGATCATGAACGTGCTATCCCTAACATAGGGTTCTTGGATGGGTACAAAATCCTTTATAAAAAAAATCTATATATCGTCCAGTCTGTTCCAGAACTGAACCACACCCATAGAGGATGGGCCGCCCAGATGGAGTTGTGGCATTTTTATGGATTTTAGGCAAGGTATACATGACTGGGGTACGTGGTGTATCAGTATTCAAATTCCTTTTTAGTTATATAACCTTGTTCTCTACCCTCAGTGGTTATCTTCAAAATTTCATTTTTTATCATGTTGAAGGGATTGCACTGTAGTTTATTATAGTATTTGATATCAGTGATTTGCTTTGTAAGCTCTGAGTCATAGTCAGTTCTACTTTAAATATCCAGTCCGCCACCCTTATGTGCTGGTTTCAAAATGATGGTTTTGTCATTTTTTAAGACCTTGTTGTGCTCGCCTTTCCTCCAGTGAAATGCTGTAAGGGATAAAGCATCTGGCTGATTTTAAATTGTCTAAGCCTCTGAGAATGATCTTCTCAAAGGCTAGTAGTTCAGATGGCTTCAGGGAATTGGTGGGAACAGTCTCTCGTGAGTAAGTGGGGAATTTTCTCTACTCGCGTGCGTGTTAAACACAGAGCTTTTAAGATAGTGATTTTAAAATGTTTTTAACAGTCTAGTAATGGAATTGGTGTTACCTTGATTGTACTTTGCACATTTCTGGTGTCCCTGGGGTGTCCGGCCGACCCCCTGCACTGCTGCGTGTTGCAGGGTGCGGGCGAGGCTTCATTTCACAACTGGACTCCTCACGACCGCCATCTTGGGAGGTTGGCGGGCTAGTTGTTAGCGGGCAGCAATTCCAATAAATGAGAGCCCTGACGCGGACACGCAGCAGTCTCTCGTGAGTAAGTGGGGAATTTTTTCTACTCACGTGCATGTTAAACACAGAGCTTTTTTTCTGGTGTCCCTGGGGTGTCCGGCCGACCCCCTGCACTGCTGCATGTTGCAGGGTGCGGGCGAGGCTTCATTTCACGACTGGACGCCTCACGACCGCCATCTTGGGAGGTTGGCGGGCTAGTTGTTAGCGGGCAGCAATTCCAATAAATGAGAGCCCTGACGCTGATGCGCAGCGGTCTCTCGTGAGTAAGTGGGGAATTTTCTCTACTCGTGTGCGTGTTAAACACAGAGCTTTTAAGATAGTGGTTTTAAAATATTTTTAACAGTCTAGTAATGGAATTGGTGTTACCTTGATTGTACTTTGCACTTTGCACATTTCTGGTGTCTCTGGGGTGTCCGGCCTACCCCCTGCACTGCTGCGTGTTGCAGGGCGCGGGCGAGGCTTCATTTCACGACTGGACACCTCACGACCAATGTTCCCTCTAATTATTCGTCCTTGTGTGCGGCAACAGAATGTTTGCGTGCACACGTTTCTAGCTTGTGTGCGCAACTGAGTGATGAGATGTGAAACTAGGAAAATCGACTAGCTACCACTTGAAGGTTGATAGCAAGCATTGGCAATCTCAATAGGTGTGGCTCATATATGAAAGTGCCTCTTTAGACATTGATGGGTTTAGGTACAGAATAAGTCATCATACATGCATTCTGTTACTCATCCTTGCATTCATGCATCTATTCATCACTGAGTCACTCTTGCGTTTACCCATTTATACAACCACAATAAAATGCATGCACAAACTCAGCAACATCGGCAAGAAATTAAAGTATAAAAACAAAAAAAAGAAAACAAGCTATATCCTAAAAATGGCAGACATATGCTCGCAATAACGAAATTAAACAAAGCAGCAGGTGGCTGTCTTGCAATGGTGCTATACCTAGTGTATTGTTTTATAGTTAATCTGACTGCCACATTTAAAACCAACATGTTGGCCATTTTGCAATGTTAAAAACAATGAAACCTTATGGACTGTGGGCCTGATTCACAGAACTAACTTACGTAAAAAACGTAAAGTTAGTACTTTTTGGTATTCACAGAATACACTTACTCATTTTGGTATTCACAGAATGAATTTACTCATTTCGGTATTCACAGAAGTTTGTAGTCCTAACTTTAGGACTCCTAAATGCCTTCTGTGAATACCGAAAGTTAGGATTTTTCTCAGTTTAGGAGTAGTAAAGTCCTAACTTTACTACTCCTAAACTGAGAAAAATCCTAACTTTAAGACTTTCGGTATTCACAGAAGGCATTTAGGAGTCCTAAAGTTAGGACTACAAACTTCTGTGAATACCGAAATGAGTAAGTTCATTCTGTGAATACCAAAATGAGTAAGTGTATTCTGTGAATACCAAAAAGTACTAACTTTATGTTTTTGACGTAAGTTAGTTCTGTGAATCAGGCCCAATATTCTTCCATGGTGGTCAGGTGGTTTAGATGCAGTGGCTGTACATGTTGTGGTACACTGCAGATGGAGTGAGCGACAAGCAAGCAGCGAGTTAGAACTGTCTTTGGAGGTGAGGCAGGCTTTAATCATGAAAATACAAAAAGAAGGAAATAAATGAAAAGAGACCTGTAACTAGAACATGGAAAACTAAACGACTGTCCCACCAGCCTTAGCACTGAAATGAACTCATTTTCAGGTGGCTGTGCACATGTGGTCAGACAAATGTCATTCACAGCGCAAGAGAGTCAATGACTGAAGTGGTGTATATATATACCAGTGAATATACCAGTGGTATGCCTGTCAGACCTTCTGAAGAGATTCTAGAAAGAATTATTACAGTGCAAATCGTGCACCCCTCAGGTTTGTCCAAATGGTAATAAACACAATGGGGCAGATTTACTAAGATTTTACGCCATGTTTGCGTCACAATAGTGATGCAAATCGGCGCAAATTCTTTTTGTATGACTTTTTTTTTTGGCGCCAAACTTGTTTAGCGCTGGAAATAACTTGAAAGTAATGCGAAGCAGTGCTATGCACTGCTTTGCATTACTTAGCGCCAAGGGGGTGTACCATGGGTGGTGCATGGGTGTTCCCATGCAACCTCCCAGGGTTTCGGACGCTAAACCCAATTTACTAAATAATGTAGACAGGGTTTACCGTTAGAAAATAGCGCACCCTTCAACCAGGCGCTATGAAGGAGAATGCTGTTTTTCTTCTTTATTTTCTGACATCGCATGTTTGCTGCAATGTACAGCACAAATACAAAGTGGGAAAATGTTTAAAATTAGTCTTAGCATAGTATTTTGTACTGGAAGGGTATCCTTCCAGTACAAATCCTATGCTTGACTCACGGGGACATCCTTGTACTATGGTGCAAAGGGGTGTCTGTGGTGCACGGCAGCTAATTTCAGCACTAGGGAGAGGGGAGGAGTGCCATATTTCAGTAAATCTGGTGCTCTCCTGCTCTCTCCTTCTCATGCAGCGCAGCGTTTGCGGATGCCGCACTGCGCTGCATGAGAAATTGGTAAATCTGGCCCACAGTCTTGCCTAAAAACCCATCTGTGAGATTTCATGTAACAAAATACGTCTGGAGGCTTTATCAGGATGCAATAACAACCCATCCTTGATGGCCTATTGGATTTAACAGGTGTATTTCATAATAAATAAATCAGGTCTACTGCCTGTGTCAGAATTTTTCATAAGAGATACATCAGACCTATGATATAATAAATAACTTTTCCCAACAAAGCTTGAGGTGAGATTGTGACTGAGGGAAAACATGGAGCTTAAGGTGAGCTTGGAGAGAGTCTGAGCTGGAGATGTGATTTTTCGGGGTCGGTTTGTGATTCTGGTGCCACCAGTGGTATGTGAGACATTACTAAAATGTGTGCCACCCGTAATGCTCTGCATACTTATGCAGTAATGTGCTCTTGCAGCCTTTTCCCCTCCACCATCTTCCATAGCTTCCAAGCGTCCCAGGATGATGCATGAGCAGCTCAGCCCGTCTGTGTTTTTATTTTGAATTCTGGGACTTACAGTCTTTAAGTATTGATGGGATACATAGCACTGCAGGTCTCAGAATGCAAAGCAGAAACCGGCCTTGATGCGCCAATATACATGGACCTGGGAAGCTTGCGACCTCCGCTAGTCATGTCACCACTGCACATCCTGACCCAACTACACACAACCTCCCAGGCAGGGACCGGAAGGGGCAACCCTCAGGGCTCTGTAGGGAAGTGCAGAGCTTGGGGTGAGATGTTTAGTATGAAGTGCAAGGAGTCGGAGCTTGAACAAGTACAGTCCCAGAGGGACAAAGCTTAAATACAAAGCATTTCTCTGAGCCCATTCCTTGCAGACTTCCCAGCACGCGCCAGTAGTTGCAGACTGAAGGCCCTGTACATGGATGCTGTCTGAAGTTCCCTTATTTGTTAAAATCTACAGCTAAGGATTGTGTCATCTATAACTGTATCTGGTCTGAAGACAAAAGCCACAAAATAGAAAACGATTGGCCAGATGGTTACATTTCCTTTTACAGATGTCTCCAAACATACAGAAACATTGCTGTGATTGCAAATATCCCCCGCTAAAAAAATATATTAAGAAAAGGCCCTAATCATAGTAAATATCAACTTTGAACCGCAGCTAGAGCTCCAGTGTGTGCAAGGCTGTTGTGAAAGGCCAGGGTTCACAAACCTCGTTGTCAGGCTTGTCACCTTCCAAAATTACCCTCATCAGCTAACTAGTGCTGTGCTGCAGAGGACTGATCAACAAACTTTTTCAGCCCGATCAGAAGAAGGCAGGTACACAACAAACCAGCTTTATTTTATAGCACCGCCTAGTGCTTCTGTACTAAACAACTTGGAAGTTATTTTGCCCAAAAAAGTTTATAATTGTCCCCCGCGCTGCCCCACAACTTATCCCTGCTGGCAGCAGCCACTGCTTCCAGAGTATGTTGTTAGTGTCTGACAACTGCCATAATTCCCAAGGTATGCCTCAGCTTCGACTCTTGAGCTGCAGTGAATGTTTGTGACTTCTCTCCTGCTGCTTCTGGACTGCCCTTCACTGCAGGTGTTTAATCTTTCTCGATTAGCATTTTTAAAGACAAAAACACATCTTTAAAAATACATTGAACAGCGCAGCTTAATCAGTATAGCCGCATTTCAAAGGCTTCAATTAAGCACTTCACAAGTGCAGAGGAATCTCTTGTGGTGCGCGGTGTTTGAAGGTCTCTGCGCGGAGAGAAATGTAAGTGTGTGCGCGCGCTCAGGCGCGCAGTTTAGAGGGAACTATGCTCACGACCGCCATCTTGGGAGGTTGTCGGGCTAGGTGTTAGCGGGCAGCAATTCCAATAAATGAGAGCTCTGACGTGGACGCGCAGCGGATGCGCGCCAGAGGCGCGCCAAAGGCAAGCCTGTCTGCGCCCGGCCTGGCCCAGGGGCCAGAACCCCTGCCGGTTGGAGGTCCCAACAAAGTATCAAGTATTCGGCGGACGAGTTACATAAATTATCACCACCTATCCCGAAGTCCTGTAGGCACAACATTAATGTAGATAATGAGTTGCTGAAATGTGGGAACTGTAACAAGGACTTTACACCGGAAAACCACACAAAGCATCAGGTGGCAAAATTGCATTTGCTTCTACTGAACTGTCGGTCATTAATAAAACATAAATATGAGATCTCTGAGATACTGAGGGAAAAAATCTACGACACCCTGTTTCTCACAGAAACGTGGCTTAACGAGAGCTCTGCCCCAGATATTCTGGATGCGCTCCCGGAAGGCTACGGGATACTGAGACAAGATCGGGTAGGACAAAGAGGAGGTGGAATCGCGATAATCTATAAATCGTCAATGAAGTGCTGCATAAAGGAAGCTAATCTAAAGAAATGCGAGGCTCTCTTTTTCACCCTCTCTGCAGCGGAAGATAAAACCATAACAGGCTTTTTAATTTACCGCCCACCAGGCCCAGCAGCTCAATTTGCGGCGAGCCTGGGGGAGAAAGTGGTCCATCCAGCTCTACGCTACAACAATTTCCTCATCCTAGGTGATCTTAACGTACATTTTGATAATATGGAGAACCTGGAAGTACAATCTGTATGTAAGGACCTTATGACATTTAACCTAGTGCAAAAAGTGAACGCTCCAAATCACCAAGCGGGGCACATTTTAGATCCAATATTCACTAACTCAACTGAGATTCAGGTTGGGACATCACGACCAGTTCCTTGTTCAGACCACCACTTAGTCTCCTTCACCATACCCTCCCATAGATCCACGGTTGAGAGCCCCACGCAGAAAATCACACGCAGGAAATGGACCAGACTCAACCCGAACTCATTCTCTCAGGCATTGCTGAAAAATGATCCTAAACTTGATAAGGATATAAACATAGCTAATAGGCAAATTGAGACATGGATAACTGACGCACTGGATGAGATAGCGCCTTGGACCACAATGAACTCTAAGAGGTCTAAAGCATCGGCGCCATGGTTTAATGAATCATTAATAAGGGCCAAAAAAGAGTGTAAACAGCTTGAGCGCAAGTGGCGGAAGGACTATTGTATCAAGATAAAGTAGAAATATAAAATAGAATTAAAAAAATACCACGCCCTTATTAAGAAAACACAATGTGATTTCTATACTGAAAAGATTGAAAGGGCCAGTAACTCTTCAAAAGAAATGTTCTCCATACGGAAATCCCTCAAATCACTCGAAAATTTATATAACCCAATAATCTCCTCAGTGGAGAACTGTAATAAAGTGGCTGATTTCTTTGCCGAAAAAGTGGCAAAAATATATGACGCTTTTCCAGCAGAAGCACGTCAGGGCAGGAACCCAGATTGTAGGCCGGATACAGCATTCGAGGGAGAAACTCTTGATGAATTCAAGGTGCAGGAGTTAGAAGAGCTGAAGATCATAGCTAGCGGAATTAAATCCGGATCCCCACTAGACCCAGCTCGCCCAGAGATCCTAATGCAGGGAGGAAACGTCATTATGCCATATATCTCTGAGCTAATAGCACGCTCCTTTCAGCTGGGAGAAGTTCCCGATAAATGGAAGCAAGCGATAGTACGTCCACTAAAACAAAAGAGGCCTTTGCTAAGGAGTGATACTTCTGCAGAGGAGAGCATATGGTCTAACAAATTGAAAATAGGTATTGTTTCAGAATTGATACTATGACCGTTAGTTTCTAGAACCCCCTCCCCCACATCTAGAGAACGTTAATAATTGCCCCAAAGTGCTCTTGCCAGCATTTCATAAATCCTTATTGACCTTTAGGAATCCTTATGGTTCCATTAACGGTGCGCCCGTGAGCATTTAACTTTATTTGTACAGCACAAAGAACAACCAGATCGGCATTCCCGATCGTTGTAAAGTCTAGCGAATCGACCATCTCGACCGCTAGTACTGTCTGCCTCAATCATACTATCGACTATCCTATTTTTTCTTAAACGCTGCATTCATGCCGGTAATCCTGACGGAGGCAGACGCTTGCAGCCCTCTGCACAGCGGTATTCTTTCACCAAATGCTGGCCGGACATTCACCGTCCATACTTTCTTGATGTCGGATAACATTAATTGATGAAATTTCCCACTTGAGGTAAGAGCATTTTTTAATCTCAGAATTAAAAAACAATCAGCCTTGCCCTGCAATGGCCACCGCACTAGTGCTCTTGATAAAATATCGTTTTTTAACCATTTAGAAGCAACATACCGAAATGGGTTGTTTGGCTTACCATTTTCCAATATAAGACGTGTTATTGGGCACACGCAATACAGATTGTCAGATCACCTCCCACTTACAGGGGTGAGTTTTGACCACAACTTTGTGAAGAATTCTCCTACATGTTTTAAATCCATCGCAACTAACTACTCGTTTTGTAAAAAATGTATGTTTCCTCTCTAAGAGTGCCCGGCTGGGTCCTGTGTAAGTAACCCCTTCTTTTTCCCTATTTCCACTGAGTCACTACCTTACCGCTCTGACAGTGTACCAATCTAAACTCAGGTAATGATGTCTGCCTCTCCATCCCATTCAACCTTTTCCCATATTCTTGAATTGATTTAGACCCTTGATCCCCATTTTATTTAATTTCAGGTGTCCCTCAATGTTAGGTCCTGATGAGACCTCATACCCCATGAAAGGTCGAAACACCGTTGACACGCTTGTAAAGCTAACCATTGTACTCGGCCTCCGTCATTGTTACAGGAGGCTTTGAACGATCATTGTAAATTGATTGGATGGTCCCTTTGTGCCCTCTTTGTATTTTAGAAACCTTTTTGTATGTCACAACTTGTCACTTGTGTATATATAGGTTCTATTTTCACTTGGGACACCATACACCTTCTTTCTATTGCAACAGGATTTTTCCTTGTAAATTATAAATGCATCTTGCGTACTGGGCTTTCTGAGTGTTTCTTCTGAACTTATGCATCTTCTCCCTAAATATTGCCATTGTGCTTAACAAATACTATTATTATAAGTATTAGTGCTATTGTCCTACCATTTCCACAGGGACCATTGTTCTTTGATATATTTAGTGCATGTTAGACTTGGCATCTTTGGCGTGGTTTCCCCTGACTTTTTGCCTCTACCTCCTGTATTTTTTATGCTGTGCTGGATTTCATTTTTGCTGCCTTAGATGCTTTGGGCACTTTGTCACTGTTGATCAGTGTCAAAGTGCAAGTGCTCCCTGTGTAAATTGTTGTTACAATTGGTTCTCCCTGATTGGCATATTTGATTTACTGGTGAGCCCCTAGTAAAGTGCACTGAAATGTGCCAGGACCTGTAAATCAAATGCTACTAGTGGGCCTGCAGCACTGATTGTGCCACCCACATGAGTAGCCCTGAAAAGGTATCTCAGACCTGCCACTGCAGTGTCTCTGCACAGTTTAACTGCCATGTCGATATGGCAGGTGCACCCACTTGCCAGGCCCTAACCTTCCCTTTTCCTACATGTAAGGCTCCCCTATGGTAGGCCCAAGGTACCCCCCTGGGCAGGGTGCAGTGTAAGTGAAAGGTAGGACATGCACTGGTGTGTGTGACGTGTCCTGATAGTGAAATACTGCCAATTTCGTTCTTCTCTATTGAAAGGCTATCTGCCCCATAGGATAGAATGGGAAATACTTTGTAACATCTTACAAGTATAACTTCCCATTGGGACATGATAGAGAAATAAAGTTTAGGCTCTCTAAACTCAGAATTTAATAACACTTCTTTTAGTAAAGATGGTTTTTAAATTGTGTGTTGGAAAATGCCACTTTTAGAAAGTAGGCATTTTCTTGTTTAACCATTCTGTGTGCCTCTCCCTGTTTGTATATTGACTGTCTGGTTTTGGAGTGACAGGAGCTGGGGATGTGCATTCACTGTAGACAGCCACTGGGGGGTTGAAGTGTGCCTAGCCCTTCCTGGATGACTTGGAGCTGAGCTGAATGGGGCTTGGCTGAATTTAGAGTAGTGGGAGGAGATTTCCTTGCACCTGAATAGGGCCTGTCTTCCTTGCACAATTCTGTCTCCACCCCCTGTGGTCATACTGCACCAGTGAGGCCAGAACTGGTTTGGACTGAGCTCAGAGACCCTTGCACAAAGAGAACAAAGACATTTTGGGGTATAAGTATTATGCCTAAAACCCCAGAGATTTAGATTACTTCTGCACTCAAGAGAAACCTTTGCCAAGGAGAAGAGCTGTGAGTAGGAGTACTGCCCCTTTGCTGTGTGGGGTTGGCCTGCAGTTTCTGTTTCTGCCAAGGAAAGGACAAAGACTGGAACTTTGCTTTGAACCTGCTTGAAGAAGATCTCCAGGGTCTGTGTGTGCTGGCCTCCTGTTCTGAAGTCTCGGGGACACAAAGACTTCACACCCAGCTCCCCTGAACTCTGCTGCTGAAAGTTCTGACCTGCCAGGAGGTGCCTGTTCCAGTTCTGGGCCTCTGGAGGTTGTGCATGCTGCTGGGAGCTGGAAGAAACCTAAAGAACTGAGGAAATCGACGCATCGCTCTTGCGGCTGTTTTTCTGATGCAGCACCGATGTACAAGAAGAATCTCCACGCATCGCTGCGCCGCTGCCCAAACCGACGCAGCACCTGTCGCCGCTACAAGAACCGGTGCATCGAGGGATCGCGGCTGAATAAACCTACGCAGCGCCGATCGACGCCGCTGCAGTGGTCGCGACGCATCCGGATTTCCACGCATCGTACCTGTGCGGCAAGTTTTCCCGACGCATCACCCACTGGCCAGAACCGTCTCGAAGTCGACGCATCACTTCCCCGTACAGACCGGATTCGACGCATCACTTCTCCTTCATGCAGCAGAACTGTCGCATCGCCTCCCCATGGTCTCAGGAACTGAGGCATCTCTTTGTTTCTCGACGCTTCCCATCTCTGCAGCTGTTTGGCCTTGTGAATTTTGACGCATCCACAGGTACTTTGTGAGAAATCACGCATCCATAGTTATCTTTGGAGCAAGTTGTTTGAAACCTTTCTAAAGTCATATTCTTATTACATGTATGTTGGATTTTTGTCGTTTTGGTCTTGTTGAGTTTAGATAAAGATACTTTATTTTTCCTAAACTGGCGTGGTGTCCCTTTGTGGTGTTATTACTGTGTGTTTTGAGTGCAAATACTTTACAGATTGCCTTTGGGATAAGTCTGTCTGCTGGTGCAAAGCTACCCAGGGGGTGAGCAGGAGGTATCTAAAGTGTGTATCCCCCTTACCCTGACTAGAAGCAAGGGTTCCTGTTTGGACAAAGGTGCCTACCTCTGCAAACTAGAGACCCCCATTTCTAACAGCAGAGTAAAGACATTTTATACTCAAAGGTTGAAAAAACAACAGAAGTAAAACAATTACTGTAATATAGAAGTATGGGTAGGTGTTCAAGCTTGGCTCAACTCACCATCACTACAGCAGCAAGTTGCACCGCTGCCGCTTTCTTGGACCTTAGCACACCCTGCTTTAATCAGTGAAATCAAACGAAACCAAGTAAGAGATGAGGTCTCATTTTCTTCAGAGGCTGCAATTCACATCGACCTAACACCCACCCTCCTAACCATGTACTACTCCCTCTCCAGCCAAAGAGCTGAAGAACCAACAGCACCCTCTCCCCAGCTCTTTGGGTGGTGAACTGAGCATTGGGAATTCAACTGTTGTGCTGGTAAAAGTGGGGGTGGGCAACAACAGGGCTCTGCATGTAGAAATGCAGATAGTAAAAAGCACTGTTTTTCTGTGTTGAATGTTCTAAACATTGGTGAGCAAACCAAACTCGTAGCCAAGAACAAAGCCTGCAGGGTCAGACAGAACAGTAGCAAAGCATGGTGATGACAGCAAGGCAGGAGGGCATGAGCACGGATGGTCAGATATGCTTACATGGCTGACCAAGCTTTGCCCAGCGAACGAACCAATGATCTGTCGTGAGGTTACAATGAGAAAGGAGAAGCACCTACTCTGTAAACTAGTATCCTTAGTTGAACAATTGACTAATCTAGCTAATGTTCTCACTGCCCTTTAATATACTAAAGAATCAGTGTTATACAAGCCTAGCCAGCTCCTGTCTGGGGACTATCAGCATCTCAATTACTGCAAAGATGTTGGTATATCTAAGTTATGCAAGAGATATTTTTCTTTATCTATTAAAGAGGAATTATCCCCAGTATTCAAAGCAGTCGCTATATACCCTGCCATGTTCCTTTGTTTAATCAAGCATTCTTTTCTGTTTTTGCAGTGGGGGTGATCTGAGACTTGCAAAGAGCTTTGGGTAGGAAGAGTAGTGGTGAGACTTGGAGTTTAGCAAAGTCAAAAATGTCAAACTTTTGCTACTTCACAAGCCTCACGGGCACCTTGCTTGGATGACTGCAATGCCAGCAACTCCATAGTTTTGATTGTTCGATTAATCCTTCTCAGGACCTAGCACAAGAGTTAGAGCAGCTGCTCCTTGAAAATTCAGCATTAAAGCAGACCTTGATTTTAAGGTCTATAGATACCCAAGCATTTCCTTCAAGTACCCCAAGCTTTTCTGTGGACACTGAGAAGTTAAGAGAATTTTTGGTGTTGTGTATATTGCCCCTCACACGTCATTCAAGACAGAGTAAAGGTGGGTTACTTGATTGGTAGCCTTACTTGACCTGCCTTGGCTTGGACAACTCTACTAACAACTTCAGATGGCTGATTTCAGTCTTGATACCTATTCAATTGCATGTAAGAAGATGTTTTGGTGTCCTGGTTTTTAAAGCGTCTGCAGAGGAGGCATTCTGCAATATTCAGCTAGGTGGCTTGGATGTTTTAATTTATATTAATTGATTTTGCCAATTAGCAGCTGATACTACTTGGATTGAAAAGACTCACATTTTTTTTGTTGAGTCTTGAAGGAAGAGAGTAAAGACAAGTTGGTTTGCTTGTTATTCATTTTCTGAACTCTTCGATTTAGCACTGTTAAGTGAACATCAATTACAAGAAAGACAAACAGAAAGTCTCAAAGATGTTACTCAAATTCTGTTAGAATTTCTTCATCTGATTTACCGGATGTTCAGATACAACTATTGCTTTAAGAAGAACCTATGCAAGTTCAGGCAGCAGGGCCCCCTTTGACTTAGATTAAAAAGGAATGCTGGTTTACGGCTGTCTAGAATGTGGTCATGCTGGACATATCATTTAGATTTGCGCCAATTATCCTCCAAGAGATGTAGGACGAACTCAGTCAGCTTGTGAAAATGAGAAGACAGGAGTGCACTAGATTTCTTATAGATGATCATCTATAAACTGCTGACAATAATTTTTGGATTTACCAATCACTTTGAGAATGGAAAAAGGCAAAGTTGTTAATACATCTGCACTGCAGGATTGTGGTGGCTTTTGTAATGTTCGTTGATGTAGACTGGGTCACTAAGAATAATCATAAGAGAGTTAAGAAGATCCTGGAGTGCTTCAAACTGTTGATGGTTCACCATTAACTACTGGTCAGATTTGAGAGGCTTATTTGCTTTTGCATGTCTGTTTTGGAGATCATACTGAAATGCTTCCCTTTGACATTATTACTTGTTGTTATTATGCTGTAATAATTTGATTACTTTCATTGGTAAGGCTTGATCCGTATGTCATTTGTTCTACTAGAATTTTATCTTTGTCTTTACAGTTTTGTCACGATCATTGTTATGCCTCAGGAAATTATGCATCACCAAATCATGAGATTCTGCATCAATTTTAATTGTGGCTAATATTTCTTCAGTGCCTCTTCAGTATGATGTATGTGCTACAGTTTTTTCAAGCTTAAATTATGCTTACGTTTCTCACGTAGGAATTATGGTTGCACCGTACCAATTGAACCTGGTGCTATTGTTTCTTTGTGACACATTTTTTCCTGAGCAGAAAAAGGAGCTACTGATGGCTTATTTGCAGGAGAATTTGCAAGGCAGGCTAATTGTGCCATCTTCCTCAGTAGCTGGGGCATCGTTTTTGTACTCAAGATTTGTGACCTTGTATTGATTGCAGAGGTTTTAATCAAGTTACAGTCAAGGACCTCTCCTAAAGGAAATTCAAACTGTGTGATGCAATGTGGGCTGTGTGATACTCGTGTCATTATCAATTCTTTATGGAGCAAATATTTTCTTACATTTTGAATTAGCCTATATTCATCTATCCAGGTGATATGTTTTTTTCTAAGACCTTGATAGAACAAGAAGTGGGTCTAGTGCTGTCAAGACTCATGCACTATAAGTTGTTGTGTAAGTCTGAAAAAGTCAATTCCTTAAAGAAGAGATTGAGTATTTTGGCTTTAGATTGGATACTTCTGGCCTTTCTATGGCTCCAATCACAGTTTTGGAATGGTGTTTACCTGTTAACATAAAAGAGATACAAGGCGTTCTTGAATTTGCACATTTTGTATTTTCAGTGCATTAAGAACTTCTGCAGAGATAATCAGTAGCTTTACTTGTGTTCTAAAGAAGGAAATATAGAAGGGCTTTGTTGCTTTGATGATCAAGCTGAAATAGTGTTTAATATACTGAAAGGGATATTTACTCAGGCACCAATTTTATATTTCCTTGATAATTGGAAGAAAGTTAGTGTGGAAAATAACACCTTTTAAAGGGCTGTAGGGACAGTGTTATTACAAAGACAAGAAACATGATTAACAAGAACATCCTCTCATGTTTGTCAGACAGTGAAGGGAATTATTACATTCTTGAAATAGAGTTTAGAGATACTGATTTGAGACACCATTTGATGTGCTGTGGAAAACAGTTTGAAACGTAAACTGGTTATCTGAATTTGCAGTGTTTATGACATCTTCAATGTAAGAGTAGCCAATGTCCATTTTCTTTGCACTGAATTATTTTACTATTACTTAAATTGCTGGTTAAAAATATATTTTGGCTGCTCTAATTATTGGAACAAGATTGTTGATCTGGTCAATAAAGTGCTGTCTCGCACTTTGCCGTGCAGCCCGGAGGTCTGTCTTTTGGGCCTCTTTCCGAGACCCAAATCCCGCAAGTTGGGGCACAGGTTTGTAGATCTGGCCTTTCTCCTGGCCAAGAGGAGGATTGCGCTCCATTGGAAAGCTAAGATCTCGTCTCTGGTTACCACATGGGAAGCAGATCTTACCTGCTGGGTCCGAGCGGAGGAACGGGCACTAATTTCTGAGGATAAGATTACTAAGCGGCGTAAACCATACGCGGAGCCATGGGGTGATATCGCCAGGTCGTGGGAAACACGTAATGGATCAGACCAGGACCCCCGGGGAGACGGGACGGAGACAGAAGAGTAGGTACACACAGGGAGGCTGTTCCGAATGCTTTGCCTCACTTGTTCTGAACCGCGGACAGGACTGACCCCCTCCCCGCCCCCCCTACCCCCCCACAATACATTGTTGACATTTAACTCCTACTCATTTGAACCACATAGACTCCTGGCAGTTGTTGATTTTTTAGGCGTTTTAGTTAAGTTTACTTTCATGTTAGCGTGCAGAAGGAATCTCTTGGTTTGAGATATGGTAATAAATGACTATATATAGTTGATAGAGGTGGACAGAGATCGCACAGACATTGAAAGTTATTCACTGAGTAATTTGGTGCGGCGACACCCCGTCCCTTGGGTGACAACACTACCTTTGCACTGTATTATGCTTTTATGTATATATGTATGGTGGCAACTACTTTATGATGGAAATGCATCTGTGTAAATGGTGTCCGCTAACATGTTTTTTTTTACAAAATTTAATAAATACATTTTCAAAAATATATTTTGGCTGATGCAATGTTTCATCATTACCCAGAGTCTTTTCTCACTTGTGTTCAGTCTGTGATTCCTGCTCATCATGTCATTGGATTTGAAAAGTTCTTCATAGACAAGGATTAAGATGGTTCAAGAAAATGTGAATCCTAAAGAATTAAATCTTTATCTTAAGCCATTCCAACAAAATAACTGAAACTCAGTGTTATGTCAGTGTGTCATTATTCTGCTGTTTTTGCTTATAGAGGTGTTGAGACTATGTTGGATTTAGTTCTGTGATCGTTTGGGGGGAGCTGGTGTTTTGATGTTCAGGAAAATATTCTTGCCTGCCCTCTTTGTGTCCAACATAAAGCATCATACTCAAAGCCTTTCAGGTATGTACAGTTGTTGCCAGATGCTCCTGTGCCTTAGCATGCCATTTCAACTGATAACAGATCTGCTTTCAGGAGGATATGGAGTTGTAATAGTTACAGTAGACACCTTTTTATGATGATCCATTTTTCTTTTGCTGAATGTGTTTTAACTCATATTTATTTTGTCTTCATGAACTACCTCATACCATTATTTCTGATAGAGAAACCAAATATATTTAATGTTTTTGGAGCATTCTGTGCAAAACATTAGAAATTGAAAAAGCGATTTCTTCTGGTTAACATCCTTAGTCTAATGGCAAATGGAGCTAGCCAAAATCTGCAAATGTATCTGTGATTCTACTATAATGCAACTCAGGATAATTGAACTTACTATTTGCCAGTGGCGTAATTATATTATAACTGTGCAACTCATAGTGCTACCATATTTTGCTTTGTTTAGGTATGTATGCAAAGCTTCCATCCAAGCCTTTTTCATTGTTCACCGTGCACTGTCCCTTTGGTTCCTGTGGCTACTAATCATTTGATCCAGTTACTGAAACATAGACACTTGGTTTCAGAATGTTCATGCTGCTCAAAGCATAAGATGAAGGAATACGCTGACAAATCAAGTCCAACTTCTTCTTTTGTTCCTGGAGGTAAACTTCCCATTTTCTCCCTATTTATTCACTGGCAGTCAATTTTCAACCATAATATTTTTATCCATTTGTCATTACTCCTCGGTTTAATCCTTTGGCTTTTTATTTGAAGTTATCTTGTACTGGAAATATTCATTCTGTCTATCATTCTTTTCAACTGAAGCCTTATGTTTGTGGTCATGGACTTCCATCTGAACCTCTGCCATATATGGTACAGCGATTTTTTTTTTAGGTCTTCTTCTGTTCTTGATTCATTGAAAAGATTATCCATCTAGTGAGCAATCTTCTGAAGATGCGTCTTTTGTATTCATGCTGCCTAGTCAGTTGGTCATTTTTTCAATCCGCATCCTAATAAACATGGACCTTCAAGAACGGTAGTGTACTGTTAGATCTATGTTGGGAGCTTTCCTGAGGCAACTAGCATAGAGGCGATGATGGTGCACATATCGTGCAGCCGGACAGCTCGTTGAAGGACTCTCCATTCTGCGTATGGATGTCCTTGCGGCTTAGTTTGCGGAACAGTTTCTGTGGTTGCAGCCACCTAGAAGTGCTCCATGAATTGAGGAACATCATGCGGGAAGAGCAGCAGTGGGAATACAGAGTTTGACATTAGATTAAAGATGTCAAACTTGGTCTTCTTTCTGTGCCTCACTGACAGGTTGGGTAGAAGAAAGGGGAGTGATTAAGCCTTATGAAATGCCCTTTCCAAGAATTGCCTATTCAGGGATTACTGTTTAAACATCCCAATGCAAGAAGAAGTTGAATCTTTTCCTGTGATGGTAGATCTTATTTGAACTATTTGTACAGAGGTATTAATGAATGATGAATGTGCTGCAACACTTTCATGCTCTTATATTACATCATGTTCCTCACCCTCTTGCTGTTATTTAATGCCAGATTTTTGCTTGCTACTAGATTTTCTTTTGGATCTTCTATTGGATGTCTTGGCTTTGTATTTCTCTTTTCTCATGCCAGGGAGAGTTTGGTGCCTTGCTTATCTACTCCTGCATTAATCTTCATCTTCATGCAAGATCTAAAAGGGACCCAACTAAGGAAACACTTAACACCTTTTGTGAGAAATTGGGTTACTGGTTGACTGGCATGTGAGCCCTAGTCAAGTAGCAACCACAATCCTTGTCAGGGTAAGCCATAAGCACACCCCAAATTAATGTGTACTCAACCCTCTGGTGGCTGGGCCCAGGGCAGTCAGACTTAACTTAGAGGAATGTGTTAAGTATCTGTGCAACACTTCAAACAGTAAAACAGTGAAAACACCACACAAAACGAATCCCACACCAAGTTAGGACAATGGAGCTGAATTCAATAAATCTAACATGGCCAAAACTACAAAAATCCAATCAATAGAACCGGAGATAATCAATTTTATAGATCTAAGTAAAAATAGCGCTATTAGAAATGGGGTTTCTGGTTGGCTAGGGTATGCACCTAAGCCAGGCAGAACCCACCTCTCTAGTCAGGGCAAGGTAGTTACACACCGAAGATAACTCCTGCTCACCCACTTGGTAGCTTGGCAGAGCAGTCAGGCTTATCCAAGAGGCAATGTGTAAAGCATTTGCGCAACACACACACACAGCAGTAACACACTAGGCACACCACAAAAGAAACTCCACACAAGGTTATATAAAAAATATTCTTTGTATTATCCATAAAAACACATTAGAACACAATCACATATATTCCTGTGCTACTAGGCACTTGTCATGACTTCACAGGGATTACATAAATCACTTGGCCAATCGGGCTACTTCGTAAACATCAGTTAGCACAACCCAGTAGCTACTGGCAGAAACTGTAATTAGCATAGCATAGCATAAACATAATCAGCAGTGCGCCATAGTAAACACTTATAGCAGGGCACACATCATAAACACATCGTGCCCACCTTAGGCATCTGCCATAGTTACAGTTTCCCGAAAGGCATATTAGTTACCGCAGCCTCCTCTAGGCGAATGGGCACCTCACTCTCATGCCTCTATTAAAGGACGTGGAACTTTATGCAAAAACAATGCCCCCGAAGGCAGAGAGACCTTCAATGATACTACTCTGTCCCAATGAGGAGTGGGGGCCTCCAAGGTTTCCCCTTTAGGCCTCCCAGAAATGAGGGGCAACTGCCCACGACATGGGGCACAGCTACCAATAACATGGGAGAGAGGCCCGGCCACTACTGCAAGCCAACATGGGCCAGCTGTGTCCCTTCTCCCCATATGCCAGCAATATTCAGGCTCCCCCCGCGGTATGGCTGGCAACGGTGGGCTCAGCGGCTCACCACACGGGAGACCTTCAGTGCTCTCCATTCACCGCTGACCTGGTGACTGGCACGCCCTTCGGGGCTCGTCTGCCCAAACCCGGAGAGACAAGCTGACACGGAGCGAAGTCTCTGTCGGCTCCACTTCTTCTTCTGGCTGTTCAGGAACGCTGTCCTGCTTGGCCCCGTCCACAACCAGGCTTGGCCATGCGGCCCGTCCTCTCTGCCTGGCTTCCTCCTCCTGAGGGGAGCCCGCGGAGCCACGACTTCTTCTCACTGCAATTAGCAGGAGGGAGAGGGAGAACGCTTCTTCCCTCAGCTCTCCCCTCCCATTCCGCCAGGACCTTGTAGAGAGAGAGTGCAGTGCTGCCCGCACCTATGGGATGCAGAATGCGCTCCTCGGACACTTTCTCCAAGACAAAGGGAAAAGTCACTGCACTCGCCACGCGCCTCCTGGGGTCCACTAAAGGGCGCTCTTCATGCTCTTTCCCCAAGCAAAAGACTGGAGAAAGGGAAAGAGCTCTCCAGATCCTGCACAGCACTCCACACGCGCTTTGAAATAGCAGGGTGAAAATCCAGCGCTCACCATGCGCTGCTTTAAACAACATAGGGCAGAGCTGGGCACAGGAAGGCCAGCAAACAGGAAACAGCAGAGTGGAAGTCCTTTCAGCCACCCAGCAGGCAGCAGGTAGTCCCTGACGGTGGTTCCTCCTGGCACACAGCAATCCTTCTGGCAGTCCACGCAGTGTCTTCTCTGTTTTCATGGGGTCACAGCCCCGTCACTTATAGTCCAAATGTCTTTGTTCTGGGGGCACTTTAAAATACATTTACAACTGCACAACATCCCCCATTCACAGTGTAAGCCTTGGCCCCAGACACACCACAGGGGGCGGAGCCAGCATTGTAGAAGGCAGGCACAGCCCTATTCAGGTGCAGGTGCAACTCCTCCCACCACTCCAAATGCAGATCAGGCCTATTCAGGTGCAAGGAACAACTCCTCCCGCTCCTCTAAATTCAGCCAGGGTCTATTCAGCCTAGCGCTGAGTCACCCAGGCAGGACACACCTCAACCCCATCAGGGACTGGCTGGAGTGAATGCACATGCCCTCTCTCCTGTCAGTCCGACCCAGACGGTCAATACACATCAGGTAGGGCACAAAGTCACATAGCACACAGAAATGCCCACTTCTAAAAGTGGCATTTCTAAAATAGTAATAATAAATCTGTTTTCACCAATAAGCAGGATTTATCACCACTATTCCAAACATACCACACAGGGTTATGCTACCCCTCTCATGTCAGGAATTACCACTGAAGCACAGATCAGGGAATCCCCAATGCATCCCTATGAGAAGGCAGCCTCACAGCAGTGAGAAATCAAATAGGCTGTTTGTCACTGCCAGGACATGCCACACAGTTAAGGCACATGTCCTACCTTTTACTTACACCACACCCTGCCCATAGGGCTAGCTAGGGCCTACCTTAGGGGTGACTGATATGTAGTAAAAGGGGAGTTGCAGACGTGGCAACCACTTTATATACCACGTCACAGCGGCAGTAAACTTCGCGGGTAGGCCATGCAGTGGCAGAGGCCTGAGACCGGTTTGAAAGGCTACTTCGGTGGGTGACGCAAGCAGCACTGCAAGCCCACAGGTAGCATTTAATTTACAGGCCATGGGTATATGGGATACCACTGTACAAGGGACTCACAGGTAAATTAAATATGCCAAACAGGTGTAGACCAATCTTACCAAGTTTACAAGAGAGAGCACATGCACTTTAGAACTGATCAGCAATGATAAAGTGCCCAGAGTCATAAACCCACCAACAACAGGTTAGAAAAAATACAGGAGGAAGGCAAAAAGTTCTGGGATGACCCTGCAAAAGGGGCCAAGTCCAACACAACCCCCTTCCAGCATAAAGCCATGGTAGACTAATCAATACCTTGATGGGCTTCCCTGCTTGGGGCGATAGAACATGGACCCTGGCCCGCAACTGCAGGGGCACCTTCCAGTTCTACGCCAATCTGACCCCATGTGAATCCCTCTGTCTCTGCTCTGAGGACCAACTAAGCTAACCCATGGGGACTCCTTAGCTGTCCGCGGCCAGAACCAGGCCCCAGGCCATCCAGGGGTTTCTGGTCCTTGCCATCTCACAGACTGGGGGCGGTAGCCCCAGGTATATAGTATCCTTGCTCCACTCTACCTCTCATCAGTGCAGTTCTACTCTCCCACTGTTCCCTCAACCCAGGGTCTGCACCCTCAGGCTTACCAGGGGTCATGGGCGAAGCTCTCCTCCCCCTCCTTCTGGGGTTCAGCACGCTCCTCCTAGGACAGGTACCCTCAGAACCTAAAACTGTCAGGGAGCTGGTATCAGTCCTCCCACACATTTCTCCCACCAGTTCAGGATGTCTACCCTGCAACTGGGCTCCCAACCCAGGGACCAAACCCTCGGGTTGACCCGGGGCCAGAGGCAAGTACTCCCTCCCCCTGCACCCCCTTCCAGAGTTCTGCACCCTCCCACCTGGAGTGGTACCCCCAGAAGACAAAATGGTAGGGACACTGCTAGCAGCTGTCCTTCCCTCCTGGTCAGACATGGCCGATCCCCGGTGGAGCTGCTCCGACAGCTATAGGGGAGACTGGCTCTGGCACACCGCTTTGGCCGTCACCTACCCAGCCGGTCTTCGGACATTTGTCTCGTCTTCTCCTCCGCTGCTGTCTCCTTCCTTTGGACTCCCAACTCTCCCTGATCTGTTTGGATCCTGGCTCTCGTTTTCGCTAATAACTCCTGTATTGAATATGTATTCATTCTGTCATTTAATGTGAAATCTCTGTACTTTGTAACACACTGTTTCCTTATGTAAAGCACTTTCCTCTGCCTTGTAAGCTTTAAAATGGCGAGGCCCTGATTGCTTTGATTGCCGTGCCCTGTTGCTACCGCCGGCATCTTGTCCTCCGCTCTGTCCTCCTCAAAATGGCGGCCCTCGACTGCTCCAATAATGTCTCTATCGACCCACTACTTGGACGCCTGCGATTACCGCGCTGTGACGGACGATGCTCCTCCGCCTTGTAAGCATTAATATGACACACCAATTTTCTAATAATGGCCACCATGATTGGGCCCCTTTCCAAAGCACTCCTCCTCCCCTTGTTGGGGAGGGATCCAGCATTTATGTCCTGGAGTCTGAGACCCCTCTGAGAGAGTCCACAGCGACAAGGGAGTCTCACACAGCGGAGGCCTGGGTTTTCACCCCATTACCGCTGGGAGCACAGCACCGTACACCGTGACCGGCGCGCTCGATGGAACTTTTTGGACTTTGCCCCCCTAGGCGGAAACTATAACCTCTCTGTATGTGCAGCAGTGGCCGAGCAACCTCTGGCCGATGACCGGTGGAGCTGTCTCATGCAGCTATAGAGGAGTTTGGCTCTGGTTCACCCCTCGGCCGTCACCTACCCAGCCGGACGTCGGACACTGTTTTTCCTCGTCTCCCCGTTGTGCCTCCTATACCCTCCCCCTCCTCCTCCCTCCATTATTCTCCTCTACCTCCCCTATTCCTTCCCTCTCTCCCCTATACTTCTCTCCCCTTGCCTATTTTTTTTCCTCATGTTTATGCTATGCTTTTGTACTCATGTAATTCCTGTAACTACGCTCCAGTAACTGATGTAACTTTGTAACCATGTTCTGAAACTATGTTTTCTTCCTCATGTAAAGCGCTCTGATACCTCCGGGTCTAGCCAGCGCTATATAAAACTCAATAAATAAATTTTAAAAAAAATAAAAAACATTACATCTTGAACCTCGCCTCCCAACCCAGGGACTACCTCTTACGGCTGAGCATTTGCCTGGCAAGCCAGAACTTCCTGGGGAGCACACCTGCCCCCCCAAGGGTAACACATACCTCATATGTTGCATGACAGTCTGCCTGGTGCTGATCTCCCGACCCCTGCCCATTTGACAGTGCACGAAGACCCCCCAAACCAGAAGCGGTGTCACCATGGTCATTTCCAGGGAGCTCTACCCTCAGAGCTGGCCCCTGACCCACTGATTCTCCCACTGGGGACTGCCTTCCCCTCTCACCCCGCCATCTGGGCATCTGCACCCTCCACTCAGGAGTGGTGCTGCCAGACACCAGAACTGGTGGAACGCTGCTTACAGATGCCCCTCCAAGTCCTCCTGACAAAGGAGATCCCCCCTCAGCGGCTGACCTTCCAGTACTGACTAGGCTCCCCTCCTGGCGTTCACTCGTGGAACCAACCAGGCTCTGGGACTGGGCTTTGGGCACCTTGGGGCACACCTCATTCCCACTCCTTCTCTTCTGAGACAGGACGTGGGTCCCTACACCCCTCCCACTTCACTGGGACCTATCTGGGCTATGACAAACCTTTCCCACCACTCTCGGTTGGGAAATATCTGAGCCACTCCCTTTAGGATCACTCCCAAATGCCTTTCCAGACCCTCTGGTACTCATCCAGAGGTCTGCCTCCTGTGCAAGTTCTCTGGGATCAGAGACCCCACACCCCAACAGGTGTTGGCATAACCCTGGAAAACAACAACAGAACATGTGCTCTCTGACAATCAGATTGAACAGCCCTTCAAAATTGTTTGCTGTGCTACCCTTCACCCATCCTTTCAGTGCATCACAACATTCTTCCACAAACTCCCCCCAAGACTGGTGAGACAGTTTCCTACTGCCCCTAAACTTCAACCTATACCCTTTAGGTGTGACACCCTCTTCCTGGGAACTAGGTACCATGCTCTGGGAGTTGGGAGTGGAAGTTTCTACACTGGACACAACATTGCAGCCACCACTGGACTACACCCTCACTGGTGAATCCAGAACACTGAAACAACGCTCAGGTGACAACCTATCCTCAAGAACTAGTTTCACTCTGGCCAAGGCCCTCTCTGCCTCCGCCTTCCTCTCCTGAACTAAGGCTCTCTCCACATCAGCCTTTCTCTCCTCCACACCCAGCTGCGCTAGCTCCTTGGCATGCTCCAATCTGAGCCTTTCCAATGCCAGCTGGTGCTCTCTTTCTTCCCTCCTGTCCGCTAACTCCTCTGGGGACAGAGAAAGGTAGAGGACACTACTCCTGACACTAAACCCAGCACAGGACTCCCTCTCCATGGGGTACTCACTACCTATTTGACGTCCCTGCCCAGTCATTTCCTCCCTCCTCTTTAGACTCTCCAGGACCACCGCCCTCCTTGGGTATGGACCGGGAACCCTCACTCTTAGAGTCCTCCCTAATCTCAAGGTCCTCCTCAGGGTTTTCCTCAGAGCCACCACCCTCCTAGACCTCTGTTGATGCCTCTTCAGGGAACTGTTGAGCATAGTGCAGGGCCCTATGATTGTCTTTTTCCCATCTGTCCTCTTGCCACCTGAGCATGACTTTCTGAAGGTCTAGTTGAGTTTTTGCCCAACTCAATGCTATGTTCCTCTCCCCGCGGAACCCCTTTAGCTCCTCCAGACTGTAGTCCCACAGATCATGTAAGTTAAAGGCAGATTCCATTTTGGCAAGGCCCTAAATACACATGTGCAAAACAAGAGACCTAGGCGTCAGAGCTGAAGCAAGAGTACACAATAAAAATGACATAATGAAAGAAAATCAGGAGAAAAATCAAAAACACGTGATTGTCTAAAATGCAGAGTTTGTAGTGCAGCCATTCGTCACTGTGGTACTGCGCAAACGCAAGTCCTATCCTCACCGCTGCCAACCAATGTTAGAAATGGAGTTTCTGGTTGGCTAGGGTATGCACCTAAGCCAGGCAGAACCCACCACTGTAGTCAGGGCAAGGGAGTTACACACCGAAGATAACCCCTGCTCACCCCCTTGGTAGCTTGGCAGAGCAGTCAGGCTTATCCCAGAGGCAATGTGTAAAGCATTTGCGCAACACACACACACATCAGTGACACACTAGGCACACCACAAAAGAAACTCCACACAAGGTTAT
This sequence comes from Calotriton arnoldi, assembly GCA_963921515.1. NCBI lineage: Eukaryota > Metazoa > Chordata > Amphibia > Caudata > Salamandridae > Calotriton > Calotriton arnoldi. The sequence goes on from CAWUFW010000406.1 coordinate 3,591,101, forward strand.
ATAAAAATATCCTTTGTATTATCCATAAGAACACATTAGAACACAATCACATATATTACTGTGCCACTAGGCACTTGTCATGACTTCACAGGGATTACATAAATCATTTGGCCAATAGGGCTACTTCGTAAACATCAGTTAGCACAACCCAGTTGCTACTGGCAGAAACTGTACTTAGCATAACACATTATGCATAAACATAATCAGCAGTGCGCCATAGTAAACACTTGTAGCAGTGCGCACATCATAAACATATCGTGCCGACCTTAGGCATCTGCCATAATTACAGTTTCCCAGAAGGCATATTAGTTACCGCAGCCTCCTCTAGGCGATAGGGCACCTCACTTTAGGGCCCTGTTAAGGGACGCAGAACTTTATGCAAAAACCCTGCCCCCGAAGGCAGAGAGACCTTCAATGCTACTCCTCTGTCCCAATGAGGAGTGGGGGCCTCTGTCGAGGTTTCCCCTTTAGGCCTCCCAGAAATGAGGGGCAACCGCCCACAACACGGGGCACAGCTACCAATAATACGGGAGAGGGGCCCGGCCACTACTGCAGGCCAGCGTGGCCAGCCATGCCCCTTCTCCCGTATGCCAGCAATATACAGGCTTCCCCCCCACGGTCTGGCTGGCAACGGTGGGCTCAGCGGCTCACCACACGGGAGACCTTCAATGCTCTCCACTCACCGATGGCCTGGTGACTGGCACGCCCTTCAGGGCTCGTCTGCCCAAACCCAGAGGGACAAGCTAACATGGAGTGAAGTCTCCGTCAGCTCCACTTCTTCCTCTGGCTGTTCGGGAACGCAGTCCCGCTTGGCCCCACCCACAACCAGGCTTGGCCACGCAGCCCATCCTCTCTACCTGGCTTCCTCTTCCTGAGGGGAGCCCGCGGGGCTCCGACTTCTCATGGCAATTACCAGCAGGGAGAGGGAAAACGCTTCTTCCCTCAGCTCTCCCCTCCCATTCCTTCAGTACCTTGTAGAGAGAGAGAATGCAGTGCTACCCGCACCTACGGGACGCAGAACGCGCTCCTCAGACACTTTCCCCAAGACAAAGGGAAAAGTCACTGCGCTCGCCACGCGCCTCCTGGGGTCCACTAAAGGGCGCTCTTCTACCTCTTTCCCCAAGCAAAAGATGGGAGAAGGGGAAAGAGCTCTCCAGACCCTGCGCTGCGCTCCACATGCGCTTTGAAATGGCACGGTGAAAATCCAACACTCACCATGCGCTGCTTTATATCACCTAGGGCAGAGTTGGGCACAGGCAGGCTAGCACACAGGGTCACTGAGCAGAGTGGAAGTCCCTTCAGCCACCCAGCAGGCAGCAGGTAGTCCCTGACGGCGGTTCCTCCTGGCACACAGCAATCCATCTGGCAGTCCACTCAGTGTCTTCTCTGTTTTCATGGGGTCACAGCACCTTCACTTATAGTCCAAATGTCTTTGTTCCAGGGGCACTTCAAAATACATTTACAAGTGCACAACACCCGCCATTCATAGTGTAAGCCTTGGCCCCAGACACACCACAGGGGGGCGGAGCCAGCATGGTAGAAGGCAGGCACAGCCCTATTCAGGTGCAGGTGCAACTCCTCCCACCACTCCAAATGCAGACCAGGCCTATTCGGGTGCAAGGGACAACTCCTCCCACTACTCTAAATTCAGCCAGGGTCTATTCAGCCTAGCTCTGAGTCACCCAGGCAGGGCAGGACACACCTCAACCCCACCAGGGACTGGCTGAAGTAAATGCACATTCCCTCTCTCCTGTCAGTCAGACCCAGACGGCCAATACACATCAGGCAGGGCACAAAGACACATAGCACACAGAAATGCCCACTTCTAAAAGTGGCATTTCTAAAATAGTAGTAATAAATCTGCTTTCACCAATAAGCAGGATTTATCACCACTATTCCAAACATACCACACAGGGTTACGCTACCCCTCTCATGTCAGGAATTACCACTGAAGCACAGATCAGGGAATCCCCAATGCATCCCTATGAGAAGGCAGCCTCAGCAGTGAGAAATCAAATAGGCTGTTTGCCACTACCAGGACATGCCACACAGTTAAGGCACATGTCCTACCTTTTACTTACACCGCACCCTGCCCATAGGGCTAGCTAGGGCCTACCTTAGGGGTGACTGATATGTAGTAAAAGGGGAGTTGCAGACGTGGCAACCACTTTATATGCCACGTCACAGCGGCAGGAAACTTTGTGTGCAGGCCCTGCAGTGGCAGAGGCCTGAGACAGGTTTGAAAGGCTACTTCGGTGGGTGGTGCAAGCAACACTGCAAGACCACCGGTAGCATTTAATTTACAGACCCTGGGTATAGGGGATACCACTGTACAAGGGACTCAGAGGTAAATTAAATATACCAAACAGGTGTAGACCAATCTTATCAAGTTTACAACAGAGAGCACATGCACTTTAGAACTGATCAGCTATGATAAAGTGCCCAGAGTCATAAAACCACTAACAACAACAACAGGTTGGAAAAAATACAGGAGGAAGGCAAAATGTTCTGGGATGACCCTGCAAAAAGGGCCAACTCCAACAAGCGCCAAAAAGCACAAAGTGCCATCTGTGAATATCTGGTTGCGCCGGACCAGTACAAAGTCTTAATTTCAGGCCGACAGCAATGGTGCATGGGCTGGCTAAAGAGACCCAGTTAGACCGGCTGAACAAAGTACCTTAAATCCTGGTAATAGGAGCGTGGCGTGGATCCAAGTCAAAGATGCGTTGCACAGCTGAAGTGATGCATCCGTTCTGAGATACGGCAAGGCTGTGATGCGAGGTCCTGCGTCGTCGTCAAGAATCCCTTTGATGGGGCTTGCGATACGAAGTCTGGCGTCGAGGATGTGGGGGGCAGTTTGGGCAATGCGTTGGTTCCAAAGAGCTGCGAGGTTGCGATGTGGAGTTTAGTGTTGTCGTTGAGGCTGCCATTGGCAAGGAATGCGAGAGCCTGTGCGAAGGATGCGTCGCTCAGATGGGGCGATGCAGAGATTCCAAAGAGCTGCGAAGCGATCCAGGTCTTTGTGACAGGTCCAATTCACGCAGTACCGGAGGTGCATCAGTTCTGCTTGGGTTTGCCCCATGCAGAAGAGGAGATACATGGGTCCTGCTGGATCCACAGATGGCAGAGTCCAGGTGCAGATGCAAGGTTGTTGGAAGCCTGTTATTTTCCTGAGGCTTTAGATCAGGGGGCCAGTCAACTAGCCCTTGGAGTCACTCTGGGTTCAAGAGATGCAGGTCCAGTCCTTCTCACCCAGGCAAGAAAGAAGCAGGTCAGCACAGCATGGCAGCAGTTCCTTCAGAGCAGACGTCCAGCAGAGTGGCAGTCCTTGTAGCAGCACAACAGTCCTTCCTGGCAGAGTGTCCACAGGTCTAGAAGTGCACTGAAGACTTTGTGTCTGACGTCCAGTATTTATACCCAGTTGTGCCTTTGAAGTGGAGGACAAGCTTCTAGAGGTTTTCTTTGAAGTCCCCAGGTATCCCGCCCTCCCTGACCTGGCTCCCTGACCTGGCTACGCAGCCCTTTGTTTGTGGCAGTACACAGCCTGTTCAAGTGTAAGTGGGGCTGTGGTCAGCTCCTCCCTCCCATCATGCCAATGATGCCCCGCACAGGCACGCCTAAGCTCCCTATTGTGCGTGGTTGTGTAGAAGGAATACACAAAGCTGAAATGTCGGCTACACCCAGGCATTAAATGGCTAAGGAAGGAAAATGCCAACTTTCTAAAAGTGGCATTTTCAGAATTGCAATTTAAAATCCAACCTCACCTAAAGTCAGGGTTTTAAATTGTGATTTCAGAGACACCAAACATGAACTGGTTATCTATTTCCATTTGGAAATTACACTTATATAATGTAATAAGGCAACTCTAATGTTATCCCATGGGACAGATAGGCCTTGCAGTAGTGGAAAATAAATTTAAGAGTATTTCACTACCAGGACATGTAAAACCTAAAGGTACATGTCCTACTTTTTAAATACATGGCAACCTCTGGGGTGTCTAGGGCCTACCCTAGGGGTGACTTATGCATTAAAAAAGATGGTTTGGACCTGGCAAAAGGTTTATTTTGCCAGGTCAAAATGGCAGTTTAAAACTGCACATACAGGCTGCAATGGCAGGCCGGCAACACGTTTAAAGTGCTACTTAAGTGGGTGGCATAATCAGTACTGCAAGCTCACTAGTAGCATTTAATTTACACGCCCTGGGCACAGATAGTGCCACTTTACTAGGGACTTATAAGTAAATTAAATATGCCAATTGAGTGTAAGCCAATTTTATCATGTTTTAAGGAGAGAGCACAAGCACTCTAGCGCTTGTTAGCAAAGGTAAAGTGCACAGAGTCCCAAACGTCAACAAAAACGAACTCAGCAAAAATGGACGAGTGAAGGCAAAATGTCTGCAGAAGGGGGCAAATCCAACACCTTTCATATGTACTATTAAGTACAGGATAGTAATATTGCTATTGGGAGACGTTCCCCTATCCTCGGGCATTCAAGCAGGCATCTTGACTGACTTTCACAGCATCCAGTCCTTGATAATATGAGAATCACAAATGCTGTTGACTTTGTGTTTTGCTTGATCATTGATCATCAGAGGAGAAGGTTTTGTTCACTGTTCATCACAAACAGAAAGATTGGATATACACTATATATTTGGAAAGAAGGGTGTATCTTCCATGAAGATTTTAGTGTCAACCAGACAGTACCAATAATGATAATATGGGAAATTTAAAAATGACCAAAAACGTTTGGGCTTAATCAGGGCAAATGTATGGTAGAAGGCCTACTAGACCAGATCCACACCATATCTCCTACGTTATATGTAGGTGCCAGATTCCGGGGCTTAAAAGCAAGTAACTGTCCTTCATAATGGATTGGGGCTTTTCTCTAACCTGGTACTCCCTTTGTGAGTCTGTCCTAAAGAATATGTAGAAGCTTATTCACAAAGGTAAACTTACACGAGTAAATCTATACTTTTGAGTAATAGGACTACTTTTTGCTAGTCACTATTTAACAGTGTAAAGAAACTAAAAGGTAGACTTATGTGTCTCCACCCCCTAAAAACGGGACGGAGCCAAATTTATGAGTGTAAAATTACTATAGTCAAAAAGGAGCAGTAGTAAGTCCAGCACCACACTAAGCTAACCACCAATACTACAACACTCTCCAATAGAAAATAATGGCGGCAGTGATTAAAAATAGAACCATGCCGGAAATAAAGTAAAATTAAAGTATATTATTTCGACTTATATGTATATAATTTCAGAATGAATAGTGTTTTATCATAAAATATTCATATATTTTAGTAACCGTTTTGTTGTTTTTTTATTTTGTTCTGCATTTATAATAAATATTTAACATTAATTTGCATACATTTTTAACATAAAAATAGTATGACTCCGCTTTTCAAGTTTAATAAACTTTTTCAAATTTTCTCTATACTTTACCACAGATTTCCGCCCTTTTATTAAAAGTGATGTATAGAATTAGTTACAGTAATTTAATTATATTTTAATACAAAAATGTTAAATTAATTTTTTTAATAAAAAGGTTAAAATATGTTAAAATAAAATCAAAATGAGTTGTTTTTAGATAAGTTTATGACAATAAATTACAGATATGTATATTTTAACCATTTTGATTAATTTAATTTTTTATTTTCTATAGTTTTTTATTTTAGGTCTCTACCTTAATTATTCTCTGTGGGAGTGTTTTGCAGTACCAGTGGCTATGTGTTGTGCTGGACTTTCTCCTTCTCTGAGCTGGTGACATATGCAAAAGAAACAATTGATGGACGGAATGCTGGACAATGCAAACATTCATCCCCAGTCACAAGGATCTGGGTTAAATCCATCATTCTTTTGCTCACCACACCACCCCAGTTTGGACCCAGCCATATGCAAATCAGTCTTGACCCTGTTCCTTGTGGGAACAGTCCAGCCCGAACTGCCAAGCCAGGTCCTCCCTGGACCGGAAACAAGCATCCTGGGACCGGTTTCAGGGCATCACCCTTCATCAGACAGACTATCTTGAATCCAGTGGTGTAGTGAGCATGGGACCCACGTCTGGGCATACCCTTCCCACTTAGGGCGACATATGCAAAAGAAACAATTGATGGACGGAATGCTGGACAATGCAAACATTCACCCCCAGTCACAAGGATCTGGGTTAAATCCATCATTCTTTTGCTCACCACACCACCCCAGTTTGGACCCAGCCATATGCAAATCAGTCTTGACCCTGTTCCTTGTGGGAACAGTCCAGCCTGAACTGCCAAGCCAGGTCCTCCCTGGACCGGAAACAAGCATCCTGGGACCGGTTTCAGGGCATCACCCTTCATCAGCCAGACTATCTTGAATCCAGTGGTGTAGTGAGCATGGGACCCACGTCTGGGCATACCCTTCCCACTTAGGGCGACATATGCAAAAGAAACAATTGATGGACGGAATGCTGGACAATGCAAACATTCACCCCCAGTCACAAGGATCTGGGTTAAATCCATCATTCTTTTGCTCACCACACCACCCCAGTTTGGACCCAGCCATATGCAACTCAGTCTTGACCCTGTTCCTTGTGGGAACAGTCCAGCCTGAACTGCCAAGCCAGGTCCTCCCTGGACCGGAAACAAGCTTCCTGGGACCGGTTTCAGGGCATCACCCTTCATCAGCCAGACTATCTTGAATCCAGTGGTGTAGGGAGCACGGGACCCACGTCTGGGCATACCCTTCCCACTTAGGGCGACATATGCAAAAGAAACAATTGATGGACAGAATGCTGGACAATGCAAACATTCACCCCCAGTCACAAGGATCTGGGTTAAATCCATCATTCTTTTGCTCACCACACAACCCCAGTTTGGAACCAGCCATATGCAAATCAGTCTTGACCCTGTTCCTTGTGGGAACAGTCCAGCCCGAACTGCCAAGCCAGGTCTTCCCTGGACCGGAAACAAGCATCCTGGGATCGGTTTCAGGGCATCACCCTTCATCAGCCAGAATATCTTGAATCCAGTGGTGTAGTGAGCATGGGACCCACGTCTGGGCATACCCTTCCCACTTAGGGCGACATATGCAAAAGAAACAATTGATGGACGGAATGCTGGACAATGCAAACATTCACCCCCAGTCACAAGGATCTGGGTTAAATCCACCATTCTTTTGCTCACCACACCACCCCAGTTTGGACCCAGCCATATGCAACTCATTCTTGACCCTGTTTCTTGTGGGAACAGTCCAGCCTGAACTGCCAAGCCAGGTCCTCCCTGGACCGGAAACAAGCATCCTGGGACCGGTTTCAGGGCATCACCCTTCATCAGCCACACTATCTTGAATCCAGTAGTGTAGTGAGCACGGGACCCACGTCTGGGCATACCCTTCCCACTTAGGGCAACATATGCAAAAGAAACAATTGATGGACGGAATGCTGGACAATGCAAACATTCACCCCCAGTCACAAGGATCTGGGTTAAATCCATCATTCTTTTGCTCACCACACCACCCCAGTTTGGACTCCGCCATATGCAAATCAGTCTTTACCCTGTTCCTTGTGGGAACAGCCAGCCCGAACTTCCAAGCCAGGTCCTCCCTGGACCGGAAACAAGCATCCTGGGACCGGTTTCAGGGCATCACCCTTCATCAGCCAGACTATCTTGAATCCAGTGGTGTAGTGAGCACGGGACCCACGTCTGGGCTTACCCTTCCCACTTAGGGCGACATATGCAAAAGAAACAATTGATGGACAGAATGCTGGACAATGCAAACATTCACCCCCAGACACAAGGATCTGGGTTAAATCCATCATTCTTTTGCTCACCACACCACCCCAGTTTGGACCCAGCCATATGCAAATCAGTCTTGACCCTGTTCCTTGTGGGAACAGTCCAGCCCGAACTGCCAAGCCAGGTCCTCCCTGGACCGGAAACAAGCATCCTGGGACCGGTTTCAGGGCATCCCCCTTCATCAGCCAGACTATCTTGAATCCAGTGGTGTAGTGAGCACGGGACCCAAGTCTGGGCATACCCTTCCCACTTAGGGCGACATATGCAAAAGAAACAATTGATGGACAGAATGCTGGACAATCAAACATTCACCCCCAGTCACAAGGATCTGGGTTAAATCCATCATTCTTTTGCTCACCACACCACCCCAGTTTGGACCCAGCCATATGCAAATCAGTCTTGACCCTGTTCCTTGTGGGAACAGTCCAGCCCGAACTGCCAAGCCAGGTCCTCCCTGGACCGGAAACAAGCATCCTGGGACCGGTTTCAGGGCATCCCCCTTCATCAGCCAGATTATCTTGAATCCAGTGGTGTAGTGAGCACGGGACCCACGTCTGGGCATACCCTTCCCACTTAGGGCGACATATGCAAAAGAAACAATTGATGGACGGAATGCTGGACAATGCAAACATTCACACCCAGTCACAAGGATCTGGGTTAAATCCATCATTCTTTTGCTCACCACACCACCCCAGTTTGGACCAGCCATATGCAAATCAGTCTTTACCCTGTTCCTTGTGGGAACAGTCCAGCCCGAACTGCCAAGCCAGGTTCTCCCTGGACCGGAAACAAGCATCATGGGACCGGTTTCAGGGCATCACCCTTCATCAGCCAGACTATCTTGAATCCAGTGGTGTAGTGAGCACGGGACCCACGTCTGGGCATACCATTTGCATATGGCTGGGTTCAAACTGGAATGGCATGGTGAGCTAAAAAACTGTGGATTTAGGCCCAGATCTCTGTACTGGGGTGAATGTATGACATTGTTCTGCATTCTGTCCATCAATTGTTGTTTTTGCATTTGTCACCCCGAGTGGGACGGGTATACCCAGACGTGGGTCCCGTGCTCTCCATGCCACTGGAGTCAAGCTATCCTGGCTGATGAGGGGTGAAACCCCAAAACCGGTCCTAGGATGCTTGTTTCCAGTCCTGGGAGGACCTGGTCTGGCAGTTCGGGCTGGACTGTTCCCATTGGGCACAGGGTCAAGACTGATTTGCATATGGCTGGGTTCAAACTGGAATGGCATGGTGAGGAAAACAACGATGGATTTAGGCCCAGATCACTGTGCTGGGGTGAATGTATGACATTGTTCTGCACTCTGTCCATCAATTGTTGTTTTTGCATTTGTCACCCCGAGTGGGACGGGTATGCCCAGACGTGGGTCTCGTGCTCTCCATGCCACTGGAGTCAAGCTATCCTGGCTGATGAGGGGTGAAACCCCGAAACCGGTCCTAGGATGCTTGTTTCCAGTCCAGGGAGCACCTGGCCTGGCAGTTCGGGCTGGACTGTTCCCATTGGGCACAGGGTCAAGACTGATTTGCATATGGCTGGGTTCAAACTGGAATGGCATGGTGAGCAAAAAAATGATGGATTTAGGCCCAGATCTCTGTACTGGGGTGAATGTATGACATTGTTCTGCATTCTGTCCATCAATTGTTGTTTTTGCACTGAGCTGGTGACATTCATGACTTTTGGGTCTTTTTTGGCTGTAGTATCTTCAGAAGTGCTTTTTGTGAATAGAAATGGGCTTGCTCTTTTGTGGGTGCTTGCATGCCCCCCCCCCGCTGTCCTTTCACACCTACCTAGTCTTCCCTTAACCCATCACCTTTAGTAGTAAGTATTCTCCATTTTTCCAGCCACTTCTTGCTGTCCCTCCCATATTTACTACTACAAGGTATACTTACATGTGCAGAGTCACCAGTTGGAGCAGAGATCTCCACTCAGAAAACGATAGGAAAGGCAGAGGTGGAACCTCTGCATGCAGGGTTGTGATTAGCATTTTGTAATATGTTAGTAGTACTATTGTAGTACTATTAAGCATACTACTAAATGCAGTTTGAAAATAGTCCCCTAGTGTGGAGTGCAACTGATTTGAATAAGAAGGATCTGAAGTCTTTCTTTTCCATTACTGCTATAGATGGCTCCATAGAATTACAAACACATTTTTGATACCTTCACACCTTTCCATTTGTGAGTTCCTTTTTAGCCGTCAGTCTTCTTGGCCACCCTTTCTTCCAGCAATGAGCTGGCAGCCTTGCAGAATATAGAAAGATCTTGGCGCACAGACTCGCCCAACTGCCACAGCTGAGACTGCCTCGTCGTCAGCTGCCAAATGAATGTCTGCCTGTGATGCACCACACATCGCAGAATGGACACTGGCCTGCACTGTTACTTTAGAGGCCTCCTGAGGTAAGTTAGGGTGCTGTAAGAGGATGAGAGGACCCGCAAGCCCAGAACCCACAACACATGATAGCAACTGCATCTGAGGAATGAAAGAATTCTGTTGCATTAAGTCCTGGCATATACTTGTTATCTTTCTATCATCATTTTTGGGCTTGTGAACTTAAGCTTTTGAGCAATACCATTGGCCTTTCCCCTGTCGGTGTTCTAGATATGCATCTCATTTTGCCCAAAGTCACGATCATTTAGGGCCACTAAATCACCGGCCCTTCTTTAGGTGTTGTTTTGCTTGGCCTGTTAGTCAATTAACCTTAGATACTGCCAGTGCTCTGTCTTTTGCCTTAATTAGCTTTCCACTACCCTAGTAGTACCTCCCACAAAAGATTCTCTTGAGCTTATATTACCTTTCTCCCCAAGGTATTGCCTAGTAGATAATCATCTAATAGGAACTTCTAGCTGCAGATTCCTTACCTTTGAATTTCCCAGGCACCAGACTAGATCTGGAAACCTTTGCGTGAGCAGTACGCGCCTCGTCAGGTGGCTTTGTTCGGGTTCCGCACGGCGTCGTTGGTGCCAGAAGTGACGTTACAGTCCCCTATATAGGCGCCACCCAGGCGCGCGGATGTCATTTCTTTTCTTTCTGCGCCAGTTAGCGCTGATCCAGAGAAGAGCTACGCCTATGTCTCTTTTTGACAGACTTTTTTCGGCATTTTGTTGAATATTTTTTCTTGTGTCGAGAATGTCCTCTAGGAAGGTAGGGTTTAAGCCATGTGGCACCTGTCACCACGCCATGTCGGTTACCGACCGTCACCTTGTGTGCTTATGGTGTCTCGAACGTGACCATGACTCGAAGTCGTGCACGGACTGCCGGGCCATGACGCCGAAAGCTTTGTTGGAGCGGTCCCTAAATCTGCTTGCGGCCTGGCAGTCGACGCCATCTAGCGCAACTCCTAGGAGGTCTCAGTCCCGATCGAGACGAAGGTCGCGGGACCACTCCAGGAGCCCCAAGTCCTCTTCGTCGCACTTGAGGTCCACTCGAGGTCCTTGGGACACTCGGGGAAGAGGCACAAGAAGAAGTCTAAATGGCTTTGAGTTCACCTTGTTCGCCGAAAGCTGGCGAGACGAGTGGGGAACATCGACATTCCAGGCATGGTTCTGCAGTGCCGTTGCCAGGTCCGACTCTACTCCCCCCCTGTTTCCGTGAGCCAGAGCGACCCCCGCTCAAATAAAGGAGTTTTACGAGGCCATTCGCCAAGTATTTGAGCGTGCCAACCCCTCTAGAGCGCCTTCAGTCCCCATGGGGTTGGAGGAGACCCCCATCAGGTTTCGCGCCGACTGCTTCAGCTCTCATGGATCTGATCCTGAATTGGCGCTGGTCATGCCAATGCAACCTTCTTGGCGCCAGTCCCGACATCGATGATCCCGGCACCGCCGACGCCCACCAGTGGCGCCAGCCTCATTCTTTGCCCCGACAATTCGGATTCTGAATGGCGTTGGCAGTGCCCAGTAGCTCTAGGTCATTGGCTGAGTGTTCTGTGGACCATACTGGCATGGGGAAGAGTGGTAGGGGTCACTGGACCCTTTAGAACACCAGTTGTACACCCCTGGTGATACTCTGGACTGGTATGAGGAACTAGGAGAGGCCAGTGGACTGGACACCTCTCCAGATACTGGTTTGCTCTCTCCACCTACCATGGCTACGGAGGAGGGAGCATCTTATGCAATGGTGGTGAAGAGGGCAGCAGAGGTCCTTGACCTAGAACTTTTCTCTGTGACGGTCAAGACTAACCTCTTGACTGAAGTGCTTCAGCCTGGGGCTTCCTCATCCGAACCCCTATTGCCCTTTAATGATGCACTGACTGATGACCTTCTAGGAACTTGGTCCAAGCCTACCGCAGGGCCTCCTGTGAACAGGACAATTGCCCACCGTCATCAACCAGCCCCCAGTGATCCTAATTTTCTCAGCCAACACCTCACCCCTGAGATCTTGGTAGTCCAAGACTCGAATTCCCATGGTGCTTTCCCTGCCACTCCCCCGGATAGGGAATCCAAGAAGCTGGACACACTTGGGAAGAAGATGTATTCTTCCACCAGCCTGGCATTATTGTCGGTGAACACTGCATGCCTTTTGGGCTGTTACTCCCATACCCTATGGGAAACAGTTGCACAAGTGCTGCCACAGGTCCCAGAGGAGGCCCAGGCCATCCTCTCCCAAGCAGTGAAAGATGGGAGGGATGCACCAAAGTTCACCATTAGGTGTGGTCTGGAAATGACTGACTCACTGGGCAGAGCGGTTTCATCGACGGTGGCCTCACGGCGCCACGCCTGTCTGAGAACATCTGGCATTTCGGGGGATGTACAAGCCAACCTCCTGGACAAGCCCTTCGATGGGACTTGTCTCTTCGGAGAGAGGGCAGACCCGGCGCTGGAGAGCTTCAGGGACTCGCGGGCTATGGCCAAGTCCTTGGCCCTCGTAGTGACACCTCGACCCCAGTCTGCCTTGCACCCCTTTCGTAGCTAAGGAATAGGTGTGCCACCGCGCTTACCATAATACAGTCATAGTACTGCACAGGTTTCGCAAGTTGTGCGAGGACGTGGACACGGTGCATTCCGACCCCCTGGAAATGGTAGCCAGAAGTCGTCCGCGACTAACCCCCGGCAGCTGCAGTCTCTTAAGTCCTCCTAGTTTGGTTCTGCAAGACCATGGGTGCCCAGTTGGAGGGAGAATCCAACATCATCTCCTCCACTGGCAGTCCATAACATCGAACAAATGGGTCTTGCAGATGGTTCGGAGGGGTTACTCCCTCCCTTTCCAATATTCCCTCCCCCTTTACCGCCATCTCAAGAGCACCTGGCAGAGGATCATCTGATCTTTCTCCGAGAGGAAGTTACAGGTCTTCTGGCCAAGGGGGCTATAGAAAGGGTTCCGATATCAGAAGTAGGCAGTGGTTGTTATTTAAGCTACTGTCTGATACACAAGAAGAACAAGGGTCTTCGTCCTCTTCTAGACCTCTGAACCGTCAATTTCTTCCTCAAAATTGATAAATTCAAGATGCTTACTTTGGCTCAGGTCTTGTCTGCCCTAGAACAAGGAGACTGGCTGGAAACTTTAGACTTGCAGGATGCGTATTTTCACATCCCCATCCTGACTGCCCACAGGCATTACCTGTGGTTCAAGGTAGACCACGAGCACTTTCAGTTCACTGTGCTACCCTTTGGCCTTACCACCTCCCCTCGGGTGTTCGCCAAAGTGATGGCAGTGGTCACAGCTCATCTGCGCAAGTTAGGGGTTTCAGTCTTCTCCTACCTCGACGACCGTCGTCTCCCACCTCCATTCTATGGCAGACCTCCTGCATTTGCTGGGGTTCTGTATAAATGTGCCGAAGTCACACCCAACTCCTTTTCAGATGCTCCCTTTCATCTGAGCTGTTCTGAACACAGTGCAGTTTCGGGCTTATCCTCCCGAGTAGCAAGTTGAGGATATTCAGATTATGAGCCCGATGTTTCAGCCTCTATCCTAGATTTCAGTGAGAATGACTGAGGCTGCTGGGTCTCATGGCCTCCTGCATCCTGGTGGCAAACATGCCAAATGGCATACACAGGCTCTGCAGTGGGACCTGAAGTTCCAGTGGGTGCAGCATCTGGGGAATCTTTTCAACTTTGTCCAGATATCAAAGGGAACTGCAAAAGACCTGCAATGGTGACTTAAGAACCACGATTGGGTCAAAGGCAGTCTCCTCTCCCTTCCCCAACCAGACCTGACGGTAGTGACGTATGCGTCACTCCTGGGATGGGGCGGCCATACGGGAGGGGTGGAGATCAGAGGACTCTGGTATCCAGCAGAATCTGGACTACATATCAACCTGCTGGATCTCCGGGCGATCCAACTAGCATTGAAAGCATTTCTTCCCTCCATCAAGGGGAAGTTAGTGCAAGTGTTTAAGGACAACACTACCACCATGTGGTACTGTAACAAGCAGGGTGAGATGGGATTGTGGACTCTTTGTCAAGAGGCCCTGTGTCTCTGGACATGGCTGGAATAGCAAGGCATAACCCTGGTGGTTTAACACCTGGCAGGTTCTCTGAACGCCAGGGCGGATGAACTCAGCTATCGACGCCTAGCGGATCACGAGTGGTGTCTTCATTCGGAGGTGGCACAAGGACTCTTTCAGCAGTGGGGAGAGTTGGTTAAATCTGTTTGCCTCCAAAGAGAACGCGCAATGTCAGCAGTATTGTGTGTTGCAGTTTCCAAGGCGGCTATCGCTCGGAGGCGCTATTCTTTGCGATTGGAGCACAGGCCCCCTGTACGCTTCTTGCCCATACCGTTTCTGCCCAGAGTTTCCAAGAAGATCAAAAACGACTGGGCCCAAGTCACTCTTGTGGCTCTGGACTGGGCAAGGAGAATTTGGTATCCCGAGCTTCTTCAAATGAGCATCAATCCTCTGATCAGGCTGCCCCTTTGGGAGGATCTTCTGTCGCAGCAGCAGGGGAGGGTCTGCCACTTGAACCTGTCAACTCTCGTCTCCTTGCGTGGAGATTGAGCGGCGACAGTTAATGGATTTAGACCTTTCTCCCGAAGTCTGTAAAGTTATCTTGGTGTCCAGGCAGCCCTCCACCAAAACGATATATGCCTGCCGTTGACAAAAATTTGTAAAATATTGTACAGAAAAGTCTCCTGACTCTCTTTCTGCCTCTCTTTCTGATTCTCTTCTCTTCATTCTTACCCTTGCCCAGCAGGGCTCTGTTCTGGGCACTCTCAAGGGTTATCTCTCTGCTCTGCCCACTTTCCAATGGCTGCCTGGCCAACCCTCTTTATTTAAGTCCCCAATTGTACATAGGTTTCTGAAAGGGCTTGCACATATGTTTCCCCCTTTGCCCCGTCATCATTCCTAAGTGGGATCTAACCTGGTTCTCACTTACCTAATGTGCACTCCTTTTGAGCCGCGACACAATTGTCCCCTCCGGCTACTTACCATCAAGACAGCTTTTCTAGTGGCAATAACATCTGCCCTGAGGGTAAGTGAGCTGCAGGGTTTATCATCCAAGCCTTCCTATCTTATGGTGGACAAGGTGGTGCTTTGCTCCCGGGCCTCTTTCCTACCTAAAGTGGTGATGTCATTCCATTTGGGACAATCTGTCACCCTGCCCACCTTTTATACTCCTTCGCATCCCTCTAAAGAGGAGGAGCGACTCCACCATCTGGACCCAAAAAAAGCATTTTCGTTCTACCTTGACCGCACAGAAGAGTTCTGGGTGGACGACCAACTCTTCGTGGGCTATGTAAGAGCTAAAAAACTGCCCCTGGCAGTTCAGAAATGGATCATTTTGCGCTGGATCATTCTCTATCAAGGTCTGCTACGCCCTGGCTGAAAAGCAGCCTCCTGAGGGCTTAGTAGCCCATTCCACCAGAGGAAAAGCTGCAACCACAGCACTAATTTGTGTGGTTCCAGTCCTGGACATCTGCCGGGCAGCAACGTGGGCGTTCCTTCAAATGTTTGCTAAACACTACTGCGTGGACAGTCGGGTCCGCAGGGACGGTTATTTCGCCCATTCGGTCATGCAGGACTTCTTAGTATAATCAGTTTTTCCGCAGCCCACCTCCAGGATGGTATGGTTTGGGTATTTAGTTAAAGGTAAGGCATCTGTTGCTAAAAGTCTCTATCAGAAAAACAAGTTACTTACATTCAGTAACACATTATCTAGTAGAGACAATATCTAGCTGCAGATTCCTTACAGACCCACCCATGCCTCCCTGCTCTGCGGACACATTTCTAGGGCTAGGGTTGGTCCCCTTTCAGGACCCTAGTTTGGACACACACTAGTCAGTTCAATTCATAGCTCTGCGCTCCTGACGCATAAAGTCGTGAAAAGTAACTGACGTCCACGCAACTGGGTGGCGCCTATATAGGTGACGGCGACGCCACTTCCGATGCCGACAATACCGTACAAAGCTACCCGACTCCACGTAGGAGTACTACTCACGCAAAAGTCTTCGGATCCAGTCTGACATCTGGGAAAGGTAAGGAATCTACAGCTAGATATTGTCTATACCAGATAGTGTGTCACCGAAAGTAAGTAACTTGTTCTTTGAGACTCACAGTTGCCATTCTAAATCATTTTCATAATGTAGGTTTACTTAGCTGTGCTAGCTAAAATGGTCTGCCTAGTTTGTTCTTATGTCACTACAGCACTAGTGCTCACTGTCCTGTGTCTGAATACATGCATCAATTTTTACTTTTAACCCTGCCTAGGTTTTTTAATGCCTCAAGGTCCAACTCGTAGCTAGTGGGGCCTTATCCTCTGATATCCTCATGACCAGTACAAGCACGTTTTTTATTGATTTCCTACAGGATGATTCTACTTCCAAACAGGCCATGCAAAGTGGGCTAGACAGAGCTGGTGCTTTCATTAGGTCTGTGTACTCTAGTGTAATTCCCTTAAGCACATGTGTGAGAACTACCAGTGTTTTTTGTGCTGTACAAAACCCAGCTACTTTATGCATTTGACACAGTGGATCATGTGATTCTGATCAATCAAAGCAGGAGGTTTGGAAGGGGCTGCCCTACATTGGATAAAATCCTTCCTTAAAGACCGCACCCAATCTGTCCATCTCCCTCCCTATTGGTCAACTAAAGTTCTTCTGAACTGTGGAGTACCACAGGGATCTTCTCTATCCTCCCATCTCTTCAATCTTTAAATCCGCCCCTTGATAAACATGCTCCAGCAGAAAAAGGCAAAAATATATAATTACGCTGATGACATGCAGCTGATCTTCACCATTGATGATACTTCAAACTCAAATGAGTTCTTCCAGAACACCATACAATATATCAGAGATTAGCAATCAGCTAAAACTCAACTCTGATAAGACAGAGATTGTCATAACGAACAACAAGATAAGCCATTGGAACCCCGCTTACTGGCCAACAGTGATGGGCTCTCCTCCCACACCCAAGACATCTGTGAAAAGCCTAGGCATCCAAATTGATGAGAACCTGTCCATGAAAACCCAGATAAGCACTGTAACGTCATCATGCTTCTTTCAATTAAGGAAAATTAAGAAAATCTGGAAATTCTTCTCTACGGAAGTAACTATCCAAATTATCATTACATTAGTCATATCTAGAATTGACTAAGCAAACAACCTCTACCTAGGACATCCTAAAGGTCTCAATCACAGACTTCAAGTGGCGCAAAATCAAGCAGCAACAATCATCTTCCAACAACCAAGACACTGCCACACCAAGCCACTGACGAAGAAGCTACACTGGCTCCCAGTGACTCAACGGTCCATATTCAAAACAGAATGTATCATCTTTAAATCACTCCACAACAAAAGCTCAAGATACATATCTGAAAGAATGCAGAGCTACACCCAGAAACGCAATCTCAGGTCAGCCCAAATGAACCTCTTAATGGTACCGAGATTCAAACATAAAAGGTTGGGAGGAACCAGATTCTCAGTCCTGGGTCTCCAGGTCTGGAATGCACTCCCAACCGCAATCAGACTAGTAGAAAACTACGTGTGCTTTAGGAGGATGCCCGAAACGTGGCTATTCTCCCAAGCTTACAGCTAATTCCTGGCCAGATGGTGGCCTCTTTACCCACCACCAAGAAACCTGTCGATGAACGTGCACCTTATAAAATGGATATAACATAACATGTACCCATATATGGACCACTCCTGTTTGATGAAAGAGCAAATACTTCACTTGAGAGATGTAAAGAAAAGTACATGTGACCGCTTGGGTGCTAGACTTAGCCTCTCAGAAAATTAGAACAAACATATCGAACATGTAGGGACAATAACACCACTTGGTGAAACAGCGCCCCCGCTACTACATCCTTAGCAGCAGTCTTTTTGGGCTTAGTGATGCAGGAGTCGCACAACAGGTTGCCAAGCCCTATCTTCATTTTCCTCTTTGTACCTAATAATAACAAAACCTCTCTGGAGCTTTGTTATGCTGAAGCACACGACAGTAGTCCAAGGAAAACTGGTGATCCACATGCAGAATTGAACTCGCATCGGTCCAGTCCTGGACTACTTCTGGCCAATGTATCCTGTAATATTTATGTATTGCTTAGTATTACTTATTGTTCTGAGAGAAACTTCCCACCTTTTCCCTCTCAACCCCTCCTTTCTCCATACAAACCTTTTGTTGCTAAAGATCACCCCTCTTTTGGAGAAAAAGCTGATTGCTTTGGACTCCTTTTCAGACATAGGAGTGGGTGTTACTACAGATACTTCCTCACTCCCCAAAAAGGGTTTTGCCAACTCCTAGCTCTAAGATTCAGCCTCAGATCTCTGAGGAAGGACAGGTTCAAAATGTTTACTGTCCTTCAGTTCCTTCAAGCATTGCAAGAGCAGGATGGTGTTTCTTTATCTTCAAGATACACGATATATGGGCAACTAAGGTATGCCCAACTGCACCACCCAAACAGTTCTCTACACTACACATGTGTTGCCCACCTCCATGGGTCAACTGCCCAAGACCCCAATATCCAAAAGCAATTACATAAATGGAGAGGCAACAATATAGTGAATTCTGTCCTTCAATCATACTGTGATTCAGTTTAATTGTAGGAAACACTCCAAAGAGTTTGAGCCCGAGGCAAGGTACATTTCTTTATTTTTCTTCTGACAAGACATAAAACAGAGCAAAACAGCCAACAAGTTTCGCTCATACAGAAAAGAGCATCCTCAGGGCTTCAGCTAAAGTGGTTGAAATCCAGTTTGATCATTTCCATCAGACAATATCCCTGTCAAGCAAATATATGTGGAAGCAGCTTCACAGAGAATACGCTTCACATCTATCTGTGCTTTAACCATGTTCGATGTGCTAAATATCAGTACAACGATGCCTACTTCAACAATGTGATTGCTAGGAAGGTTGGGAATTATCTACGATTTCTGGTGGGGGACAGATACCATCTGTTTGCAGTTCTACCCTTCTGGTTGGCCTCAGCACCCAGAGTTCACCAAAGTGATTGCATTTGTAGTGGTGCATCTGAATTATCAAGGCTACTTCATGTACCCCTTTCTGGTCAACTAACTGTTGACAGCATCCATGCTTGTGTCCTGTAGTTCCTACCAATCCGTAGGACCTGCGCATTGTTCGGACAACATAAACATAAATGGGATTGGTGTCCAGACTGATTGCAGACACCCCCGCAGGATATGTTGGCCTATAGACTGGCTAGCTCACAGTGCCACCGTAAGCCCCCCAAACCTACCAGGGAGGGAATGGTTTCTGGCAACCGCTTAACATGACAACCCTGATTCCTCAGGGATCGTGGAAACAGTACAGAACCTTTCGCTCAGTCACTTGTGCTCACTTATTCTCAGAGAAGTATACAGAGAATACACAGTGGGACGTTTTCAATAATTTTTATTGAACCAACGTTATTCTTGCATAAAATATGTGTGCTTCAATGATTAGTAGACAGAAGCAGATAAAGGTGATTGCATGCACCAAAAGCGAAAAGAGTAGATATAGCTCTACCATGGTGCTGAACAATTGTATATATGCAGGCATATAAACAAGGCAGTAATCTAGCGTACTCCTATTATGCGGACCCTACTCTAAGTGTACATAGAGTGTGTGTAGGTGTAGAGCTTTCCAGGGTGGCTAAAGAAATGCATTCATCAGCAGTGGAAGACGCTGGGGACAACAATACCCATGGGCGGTTAATGGGTCCAGCAGTACATCAATGTACAATGGCGCAAACAATTGTGATCCTAGGCATATGTCCAGTACGCATTTGTGGCCGCAAAGCAGGCAGTAGAATACAGGTTGTATGCAGTTAAGCCAAACAGGCCTGAAGGACAAGAACCAATGCTCGTCCAGTTCTCAAAGTCGAAGTGTGCCAAACGTGTGAACCATGTGCTCACGGCATCTTAGCACAAGTAGTGCTGTAGCCATTCCGAATCGAACTGGGATGTCCATTGTGGAGCAGAAAAATTCAAATCAGGATTCCCGCCAAAAGTAACAGGACAAGCGGGAGCCCTCCACTAACGCTTTCCAGCATGGAGTGTATAAATTCTGGAATAACTCCAAAGATTGTCTGAAAGGTGCTAACCAGTCCAGAACTGATACATTTTAAAAAGTGCACTATAACCCTTGTATCCGAAATACTAAAGATACAATGGACTAGCTCCCCAAAATGCTGCGGGAAGTTAGTTTGGAGTAGTGTCTGTATCTCAAACGAGGACCTTGCAACATGAAGATCAAACGTCTCTCTGGCTGAAGTTAAGGCCACATCTTGTTGAAAAAAGCATGGATTTCAGTCTGGTAAGGGAATCAAAGTGTATGTTGGAAACATTTATCGAAGGCCACAGCGTTGCCTCCCTAGTTTTGCGGACAGGTGGAAACAGTACTTGTGTACAACAAGTGACTAAGGAATGAACCGTCACCAGATAAATGATGCCCGCTTCCATTCCAGAGCAACCTTGATCATTCAGCATCAAATAGCTCCCATTGGAGAGTAGTTTGAAAGCCAGACGTATCACGGCAGCTGGGGAACCCTTCAGATAACAAGACAAGTTTGCAAAAGAAGCATTACATGTCCCATGAAGAGAAATGTCCCTGCAAACCAAGGAACCACTCAAAGCGTCTTCACAGACGGAACCACTAAGGAAAACCTCTGTGTCCCCTTTCCTGCATCTAAACCTGAAGGTAATTCCCAATACTCATGCACATAACCTCCTCCTAGTGCTTTATATCTGCCTACCTGTTGGTATTGGAGGCAATATTGGATTTGGAAGGTCGTGACCAGTAGGGTGATATAACCATGGATAATCCAGTCTGTGAATGGTGTCTCAGCCACGGTAAAAGGTAATTGGTCTAATTTTTCAATGTGCAGCATGGTGTAGTTTGCATCTCTGCGTGCCATAATTATTTGCCTTTCTGACAGATCATATTCAGAAAACAGGCCGGTAGTGTTGATGTAACGACGCAGCACATGGCCACAATGTAGTGTTTGTAACGTCCATCTCAGTATTACAATTAATCTTAATTGCGACTTTCCATGTTGTAAAATAGAATTATGTCTATTGCAGAAGACATAATGTTGCCCAGCGAATAAATTCTGGATGATAATGTGGTCATACCGTTGTCCCCCACAGCCAAAGCCTTTTCCATATTAACCCTGCCGATCTTGCGCAATCTCTCTGCAGCTTCCTGCTGAAAAATCTTTCATAGTGCATTGTATATACCATACATGAAGCGCTTATGGCGTGGGTTTCTGGGACCTTGTAAAAAATCCCTGAGAACCTGGTCATCAGTAGAAAGGGACAAGTGTTGTTTCTCCTGGGAAAGTGTTAAGGTCTTTAGCCAATCTAGGCATAACTTCCCAACACTATATGATATCGCCACCCCTGCGTGTTCTGATTGTGCATAGCGTAGGTCAGGCCTGTTGATCTTAAACCCTCCTGTATTACCCAGGAATCTAGACTGACATTTATCTGTGTCTAAAGGCCAAACCAACCAAACCTGCTGATCGGGTCTGATGTATTGTATGATCCATTGCAGAGCATGGCATCTAGTTTATCCTCGCTGTGTTTTGTGTATTGTTGCCAATGTTGAAAACGTGCAAATGTGGGAATGCGAGGTGTGTTCAAATCTTTTGCCTTAGCTAAACCAAGACAGGAAGTTTGTTGCACTGTTTTATTCAGGAAAATCATTTGATGTAGTATAAGGCATGCTCTAAGTAAGGCCTCTTGTCCCTGAACCTGCCAGTCTCTTGTTCCCCATATATACTTTGTGTCTTTCCAAAAATCGAAACCCTGTACAGACAGTTGAGAAATAAAGGAGGCAGAGTAAATCAGCTTGGTGTTTGGGAGCATATTTTGCTTTGCAGGTATAGGTAGAAACCTATAGTAATAAGAGGCTGGGTCAGATGTGTCAAAACCTGAAAAATATACAAACTTTTGTGCAAATGTTTTTGAACTACCTTTCGGCGGTGTTGAGCAATGTTCCCATTGGGTGTAATTGTAAACAGCACATGGGATACTAGCTTTGTGTAAAAATGCTGACCATAATGGTGATAACAGAACATGTCGCAAAAGTTAGATGTACCATCATACAAGTCATCATTAGAAAATGCAGCTGATTGCTCTAAATCTGAAAGCAAATTATTTACAGTTTCAATGTCCCAATCATCAGAGAAAGTACTAGATTTTTAATCAAATATGGAATTTGCAAAAGTTCAGTAGGACCATACACATCATACGAAACCCTGCCCCATACAATTCCTTCAGGAACTGGAACCGCTGTAATGTTCACCAGGGACAAGTCTCTTGGTTCACGGTGTGATGATGCATGTGGTTTTAGAACCAAATACATGTGTTGGACTGCAGAGCGTTCTGGGAGATAGTGTCCATTCAGAAGTAGAAAAAAGACAGTTACCATACCAATCCAAAGTACCAGGAAAAGTAAGCCAATTGTAATCCTTAGATGTATCCAGGGAACAATGAAGTAAGCAAGTCATTTTCAGCCAAAGATAGAATACATACACTCGAAGCTTGAAAGAAAGAGGCGGTGTCGGCAGGTCACTTGGATCTTATGAAAAATCTTCATAATGCATGAAGTAGCCAGACGCCGTCCGGTCTATTCTTGGCAGCTCAGCAGATTTTGTAGAACTGGGAGATGATTCGATCTGTGGCATGTTGACATAGACGTCAATTTTTCAAATTGGAATTTCTGTACTTGACTGTACAGTTGTAGTTGTTTCAATAGGGAGAAGCATCATCTAATTTTCGTTGACAGCGTCTCTTTCAGTCATTATTAAAGCTTACATCTGAACTTCCTATACGGTAGCAAGAGGAGTGCAGCAGCTACCCAGGAGCCCACATGGCCTACTGTTGAGAATCTGCCACATAATGTGGTTTGATCAGATCAATTGAGACAAACCTTTTGTCTCGATGGCCAGCAAGAGGCAGAAGAAGGACAGTTCTTGTTCCTTCAACAGCTAGGACAGGTACAGGCGCTCTGTAAGATGGCACAAATTCATTCTTGTCCACTATGTTCTCTCTGACCAGGTCCCCAATCTCCGGGATCCAAGCAGGTCTTGCTTTTACAGTCTTCACTTCCCCAGTGGCGGTGCGTTTTACTTGGACCTCGCTTCTCGAAGCTGCAAATTCTTTTAGGTTCTGTAAAACATCCAAACGATCATTGAGGCCAAATGGGGTTTCAGCCGCCACTGAGCTGACACTATCTGGGTCGGGTACCCACATTCTTACCCCAAACAGGAGCTCATAAGGTGTACGTCCCACCAGGGATTTTCTTGGCATGTTGTTTAGTGCCCTCTAGACCCCATATAGATGATTGACCCAACTGCCACCCAAGCCGAATACCCTTGCTGTTAAGGACTGTTTTAAGTCACATTTTTTCCTCTCGACCACCGAATTTCCCACAGGATGATCGGGGGAGGAGTACTGCAAGGCCCCACCCAAACTTCCTATGGCTTCTTTGTAAGCTTGAGAGCTAAACGCCGGGCCCTGGTTGGAATGCAGTGTGCCAATTGCGTATGTCCCGATAAAGACTCGCAAATCCTTTACAACAGTTCACGCATCAGCCGAGCGCTGGGGCCAAACCCACAGGAATTTAGAACATGAATCCACTGTCACCAAGATGTACTTGTAAGCCCCGTCAGAGTGTAAGGGGCCTCAGTGATCCAAATAGACACATGCAAGAGGTTTGTCTGAGATCAATTAAGGTGTTTGTGATGGACGTGCTACAGTGGATCCCTTCATCTGCTGGCAGATGTCGAATTTGAGGACAAGGTCATTGGTCTGTTTAGTTAGACCTGACCACCAATAGCGCTGCTTTAGTAGTGAAACTGTAACAGTGATCCCTACATGTGCGGAACCCAGACCCTCATGTGCAGCTAGTATTAATCTCAATCTGCGATCAGTGTTTGGTATTACTCTATCCCCCACTCCTGGAATTTGAGCATACAGAATGTTTTGCGCATCTAACTTGTATGAGTACTTGAGTGGAAAGCCTTTCGGCTGTGATGAGCTGTTGCTTGTGGCATTGACAGCTATCATAGTTGCTCTGTCTATTCTTGTGCTAGAGCGTGTTATTGCAGCAAAAGCAGAAGTACGAACTGTCAATTGGCAGCTTCATCCACCAGTGAATTCCCTTCAACGTCAACGCCAACACGTTGATGACTCAATGTATGAATAACATGAGCCCATGGCAGGCATTCTTTCAGATTTGACACTTGTTCCCAAAGCATCTTGTGCTTTACTGTGCAACCTTTGGAATTCCTAAATCCATTCTGCCCCCAATAATGTAGATATTCGTTATATGACTGGACGCAGTAAAATAAATCTCACATTATGAATGTGGGTAATTTGTGATCTGTGTTTTGTAGCACCAGTATTAGGGCTTTTAGTTCTGCCAGCAGCGCCGTACAGTCTCCTAGAGACTGTGTGTGTGTTTTTCCAGGAAGAACCTTTCCATCCTGGGTGCGCCCTTTTACAATTGCGCATGCCGCAGAATATTGCTGTTTCATTCCTACGGCCGGTAGGCAGATCCATCAGTATAAATGATACATTCATATCAATCTAAAGCCATTATTTCATTTGGCAGATGATATTCTTGTTCGTCCTGGAGTAATGCTTGTGTTTGTAATGTAGAATCAAATCTGTAATCTACATGTATTGCAGTGAGAGAGTTAGCCCATTGAATCCATCGCGGATGCATTGCTTTAGCATTCGGAATGCTTGACTTCGTAACGGACTCCAAGATCGGTACTGGGGTTACGACAATTATGCGTTTCCCCTGCGCTAGCACTCTCTGTCTCTCTCACTACAGCAGTCTGTACTGCTGTGAGTATTTTTTAAGTTGGTGCAAAACTCATTTCAGCGTACAAATGTGATTTGTATGCAATAGGTACTGTATCGCTTTCATTGAAAGTGATGTAGGTGTACCCGGTAGGTCCAGCGACTACGCGGATCACAAGTTTAGTTGTGTTAATACATGTGTGTAAATGCCTTGAAGCTAACATGTCAGCTTGTATGGAACGTAAAATATCAGTATGTTCCTGTGTCCAATGTTGCTCTGAAAAATCAGGTCTAATTAAATCGTAGAAAGATTTTACCCTTTCTGCGCAATCCAAAATGTATGTCCTGCCAAAATTCAAGAATCCTAAAATGAATTGTAGTCTTTTCAGAGTCGTTGGAGGTTGCAGCAGTGCACATTTTTCTAAAAAATGTGTTACCAGGCTTTTGCCTTCACTGTGTCAACTCGTACCCTAGAAATAGGACACTGAGCTGGGCAATTTTTGATTTTTTAAAATTGAATTTTTAACCTAGATGAGCAAACCCAAGGAATATGTGGTTCACTCTGGACAAGTGTTCCATTAGTTCATCGTCCGTCAGATAGATATCTTCTACATAGGACAATGCCCCCTTGGCTGTTCTTATACCCCTGGGGTAATCGACAAAATTGGCATTGAGAGCCTAACGCTGAAAACGCGGTCAAATATCTGCTACCAGGCACTATATTTTAGCAGAAAAATCCATTTGAGATGCCCAGTGTTGTTTTGTATTTCTTCCGCACGAAGTTATTCATTAGTGTGACACTGTGTGCATTCTGTACTGCAAATATGCGTGTGGATGCGTTTAAATGTCTATAATCCAATACTAGACAATATGAATTATCGGGTTTCATTATGGGAAACGAGGAATTATTCATAGGTGAGGTGCAATTCTCTAGAACACCCTGGTATTCAAGTTGATCTAAGATCTCCCTGACTTGTTTCTTTGCTTCATGTTTAATCAGGTATTGTCTCTGTGGTAGAAGAATTGATTTTAATGGGATTTCGTGATGAGATGACTCATCATTCCACCCAACACGATTGCGGTAGAGTGCAGGAGCTAACGCCTACTCCTGTATGTATGAATTTTTGACTGATTCTAGTAAGAGGTTGGAAAAAACAGGCAAAATGACTTCTCCCATTGGGCAATCCATTACGAACTCAGGTGGCCAATCCTTTTCGGTCAAAAGAATGTCGTAACCATAGGTCAAGTTCTCCCAAAAGAGACCCCTCAGTTTCCTGGATATGTCCCCCTCCATTTGGAGCGTTATTTCGTATAAACAATGTGGGACACCTACCTTTGTATCAGTTGTTTCCACTGTGGTATGTTCAGTCAGCGCTCCTACCCCCAGAAAGTCCATCAGGTTCTGACGAGCTATGGTGACTTCGGCCGCGCTGTCTAGCATCGTCACTGCCCATTCCCCGTCCAGAAGCAGAGTCCCCAGTAGTCTGGGCATTTCTGATTTTTATCCCTGCTACTTTTTAAATTGAGATTTAGAATTTTATCTTCCTATTTAATGATGTAATCTGAAGTGCGATGTGTATTCCTTTTTTGTCTTGACTCGCTCTTCCGATCTGTGTTCTGACCATCTGTCTCTCTCCGACCGTTTTTTGGATTGATCCTGAAAGGAACGAGAGGGACATGTATCAGTATCCTGATACCTATCAGGTTTTTTAATATTGTCATGTTTGCGCAAATTATATCTCCAGTCAGTGTGTTCCTGTTGAGGAGACCCACCCCGTGACTGTATTTTATATGGTCTATTTTTTTGTTTATTATCCCATTTCTTCTTTGAAGAATTGGGTGCTTGCTAAGAGTTATCCTTTTCAGAACTTCTCTTAATTATTGGTTTCTCAGGTTTTGCTCCCAGATTATCTCTGCCTAAAGAGGCATATGTTTCTTCGATAATCTTGGGTAATTTGCGCTCCTGCTGTGCGGGAGTGAATTCCCTCCGGCGTTGGCGAATAGCCACTGCTGCTGCCTCCCCTTTTATGTTACTCAACATAATGGTAGATACCTGGGCAAAATTTCCCATTAGTTTCATTCCCAGATCTAAGGCAGACTCTGCCCTGTACTCATTCTGAATCTGTTTCAGAACATCTGGTATGACTGCTATTGAAGGGGTGCCATGCGTTCTGGTGTATATGGCAGCAAAGACTGTATCCCAAATAGCACAATCTGCTAATTGGGGAGCCATCTCCATCGGCAAGTAGATTGTCAGTATTCTGTGTTTTTCCTGCGGGCCCGTATGGGGAAAAAGTGCTTCAAGCTGTGCTTTTTTTTGTGCTATCCAGAACGTGATTTGCTCCCGGCTGGTGGGAACCTTTCCCATAATTGCATGCAGTGTTTGTGGGCAAATACCGGTAGTAGCCATGTGTGGTTGTGTATCCTGAGCAGCCACCGCAGGTTGGACTGTTAATGTTCTCATTATGTATTGTGTTAGATTCCTGTAAATTTTTACTAAATCTCTCTATAAAGTTTGTGCATCCCTTCTGGCGTTAGGGCAGCAACGTCTGGATGCAGTGTGTATGATACTAAGACTGGCCAGGTTGCTCCTTCTCTACTGAGTGGACCGAGTCTCATGTGTTCTGTTGTATGGGGTAGGGCGCCTTTAAACCAACTAATGTGCTCTTGGTAAGTTAATGGGACTTCTAAGTCCACGTATGGAAAGTATTCTTCAGGTGTTTCATCTTCAATGTATTAATGAAATAAGCTTGTGTGCGCATCAGCAGGCGGGAATTAAACCCAAGAATAGAATACCTCTGTTCTGAATGCTTTGTTTGCCTCTACCACGAAGGTAACCTCTCCACCCGTCGCCAGGTGTCCATGTTGTAATAGTTTCATAGTAACTGCCTGTCTGCAATTTTCTGAAATATTTAGTCCTACTAAGTGTTCTCCAATGTCATCATCTTGTTCCGTCATTGTCACAGTAGTATTATTGTATTCAATTTTATAGAGATATGGTATGCACAAGGCAGGAACCTTTTTGATCCTCCAAGTTTGATTATCCTACAGCCAATACATGGGGTAAACCTACTCAGCTGAGGCGGATTTGTTTCCCTTCCCACTACTTACGTCTCCGGTTTTAATGTGAGTCTGGGTCTCTGAAAAAGCACAACCGAACTACTCAGAATTGACCATTAAATAAGTGCCTAACCAACGTTGGCGGTGCCATGTCGTGTAGTTCCTACCAATTTGTAGGGCTTGCGCATTGTTCGGACAACGGCTTGGTGTCCAGACTGATTCCAGACACCTGTACAGGCAGGATATGTTGGCCTATAGACCAGCTAGCTCACAGTGCTGCAGTGTGTCCCCCAAACCTACCAGGGAGCGAATGGTTTCTAGCAACCACTGAACATGACAACCCTGATTCCTCAGGAATCGTGGAAACAGTACAGAACCTTTCGCTCAGTCACTCATGCTCACTTATTCTCAGAGAAGTATACAGAGAATACACAGTGGGACGTTTTCAATAATATTTATTGAACGAACGAGAGAGGAGTTGGCCTAACGGCTAGGGCGGTCGACCTCGAATCTGGGGAACTGGGTTCGAGTTTCGGCAATGACGCTGAACATCCTGTGATTCTGGGCAAATCACTTAATCTCCCCGTGCCTAACAAAAAAAATGAATGTGCCCTCATGTAACGCAACTGGTGCTATGTAAAGCGCTCTGATACCCGAATCGGGTAAAGTTCGCGCTATATAAAACTCCCTAAAAAAAAAAAAAAAACCTCTCCACCCATCGCCAGGTGTCCATGTTGTAATAGTTTCAAAGTAACTGCCTGTCTGCAATTTTCTGAAATAGTTAGTCCTACTAAGTGTTCTCCAGTGTCATCATCTTGTTCCGTCATTGTCACAGTAGTATTATTGTATTAAATTTTATAGAGATATGGTATGCACAAGGCAGGAACCTTTTTGATCCTCCAAGTTTGATTATCCTACAGCCAATACATAGGGTAAACCTACTCAGCTGAGGCGGATTTGTTTCCCTTCCCACTACTTACGTCTCCGGTTTTAATGTGAGTAGGGGTCTCTGAAAAAGCACGACCGAACTACTCAGAATTAACCATTAAATAAGTGCCTAACCAACGTTGGCGGTGCCATGTCGTGTAGTTCCTACCAATTCGTAGGACTTGCGCATTGTTCGGACAACGGCTTGGTGTCCAGACTGATTCCAGACACCTGCGCAGGCAGGATGTGTTGGCCTATAGACCAGCTAGCTCACAGTGCCGCAGTGTGTCCCCCAAACCTACCAGGGAGCGAATGGTTTCTAGCAACCACTGAACATGACAACCCTGATTCCTCAGGAATCGTGGAAACAGTACAGAACCTTTCGCTCAGTCACTCATGCTCACTTATTCTCAGAGAAGTATACAGAGAATACACAGTGGGACGTTTTCAATAATATTTATTAAACCAACGAGAGAGGAGTTGGCCTAACGGCTAGGGCGGTCGACCTCGAATCTGGGGAACGGGGTTCGAGTCTCGGCAATGACGCTGAACATCCTGTGATTCTGGGCAAATCACTTAATCTCCCCGTGCCTAACAAAAAAAATGAATGTGCCCTCATGTAACGCAACTGGTGCTATGTAAAGCGCTCTGATACCCGAATCGGGTCAAGTTCGCGCTATATAAAACTCCCTAAATAATTTTTTTTTTTTAATTCTTCCATAAAATACGTGTGCTGCAATGATTAGTAGACAGAAGCAGATAAAGGTGATTACAGGCACCAAAAGCGAAAAGAGTAGATATAGCTCTACCATGATGCAGACAATTGTACATATGCAGGTGTTAGAAATGGGGGTCTCTAGTTGGCAGAGGTAGGTACCTTTGTCCAAATAGGGACCCTTGCTTCTAGTCAGGGTAAGGGGGATGCACTTCTAAAATAACCCCTGCTCACCCCCTTGGTAGCTTGGCACGAGCAGACAGGCTTATCTCAGATGCAGTGTGTAAAGCATTTGTGAACACATAGAGTAATACAGTGAAAATACTACAAATGGACACCACACCAGTTTAGAAAAATAAGTAATCTTTATCTAAACCAGAACAAGGCCAAACGACAAAAATCTACAGTACAGTAATAAAAATATGACTTTCAGATGGTAGAAATAGTTCAGTTCAAAGCAAATTGCAGATGCAACACTTTTCTCACAAAGTACCTGGGATGCGTCACGCAAACAAACAAAATGGGCCGCAGGGAAGGTGATGCGCCGGTTCCTTACACTCAGGGAAGGTGATGCGTCGGCTCCTTGCTTCGGGGAGGTTATGCGTTGGTTCCTTACTGCAGCGCAGAGGAGGTGATGCGTCGGTTCCTTACTGAAGAGGAGGTGATGCGTTGGTTTCTTACTGCGTGGGGAGGTGATGCGTCGCTTTCTTACTGCGTCCCCCAATGATGCGACAGACTTGGCGCCTCGATGCGACGATCCGGGACGATGTGTGAACTCGTGCAGCAGCACAGCAGGTCTTGCGTCGATCTCAGTGCGATGATCTCGGAATTCAGAGATCGGTGCACTCAATGGGGCGTGCAGCGATTTCTCGAGCTTTGGCAGGCGCTGTAACGGTTTCTTCGCCGATGCGTCGGAAACAGGTGCGGATGCGTCTCACTTCTTAGAAGTTGCGTGGTTTTTCCATCTACCAGCGGAAAACAGTCTCTAGAGGTCCAGAACAGCAGCAGGCACCTCTTGGCAGGTTAGAATTCCCAGCAAGGAAATTCAGGGGAGCTGGAGGTGAAGTCTTTGTGTCCCTGAGACTTCAGAACAGGAGGCAAGCTCAGTTTCAAGCCCTTGGAGATCTTCTTTCAAGCAGGTGACAAAGCAAACAGCAAAGTCCTTTTCTCCTTTCCTTGGCAGCAAGCAGCCACTGCAGGCCAACCCCAGACAGCAAACAGCTCAGGGGCAGTATTACTCCTCAGCTTCTCCGGCTCTTCTCTTTGGCAAAGGTTCCTCTTGATTCCCAGAAGTGATCTAAAAGTCTGGGGTCTGGGCCCCTCTTTTTATACACACAAATCCTTTGTTCTCTGAAGGCAGAGAGTGTCTGTACCCAGCCAAAACCAGTTCTGTCCTCACTGGTGCAGCTTCCTGGCAGGAGGTGGAGACAGCATTGTTGAAGACAGACCAGGCCTATTCAGGTGAAAAGGAAATCTCCTCCCCCTACTCTAAATGCAGCCCAGGCCTATTCAGCCCAGCCCTGACTCATCAGACCTCTTGAGCCGCTGCCCCTCTCCAGCCCCTGTCATCTAAAAGCCAGACATGCAATACACAAACCTAGCAGAGGCACACTGGATGGTTAGGCAAGACAATACCTACTTTCTAAAAGTGGTATTTTCAAACCCAGAATGTAAAAATCACCCTCACTAAAAGATGCATTTTAACATTGAGTTCAGGCATACTAAACTTTATTTTCCTACCTTGTTCCTAGGGCCAGTTATGTTTATAAGATGTTATACAAACTCCCCATTCTGTCCTATGGGGACAGGTAGCCTTGCAATAGTGAAAAACGAAATTGGCAGTAATTCACAATCAGGACATGCCACACACACCAGGGCATGTCCTACCTTTCACATACACTGCACCCTGCCCCATGGGTACCTTGGGTCTATCTTAGGGGTGTCTGACATGTAAGAAAAGGGAAGGTTAGGGCCTGGCAAGTGGGTGCACTTGCCAAGTCGACATGGCAGTACTAGACTGCACACAGGCTCTGCAATGGCAGGTCAGAGTTTCATTTACAGGCTGCTTCTGTGGGTGGCACAAACAGTGCTGCAAGCCCACTAGCAGCATTTGATTTACAGGCCCCGGGCACACATGGTGCACTGTACCAGGGACTGACTAGTAAATCAATTAGCCAATCATGGAAACACCAATCCCTAACAGTAATTTACAAAGGGAGCACTTGCCCTTTGGCGCTGAACAGCAGTGGCAAAGTGCCCAAAGCATCTAGACCAGCAAAACTGAGTCCAACATATAGCAAAAACACAGGAGGCAAAGGCAAAAAATGCAGGGGAGACCCACGCCAATGGTGCCAGGTCTAACACGTGTCCCCTCCAGCTGAAATGTGGGGAGAGCTACCCGCCCTCTTGGGAGTTCTCTTCACTAAGGCGGAAAAATCTGGACAGACCATCATCATTGGTGTGTTCTGTACCAGGGCGGTGCTCCACCTAAAGTCCATCCCCTGTAGGGAAATGGACCACCTCAACAGCTTTGGATTCTCATCTGCATCAACCATCTGAGGGGCCTGTGGTCTGTCTGAACCCGGAAGTGAGTCCCAAACAAGTATGGCCTCAGTTTTCTCAGCGCCCAGACCACAGGAAATGCCTCACGCTCAATTGCACTCCACCTCTGTTCTCGTGGAAGTAACCTCCTACTAATGAAGGCTACAGGTTGGTCTAGGCCCTCATCATTTAGCTGTGAGAGCACTGCTCCCACACCATGCTCTGAAGCATCTGTCTGCACAATGAATTCCCTTGAGAAGTTGGGCGCCTGAAGCACGGGCGCCGTGCGCATGGCAGATTTCAGTGCATCAAAAGCCTTCTGGCAGGCGTCAGTCCAATTCACCTTCTTGGGCTGCTTCCTGGAAGTCAGCTCTGTCAAGGGGGCAACAATGGTGCCATACCGTTTGACAAATCTCCTGTAATACCCTGTGAGTCCTAAAAAGCCTCTCACCTCACTCTGGGTCTTGGGGGGGGTTCCCAAGCCAGAATGCTATCAATCTTAGGTTGTAGGGGCGCCACCTGGCCGCACCCTACCTGGTGTCCCAAGTACACCACGGAACCCTGCCCGATCTGGCACTTACTCACCTTGATCATGAGGCCTGCCCTCTGCAGAGCCTTCAACACTTCCCAGAGGTGGTGCAGATGTTCCTCCCAAGTGGCACTGAACACTGCGATGTCATCCAGGTAGGCGGCACTGAAATCCTCCAGTCCAGCCAACACCTGGTTGACCAACCTCTTAAAGGTGGCAGGGGCATTCTTCAACCCAAAGGGCATCATCCGGAATTGGTAGTGCCCCTCTGCCGTGGAGAATGCTGACCTCTCCTTTGCCCCATCAGTTAAGGCAATCTGCCAGTACCCAGATGTTAAGTCAAACGTACTGAGGTACCGGACAGCTCCCAACCGATCTATGAGCTCATCAGCTCTGGGGATGGGGTGCGCATCAGTCCTGGTGACCGAATTGAACCCTCGGTAGTCCACACAGAACCAGAGTTCTGGCGTGGCACCGGGTGCGGCAGCCTTTGCGACCAGGACTACTGGGCTGGCCCAAGGACTGTTTTAGGGCTCAATCACCCCTAGCGCTAACATCTTGGAGACCTCCTCATTGATGCAAGCCTTGACCCTGTCAGTCACTCTGTAAGTTTTGTGTTTTACAGGAGGACTGTCCCCAGTGTCAACATCATGGACACACCACTAAGTGACACCAGGGGTCAGGGAGAACAGAGCAGCACACTGTCCCAACAGTTGGCGACAGTCACACTGCTGTTCAGGAGTGAGGGCGGGGGAGAGTGATACACCGTCCACTGACCCATCGCACTCCTTTGCAGACAGAAGATCAGGAAGAGGTTCAGTCTCCTCCTCCATTCCAGCATCTGTTGCTAGGAGCATGCCCACTTCGGACCTCTCCAAGTGGGGCTTCAGGCGGTTCACATGCAGGACC
This sequence comes from Calotriton arnoldi, assembly GCA_963921515.1. NCBI lineage: Eukaryota > Metazoa > Chordata > Amphibia > Caudata > Salamandridae > Calotriton > Calotriton arnoldi. The sequence goes on from CAWUFW010000406.1 coordinate 3,624,748, forward strand.
CGCAAAGGGTTCCTAGGAGACTACAAGTACACCAAGTAGGTGACGTTACTCTTGCGCTCCACCACCTCAAATGGTCCGGTCCACTTATCCTGGAGCACACAAGGCTCCACTGGGGCCATGACCCATACTTTGTGTCCAGGCTGAAACTCAATCAGCGTGGCATTCTGATCATACCAACGTTTCATCTCCTCCTGGCTGGCTTCCAGATTCGCCTAAGCGAGTTGTCTGAAGCACTTAGTCTGGTTTCTGAAGGCCAGCATGTAGCTATATACATCCTGGGGAGGTTTACTGGGAGCTTTCTCCCAGCCTTCTTACACCAAACTCAGAGGTCCTCTTACAGGGTGGCCATACAGGAGCTCAAAGGGACTGAACCCTAAGGACTTCTGCGGTACCTCTCTGTAAGCAAACAAAAGGCATGGTAAGAGGACGTCCCACTTACGCCTCATGGGTTCACCAAGACCCATAATCATGCCCTTCAGGGTCCGGTTGAATCTCTCAACCAGCCCATTACCTTGGGGGTGGTAAGGAGTGGTGAACTTGTAGGTAACACCGCACTCCTGCCACAGGGACTTCATATACTTCGATATGAAGTTGGTACCACGGTTGGACTCCACCTCTCTGGGGAACCCCACATGGGAGAAAATCCCCATCAACGCACGACCCACCACGGGGGCCGTCACAGTCCGGAGAGGAATGGCTTCCGGGTACCGGGTGGCATGGTCCACCAAGACCAGGATAAATCTGTTGCCCATGGCTGTCTTGGGATCCAGAGGACTTTTCAGGTGATTGCTCCCCCTTTCACCTCGCCCACCTTTTCCATTAAGCACGGGGTACCACAGGGCTCCTCTTTGAGCCCCCTGCTCTTTAATTTGTACGTACAACCTTTGGCTGTCCTAGCCAAGAGCAGAGGATTGACTGTGGTCTCCTACGCCGACGACATGCAGCTGGTGGTGGCCCTCTCGAGCAACACTGAGCACGACGCCTCGAAATTTCGAGGCGATCTTGCCGCAGTTGCCGAGTGGGTGACAGCTAACTGCCTCCAGCTGAATGCTAGTAAGTCAGAGGTGTTGCTGGTGGGTAAGGATCACGGGTTATGGAATGAGTATTGGTGGCCTATGAATTTAGGCACCCCCCCTCCTCCTAAACAGGCAGTGAAGAATTTGGGGGTATGGATGGACGCCTCCCTCAATTTCCAGACCCAAACAAAGAAGGTGGCGGGCACTTGTTTTGGTTTGCTGCGCGGTCTCAAACCTATTTTGGGCTTCTTTGATGCCCCGACTAGACAGATTATTATTCAGGCCTTGATTTTATCAAGGCTTGATTATGCGAACTCTCTGTACCTGGGGGCCAATAAGGCTGAAGTACTCAGGTTACAGAGAGTTCAGAACGCTGCAGCAAGATCTCTATTGGGTCTGCGTAAAGTCTGCTCGGTGGCGAATACAATTCGCCGCCTCCATTGGCTGCCTGTGGCGCAAAGGATTGAGTTTAAGGCCCTCTGCTTAGCTTTTAAAAGTTTGAAGGCCCCCTCTCCCAACATTCTGACGGACTTGGTATCCTTTTATGTTCCCTCCCGTCAGCTTCGCTCTATGGGCCAACATTTATTAGTGGTTCCCAGGGTCAGGAGGACCCGGGCTGGAGGTCGTTCCTTCCGGTACAGAGCAGCTATTCTTTGGAACTCACTGCCTCTTTGTATTCATGGTCTTAGTAATCTCTCCGAATTTAGGAAAGCTATTAAAACTTTTCTATTCCCCGCTCTGTAGGTCTCTTGGCTTCTCCTTTGCGCTGCTATTTCCCTCTTGCTATTTAGCGCCGGGACGCCTCTTGGTCGGGGCAGCTGTCGCGCTCTATAAATTTCTCAAATACAAATACAATGTCAATACCCACCCTCTCAAAGGGGTGCTGACCACAGGGAAAGGTTGGAGAGGAGCCTTACACTTCCTCCCACTCTTGCCACTTGCCTGGCAAGTCTGGCAAGACCTACAATGAGTATCTGAGTGCTTGCGCATTTGGGGCCAGTAAAAGTGGGTGACAAGCCTTTCAAAGGTCTTGTCTTGACCCAAATGCCCTGCCAAAGGCACATAATGAGCCAGACCCAGTAGGAAGGCTCTGAAGCTCTGGGGTACCACCAGGACATTGGCTGACCCAGGCTCAGCAACCTTAGGCTTCCTGTACAGGAGACCATTCTCCCAGTATATCCAATGTGATCCAGACTGATCACCTGCTGCCTGGTTTGCAGCCTGCTGCCGCAAACCAATAAGAGAAGGGCACTTCTGCTGCTCCTGGCAGAATTCCTCCCTGGTGGGGCTTCATTCCTGCTGCCAATGGGTCAGCTCAGGCAGGTCCCCCAGTTCAGCCACTTGTTCCCCTTTAGGCTCCAGGGCATCCCCCTCAGGGTCTGCCTCCTCCTGGACTGTGGGAACTTTGGGGGCTGGTTTCCCGCGCCCCCTGCCTCTTCTCTTTCTGGCAGGCACCTGGGCCACTCTTTCAGGCTCCAGGTCCTCTTCAATGCCCTTACCAGCTGCCATTGACCGAGTGGTCACACATGCCCACTCAGGCAGACCCAACATCTCTAAATGGGACCTCCGCTCCACCTTCGCCCAAGGGGAGCTCTCAAAATCATTGCCTAGCAGACAGTCAGCAGGCATGGCTGGCCTCACAGCTACCCTCAAGGTACCTGAGACCCCCCCCATTCAAAGGGAACCTGTGCCACTTTGCAGAGGCACTCTGAATTGTCAGCGGCAACTACTTGGTAGAATGCATTGGGGGCCACCTGCTCTTCAGACACTAGCCGACAACTGACAGCTGTCACACTGGCTCCGGTGTCTCTCAGAGCCTCCACGCCATGGCCATTGATGGTCACCCACTGCCTGTCATTTTTAGTGTTATCAGGCAGATGAGCTCTTGGGACCATCTCACTGTCTCCTAAAGAGACCAGGGACATTTCTGCGGGGCACCACCCCTCTTGGGCACCCGACTCCTCCCCCACAGCTACACTAGCCATTTCCCGGGGCGGTTCACCAGTGGGTGCGGTGGTAACCGTTTTGGAACACCTAGGATCCCCTTGGAAGTGGCCCACCTGACCACAATCAAAACATGCCTTGGAACCCCTCTGAACAGGCTTACCTGTCGGGATCCATGGCCTCTTTTCAGTGGGAGGCTGGGAACCCTTACCTTGGTTCCCTTGGGAATTACTTTGGGGCCCTTTCTGGAACTCCTTCTGTTTACCCTTGTCCCCCCCACTCTTCTGCTGGGGACCCTGCCCACCCTTGGTGGAGTCTCCCACACGACCTTTTTGGACCCTGGTGCTGACCCAGCGGTCCGCCTCCAAAGCAAGCTTTCTGGGATCAGTCAGCTTACTATCAATCAATTGCTGGCGCAGCTCTGGAAAACAATTATCTGACAAGTGCTCCCATGCAACCAAATCATAGAGCCCCTGCAAACCATTCACCTTGCTACCCTTCACCCAACCATCCAGTGCTCTGCAAAAATAGGACACATACTCCACCCAAGAACTTGACTCCAGCTTCTTGCAGTTTCTAAATTTCTGCCTACACAGCTCTGGGGTCAACCCATACCTGGCTATCAAGGCTTCCTTCATTGGGGCATAGGACATCTGATCCTCAGTGGGCAAAGCTAGCAATGTCTCCCTCCCTTCACTGATGAAGCGGCCCCACAACCCCGCTTCCCAATCTCTCTCAGGGACCCAGTGGGACCTCATCACTACTTCATAGGCATTGAACCACTGCCCAATATCCTCATGCTTCATGAAATCCTTAATAACATCTTTGGGAATGTACACCTTTCCTTCTCCAGGCACTGACGGTGTGCTGCCACCTGAGGGATTGATCTCTAAACTCTTTGCTTTCAGATCCAACTCCCTCAACCTTCTCTCATGCTCTAAAAGCATCTTTTTCTCCTCCATGGCCAATTTCTTGCTCTCCAACTCCAACTTCTTATTCTCTATGTCACCCTGGCTCCCCAGCTTGAGCTTAGCAAGCTCCAATTCATGCACTCTGCTTCTCTCCCTGTCCTCCAAGTCCTCTGGAGACAGACCCTTTGAAGACACACTGCTGCTCACCCTGGAAGGCAACTTCCCCCCAGTCAGGCTTCGGTATGCTCACTGGCATTCCTTGATTCCAACCAGGCCCTCAGCGCCTTTTGGTATTCCTCCTTTCTGGTGAGGCCTCTCACAGAGATTTTAAATTTTTTGCAGACAGCTTTAAGTTGTGGCACAGTGTAGGTATCAAACCTTTCCTCTTCAAATTCAATATCCACAGATGCAAGTGATGCTGGTTTGCTCATGGTGAAAATTGGCAGTTCTCAAGATGCAAACAATTCCTAGGCAAAAACTCTACCAAATGTATGTGGTTGCGTAATGGTCTGCACTTTACTAGTAGTGTACACCAATCACTGTATGTAAAACACAAATGCAAGTCCAGATCCTCACTGCTGACCACCAATGTTGGAAATGGGGGTCGCTAGTTGGCAGAGGTAGGTACCTTTGTCCAAATAGGGACCCTTGCTCCTAGTCAGGGTAAGGGGGATACACTTCTGAAATAACCCCTGCTCACCCCCTTGGTAGCTTGGCACGAGCAGACAGGCTTATCTCAGAGGCAGTTTGTAAAGCATTTGTGAACATATACAGTAATACATTGAGAACACTACAAATGGACACTACACCAGTTTAGAAAAATAAGTAATCTTTATCTAAACCAAAGCAAGACCAATCGACAAAAATCCACAGTACAGTAATAAAAATATGACTTTCAGATGGTAGAAATAGTTCAGTTCAAAGCAAATTGCAGATGCGATACTTTTCTCACAAAGTACCTGGGACTCGACACGCAAACAAACAAAACGGGCCGCAGGGAAGGTGATGCGTTGGTTCCTTACACTCAGGGAAGGTGATGCGTCGGTTCCTTGCTCCGGGGGAGGTGATGCGTCGGTTCCTTACTGCAGCGCAGGGGAGGTGATGCATCGGTTCCTTACCGAAGAGGAGGTGATGCGTCGGTTTCTTACTGTATGGGGAGGTGATGCGTCGGTTTCTTACTGTGTCCCCCAACGATGCGACAGACTTGGCGCCGCGATGCGACATTCCGGGACGATGCGTAAACTCGTGCAGCCGCACAGCAGGCCTTGCATCGAACGCGGTGTGATGATCTCGGACTTCGGAGATCAGTGCGCTCGATGCGGCGTGCGGCAAATTCTCAAGCCGCGGCAGGCGCTGCGACGGTTTCTTCGGCGATGCTTACAAAACAGGTGCAGATGCTTCTCGCTTCTTCGAAGTTGCGTGGTTTTTCCAGCTCCCAGCGGAAAACAGTCTTTAGAGGTCCAGAACAGCAGCAGGCACCTCTTTGCAGGTTAGAATTCCCAGCAAGGAAATTCAGGGGAGCTGGTGGTGAAGTCTTTGTGTCACTGAGACTTCAGAACAGGAGGCAAGCTCAGTTTCAAGCCCTTGGAGATCTTCTTTCAAGCAAGTGACAAAGCAAACAGCAAAGTCCTTTTCTCCTTTCCTTGGCAGCAAGTAGCCACTGCAGGCCAACTCAGACAGCAAACAGCACAGGGGCAGTATTCCTCCTCAGCTTCTCCTGCTCTTCTCCTTGGCAAAGGTTCCTCTTGATTCCCAGAAGTGATCTAAAAGTCTGGGGTCTGGGCCCCTCTTTTTATACTCACAAATCCTTTGTTCTCTGAAGGCAGAGGGTATCTGTACCCAGTCAAAACCAGTCCTGTCCTCACTGGTGCAGCTTCCTGGCAGGAGGTGGAGACAGCATTGTTGAAGGCAGACCAGGCCCATTCAGGTGAAAGGAAATCTCCTCCCCCTACTCTAAATGCAGCTCAGGTCTATTCAGCCCAGCCCTGACTCATCAGGCTTCTGGAGCATCTGCCCCTCTCCAGCCCCTGTCATCCAAAAGCCAGACATGCAATACACAAACCTAGCAGAGGCACACTGGATGGTTAGGCAAGAAAATACCTACTTTCTAAAAGTGGTATTTTCAAACACAGAATGTAAAAATCACCCTCACTAAAAGATGCATTTTAACATTGAGTTCAGGCATACTAAACTTTACTTTCCTACCTTGTTCCTAGGGCCAGTTATGTTTATAAGATGTTATACAAACTCCCCATTCTGTCCTATGGGGACAGGTAGCCTTGCAATAGTGAAAAACGAAATTGGCAGTAATTCACAATCAGGACATGCCACACACACCAGGGCATGTCCTACCTTTCACATACACTGCACCCTGCCCCATGGGTACCTTGGGCCTACCTTAGGGGTGTCTGACATGTAGGAAAAGGGAAGGTTAGGGCCTGGCAAGTGGGTGCACTTGCCAAGTCGACATGGCAGTACTAGACTGCACACAGGCTCTGCAATGGCAGGACAGAGTTACATTTACAGGCTGCTTCTGTGGGTGGCACAAACAGTGCTGCAAGCCCACTAGCAGCATTTGATTTCGCCACCCCAGTTCAGACACAGCTATATGCAAATCAGTCTTGACTCCGTCCATCATCTCCTTGTTTTTGCTTTGTTCGCCATAAGTTGGCAGGATATGCCCAGATGTGGGTCCCTTGCTCACTTTGCCACTGGATTCAAGCTAGCCTGACTGATGAAGGGTGTTACTCAGAAACCGGTACAGAATAATTGTTTCCGGTTAAGGGAAGACCTGGCTTGGCAGTTTGGGCTGGACTGTTCCCATGAGGCACAGGGTCAAGACTGATTTGAATATAGCTGGGTCTGAACTGAGGTGGCGAAGTGAGCTAAAGAATGATGATGGATTTAACCCAGATCTGTGACTGGGGGTGAGTGTCTGAAAAGCTTCAGCACTCCGTCCATCATCTCCTTGTGTTTGCTTTGTTCGCCCTAAGTTGGCAGGGTATGCCCAGACGTGGGTCCCTTGCTCACCTTGCCACTGGATTCAAGCTAGCCTGGCTGATGAAGGGTGTTACTCAGAAACCGGTCCCAGGATGCTTGTTTCCGGTTCAGGGAAGACCTGGCTTGGCAGTTCGGGCTGGACTGTTCCCATGAGGCACAGGGTCAAGACTGATTTGCATATAGCTGGGTCTGAACTGAGGTGGCGAAGTGAGCTAAAGAATGATGATGGATTTAACCCAGATCTGTGACTGGTGGTGAGTGTCTGAAAAGTTTCAGCACTCCGTCCATCATCTCCTTGTGTTTGCTTTGTTCGCCCTAAGTTGGCAGGGTATGCCCAGACGTGGGTCCCTTGCTCACTTTGCCACTGGATTCAAGCTAGCCTGGCTGATGAAGGGTGTTACTCAGAAACCGGTCCCAGGATGCTTGTTTCCAGTTCAGGGAAGACGTGGCTTGGCAGTTCGGGCTGGACTGTTCCCATGAGGCACAGGGTCAAGACTGATTTGCATATAGCTGGGTCTGAACTGAGGTGGCTAAGTGAGCTAAAGAATGATGATGGATTTAACCCAGATCTGTGACTGGGGGTGAGTGTCTGAAAAGTTTCAGCACTCCGTCCATCATCTCCTTGTGTTTGCTTTGTTCGCCCTAAGTAGGCAGGGTATGCCCAGACTTGGGTCCCTTGCTCACTTTGCCACTGGATTCAAGCTAGCCTGGCTGATGATGGGTGTTACTCAGAAACCGGTCCCACGATGCTTGTTTCCGGTTCAGGGAAGACCTGGCTTGGCAGTTCGGGCTGGACTGTTCCCATGAGGCACAGGGTCAAGACTGATTTCATATAGCTGGGTCTGAACTGAGGCGGTGAAGTGAGCTAAAGAATGATGATGGATTTAACCCAGATCTGTGACTGGGGGTGAGTGTCTGAAAAGTTTCAGCACTCCGTCCATCATCTCCTTGTGTTTGCTTATCTTCTGTAACCATCTTTCTGATAGATTATTCAGCTCTTGCAGGTTCATTATAACACTTGTACAGGATAGCTTTCATTGGTGTTTACCCTTTTCTGATTCAAAATATGGTTCTGTCCTCTGTTTCTCTGTCTTAATGGATGGGTGGAAAAAGGGACACACCTATGTCACCAGTACCCACTGGATACCTGCAATGTTGTTTGGCCCGACCTGGCTCCATCAATCAGCTATTCAAAATCTTTTCAGATCCAGTCTGTCACCTGAGCATCAGATTTGTGTAAGATAACAGATTCACGGCATTCACCGTGATCTCCAAATCAAACAGTAGCAGATAAGTCGGTGTGTAAACAGCGGAGAAAGTTAATAAGTGATATATCTGATAGAGATATCTAGCCGCAGATTCCTTAACTTTTGAATTCTCCCCAGGCACCAGTCTGGCCCCGGAAAGTTTTCAGCAGTACCTCTGCGCGCCAGGGGATGGCGTCGTGTGGCTCCGCGGTGACGCATCTCCAGATATGACGTCAGTGGAGCCATATAAGTCCCCTCCAGCATGCGGAAGTCTGTTTCTTTTTTTCCGCGCTGTAACACAGATCCGAGGAAGCGGTTCTTCAGGTTGTTTTTTCACGACCTACCTTGACACCTGGTGTCGGCGGAACAGTGTGCCTTTGTCGAATGTCGACAGGTTTCAAACCTTGTGGGTCTTGTAGCCGACATATATCGGTGACTGACCCGCATACAATTTGTACATGGTGCTTAGGTGAGCACCACAACGCTGAGGATTGCGGTTCCTACCAGAAGCTAAAATCGAAGTCACTGAAGGAGCGGCGTTTGAAATTAATGGCGGCATGCGTATCGCAATGTTCAGGGGCTTTCCAGCCTTGGTGTTCGTCGTCCCGAGAAGAACATTTGCGGGGCGGTCTAGGAGCCGAAGCCGGTCTAAGAGACGCCGTTCTCCAGGGAAGTCAAAAGGTAAGGGGCAGTTGAAGTCGCGGCATTCTCTGACTTCACAGCGCAGAGACTCTGTCTCCTTGGGCTCCTCCCGCTCGACAACTTAGGAAGCCGTACGTGACTCCGCGCAGCGTCTGCCCGTGTTTCCCGGAGCCGGTGCGTCGATAGCTCAGATGAGGGAATATTATGATTCCTTACACCTCATCTTTGAAACCCCATCTGTCTCTGGAGTGCCTCTAGGCCCCAAGGAGGTGAGTGGGGTGCCATCGGAGGATTTGTCATCGGTGACGGTTAGGCCATCGGAGTCGATGGATCGGCGTCGGTCGATGTCGACTGACATTGCTTTGGCGCTGGCTTGCAGCCCTTCGGGATCTTTGCCTACGACGCTGGTCCTTGATCAACTGACGTCGGCGGTGCCGGTCGAAGTCGCCTCTCCTCCCCCAGTTGATGTCGTGATGGTGCTGCTTTGACGTCATAGGACGTTGGATGTGGATTCGGCTGTGCAAACTGAGGGAATTTTTCATTTTGTGGCCCCTTTTTCAGGAATAGGCGTTGGGAGGTTCATCTGTATCGATTGGGGCTTGACTTATTCAGCCCATTTCCGATGCCAATGTGTTTCAGGTGGAAGAGAGTTGGCTTACAGATCTTGGTGAGGCCAGTGGGCTGGATTCTTCGCCAGCCTAGGGGTTGCTCTCTCCCCCTAGTCTTGCCACGGAGGCAAGTTCCTCTTTTGCGGACATAATGAGGAAAGTGGCAGCAGTTTTAGACTTGTCACTGCCTACGGTGCAGAGATCTACAGACCCTGCATTTGAAATACTTTGCCAGGGTCAGACAGGAGAAGAGCCTGTTCTTCCGTATAGTGAGGCCCTATTTGACGTTTTGTTAGGTGCTTGGGCCAAGCCTGAGTCTGGGGTCTCAGTGGACCGTGATGTTGCACATAGGCATTTTCCTGCACCTGGTGGCCCAGTTTGTTTGCATAGACATCCTTCCACTAGTGGCTTGGTGACTCGGGCTGCACCTTTTCTAAGGATGTAGATTCTACTCCTAAGACTGCAGTGTGTAAGGGTGCTAGGGGTCATGATGCTTGTGGTAAGCATATATTTGCTCCGGCCAGCTCAGCATTGAGAGCCACCAACACGTCTTGTGTGCTGGGGCGCTTTTCCTATGCCTTATGGAATTCTTTACAGAACATGCTCCCATCTATTCCAGATAACCACCATGCTGAGGTAGGCAACTTGATTAGCAATGGCCAGCAGGCCGCTAGGCTTACCATAAGGTGAGGCATGGACACAATGGATTCTGTGGGTCGGGTCATGGCATCTGTGGTGGCGCTAAGGTGACGGGCTTGGTTGGCGTCTTCTGGTTTCTCAGAGGCTGTCCAGTCTGCTTTGGCTGATCTACCATTTGATGGTGCCCTTCTTTTTGGCGACCAGGCAGATGCAGCGTTAAGATGTTTCCATGAAAGACCGAGAACTACTGAGACGTAGTCCTACTTTTTCTGTCTATGTGTGCTTAGCTCATAGCTAGGCTTCGTATATATGTTTGGGTTGATCAAAGAATAGCCTTATTAGGACGTTGGATATGTCCAATTCGGTTCCAGTACTACCACGTGTACTCTGGTGAGGAGTAGTGGTTATAACCTCAGTATCATTTTCTCTTTCTTTTTTTGTATTGATTTAAAAGACTTAGGGAGGTTCCCTTTGTTTCCTGGACTCTGAGAGCTTTATGCTCAAGAGGTTATTATTATTATTGGGGAGAGGATGTAGCCTTACGGCTAGAGCGATCGACCTCGAAGCTGGGGAAACGGGGTCAAGTCTCGGCAACGACGCTCAACATCCTGTGATTCTGGGCAAGTCACTTAATCTCCCTGTGCCTAACAAAAATGAATGTGTCCTTCTATAACGAAACTGGTGCTCATGTAAAGCGCTCTGATACCCGATGTCTCAGTTCTGGTTCGCGCTATATAAAACTCAAAAAAATGTTTTACGAGAGATTCCTGTATGGAAGCGGATTTGTTTCATGCTTCATCGAAGCAGTTCAGTATGCAAGTTGTATGGCTTTCTTCTTCAATGCTTCTTTAGAGGCATATGGTTATGTCAGTTGTTGACTGGTGTATATCGACTCTGATCTACTCTTAGAGTGATTGGGTGCTTCAGCAAGTTGAAGCGTTGCTCTGACTCAGAGTATAGGTTTGCATGGTTTGAATGCTACCTTTGCTTGTGAGTTCTTCCTTTAGGGTAAAGGAACAGTGTCTAGTAAAGGCATAATATTACCTCAACTGCATGCAATTCCTATACCTGGTCCATATTGTGATGCTGTAAATTGGCAGCCAAAGGTTTATGATGCTTGGGTTGGGCCAACTTGTCCCAAGACCAATGTAATCTGGATGGCTTGTTGTCCTTGACATCAGACAATATGCTCTAAGGTGTTGGGCTGTTTTGCTCTCCAACAAGGCCGCCAATTGTCTATAAAAGTCTTGGGAGACACTTTTATTATAGGAGGATTTTTGACTTTATAGTAAACTTTTCTGCCTCCTATGATATTATTGATATGAATCATGATTGTTCTTTCTTGAGGTGTCAGTTCCTTGTGTTACCATTTGATAGGCAGCTTCTTCTTACGGCAAGTCACCTAAGGTGTTGTGTTGGTGGCGTACTACCCCCCTTTTTTCACTGGGTTGGGTACTTTTGACCAACCTCTCTCTCAGAGTGGCTTTTTGTATACGGTGTATACATGATATAATGTGCTGCTGTGTTTTACAATAGTTGTCTTACGATCGTCTTTGTCTTGTATCACAGACGTATGTGCTTGTTGTTGACAAGCGCACTAATAGGTGTGTTACTACTTTCAAAATTATTGTAAAACGCTTTCAGGAACTGTCTCTCGGTTCTAGTTAGTTATTCGGTATACAGAATATACATGACTGTGTCATATGTGTTATATTTCTTTGTTTTCCCCCCCCCAAAAAAAAAAGGTAAAAGAAAGGGGTTTCAATCAAAGATGCGGTTGATGCTCTTTTTCTCGCTTGCCTTGGTGTTTCGACCTTATCTGCAGCTCGAGGTGGTGTTCAGACCTTCAGACTATGGCACTGAAGGCCGTACGAGGCAAGTTTAAAACGTCCTTGCAGCCTAGCTGTAGTTGACACATTTATGTTTGTATATATATTTATGCCCATATATACATCTTTGTGGCAAGATGTTATACAATTGATGCATTTGATGAACATGAATGCTCATTTTGTCCAAACTAAACTATTATACCAAGGAGGTGTTGTTGTTCATCTTTCCTTTGGGGAAATGGTTTCTGAAAGTCCTTCTTTGGGATTTGATAAGGACAATTCTATCTCTGATTTTGTTTGTCATGAGCAAATGCAGATTACATGGTTTTTGTCATGCGTTTGGCCCTTTTTGATCTTCAGGTTTTCTTTTCCCCCTTTGTAGGATAGAGAATAATGTCTGTTTTCTGGAAGATGGTTCTTTAGGAGGTTTTCCCTCTTTTCCCTCAAGGGTCACTTCTATCGGACCTATAAGGTTGTTTAATGTTTATATGTTATGTGACAGTGATCATGGATTCTATTAAGAGTTAAGCTCTTGTTCCACTATACCTACGTACATTTGGTCAGTTGTTGGTCATGACCGGCTGGTTCTCTTTGAGAACTTTTGTTGGATTAGTTTGCAGACCCTCCTCAGTGGGGTATAGCTATGATATTTAATTCAAAAGTTAAGGATGCTGCGGCTAGATGTCTCTATCAGATGTAAAAGTTACTTACCTTATCTGGTAGAGAGACAGTCTAGCCGCAGATTGATTAACTCCCTGCCAATCCTTCCCACTCTACGAATGACCTTTGAGGTAAGGGTTATACCCTTTTTTAAGTACTGGTTTTATATACCGGTATCACATTCTCCTCTTATGTTGGGACTCAACAGATCACTTTGCCTGGCCACATAGCTTTTGTTAAGATGTTGCCATACTATCCATACATACCCAAATGTGTGCAGTCGGTAGGGTGTGGGTGTGTGTTTTCACTATCACACTAGATTAGAGACGAGTGGGCAGTATTGATTTATTTGTTCTTTTCCCTGAAAGTCTTTATTTGGTATCATTATACCTTGGATTGGCATTGTCAATATGTCACGTAGTGGAGTGTTTCAACAAACATGTCGGTTTTGTTTTTGTAGGTCATGTTTTGATATTGCTATACCATTCATTACTATTGATGAATGGTCTATAGAGTTTGATATTGCCATACCATTCAGTACTTTTGATGAATGGTCTATAGAGTGTATGGTTTTCTTCACTTACATAGGGGTTATTCACCAGGGCACAGGGTTTCAAGTAGCCCTGTGTTTTGTTGATTTTGTTGGAGTTTTCTTAAAAGTCCATGTCTGGTATTAATATACCAATTGATGTTTCTTCTTTATTAATGTTTCAAAGTTTTCACAGAAGAAACTGACGTCCACGCGCCGTAGGGGACTAATATGGCTCCACTGAAGTCGCATCCTGAGACGAAGTCACCGCGGAGCCGTACGACTCCATCTCCCAGCGCGCAGAGGTATTGCTGAAAAATTTCCGGATCCAGACTGGCGCCTGGGTTGAATTCAAAAGTGAATGAGTCTGTGGCTAGACTGTGTCTCTACCAGATATCAAGTTACCGAAGGTAAGTAACTTTTACATCAAGACCCATAGAGAAGAAGTATTAAGAGGATCAAAAGCACTGCTCACATCCATAAAAGCTAAAGAGATAGAGGTCTATTTTAAGAGAGTATACTTATTGACGATTAATTACAGATAGAGGCCCTGCTCCATGCCCCCCAAGCCATATTGGACACCTCCAAAAGTGTTATCAGAGGACCAAGCTAAATTTGTTTTGAAAATTACCCTCCCAGCTACTTTAACACCAGAATCAAATAAGGAGATAGTCCTGTAGGATTTTAGATTGCTGCAATTATCCTTTCAAAGCGTCATAGATAAGGACATTTAGAGCATGGAGCCTTTTGAGTGCAAGTATCACCTCCACCCCAATCAACACTGGCAAAGTAATGGGGATTGCAAACAAGTGGGAAATCCTCATAGAAATAGTTCGGGAAATATACGCCAAAAGCAACAAACCTAACCAAGGCAACAAAGCTCAGAAGGAGGCCTTTACTGCAATACACAACCCAAGATTCCGGTAGTACAAAACTGGAAAAAATAAAGCTCTTTGAACTCTAAGGAAAAGACCAGGTGATTCGACCGCCCTTGCGGCCCTAAGATTTCATAAAAAACAGGCTAAGATGGTCAATAAAAAGAGATCAGGATAACCAACTTTGGGCTAAGTTACACACCGATCTGAAACAAAATAATAGTGCTAGATTTTGGGCCACGATGAACCAACTCCTCAAACCTGCCCATAGAAGCATGGACTTGTACATCACAGAAGCATCATGGGCCCAATACTTAAAAAAACACTATAATCACGAAGAAATAGATAACCCGCAGTCGGCCATTTGAGAAGCTTCAATTACAGCACAAGATGAAGGTCAGACTGAGGTTGATGCAGAGAGCGTTAAAAAACAAATAAACAAAGGGCGAAAAGAAGTAACTCTGGGCCCCAACAGCATCCCCCCGGCAGTATTCAAACATGACCCAGATCTCTCCGCAGAAATGTTGGTGCCAGTATTTACACAGGTCAGGAGCACGCATAATATACCAGCTTCATGGAAAGGCTCAGTCATATCACAAATTTTTAAAGGAGGTGATAGGTCTTGCCCAGCCAACTATCGCCTAATAACCCTGATCGATAATGACGCCAAATACTTTGCTGGAATTGTGCTTGAAGAGTTAACAGCATGGGCCTCCAACAATGTTATCATACCATATAATCAGACTGGGTTTCGAAAATTATCCGGTACTATCACAAACATACTAGCAATTTCTCTACTAATGGATGCTGCCCCTGCATCCGGCACATCGCTATTCTTTTGTTACATTGATTTTAAAGCAGCCTTCATCTGCGTGGACTGAGAGAAGCTATGGCAGAAGCTAGGTAGTTGGAGAATATCACAAAACCTGCTGAACATGTTGATAATGCTGCACAGTGACACATGGGTTTAAGTGAAGATAGGTGCAGGAATGCACCTATCCCGCAAAATCAAAACCACACGGGGTCTAAAACAAGAATGTGTCCTGGCCCCAACTTTATTTAACCTCTTCCTGGCTAACCTGACTGAACAACTACAAACATGTAACTCCAACGCTCCTAAACTAGGCGGTAAAGCAATATCTAGTTTTTTATACGCTGACGACGTGGTGCTGGTCAGCCTGACTCAGATGGGGCTTCAACTGCTTTTAAATATCATGAATACCAGTTCACTTGCCAATGGCTTGACGATCAAATTTGGCAAAACAAAAACCATGGTCTACAACACCAAGAAAAACCAAACGCAGGCTTGTTTCTGGGGCGACACTCGGCTGGAAAGCGCTGAGGAGTATAAATATCTTGGAGTCATCATCGACAAGAAAGGCACTTTTATAGCCCAGAAGGAGGAGATATGAAGGAAAGGTCTGGCTCTGGCCATAGCACTCAAAAACCTGAAGAAAAAACTTGCCAGCCCTTCATTAAAGCCTCTGCTTGAAGTTGCAAGAACAAAACTTCTGTCAACAATCTCATACGGAATCGAATCACTAAGAGGGCAAGATGCCAGCATCCTAGACACCACAATCACCCAAGTCTACAGAACCATTTTTTCTCTGCCCAACTACACCTCACCGGCGCAGATAAGATTGGAATGCGGGCTGTTAAAATAGTCGCTAGCCAAGCGCGGAGCATACATAACATGTTGGAAAAAGATTCGGAAAGCTGAACCAAACACCCTGAACAACATGCTATGGGAAGAACTACAGTATCGTAATACGTCACCAGCAAGAGTGTACTTATAAGATTCTCTCGGCCTCACAGGATTGACAGAACTTTGGGATTCACCTCTCAGTTCCCAGATCTTCAAGCGCCTGGTTACAAAGTCACTCAAAATACAGTCTGCTATGGAGGACAAGGCTACACTATCCAAAAGAGATCCTGGATGGATGACACTTAATAATTATACAACCCTTGCCCTACAAAACTATTTTGCAACTGGCTACCCAGCATTGATCAAGCTGCAGTTTTTAAAATATAGGCTGGGGCTACTACCAGTTAAAGATCATTTGGCACCCTGGCTCCGCAGAAAACTTCTCGCCACTTGCCGCCTTTGTGGGACTGGAAAGGAAAACTTGACTCATTTAATCTACTCCTGCAACACCTTACGCAAAGAAAGGTGCTCTCTACTAACAAGGGCTTTCAATCAAAGGGGAATTCACACAAGAAGGCAGGCAATCCTGGCCTGCTTCGACCCAGGGGATCCCCAATTGAATTGCTGCTTTGTTACATTTTTACTAAAGGTAGAGCAAAGTGTGTGCCACAACGCTGTTCGCCCAGCCCAACAGATCCAGACTGCAATATAAAGGATATGTATTATTTAAGAATAGTTGGATCCTCTACCTCATAACATTGTGGCAGTCTCCGGCCATTACAAACTCTATTTTTCACGTCATCAAATTGATAACTGTAAATAGGCACATGTGTAAAGACTCTAATGTTAAAACTGTTATTCATTCTACATGTACTGTTGAATGACATACTAAATTCAACAGGCTAGAGCTTGGCAGACCCAGAACATTCATTTATTGGATTTTACACTCCTTTTTTATAATCCGAATGAATGTAAAGACCTAATTTTAATTTTGTTAATTTTTATGTACAACATAGAATTATGTAACCATATCTAGTTAAATTTTATTGCAATAGTTTTATGTAACTTAGCAATCAATTAATAAACTTAAACTCTGTATCTATATTGACGGAACAAGAGATGGCATTGTAAGACTGAATGAAGGTGTGTGTCTGGTCATGTGGTTGGGAAGCAGTATCCGCTTCATGAGGTATTCAAGTGCACGTCCTTTTGTATGAAATAGAGGGCCTTGAGCAAGCCCCTCTGCTTGATTGATGGCCAAGGCAACAAGCTCTTTCAATCTATGCACCCAAGATCCGGAACAGCATGTTCATCACCAGGACTGCCCCAGTGCTGCTCCAACTTAGGAAAGAATTGGAGTTTCAGCACTTTAAAGAATGCTGCTTCACAGTGCAGTAACAGTACTCTTCTGCTCTGAGTACCGGCTACCGCTCCTATAACTCACTGACCGTATGCTTGTCTTTGACCATGTACAGCACTCTGCTGCTTTTTAGCTAGGTTTACACTATACAAGTACCACAAACGTGCATATTTCGTCCTTGTGAGGCACTCAGTTCTGCATAGACCACGCACAAGGGGCACTGCGTAGTTTTGTGCCTGTGGGTCGTCCCTCTGTTTTGGCTAGGAGGCGGAGGCCCTTATAGACTCCATTACAAAAGTCAGTCTTAGAGAGCGAAACAAAAGCAACAAAAAACAAGCATTGGCATAGCCAATAGGTCTCGCTTTTGGGACCTTATAAGTATTTAGTTATGCAACACAATATCCTTGGTGCAACAACATCAACTGTTGCGTGGCTAAACACTTATAAGGTCCCAAAGGCGAGACCTATTTGCTATGCCAATGCTTGTTTATTTACTGTAGCCGCCACCGAGTATTAAACGACAGAGTGGGATAAGCCCATGGGCAGAGCATCTCATTATAAAATCCCCCAAAAAATGCCGCGGCATGGAAACTCTAGCTCGTTTTTCAGGTATATTTACTGTCAGACTCCATTATTTTTAATGACCCTTGACAGTTTTCCGGTTAAGTAAACATTAACTGTAAGATTGAAAAAAGAACTAGTTGAAAGTACATTACTCTTGAACATCGATGAAATGACAATCCGCTGCCCCTTGAAAGCCCAGTACAAAAAAAAAAAAAAAAAGTTTTTCACAATTTCAAACTGAAGGACGCGCTTGAAAAGCGACTTCAAAAAGCACGTCCATTTATTCTAAAAACAAGAACTCTCTCCGAGCATCAGAACAAACTCGAATTGCAAAAAAGAACTGGTGGTGGCCGAATTATCAGGTGGTGGTTTTCCTGCCCTTCCTTGGACACTGGAGGTGGGGTTGTGTGGTGGGCGGTCTGCTTGTTCTGCGCTGGGTGCTTGATGCTGTAGACCCGAATTTGGAGTTACCTCTAAACAGATATACCTTCCACAAAGCAAAATATTTTGGCGTGAGCAGGGTGTAGTTGGGGGTTCTGGGGGTAAGGGGATGACACGATCTGTAATGTACGACTGTCTGCGTGCATCATACAAATCTGTCTCCAAACATACATAAAACTGTATTTGTGTAGGGTTTGGAAAAGAGAAATGACACTAAAGTGCCAGATGCACAGCACTTTTCGAGCTGAAAAATAAGTGAGGCCGCTCCAGATTCAAAGCAACTTGGCTTCTACCAAAAAGTATAATATTGTAAGATAAAAAATGGAACGAGGAATCCTGTCTTAGTTACAATTGGTGAATATCGTCTAAATGAGGCGCGTTTAATTGAGGATATGTTCTTCTAGGCGTTGTTTGACTATCTGCAAGACTCTTTATTAACTTTCACGACAGCTCCGGGGTCTTCCCCACCTGCCATACAACAGGTTTGTCTTCTTGTTGATATAAATAGGATTTATCGTATTCCTTCGTCCCTTCAGTTCACTGCAGGAGTCCTGTTGGATTTGCTGCTCGCTTGCCAGTCACCCAGCACACACACTGTTCTTCAGGCGAGCTGCAGTTGTAAATATGTAACTACAAACTGCAAGGGGCACCCATAAAAATTCTAAGGAACAATCATTTAGGGCAGCAAAAGGGGGTCTTTGGTGCTGGCGCTCGGAGACAGGCTGGCTGGGAGGCCGGCGTGTGAGGGGCAGGCTGCCGCTGCTGAAGGTGTTTGAGGCCAGACAGATCCTTATCTGATGCTTATCCGTTGTGTGCGGCTGCAGGGTGGCTTCTGGGCGCACCAGAGTCCACCGGCGGCCAGAGAGGGCTGCAGATGACAGATTACAGCTCCCAAATGGCTGCCTCTTCGGCGCTGTCCAGTGATAACTCATCTCTGCGGCATGTGTCCAAAAGCAATACTTGACCACGTCAGACGGACAGATAGAAAACTGGGCGCACGCACCCACAAACACGCCAACCAAGGCACACGCGCGCTCATAGGTAAACGGACACGCTCACCGGTACACACACTCTAAAGTAGTCCTGCAGCCTGGCACGCACAAAAAGAAACACAAACATACAGTGACGAGCATGAACATAGGCAAGCGCACACAAACACACACGGGCAGAAAAATGCACAGACGCAAACATCCAGAAACACAGTCAAACAAGCGCGCGCGCCTCGCGCCAAAAGTAAAAAAAAAAAAAAAAAAGTCGGCAAAAGTGAAAGCGTTTCCCTTGCGGGAGCGAGCAGCGCCAGGAGCTATAATTGCTAACACATGGTGCGAAAGCTCGCTCCCGCAAGGGAATCGCCAAACGTGCACGCACTCTGCAGGTAACAAGAGTTTGCGCCCGAAACGAGATTGCAAATTCCGCCGGCATGGGTTTGGCGAAAATCGGGAGGGCAAATGGCGCAAAATATGATGTGTGCGCACCTATTGAGTGGAAAAATCACGCCAGTTTTCGTTTATCCTCATTCCGAGCCCTGCAACACAGGTTCGGGAGTTCAATGCCTGGTTATACTTGGGCCCTTAGAAGTAGAGCGGTTTATTGAACTTCTGTTGCCTGACACATTCTTCTGCTCAAGACATTCCTGTGCAAAGGTGTATAATATTTGTCACAGACTATTTAAAAATTCTAATATCCCATATCACAAGATCATATGATCACCACATCACGTACTTTCTTTGAAGGCGGTTTCTTTTCAATTAAATCACGCTCTATTCTTTTTTTTTTTGCAGTAGTTGTGCTTATTTCTCGAATTAGGAACAGCACTCTTTTCAACCACCAATAAAAATAGCGCTTCCGGCTACTCGTTTAAAAAAAAAACAATTTAAAATGCAAAACTCAGATTTGCTTAGCAGTGCGCCATGCACTACCACCTGCAGTGATCCCCCCCCCCCCCGTGCCATGGGGTTTACATATAAATAAAATTAATCCTTAATACTAAAGGGCCGGCCGTTTCCAAACAGCTATTTCAGTTAATTACTTTAGATTTAATGATTTTACTAGCTGTCTTGAATACTGCTGGTTTAAGCAACCCTGCCAGGGATAAGAAATCATGCCTTGACACTTCAATTAGTTATAACACTGCGAACATCAAAGCTTGCAGGAAATGCAGTACCCTACTTTTCTTCTTTTCATCCGATGCAGTAGTTAGGGAAGAGCCTTAACATTAGCATATTTGTAATCCAAATATGCCTTTCGGTCTTAACGGGGTTTGTTCAGCGCGCGCATAAATCTGATATGCGAGCACACGGGCTACGTTTTCTATCCCCCCCCCCGGTTTTCTCACTCTCTTTCGCTTGTAAGGGCCGTTCCCCTATCAGGCCTACCCAGGATATTGCCGCATGGATTAGGACGTTTTGCAGCACAAAAAAAGGAAAGTTTGCTGTACACAACTGCGTTTGTGCAGAATTTTTGTTGCATCTTATTTTAGTGACATTCAATAGTTATGTCCTAATAGAAAGGGAGTCTGGGGGAAAACCATATGGCGTATGCCCTCCTAATTAAAGGGCGTAAAGTCCCTCCTCACACCGACACCATGTGAGGTTGCCAGTGTTTTCTCTTGTAAGAGGTGTATAATGGTTGTAGGAGGCTCCTATATAAGGAGTGGTGTGGGTTTCTAATTAAGTAGACTCTGCAGACAGGAACATGAATGGAAACTGCTAAAACTACCTTCTGGTAGACCCCATGTTTTATTCTTGTCCCTAGTAGGTTTTGGTGTGAGGAACAGCCTTAGGATGAAGCATGCCACCCTATGATGAAGCATGCCCCCTTGGGTGGGTGAGGGATTTCATCCTTAAAACAGAACAAGTCCATATGTTTGAGATTAATGTTTCAGTTTGAGACAGATACCCTGGGGTATACTTTGTAGCGTTATTCAGTAGCTAAGCACACTTTTAGCTTGAGATTGATAGTGGACTGTGGAGATGATGCATCTGGTGTTAACATTTTGTTAAAAAAAGGATGGTGGGCAGGGAAGATGTGACGGCTTGTGGTTACATTTCAAAAACAAACATTGACAGAGGCAACAATTTTGTTTTGGTCTCAAGAAAGCGCACATTGCGATAGTACTCCTTGGCACTGAACTACTTTGTGGTTGGAGGGCTCATTGTGAAAAGGACAGAAAGCCATAACTCAAAGCGCGAAGGCAAGAAAGAAAGATGGAAAGGAAGAAAGTGAAAGACAAGAAAAAAGCGAGGAACAAAAGGAAGGAAGAAAAAAAGAAGCAAAGAGAGAAAAAGGAACGAAAGAAGGAATTACAGGCAGGGTTGCAAAGATACAGCACCTTCATGAGCTTATATGCAGTGAAAAACCAGCAGTCAGATAGACAAAGGCCACTTCAAAAGGAATTTACAACCGCATTGGCAGTAGACAGAAACGTATAAAACTGGGATGTGTCCTATGCTCTTATCTGGTAGAAAGAGTACTGCTGTCACATCAGGCTCTACAAACGAGGCAACACTAGAGTTATAATAAAGTAAAAACAAAAACATTGGCACTGGAGGTGTCTACCTTGTGTGCAGATGTTGTTAAGAGTTTGAGTTAGGCCCATGTAGCAACGCAGCACATTTTCCTACATTGTCCACTTTTTGCACAATAACATTTTACTGTAACCTTTCGCACGCATTTGAGTGCGTGACAATGTTGGATTAGTTTCTCTGAAACTGCTTTGGCTACACATTTCGCTTCGCGCAACATTATCATAATGCCTCAAACACTGAGTACAAGGCCTTTACGCATGCTGTACAAATGCCATTCTATCTTCATCCACGTGGGCAACAAGGCTATCTGCATAACCATAGCAATGCTAATCTGCATATACATCGCAAGGTTCCTATTCCAGGGGCTAGCAGAGGAGACACTTCTGCTGACATCGAAGCTCCCTCCGTGCTGAGGCTTCGCAAAACAGCTACCTAACATCGTCGTGAGGGGTGTCTAGTTCGTGACCAAGACGGGGTCCTACATTCTGTCCCGCCAGGTAATGGGGTTGGATCATCCCGTGGGGGGGGGGATTCTTGGCCTAGATAAATATACATCTACACACACCCACACAACCTAGGTGCACATAGGGTAGGGATTGCATAGTAGGAGTACGCCTGATTACTACTTTGTTTTATATGCCTGCATATATACACTGCTCTTAGCACCATGGTGGAACTATACCTGCTATTCACTATTTTGGTGCTCGTAATCACTTTCATATGCTTCTGTTTTCTGATTATTGCAGCACATGTATTCTATACAAGAATCACGTTGGTTCAATAAATATATTGAAGAATGTCCCATTGTGTATTCTTTGTATACTTCTCTGAGAACAAAAGCAAACGAGTGACTAAGCGAAAGGGTTCTAGATGTTACCATGATCCCTGAGGGCAGGGCCGGCTTTAGTCCTGGTGGTGCCCTGTGCGACAATGTTTGTTCGCGCCCCCCTTATGACCACCTCACCACGGATTGCCTCACTACCACCATTTGACAATGCCCCCCAAGTCTCCATAACCACTGTCTCTTATATTCATGCAGTTTAATAGCGTCACTCATACCAGTTTAAGGTGCCAGAACACTTTACATACATTGCATGTAGACAATCATAGGTGTGTAATTCAGTGTATAGGAAATGTTACATAAGAAAAAGGCCTACAAGGTGCAGGAGTCACATGTCATCCATACTGATAGGCAGTATAGTTTAAGAGTCCTTGGTCTGGAAAAGCACAAATTCAGAATTTAAAATGTAACACCATTGTTAGTGGTTTTCAATCAATCAATCACAAGCTTTATTTCGACAAAAAAGTCATAAAAGCGACATAAAACATAGATAACGTAGCCATTAAAATTAGGTATAGGTAATAAGGAGATTCTGTAATAAATATACACTTAATCATCCTAATATCAAGTTAAAAACAAGTGATAATTAATCATTTTGTGATACAAAACATAGAAAGACTTTTAAATAGCTTGGAAAAATTCATAAGGATATACAACAGTTTTATAAAAGCCGAAACAGCTAAAAATACCATAAAAATCTATAAATGAGTTATATTACTAAGAACCATAAAACTATTATATTACAACAATCGATTTCACAGTTCAGGGTCAAACAATCTCGTAGATTCCTAAGTATAAAGGCACTACTCGACCCTACAATTTTTACTATTATGCCTATCTACATATGGTAAAAAATAATAAAACCAATAGGCTATCCATGTGTATGCTTGACATCTCATTCATCATGTACAAAGCCCCTCGAGGTTCCTTACTACTTCAGACACTTAGCTCGAATTCCCCACATCCAGCTCAGAAATTTGGCTGTAGCCACAACTATAGATACATGTGTATTGGTTTTCAATATACGATATGCATCACTGCTTAATCTTGTGCCCATATTGGAACAAATTGGCCTAAGCCATTTGTCCCTAGGGCATTTGTAAGCTGGACACATAAACAGGATGTGAAGAACTGTTTCGTCATACATATTGCAGGATTCGCATCTAGTAGTAGGTGGGCTTTGCCAATTTTGCATAAAAGATTTTATCGGAAGTGTACCAAACCTAAATTGATGGTACAATTTTCTATCTAGAGGCTTTAGTATAAGATCCCAATAAGACTCAAATCTGGGGTCTTGTTTGTGTTCCATGAAAACACCAGAAAGAGAAGTATTAATAGTGCATAACAAAGATTTGGATTTCACCATGGCCCAGTAAGCTTCCTTATATAATTGTTTAGATGGAAATAAATTACTTTCTGGATTCTCCCACAAGTGTCTATACCCCATTTCCACCAAAGTGTGCTTTATTTTTTGTAACCATAAGATGCTACTCGATGTGTCAGCCCGTTTTACATCTTTCAGAGCATCGGCATAATGGGCCAACTCTGGGATGGTCCAAATCCTTCTCCAGTAAGCTACTGGCCTAAATCGAGCCAAGTCCTCAAAAGTACTACAACCTAAATCAAAATAAAGAGGTTTAAGGGGAGTGGATTGGGGGAGGCCTGTTAGGGTTCTCAAAAACTTATTCTGGGCTACAGTTAGAGAGGAGACATTTTCAAAGCCCCAGAGCTCCGCGCCATAGAGAATGGAGGCCCTGACCGTGGCATTATTAATTGTTAGAGCTGGACTTACTGGTTTGGTTTTGGACAATCTGTGTTCTTTTAGTAGAGCGCCTGCTAGCTGGACATGCTTTAAAGTCATCAGATCTATCTGGGGTTTCCAGTTCAGCTTCTTGCCCAGTGTCACTCCCAAATATGTAAACACTTCAGATTGTTCCAACTGAACCTTATTCATAAATACTTTTCCTTGGACCAATTTAAATTTATGGAAGATCATGTATTTAGTTTTATCCACATTGACTACCAGCTCGTGGTCCCTGCAAAATGTCTCAAATCTATTCAATGCACACTGCAGACCCGATTGCGTCTTAGATAGGATAAGAGTCTCATCCGCAAACATGAGGAGCGGAATCTTTACACCCGCAAGAGAGGGGGCATCGGTTGGATGTGACGAGAAATAATATACAACCCTATCAATAAATAAAGAAAAAAGTGTAGGGGCCAAGACACACCCTTGCCGAACTCCTTTTGATACTTCAAACCTATCAGTGACCTTGCCCTGCGACCCCCATCGTACCTGCGCAAAGTTGGACTCGTGTAGCCTAGCAATCAATGCTAGGAGTTCAACTGGCATCCCAAGATCTTTTAATACCTCCCATAACTTATTACGCGGCACCAAATCGAACGCCGATTTGAGATCTATAAAGGCCGCGTAAAGGGTACCCTCCGCTAACACTACCCAGCGCCAATAAATCATCATAAACCTGAAGACTTGGTCTATAGTGCTCACTTTTTGGCGAAAGCCAGCCTGGAGGGGAGACAAAACATCTTTTTCACCAATCCAAGATTGGATCCTACTCAACACAAGCCTAGCCATTATCTTCTGCAGTGAGTCAATCAGGCTAATTGGCCTGTAATTGCTCGGACACGTGCGATCCCCCTTTTTATAGATTGGTATAATGTCCGCGCCGCGCCATGAATCTGGGATTGGAGCCCCACTCGCGATCGCATTCGCGATTATATGAATATATTTTAGCCAGTTTTCTCTATCATACCTAAACAGGTCGGCCGGAATACAATCCAGGCCTGGCGCTCGTCCTTTAGGTATCGCATCTAAAGCCCTACCGACCTCTTCTAGACCAAAATTTACAGTTTTCTCTGACCTTAAAATTAAACTTTGAGTAGTGCTATCAATTGTAGCGGCAAATTGGGCTTGATAGTGGGAAATCCACTGATCTGGTGCTACATCATTAACAGGGACTTGTCTATGCTCCCCACTGCCCCACTTCACCAACTGCCAAAAATTCTGCATCCTTTTTTCTCTACTTGCCAACAGAAGTTCCTCCCAACGTTTTTCATCTGACTCTTGCTTGGCTTTGAGTTGAATTTTCTTATAGTTAGCTCTAGCAAGCTTTACATTTTCCATAGATTTTGATTTTATAGCTTGCGTTAGTTTTCGATATGCCTCTCTACATTCCTTATTATACCAGTTAGCAGATTTTATACTAGCTGAGTTCCTTGGTTTGTGTACCTTAATGAAGAAACTCTTAAGCTCTGTGAACAAATCTTCATGTACCTGCAAGATCACTGCATTAATATCATCCTGGGTTTCTAGATCCAAAAGGATCTTGAGGGTACATTCTACTGAGATTTTCATATTCTTTAATGATTTATCATTTCCTAGAACTGTTGCCCACTTCACCCTTCTCATATCATTCTCAAGAAAGACATCTGCTGTTGCATTTTCGATTATCTGAGGCTGTGGGGCAATCCCCGGTACCTGTAAATTTAAAAGGAGTGGATTGTGATCACTCTCACTTCTTTCTTGGACCTTCATGTCAATGACACGCGACCACATCTCCATGTTGATAAGAAAGTAGTCAATCCGACTGCTACTTATCCCATTGGAGTATGTATGGGATCCCTTACAATCCGATAATGTCCTCCCATTTACTGCCCTAATGCCCCTATCCAGACACAAACTATTCAATTGGAGAACTGCCTCAGTCCACTTCGTTATAGGCGGCAGATTTAGTGATGGAATACCCAAATGTACATCCTCTTCATTGCCATAGCCATTCTCATCATGGAGAAGGGGCTCGAATGTGCAGTTAAAATCTCCCGCTATCACCAGGTTATAGTTCCCTCTCTGTTCTTCTAAAAAGCTATCTAACTGGGATACTGTGCTAGAAAGTTTTCCTCCAACCATTCCTCTGGCATAGATATTAATAACTAATATACCAGATCCTTGGCTTGGTTGAATGCTAATGGCCAGGATATCAGGGCTGTCGATATAGATCTCCTCAACCCTATAGCCTGGATGTTGCCTAACCCATGTGGTGAGCCCACCTGAGGGCCTTCCCTTTTTGCCGGCTATAGCAGGTTTGAAAAAATTTAAATACCCAGGACGAAAAATTGGACTTATTGACCAGGTTTCCTGAAAGGCCCATATATTCTGGTCACCAATGAAAGATGACCAGTCGGCTGACACTGTCTTTGAATTTAATCCCGCTATATTCCAAGAAGCTAATAATAGCGACCGGTTGATTGACTGGGATCGGTGGTAATGCTATCAAGCACTGTGGCGGGGATCTGCACAGTTTGACTATCAATGGGTTCCCCCTTCGTGGCTGGCACTGCCTCATACTGCAGTGTCATCGGCCCGCCCTTTAGGCATCAATCAACCTTATCCAAGACAGAGCCCTCTTTGGTTATGGGGACTTGAACCTGAGTAACAATCCTGCTTTGAGATGCAGGGGGACTATATTTTATTCTTATATTAGATACAGCCATGTATGAGGTTCTGAGATCAAAGGATACTACATTATCTACAAGGTCAGTAGTAGTTAGCCAAAGACAGACATAATCTGTACTAAAACCATGTTCGTGTATCTTTTCGCAGAAAATATGTCTTCTCTTATAACTGATCGACAATTCCTCACATGTCGCAACCAATGAATACATTTATTTATCAAATCCTGCTCATTTTCATAAAAGTACTCAGATGTTATTTTAGGAACATTAATTAGGAAAACTTTAGCTTTTAGAGAACTACTCGAATGTGAAGTTAAGGGATTCGGACCCTTAAGCAACAGCGTACTTGGAATCCTTAGTGCACTATGGGTAGTAAGGTGCTGCCGGAAACTAACACGGCTAGGGCCAGAGGACCTTGGTTCCTGACGATTTCCAATGAGTACTCTATCTGTGTTTGTCTGAGTCATTATAGATGTGATGGATTCTATACCCGCCGAAGGAGCATTCATTGAGCCCGTACCTCCCAAAAGAGTAGAGGGTGGAACTCTATCAATAGATCCACCCAATAATGCTGGTCTATGACTTCCAAGATTTACGTTAAGCCCTGTTGTTTGGAGTATATCTGTTAACTTCACAACCAGGGTTTTCAGGGAGGTAACAAGTTCTGTGAGCGAGCCAATATGCACCCTAAAGCCATCTAATTGGTGTCTAGAATTCAAGCAACTACATCCTTTATTAAAGGCCTCCATTTTGGAAACCTTACTTGCATCTGTCGGATCTATCTGTACTGCGGGTTCATTGGGGCCAATGGGCTCATCGATATCCGTCAGCGGGGCAAATCGATTGTTACACTCAATCTCAAAACCCCCATAATAATCAGCAGAGTTAGGAACATTTAATGGCATTGACAATTGTGGCATAGCTATCTGCTCAGTCTGGGCTTCCTGTACCTGGATATGGGATAGGGTTTTTTGTGTGTGTGCTTCTTGAACATTTCTGGGATGGATTTGACTGGCTGGGGGAGTCAGGGGCCCAGCCAAGTGAACTCCCAGTAATCCACACTTGGTACCTACAGGAGCAGCGAGGATCTCCTCGCAATCCCTGATGATATTGTCAATACGTGTCATAACACAATTGTTTTTCGTAAACTCTGTGTTTATCCGACCTTTTAACTTTCTTACGCTTGCCCACTCTCCCTCCCCCTATAGCCTCCATCACCTTCCTTTTACCCATACCAGGATTTAAGTGGGTAATAAATTAACACATAATTAGTGATAATTTGAAAACAACCGATTTTAGCACACCTAAGAATAATTCTATCCTTAGCCTAACAAAACCACAATCTTTGATTATACACAATATACCCTGCAGGACAGGCTCGACAGAACTTAATCAGTCTCTGGGCTTTATAGTTAATAACACACAATTGTCCACAAGGAACGCACCAGTGGCTTACACAGATGACCGCGATAGGGTCAATACCTTATTCTCCGCACAGATCTTGAATCAGCGTTAGGGGGGTGGCCAGGCATGCAAGCAGGGCTGGGCAGGGGAGGAGTGGTGTGCCCACTCCTGAGGGCGCAATGACTGGTTAGCCCTCTGGGGCCGCCCAAACCAGTCATGTGCACTCTGCCCTTTCTCCATGCACGCTGCAATGCAGCCTACATGGAGAAAATGGCCTCCCCATAAGCCCATGGCTAGGCGGTGCCCCCACCAATCACAACGCTGCCATTGCAGCGTTGTGATTGGCTTAGGGGAGGGAAGGGAGGCCACCTGCTTCCTGTTCCTGCCGGAGGCAGGAGAGCAGGAGCCAAGAAAACGCAGGACCCGGCCGGCGGACAGGTACGTCTTTTTAAAATGTAGTATTAAATTTCCCCCCACCCCCTCCTCCCCGCGCAACCCCCCGCCTCCCCACCCGCGATTAATGCCGGCCGCGACTGACTGCCTGCATGCCTGCTGGAACTCTGGTGGCGGTCCGGGAGCAGCCCGGGATGTGCTGCTAGGAGCAAACCGGCACCTCCCCCATCAACCCTTAGTGGAACTGTCCCTGCCAGACATCAGCATTTGGGGGCTCCAGACGGGGCACCAGCTCCATGATTGATGGCTGAGCTGCGGGTACCGCCCTTTGGCTGATGAGGAGGCCATGGGAGGTTGCAGCCTGGCGCTCATGTCTGCATCTGAGAGGGGCCTCATAGCTAATGTCATCTTCACCCCCAGCGCTGCATTATTGAGGACTGCTCCCTCTGATATTCTAGCACCACCTTGGTGGCCTCTGAGGGTCCAACTGAGACGTGCTGGGCAAAAATAAAGCAGCATTACTGCCTGCCACTGAAGCCCAGCTGTCCATCTGCGACTACTCTGCAGTGCCTGGCCAGATCCTAACCGTTTGAGGTAGGCGTGGCGCAGTGCTTATCCCTTTATATTGCCCATGCTCACTGCCCCATGATAGCCCCCTATGTCCAGTGGAAAGACTAGATAGTCAATCTCAACACCTCCTGTGTTAGACTCTGGGGAGCCCGTTGCGACCTGTTTTACATTGACCCGTTGCAGACTACCTCTGGGATAGCTGATAGGAGCGTGGCCTCCCTTGCACAATATGTCCTGTGCACACGCCCACTTGAGCAGTGCCCATGTGATCGCTGCGCTGTTCCAGCCCACCTTAATTATTGACCTAGATACTCACTCTGGATCACACTTACACCAAAGCCTCACACAGCAGTTTATGACGAGTGCTCAGTTCCCCTGCACTGGCCTTATCCCTGCGTCTTCCAGAGTTCCACTTGAGATCTATGCAGACAGCGATAATTTTGCAGTGGCGTATCTATTTCCATCATCGTCCGGTCGACTGGGGCTGCACGTGCTGCACTACCTCTGGTGTGCAAGCGGACCTGAGACACAGCTATATTCTTCTTGGACGCCCCTACCTGGAGTCAACTTATTTCTATACGACATCAACGTTGTTGCCTTTACACCCCATTGCCACGCTGCAATTACAGAGCTAACAACTCTAAGTACGCGGAACCACGATTAGGCCCTATGGGTGAGCTGTTCGTGCTGCTGTGTAATGCCGTTGCCTTTGACACAAGCAAGCAGGCTCACCCTCTTCACTCCTGAATGCCCCAGTGGCATTGAGCTGACAGGCCAGCACATGGGTCTCCTGCGGTCCGGCACCACGGGCACACCCTCATGCCAATCTGTTGTCTCTGAAACCATTTCTGATACCACGGACCCATCTGCTCTTTCCACCGGCGCTGCACCACCTAAGGATATTAGGCATAGTGTCGGCTGCTATTGAGAAATCAAGACTCTCACTTGAAAACAAGGTTGACACGGTTGCAGCGGACCTCACTCTTCTTTCTGCTGATCACCGGAACTTGGCGGAGAGGGTACACGAGGCGGAACAATCATTGGCTGCCTTGCAACCCCAGGCACACACCAGAGAAACCCACCTCAGGCAGCTCACAGAAAGAATCCGTCTCCTCGAGGAGTGGGCAGACAATGCAGAAGGCCGCTCCAGATGCAACAACATACGAGTTGTGGGCCTTCCAGAAAATACAGAGGGCCAAGACGTAGTTGCCTATATCGAACAATGGATCGGTGGATTTATCACTCCGTCCTCTCACTGTTCTTTTCCGTCGAGAGAGTGCATTGTGTACCTGCATGCTGACCACTACCGGGAGCCAACCTTAGGCCGCTGCTCTTCAAAGTACTGCATTATCGAGAACTTGACCTCATCCTGAGAGGACCTCATTGTGGACAATGCCCAAGTGATGCTATTCCCGGACTACACTCTGGCAGCACAGCGCCAAAGGGGCTCATTCCTATCTGTTAAACACTGCCTGTGCAAGCTGAATGTGAAATATTCCCAGCGAAACGTAGGGTCCTGATGGTCGGGAAATCTTATTTCTTTATAGAGCCCAAGGAAGCATGGGACTGGATTGACGCAAAGGGCCCTACATCGCAGCACCTTTTTCAGACTGGAAATGGGACGCCGGGACTCCCGCACAGGGACCGCCACAGGCGGAGGCGCCAAAGAAGGGAGTGCCCTCCAAGAGTTAAGTCTACTCCCAACCTGGAGCAGGTGATACAGGAGGGGCGACATGCGCTGCAGATGTGGCCGCCAACTTATGGTAGCACGTACCCCAATCAGACGGTGACAGGGAATCAATAGGGTCCTCCAGTGAGGATAGCTTATCTATCATCTGGCCTTCCAAACCTGATGCAGTGGCGCTGCCAGAAGTCACGCTGCCAACCGCTGATGAACTCATTTGAGGCCACAGCTCGCACAATGTTATTTACCCACAGACTCTTTTTCACTAGCCACAGTAAAGCAACCCTGCATCAGCTAGTGCACATCGTTCATAAAATCACATCAGGTATTACATACTGCATAAGACTTGGACCTTACTTGAAGCACACACCTATGCTGGGCACCTTATGGTGTACTGGCCTACCTCATAGGCACCTCACTTGTTCCTGGACTATGTTACTTAGTTTACATCATGCTAAGTGGCTTTACTCGTGAGCACCCTCTACACAGCTCTATCCTAACTAGCTGGTTCATTTCTTTACAGGTGTAATGTTGAACAGTTGGGGTGGACGCATGTTGCTGTTCTGCCCTAATGGTATTACAGGTTTGGTCCTCATGGTTCTTTTATTTTTGTTCCCTGTTTGGTTTTACTGTCCGCACCCAGCCGACATTCATGATACACCAGACCTGATGTTGGCTTTCTCTAACTGAGCTAGGCCCTGACACATGCCCCAATCAACACTATGCCTGGCACCAGTGTGATTACATGGAACGTCCAAGGCATGCACATCACATCACAAAGGTATGCTGTGTATTCCTACATCCATCGCCGCAATACCCACATTGCTTATCTGTAAGAATCACCCTTGACTACTACTGAGACCAACAAGCTGCAAAAGCGATGGTGAGGTTAGGTATGTTCCTCTAATTTCTCAACATACGCACAGGGAGTACTGGTGTGGATCAGGGCAGGTGTTCCTTTTCAGGCAGACAACACCAGGGTTGACCCAGATGGACGTTATGTCCTTATCAAGGGCAGGTTAGACGGTCAACAAGTTGTAATCGGAAACATATATGCTCCCAACACGGACCAGGCAGCCTTTCTGGTAAAACTGTGTGACGTGTTGTCAGTCTGGAGCGGCATGCCCTGACTGCTGGGGGGAGACTTCAATAGTGTACTGCGGATCAACCTACATCGCTTATTTCCCCCTCTGCACCAACACGAATGCCACGACCAATGCCCAACATCTCACAGAATTGCTTAGACACTTAGTTGGCATATGGAGTGTGCGCAACACAAATACCAGAGTATACTCCTTCTACTTCTGTCCAAGACTTGCATGAACGCATTGATCATATAGTCGGCTTCCCAGACCTTCTTCCACATGTCACACATATCGATTATCTGGGACGCTTACACTCTGATCACAACCCCCAACTCCTACATTTTAACTGGGAAAGGAGTCACCCACCCATACCAACCTGGCAGCTACAACCGTCTGCCTGCTTTGGATAACCCCTTTTGCACTTTTCTAGACACTACCATCACCAATTATTTTCAGGTTAACACTGTCACATCCCATTCTATCTATTTGAATGGGATGCCTTCAAGGTGATGGTAAGGGGTCAATGAATTGGCACCACTTGGAACATCCGTTGCCAGTTAGACAGAGACATCACAAACATCAAACGTGACATGCTGAGACATGAACTCAAGCCCTACAGAACCCTGCACACTGGGCTCTCCTGACACACGCAAGTCGGGAACATACTGCTTGGTTGGAGAGACTTCGAAATTATGCAGCCCACTCGGCCAAAACACACGCTGTGGGGGACAAATCTGGTGTGCTATTGGCCTGGCTTATCAGTCAGGAGGAGCCCTGTCACCCGGTACTGGAACTATGAACTGCCCAAGGAGAACTCCTCTGCATGCAGACGACATACATGCTGAACTAACCGCTCACTACTCTGCACCAATCAGTCAACACATTCGCTACATCTGACATAGACATATTTTTCACTGATGTCACGTTTCCTCAGGTTACACTCGAACAGAAGGCAGAACTGGATGGTCCTCTTAACCTTTTCAAAATTAGAGAAACCATCCGCTCCTTATCCACTGGCAAAACTCTGGACCCTGATGGCCTACTTACTGAATTCTATAAGGTGTACGCCCCACTATTAGCCACCCCTTTTATTGACAATCTATGACGGCGCACTTCTGGCTTCGTGCCTGCCAGCTGCACTACGTGAAGCAACACTTATCTCTCTCTGCAAACTGGACAGGATCCCTGCTGCGCTAGGTTCCTACAAGCCATTAGCCCTTGTAAACACCAACTAGAAGATCCTGGCTAAGGTGCTGGCCGATCATCTGGCGCCATTAGTACCGATATTGGTACACCCAGATCAGAACAGGTTTGTCCCCACTCACAGTAACTCACTGAATCTACGCAGATTCTTTAGGATCTTGGAATATGCCCCTGGCCACCAGCGGTATGCATGGTATTGGACCTGGAAAAGGCATTTGACTCCCTAGAATGGCCCTTCCTCTTAGACATCCTACATCGCTATGGATTTGGGTTTTGATTTATTTGCCTGGTTAAACTATACTCTCCCACTGACACGAGTAAAGACTGGTGCCCTAATCTCAGAACCCATTCCTGTTTCCAGAGGTGCACGCAAAGGCTGTCCTCGCTCCCCCCTTCTATTTTTATTAGCCAGTGAACCATTGGCACTAGCACTCCATGCTAGTAGCCACGACTGGAGAACCACACTGGGAGATGCGCTGCATTGGTGTCCTTGTATGCTTATCTTTTGTTATATCTCAGAGATGTTACACTGATACCGGAAGCAGTAGCTTCCATTTTTGATACATTTGCCGCCCTATCAGGTCTGAGGGTCCACTGGACTAAATCCTGCCTCTTTCCTTTCAATCCAGCAGTAGCTGACTCAATGTCCAACCTGGCTAAACAGTATTCGATTACCTTGGCAATCCCACATGTTTCGATATCTGGGCATGCAAATCTGTCATTTGGCCACTGATCTCTACGATGGTAACCCTCACTAGGGCAATGACATCAGCACGCTCCCAAGTGGGATTTTGTCAGTCCATCCTGCTCTTGGTGGCAGTCCACATTGCCCTTATCAAAATGATCATGTTACCCAGGTTTTCATATTATTTCACTAAACTCCCCCTCTACACTTCGAAGTATTTTGTTACCCCAATTGCAGTGTTGATGCGCTCACTGATCTGGCACAATTCCAGCTGCCAGGTGGCACTGCAGAAACTCTATCTTCCTACTGGTAAATGGCACTTAGCTGTCCCCAACTTCGAGCAATATTATTTAGCCTCTCAGCTTCAATGGGTAGCCTGGTGGTTGGCAGGCATATATCTCTCCGATACTGCCACCGCTTCCCCAGCATGGGAGTTGTCAACACTACTTCATTTATTCCATCCCTGCATTCGGTCCTGGGTGCCTAATCCCACGCTTCTGAAGGTGGCTTATCACTGTTATAGGCATTGCCTTTTTATCATCAAGTACATTCACCATACGCGCCAGCACTTCCATTACTGGGGGTGCAGCGTGGAGGACCGATTACATCAGAAGCTGAACTAACCTCTTGGCATGCTGCAGGGCTCCACAAACTTGGAGACTTGTACCAAGATGGTGCCCTCACAACACTGTAGTATCTGATGGAGGAAGCGGGACTGCCTCTGGGTCAGTTCCTTCTTTATAACTTGTTGGTACGCATGCTAGGTAACAACTGGGGCGACATTCACCAAGCATGGCTTTTCGGATCATTCAGTACTAGAAATGCATATAGCTGATATTCAACATCCCCGTCCCTTATAGGTGAGTCTTCAATAGATTTTTGGAGGAAGAAATTGAGAATTACATTTCCCAGTTTTTTCTTTTAAATATGCATTCTGAAAGTTTAGATATTATGTGGGATTCATGTAAGGCCACCATAAGAGCAAGTATCACATCTAAAGACATTTGAAGGAGGATAAATTTCAATCTAGAGAAGAAAAGTCTGACAGAACATTTAAAACAGGCTCAGGAGAAAGATCTGCATTTCAAAAATAGCTCTAACAGTCAACAATTTGAGCTGGCAAAGAAAGAAATGTGTGACTTTTACTATAAGGAGGTTAACCAAAGTATTCAAGCTTATATGCAGCAGGTTTATGAAGAGAACAAATATTCTGGTCAGTTTTTAGCAAGGCAAGCCCACGAAAAGGCATCTAAAATTGTAATTAAATCAGTTGTTGATACAGAGACCTATATACGGGTCACCAATATTGAGTATCCAAGATTGTGATTGTGAAGGGATTTCTAGAGCGCAAACTGTTACTCCAAGGAGTGGCCTGGCACTACTGCAGAAGAAGGGCTAGCGAGGGGGAAAAGAGAAATGGTCAGCTTTTGGGGAAAAGCCAGATTTTTAGCTTTTTCCGTAATAGAAGAGTAGGTTTAATGCGTCTGAGTTCCAGGGGAAGTTTATTCCATAGAGAGGGGCCTAGGAAGGAAAAGGATCTGCCCCAGTCCTTGCCTTCTTGATCCTTAGAATTTTGGCAAGACAGAGGTTTGCTGAGCGCAGATCTCTAGGTGGGGCGTAGAACTCAATTCTTGCTTGTAGGTAACCAAGTCCTGTCCTGTGTCAAGCTTTATGGATCAGGAGTAGGATAGAGTGTTTCAACATTATAGAAATATATATATATGATCATCAGCAAATCTTGGATCATACTAGAATGCAAGATTTTTATAAAAAAATCTTCTAATTCCAGCTTTTGGTCAACAAGCTAGGACAGCCCTATTGGGTACAGTCCCACTGGAAGAAGTGGATAATGTACTCAAATCCTTATTGAATGGAAAAGCATGTGGGGAAGATGGCCTCCCTGCTGAGTTTTTTAAAACGTAAAAAAAAATATTAAACCCATATATTGTACAACTTGCAAATCATATCCTACAGGAAGGAAATGTTCCTCCATCTTTAAATATCGCAATTGTAAGTTTTCTTTATAAGAATAAGGATTCAGAATTCATACAGATCAATCAATTTGCTTAACTCTGATTACAAAATCATTGCAAAAACTGATGCCAAATAGATCGAGTCTGTTGATCAATAAAGATCAAAGTAGCTTTATTGCCGGAAGGCAGGTGTCTACCAATATACATTATTTAGTGGAAGTCCTAGATTTCTTTTTAATACCAAGTAAATCATGGCTCATATTTTGTTTTAGATGCCGAAAAGGCTTTTTATTTGGTTAATTGGGAAAGCTTTTTTGTAATTTTAAAATCTTTTTGATGTCCAACACAGTTCATAATTGTACAAAAACATCTCTATGCAGGAGTATGTGCAAAACTCATTGTAAATTCCACTGAAGCAGGGCTCTGTGAAGTCGGTCATGAGACCAGAGAGGACAGTCCATTGTCCCCCTTTTCATTTGATTTTTTTATTGAACTATTGGCGATTGCAATTAGAAAGGACAAACAAATTGTTTCAGGGATTCTGCGGAGTCACAGAACTATGCTTTATAACAAGATAACTTCCATTTGAAAGCAATGTGAGGGTGGGAATAATAGCAGGAACTGGAGTTCCTTCAAATAACAAGGCAGATTAGGGGCAGAAACATTACAGGCATTATAGATGTTTACTTGTTTACAGACAAGGGAATGGCCAGCACTGGAATCCCACCTTTCCCCTGTTAGAAAAACTTCTCTCTCAGCCCTTTGACACCGATATGTAAAAGGCAAGAATGAATGAATGCATTTATAAAGCGCAACTATTGCCAAGGTATCTTGGCGCTGAACTGTAAAGGGAGTGGTGACTGGTATGTGGCAGGCAGAGATTAGATGGATGTCGTTGGAAACAACCAAGTTTTGATCATCCTCCTAAACATAACTCTGTCATGTTGTAACCTGATAGCGATCGGCATTGTGTTCCAGAGCTTGGCTGCCAGGTATGAGAGGGTTCTTCCCCCCCATCTGGCTCTACGGATTTTGGGGACCAGAACTAGTCCTTTATTAGCCGACCTCAATTCGCGTGACGGGATGTGTCAGCGAAACAGTGGCTGAAACTCAGGGATCCTCCTCCATAGAGTGCCTTATGTACGAAGTAGATAGCCTTGAATTCAATGCGCTTTTGGACCGGGAGCCAGTGAAGCTCCCTAAGACTGTTGGAGATGGGGTGGTATTTAGAAATGTTAAGAAGAAGCCGAGCAGCAGCATTTTGCAAGGCTTGAAGTTTCCGTATTTGGCCTTTGTCAATGCCAAGAAATAGTACATTGCAATAATCAATTCTGGAGAGGATTAGTGCTACTACCACCGTTTTGCGTAGGCCTTGAGGGATGAAAGGTAAGACCTTACGCAACACCTTTATGAGGAAAAAGCATGAAGAGGTCAGGGAGTTACACTGGCCGGCAAAATTTAATTGATCATCGAACATAATGCCCAGGTTTCTTGTCTTCCTGGTGGGTAACGGGCAACACCCGGCATTTGCTGGCCACCATGAAGAATTCCAAATAGAGGGGCCTTTTCCAAATTCCACCACCTCCATTTTCTCGGTGTTCAGCTTAAGGGAGTTGCAATGCAAACCTATTCACCACAGTTTGGATCTTCGTGGATATGGATATCACTATCTGTGTGTCATCTGCGTACGAGATCAAAGCGAAGCCATGTGCTTTGATCAATCTAGCCAGAGGGGACACATAGATATTAAATGGGGTCAGTGATAGGGCTGACCCCTGTGGGACGCCACCTGGAAGGAAGCAGGTTTCAGAAATCAGATCACCCCAACACAGTCTCTGTCAGTGAGAAATGAGGTGAGTAGGGCCAGGGCCGTCCCCCCCCACACCTAGGCTCTCTAGCATGCGTATTAATACCTGATGGTTGACCGTATCAAACGCTGCCGAGAGATCCAGTAAGATGAGGACGGCCCTCCCCCCACTATCAACTTGTTTGCGTGTCTCCTCCGTTGCCAAGGCCAGGGCCGATTCCGTGGAATGACCAGATCTAAACCCGTGTTGGGCGGGGTCAAGAAGATTGTTAGATTCAAGCTAGGTGGTTAGCTGCTAGCTAGGACCATAACTCATGAATGTAACTGCTCCCAAGGGGCTCATATCTACCTATAGGATAATGTTTCATGCAGGCAGTGAATTGAAACATTGAGATAGGCAATAAAATAACCCTGTGTATCAACTAAACCGCCAAATTAGTTTCCGCTATAGTGAAGGGAAGCTATTCAAGTTTTTCTATATATAGCATAGAATAACTAGCATCCTTCATAGCCATTAATTGCTGTTTACATGTTAAATTGAAGGGTAGGAACAAAGCGCTACTATTCAGGAAATGCCAAGGAACACACCCATTTTTAAGTGTCTGCCGTGTCCAACCAAATTGCATAAACGACCGTTTGGTATGAGGGGATTTGGGACCTAAAAGGAAATCAGAAAGGTTTGTGTCGTCCGATAGGAGAGAAAGATGTTGTTTCACGGCAGACAATGTGGAATGTTCTAACCATTGTTGACACAATTTACCCACAGAATAAGTTGTAGCAGTGTTGGAATGCGGGTAACGTGGATCAGGTCTATTTAATGTAAACCCCGAAGTAGCATTCACGAAACGAGAATGGCAAACATTCATGTTCAAAGGCCATAATGACCATCCAGACGGGAATATAGCAGTTAAATTAAATGTACCATTTTGTAGCATGCTGTTTAGCTGGTCTGCAGTATAGTTGGTACAAGATTGCCAATTGTCAAACAGGGCCAAGGAGGGAATCGCAGGAGTATTTAATTATTTAATCTTAGCCAACCCCAAACAAGTAGTCTGTTGGACCGTGTCATTAAGAAAAATAATTTGAGCAGGTATCAAACATGCACAGAATAAAGATTCCATATCTTGGACCTACCAGGACCTAGTACCCCATGCCGATTTCAAATCGATATTGTCTTTCCAATAATCTTATCCATTTAATGCTAAGTTCTCAATAAAACGAGATGCAGAAATTAACTTTGTGAGCATGGATTTTTTAGAAACAGTGGAAGTCAATTAAAAATAATATGATACCAGATCCGAACGATTATAACCGGTAAAATAGGTGTACTTCAAGTTTTGGGTGTCGGAACTACACTGAGATGGAATCAGGCAATGTTCCCATTGAGTATAGTTAAAGTGTGGACGCTGTCCATTTGACCTATGCAGAAAATGACGACCATAATGCTGATAACAGAATAAATTGGCATAGTTAGCAGAATTCAAATATAAGGCTTCAGTATCAAAAACAGTGTAATATTGTATTTAGGAATTAACAGCCTTTACATCCCAATCATCTGATTGTGCCCCAGGTATTATCACATCACCCATAGACACACGGAATACATATGGAATCTGTAAGGTCTCTGTAGGGCCACACTCAACGAATGGAACTTTGTCCCATACAATTCCATCAGTGAATGGGTACTGCTGAAATGTTCACAAGGGACTGGTCTCTTTTATTTTTATGCGAAGATGAATGAGAAGCCAACACCCCATCGACAAGTTCTGCAGCAGAACATTCCGGGAGGTAGTGGCTATTAATCCAAAAGACGTATGTCCATGGCAGAACTAGATAAGTGTGTTTTAACCAGGATATGAACACACAAATCCTTGCTGGTGGTGTAGTTAAAACAGAAGGCTGCGAAGAATTGTCCGAAGAAAAACTGTCCTGAGCAATATTGTAACCAGAGGAACTCAGCTGAAACAACGGAGGCTCGGAAGCTGAATTTAAATTTGAGGCTGGTATTCCCATAGGGGACTCAAGGGGTGGATCAGAATAAATGATTTCCATTGTGGAGGGTGTAGAAGGAAAAACAGACACAGGTCAACTAAAGGCTTGACATCTCCCTCCGGCAGCCATGGAGAAGCAGGAAAATCAGAGCTCACAGGCTGCAAAGGAATGTCTCAAATTGGGACACGCCGAGGCATACTATTCAGTATCGGCCATATGATGTAGCTTAACATGGTCAATAGAAATGAAGCTTTGCAACCAGGCAATGGAGGTAAAATTACAGTTCGAGTACCCTGTAGACCAAGCACTGGCACAGGAGCACATTAGGATGGACCAAATTATTTCTTGATCGCCACCTTTTCACGAACCAGATCACCAACTTTAGGTAGCCAGTCAGAAACCGGAATCAAAACCGCTGCGTCTCCAGTCGTAGCCCACGGCAAATGGGAGTTTGCCAGTCTATCACAACACTTTTGTAGGTCCTGTAAGACAGCACAATGGTTATCTACGTCAAATGTCGTGGTAGCCACCACAACATCTATACCGTCAAGTTCTGGAACAAACATATTGATACCAAGCAACATTTCGTATGGGGTTCACCCACCTAGAGATCTTTTTGGGAGATTATTAAGAGCACCTTGAACCCCATAAAGGTGAGTTAGCCAGCCTCGGCCCGTACCTAGTACCCTATCCTCAGGCCAATATGGAGATGAGAAATGCACCTGCACTCCCATTGACTTCATTGAATCACGGTAAGCCTTAGAGGCAAAAGCCTCATTGGTCAGAATGAAAAGTGCCGCAGGCATAAGTCCTGACAAAGACATGCAAATCTTTTATAACAGTGCGAGCATCAGCAGAGCGCTGTGGCCAAACCCAGAGGAACCTAGTGCAAGAATCCATTGCAACCAAGATATACTTAAAAGCAGTGTCGGATGACAAAGGACTGCAATGATCAATGTAAATACAGCCAAAGGATGATTAGAAATAAAGAGATGAGTTTGTGGTGGACGCAACACAGTGGAACTCTTAATTTGTTGACACACATCACAACAAAGAACATATTTGCAAGTTTGTTGGTATAAACTGCACCACCAATAGATTTGTTGCAAAAGAGAAAAAGTAGCCGCAACACCAGCGTGAGCAGAAGCCATGCCTTCATGAGCAGCCACAATGAGAGAATGTCTGTGGTCGAGGTTGAGTATCATACGATCACCAACTGTAGGAATAGAAACATA
The DNA here is from genome assembly GCA_963921515.1 of Calotriton arnoldi. NCBI lineage: Eukaryota > Metazoa > Chordata > Amphibia > Caudata > Salamandridae > Calotriton > Calotriton arnoldi. The sequence goes on from CAWUFW010000406.1 coordinate 3,665,530, forward strand.
AGGAACTCGGTCAGTAGTCAACTGATAAGTAAAGCGTGAAGGTAATACTCAAGGTAAAGGAGTACCCTCCTTACTTGCAGTAAAAGCAACCAAAATATCATCGTCAATTTTAGTCGTAGAATGAGTAACCACCGCTACTCTAACTGTGGCAACTGCAGATTTGGCTGCTTCATCAGCCAATGAATTTCCAAGAGCGTGCGCTCCCGCACGTTTATGTCCCAACCTATGAACAACATGTTTAAAGGGGGTAGGCGTGCCTTAAGGGCCGCCACCTGAACTCAAAGCATTTTATGCTTGATTGTGCTACCTTTAGAATCCTGGAAACCGTTTTGTTCCCCCCCAAAAAAATTGTCATTAAAAGACTGTATTCAGCAAAATGAATCACACACAACAAGGGTGGGGCAATCCAGGTTCAGCATATTCAAGAGCCAAGAGGAGTGCACTTAACTTGGCCAAGAGACTGCGTGTGCACCAAAGAGGACGTAAAAACTCCATCTTTCATCGAACCTACAACAATTTCACAAGCAGCTGAATAAGACTGCTTAGAACCAATGGCAGGTTGAGCCGAACCATCAGTGTAAATGAGACATTCGTACTCATCCAGAGGAAGAACCTAAGAAGATAGAGGGTGAACATGTTCATACTGAAGATATTCTTGTGTTTGCAAAGAAGGGTCAAAAACAAAACTGACATCAGCCGACGTCAATGATGTAGCCCACTGAATCCAATGATGATGAAGGGCCTTAGAATTAGGTACACTTGCTTTTGTGACCGCTTCCAGAGCGGGCACTGGAGAAATGACAAAAATGCATTTACGTTGTGCCAGAGGGTGTTATTTTAGGACAACCATCTGCACAGTGGTGAGAATTTTTTCAGCTGAAGAAAAACGCAACTCTACAGGAGTATACAGATGTGATTTGTAAGCGACTGGGATTGTATCACCATCATTAAAAGTCACATAAGTGAAACCGATTGCTCCGGGGAGAGTCCGGATCACCAAATTCATAGTATTCAACTAGTTTGTAAGTACTGCGTCGCAAGTAAGTCAGACTGTAAGGCGCGCAGCACCGCGGTGTGTTCCAGAGGCCAAGAGGAAGCAGAAAAGGAGGAGTGTGTCAAAGCATAAAGAGGTTTGATACGCTGAGCATAGTCAAAAATGTAAGTCCTGCCGAAGTTAAAAAAAAAACAACAGTGACTGCAATTTCTTAAGGGTAGTTGGAAGTTGCAATTGAGCACGCTTCTCCCAAAAATGGGGTGCCAAACCCCTACCCTCATTGTTCAATACATAACCAAGAAAGAGAACTGCTAAAAACGCAATATGTGATTTACCAAAATTAAACTTGTAGACCAGAGTCGCAAAGCGAGTAATGATGCGGTCTACCCACACAAGATGAGGGTTTAATTCATCGTCTGTCGGGTATATGTCATCAACATATCAAAACGCATCAGGGTAAATTTTATTCAAGAATGATACAATACTCGCTGAAAAAACACAGGGGCTATTCCCATACCTGATAGCTAATCTCGCATAGCGCCTCTGAATGCCGAGGGCGCTGAATACGGACAAGTCCTGGCTCTTAGGAGCCAGGTTATGACTAAAAAAGCCATTGAAAATATCCAAAGTCGTTATAAATCTTTTACGTACGATATTATTGATCAATGCTGTACTATGTGTGTTTTGCACTGCATATGTACGGGTATGACTATTCAAATGTCTGTAATCCAAAACAATGCGATATGAACCATCAGGTTTTAACACCGGAAAGTGAGGGTTATTCATCGCAGAGACACAGGGTTCGATTACACCCTGATATTCCAAATGTGTCAGAATTTCCTTAACGGGTGCCTTCGCGTCAAGTTTAATAGGATATTGAGGCTGTGGCGCAGAGCGAACTGGCACAACATTTGGAGGAGAATCCCTATCCCAACCAGCCTGGTTGCAATATAAGGCAGGAGCTAAGGCAAGAGCCCACTCCGAAGGATAGGCATGCTTAGTCTCATCAGGAACATTTTGCGAAAAGGAAGGAATGATCACATCCTCACCAGGTGGACAAGCAAGAACAAAGGAGGGAGGCCAATCGACATCCTCCAATAAAATGTCATATGAATACGTCAAGTTGTCCCAAAAAACAGCATTTATGGTGCGCTTAATGTCACCTTCAATCTGTATGTCAATTTGATAAAGTCTATCAGGGGAGCTAAGCGGGTATCTGATGTTTCAACAGTGACAAAGGTATCAGTTGCTTTCGCCTCCAGAAAATGGTGGAGTGTCTGGCGCACTTCGGTAACTTCTGCTGCGCTGTCGAGGAGAGTCACCGCCCAGCTCCTGTACAGGAGGAGGGTTCTCACCACTGCGGATCCCGCTGTTGTTGCGTGGACTCGCCTTGTCTGCGATCTTGTCGTCCTCTCCTGATGTACTGTTGATCAGACGAGTCCTGAAAGGAATAAGGAGAACGAGGATCAGGAACCTGAAACCTCTCAGGAGTTTTAATCTTAGATCATGTAAATCATATCTACGTTCAGAAGCATCAGGTGGTGGCGAACCACCACAAGACCCGGGCTTCTGTTGCTGCTTATTTTTGTCCCGTGTTTTGTTTGGAAAAACTGGGCATCCCTCCTTTGCAGGAGAGGGCTTGCCCCGAGATTGTGGGGAAGGTCTAACCCCCAAATTATTGTGTCCCAAGGAAGTATAAACGTCAGCAATAATTATCGGCAAATCACGTTCCCGATCCAGGTCAGGCACTACCGAAAGGCATCGACGAACCATCAAGGCTGCTGCTCCACCTTTAACATTAGAAAGAATCCTACCGGAGACTATCAGAAAAATGCCCAACAATTTCATCCCCGGATCTAGGGCAGGACCTGCCCCATGTTCATCCTGTACTTGTTTAAGAACACTCGGAAGAATGCTCATGGATGGGGTGCCATAACAAAGAGTATACACTAAGGCAAACACCGTCCCCCAGGTGTTGCAGTCGGCCAAAGGAGGAATGAGACCACTAGGCAAGCACATAGTAAGGATCCTTTGTTTCTCCACCGGACCCGTAAGAGGGAAAACAGCATCAAACTGGTCAATTTTCTGAGCAATCCAAAACAGCAAGTCCTCACGATTCTGAAGGCGTTTGCCCATCACCGAATAAATCATAACGGGGCTAATCACAAGACCACCACCATGTGCAGCTTGAACCGGGGGCGCAGCCTCAGGTGGAGCAGCCCCATGTGGAGCCATCAGAAAAGCCCGGGCAACAAATTGGATCAGGCGTCTATAAAGGAGAACCACCTGTCCATACAATAAACGAACCTCCGCCACATTAGCATTAAGATAATTAGGCTGTGGAGTAAAACCGGCCAAAACAAGCCATGTGGCCCCATCAATAATTAAGGGGCCCATACGAACAAAGGAAAGAGGATGGGGTAGGGCGCCATTAAACCAAGTTGGGTGCTCCCAGGCGCAGCCATGATATATTAAATAGAGGAAATATCCCCCACCTCTTTAAATCTGTTCAATCATTAGAAAAAGTATCGAGTGAAAACATTGAATCTATTGAATTTCTTTCAAACAGCCAAGAAAGGACACTGATAACTTTGGATTCTATTCTTGTAGCTGAACTAATAATAAATGCAAAGGAAGTCTTTCTCAGTTGGGGAATAAAAATTAGTCGGCCACAGCCAATAGTGTACCCAAAACCATTTGCTATATCTGTATCCCCGAATCACCATCAACAAAATAAAACAAGTCAACGGGTTTTTTCAGTATTAAAAAAAAACTCTATAGGAAAAACAGATATATCACTCGATTTGACAATCAATCCAATTGAAATAGAAAAGCCAATTAGATTAAATGAAAAATGGATTCGTTTGGCTCTTCATGGCACAAATACGCAATGACAGAATAAAACAAGAAAGTCAACAGGCAAACCATACAAAGATAGTGAAACATTAAAATTATGTTCATGGAATATTAATGGACTACGTAAAAAATAAATAAAGCGCGCCCTTAAACTCAATGACTAACTACTCTCAGGCTATACTCTTACAGGAAACTTGGTCCGTCAACCCCGTAATGCTTGAGGGATACAAAGGATATTTTGAGCCAGCAGTTAAACAGAACAAATACGGACGCCCCAGTGGGGGCCTAGCCACATTTATTGCCATAGAATTGAGAGTGGACCATGAACAAGTTATTATGAATAATCCAAACTTACGAATAGTAAAGTTATGGTTCAAGGAAAATAGTCAATTAAAAATCTTGCTAATAATAAATGTATATATACATCCTACAGCAAGTGTGAGAACTAATATGTGCACTACCCTCATTACCTTGCTAACAAAACAAATGATGGAGGATCCATTCACAGAATATATTATCTCAGGGGATTTTAACCTAAACTTGCTTGTGCCCTATTTGAGAGATGATATAATCCAACAACAGGACTATCTTTGGGCAATCCCACATCAAACAAAATATATTACAAAGAAACAACCACTGTACTTGTGCTTTGTGGATTTTAAGTCTGCTTTTGACTGTGTTCATAGAAATCTCTTGTGGCAAAAACTGTTGGAACAAGGTATACCTCACTCCCTTTTAACAGCAATTCAACTCCTCTACTCCGACACATGGGTCAGAGTTCGGATGGGAGATGGATCATCCGTAACAAAAGAAATTCCAACCGCGTTAGGCTTGAAGCAAGGGTGTGTACTGGCCCCACTTCTTTTCAACTTGTTTTTGGCAGATCTAACGCAAGCATTGGACGAGGTGAACGCCTGTCCACCCAAATTAGCTAATACTCCGATATCAAACCTGCTATATGTGGATGATGTTATCTTACTTAGCCAAACAAAGGTCGGACTGCAACGCCTGATAAACAGGATATCAAGATACTCTAAAGAAAATGGAATGGTTATCAACGAAACAAAGACAAAAATCATGGAGGTTAACAAAAATCCAAAGGTAAAATATAAGTATAAATGGATTCTGGATAATTCACAATTAGAGCAAGTAAGAACAAATAGATACTTAGGAGTATTATTTGATGACCAAGGAACATTTCAGCCACATAAGATCGATTTGCAACGGACAGCAAATATATTGTTATCGGCATTTAGAACCTTACAGAAATCCATAGGAGGGCTGAGCTATCAACCATTTCTAAAAGTAATATCAGCAAAACTTTTGCCAACCTTAACATATGGAAGTGAAGCATTGTGTGGAAAAGATTCAGTTACAATTAATAACGCTGTTACAAAAATCTTTAAAGACCTCTTTTTATTGCCACATAATGCATCTCCGGCACAGATACAAATGGAATTTGGGTTAACTAATCAGCTACTAGCTCAAAAAGGCCAATTTATAAAAGTGTGGAAAAGGATAAAAATGGACACTGTAAATCAAATGTCTAAACTACTGTGGCAGGAATTAAATATAAATGGGAAAGCCCAGGCGTGGAAATATCTACATGCTTCTCTAGATGAATATTCAGCGAACTCGATCTGGGAAATGACAATAACCATAAATTCATTTAAAAAAGCCATCAATAATACAACAAAACATTTATCTCTTCTTCTGGACAAAGATACCTTCTTGAAAAGAAAACATGCATGGCCTCTAATGAATGGTTATACCAAGGTAAAAATTCAACCGTATCTTGAAATCCCTTGGTCAGTGAAGCATACACAAACATTTATAAAAGCACGCTTTGGAGTATTTCCAGGTTCATGTCACCTAATGCCATGGCTGAGAACAGAGGAACCAACGGCTTGCAGTTTATGTAAACTCGGAGAAGAGAACATTATGCACCTTCTTTGTGTATGTCCGAAACTGAAATTTGAAAGAATATTTATCCTTAGGAGACATTTTAATGTTCGTGGAATAAGGACTTGCAGACAAGCCTTGATAAGATGCCTTCATACTGACGACATAATATTAACCTCAGCTTTTGTAAAGTTTTTAATGCGACTGAGTGCTAAGTTAGACTACCAAAAACAAATAGAGTGTAATGTAGGGTGATTATAATATGTAAATAGTAACACAAATTTTAAGTCCTGCATATTTTTTAATATGAAAGAGTATTACGTTCAATTATGTCTCAATTATCTTTGTCTTACTTTTTTATACCCAGATTTTTTAACAGGAATCACTGTTTATATATTGTAAGATTTTAATTAATCAAACAATAAAGTACAAATGAAATGAAATGGGTGCTCCCAGGCCGCAAAAGGAACTTTAGCTACCACATAAGGGCGATAAGCAGCCGGAGCAGCGGCCGTAGTATAAGCATGGAAAGAATTCTCATTCGCATCCACTGCAGGAAACGTAACCCAAGAGTAAAACACTTCAAAACGGTATGCTGGAGCCGCTTCGACTACAAAGACAGTTGGAGACCTCGAATTGGGCACTCCATGCTGCAACAAAAGTTGAGTGAGGGCAGCTCACCAATGAGGCGGAATTGGAATCGGGTGCGCCATCACTAGAAGACAAAGGAAACAAAAGGTAGCACAAAACGGGCTGAAAACCTTTGAAACTTCAAGCTTGAAAACGTACAGCAATAGGGGAACCCTAAAAAACTGAGGAGGGAAAGCCCTCTCACCACGGACGTCTCCAAAAATTGGTACGAGAGTATTGTGGACAAGCACGAGCGCTATTCAGGGGCCCAGTGGATAAGTACCAGACCAAACGTTGGCGCCATGTTGCAGGGATTATGCGGAGTCACAGAACTGTGCTTGGGATTATAAGACCTTAGTAGGCTGGGACTGAGTCATCCTACCAACTGAGTACCCATGAGCCCAGAACCGACTAGCTATAGTGTCTCACTTGCCCGCCTTACTCACTCACAGAGGGACAGTGATTAGACACCCCAGAACACAACACTCCCGACTCTCTCAGGAATCGCAGTTGCAGGACACACCCTTTCGCTCACACACTCGTACTAGTCCACAATAAGTTCTGAAAGAGACATGAGGGAAGTTTAAAATGTTTATTTTAACTATCGTCCTTTGATATGCAATATATGTGCCACAACAAGTAGGAAAATGCCTAACACAAATACTGTTTGCATAGCAATTAGTCTGTAAATCATAAATGGAGCTGTCATTATAGACAACAGAGTAGCTAACCTCCCTCCGCTTCTACAGAAGTAAAAAAGATTATATATCAGAAGATCTCTAGGTGTTAGCAGCAGACCCTGTACCTCAGTATACACAGATGAAAGTTCTACATCCGAGACACTTGTCACGATCTTTTCCCTGGAAAGGTCCCTCTCCAAGTATGTGCTACCTATCTGGGCATACCTATATGGCAAAAGTATGTGTTCCCAAACAACAGCTGCATTTGTCTGTTTTGTCTAGGTGCTAGGGCCTGACGAGAACAGAATAACAAGGGGCATTGTTGTTCGACCTTGTCTACATGTTCAGACTAAATCCAAGGAAGAGGACAGAGAGCAAAACAACTGCGTGTTTTCTGTGAAAGTACACTGTGGCATAAAACAAAACATGCCTGTAAGGTAACGTGTGCAAAGCCAGAGGACAGTTGGCAACGCGCTCATGCTAACATGGGGAAAACGACAATGGGCCTTATGACAAAATTAAGGACCCAGTTAATTAAATGTCTAAAATTAAACTCTACGCTGATGACATTGTCTTGATTTTAAGTCTGAGGTTGGATATCCCTCAGAGTTTTTGAAGTTTTTTTCGGAGTTTCAGGAGCCAGGTGGCTGTAAGATCAATAAAGAGAAAACTGACATTTTATTAGGCAACTGCAGTTTAGACACTTTAACCTTAGATTTACGACCGTTAGTCAATTCAAATCCAAAATGGTATTTAGGGATATTTACAACAGCTAATGTTGAGGGTTTATAAGAATAGAATTATAAAGCTTTAATGGATAGGATAAAATCTTTATTCTCTAAGTGGAATCCTCTTCCCCTTTCAATTATACTATTTAAGTTTTGATTTTGTTCACTTCCCTGTTTCTTACATATCAAATTCTTCAAGCAAATTGAGAGTCTGATCTTAGCTTTCATTTGGACTAATAAATCACCATGTCTGGCTCTCCATATACTATATAAATCAACAAAGGAAGAAGGATAAGGGCTTCTGGATTTAAAGCAGTATTATTTTGCTTATTTTGCACATTTCTTCTTCCTCTTTTATAATCTGAATTTATCATGTAATAAATTAGTTTGAAATGTTTTTATATGCTAAATGTTGGCTGAATATACTATTTTAGATTTTAGGCACCTGATTAAATCACTGAAGAAAGTTAGATATAGAACGTTGTTCTGGCCTCTGAAGAGTAAGGATCAATTGTACAGATCATTCTCCATTTAATGTTTGAATATTTCCACCAGGTTGGAAAATGTCAGGTTGTTAGATCAGCCACTTTTGTATGGAAATATGGTCCAAAGATGAAGAATAAATGGTTATACTATGCTGGTAGATTTTATGAACCAAGATATTTGGCTAACTTGGGCTAATATTGATCCCCAGATCAAATACTCCAAGCTCTCCCATCATCTGGTCATACAATCGAGTTCAGACGTTTTTAAAGGAACTTGATCCTAAAGTAATTAAAAGAGCTCAGAGCTGATTGAAGATCTTATTGAAAATACCACAATTAGATCAGTTAGCTACTGGAAAACCAGACTAGACGCAGCAAAATATACTGACATGTTTTTGAAAATGGCCCAAAAGTGGCATCTGTATGAGACACTGACTATTTCCCAGGAATCCTGGAAAGAAATAAACAGCTTTTATTTTTCTATTTTAAAAGCTGCAAATTTTCGTCTAATGCACTTTTTCATGAAATGACTGTTATATACAACACCAGCATTCATACATAGAATTATGCCGCAAACCCCACTCTCTTGCTATAGATGCTTTTCAGAAACAGAGGGCAATTGGACACATCACATCTTTTCGTGCTCGAAGGTAGCGGGATTCTGATATGGTATATCGCAGTAGTGCCAGACTACTTTAGGTTTTAATCTCCCCGAGGATTCCCAATTAATATTGCTGGGTTATTCACTGAATGTGGAATTGAGTAAAAAATAAATGGTAAAAGAATTTATATAATAACATTGGTTGCACAGCCATTAATTCTGTAAAATCAGCGAACTTCCAATGTGCCCTCGGTTGAGCAAAGGAAAGCTAAGATGTTAAAGGGTAAAATATTGTGAGAAGCTATATGCTTTAAGGTCTGGGTCAATGGGAAATTTATTGAACTTTGTGAGGATTTCATATAAAGGAATGAAAGGACGGGAATTAAAGTAGGATAAACAAATCGGTACAGTTTCGCAATTCAACTGTATATTTATGAATTTGTAAATCTTCTTCTTGGATGTATGTATGCTCTGTGGTTGTTGCAAATGAAATGTATGTGATTTTTCCAATAAAAAAATTTACTTTTAACTTTTACATGTCCTGGTAGTGAAAAACTCCTTAATTTGTTTTTCATACTGCAAGGCCTACCTCTCTTATAGGTTAACATTGGGCTACCTTATTACATTTATTAAGTGATAACTTTGTGTGGGAGCAGGTAGGAAAGTCATGTTTGGTGTCTGATAAATTATAATTTAAAAACACCTTTATTATTAAAGTCAGATTTTAAGTGACCGTTCTGAAAATGTCACTTTTAGCTGGCATTTTCTTGTCCTAACCATTGGTGCTTGCAGCCTGTTCCTGGGTCACAGGACTAGGTGTAGTGGGCTGTTGGCCTTTGTGTATTCCTCCCACATAGTATCACAATAGACAGTCTGGCTGTTGGCAGGATGTGCCATCCTGGCTTGATTGAGGGGCAGAGTTGTCACCTGCCACACTTCCACTTAAAAGGCACTGGTCCTGCTCACACACAAAGGACTTCACACTAGCATATGTGCCCCCAGACAGACTGGGACCAACGGCAGGGAGGCAGGAAATTCTATGGATTTCTGGGGGGGGGGGTGGGGGAATCCAAAAGCTTCTCCCATTTCAAAGGGGGTACCAAGTATAAAAATAGGACCCTCAGACCCACTCTTTAGTACACTCCTGTGTCTGTGGATACTACGTAAGAAGAAAGCCCTGATGCTTGAGGCCTGACCTGCTTACTGAGAAGAAGGACTGGACCTGCTCCTTTCATCCTAGGCTGAGTGACTCAAAGGGTCAGCTCCAGAGGTCTCCCTGCATCTGCCCAGCTGGCCTGCTGCCGGACCTGAACTGGACCTGCAAAGGAAAGTTCATGAGACCTACTGGCCCCTGGTTGAGTGAGTCCCTGATCACCAAGAGGTGCCTCCCAGGTCTTGGACGCTTGGCTGGCATCAGAGAACACTCCTCTGACTCAAAAAGGTAAATTCCTTAAGTTTTGGTCTTTTCCTGACCTCGAACAGATCCATTTGCACCAAGATCTTACTGCTCACCAACGCAAAGCTCCGGTGCACCTAACTCTGTGTGATACAGTGACCGCCAGTGACAACCAGTAATGCAAGATCTGCACTTCACGCTACAGCATCGACAGCCCACGGTAACTGCCAATGTGAAGCTCCGGCAATGACCGTCCGCAACGCCCTACAGGATCTGCACTGGACTTGCCTGAATCTGCAACTGGACCTTCCTGTACCTTTTTGGCCTCTGCTGGAGTGAGTTCCTGATCCCTGAAATGTGCCTTCCAGGATCCTTGGTGCAGCAGTTGAACTCCTCCTTGAGGAAAAGGAGGCATCTTGAAGTTTTGGGGTCGCTGCGATTTCGAACAGGCCCATTCTCACCAAGATCTTGCTGCCCTCGCTGACTGCCAACATGAAGCTGCGGTAAACCTGACTTTTCGCGCTACAGCGACCGCCGGCAACGCGAGATTTGTGCTTCGCACCACAACATTGACAGCTCCTGGTGACCACAGACATAAATCTCCAGCAACGACCATCCCCTATGCCTAACAGGTTCCTCGTACTACAGCAACGACCATCCGTAACCCCAGACTGCTCTTAGCATTACAGCGACGACCATCCACAACACTCTCCCTAGTCTGCATGACCTCCCGCACCACGAACAGAACTCTTCGCGCTGGACTTTAAAAGGTAACTTTTTCAGCTGAACTAACCTGGTCCCTGTATACGGCCCACGCTCCATCTTGGTTGGCGTGAAGTTGTGACTTTCACCCAGTCTCGCATGGCTAGATAACCGCGAGTGGCGCTTTGTGTATTTAGGTGCTATACTTACCTTAAATTTTTGAAATTATATATCAGGGTCTACTGATTGGATTCTTTTGCTGTCGAATAATTATTCGATTTTACTAATTTTTCTAAATTGGTATGGGATTTTCCTTGTGTTGTGTTTTCACTTTATTACTGTTTGTGTGCTACATAAATACTTTACACATTGCCTCTAAGTTATGTCTGACTGCTTTTGTGCCAAGCTACCAGAGGGTTAAGCACAGGTTGATTTAGTGACTTTTGTGGTACACACTGACAAGGATTGTGGCTGTTGCTTGAAAAGAGTTCACACCCCCACCAACCAACAACCCAAATTCTCACACATATATTCACATCCACATTCAACAACTCTCCATCCATCTTACAAAGTGGCAGTCGCCACTCGGTAGTTATAGTTAGGGTTACCACAGATAGGAATTCCTCGGATTTCTGTCCCTTAATAACTTTGCACCCATTTGATGAATCTTTGCAAAACTTTGCAGACCTACTGCCCCTGTTAACTTGGTGAAGGATTGAAAGTTTGTAGGCGTTTGGTCAAGGGAGTGGAAAGAAAAAAGGGGGTCCCAAAACACACTTGCCCTCCAATGCGTTTTACATAGACGTAGCGGCAAAGCGGCTGAACGGATTGTAATGCAATTTCACAACAATATACATTAGACTATGTAGATGATTCTTTTTGCTATTACAAGTTATAGTATGAAGTGGTTAAGAAGTTATAAGGGTCAACAACTTAGTGATATCTGTGTTGCACAATACTACTAAAAGTAGGAAGGAAGCCCAAAAAATAAACTAGACTGCATATGTAAAGTTTCTCATTTACTACATGAACAACTGAAAGACCCATTTATGTTCATATGCTAATGGAAACATATAAAGAAATACATAACAAGTAGAATACATCTTAATCTACATAGGTTTTTTTTGCATGCTCTTGAGCTCACAAAATAGAACTGTGCCGAACAAAACCCATCTTCCATATGTACCCCTGTGCAACAAAATGAAAAACTGGCCTAGCAGTTAGCTACACAAACTATTATTTGGAGGACATGATAATTGGCCACTAGGAAACAAATACTAATCTCTATTTTATAACAACAATTGTGATGATCTTTTATTCACTTTGGGCTTCATATATAGCACAATCCTGCTAAAAGTAGCAAGGAAGGGGGGCGGAGCTTGCCTGACTTCAAGATGGCCGCGTCTTGAGGCAGCTCTCCCGATCACCATCACTGATCCTCCACGATCCTCACACAAATCCTACTAAAGACGGCACTGTGAAGGGTGATTAGGTAACCGCTGATTAAAGCTATTCAGCGCATCCGTCACCTTCAAAATTGAGGCGGCAGAACGGGAGATATCGATGGTGACGCACCTAGTGTACGGAGGTGCATCAGGCCCGTGGTCAGCGCCGGCAGTCACCGCACCGCAAACGGACTAGCAGGAACCGAGTCGGAGGTTCCGCGTAGAGAAGTGGTGAGCCCCACGAGTAGCAGTAGAGGATGGGCCGGCGCACCATCGATGTAAGGGACAGCGCAGCGGAGGACGCGCCGGGAGCGGCACAATGCCGGAGTCATCTGAGTGCAAGAGCTGGAACTCTAGAAGGAGCACCCCCCGAAGCGGTAAGCGCAGGCACGCAAGTCCGCACTGAAGGGGACATAGAACGTTCAGTAAGCGGCCCGATTCCAGCAGTGACTGTACAATTGCAGATAGGAAGCATTGGATTTAAGCGCCGGCGAGGGCACTCCCATTCAACCGGAAAGGCACAGGGAGGGGGCTTGTGAAGCACATAACACCGAGGCCCCAGCAGATACAGGCCTGAGCAGGAAAGAGCGCAGTCAAAGTTTCTGTTGGTGACTCCTGGAAGAGCGTGGGACGCCTGGGGACATGACAGGCACTTGGGAGACCCGAGAGAACGCTACAGAGAAAGATAGTGAGGTGGGGAAGGATAAATTCAATAGTGGACTGAACATCCATCGCACTATTGAGCTTGGGAGAGAGTACACGAAGGGCACTGAAAGCAACATAGAGCTAGTTATGTGACCCTCCCCCCCCCCACTGCCAAGCAAAAGAGGTCTATGAAGGGTGCTTTCTACAATTCTATTGGAGAGAGAGGCTGAGACCAAGCCTGATATTGGACTCTAGAACACACTACTCCTGCATGCAGACACAGAATTGTAACGGTGACATACCCGGAGCGGTGAGCCCGGATCACACGCAGCCATACACTATGGGGAAAACAGATAAGTTGCAACCCAAGCTGCAATTTGACCTACGGAAGACCCCCAGGTCTAAAGAATCCACGCCTGTCGAGCAAAGTTCCTCCTCGGACGACCCAGATGCAGGGGAAGATATAAACATGAAGCAGGCGTTCCGCACTATCCAACAGAGCCTCTCAAAAATAGACAGCAAAATAGACTCGCTATCGTTCCGCATGGACAGGATGTCGGAGAGGTTAGACAAGCAGGGTGGCAGACTCGACGCGGCGGAACAACGAATATCAGATCTGGAGGATGTTGCCAGAGCGGATGCGGAAACTGATAAAGAGAGGGACAAAATCTTGCAGACACTGCAAGCAAAGGCCGAAGACCTTGAAGCGAGATCTAGGCGTAATAATGTACGCATTTTGGGAATTGCGGAGTCAACCAACATCGGCAACATGGAGCAGTACGTGGAACAGTTACTTATTACCTTGCAGGGTCGGAACACCTTCTCTGAGATACTAGTAGTAGAACGAGCGCATCGTTCCCTGGCGCCCAGACCGGTGCCAGGAGCCCCCCCAGGCCTATAATAGCAAGACTATTGAATTATAGGGACCGTGATGCGGCATTACGAAAAGCTCGAGAATTGAAAACTCTAAAGCATGAGGGTGCGGAAATATCCTTGTTTCCCGACTTCACCATGCAGGTGTAAGAAGCACGCAGGCTGTTCATTCCCGCGAAAAAGAAACTACGGGACTTGAACATGGAATACAGTATGCTGTACCCTGCTAAACTGAGGGTCAAGATGGATGGTAAAACACTTTTCTTCACTGACCCTACAGCTGTGCTACGCTTCATTAAAGACAAAGAACAGCATCGGAAATGACAAAATTAATCAAGCGCCTCTCACTCAAGCGTGGAGGGCTCTCCGAGTGCGCTGGAGGAGCAAGACACGGAGCAGTGACTGGTTCGGTAGAGCCAAAATGGATACCGTGTGGGATAGACAGAGACATTGATGACAGCGTGGGAGTACGGCCACATAGAGACAACTGTAAACCTTGGACTCGGCTGACTCCTAAACGCAAGTATTGGGGAAAACTAGATAACCACTCTAGAACCAGGAGGGGATTGACTGATATAGGCCTGAGCTTACAAGACACAGAGCAAAGTAGGAAGTCTCTCACAGTGTTATTTGTCACAAGTTAAAAGAGACAATAAAAGCAAATAGGATGGTGTAGGGAGTTGGACAAGATGACAACATCTGCCCCCGAGTGTATCACACAGTTAGCATTGATTTTGTTGGGGTTTTTACTTGTTTTTCGGGATGAGGGAGGAGGGGAGGGAGAGCAGGAAGCTGCAACAGTTGTGGGTTTTTGTGGCGTGGAAGGGAACGTTAGTTCTATTATTAAGGGGGCGGGCATGGCTATACATAGGGAACGACGGTTACATACAGTACATACAATAGGCAGGGAGATTTGCATAAAGAAAAGGTTAATCAAGATACATGGCTGCGGGAGGTGAGACAACACAAGTTCTACACCCCATGACATGGAATGTACGTGGCTTAAATGATGGCAGGAAGATTAGAAGAGTGAGTGCCTACTTAAAAAGACACTCTGTAGCCATCGCAATACTGCAAGAGACGCATCTTACCAAAGAGCGCAGTGGGGAAGTGCAACGTAAGTTACAGGGGATTTGCTACTCCGCAGATTACACTTCCTATGCCAGGGGGGTCCTGATTTGGATAGATAAAAAAGCGGGGGTGGAGATGACGGGGTTATTGAAGGACCCACAAGGTAGATTCATGGTAGCCCTTTGCAAACGAGGTGACTTGAAGTTTCTCCTGGTGTGGGTGTATGGCCCGAATTATGATGATCCCCAATTCTATACTACATTGGCGGCCAAATTAGTGCAATGGAAGGGTCTTTCACAAGTATGGGGGGGAGATTTTAATTGTATATTAGACCCAAGTATGGACAGATCCCAGGGCCCACCAAGGCGTCCAGCAGCTGCGGCAACAACCTTACACGGTATAATGCACGAAGAAGGCCTTATAGATATCTGGAGACGTAGATCCCCTGCGGAGAGGGGGTACACCCATTATTCCTCGGTCTGTGACACGCACACCCGTATAGATTTCTGGCTACTCTCTGGGAGGCTGGATTCTAGAGTAGTGAAATGCGTACACTTTCCGCGAACATATTCAAATCACTCCCCAGTTAAGCTTACGTTGCGATATAAGGCATCACGAATTCCGGCATTCATCTGGCGGTTCCCACCTTATTAGCTTTTGGACTCCGTGTTTATGGAGGGGTTGGCTACAGCAATAGAAAACTTTTTTACTGATAATATAGGGTCAGTACAATCCTTTGCCACAGTGTGGGAAACATTTAAAATTTATGTCAGAGGGGTGGTGATCTCCACACATGCAGGCGTACTGCGCTCTATCCGTAGTAGATTAGAAGTACTAGAATGTGAAATAGGCAGGCTAGAAAGGAATTTAAATGGGGAGGACGCAGCCCAGGCTAGTGCAGACCTCAAGCAAAAATTGGTAGAATATTTAGATGAGGCTAACGCGGAGGTGAAAAATATGGGGAAGTATGCGACGGCCCGTTGCTATGGGGAACGGGAAAGGCCCGGTGCCACTCTAGCAGGAATAATGCAGCCCAAGAGGGAAATGGATGGCATAGTAGGCATAACTGATGAGAATGGGTGCCCGTTACGCACACCAGAGGAACTGACAGCCCAATTTCGAGCTTATTACCAAAAATTGTACACATCAAATGCCCTTACTAACAGGGAAGCACTAGAGGAATACCTATCATATATAAAAATGCCATGGTTAGTAACTGAACATAGGGAACATCTGATGGCGCCTTTGACAACGGATGAGATACGAGAGGCATTGTGTGGTATGGCAGCTGGTAAGGCACCGGGAGCAGATAGACTAACGGTAGCCTTCTATAAGGCATTTCAAGACCTACTGATTCCACATCTAAAAACGCTTTATGAGGAGATGGCAGAGTCAGGTATCATGCCACCTTCAATGCGTGAAGCCATTATTGTAGCTCTATTAAAACCGGGTAAGTTACCAAGTAATTGCTCCTTGTACAGGCCCTTATCCCTGCTTAATGTTGATGTCAAACTGTATGCAAAAATTCTGGCGAATAGATTGGCCCTACTGCTACCAGGAGTCATTGGGCCGGAACAGGCGGGGTTTGTCCCGAGTCGTAACTTGTCCCACAATTTGAGGACTTTGTTCGGTGCGGCACAAACCTTGAATCCGTAAATAAAGGCAGCCGCAGTATTTCTCGATGCTGAAAAGGCGTTCAACTCTGTGGAATGGAGTTTTATGTTCGCGGTGCTCCGCAAGATAGGAGTTGGAGAGATATTCCTTTGATTAGTGGCAGTGTTATACACCTCACCCACAGCTAGAGTGCGGATTGGAGACAAAGTCTCTCAGTCATTTAACATCACCCGGGGAACACGCCAAGGCTGCCCTCTGTCCCCTCTGCTATACGCGATAGTTGCCGAGCCATTGGCCTGTGCCGTACGAGAGTATCACGCACACAGAGGACTGAGATACTCCGAATACACACTAAACATTTCGGCCTATGCAGACGACACCTTATTATATGTTCATAATCCAGAAGTCAATTTGTCTCCAATATTACGAGAGGTAGTGCAGTTCGGGGGTCACTCGGGGCTGCGCATAAATTGGGATAAATCCACCATATTCCCACTCACTCCCACTACCATGGAACCGGCCATGGAGTTCCCTCTGCGCTGGACCACTGAGGCGGTTCGTTACGTAGGCATTCAATTCCACACAGACCCAGCAATAGTGATGCAGGAAAATTATGATAAGGCCACACGACAACTAACGGACAATATAGATAAGTGGGTTAAGCTCCCACTCTCATTGATGGGAAGAATTTCTATCATGAAAATGGTGATTCTGCCACGCTTCCTCTTCTTGTTCCAAAACATTCCACTGCTACTGCCGAAACAACTATTTAAATGCTGGCGTACACAGCTGATACGGCTGGCTTGGGCTGGTAAACAGGCACACATTAGGTGGGATTCACTTACCTTACCTTATGAACTGGGAGGGCTGGGAGCCCCTGATCTAGAGAAGTATTACAGAGCCGCGAATAGCGTATTTGCACACCACTGGATACATGGCCCTCATGACACGCCGTTTTTGTGTCTAGAGAGGACTGCAGCGGCACCTTATACTTTACCCCAAAGACTAGTTCTTCCAGCCATTCGGAGAATGCGAGTCTTTGATTCTATAGCGGTAACTGCGCAGGCCTGGCAAACACTACTGAATAGGCAAGCAGGCGCCTTTCTCTATGCGCCAAAGATGGCCCTCCAATGGTGCATGTGGTTCCCATTGGGATGGGATGGGGGAGCGAGGCAGGCATTGCAAACAATAGGCATCAATACGATGGGGGATTTTTTTTAAAAATGGTCTACTAGCGAACTGGGAAGAGTTACAACAACCAGACACAAAGCCAGGGGGCACAGCATTATTTCAGAGCCAGGCACACTTGGCAGGCATTCATCGGAGATGATCTGGTAGAACCACAAGTTATGGAGGCACTCGCCACTCTTATTAGGGTGGAGGAACCACTCAAGCTGATCACTAAGTTTTACACCATTCTGCAAGACACTCACAAATCGGAGGTCCTAAGAGTAAGGTTGGAATGGCACTGTGACTTAGGCACTCCTCTCAGTGATAAAGAATGGCAGTATTGCTGCGCCCGCACCCGGTTGGTCTCTCTTAATGGGAGACATAGACTTATCCACCTAAAATACTTACACAGAGCTTATTGCACCCCAGAGCGTCAATTCCGATATGGACTGGCAGACGACTCCCGCTGTCATAGATGCGGAGAGGAAGATGCGGGGTTCTGGCATTTAGCCTGGCAATGCCCGGGGATATACACATATCGGAGTAAAGAGTTTAAAGAGTTGGGCACCATCATTAGTGCAGATTTAGAGCCAGACCCAAAGATGGCACTACTTGTTAGCTATCGGACTTCTTCTGGCTAAGCGCCTGGTGGCGCTGCGCTGGATGAGAGGCCCGCATCCCAACGTTAAAGACTGGCATGCAGACATGCTGTATAGTAATACGCAGACCGATAACTGTAGCAAATTGCTTCCCCCCAGAAGCCGGCCCCGAAATTACTGGGGACTGTATCAGACTTACCTTTTGAACAAAACGGATGATGCAAGAACAGATCAGCAGCTTGCGACTACTGAGGCACTGTCACAAGAGGCAGGAACATAGGCTGCCGAGAGACACAGGGGATGGAAGCTGGGCTACACCTGCAATGTCATTGAGCGCACGCGCGCCATTGATTAGCGAAGCGCCATGATAAAGCCATGTGAGATGATACCCTACCTAACGATGTAATAGTGTTATGGAACTTCCCTGCAAGCCTAATGTATGCTTTTGAACATTATTGGTCTTTTGTACTGTGGTATTCCATTGTACTGATATGCTTAATTACGATATTACAGTGGCCCTTGTTGTATGTACTTTGTTTTATAATGCAAGCAATAAAAACGCTAATAAAAAAAAAAAAAGTAGCAAGGAAGTCCAAAAATAAACTGCACTGCATATGTAAAGTTCAAGAATTACTACATGAACAACTAAAAGACACATTTATGGTCACATAATTATGTAAGCAAACAAACAAATTTAACAAATACAATAGATAAAAAAAGAAATCACATTCAATCTGATGGCCTTTCTGTAGTTATAGTTAGTATTCCCAGAGATATGAATTCCTCAGATTTTAGCTCCCTAATAACGTTCTGCCCGTTTGATGAATCGCCAGAAAACTTTCCAGACCTACAGCGTTTTCTGCATTTTGAGGTGATGTAAATTTTTGTGGGGAATTATTAATGGGGTGCAAAGATAAAAGGGGGGTCCTAAAATGCGTTTTTCCAACAATACATTTTCCATAGACTATTGTATGTGACATAACACGAAAACGGCTGTGCGGATTTACATGAAATTTGGCAGGATTATACATTATGGTGCACAGATGACTGTTTTTGAGTACTGAAGTTAAGTAGGGTAAGTATTTTTTAAGTTATAAGGCATTAAAACTTAGTGATATCTGTCACCATTGTACTTTCATGGAATTTCACAAAATTGCGTGAAACTACCACAGTACATGGCCCTTAAAAATATTTTAAAAAATATAAATACATTTCCGTACTTATTACCACTTTAGTAAGTGGTAAAAGGTAGGGACCTACTACTTACTTCTATCTAAGGCCTCAACACCGAGCACAACCAAAGTGTAGTAAAAACAATATGGCTGCCTCTTCATTCTCTAAAAACAGTCAATACCCAGTTTTATACTGGCTTGCCTGCGCCATGTACCACGGTACAGTGCAAAGTTAGAGTGGCATACCATGGTCCAAAATATAACTAAGGCCTAGCTGGATTATTGGATTGCAGTACCCCTGCGTCTCACATGGGGTCACATGGGCAGCGCAATACTTAAGTCAGATTTACAAAGCAACGCAAAGCCGCCATCCGTGGCCCTGCATTGATTGGTAAATCTGGAGAAATGCAAGGCAGCACAATTTGCTGTTTTGCCTTACTCTGCACACCATATTCTACATTTCTGGTAAATTGTACATACATCTGTATGCCATGCCACTGTACTCCACTCCACTTTTTGCTATTCCACTCTACTCCACTCTACTTTATGAGATTCCACTCCACGCCATGCCGCTCCACTCCACTCTACGCTATTACACTGTACGCCACTCCACTCTACGCTCTTACACTGTACTCACCTCCACTCCACGCCACTCCAGTCTATGTCACTCCACTGTACACCCCTCCACTGGATGCTACTCCACTGTATGCCATTCCACTGTACGCCATTCCACTCTACACTATTCCAATGTATGCCACTCTATTCTACAACACTCCACTGTACGCTACTCCACTGTATGCCACTCCAATGTATGCCATTACTGTGTATGGCACTCTACTCCACTTCATTTTACGCTATTCATTGGCTGCCACTCCCATGTACTCCACTCCATGGCATGCTATTGCACTCTACCCCACTCGATTGTATGCCACTCCAGTCTACACCACTTCACTGTACGTCACTCCACTGTACGCTACTCCGCTATACACTTACACTTTATGCCACTCTACTTTACAACAGTCTACTTACACCACTCCAATCTAAGCTATTACAATGTATGCCACTCGAGTCCACTCTACGCTATTACACTGTATGCAACTCAGTGTACTACACTCCACTGTATGCCACTCTGCTATACCTTACTCCAGTACATAGTATTCCACTTTTCGCCATTCCACTGTATTGCACTCCACTCTATGCTATTCCTCTGTATGCCACTCTACTGTACAAGACTCCACTGTATGCTGTTTCACTGTATACCACTACACTGAATGCTTCTCTACTCCATGCCACTCCAGTGTATCCCACTCTACTCTATAATATTCCATTGGACGCCACTCTACTGTATGTAACTCCACTGTATGCTATTACACTCTACCACACTGCATTCTACACTATTTCACTGTATGCCACTGCACTGTACGCTCCTCCACTATTCTCCACTCCATTGCGCGCCATTCCACTGTGCGCCCCTCCGCTCTACACTTTTCCACTGTATACCACTCCACTATATGCTACTCAACTCGACACCACTCCAGTGCACACCACTTCACTCTACCCCACTCCAATATATGCCTTTCCGCTCTACCCCACTCCATTCTACGCCACTCCAGTCTAGACCACTCCACTGTATGCCACTCCACTCAGCGCGGATAGTCGTGAAAGCAGGACACGCTCTGCTCCCCGTTCCATGGATTACATGCAGTGCCCTTGGTTCAGGTAAAATAATTCATCTGCTCTGAGCGCCGCATGTGAACAACTCAGCTGTTCTTCAAGGTTCTGGCGATTGATCTCAGCTCTGATATCTCTACCACGCAAAACGTGACAACTATTGCAGCGTCCAGCCGGCGCTTGCCTCTTTTTGATGCTGATTAACAGCGCGAATAAAGCCATAATTCAGCTTGCTCACCTATTTGTCCTGAAGATGATCTCGAACAATTGAGATCGAAACGCCATCGACCCCCTACAACATGAACTCCTCCCACTCTGTAAAAAAATTCTGAGGAGCTTCTATTATTGTTGTCAATGCGATGTCTTTATTTTAATATCAACATCACTTTTTCACGTCACGCTTTTTGTCACTTATTGTGTGAGCACCTGAATACTATTGTTTTGGAAATAAATAAATATCTGTGATATATTGACCTACATGTCCCTCAGTATATTACTCATCGCTCCCCTAAAGACTTAACTTCCTACTCTCAAATGTAGTGGCCCCCACAGCGTCACTTTTTTAAACGGACCGTCTGGCCATACCAGAACCATTGTTTCTCTAAAAAACTCCACTGTATGCCACTCTGCTCTACGCTATTCCCCTCTACACAATTCCACTCTACGCTATTCTAATCTACGCCACACCACTCTACGCTATTACACTGTAACCAACTTCAATCTTTGCCACTCTACTGTATGATATTCCCATCTACCCCACTCCACTGTATTCCACTCCACTGTAAGCTATTACATTGTAATCCACCCCACAATACACCACTCCAGTCTATACTTCTTCACTGTACGCTTTTCCACTGTATGCTACTACACTATACAAAATTACACTCCACTGTATGTCACTACAGTCTATGCTACTCCACTGTATGCCACTCCACTGCTCACTTCTCCACTGTACACTACTCCACTTTGTTATTCCTCTGTACGCCACTCCTCTCTACGCTATTCCAACATTTTCTTCCACTTCATGTGCAAGGGATGTTTTTGAGGAAGACAGGTTTTAAGCTGTGCAGCGCCTGTAACCGCATGATGTCGTCACCGATCCCCACCTTGTCTGTCTCTGGTGTCTCGAGTGCAACCACGACTTGAAGTCGTGCTTGAACTGCCGGGCCATGGCTGCGAAGGCCTTGAGGGATAGAGAGATCAAGCTCCTCGCGGCCCGGCAGTTGACACCGTCCAACGAGACTCCGTGGAGGTCCCGGTCCCGATCGAAGAAGAGGAGGTCGCGGGACCGCTCCCGGAGCCCTAAATCCTCTTCTTCCCACTAGAGGTCCTCGGGACACTCTGGGAAGAGGCATAAGAAGAAGAGTAAGCCCAAGCGGACTTCACCTTCATCTTGGCTGGTGTCCGTTGTCGAGAAAGGTAAGGAGCACCGACGCTCTAGGCATGGTTCAGCGGAGCCGGAGCCAAAGTTGACTTCGCGCCTGCCTCCCTCCCTTTTCGGGAGCCGGTGTGACTCCCGCTCAAATAAAAGAATTTTACGAGGCCATGCGCCGTGTATTTGAGCGGAACGACCCCGATGGTGAGCCTCATCTGTTCAAAGCCGTCGGCTCTGGCCACGGCACCCGTGTGACCTCAAGGTTCTGAACCCGGATCCGGGTCGACGCCGGTCATGCCAACGCGACCACCTCCGATGTCAGACCTGAAGTCGGTGCTGCCGGTGCCCATCGGCGGTGCCAGCCCCCTCCTCTTCCCCGATGACACTGAGCCGGAATGACGTCACTTGACGCCGATTCCGACGTTGATTGAACCCAGGTTTTCTACGTTGTTGCCTGAGCTTTTGCCCTAAAATGAGACATTTACGGACGTCCTTCTAGGCACGTGGTCCAAGCCTAGCACAGGGGCTCCTGTGAATAGGATGATTGCACGCCCCCGTTGCCCAGCTATGGGCGACACAGAGTTCCTCAGCGAACACCACACCCCAGAGAGTTTAGTGGTGCAGGCCTCTATGTCCCAGGGCGTGTTCCCTTCCGCCCCTCCGGATAGGGAATCCAAGAGGCTGGACTCATTTGGGAAGAAGTTGTTCTCTTCCTCCAGCCTGGCATTGCGGTCGGTGAATACCGCATGCTTATTGGGCCTTTTCTCCCATTCCCTTTGGGAGATGGTTGCACAAGTGCTGCCACAGGTCCGGAGGACCGGGCTGTGCTCTCCCAAGCTGTCAAGGATGGGAGAGATGCAGCAAAATTCACCATACGGTTTGGCCTAGATACAACGGATTTGCTGGGCAGGCCAATTTCAACGACAGTGGCCTTAAGACGCCACACCTGGCTTAGAACAACTGGCTTCTTGGACGATGTCCAAGCCAATTTGATGGACATGCCCTTTGATGGAACCCGTCTTTTTGGGGAAAAGGCAGACTTGGCCCTGGTCAGGTTCAAGGACTCTCGAGCTATGGTCAGATCCTTGGGCCTCTTCTCCACTCCTCGTGGCCAGTCTTCCTTTCGCCTCTTTGGTGGCAACGGAAGGGGTTTCCAGCCGTGTCAGCCCTATCCCAGCCACTGTCCTGCTCAGGCTGCCCAAGCCGTGCAAGGACGTGGATGCTGTGCATTCCAATCCAGAAATGGAGGCCAGAAGTCGTCGCCCACACTGACCCCGGTAGCCGCAGCCTCCAAGCACTCCTAGCCTGACTCTGCAGGACCACACTACTCCAGTTGGTGGGAGAATTCGTCATCATCTCCCTCACTGGAGATCCATAACATCAGACAAGTGGGTCTTGCAGATCGTCCAGGAGGGCTATTCTCTGCCTTTCCTCTCTTTTCCTCCTCTCATTCTGCCAAATCAGGAAAGGCTGACGGAGGATCATTTAAGGTTACTCCAAGAGAAAGTTACAGTTCTCATGGCCACGGGAGCTATAGAAAGGGTCCCTTTTTCAGAAGTAGACAGTGGCTGTTATTCCCGCTACTTTCTGATTCCGAAGAAGAACAAAGGGTTGCTGCCCATTTTAGATCTTCGGATCGTCAATCTCTTTCTCAAGAAGGAGAAGTTCAAGATGCTCACTCTGACTCAGGGCTTGTCTGCCCTCGACCTAGAAGACTAGATGGTAGCGTTGGACTTGCAGGATGCGTATTTGCCGGGCCACAGGCGTTACCTGCAGTTCAAGGTAGGCCGCGAGCACTTTCAGTTTACCGTACTCCCCTTCGGCCTTACCATTACCCTTGGGTGTTCACCAACGGGATGGAGGTGGTCGCAGCTCATCTGCGCAGGTTATGGATGTCAGTCTTCCCCTATCTTGATGACTGGCTGTTGAAGGTGTCCTCGCCCCAGGCAGTTGTCTCCCACCTTCAGACTACAGGGGATCTCCTGCATTCACTGGGGTTCTCTATAAACGTGCCAAAGTCACACCGGACTCCTTCTCAGACGCTCCCTTTCATCGGAGCTGTACTGGACACAGTCCAGTTTCGGGCCTATCCTCCCGAGCAGCGAGTTCAGGATATTCAGGTTATGATTCCAATGGTCTGATGTTTCAGGCTCTATCCTGGATTTCGCTCAGATTGACTCTGAGGCTGTTGGGCCTCATGGCCTCCTGCATCATGTTGGTAAAGCATGCCAGGTGGCGTATGCGGGCTCTGCAGTGGGACCTGAAGTTCCAATGGGCACAGCATCGAGGGAATCTCACCGACTTGGTACAGATCTCAGAAGGAATTGTGAGAGATCTGCAGTGGTGGTTGACGAACCACGATTGGGTCAATGGCAGACCCCTCTCCCTTCCCCAACCAGATTTCACAGTCGTGACAGATGCGTCACTTCTGGGATGGGCTGGCCATCTGGGAGAGGTGGACATTAGGGGACACTGGTCTCTGACGGAGACAGGGCTCCAAATAAATTTGTTGGAGCTCCGGGTGATTCATTTGGCATTGAAGGCATTTCTTCCCTCTCTCAAGGGGTAGCTGGTGAAAGTGTTCACGGACAACACCACCGCTATGTGGTACTGCAACAAGCAAGGCGGGGTGTGGTTGTGGACCCTTTGTCGAGAGGCCCTGCGTCTCTGGACATGGTTGGAACAGCAGGGCATAACCCTGGTGGTTCAACACCTAGCAGGTTCTCTGAACGCCAGGGTGGACGAACTCAGCCATCGATGCCTAGCGGATCACGAATGGCAAGTCCAGTCGGAGGTGACGTAAGGTCTCTTTCAGCAGTGGGGAGAACCTTGTTTGGATTTGTTCGATTTCTAAGAGAACGGTCAGTGTCAGCAGTACTGCGTGTTGCAGTTTCCAAGGTGGCTATCGCTCGGCAACACATTTTGTCACGAGTTGAGCTCAGGCCTGCTGTACGCCTTTCCATCCAATACCACTCCTGCCCACAGTTCTGAAGAAGATAAGGAACAACTGGTCCCAAGTCATCCTTGCGGCTCCGGACTGGGTGAGGAGAGTCTGGTATCCAGAGCTTCTGAGAATGAGCATTGATCCTCTGATCAGGCTGCCTCTTCTGGACGATCTTCTGTTGCAGCGGCAGGGGAGGGTTCTTCACCGAACCTGTCAACTCTGCACCTCCATGCGTGGAGATTGAGCGTGACAGTTGATAACTTTTGACCTTCTTCCCAAAGTATGTAATGTTATTCTGGTGGCCAGGCGGCCCTCCACTGAGGCTGTATATGCCTATCATTGGCAGAAATTTGTTTTGTACTGTACAGAAAGCTCTACTGTCCTTTTGTTTATTCTGAACCTTGCCTAGCAGGGCTCTGCCTTGGGAACTCTCAAGGGGTACCTTTCTGCTCTGTCTGCTTTTTTGCGGCTGCCAGACCAGCCCTCTCTCTTCAAATCTCTCATTGTGCATAGATTTCTGAAAGGGCTGGCTCATCTGTTTCCACCTACGCCGTTTGTTATGCCGCAGTGGGGCCTTAATTTGGTCCTCACCTATCTGATGTGCGCTCCCTTTGAGCCTTTGCACAATTGTCCCCTCTGGCTGTTGACCAACAAAACAGCCTTCTTGGTGGTGATTACATCGGCCCGGAGGGTGAGTGAACTACAGGTGTTATCTTGCTCGCCTCCTTATTTTATGTCTTTTCCTGACAAGGTGGTGCTTTGCACCTGAGTATCCTTTTTCCATCTGGGTCAGTCCATCATGTTGCCCACCTCCTTTGCTCCCCGCATTCTTTTTTCAAAAGGAGCGTCTCCACCGGCTGGACCCAAAACGAGCATGGTCGTTCTACCCTGACCGCACAAAGGAGTTCCGGTGGATGACCAACTCTTTGTGGGGTACGTGGAGCAAAGAAGTGAAGGGCAGTGCAGAAAAGGACCATCTCTCGCTGGGTCATTCTCTGCATCAAGATCTGTTATGCTCTGGAAAAGAAGCAGCCCCCTGAGGGATTAAGGTGAAAGGCTGCAACTACGGCCTTGGCTTAGGGTGTCCCAGTCCAAGACATCTGTCAGGCGACAACTTGGGCTTCATTGCGCACGTTTGCAAAACACTACTTCTTGGATGGTCAGGTCCGTAGAGATGGGCACTTTGCCTGCTCGGTCCTACCTGACTTTTTAGTTTAAGGTATTGGTCCTCACCCACCGCAGGGATGGTATGGCTTGGGTATCTAATTCAAAGGTAAGAAATCTGCAGCTAGAAGTCTCTATCAGATAAACAAGTTACTTACCTTTGGCAATGCATTATCTGGTAGAGACTCTATCTAGCTGCAGATTCCTTGCAGCCCCACCCATGCCTCCCCGCTTTGCAGACTAATATTGTAGGGCTAAGGTTATTCCCATTAAGGGCCCTAGTTTTGCACAGAACTACGCCAGTTACTTTGTGGCTCTGCGCTTCTGGCGTGGAAAAAACGAAAAGTACTGACGTCTGCGCGCCGGGGTGGTGCCTATATAGGCACCACGACATCATAATCGACGCTGCCGACAACGTCACGGGGAGCCAAATGGAGCCACCCGATGCCGCACAAAAGGGGTATTTCTCAGCAAAAGTTTCCAGATCCAGCCTTACGCCTGTGAAATTCAAAGGTAAGGAATCTGCAGCTCAATAGAGTCTCTATCAGATAATGCATTACCGAAGGGAAGTAACTTGTTCTTCAAAACTCTACGCCACTCGATGCCACTCTATTAGACTCTACTCCACTCCATCCCCGTACACTCCACTGTTCAAATTTGTACTCAACTCCATACCCGTATGCTCTAATGTACAACACTCTACTCTATAACTGTTTCCAACACTGTACAGCTCAGCACTCCCCTCTACTGTATAAGATGCCACTCCAATTTATAACAGATTCCTTGACTCTACGCTATGCCACTTCAATGTACGCCATCCCACTCTAGGCGAATCCACTATATCCTACTCTACGCCATTCTACTGTGCAGCACTCCACTCTACGCTTTTCCACTCCACTCTTCTACACGCCACTGTACAGTATTTCACTGTGTGCTACTCCACTTTACAGTAATCGACTCTACGCCACTACAGTGTATGCCACTCTATTCTACGCCGCTCCACTGTATGACACTCCCATCTACTCTATATACCTAAATCCTATAAAAGTCTACCACACTTTATATCACTCTACAACATTCTGCGCCACTCAAGGCTCTATTCCTATTCAACACTTTTCTATATGATACAGCACTCCACTATACTGTATGAAACTCCACTCCAATTTGTAACAGTTTACTACCCACGCTACACCATAACACTTTACTCCATGCCACTCAATGACACACAATACACTCTTTGTACTTTACTCCACACTACGTTATGCCACTCCGCTCAACTCTACTCCACGAGACTTTGCCTCACTCTATGCTACTATACAACAATCCACTCTACGCAGCTCCACTGTTTGATACACTTCTGTACTCTATTCAATTCTACTCTACAACACTTTACTACACTGTATTCCACTCTTCGAAACTTCACTACTGTCTGTACCCCTACACTCCACTGTATAACACTGTACTATACTGTGTGCCACTTTACAACACTCTTTTCCACTCTGTGCTGCTCTACAATACTTTAGTCCACTATTCAACGCTGTATACAACTCTTTGTATGCCACAGCACCCCACTTAACTCCAGTCTACGACACAGTACTCCACTATAATATGATTTTGGTGAATTGATAAGACTAAGGTATTCACAGAAGACCACACAAAGTCACCTATGATCAGGTTTCCCAACCGTGGTTCTCTTAAAGGGGGAAGATTCACCCACCTCCTGCAACCCCAATCAAGGATTGGCTAACAAATTGTATAACTTTAAAGCACACGGTACAAAATACATCTGAGACATCCGTGTCATAAGGAATACCCTAAGACAACGAAACACGTGTTGACTGAGGCATGAATGTGGCTGAAAATAAATCATCAAATAAGAGAAAGACGATTTGTTTTGGGACTATATATTGTACAAACAGTACTCCACTACTCCACTGTACACCACTCCACTCTATGCCACTTTATTCCATTGCACTCTATAACACTATATGTCAATCCACTTTACCACACTCTGCAACACTGTACTGTACACCACTCTTCTCTACAAAACTCAACTAGACTGTTTGCCACTCTACTCTACTGTAGTCTACATCACTTTCCAATACTGTACGACACATCATTACACTTTACTGTACAACACGGGATTCCAATTTATGACACTTTACTCAACTTTATGCTACTCCACTCTACTGTACTCCATGCCACTATAGTCTACAACAAGCCACTCCACTCAGACACTTTACTCCACTCTACACTACTCGACTCCAGTGTACTCCACTCTACTACACTTTATCCCACTCTACACCACAGTACCATACTCCCCTCTATGCTGCTTCACTGTCTGACACTCTACTCTGACATTCTACTCCACTGTAGGCAACTGCACTCTACAGCACTGTACTTCACTCTATGACACTCTATTCCACTCTATGCCAATCCACTCTAAGCCACAGTACTACACTGAATAACACTTGCCGACACGTCATTCAATTTCTCTCTACAATATGCCACTCCACTCTATGACACAATCCTCCACTGTACTCTACGACAATCCACTTGACTATACTCCACTCTACTTCACCATAATCCACTCTAAAACACTGTGTTCAACTCTATGACAGTCTCCGATACCCTACTTTACTGTTCGACATACCAGTCCACTGTAGAACTCGCTGCTGCAGTCTGTGTGTAATGAGGTGCGCTACTTATAATAATGTGGTAGATAAATTATAAATGAAAGCTATAACTATGCTATGTAGAATTTTTCAAGTATGTGTACTTTAAACTTGGTTTGCGAAGGGGAAAAAAGCTTCCCTAACTATAACCAAACTTTAACCTTTAGTTTTTTAAATGAATATATATATGTATATCAGTTATAATGTAACATTTTAAACTAAAAATAAATACTGATATTCACCGGTTATAGTTAACTGATTGAAGTATAACTTGCACCCCACCATGCACTTCTCATAGCCTCACATATTACATCACTCATGATACGTTCAATGACATCTTTGATGACATCACTGATGACATCTCAAATGACATCATTTTTCAGTGAATTTTTAATGTTTTTTTCTTTACTATACTTATCTACAACTGTCACTTTAACCTTTCTCTGTGAATTTCTAGGGGGTTTTAATGTAAAGTCACGTTGTTAGACCTGTTGGACTTGTACTTTTAAGGTTTACATGTCTTGGTAGTGAAAAACTCACTTGTATTTCACTACTGTGAGGCATTTCTCTCCCATAGGATAACATTGGGTTACCTTATATGTGATAACTTTTGTTTAGGAGCAGATGGAAATGTCATGTGTGGTGTCTAAGGTATTATAATTTAAAATCCTCTTTAATGGTAAAGTCGAGGTTTAAGTCACAATTCTGAAAATGGCACTTTTATAAAGTAGTCATTTCCTTGTCCTTACCATCTGGTACCTTCAGCCTGTTTCCTGGGTTACATAACAGGTGTAGTTTGCAGATGGACTTTGTGTATTCTTCCCAGACAGTAACACAATAGGTGGATTGGGTGTTGGCAAGAATGGGCCATCCTGGCAGGATGGAGGGGGGGGGGGGGTTGAGCTAAGCACAGTCCCACTTGCACTTTAAACCAGCTGCCTCAGCCCTCACACAAAGAGCTTCACACTAGCCTTTTGTGCCCCCAGAAATCCTGGGACCAGGGCAGGAAGGAAGGAATTTTCAGACACTTCTGTGGGGGGTGGGGAATACTCCAGATGCTTGTTCCACATCAAAGCTGTCACCAGGTATACAATTAGGACCCTCAGACCCACACTTCATTTACCTTCTGTACCTTCAGAGCACTCGGAGGACTGCCCTGCTACCTATGGCCTGCTGTGTACTTCAAAGGACTGCCCTACTGCACCAAGAGGACGTCCCTGCAACTTAAAGCCTGCTTTGTGCCCGCAGAGGACTGTACTGCTGCTTGAGGCCTGTTTTTCTTCTTGAACCCAGGACTTTCATAGGGACTCCAAGGGTTAGTTGACTGGCCTGCTGATCAGATCAGAGCCTCACAGGCAGAACAGGCTCCAACCAATTTGAACCTGCACCATGACCCAGCTTGAGCAGCCCTGACTCTCCAAGTGGTGCCCCTTCAGCCCTAGACTCTTGGAAGTGGTGCTAAAGGTGCCCAGATAGCCCAAATCCAAAACTTGGAACGTACAAAATTCTCAGCCAGAAAGTGCCTAGAGAACCAAGAGGAGACCGAGATTAACTTCTCACCTATCCACGGTTGGTCTGACTTTATGGTAGCTCCCGCTACATTCTTCTCCACTGCAGCAAATCCTGGTCAGCGACTTCTTGCAGAATGGATATGCAGCCTCGTAGAGCCCTCTTTGGCTACAGTCTGCAGCTTCATCCTACTGGAGGTTTTCAACTTCCATAAAAGAGACTAAGTCTGAATGTAGAAATCTTCACAGCGATAATGTCCAACGGCTCCCCGATAACGATGCCTCATCCAGACACCTCAGCTGCCTTGACTCAGTGAACTTTACTTTCTCAGACATTCTTTCTGAAAAAATGTTCTATATCCAAAGGCAAGCGAAGACCAGACCCAATCTACTTTATGTTTCAGAATGGCGCTCCATTACGACTGGCCATAACCTTCGACTTTGTGACTAGAAGTCAGTGTTTGGCATGTTTAACTTTTAGGCGCTATTTTCCACTTTAAACTTTAAAAATTCATAACTCCATTTCTAATGATTGGATATTTGTCATTTTGGTATGAAATATAGCATGACTATCCGACCGTAATTTTCCCAGATTGTCCGTAATTTAGCCCTAATGTCTTTTGTCCATTATTGATGGTTTAACTTAATGCATTTGTTCATAATTTTAGCCTTTCAGCTAAAGGACAAAAATTAACTTCGACAATTGTGATTCCCCAGCTGAAGTGGAAGGGAGGGACGTTCCTGTGCTGTGTTCCAGAGGGAGGGGCAGATAAATAAGAAACAAGCCGTCTTGCCAGGGTGCCTGTTTCCCAAAAGAAATGCAAATGTGCGCAACTGGTAAATCTGCAAATGTAAAGGCTGCCTGTGAGCCAGTATAGGTATTATTTGATAGAAGCTTGAATTGTAGCTTCCTAATGGCAAAGATATTTTCTTTTTTAGAGGTACTGTAAGCGTGTTCCAAGCTGAGCTGTGGAGTGCATGCTTTTAGTGGACAGTAATAAAAATGTTTGTGCTAGGTATAATCTGCATATTACTAAAATCTATTCTTTAGAAGCACTTTTTATCTTTAAACTAAATTTATATGCTCATACTCATACTGTCTGTAATGCATGTTTAAAATAATAACTTACACATTCACAGTGCTTTCAGGGATCTCGAAGCACTAACAATACACAAGTCACTTTTCCCTGCTGCAGGCTTCAATTCTATGGGCCACTTTTTGCGCACATAGACATCTGTAGAGATTGCATTAACCAATAGATGTTTCATAACATAAAATAGTGCAATTCACAGTGATTTGTTAAACTTTCATACATTTTTCATTTAAGGTGTGTTATTTTATATGTAGTTACTTGATGGTGAAAGATCAACAAAATAGTTACAGAATATTTTGTTCTTTTTAGCCACACCTTTGATTCCACCTGCGTGCTCACTGACCCCGTCCTCATTGCAGAATGCATATGTTTTTAATGCACTTTGACCACTGCGTTGAATAGCTATGTAATTTCTGAAAAAGGCAGTGATATTAGCATATGGTGTTCTGCATTCCCTGCCTTCATTATGTACCTTTTTCTTTTTTAGATATTGTGTCAGATTAACCTGTGATCTGTATTTATTTAATACAGTGTACTATACATCTTACAGAATTGTACAAAAACACTGTCTTCTGGTTTTAAGGGGGATTAAGAAAAATATATTAACCTAGTCAGTGGCTTAGGTGCACTATGTGTGACCAGAAAACATGGGTACAAATCCCAGATTCCCTGAATTACTTATTAGTGTGATCTAAGGCAAATCAAGTTACTTCATGCGTCTAATTAATTTGATGGTAACATTTGAGAGCACTTTCAAATAATTCAGTTTAAAATGGACTGTGGACAACAAACTCATGTGTATGCTTTGTTAGCTTGTAATCTTCCACCATCCACAACAGTAATATTGGCCATGATACAAGGGACACCAGATAATTGGGTCACTTTGTTCAAAGATTTAATTGTTGTATGCCAAAAGAGGTTACATAGCATGTGATCCAGCGCTAACAATAAAAATTATTCTCCTATATGCTTTGGTCATCCAGGTGCAACTATTTCTCCAACACACAAACTATATCCATATGACGGTGGGGCCCATAACACCGCACATACATTCACTTACTCATTTATTCCCTGGATTTCCTCCGTCCTTAACCTAGGAGAAAACGATTCGCTGGAAGGAGACGGGATACCTCTTTTAACATGACATAATGTTTCTCATTTGCTTTTAAGGTATTCCGCTCATTGGTCGATGGACCAACTAGTAGGAATCAGTTAATGGTGATTAAGAGCAGCTCAATCACAATAAACTCTTTATCAATTTACCTTAATCATTGAGCTAAAGAATCACTGAGTCATTTGTTTAAAGAATAATAAAGTTTATATAAAGTTTTGATGCAAGAAATGAGGTTAAGCTTATTATTCAGATTATTACATTTATCATCAATATAAGAATAAATTGAAATTGCAATGCATATCTATTAGACAGAAAATAAGGTTATCATGGTAAGAACTCTAAAAGATCAATCTATCTGTCTTGGGAAAAAGTCTAATAGTTCTAAATAAAAAAATCTATCAGAAAAAAAAGGTTCTCCTAAAGCAGCATCTTATACTCAACTGGAAAATAAAAATAGCAGCAGCAGCATCAGCTCGTCAGCATCAGCAACCGCAACTTCACCCATCTACAGCATCTAACTTCTCCAGCATCTGCTCTCCAACAACTCTCCAGCATCTAACTCTCCAGCAACTAACCCCTCCCACCAAGAGTAGGTCTTCTTATACCCTAATTCTAGCTTACTGAATAAAAATGTTGCATCTTCATGGCGTGATTCTTTCTCATTGGTCCACTCAGGCCCATATACATTTTAATCAAACTTCCTTGTCTTAACCAGTTCCTTGTGGAATGTCCATGCTTGCATCGTTTCCCACAGTTCATGACATTGCTCATCCGTTTCGATCAGTCCAATTTGTATCTTTTTCTGCTACTTTTTAGATTTAACAGTTCCGTCCATTTATTCAGTTTGACTTCTCATGCTTCTTGCTGATCATCTTGGCACACATCTGCTCAGAAAGGTCACAATAGCCTTGAGCATACTTCCGTCTTAGCCTCTCAGCACGAACACGTGATCATCCTTTTCCCCAGCCTTTCTCCTCTACCACATGGTTTCCTGCTCATGCGTACTCTAGCAAATGGCGGCCATTTTATATCGCTGCTCAACAGGCCTAAGCGCACTATTTTCAAAGATAAACAAAATATTGTTAAAATAAAGAATATAAACCCTTTCGTTTCCCTCCCGTCTTTCTACATACCCCAATTAGGTATTACCTAGCAAAAAGCAACATATAAAGCCGTCCCTTACTTACCATCGCTTTATTTTGCAACCACACGTTTTATTTAAAAGCACAGATCATGCGTTTATTATTTTATTAGTACGCAAATATTATGTTATGTTAGACACATAAACAATTATAAGTTGATTATTTTGCACACAAAATAGCGTGTTACCTTTAACCCTTCACATGTAACATACTTTGTTGGTTATTTACTTAAACGAACATGTTTATTAATTATTTTACGAAAATTATTAGGTTAACATTTTTTCATTTACCCTGCTCCATCAACTCCCCCCTTTGGTGATTTTTAATATCACCACAACATCCAAGTTATTCAATTTTCTCAGACAGCATATATCTTTTATCCGTTTGCTTTTGTTAGTTTACACAACTGTATCCCTTTCAACTTGTCTCTTCGTCTTTTTGTACATGTTCTCTTTTATTTCTTCTAACTCTATTTCACCCATTTCTCTCTCTCTCTCCTTGTTTATCATGTTTTCTTTTTCTACTTTATTTTGTCTTCTTCTTCTCTTTATACATGTGATTACAAGCTTCAGTACTAATATTATTAATATTATCATGGTTGCTATTATTATAACTTTCCCTATTATTAATCCACTCATTCTTGTTAACCAATTTATTACTGAAGAAAACCCTTTACCAAGTTTTCCAAAAGCACTTTCAACCTCCAGTGGAACAAGTTCTTTGTGCAAACTTGTAATATTTGTTATATACTTCTGTATATTTTCACTTTTATCTGGAATGTAAGTGCAACAATGTTGGACTTTCAGCATTCCACAGACTCCGACCTCTTTTGCCAAAAGAATGTCAAGGGCAAGTTGATTTTGCATCACCATAGCTCTCATGGCAACCATCTCGGTATTTACCATCAAGAACCCTCCAGCAGTATCTGTAGATAAACGATCTACCACTGTGGATAATTTCCGAATTCTAAATGCATTCAAAGATATTCCCACTGCTGGTATCAATGCGCCAAAAATATCACCAACTATTTCTGAAAAACTTTCCCTTTTTCTACGTGCAAAGGTATTTATCATTTTGTGTGTTCCTTTTTCTTTTCTATCCATATGAAAAATCTTTGGAAAGACCAGGCCTAAATAACATGACCCATACCAATGGTCCGGCAACCTATAATAAGCCCTATTTCCGCAAACATAATAGATCCCTGGAAATATTGGATCTTTTCCCCCTTTGAATCCCCATCCGCCTAAAATTTTATAATTGTCATGGCAAATACTGGAACCCACAAAATAATTGTCATATCTTGTCTTATTTCTTCTAATGCACAACCTTCCCTGTTGGGGCCAATCCAGAGTCATAGCTGCATTTGTCTTTTTCTTGTCATGATTGTCTTCCTCAAACGCCCAAAGAGGTGTTTTTGTCTCTTCTATCACTTTTCTTTGAAATTTCACTCTTCTCTCTTCAACCATTTCTAAAAATACTTTTTCTTCCTTCTTTAACTCACAGGTAAGGTTGTATTTAACTATATTATCTAAGGTTAAAATCTTATCTTCTAAAAAATATTCACCAAACGTTTTTCCCTCTTTTATTTTGTTTAGCTCGGGAACTACAGAAACTTTCGCAAAAATCTTATCTATGTCAGTGTAATAATATTCTAATCTACCTGTTTTATAAAATAAACTTGCTAAAACGCTACATGTTATTCCATACGTCAAAGGGAGGTGATGATAAGTCACACCCTCTGCTACAGATGCAGGCAACTGCATACAAACATAACAATCTCTTACATCCATTGTTTCGACATACTCATATAATAATTTAGTAAAAACATTCTTAGAAAAATCTGTTATTGATTTGTCCTTGTGTAATTCTGCACTACTTTTTAATATAACTGGTTCTTGAGTGTTAGCTCCTTTTTCTTTCTCGGTGTTATTAGAAGTTTCTACTACAGCTAAACTAATTGGAATAGTAATTGCTAAAACCACCAATACTGTCATTAATAATCCTGTACAAAAACAGCACATCTTACACCATCTACTTAAAAACTCACATTTACATTTTCTATCTCTAGTATTCTCCATTTTGTTTTATAACCTTATTTATTTGTTTTCCAGAAAATTGTGTCACTACACCTCAGTAATGACTTATTTGCCACTCTGTACCCCAATGTTTTGTCTTTGCTTGGTACTTTCTTTTAATTCTTTTTCAGAATTCTTTCTTTGTCATATCCGGTAGAAATTCGTCAGATCCAGTGTTTTGTCAAGTCCGGTAGAAACTGTTTAAACTTCTTCACGTTTGTTGCACCTCACCTTCACCCATTAGGTTTCTCTGTTCTGGGTTCTCGTGAGTGTTCTTTTCTTCTTTGATATCAGTTAAAGCAAGATACAACCATTCAGGCGATCTATACTTCGGATTTACTTTCTTTACTCTTTTCGTTTTCTGCAAGTGTTTTCCACCTTGTTTTTCTTGCTCTCTCTGACTTGTTATTTCATTCACTTGTTCAGCACTTTTCCCATCTAACCTTATGATTCTATATCTTAATTTTCTTACTTCGTTGGGCCAATTGTCTCCTTTTCTTGGCCTTTTTGCCTCACTTCCTTTTTCCTCTCTTTCTGTTTTCCAATTTCTTTTTCTTGACTCTAGTTTTTGGTTTCTTTCTTCTCCACTTTCTTCAGACTCTGTTTCAATTCTTTCGTTATTGCCTCTTATTTTGAAACTTATAATTTCATTTTCTTCCTCTACTTGTGGTTCTTTTCTTATCTTCCTTCGTTCACCTATTTCTGTCCCTCCTCGATGTTCTTCCGAATTTGTGTCAGTCTCTCTATCTGCTTCTAAATTTCCCTGTTCTTTTGTTTGACTATTTGTCCCTATTGCTCCTCGGGGATCTTCCGATTTTTCTAACTTTCTGTTTGAAACTCTCCCTTCTTCATCTATTAATATTATTTCCTAAGGATTTTTACCACAACTTGTACTTGGTTGCTCACTGTTACTATCTTCTGGCTCAGTTTCTTCTCTTATGCTTTCAAATTTCCAATTTCTTTTCAGAATTTCTTCACAATCCGAATGATCTGTATCAGATTCTGAACTGGTATCTGATATTTCCAGATGTCGATTTACAGGTCGATCTTCAAGTTCTGGAACTTCTGCTATTTCCTCTACTTATTCTGTCGTTGCACTTGTAGTTGGGTCTTCCAGATGTCGACTTACAGGTCGATCTTCAAGTTCTGGCACCCTGTTTGTTTCTTCTTCTGCTTCTGATGTTGAATTGTTATCTAATACTTCCAGATGTCGACTCACATGTCGATCTTCAGGTTCTGGAACTCTGATGGTGTGACTGGCATGCACCCAGTGTTTCACTCCTGCACACTTAACTGCAGTGGTTGTCACCAGGATCACTTGTCGTGGTTCGTCCCAGCGAGGAACCAAACAGTTTCTTCTCCTGTGGACTTTTATGCGGACCCAATCTCCTGGATTCAAGTCGTGAGCTGGTTTTCTTTCAAGAGTGGTCGCATCCGGTCCAACCTGATGAAACACAGAACGCACCACATCAGCCAATCCTTTGCAATAATCCAGCACTAGATCATCAGTTATAGTCAGTAGTTTGTTGACAGGTACTTGTGCTTGTCTCATTGCTCGTCCCATAATTATTTCATGGGGACTGAGTCCAGTTTTCCTTTCCGGAATACTTCTGATTGTCATTAAAACTAACGGCAAGGCATCTGGCCATTTGAGTCCTGTAGCTTGACACATTTTTCCTAACCTGTTCTTAATCGTTCCATTCACTTGCTCTACTATTCCAGAAGCCTCTGGTCTGTATGCACAATGCAGTTTCTGTTTAATACTAAGTGCTTCACAAATCAGTTTAACTAACTCATTTTGGAAATGTGTTCCTCTATCTGTTTCAATCGTGACTGGAAAACCATACCTCGGAATGAATTCTCGCAGCATAAGTTTTGCTACCGTTATTCCATCATTCCTTCTTGTTGGGTATGCCTCCACCCAACGGGAAAACAAACAGACGACCACTAGGACATACCTTAGTCTGTTGCAAGGTGGCATTTCAATAAAATCCATTTGCATTCTAGTGAAAGGACCTCCTTCTCGTCCTATTGTTCCTAGACTCACTACTGTCTTCCTTCCTGGATTTAATTGTTGACAAATAAGACATCTCTGACAAAGACTCTCAGCTATGGCTCTGAATTTTGGATTATACCATGTTTGTCTAAAAAGTCTGATCATTGAATCTCTCCCAATATGGGCTTGTCCATGGTACATCCGTGCCATGTCAGAAATCATGCTATCAGGCATAACTGGTCTTTCATCTCTGTAAACCCAAACATCATTTTCTTCATGTTTTCTACATCCTGCTTTTATCCATGTATCTTTTTCCTCTTCATCTGCAGCTTCCTGTAACTGTCTCACCTCATCCCATGTCTCAACAGGGTTAGTAAAAAGCTAAGGACAAGAAATATGCTCTCTTTCTCGACTTTTGTTTAAAGAAACCACATTCTTTGCACAGTACTGTGCAATCTCGTCAGCATATTTATTACCAACAGTTATGTAGTCTTCCCCATTTTTATGTGCATTGCACTTCACAACAGCAATCTGTTTAGGCAGCTGTATCGCCTCAAGCAACCTTTTCACAAAATCTCCATTTCTAATTGGCGTTCCTGCAGACGTCAAGAAACCTCTTTGTGACCAAATCTGACCAAAATCATGCACCACCCCAAAGCCGTACTGGCTATCTGTCACAATCGTAACCCGTACATTTCTTCCCAACTTGCATGCTTGAATCAGAGCTACTAGTTATGCGACTTGGGCAGACCGTATCCCTTTCAGACAAGATGCTTCCATTACAGTGGCTACTGTGCAAACCGCATATGCTGCACTTAGAACTCCATCACTCGTTCTCAAACATGAGCCATCCACAAACAGAATATAATCTGATTCCTTTAAAGGCTCATCACGTATGTCTGATCTTGGTTTTGTACAATATTCAAGCACATTCAGACAATCGTGATCTACTTCATCCATTTCAATTACACTCTCTTCATCTGGTAAAGATGTCGAAGGATTCACATTCATACATCTGTCAATGGTCACATTATCTGCACTCAAAATTACTTTTTCATACCTAGTCAGCCGACTATGTGTCATGTATTGGGTTTTCGTTCTTGTCAAGAGAATTTCCACAGAATGGGGAACATATACTCTCAGTGGATATCCCATCACTATGCCTTCACTCTGTTCCAGACTCACACAAGTAGCAGCAACTGCTTTCAAACATCCAGGCAAGGCTTTCGCTACAGGGTCTAAAACAGCTGAAAAATATGCAATTGGTCTTTTCATAGTTCCATGTCTCTGTACCAAAACAGAAAACGCACATCCATCTCTTTCACTGCAATACAGCTCAAAATCTTTCTCATAGTCAGGCATTCCTAATGCTGGAGCTTCACATAATTTCTTTTTCAGCTCTCTGAATGCTTTCATTTCTTCATCATTCATTTCAAAAGGATCTTTAACATCCTTCTTTGTCAGTTTTTGCAATGGTTTAGCAATCAGCGAAAAACCGCTTATCCATTGTCGACAATATCCAACCATTCCCAGAAACATTCTTACCTCTCTTTGCGTCATTGGAGCTCTCATTCCTTGAATCATTTTTATTCTTTCAGTCGTTACCTTTCGCACTCCTTTCTCAATTTTATGCCCTAAATACTGGACTTCTTGTTGACAAAACTGCAATTTTGATGGGGACACTTTATGTCCTCTTTTTGCTAAATGATTCAGCAAAGCAATTGTATCATTGACACATGCTTCCTTCGTTTTTGATGCCACCAGTAGGTCATCAATATACTGAACCATCACTGACTTTTCTGGCATTTTTAAATCTTCCAACGATTTCTTTAGAATCTGATTAAAGATTGAGGGACTTTCTGTGTACCCTTGAGGAATTCGGCACCATGCCAAAATACGCTCTCCAAATCTAAATGCAAATAATGGCTGGCTATCTGGATGTAATGGAATAGAGAAAAATGCATGACATAAATCAATTATTGTGTACCATTCTGCTTCACGTGGAATCTGGTATAGAATCACAGCAGGGTTCGGTACTATTGGGCAACAAGGCACTACAATTTTGTTTACCTTTCTCAAATCCTGTACAATTCTATATGTTCCGTTTGGCTTTTTCAGTCCCATTATTGGCGAATTACATGGACTGCTCATGATTTCTTTTAGAATCCCTTGTTCAATCACTTTATTTATTACTGGCGTTATTCCTTCAATTATTTCTGGTGTCAATTTATACTGAGGCGTATTTGGGTAACTCGTTCCTTCTTTTACGGTTATTTTAACGGGATCTACTTCTTTCATTAATCCTATATCTTCTCCGGTAAAATCCCATACTTCTTCTGTCACTGACTTTTTTAATTCAATTGGGATTTTCTCTGCATCAAATACAGGAAACAAATCATTTACTTCTGGTTCTAAATTCACCAT
Source organism: Calotriton arnoldi (assembly GCA_963921515.1). Lineage (NCBI taxonomy): Eukaryota > Metazoa > Chordata > Amphibia > Caudata > Salamandridae > Calotriton > Calotriton arnoldi. The sequence continues at coordinate 3,706,275 of CAWUFW010000406.1, forward strand.
TGTCATTTTATACAGCACATCTTCATCTGGGGTCTGAAATGCAATTCCGTCTGGGGTACAATAGATAGTACAATTCATCTTGCACAACAAATCGCGTCCTAAAAGGTTCACGGGACTACAATCGCATACCACAAATCGGTGCATTTCACTAAATGGACCAATTCTTACCTCCACTAATTTAGTAAGAGGCGTCTTAATTTGCTGATTTGAAACTCCAACTACTTGGATATGTTCACCTGAGAGAGGAAGGTTTGGAATTTCCACTGACCTAACAGTAGAACGGGTAGCTCCAGTGTCAACAAGGAATGTTACATTTGCACCATTCACTTCTCCATCCACAAATGGACCAGACTGATCTACCTCTAGAGTTGCGCCAAAAACACGCACTCTTCCCCCTCTCCTAGGCACCGTCAGAAACTTTCATCCGTGTCATCCTCATCCTGTCGTAACCAATATTGAGAAATTGCAGCTGCACGCGGCAACTGTGTTACCTGTTCTCCTCCGTAGAATCCTGTTTCTGCACTGTATTTCTGTTGGTTAACACTCTTGGGAAGTGGTGGTTGTGGCACCTGACTTTGTTGAGTAACTACCTCACTCTGCACCTGTGAATTTAATGATTGATTTTCCACATTAGGTTTTGGAGGAAATTTACACTCGTTTCTCCAATGCCCTTGCTTTCCGCAGTTGTGGCATGGCCACTTTTTCTTTGCCTCATCTATACTCATTTGTCCTTTTACTTTACCTATATTTGGTCGAGATCTAACCTGTCCTGCTTCATTACCGGTATTACTCAATTGAGCTTCTTGCTTCTCTGCAACTTTCACCTGTGCCCACATGGCCTTTTCTTTCAATTTTCGCTGTCTACTCTCAATATCATCACTGCAATACTTAGCATATCTCAAAACCTCATCCACTGTGCTATCTGCCAGCAAATCATATGTTGCTTAATCATTTCAGTTATCTCTGGTTTCAATCCATACACAAATCTATATACAAAATGACTCATATCCTTCTCATTTAGTGTCTCATAACCACTGTACTGTTTGAAAACCAACAACAGCCTCTCGTAATAAGCATGCACTGATTCTTTACTTTCTTGTGTTGTTCTGTCTATTTTTACCCAATCTGTTTCTTTTGGTGGAATCTTATTCTTCAAAAAGGTAATTACTTGGTCATACTTCCTCATCACTTCTGGTCCTGGCGCTCCTGTTTTAGCATCCCTTGGATATTCTACAGTTGGCCAATCAATAGTAATCTTACATTCTGTCCACAAATCAGCTGGCACTACTATATCAAATAATCCATCCAAGTCTATCCACAACACTTTTGACACCTTAACAAATCTTTCCACTTGTCTGTACCATTCTACTGGCTTCTCTCTCAACTTTGGGAAGTCATTTGTAAATGACAATATATCCTGTCTGGTCCATGGAACATGCACATAACTACCACCTGGAGTTTCTCTCATCGGGTACTCCCTTACAACTGGTTCCTTATCTGTCACTGCAAAAGCCAAAGATGCTTTATCTGTTGTTTTCTCGTTCTTTTTCGTCCATCTATTTCTCCATCTATCCACATCACCCCACTTTCTCAATAAAACAATTAACTCCTTTATTTGGGTCAGTCTTCCTGATGTGTTCAAATTCTCTATATCTTTCTCACAAAAATCTACTCTGTATGGTTTCTGCAACGTTCTCACTTTTACAAACTCTACTCCTAGTTCATTTGCTGTCTCTTCCAATTTGTCATGTAAATTTCTAGCTCTCCATGTAAGACTTTTGCACAAAAACATGATCTCATCATCCTGATAATTTTTAATTTTTCTGTACCAATCGTTCCTAGAATCAATTCTTCCATGTCTATTTTCAACCTGATTACATCTAATGGTTTTACTTCTGTTTCTTTCGTTTTTATCGTTTTCATCCATTCATTTAACTCATCTGGAGTCGGACCTACAGGCGTACTATTTAATTCTATCCAATTGCTACTTCTTTCTGGTGTCCCTGATGCAGACTCCGTCACCATAGGTATTCTCCTAATCTCATTCTCATTTATCGTCAAATTAGTAGGTGGACTTGGTCTATAGGTACTAGCCAAATGGTGTGCACTTTCATTATTCATTTCCTTCCCTTCTCTTTTTCTTTGCAAATGTGAATTCATGGGAATCACTAAAGAACGTTCATCAATTTTCTGATTCTCAAAAATTGGCATCACTGGACCTAAGGTTACTGGTACAGTTACAGCTTCTATATTCTTTGTCAATGCTCTTATTTTCTCAGTCAATTCTCTTGTGGTTTTTGCTAATTCAGTTGCATTGTCACTTTCTATCTCTTCATTTTGTGAAGTTTTTAATTGATCTTGTGACCTATTTATCTCATCTCTTCGTTCGGGATTTTTATTCCTCCCAGTTTCCATTGGCGGTGCATTAGGTGTCATCACCGCAGAAGTCTGTTGGTATGGAGGTGGGTTTCTGTTTAAAATATCTTCCAGCAATTCGTCATCCGTTTCACTACCACCATACACATACTTTTCTATAACTACATGTTTCTTTTTCTCTGTACACTTTCTCTTTGCTTCTTCCTCAACTGTAAAAGCTGGAAACAAACCTCCTGTCATATTAGCACATCTCCAACGCTTTATTCTGTCCTCATGTTTTACTCCCCATAACCTTCCAGGCACAAACTCATGATTCTTTAATCCTCTGAATCTCTCTCGTTCATACATCTCATCTTCCCATTCCGTTAAAGCTTCAAACTGTGTCGGTCTAGGTCTAGGTTCTAACATTGCCATCTTTTCTCTCAAATTCCATAATACAGCTACATTAAATGAACCATTCTCAGGGAAAGCCAATGCTCCATCATTTTTGGTATATTTTGTCCAATTTTCTAACCATATGCATGTATGATATCCATATTTCAGCATCATATGCGAAGCTGGTGATTTCGGCGGAGGAATTATTTGTCCCTCTCTAGTCACTACCTTTTTGTCTTTCTTAAAGAAGTTCTTAACTTTCGACATCCATGACGTTTTCTCTCTACCGTATTCATAATACGACATGATTCACAATCACTTTTTCTCCTCAAAACGATCCGCAATTCAACACTGTTCTCTATGTGTTATTCCAACCAATACTAGCGCGACTCACACTAACACTCCAATCACAAACTTCCACGTCACTAGGCTATTCGACCAATCCTAGCGCGACTCACACCAAAGCTCCAATCAGAGCGATTTCTGTCTACAGCGCACTGTCCAATCCCAGCGCGGCTTATGTCTACGTCAGTTCTGCTCTTGTCTCCGTATGACTAGCGCACTGTCCAATCCCAGCGCGGCTTTTGTCTACGTCAGTTCTGCTCTTGACCCCTCCTTTACAAAATTTATCGGCAATTTCTTTTTCAACAATTCTTCGTTAGTTACAACATTTAAAACACATTTCCATTGTCTGATTCGCTAAACAAAAGAGATAGCTTTGACCATTTGCACAAGAACTCTGTATTTTCCAGTAGGCAGCGCTTACCTCTACCCTACCACAGAATTTTCAGTTTCGCCGATAAAGTAGCACTTCCCTCTACCTTACCTTCTTTCAAGTAAGCGGTAAACCCGTTTCTCTGGGGATAAAACACATGTGGAGACTATACTGCTCCTGAGAATTAAGGCCAGAGTTTCACAAGAAAACCGATCACTATTTCACTTACACACCTTTTATACGGAAAATGTCCCTATCATAACACAACCTGTGTTATTACCAATATGAACTCAGACAATGCACCATTCCATGTGACTTCTCTTGCCACACGTGTTCCACTTCCTACTTCCCGGAAGCGTGAAAACGTACATATAACATAACGCGACTCAACATAAAGTGTTATACATGAACTTATCAATAATCAATAATCAATAATCACCAAACTAATCTATAGTAACCATAACTCTGCTACCAAGAAATCTGATCCAGCGCTAACAATAAAAATTATTCTCCTATATGCTTCGGTCATCCAGGTGCAACTATTTCTCCAACACACAAACTATATCCATATGACGGTGGGGCCCATAACACCGCACATACATTCACTTACTCATTTATTCCCTGGATTTCCTCCGTCCTTAACCTAGGAGAAAACGATTCGCTGGAAGGAGACGGGATACCTCTTTTAACATGACATAATGTTTCTCATTTGCTTTTAAGGTATTCCGCTCATTGGTCGATGGACCAACTAGTAGGAATCAGTTAATGGTGATTAAGAGCAGCTCAATCACAATAAACTCTTTATCAATTTACCTTAATCATTGAGCTAAAGAATCACTGAGTCATTTGTTTAAAGAATAATAAAGTTTATATAAAGTTTTGATGCAAGAAATGAGGTTAAGCTTATTATTCAGATTATTACATTTATCATCAATATAAGAATAAATTGAAATTGCAATGCATATCTATTAGACAGAAAATAAGGTTATCATGGTAAGAACTCTAAAAGATCAATCTATCTGTCTTGGGAAAAAGTCTAATAGTTCTAAATAAAAAAATCTATCAGAAAAAAAAAGGTTCTCCTAAAGCAGCATCTTATACTCAACTGGAAAATAAAAATAGCAGCAGCAGCATCAGCTCGTCAGCATCAGCAACCGCAACTTCACCCATCTACAGCATCTAACTTCTCCAGCATCTGCTCTCCAACAACTCTCCAGCATCTAACTCTCCAGCAACTAACCCCCCCCACCAAGAGTAGGTCTTCTTATACCCTAATTCTAGCTTACTGAATAAAAATGTTGCATCTTCATGGCGTGATTCTTTCTCATTGGTCCACTCAGGCCCATATACATTTTAATCAAACTTCCTTGTCTTAACCAGTTCCTTGTGGAATGTCCATGCTTGCATCGTTTCCCACATTTCATGACATTGCTCATCCGTTTCGATCAGTCCAATTTGTATCTTTTTCTGCTACTTTTTAGATTTAACAGTTCCGTCCATTTATTCAGTTTGACTTCTCACGCTTCTTGCTGATCATCTTGGCACACATCTGCTCAGAAAGGTCACAATAGCCTTGACCATACTTCCGTCTTAGCCTCTCAGCACGAACACGTGATCATCCTTTTCCCCAGCCTTTCTCCTCTACCACATGGTTTCCTGCTCATGCGTACTCTAGCAAATGGCGGCCATTTTATATCGCTGCTCAACAGGCCTAAGCGCACTATTTTCAAAGATAAACAAAATATTGTTAAAATAAAGAATATAAACCCTTTCGTTTCCCTCCCGTCTTTCTACGTACCCCAATTAGATATTACCTAGCAAAAAGCAACATATAAAGCCGTTCCTTACTTACCATCGCTTTATTTTACAACCACACGTTTTATTTAAAAGCACAGATCATGCGTTTATTATTTTATTAGTACGCAAATATTATGTTATGTTAGACACATAAACAATTATAAGTTGATTATTTTGCACACAAAATAGCGTGTTACCTTTAACCCTTCACATGTAACATACTTTGTTGGTTATTTACTTAAACGAACATGTTTATTAATTATTTTACGAAAATTATTAGGAGGTTAAAAAATTTTCATTTACCCTGCTCCATCACATGATAGTAGCCAGGTAAGTAGCAACTGATTCTATCGTACATTTACAGAAGAACTGTGCTGGCCTGCATACATTTATGAAGAGTAGGCACCCAGTTTTAGCATTTTTCTGTGTAACAAACTGAGCCATAATAAACTGTCCCTCCCCTCCCCCTGACCAGTTGCTGCTGCCTTAACTACAGGATAGGAAAGCAGAGCCATGAACCCTGTGGTGCTTAGGAAAAAATGTTCTAGTGGAGAAACCATAACAATGTATCAGAGCTAGATGCCCTTAGACCACTGCCTTGTGTAGCTGTCTAGGTATGGCAAGAACAACCAGTACATAGAAACTGAGCGTGTATGTGTCTGGGATGGTTTACGGGGAGAGAGCATCATTCTTGATACAGTCTTTAAAGCTTTCTACCAAAATATCTCACTTGTCATTCCTCCCTGTGTAACAGGGTGCTTTCAGATAGAAACCAAGAGAGCGAAACCTTGGTCCAACGTATGATAGTTGGAGGTAGTGAATCCTTTCAATGCAATGTAATGTTGTGTTCTGCTAGAAGAAGAGCCAGGTCGAGGAACATGGTGGAGGGATTCTAGAACTTAAGGCGGGGAATACACCCAATAGGACAACTTCTGGGGAATTAGTTAGTACACAGCCAGTTGTGGTTGATAGCATCTTGAGAACTCTCTGACAGTATTGAAGGAGTGTGGGGAAAGACCAAAGCATATTAAGCAAATCAGCACCAAATTCAATACAGCAAAGACATGCAACAGCGGCTCTCGGTATATTTTTCTATTTCGGCAGGTGTAACGTAGGCTCAGTTCAGAATATTGAATTGAACATACTTAAAACGGGAGCAACGGGATACTTTGTGGAGGTTTGCCAATATTTTAGCCCAGTCCGTATCGTGCAGAGGTTTCGCCATGTCAGTCTTCCACTTAGTACGGAAAAAGACCTAGAGTGGTTCTCATGTTGCAGGAACACTCTGTACATTCATCTTATCAATTTGCTGCCAGTCTCTATGGTGTAGAGCGTCTAGCACGCCTCATGTGGGGTTGGTGCTAGGTGGTTGGCATGAAATAGGGCATTTAATGATTGTTTAAGGTGTTCGTAAGTAAGGACTTGACCCAGGTGAAGTTTGCAGGCCTCTATAAGGGTTTGGAAATCTAGTAGCTTGCCATCAACAAACAATTCCCCAATTTGAGAGACCTGCAGCATGACACTGACGGAGTTGCAAAAAGGGAAGCCGTCCTGTGCGACTGGGGAGGCCTAGCAAAGGAAGTACAGGTGCGTAGGGTTTCTTCATATTAGTGAGCTTATGGGTTCTAGTAAGGCAGGAGAAAGCTTTGTGGAATAACCCCGGGTGGTGTTGGGTAGAATGGTCATTAGGAAACAATAAGTAGTGCAGTAAGCCCTCCTTAAAGTCTTTACTGGTAAACTCCATCTCATGCAGGGAGTGACCAGAGAGCTACGCATTGAGCTATGCAGCTAAATAATAGCGGTCTGAGGGCCAGATGTACGATGGATTTATGCATGCGCAAAAGGATTTTAGACCCGTTTGGTCATGCAAAAAAACAGTGGGCCATGTACTAACCCTATTTTGCGAATCGCTAATTAAATAGTGTCTCGCAAAATAGGGTTAGCGACTCGCTATTAGGAAGGGGCGTTCTGAGGGCGTCCCTTCCTTATAGCGAGTCTGAACCCTATGTAAGAATGTTTTGCAAGCGCAACTGCGGTCACAAAACACTCGCAGTTTACCACCCTCTTCAAGAGGGTGGTAAACCATTCGCAAACGGTAAGGGGTTCCCAGGGGACCCCTTCCCCTTTGTAAATGGGTGTGCAAAAAAAATTTCAGAGCAGGCAGTGGTCCCGGGGTCCACTACCTGCCCTTAAAAAATGAAACAAAAACGTTTCATTTAAAAAAAAAAATGCATCCCTTTTTCCTTTAAGGAAAACAGGCTGCATTTAAAAAAAATAAAAAACTGCTTTATTTAAAAGCAGTCCCAGACATGGAGGTCTGCTGACCCCAGCAGGCCACCATCCCTGGGAGGGCCAGCCATTCCCAATGGGGTCGCAAATTGCGACAACCTCATTAATATGCACGAGGCATGCAATTTGCGACCCCATTGGGAATCGCAAACAGTGTCTCAGACACTGTTGTACATTGGCAATTGCGACTCGCAAATTGCGACTCATAATCTGGCACAATTTGCGAGTCGCAATTGCCAATGGTCGTACATCTGGCCCTGAGTCCAGGAGGGCTAATCCACCTGCAGTCACTGGTAGCTTTACAGTGGTAAGGGCTACCTGGGGGTGCCATAGCTCTCAAATCAGCTGTGGGATGTGTCTGAAGAAGCAACGCGGGTTGAGCACGGGAAGGTTTGCTAAATAATACAGTAACCGAGGTAGCACCACCACCTTCACTAGTGCCATGTGGCACATTACTGAAAGTGGAAGAGAAGACCAGAAAGAAAACTGGGCTCGGAGGGACCGTGTTGCTGTGCCCAGATTTCCATCCTGCAAATTAGTGGAAGAATTGTAGATATTAATCCCAAGTTATTGAAAGGAAACTGGTTCCCAGTTCAATCTGGGGTCTAATTGTATATAAAGGGGAAACACTACCATATGTTAAAGAAACACTTCTTACATTTTAAAATCTTCATCATGTTCTTACATTTTGTTTATGTAATTTACATTCCAAATATTTTGAAGATTCTACATGTATATTGGCACTTAGGGATGAGCCAGATCACTGGTTTGGCCTTGACTTGACTGCAGAACCATTTTAGGACATAGACAGAGTGGGCAATTGCCCAAGGCACAACCCTCCAAGGGGTCTGGCCCCTGCTCGCCCTTTACAAATACGACCAGCGAACCATTGCACCAGAACAGTTTGCAATGATGGGTGGATGCTGCTTGTTCAACCACTTGACAGTGCCTCTTCTGCTTCTCTCCTCCCTGCTGAGACAACTCCCCCGGTATGCAATACTTTACAAGACTCATGGTAGGCCCATCTTCTCTGATTTTAGGAATTGCGCCACCTTATTCTTCTCTCGCATATTTGTCCAGTTCTAAGGAACAACCTTTTTAATCAGTTGCTGTGGATCTCCCATCTGAACTCGATTTCATCCTCCTCTGTAATTCTCTTTGATTGGTAGTCCGGGCTCCAGGGGTGGCTCCTTCGTAATGGCGGAGGAGCGTCGCCCCCTGGTCAGTCAGTAAAAAAATAAATGATAGTAAAACATATTATCATTTTATTTTGCACTGACTGAATCAGCCATGGAATCTAGGGCGGGGCGGGCTGGGCCATAGCAGGGAGGAGAGTTGTGCATGTAAGTGCGCATGTCGGTTTGGCCGGCTGTCTTAGGATGGCCAAACTGACATGCACACTTACATTTCTCCAACCTAGCTATGTTCCACAGCCAGGTGAAGAAATGGCACAGACTCCTTGTGCCTGAGCGAGTGTCAGACCAGCCCGCTCAGGCCAATCCTGGCGCTGCTCTCATGCTTAGTATAGCATCAGAGCAACATCTGGATTGGGTGGGGAGCCTGTGGTTTGTGCCCCAGTGACTGCCGGGAGGAGAGGAGCACCGAGGCAGCCGGCAGCATCAGTGTCGGCGGAAGGACAGGTATGTTTTTTCAAAATTATTATTCCCCTAACAACCCCTTCCCCCGCCACACCCCTTTGGATTTGCAACAGCCGCCACTGCTGGGCTCCCAGTTCTTAGATAAAAGTAGAGCTTCTGACGCACACTCTAATGCTGTGAGACTACAAGCAAGTTGTGGGTACCTCACATCCTGACATTAAGTGTGAGACTGTCACCCTTACCATCTGCTCTGCCTCATTAATCTTTTTTTAAGTTTAAAGTCCATTGGAGGCTGAGGTGAGCCAGATGTTTTTGTTCAACTTTCTAAACTAGCAGAAGGGAACTTACCTTAATGTTTCCCAAACTGTTTACCATGGGTTTCAAAATGTTTAGAAACATAATCAAAATGTTGCTTTCTCTCCAAGAAAGATTGGGTACATTTTGGTTGGAATGATAGCCTTGACACCGTGCTCAAGGGCATTAATTTACTATTGAACAAGGATATAATGGGCCACCTGAATGCAGCATACCTAGAGGCAATCACAAAACGTCCATAGTGAATAAGTAGTCCTATGTATAAAAGAGTAAATAAATGCTCTGATAAAGTAGTAGGGTATGGCCTCTCTTTGGATGTGTCTGTAAATGTTACTTTTTGTCCTGAATTTTGATTCTTTGTCCTGAATTTTTTACAGTACTGCCCAGAATTTACCTCCATGCCAGGTGGTCACCCTAGTTAAATAATGTATTCATTTTTATTCTATTTTTCTAAATTAGTGTGAGATTTTTCTTGTGTTTTCACTTTACTGCTGTTTGTGTGCTGCATAAATACTTTACACTTTGCCACTATGTTAAGATTGACTGCTTTTGTGCCATTAAGCTAAGGTTAATTTAGTGACTCTGTGGTTTACCCTGACAAGAACTGTGGTTGTGCTTGAGAAGGGCTCACAACCCCCCCGCCCCCCAACCAACAACCCAATTTCTCACACACGCCAATATAGAAAAGGCAGGCCTATTGGAGTTGTCAGGTGATCACCACATCAATATATAAAGGGAAGCCTATTGGTTTTGTCCAGCAGTCAAGACATCAATTTATGAAGGCAAGCCTATTGGCTTTATCAAAAGATCACCACTTTAACAAAACAACTTTGACATGCTAGTAACCATCATTAAAACCAATAGATTTCAAAACCACATTTAAAAATATTCAGTAATAACAAGCTTTGCAACGTTTGTTAATAAACGTTTAAATAACGCAATTGTACTGAAAACAACATTAAACATGTGTCAGAGTTGTTCTTTTATGCCCCTTGGCCCACATAATGCAGTCATAAGACTGACCATGAGGAGTCCCCTCCATTCCCGAGTTGAAGAGCAAAAGCTTTACCTCTGAGAATGCTCGGGTTGGGCATAGAGGGGTTAACCCTCAGAAAAAGTTGGACATATATGGACAGTTGGTCTTGTGTTACTCACACAGTATGGTACCACGGTAGCCACACGGTTCAGTACTGCACTATTCCCTCGATAACAAAATTTAAAAAATACTTGAACCTGATTGAAGGAGCCTTTTCTCTTATTGGCCATTTCGGCCCACAGGACTGGTACTGGTCCCCCGGTACTGGTATGATCAGATTGGCTGGGAACATTGAACAAAATGTCATGGCTGCCATTACAGGACTCAGGAACCTGGTCCGGAGTCCTAAATTTCAGATAAAAAGGGCGTATAAGAGGACAGGGTGATCACACCCTGACCCCTCAAGTCCCTGTGGGGGAGACCATAGGGACCCCCAGTCATTATTATCATTATTTTTTTTAAAGTTGATTTTTGGTGCTATACCGCTGTACTCCCACTGGGATCTAGTACCACAGTAGTACTATAAAGGATAATAAAAAATAAAAAAAACATGGCAGCCTCTTGGTGGGTTGGGCACAGAGCCTGGCAGCATGTCAGGCCCTGCATCCAAACCCTGCTGCATGACCCACCCTGCAGCGGGTTGGGTGCAGGGCCTGGCCGCAGAGCAGGCCTTGCAGCCAACGGCCATGCACAGCGAGCAATGGGCAGTACATGGTGGGTTGGCCACAGGCCAGGCCATGCGTCCAACTCCTGCTGCACGCAGCAGGAAAATATAATTAGATTTGCAAGAAGTCGTAACCATATTGCGACCCCTTTTGGCAATTTTACAGTTAGGGACATACATGACAAACAACATATTTTTTTTCCTTTTTTAAACCTTTAAGGGTAGTTCTGATCGAACCTTCTTTTTATATTTTTTTAAACTATTTTACATTTTGTTTGTAACTTTTCTTTTTTGGGGGATTAAAATAAGAATAACTGAAAAAAGGTATCCGAATTTGGCAAGAGAAAGAAAAGTAATAACTTTTTTAAATGGCCTAATGAGCTACCACATGGTTCTTCTAAGGAGTAGCACTCTGCTCAACAAGAGAGATAACTTTGCTTCAGCTCAGACAAAAGATTCCTGCTCTGCCAAACCATAGGCCACAGTCCTGCCATTGGGTTACGAGCATATCCAGGAGAAGTGTGTCTCCAGGAGCCACCACATGCTGGAGGGAAGTGCCAGATGTAGACACCCCCTGCTCCTCCTGCCTTCTTTTTGCAGCTTTCAACTGCCTGGAATGCCATGTGTTCAGGTGTTTGTGCAACCTTGAAGAACCAAAGGTGTAATTCTTCCTCCAATAAGATGTGGTTTAAATGTGAGTCATTGATACCGCAGGACTATTTTTAGGTACTGCGGTATCTCAACACCTAAAAACGCAGACATTTTAGTCAAAACTTATTGGGAGCTGTCAGCAAACACCCTAGGCTCAAACGTAAAAAATGCAATACCTTCATAGTAAACAAAACCCTTTTTCAAAACATCCGGGTCACGCAATACTACTGTGGGATCTAGAAACGGACAGTGCTCCATGTGTATGAGCGGCATGCAAAAGCACCTGCAGGCTTTGCATCCCTACCACATATCTCATACAGAGGGAGACAGTACACAACAGGGAGAAGAAAGAGAATACACTGCACCATTGGAAATACAGCGTCAACAGCAAGAGGAGGACAAAGACAATATGCAGTATTTTGCTACAGACACTATACAGTGTCTCAAAGTTGTGGCTTCTGAAGAGACCAATAAACTATTTTTTCCTAAAGCTATGGAAGATCTTCTAAAACAAAACACAAAGACTTGTTAAAAACCATAAGAAATAAAATAAATCATTGCATAAAAAAATTAATTACAGGGTTAAAAAAATACAGTAGCTGAACACTGTTCAAAAGTGTAAACATTTTTTTTTTAAAGTTTCAAACCAAAGAAAGGTTACAAAATAAAACAAAATTAAAAAACAACACACAAAATTGTCCTGAGACAAAACACTGCACCCACTTTTCTCTGCACACACAGCTAGAGATTGTATGAAGAGAGGGTCAAGTTGAATGCTTGCAGAGGGTTGGGCGCAAGTACTGGCTGGGGACCACAGGTGCAGTGACATTTAAGTCATTTGCACAGCTGGTGTTTGGCACAGAAGAAACCATTTTACCCAGACTGTGACTGCAAGTGTAGCTGTTCTGTCTAAATTGTATCTATACATTACTGTGCTTTAAATCATTCCCATACAGTTTACAAGCAACATTTTCTTCGTGTTAACTTTCAACATTTGTGCTGCAGGAGACTTTGGAGCCTCTTCTTCTGAGATGAAAACAAAAACCTCTGACCACAGCTTCTGGAGCAACTCCTGTTTCCATCAGCCACTTGTACCATAACCTGACATGACACCAAAAACATGGATCGGCCTCCCACAACATATCAGAGCCTCCTCCTCACTTCTCGAGTTCCACAAGAAGCTGAAGACCTGGCTCTTCGAATTACTTTGAGGGGACACTCACCTACACACCTGCTCAAGTACCTGGATACCCTCACAGGTGATTAGTGTGCTATACAAATACACATAACATAACACAACCTCTGTCATTGTGTCATAGTGCAAAACACAGAAACAAATGCAAAGCTGCTACATTGGGTCCCGGAGTAGCGTGCTACTCGCCGAAAAAAGCGCTTCGACGCCTCGTCAGGGGTAGTAAGCGCTATACAAATGCAATTACAATACAATACATTGTACTTGAACCTACTCAATGCTATGACAAGCCAGCAATGATTTCTACAAAAAAAGTACTGAATTTTACACCAGAAAACATGTTTTTAAGTGACAGCTCTTTTCAGTGTCTACATAGGGAAGTTCCTAGGTATAAAAACATGTTTTGAAACACATTTCACATTACACTTTAGAAGCATTCAACAACTAAAGGGTTAATACCAGCTTTATGTAGCTTGTCAAGAAATGGAAAACTAAAGCATTTTTGTAGAGGCAGGAAAGTCCAACAGAAGTTGAACACTTACATTTAGTATAGTTAATAATTAAAAGAAATACATTCAAAGTTTTCATGAAAACATGCTTAAAAATCCATTTGGGACATACATTTAAAACATACCTTGAATAAAAAAAATCTATATTTAAATGAATGTATAAGTGCATGTGTGTTAAAGTGAAGCTATTTTTAATTAAGTAGAAACTAGTTTGGTTAAAGTTTAAGAAAACTTTTTTTCCAACATGCACTTTTGTTAACCATATTCCGCTCCAGCTTTTGAAAGATAGGACCACGGCAACAAGAGATGCCAGGAACCAATCACCTTATACCATTTGCAAAGAGAATCATTTATATTTTCAAACACCTTCAGTTCCTCTCTCATAGGTGGACGGCAAGTTACCAGTCACAGGGTCTTGTGAATGTTGGTTGGGAAGCTAATTTTCATTTATATTTGAGTCTGATATTGCATGATGGCTAATGCTACTGAAGGTGCACAGGACAGACAAGTAGAAGAAGCTGACATTGCAGCATCTGCACCTCTGGTATCAGAACAATGAATTACTCATTTAAATAATGGTAGCTGATTGCTCTGGACCACCTGAGTTTTTAGCGTAGCAGTTTTTTTAAACATTTGGATGGTACAGATTGTAAGCAGTACAGAAGGGATAATATGTCGACAATGTGGGGATGTCCTTAAATGTGGCCATCTTCGTCACCAATACAATCAAGTCAAAATGACCAGGATAAGGCATCAGTGAACATTCCACTTTTTCTTTTTTTTTATCTGTTTATTGAATTTTCATATTTTAAGAGACATAAAATCTTGACATATAAATTGTACAGAACCAGTATACATATACAACAATCAGGTCATTTGCAGCCATCTTATCATAGTAGTAGCAAAAATCAGCCAAGCTGTTCATGAACATGTCATGCAGTGAATGAAATCCAATACAATAAAATTAAATCATATCAATCAATACTATTCAATATTCCAGTGAATTAACAAAATTACAGGCCTTGTGCTGTAAACAATAATATTCCATTTACATATCTTCCAGTGACTACAGCTGGCCCAGCCGTTTCCTCAGGATTGTTGATCAAACAACTTTATAGATAACAATGAAATATTGAACAATGATCCAATAAAGAAAAACAAAAAGAAAATGAAAAAAAAAGGAGTAAGGGAGGGCAGGAGCGGTACAGTAAGACGGTAGACATTCCACGTCCACCATAAAAATACCAGTGTGGCAAATCCAGACATGCCTGCTTGAGTCACGAACCGCAGCACACTGGGCCAGTATTCAGTAATCATGACATATATCTCTTGGCGCTTCATTAACCGGACACACTACAGTGTATGTATATCCCATATTTAAGAAACATTGGAAATGTCTATGGGGTCCTCCGGAGCTGTAGCCACTTGGAGCGCCGTCAAAATCGTGCTCCAGCCAGTCAAGATAGGATATTTGCGCAGCCCAAGTGTATCCTCCCTCGATAGAGAGACAGCCTCAGCTTTGGCCCAATTGAGTATGGATTGTATCCAGGCTTTAAGTGGTGGGGGGTCTTCAGCTTTCCAACGCCTTGTGACGAGCCATTTAGCCACCACCAGCCCCAGATCCAGGAAACAAGAGGATGCTCTATGTTTTTTATCTCTGGGAAATATTCCCACAATACAAGCCTCCCATGTGTGAAGTAGCACCCTATCAGTGCATGTATGTAGCAGCCTAGTAACACCCTGCCAGTAATCTCGCAGCCGGGGACACGACCAAAGCATATGCAGAAGGTCCACATCCACTAATTTGCAGCGCGGGCAACAAGCATCTGTTCTATTAAAAAACCTATTAATTTTGTCTGGGGTTAAATAGGCACTGTGAATTATGTAAAATTGAATTAACTTGAACCTTGCATTTCTAGGGATATTTTTGGGGCTCTCAAACAGCGTGTCCCATCCTTTAGACGTGTAAGGCCAGGACAAGTCTGCCTCCCATTTACTGCGCAGTGGCGTTAGATCAGTCATGGTATGTTCGCTAATTGATTCTACGAACCATTTTGTAAGGTGTCGCCCCGTGCCCATCACGTGTATGTACTGTATCAGGAGATGCATTGGAAACTCTTGTGACATGCTGACCCAATGTCGCCCCATCATCGCCATCCATGCGGCATGATTCAGGAACTGCCCAGGTTGGATACCCTCTTTGTCAATCAAGGAGAGAAAGGGCTGTAGTACACCCTCCTCATATAGATCTTCTAATGTGCAAATGCCTGCATCTTGCCAGTCCGCGAGATCAACCACGCGAACCCTACCCCCCCTCTCTCGGCATTCCCAATAACCGGAGCGTTGACGCATAGGGTGTGACATGTTTTGTAAGACGTAGGGCTCTACAGAAGCATTTCTGCGCTACTTGCACCAGTAAGGGAAGAGAAGTGTGTGGTCTGGTGCAAGGGTGAAAAAGAAAGAGGAGCCTCTCCAGCGTATATGGAGGAGTGCATTCCGCCGTATCCGAGAGATGTAACTCTGCTGCCCATTTCGCAGTCCATTGTATCTGGGACGCCAGGTAATAGTGTTCTAGGTTGGGTAGGGCTAATCCTCCTCGCGCGCTTGGCAAATACAACTTAACTAATGCCACCCTACAACGAGTATTACTCCATATGAGATCCCTCATCATGCCCTCTAATGGTCGCAAGAACGACGCTGGTAGATACAACGGAAGGTTAGCGAAATAATATAACAATCTGAGAAACATCACTATTTTGATCAGCGCCACCCTACCTGCCACAGAGGGGTTGAGTGTTTTCAAAAAATCTAGCTGAGAACGCAAGGCAGCAATTGCTCTCGATAGATTCCCGACCAGAAGGTCCCGGTCAGTATGATAAATCCGGATTCCTAAAAAGCGGAACACAACCGGCTGCCAAGCCACCAGCGCTCCGTCCACCACCAAGTGAGCGGCATCCCCGTGAGGAGTGAAGGGAAACAGACATGATTTTCCCCAATTCACGCCCAGGCTCAACACCGAAGCAAACTGCCTGAGTATGTCTGGTATGACCGGAGGAATCGCCCGCAGATCCCTAATATAAAGCAGAATATCTTCCGCATAAAGTGATAAGGCATCACCTAGAGGTATGCCCCAATGTTATGCTGATCTGCGCAGCGCCATAGCCAGAGGCTCCATGACCAGGGAAAAGATCAATGGGGAAAGGAGACACCCCTGTCTAGTCCCTCTCCCTATCTAGATGGGCCCAGATAACAAGGTTCCAAGTTGAACCCGCACCGAAGAAGCACCATACAATAATTTAACGAGACTGAGAAAATATGGCCCAAACACAAAACGCCGCAACACCGCAAACATGTAAGGCCATTCCACAGTGTCAAAGGCCTTTTCCAGGTCTAGATACAGCCCGCTGCGGGCCATGTCACTGCTGCACTTCGCATCACCCTAAAGAGACTATGGATGCTCAGAGTGGTGTTACGGGCCGGGACAAAACCATTTTGATCCGGATGAACCAGATGTGGAGTAAGGAGTGCCAAACGACCTCCTAGAACGCCTGCCAGAACCTTATAGTCCCCATTCAGCAGTGCCAAAAGCCGGTAGGCGCTTGTTTGTGTGGGCTCTCTATCTGGTTTTGGAAGTGTAATCAGCGCCGCTTTCATCAGGAAGGTCGGGAGATGAACGCCTTCTAAGGCTTCGGTATATACCTTCAGGAGGTGGAGACCCAACAAGTCAACAAAGGCTTTATAAAATTCGTGAGGGAAGCCGTTAGGTCCAGGGACCTTTCCAGACGGCAGGGTTCACATAGTACTCTTTACCTCTTTACCTCCTCCAACATGATTGGTGTCTCCAGCTCCCTGTGTTGTTCAGCGGTGAGGGTGGGGAATAGAAGGCTATCCAGAAAGGAGCATATTTCTGTCTCAGAGGTGTCTAAGGCTGACGTGTATAATTTTGTAAAGTGCGCAGTCAATATACTATGAATTTCATGTTGTGTGTTTTCAAGGCTGCCTTCCAGCGACCAAAGTGCAGTGATGGTCCCCATGACTTTGTCCTGTTTAATCAACCAAGCCAGTAAAGGTCCAGACTTGTCAGCTTTAGCATGCACCGACGCTGAATGTGCTGTGAAACTCAGGCACCGCTGATGTTCAAGAAGCTCTGTGTGCTTCTTACGCGCCTCTTAAAGCCGAGCCGAGTCCGACATTCCCACCACAACCTGGGATTCTAATGCCAATAACTGCTTTTCCAATTCCCGTAGTTCCAGGTCTATCTGCTTCTTAAGGCCACCACCCAGTCCCAAACATTTTCCCCATATTATGAATTTCATGGCATCCCACTCAACCATAGTGGACGAGGCAGACCCAGCATTAATGTAATGGCCTCCCTTATGGATTCCCGAAAGAAGGGATCTTCTCACACTGCCGGTTGCAATCTCCATGTGGGGATAGCAGGCGTTCCACCCTCCTGTGCCACTGTGATGTAATGCGGGTTGTGGTCAGAGTGCATACGGCCCCAGGAGTCCAAACCCTTCATGTAGGGGAGTAGAGGGGGTGAACACAGGAACCTGTCCATACGTACATGTAATATATGGGGTGCCGAATAAAATGAATATGTTCTCCCTACAGGATTCCGGTGCCTCCAAACATCGACCTGGTCCCAGCCCTTCAGCCAGGTACCTAGCACTGTAGAGTTAGCTGAAGCAGACGTACACCTAAGGGCGGGAACGGATCTGTCCAGACTTGTGTCTAAGACACTATTAAAATCCCCACCAATCAGCCACGGGATTTCACACCACTTCGCCAGTGCCAGAGAGAGAGAGCCAAGAAAAAGCCCCAGATCTACATTAGGGGCGTACACATTACCCAGTAGTACATATCGCCCATCTAAAAGACCCTTCAAAAAAACATATCTGCCATCCCTGTCGACAAGGACCTCCTCTGCCGCAAATGGCGTGCCTGGGCGGATCCAGATGAGGACCCCCGCGCAAACAGAGAGTAGTCAGTGGCATATACCCTTCCCCTCCTTTTTCTTTGCAGCCGGGCCACTTCAACTTGTTTAGATGTGTTTCCTGCAATAGGGCAAAGTCTGCGGCGTCACATCCGGCATCCGCAATGACACGACATCCGATAGACCTGCCGCTGACGTGACCTCATCTTCCGAAGTATGGACCGAGTTCTCTTCCTTACTGTGAGTCTCAGTGGTCTCCACCATTCTCTCTGCCACTCGGACCACCGCTTGTTGCTCTTGTCTGATCAAATCAAGATCAGGCACCACTGACAGAACCTGGCGTCGCTGCCTTGACCCCCGACGACGATCTTTCATGCCATCTGTCTCCTCCTTCTTGCCACCGGGGATCCCGGTAGGCCTAGGCCCGGTGAACCGTCCCGTTACCTCTAGCCAGTCCCATGCATCCTGGGGCGTATCAAAGAACCTCGACTTCCCCTCAGAGACCACACGGAGCCTTGCAGAATAGAACAGCGAGTATGTAATGTCTAGCTGTCTGAGCTTCTGCTTGACATGAAAAAAGGATCCTCTTTGGCGTTGTACCTTTAGTGTGTAATCCGGGAAAAAGAGGACCTTCACATTCTCAAAGTTAATCTCCGGCATTTTTCTGGTCTCCCGCAGGACCATATCACGGTCCTTGAAGTGTAGCAACTTAAATATAAGGGGACACGCCCCACTGCCCGGCGCCGGTCTGCGGCCTGGGATACGATGCGCTCTTTCTATAGTTAAGAAGGAGGAGAACGCAGAGGGGGGCAGTATCTCCTTAAGCCAGCGTTCAAGAAAAACCACAGCATCCTGGCCTTCCGCTCCTTCCGGCAGACCAATCAGACGGACGATGTTCCTTCTGGAACGGTCCTCTGCGTCCTCCATCAGTTCCTCCAGCTGTCGTATCCTGACTTCGTGTGCATTTTGTTGTTTCTCCAAGAACTCCGCAGCAGGTTTCAGTTCCGTGACATCCTGCTCAACAACGGCAACTCTGTCCGACAACTTCCGATGGTCTGCATGGAGCAGTGTGAGGTCTAATGTAACTTTGTCGATTTTAGATTCCACTGACTCTCTAGAGTGCTCTATAGCAGCCAAAATGGCATCCAGCTGATCCTTTGGAGGGTCCTGTTGTGTTAGTGATTGCACCAGGTCCATTTCCGCCGAACCAGCGTGTTGCGAGGAGGCCCTGGAGCCAGCTCCCCTGGCACGGCCCATCTGTCCAGCAAGGATCTCCAGTATACTCCAGCTATCTCGAACCTCCAACAGGGCAGGGCCAGGCAACGGGTAGGGTCCCACAAGTCCCCCAGCGACGTATCTGTGAGAAGTGCTCCCCTCATCCACTACCAAATCGAGCTGCCACG
The DNA here is from genome assembly GCA_963921515.1 of Calotriton arnoldi. Lineage (NCBI taxonomy): Eukaryota > Metazoa > Chordata > Amphibia > Caudata > Salamandridae > Calotriton > Calotriton arnoldi. The sequence continues at coordinate 3,726,131 of CAWUFW010000406.1, forward strand.
GCGAACTGTGTCCATCATGTGGTTGTCTTATGACCGTAATCTGATATCCCACAGCTGTGGCTCCGTGTTTTTTCTCTGACCGCACCCGCAAATCAGCGGTTGCCTCACTTTTCAGCACCCTAGGTGACCGATCATCGGTCTTGTGTCCAGGGCTGGCCCCAGTCTTTTCAATTCTTCCCTCTTTCGATAATGGCCATCGACGGTGATCCCACACCTCATGCACATAGCCGCAGCTCCCGGTGCTGACTTTCCTTCTCACAATATGGATGCGTGCTGCCACCAGACCTACTGCTATTGTCAGTGACTGGCCTTTTCCACCGCTTCTCCGGATTGTGACTTGCCACCCCTGCTCACCGGCATGTCCTCCTCTCAGACGCCTATATGTTCACCACTCATGCCCCAGAATGCAACCATGCTTTCAGTCCATCCACAGCGCACCAGGGCCCATAAGTTCATGCATATGTCTCACGTGTAGTTTGTACCTCTGCATCACCATCACAGCGGGAGGTAGGCCTCACTCATCGTTACCAGCTCTTCCTTTAGTCCGCCTGTGTCCGTGCCAGGTTCCACTCGCATCCTTTTAGTCACCCCCTCCAGAGCTCCTGCAAAGGCGTCGCACCATGTCCCACGGCCTCTTCCTGAGTGCTCCTCTTCGACACGCCGGCTCGACCTCCAGCGTGCCCACACCGCAATCAAATGATGGCGGTGACGAGGTACGCCTCAGCTCCCGGCTTCCGGCCAGCACAGCTCCGCCAGTACCCCCAGTACCCCCAGTGATCAAGTGGCACAGATCCCGGAGTCCGCCACGCTGGGTCTCTTCCAGGGCAGGCCAGTCCGTCACCTTCAAGACCACTGGGGCCCCAGCCGATCCCACCAGCGATGGCGATACTTGCCTCAGCTCACTTCAGGCAGCACCGCGGTGTCTAGGCCCCTCCCGGTCCACCTCGGGAGAAAATGCCGAGCTCCTCGCAAGTATGTGGCTGCAGGAGATCAATACAGCAGCCCCACGGGTCTATGGCCGCGTCCAGCCAAGGCACAGCACTCCTTTTTAGTCCACGTAAAGCAGCAGGTTCTGTAATGGCAGCCTGCCCAGGCCAGGAGCGAGCCGCGGCTGCAGCCAAACCGGACTCAGTCCATGCCAAACAGTCAGCGCAGCCCCGCCGGTGTCCACCTCAATCGAGCAGCGTGGGTCACAGCTTCCTCAGCTCGCCTCTGCACCCAAAGCAGGCATCTCCTCTGCTGCCTCCGCCACGGCTTCTAGGGCAGGCCCGATCCTAGGTCGCTCGCGAGACCTCATCCGGTCTCTCCAACGGTGGCGTCTGGCCACCTCCGATCGATTCCGCCGCCTCCGTTTTTCGCTCCGGTCCGCCTCAAAGGGGGAGGCGATGGGCTCCTCCATCCCTACACTCGTGTGTGGCAGCTGAGACTAAGCACGACGACTCCGCAGGCCCAGGACCACACTCAGCTGAGGCCCAGGTCCCGCTGCTGGCGCCCATACGACGGCGGCTCAAGCGGAATCACCGCTGCCCAAGTGCCCGAAAGGCCCATCCCAGCCTCCGCTAGGGCTCTTCGTTGTGGATGCTCAGTAAATACAAAGAATTGTAGCGGACAACGGAGATTAGTGGAGGAGCGGTCTTAAGACATGGCCGCCATGTTGCCCATGCTGGCCACGCCCCCGTGAACATTCCACTATTAATGCATTTCTCACAAAATGCGTCAGCTGCAAACTCCAGGTCATAGCCAACAGTATACTCACCCTGCTGAAGCAGTTTAGCTATTTGAATAACAGTAACCGTGGACTAGAGTGTTAAACGTTTGGGCTTTGTTGAATGTACTTCACAAACTGCATTAATAACACAATCCTTAAAGTCAAGTGCTTCAACTACAATGTCATTTGAAAATATTTGCAAGACTTATTGGCACTATTGTTGTTTTTGTTCTAATCTCTTTGATAAATACATACACCGTCATGGAGAAAGCAGTGAAGATTTTTATTTCGTCATTCATGAACATCAATCTGATTGTCCACACACAGTAGTAAGGTTGCATTTTCTTTAATGTTGTACAGCCTTTGCTAATGTCACATATTGTGAACTTTTCTTTTCCAGTTCATTTTCCAAGGCCCTCTCTTGGGCTGTCCGATGGTTTAAAAGTAGCCGAGACAATTTATGAATGTAATTTCTTTTTTGTGACAGATGTTCATAAACAACAAAGTGATGTTCGCTAACAACATAGACATATTTAAAAACATAAATTATCCTTTATTATAGTGCTATGATTAATACTGCCAAATTGGTAATCTCTCAAATGTGCATTCATGACATGTTAAAGTCAGTAGGGAAGAACCACTTTTGACTGTGCAATGTGTGGAAAAATAAAGTGAGTATTGTTATACATGGCATGTCAAGAGACAAAACCTTCCTTCCTTATAAAACAAGGGTGCGAACCTGGAATATGTTCAAGATCATTACCAGATAAAACAATTACATTAGGATTATACAAACCTGACATATTCTCTAATGTTGGAAGCACTAAACTCCATTTCATGCCATGAAATCCAAACCACTTTGTCTTAATTCCTGCACGACCCATATTTGTTGCTAAATTATGCTAAACAGCATTTAGCTCAGAAGACCAAGAATCTTGGAGAATCCAAGCTTCTAGAGAACTTTAGTAAAACATGCTCATAGTTTGATCAAAAAATGGAAATGACTTTAAAAACATGCCCTTCTAAAAAACATGCACGTCTGGGAAAAAAAACCACTAGCGCTGATTGGTTAAAAAATGATGTCACTAACAAAGATAATCAAATTACCAAATGAATTTAGTAAGTAAAGTAATTTCTATTGGATAATTATAATCATGTGTACAGTGACATCATTAAAATTTTTGTGAACAAAAATAGACATATGTCACATATTTGATAAATGCATCTAATTTGATAATGTTCGCAAACATACTTTTAAAAAAGAAGTTACATTATTTATTTTAAACAAAACAAAGTAAGAAAGATAAAATATATTAATTTAGTTTATTACATATGCTATCAGGTAATATGTTACGTACATTTGCACCTAACAGAGTAAAAAGAAAGCATTATAAACATTTTGAATAATGCTAATGCTTTTCATTTGCAAATGTTCACAAACTGAAATTACAATGTTTTTTTTACAAAAAAAACATATACATTAATAAATATGTAAGGATACTTATAAGAAAAAATAAACAAACACCTTTCTATCTGTATTTATTTTTACATTTAGAAATTGGTGGGTATCACTTATAAAAACTTGGAAAGTACGCTTCCGTGTTCTAGCTAATTCGATTACTCACAATGAGTGCATTGCATAGCTTCTCAGTTTGTGTGGCAAACAAAAGTTTAAAGGGACATAAGGTTAGCAAATATGTTTATAGTGGCACCCAAAGTTAAAGTGCTATGTTCAGCTCATGAACCAGTCACGACTTACTGAGTCACCTTAACTAAAAACCCATCATATATTTTTTCCCCAATATGATTCACATTTTGCAAATGAATGTGACACGTTAGACATCTCACACCCACTACACTACATATGCATTCAGACAATCAACATCCTACATCAATGAACACACTAAAATATGCAGCTACCCACCTTCTAACATGCACTAACCCACCATCAAATCATCACAACAGAAGTACCATAATAGAACCTCCCACCCAGTGGCAAATATTAAAACACAATCAGTGTTTTAGTTGCACACAACCACAAACAGTGACAGACAATAACAATTATATAAATTCATACAATCATGCATTCCAACAAACATTCATACTCCCGCCATTACATTCACAAACTCTTACCATTCTACACCTACACAGGTTCTGTCACAATCAAACACACAACTTTATACATCAAACGACCCACCGTCGAATATGCTCACAGCCATGACATAGCAGCATATCCACCTGTACGTACCAACGCAATAACCATCATAAACCCACACTACCACCATTTGAAAATGCTCTACACTGTTAGTACAAGGTGTTAACCAGGCTGTTATACATCTTTTAAAGCAATAATACAAAGAATACATTATTTTCATTACCAAATCACACTTCAAACTTTGTCAAATAAAACAAGTATTACGCGGCTAACATCTTATACAAACAAAGCAACAACTACACGGGCATCACGAAACCCCCACATTAGCAGCAATGGCAGAGGCAGGGTACATTATGGGCCTCTTCTCTCTGCAGAAAAAAGCTCCTAATTTAAGTGAAGGGGACGGAGAAAGATAAATGAAGAAAATGGGAAATTACATGTATGATAAAATAGGAGTGCAAGTGGGAGCAAGGAAGAAAGATGAGTTGTTAGAAAAGAGAAAGAAGGAAAGAATATTCAAAGGCTAAATGAAAGGAGGGAAGGGTGATATGGAAGGATGGATGGAAGAGTGAAAGGATGGGTAGATGGATAGGTGGATGGATGAGCAAAAGAATGAATGGATAGAGTAAATGGAAAGGCAAGAGTGTGGATGGATGGATGAAAGGATTGAGTGAAGGATTGAAGGATTTAATGATAAACTGTTAAGTCAAAGTGTTGGACTTGGCCCTTTTTGCAGGGTCATCCCTAAACTTTTTGCCTTTCTCCTAGCCTTTTTTTCTGACATGGTGTTGGTGGTTTTAGGACTCTGGGCACTTTAGCACTGCTGTCCAGTGTAAAGTGCGTGTGCTCTCTGTGATAAATATGGTAAGATTGGTCTACACCTGTTTGGCCTATTTAATTTACCTGTCAGTCCCTTGTAAAGTGGTATCCCATATTCCCAGGGCTGGTAAATTAAATGCTACTGGTGGGCCTGCAGCGCTGATTGCGCCACCCACCAAAGTAGCCTTTCAAACCTATCTCAGGCCTCTGCCATTGCAGGGCCTGTGCGCGCAGTGTTACTGCCGCTGTGACGTGGCACCTAAAGTGTGTGCCATATCCGTGACCCCCATTTTACTACATATCCGTCACCCCTAAAGTAGGCCCTAGCTAGCCCTATGGGCAGGGTGCATTGTAGGTAAAAGATAGGACATGTACCTTAAGTGTGTGACATGTCCTGGTGGTGACAAACAGCCATTTTGGTTTCTCTCTACTGTGGGGCTGCCCTCCCATAGGAATGCATTGGGGATTCCCTGATAAGTGTTTCAGTGGTAATTCCTGATATGAGAGGCGCAGCCTGGTCAAGTTGGTATGTTTGGAATAATGATAATAAATGCTACGCAATGGTGTGCGCAGATTTATTATAACTATTTTATAAATGCCACTTTTAGAAGTTGGCAATTCTGTGTGCTATGTGTCTGCCTGCCTGATGTGAATTGCATGTCTGGCTTTTGAGTGACAGGGGCTGGTGAGGTGTGTGTGGCTCCAGGAGGGGCAGGGTGAGTCAGCGCTAGGCTGAATGGGACATCTGCATTTGGAGTAGTGGGAGGAGAAGTCCCTGGACCCTGAATAGGATGGTGCCTGCCCTAGTGAATGCTGGCTCCGCCGCCCTGTGGTGTGTCTAATGACGAGCCCCCACCTGACAAAGGGGAAGAGGAGCCTTGTAAACAAAGTGCTCCCATTCCCCCCTGAACCAGTTTTTGCTGGTTCCCCAAGCCCTGTGCTGGCGCAGACAAAGGGAAAAGGTGTATAAATACTGGGGCTGTGACCCCAGGAAAATGTGCTGTTCCTGGACCTTTGGGGGGCTTGCTGTTGCTGGGGCCCAGGAGGAACCGCCATGTGGGCTTGCCTCCCTGCTGGAGGGCCCTGTGTGCTGGCCTCCCTGGGCCCAGCTATGCCCCCTTGATCCCTAAGGACTTTTCTATTTTGGGACAACTAGCACCTGGTGAGCGCTTGGCTTTTACCTTGGAGAAGCGCTGTCTCTGCTCTCCCCGAGGACGAGGGGCGTGTGAGCCCTGCAGCGCTGAGCTGCACGTCATGGCGAGGGAATCCCCGGCATAGGGATTCCCCTGGTTACAGAGAGGAGCGGGAGCCTACCCCGCTGATTTGTGCGTGTTTGGAGCGGGTGCCCACCCCGCATTGTGGTGTATTTTATTTTGAGATTAGCGGGAGCCTACCCCGCTGTGCCTTTTTGATGGCGGGTGCCCACCCCGCATTGCCACAGTGAAGCCGCCGGCCCAACGCGGAAGCCAGGCAACCTTTGTGCCTGACTGGGGGCAGGGCCGGCTTACGTAGCGGAGCCGGAGCCTCGAGGGCTCTATTTCCGCTTCCCTCTGCCGAGGGGGAAGAGAGAAAACGCTGCCCAGCCGGAACAAAGTCTGCCGGTGAGCAGGAGCCCACCCCGCAGTGAGGAGCATCCACAAAAGAAACCAGAAGGACCGGAGCCTCCAGGTCTCCCAGTACAGAGAGACTTCCCCCGCGAGAGGTGTCTCGGGGCACAGTGTCGGTGCCCGAGCGGTCCCGCAGGAGAGCGGGCTGCTCCGACGTTGGGGCCACATTTGTTTTAATTAGCCCCGGTGGGGGTCCAGAAAGCACGGTGGTGCCCGAGGCGATTGGCAATCCCAGCTGCCCTGCGAGAGCGCAGGCAGCTGCAACGAGTGTGGTACATTGTTGGAAGAAATCCCAGTGGGGGTTTCAGTGGCCCAGTGGGTGCCAGTATCCTTTGTGCTGACCACAGCTGCCCCACCGGACAGTGGGCAGCTGCAACGTTTGGGCACCTTCGGTTTTGGGAAGAGTTCCAGTGGGGCTCTCAGGGTGCCGTGAGCGCCAGTGCCGGTTTTTGGTTCCCAGCTGCCCAGCAATTAGTGGGCAGCTGCAACGTTTAGGTCATTTGCTTTGCGAGGTCCCTCTTAGACCCCTGACTTTGCGGGACATAGGGCATTCAAGCCCTCTGAGAAGGCCAGTTGGCCTGGGGGCAGTTTGGTGACATTGGTAGAGCGCCAGGCTCTACAGAACTGCATAATGTGTTTATGCCTACTATGGGTGTTGCCAAAAATGATTTAGGCCCATAGTATTTACGCTAACGTGTTTATGCTTAGGAGGTGAGTGCATAATGTGTTTATGCTGGTGATACCTAATGCGTAATGTGTTTATGCTAATGAGGTTGGGGCCTAATGTGTTTTATGCCTAATGTCATGTTATGATGTTTTGGGATAGTGCCTATGGCGTAATGTGTTTATGCTTATGAGGTTAATGCATAATGTAAGCACAGTCCCGGGCACACGTGGTGAGGGTATGACGATAGTGTGACCGTATTGTTCGAATAACAGTTGTAGTGGTCGACACCTGTTAGAGTTGAAAAGTTATTTAATGAAAAACGACTGAATTTACAACAAACAACCAGCCAACACGTGTTTCGTCACTCAGAGTAATCCGGTGACTCTTCAGGGCTGGGAAGGATACAAAAAATGGGGTGAGGGGGTAAAGGGAAAACAATAGGAAAACATCAATCATTATAATCTCTAAAGGATCAAGGAGAAAAGGGATCACCTAAAGTGCATGTGCTGTGGGCATAACAGCAGAGGCGCATGGAAATAAGTGACTTGGGTGGGGTCAATAACGTGGGCACACGTGAGCGTGAATCACCTATAAACATCATGTACTCAGCGGATATGTAAGACTAAATCCATAAAACAGAAAATAATAACAACATGGAATGTATAACACTAAAGTGGGGCGTGAAAGAGGACTGGACGCGGTAGTGAGTAACCCAAATCGGAATACTAAACTAAGGCGGGAAGAGAGACAGAAGCAGGGAGAGCGCATGGTGGAGACAGAGAAAAGCATAACCCAAATGAAAGGGAATCAGGAGGTGGAGGAGGAAAAGGGGTGGGAGGAAAAGAGAAATGGAAACGAAAGGAGGGAGCTCAGAAGGCGACAAGGGGGAAGTGAGATATTACCTGTGTAGCAAGAGTGAGGTTAGAAAGAGCAGAACCCTGCGGAAAGAAAACGTGGATGAGCTGGGGCCCCAGGACGAGCAAAATGGGAGGCTTCCCTGCTACTCCCGTGGCATGCACCCCGTGCCTGGTCTCTTCGTTGAGCACCGTCTCCTCCGTTATATACGATCATTGCGCACACCCCCGGCCGGGTTGGAATTATCACCGGTTCAACGGTGAGTTTCCTTTACTCCTTTTCCTTTGCCTACCTTGCTTTTGATCCCCCTCCCATTTTGCTCGTCCTGGGGCCCCAGCTCATCCACGTTTTCTTTCCGCAGGGTTCTGCTCTTTCTAACCTCACTCTTGCTACACAGGTAATATCTCACTTCCCCCTTGTCGCCTTCTGAGCTCCCTCCTTTCGTTTCCATTTCTCTTTTCCTCCCACCCCATTTCCTCCTCCATCTCCTGATTCCCTTTCATTTGGGTTATGCTTTTCTCTGTCTCCACCATGCGCTCTCCCTGCTTCTGTCTCTCTTCCCGCCTTAGTTTAGTATTCCGATTTGGGTTACTCACCCGGGAGCATCCCAGCACTGGTGGTTATTAGCAGGTGGATGGAATAGGAAGTGGATGAATGGATAGATGTTTGGATGGAAGAGCCAAGGAAACTCTTCAAGGGTTTGTAAGCCTGACTTGCTTCACTTGTTTGGTGTCATCAGAGCTATGGTACAAAATGGGGGTATTGTAATTTGGGGCTACTCTCTTGGCAACTATACACCAACACAACTGCCATCAAACTTGTAAACCCACATCATAGTAAACTCACTCGTCTGTCATACTACCACACTCCCACCGTTAAGTGCCAATAGAAATCATCACACATCCGAATGGCTACTATTTAACAAGGCACAATAGCATCACTTAGAACAATCATTCATGCCATTATACAACCTTTCAGAGACCCATAAACCAAAAATAATTCATGTGTGAAAAGCAACTTATTTCAAGCTTTTTAAAAAAATCTAAAGGGTGAGAGTTAAGTTTGACTTATACAGTGTGTTTTGTTTAGAGCAGCTTTATTCCTTATGTCAGTGCATAGGTCAAATTAAGGTACAAGTAACATGACGGAAACACTTTTTACTGCCTAACACATTACATGCTACAAATACTCTCCACAAATTTAACCTGTGCTTCTGTTTTAATACCTTTAAAAATAAAACAAATTCAGATGTAAAAATGCCATAACACAAACCATATATGCAAATGTGTGGAGTTTAAGATGCTATTTATTACCATTGTTGAGGGAGTGGACAAATGCAATTCACTTATGACCTCACAATATTTACACCAATAAGTTAAACCACTGAAAATAACAATACATACTCAAACCAATAAATATTACTACATTCATAGTTATCTCTTTTACAGTGTTAAATTTAATATACGTAATGTCATCTTTAAGAATATTTAACATTTTTAATTGCATCTGTCATGCACTTGATGTGCAAGTTTGGCCTGCTTGTCTTTTGTTTGAGTTATGGATTGCAGTCTTAACCATAAATTGTGAATTTCATGTTTTTTTTGTTTTATTTCACAGCCGTAACTCCACTTTAACTGTAGTTTAAAAAAAAAAAATGTCTTCATTTTTTTAAACATACATTGTGGTGTATTATTAGCAAAGCTAACCATCACTTTGAGATATATATAGATATATATATATATATATATAGATAGCTATCTATATATATATATATATATATATATATATATATATATATATATATATATATAGCTATCTATATATATATATATATATCTATATATATATATAGATATATATATATCTCAAAGTGATGGTTAGCTTTGCCAATAATACACCACAATGTATGTTTAAAAAAATGAAGAAATTATTACCTTTGCTCCCAGTGTGGCCGGACTGTATGTCTTTGATTTTGAAGAAAAATATATACTGAATGTAGCTAATCCATTTGCACCACACCTGATCTTCTGGAAAAGATATATCGATGATGTCCTTGCCATTTGGCAAGGACCTAATGAGAGCCTTCTGGAATTTATCGCATGGATCAACACCTGCGATGGGAACCTTAAGTTTACCCATTCATTCCACAATGAAAGCATGATATTTCTTGACATTGTCATCACCAAAGAAAATGGGAAACTAGAGACTCGCACTCATCAAAAACCAACGGCTAAAAACAATCTGCTTAGGTTCGAAAGTTTTCACCCCAGACCTTTGAGGGAGAATCTTCCATATGGGCAGTACCTTAGACTAAGAAGGAACTGTAGCAAATCGTCGGATTATCGGAACCAAGCAGCTGACCTATCTAACAAACTCACCGAGAGAGGTTATCCTGAAAAATTGATCAACACATGTTAGAAACGTGCACGCAGTCAACACAGGGATACACTTCTGGAAAACAGGGCGAATTCTGACTCTAACATCCCCCTTACCTGTGTTACTACATATAGCACAATTTCTAACCAGGTATCACGTGCTATTAATAAACACTGGCACATTATCAACACAGGGAACCTTAATTGGGCTAAACCTATGTTCTCATTCAAGAAGGCAAGAAGCCTTAAGGACACTCTGGTTTCCACTCGCCCCAGGACAAAAGAGCAGGTAAGCCAACCAACTGTCCTTAACGCATGGGGGATGCCGAACGTCACAGGCCACTTCCCATGTGGTAATTGTAGTGTGTGCCATCTGACCACGGCTACTAAGACTCTAACTTTGGAACCAGGCAAGGTCTGGACTCAGAGGGCACACACGAATTGTAACAGCACTAATGTGGTCTACCTAATCACCTGCCCCTGCGGGCTACGATATGTTGGCATGACTGGGAGAAAAATTAAACAGCGAATTTGTGAGCACCGTAGCACCATTAGGTGTAAGAAAGTGACAACTAGATTGACCGAACACTTTCTCCAAAGTGACCACACTACTAATGACCTGAGATGGACAATCATTGAAGCTGTGAGACCCGGTGATCAAACTAACAGATATCTGTCCGAAAGGGAACAGAGATGGGTCTACAGACTGTCAACCCATAAGAACGGGCTGAATGATGGCATTCCATGGAACACTGTTCTATCCAGATAGATAGACTGACAGATCTTGACATTGTTACATTGCGGTACCCTTATTACATTCAAGCTTTGTTTTATTTACCTTCACTTATTGTCTCTATTTATTTATTTTCTAGGGGTTTGCCCCAGATACCCAAACATTATGTCCTTTTGTGACATTTGTAATCAGTCTGTGTAATTTCTTTTCCGCTTGGGTTTTACACTGGCATGTCAGTGTACCCTTATCAAGTTCCCCTTTCCTTCCCCCCTGTTTTACTGTTTGGTACCACCTTGAGTACCCTCCGTGCATCCATGGCATGATTATATGCTTTTTATTTTTTTTCCACATTCATGAACGTATGTCTCTCCCTACATAGCGACTCCGTGATGGTACCACCTTGAGTACCCTCTGTGCATCTATGGCATGATTATATGCCATTTTTTACATTCATGAATATATGTTTTTCCCTGCTTTACAATTCTGTGATGACTCTCTGCACATTCACGGCACAAATACATGCCATTTTCCTTAGTCGTGTACATACACAGCTTCTTACAGCATTCTGCTTTGTTGAATTTTTCCCTGGTTACCATAGAAACTGTAAACACAGACGGTCGCCATTTCTTTGGCACGCCCACTTGGCTTTCCCTGAGCCAGTACTTGTGCGTGACATCATCACGCAGCACGCCTCTAACCCTAACACGTAACACACCCGGAAGCTTCAGGGTCTGTTATAGACCGCGAGGACGCCGGGCTCACTATCCTCGGGTTTCCTGATGGGGCTACATCGCAGGTTTGAGTAGTGGATGGCATGACTTGACGAAGTGAGTACGCGGGTGGGCTCCGCTCTTAAACTGCCCAATAAAAACAGTTATATTATCGCTAATGATTTGTGCTTCTCCGCAGAGTTTGACTAAAGTCAGCATCCATCCCCACGGTAACCATGAGGCCAGACGTAATATCGTCATTGTGTAAGCCTCTGCCTTGATATATCTCTCTCCCCATTCATTTGTTTAATTGGAGTGTGTGTACTACGTTTAACTCAGAGGAACTTTGTTCCCAATTTTGAATTCACTAGGTTAATCGTACCCAGACACCTGGCACACCATTGACAAATGAAGTACGGCACCGCGCATTGGTTGGGTGCACTTAGACACTTGCCGCAATGTACTGTATGTTTCTATTATGAGTGCGATCTCACACAATTTGGGTGCAAGATTGGCACTGATACTAGCCACACACGTTTTTACTACGGGAGCCACGTGTGTGCGTAGTGCACGGATATGTTGACTCATGGATACATGATTTATTTGTTGCGTGTTATCTATGTGCTCTTTTATGTTTTTTATCTTTCCAGAATTGTGTTTCCTTTCATGAAGACTGAAAGGGTTTCCATCCTGTGAGTACACGGTATGGCATTTTAATTGTGACCGAGGGTTGGGTACACCTTAGCGTGTGTATACCGCCCGGGTCCTAGGTCCTGATGAAAACCTAGTAATACACACTATAGGTTGAAACATGTAGACCCTCTTTTCACCTTTCACCTTGTCACCACCCACAGTTTTTTACCTGTGGACAATTAGGTCCATCTCGGAAATATTCTTGTGGATTCATTTTTAACCTTGTCTTATTGCTCCATAATAAAAATAACGGAGTACAATAAAGATAATTTTACGATCACCACTTCACTGATTCACCAAACCCGCTCCACTGTAATCAGGTGTTGCAGCACACCCGAGTGGCATTCGGCTGCTCGGGTGGGACCCCAATGATGAAGCATGTCACCAACCAGGTTGGTGAGTGAGGGGTCTTTTTGAAACCAAAGAAATTTTCTTGGGTATTTCTTCATCTTCCGTGCTTCCCGTAGTAGCCTTTGGCTCCTCGGGGCATACTCCTTCCAATTGTTTTTTTTTATATATATAATCCCCCAAGCGTGATGCACTCCCAGGTAGGTACATAATGTTCAGGGAAGGTCTTCGGCAAATACAGTTACAGCAGTTCATTGCTGACGCGTTTCAGGCTTTTGCGCCCTTTCTCATAGACAAACTGTGAGCCAAATGACAACTGCACTTTCAGCATTTTCCCAATTTATTCGTAATTGCATTCAGGTGAATAGTTTGCAAAGCATTCTGGGACTGGAAGTTCAAAATGTAAAAACCCATGTGAGTCGTTGTCATTGTGCAGTCAAAAAAGTTGTTTCCCATAAAAGTATTTACCAAGCAGGTTCTTCCCAAGTGCTCACAATCACCTCCTGGTCCGCTTTGGCTGCCCAATAAATCAGTCGCAGACCCACTCTGTTTCGCAGCGGTGTCATCACACGGCCGGGCCGGCCGTCTTAATGAGAAGAAAGAGTTGCCCCCAACCGTGATGCACTCCTAGGTAGGTACATAATGCTCAGGGAAGGTCTTCGGCAAATACAGTTACAGCAGTTCATTGCCGACACGTTTCGGGCTTTTGCGCCCTTTCTCATAGACAAACGACAACTGCACTTTCAGCATTTTCCAATTTATTCGTAATCGCATTCAGGTGAATAGTTCGCAAAGCATTCTGGGACTGGAAGTTCAAAATTTAAAAACCCATGTGGGTCGTTGTCATTGTGCAGTCAAAAAAGTTGTTTCCCATAAAAGTATTTACCAAGCAGGTTCTTCCTAAGTGCTCACAATCACCTCCTGGTCCGCTTTGGCTGTCCCAATAAATCAGCCGCAGACCCGCTCTGTTTCGCAGCGGTGTCATCACACGGCCGGGCCGGCCGTCTTAATGAGAAGAAAGAGTTGCCCCCAAGCGTGATGCACTCCCAGGTAGGTACCTAATGTTCAGGGAAGGTCTTCGGCAAATACAGTTACAGCAGTTCATTGCAGACACGTTTCGGGCTTTTGCGCCCTTTCTCATAGACAAACTGTGAGCCAAATGACAACTGCACTTTCAGCATTTTCCCAATTTATTCGTAGTCGCATTCACCTGAATATATATATATATATATCCTGCTGCGGTCACCAGTAGGTAGTTATAGTTAGGACCATGTTTCCATAGGAAAAGCATTTCTGACTTGCCTATAAATATGGCGCCGTATCACGAATCCCCAGGAATTTCCCCCCAAATAGTGTCAAGTTAAGTCTTGTGTGTGGAAAGTTTCAGGGTGATCCGTCAAGTGGGGGCTGAGAAAAAGGGGGGGTAAAAAAAGTGTTTCCCATGTTAATTCCCATAGAGTCTTTAGACATGCCTGCAGCCTGAACCACTGTACGGAATTACACCACATTTGACAGAAAGGTAGATTTTGTTCTGGAGATCCTGCTTTTTTATTATTTGTTGTAAATCTGTTCATTAGTTTTTGAGAAATGAAAGGAAATCCAAATGTGTATATCTACAATCGCAAAGCCTTCACGAATAATGATGAGCTTGTGCAGAGTTCTGCAGAGCCGTGATTGCCTGCCAACACTTCAACAAGGAATTGTTGGCAGCCCCCCAAAAAATGCAAAGAAAAAGAAAAGGGGCAAGGTACGAATACCCTAACCCCCTAGCTTTGGTTTTGGGGTCCCACAGGAACCCCGCCAGGTCAAAAAAGCATTTTTCTTTTATTCACGGCAAAATTCATGAATATTCGCGGTCTATAGCGCTTGTTTTTAATTGAGCCCCTGGGTGGGCCAGTCCCGTGGGCCTGCAGAGTCTAATAAACAAAATGGGGGGAGGTGCACAGGGCCCCCTCCAAGGGCTGATTTATGCCCCAGGGACCACCAGCTAATGTTAAAAGTAAGCGGTGGGGCACGAAGACACCCTCGGGCTCCAGGGACCACCACCTCCCCTCGGCTATTATTAACAAAATATAAAGGGAAGGCCACGCACAGACCCCTGCCCCTGGGTACTACCACCTCCCTGGGGTCAATTACTTTTTAAAAAAGAGGGAGGGGGCCACACGGCCCTTCTCCTGAAGCCATATATGGCCCTGGGGACCGCCCCCCCTAGGGTCAGGTCCTGCTATCTCCCAAGGTGCCCACCCTCGGGAGATAGCTGTTTTCTTTTGCTTGGCGGGAGCTGTGACAGCTCCCGCCAAGCAAAAACAAACACTCCACTTCAGCAAGCGGGAGCTGACAAACTGCTCTTGCTTGCTGGAAGTGAAGTTTTCATCTATTTCCCTGCCTGCAGACATGCGGGCAAGGAAAGAGATGAAAGTTTTGTCCTTGCATGCAGGGAGCTGCATTTATAGCAGCTCCATGTGTGCGGGGGCAATGCCGGCTCCCTCAGGAGACAGGGAGCCAGCTGGGACAGCGGGAGCCTTGAGGCTCCCCCCGTGGTCGCCAACATGCACCCTGGGTGGGGCCAGGGCACCCTGGGAGACTTGGCGAGGCCCCGGGGGATCGGGTCTCTGGGCTGAAATAGGCCCAAGGTGGGTGGCTCCTCCCCCATTCGATTTCTGCAAGGGGTGGGGTCCTCGGGCCAAAATCGGCCTGGGGAGAGGGGCCGCGCGGCTCTCCTCCCCATTTTTCTTAGTGATATCCTCCTTTTCGACGTTCATGAACAGCTTAACAAAAGGCCGGCAAGTGCGTTTCCAGACGATTTTGTTGACGCGTTATTGATGCAGAGGAATACGAGGACATCTCCACCAGACAAAGAAGCACTTACTTCATTTAGTTAAGAGTAAGCACCCCTATTTAATGAAGATTCAACTCTTTGTAGTCTTGTCGTCTTCTCTTGATGAGGATTCCCGTTATCACAAATTTGGGGATGAAGACGCTCAAGGAACAATCACATTGATGAAATTACATGCACACAAGGCCACTGGAAACATTACCTCATGGTTCTTTACGCAGCTGTAGTGCAGAATATGCACATGACATTTACCCAACGAGGTAGCACTTACTAATTAACCAAATGAAAGTACTTAAGTTAGGTAGACGTTTTCCGCAAAACTGGGGACTCTTTTTGGAAAAATGAGGTTTGATTCTGGCCCTAGTTTCACAGAAATTAAACATCAACGGGAAGCACTTACAAATATAAACATAGCAGGTGCCCCAGTTGAAGCTCCACTTCAGTAAAGCACAAATGATCCTAACTTCTTGGGCTTGGCGAAGGCAACGCAAGTGTGTTTCCTCTTGTATTCCACATTAATAAACAATATGAAATCCTTAATGAAGGTGAATTCATCATTGATCTATTGGAGCACAATCTGATCTGTAGTGACTGTGATGAGTGGTTTCTTTCTTGTCGTCTCCAGGTGAGAGCAGAGTCCATAGTTCTCCCTTTTAAATACCCTAGGTATGCAAATGCCCAAAATGCATAGCACCACTGACACACTCAATCACAGACCCACACAGGCACTCACACACCTACTCAACAGGCACTCACAGACCCATTCACAGACCCACAAAGGCACTCACAGACACACACAGGCACTCGCAGATCCACTCACACAGATACTTACACAGGCACTCACAGGCCCACACAGACACTCACACACACACAGGCACTCACAGA
Source organism: Calotriton arnoldi (assembly GCA_963921515.1). Classification (NCBI taxonomy): domain Eukaryota; kingdom Metazoa; phylum Chordata; class Amphibia; order Caudata; family Salamandridae; genus Calotriton; species Calotriton arnoldi. The sequence goes on from CAWUFW010000406.1 coordinate 3,742,522, forward strand.
CCCACTAACAGACCTACACAGCCACTCAATCAATCAATCAATCAATCAGGGAATTGTAAGCGCGCTGCTCACCCGTGAGGGTCTTAAGGCGCTGAGGGGGGGGGTCCGGAGATCTGTTTAGCCGAAGAGCCAGGTCTTGAGGGTCTTCCTGAAGGTGTTCAGGGAGGGGGCGCGTCTGATATCTGCCGGTAGCTCATTCCAGGTCTTGGCTGCAATGTGAGAGAAGGATCTTCCGCCTGCTCTGGCTCTGTGGATGCGCGGGGTTTCGGCCAGTGCGAGATTGGAAGATCGGAGGTTTCTTTTGGGTACGTGGAAGTTGATTCTGTCGTTGAGGTATTTGGGTCCGTTGTTGTGTAGGCATTTGTAGGCGTGAGTGAGGATTTTGAAAGTGACTCTTTTCTCCACGGGGAGCCAGTGGAGACTTCGTAGGTGTTGGCTGATGTGTTCGTGTCGGGGGATGCCGAGGACGAGTTTGGCGGCGGTGTTCTGTACTGTCTGGAGTTTGCGGAGTAGGGACTTGTTGATGCCGGCGTAGAGTGCGTTTCCATAGTCCAGTCTGCTGGTGATGAGTGCATGGGTGACTGCCTTCCTTGACTCACGGGGGATCCACTTGAAGGTCTTGCGGAGGATGCGGAGGGTGTTGAAGCAGCTGGAGGTGACGGCGTTGACCTGTCGGTTCATGGAGAGTGATGAGTCGAGTACGATGCCGAGGTTCTTGGCGTGGTCTGAGGGGGTAGGTGGGCTTCCGAGGGCGGTCGGCCACCAGGTGCTGTCCCATGCAGAAGGGGTGGTACCGAGGACGAGGACTTCTGTCTTCTCGGCGTTGAGCTTCAGGCAGCTGTTGGTCATCCAGACTGCGACGTCTTGAATTCCTTTCTGGAAGTTGAGTTTGGCAGTGGTGGGGTCTTTGGTGAGGGAGAGGATGAGCTGGGTGTCGTCGGCGTAGGATACGATGTTGAGGCCGTGTTGTCGCACGATGGCTGCGAGGGGGGACATGTAAATGTTGAAGAGGGTGGGGCTCAGTGATGAACCCTGTGGGACTCCGCAGGTGATTTTCGTGGGGTCAGAGAGGAAGGGTGGGAGTCTGATCCTTTGGCTTCTTCCGGTGAGGAATGATCAGATCCAGTCCAGGGCTGTTCCTTGTATGCCTGCGTCGTGTAGTCTGACGACTAGTGTGCGATGGGAGACGGTGTCGAAGGCCGCTGATAGGTCGAGTAGGATGAGGGCTGTGAAGTGGCCTTGGTCCAGGAGGGTGTGGATGTCGTCTGTGGCGGCGAGTAGGGCGGTCTCTGTGCTGTGGTTGCTTCAGAATCCGGATTGGGACGGGTCGAGGACGGCGTTTTCTTCAATGAATCGTGTCAGTTTCCTGTTGACTGTTTTCTCTGCAACTTTGGCTGCGAAGGGGAGGAGCGAGATGGGCCGATAGTTCTTGAGGTCGGTGGGGTCAGCTGTGGGCTTCTTGAGCAGGGGTCTGACTTCTGCGCGTTTCCAGTCATCTGGGAAGGTGCCTGTTTTGAAGGTGGTGTTGATGGTGCGATGTAGTTCGGGTGCGATGGCGGCCACGGCTCTGTGGTAGATGTGAGGGGGCAGGGGTCGGTGGGGGCCCCGAGTGGATGCTTTTCATGGTCGAGGCGGTGTCTTCGGCCGTGATCGGTGTCCAGTTGGAGATGGTGGGCTGGCTGGTGTTTCTGGGGGCGGGGGCCGTCTGTGGCGCCTGGTGGATGGTCGATGAAGTTGTCGTAGAGGTTTTTGATCTTGAGGTGGAAATAGGTTCCAAGCTTGTCGCAGAGGTCTTGGGATGGGGTGATGTCTGTGGCTTCGCTGCGTGGGTTGGTGAATTCTTGAATGACACTGAAAAGTTCCTTGGAGTTGGTGGAGTTGGCCAGGATTTTGTTGTGGATGAAGTTCCTTTTGGTGGCTCTGATCTGGTTGTGGTAGTCCGTCATGGCGTCCTTGTAGGTGGTGTGGTTTTCGGTTGTCTTGGTGTTTCTCCAGTTCTTCTCCAGGCGTCTGGCTTCTTGGAGAGCGGTTGTGAACCAAGCGGCTTTCCTGGGGCGTTGTCTGTCGGGGTTGCGTAGCGGGGCGAGCTCATCTGCGCAGTTGGAGATCCAGGTGTGGAGTTCTCTGGCTGCGTCGTTTGCGCTGTTTGCGTCGGGTGCCCAGGTGTGGTTGTCTCGGTTGAGGGTGGAGTTAAGTTGCTCGTCGGTAACCTTGCTCCAGTTCCTTCGTGGTGGGCGTGGGGCTGGTTTGGGTGCTTTGGGTTTGTTGATGGCGAAGTGTACGCAATGGTGGTCGGTCCATGGCGGCTGCGTTGTGTGGCTGAAATGGACGCTGTTTCCTGCCGCGAAGATGGGGTCGAGGGTGTGTCCTGCTCTGTGGGTCGGTGTGTTGACGAGTTGTTTAAGTCCGATGCTGGCGAGGTTGTCACGAAGGATAGTGGAGTTGGGGTCGCTGGGGTTGTCGAGGTGGAAGTTCAGGTCTTCAATGAGTATGTAGTTTGTTGAGGCGATCGCGTGGGGTGCGATGAAGTCGGTGATGGTGGCGGCGAAGGGTGTTCGGGGGCCGGGGGATCTGTAGACGAGGGTTCCTCGGAGTGTGGCTTTGGAGGTGGTCTGGATCTTGAAGTGCAGGTGTTCGGCGGAGGGGAAGGTTTCGCTGGAGGTGGTGAGGCGGAGGGTGCTCTTGTGGGCGATGGCGAGGCCCCCTCCTGGGTGGATCTTGTATCCGTCTGGGATGGCGGTGCTGATGTCGGGGGCGGAGGATGCGTTGGTCCAGGTCTCTGTGAAGAAGGCGATGTCGGGCGAAAGAGAGTCGAGTAGGTTCCAGATTTCCATGGCGTGTTTGTGTACGGAGCGTACGTTGAGGAGGATGCATTTTAGGGTGTCGCCGGTGCTGGCATCGGTGGTGTTGGAGGCCGGGGTGGCGGTGAGGGTCTGGCGGCAGTGGAGGCAGGAGAACTGGCCGTGGGTCGTGTTCGGCGAGGCCTGTTGGCATTCTCTAAGTCTTCCAGGGTTGAGTGCGAGGAGGGTGGTGGTGTAGTAGCGATGGGTAGTGGGAGGGCCAGGGTTCCTGGCGCTGGCCACGGTCGGGTCGTGGACGGGCGGAAACGGGCTTGCCTTTTGCGTGCCTTTGGCGCGCCCGCTGCACGTGTCCGCTGCGCGACCGCGCAGCGGCCGCCATTAAGTAGGGGAGGTGGGAGGGAGGAGAGGCTGGGAGGCGGGAGCAGGGGAATTCCGGAGGGGAAATTCCGGGGGGGAAGGGCCGCAGGGGCAGCAGCGGCGAAAGGCAAAACGAACAGGCAGGCACGAGAAAATAAAAACAGTGGTGGAATTAGAGCAAGACACAGATGGGCACAATAACAGTGGCACAACAGGGAAAAAAATTAAGAAAAAAAGCGTCTGAGAAAGGTTACGGTGGTTGGAGGCAGTCTGGTCCCAGTTGGAGCGGGCAGCAGGCGCAGGAGCGGGCAGCAGCCTCGAACCTCCCAAGGAGGAGGTCGGGGTCTGGAGGCAAGAGACGGCACAGCGGAGCAGTGGGGAGAGAGTGGACCTAGACCGAGGGTTGGAGGTCTTACTCGCGCTCCCCCGCAGCGACTCACTCAGTCACTCTCAAAGGTGTCAGTTTACAATTAGAATTAAAAAGTTAAAAACCTGTTAAAATTCACTGAAAAAACAGGTTACAGAGACGTTATAGTTAGGCTCAGCTTTCACTTGTACAAAACTAGTGAAATGCAACAGTTATAGTTACCTGAGCTAACTGTAACTTACACCCCTGTTAGAAATGGGGGTCTCTAGTTGGCAGAGGTAGGTACCTTTGTCCAAGTAGGGACCCTTCTCCCTAGTCAGGGTAAGGGGGATACACTTCTAAAAGAACCCCTGCTCACCCCCTTGGTAGCTTGGCACAAGCAGACAGGCTTATCTCAGAGGCAGTGTGTAAAGCATTTGTGAACACATACAGTAATCCCTTGAAAACACTACAAATGGACACCACACCAGTTTAGAAAAATAAGTCATCTTTATCTAAACCAAACAAGACCCAAAACGACAAAAATCCACAATACAGTAATAAATATATGACTTACAAAATGGTAGAAATAGTTCAGTTCAAAGCAAATTGCAGATGCGACCATTTTCACACAAAGTACCTTGGATGCGTCGCGCACACAAACAAAAATGGCCGCAGGGAAGGTGATGCGTCGTTTCCTTACACTCAGGGAAGGTGATGCGTCCGTTCCTTGCTCCGGGGGAGGTGATGCGTCGGTTCCTCACTGCTGCGCAGGGGAGGTGATGCGTTGGTTCCTTACCGGAGAGGAGTTGATGCATCGGTTTCTTACTGCGTTGGGAGGTGATGCGTCAGTTTCTTACTGCGTCTCCCAACGATGCAACAGACTTGGCACCTCGATGCGATGCCACGATCCGGGACGATGCGTGAATTCTTGCAGCCGCACAGCAGGGCTTGCGTCGGAATTGGTGCGGTGATCTCTAACTTCGAAGATCGTTGCACTCGATGCGGCGTGTGGCGATTTCTCGAGCCGCGGCAGGCGCTGCGATGGTTTCTTTGGCGATGCGTTGGAAACAGGTATGGATGCGTCACGCTTCTCGGTGTTGCGTTAGTTTTCCAGCTCCCAGTTGAAAACAGTCTCTAGAGGTCCAAAACAACAGCAGGCACCTCTTTGCATGTCAGAACTCCCAGCAAGGAAGTTCAGGGGAGCTGGTGGTGAAGTCTTTGTGTCCCTGAGACTTCAGAACAGGACGCAAGCTCAGTTTCAAGCCCTTGTAGATCTTTCTCAAGCAAGGGACACAGCAAACAGCAAAGTCCTTTCTCCTTTCCTTGGCAGCAAGTAGCCACTGCAGGCCAACCCCAGACAGCAAACAGCACAGGGGAAGTATTTTTTCTCAGCTTCTCCGGCTCTTCTCCTTGGCAATGGTTCCTCTTGATTCCCAGAAGTGATCTAAAAGTCTGGGGTCTGGGCCCCTCTTTTTATACAGTAGAATCCTTTGTTTTCTGGTGGCAGAGAGTTTCTGTGCCCAGCCAAAACCAGTTCTGTCCTCACTGGTGCAGCTTCCTGGCAGGAGTTGATGATAGCATTGTGGAAGGCAGACTAGGCCCATTCAGGTGAAAGAAAATCTCTTCCCCCTACTCTAAATGCAGCCCAGTTCTATTCAGCCCAGCCCTGACCTATCAGACTCTCTGGAGCCACTGCACCTCGACACTCCAAACCCAGACAGTCAATCCACATTTTAGCACAGGCACACTGGATGACTAAGCAAGAAAATACCTACTTTCTAAAAGTGGTATTTTCAAACACAGAATGTAAAATTCACCCACACTAAAAGATGCATTTTAACATTCTGAGCTTAGGCATACTAAACTTTATTTTCCTACCTTGTTCCCAGGGGTAGTTATGCTTATAAGATGTTATAAGCAAACTACCCATTCTATCATATGGGAACAGATAGCCTTGCATTAGTGAAAAACGAAATTGGCAGTAATTCACTATCAGGACATGCCACACACACCAGGGCATGTTCTACCTTTCACATACACTGCACCCTGCCCACAGGGGTACCTTGGGCCTACCTTAGGGGTGACTAACATGTAAGAAAAGTGAAGGTAAGTGCCTGGCAAGTGGGTTCACTTGCCAAGTCGACATGGCAGTACTAGACTGCACACAGGCTCTGCAATGGCAGGACAGAGTTACATTTACAGGCTGCTTATGTGGGTGGCACAATCAGTGCTGCAGCCCACTAGCAGTATTTGATTTACAGGCCCTGGGCACACACAGTGCACTGTACTAGGGTCTGACTAGTAATTCAAATATGCCAATCATGGAAACACCAATCCATAACAATAATTTACAAAGGGAGCACTTGCACTTTGGCACTGAACAGCAGTAGCAAAGTGCCCAAAGCATCTAGACCAGCAAAACGGAGTCCAACACACAGCAAAAACACAGGAGGTCAAGGCAAAAAATACAGGGAAAACCCACGCCAATGATGCCAGGTCTAACACCCCTGCAATGCACTGCATATGACCTCACATATTACATCATCATGACATGGCCAGTGACATCACTGATGATATCTCAAATGACATCACTGATGACATCATCCACAGAACCACTCACACCCACTCATACCCCTATACAGCCTCTCATACACCCACTCACACACCCACACAACCAATCACATACCATTCACAGACCTATACAAGTACTCACACAACCACTCACTCATCCATAGATCTACTTACACACCCACTGACTCACTCATACAGCCACTCACATATCCACACAACCACTTACATACCCATTCACACATCCATACAAGAACTCCCACATCCGCTCACTCACTCTTACAGCCATTCATACAGGCACTCACTCTCTAATACAGCCACTCACACATCAACTCATTTAACCAAACACCTACTCAAACAGCCACTCACCCATACAGCCACTTACACACCCAGTCACTCAGTCATACAGCTTTTCAGATACCCACCCACTCACTCACCCGTACAGTCACACATCCACTCACCCACCCATACAGCTTCTCACCCACACAGCCACTGACACACCCACTCACTCACCAATACAGCCACTCACACTGCCGGTCACTCACCCACACAGCTACTCACACACCCACTTATACACCCATACAGCCACTCACACACCCACTCACACACGGATATACACACAGTCACACAGCATCACACATAATATATGATAGAAGTAGCTCATTAGTAGTATTTATTTATTTATTTATTTGAGTTTTATATAGCGCTGGCTAGACCCGGAGGTATCAGAGCGCTTTACATGAGGACAGTTACATCAGTTACAAGTTACTCATTGTTACAAAAGATACATCAGTTACAAGTTACATCTGTTGGTTAGGCGTGTGGAAGGGTAAAGGGGTAATGTAAAAGGGTAACGAGGAGGGAGATACGGCGGAGAGACGAAGGAAAAGTCTGTCCAATGTCCGGCTGGGTAGGTGACGGCCGAGGGAGAAGTCCACAGCCCATCTCCTCTATAGCTATCAAGGTAGCTCCACCGGGCATCGGCCAAAATGCTAAGTCTCCACGGTCGGTAGCAAGATTCACAGGTTCAATGTCATGATGGGTGAGTCAGATGGAGGGTGGGGGAAATGAGAGAGGTCTGGTCAAAGTCCACTATAGGTGCTGATGTATTCATACCCTCTGTGCGGTATGGCCGTCGCCCACCGCTATTCCACTCTCCTGCTGACCTGAAACTGAGTACTTCCCGGTACGACAGCCATCCAGACATCACCACCGGGCATCGGCCGCGCTGAAGTTGTTTCCATCGTCGGCAGATCATCAGTGATTCGTGGACCCTGGTCTCCATCTTAGGGTCAGGCGGGTACCTCCCGAAAGGCTCCTCTCCTACTCTTCTATGGTTGCTCTCCCGCCTATGCTTCCTCTCTGCCAACTGAGATTTGTCACTTTCCACCGCAAAAAACTGCCTGTCAAATCAGCATTCCCTGTGTGATCATTCACTCCCATCTCGCTCGTTTTTCCCAAGGGATCGCCATCTTGGGGTCAGGCAAAGTCGATATCTTTGTTCTGGTGTCGTGCTCTACTTTTCTTTTAGCCTCCCCAAACATCTCTCGGGCCCCCGCTTACTGCAGGCTTCGCATGTGGCATGTGCAGGAACGCACCCATGGTATACTAATTTAACTTTTGTAGTAGCTTAGTATATATGTTTAACAATCACAAACTCTTAGAAAATACTTACACTCACTGGATGATATCATCAGCGATGTCATTTGAGATATCATCAGTGTTAGAAATGGGGGTCTCTAGTTGGTAGAGGTTTGCACCTTGTCCAAGTAGGGACCCTTGCTTCTAGTCAGTATAGGGGTGTTACACCACCTTGTTAGCTTGGCACGAGCAGACAGGGTTATCCCAATTGCAATGTGTAAAGTATTTGCACCCAGACACATAGTAACACAGTGAAAACATTACAAATGGACACCACACCAGTATAGGAAAAAAAAGTATCTTTAAACCAAACAAGACCACAACTCCAACATGCACAATTCAAAATATGCCTTTTAAAAGATTTCAAGCAATTCTGTCCATAGAAACTATAGATGCATGGGTTTTACACAAAGTACCTCAAATGCGTCAAAATCCACAAGGCAAAACAGCCCCAGAGAGGAGAAACATTGGAAATTACAGTGATTCATCAGTTCCCGAGTCCTTGAGGAGGCGATGCAACAGTTCTGCTGCACGCAGGAGAAGTGATACGTCGGATCTGGACTGTAGGGGGAAGTGATGCGTTGATTGCAAGACAGTTCTGGTCTGCGGGTGATGCATCAGAAAACTTGCCATGTGGGTGAGATGTATGGAAATCTGGATGCTCTGGATGTCAAGGCGGCAGCAGCAAACAGGTGCTGAGTCGATTTCGTCAGCAGTGGTCCCGTGATGCGTTGATTCAGTTGGACAGCAGGGCCTGCGTGGGAGTCGGTGCGGTGATCTCGGACTTCAGAGATCGGTGCACAGGACTTAGCGTGTGGTGGATTTCTCTGCCACTGGCAGGCGCTGCGTTGATTCTTCAGCCGAACGGTGGCAGAGCATGGAAATTTCTCCCGCTCGGCAGTGCTGCGCAGGAAAAACAGGCGCGGAACTACATGCATTGAGTTTCTTGGTTTCTCCAAGCTTTTTCAGCTCCCAGCAAAAGGGACAACCTCCAGAGTCCCAGAACTGGAATAGGCATCTCCTGGCAGGTCAGAACTCCCAGCAGTGGAGTTCAAGGACACTGGTGGTGAAGTCGTTGTGTCCCTGAGACTTCAGAACATGAGGCCAGCACACACAAGCCCTTGGAGATTCTTCACAAGCAGTTTACAGCAAAGTTCCAGTCTTTGTCCTCTCCTTGGTAGAAGCAGCAACTGCAGGCCAACCAAGCAAAGCAACACACAGCAAATGGGCAGTACTCCTCCTTACAGCTCTTCAGCTCTTCTCCTTGGCAGAGGTTTCTCTTGATTCCAGAAGTGATCCGAAGTTCAGGTTTAAGGCCTACTATTTATACCACATTTTGTATTTGTAGTCATTGCTGCAAGAGTCTCTGAGCTCAGTAAAAAAACAGTTCTGTCCTCTTTGATCTAGCTTCACTACAGGAGGTGGAGACAGTATTGTGCAGTGCAGACACAGCCTATTCATGTGCTAGTGAAAACTCCTCCCACCACTCTAAATGCAGACCAGGTTTATTCAGCCTGGCTATGAGTCACCCAGGAAAGGCAGGACACACCTCAACCCGCTCTTGGGACTGCCTAGAGAGAATGCATATCCCCAGCTCCTGTCACTCCAAACCAGATGGTGAATACACAAACAGGCAGAGGCACACAGAATGGTAAAGCAAGAAAGTGCCCTCTTGCTAAAAGTGGCATTTTCAAACACACAATTTAAAAACCACCTTTACTAAAAGATGTGTTTTTAAATTCTGAGTTCAGAGAGCCTAAACTCCAAATCTCTAGCTGTTCCCAATTGAAAGTTACACATGTAAAATGTTACAGTGCAGCACCAATGATAGCCTATGGGACAGACAGCCTTTCAACAGTGAAAAACGAAATACACAGTATTTCACTATCAGGACATGCAAAACATACCAGCCCATGTCCTACCTTTCACATACACTGCACCCTGCCCCCTGCCCATGGGGGTACCTTAGGCCTACCTGAGGGGTGCCTTACATCTAAGAAAAGGGAAGGTTTGGGCCTGGCAAGTGGGTGCACTTGCTAGATCGACATGACAGTGTAAAACTGCGTGCACAGGCACTGCAGGGGCAGGTCTGAGACACAGTTATAGGGCTACTCATGTGGGCGGCACAATCAGTGCTGCAAGTATACTAGTATCATTTGATTTACAGGCCCTGGCACACTCTGTGCACTTTACTAGGGACTTACCAGTAAATCAAATATGCCAATCATGGATACCAATCATAATCACAATTTACACAGAGAGCATATGCACTTTAGCACTGATCAGCAGTCGTAAAGTTCCCAGAGTCCTATAGCCAATGAAAAATGGGTCAAAAGGCAAAACGTCTGGAGGTAATCCTGCTAAAAATGCCAGGTCTAACAATCGGTGATGTCACTGACCATGTCATAAGTGATATAATATGTGAAGTCATAAGCAGTGCATTGCGGGGCGCAAGTTATAATTAGCTCAGGTAACTATAACTGCTGAATTTCACTGGTTTTGTATGAGTGAAATCTGAGCCTAACTATAAAGTCCTTGTAACCTTTGTTTTTTTTCAGTGAAAATTTATATATTTATATATACAATAAATGTGGCCCAATAATAAATGTTATTTTTAGCAAGTATGCTGATAGATGCACAATCACATGTTTATTGCTACAATTAAACCTTGTCATTACCACTGTAATGTGTAATTGACTGGAGAAAATATTGCTCATTGTCACATGGAACTCAAGACTTCACCTCTCGAGAGTCATGCGTCCTCCTCACACTCAGCAATGTTAATAAACGGCATGGAGGGAGGGACAAGAAGTGAGGGAGGGAGGGAGAGAGAGAGAGAGAGAGAGAGAGAATGAATGTGTATATATATGTGTATATATATATGTGTGTATGTATATATATAGGGCGTATCTTTACATTCGCTAAAAAATATGACGCTCTGAAAGTATCAAAATACGGAGACATGGGAGCCGGCAATGCTGGGAACAGTAAAGCAGGGCCAGGAACATCCTCCAATTCAGAGTTCAGTTCTGCATTAGAAAGTGAAACGGAAGCCAATGATTCAAGAATGCAGAACAAACAAGTACCGGCAAAAATTTCCCTAGTGGAGGAGGTGGATTTTTTGATATACGAAAGGCGCAACACATTGCGCCCAAGAACTCAACAAAACAGGCAACAAAAAGTAGATCCACCAAGCGCTGCGAAAGGCGACAAGCAAAATCAAGAAGATCCAAGGAAACCACAATCACGCCCACCCAGACGCAACTGGAGACGCCAATAGAAAAAACTTCTAATAGCAGTCAAACAGTCATTAATCTTACTGATATAGATTTGAATAAAGCAGAGGAACAATTGTTAACATTAGGATTGTCCTACTGCCCGGTAAGTTCGTTTGACTACCCCACTACAAGATTAGAAGTCTTCAAAAGTATCAGAAAACTAAAGTTAAGAGAATATCATCTTCTAAACAAAAACAAAAATACGGAAACAACGTCTCAACCTAATCCTCTTATGACAAGTCCCTCGCTCACCAATCTGACGCACTCAGATCAGCCACTGTTGGATGACCTTTATGAGCTGGCAAATGAAAATAACACGCAAGATGACAGTAACAGAATGGACAACACAACAGAAGGTCACATAACAACGTTCAAAACCACCACGCCCTTCAAACCTGTCTCTAAATTTAATCCCATCACAGTGAGGGACTCAATTGACATCTTTCAAGAACAACTAATAAGGGGCATAAAGCAACTAAATCATAAGACACAGAGAGCTAAAAAATATAAAACCAACAAGGCAGAGCTGCAATATCATCAACTGATGAAAAAATTGAAATCAAATAATGACATTATTATCCGCAATGCAGATAAGGGCGGGAATTTACTCTTGTGGAAAAAGGACGATTACTTAAAAGAAGCCATGAATCAATTGGCAGACATAGCATGTTATCGCAGAAGTGACCATCTGGAACTAAAATCGACATACAGTGCATACAATATGAAATTGGCAACATGGAGAAATGCAGGACTGATAACCTTAGATGAGCATAAGTTTTTGAAAAATGAAAAACCAGTTACCCCAATCCTGTACTTTATCCCAAAAATTCATAAGAATGCATCAAAACCCCCAGGGAGGCCAATAATATCGGCGCGGAACAGCCTCCTGGAAAAAACCTCCCAATATGTGGACTATTATCTACAGGATTTTGTGCAGCAGTTGCCTTCATATATTAGAGACACAAGCGATTTTCTTTTAAAGATACAAGACATACAATGGCAACAAGATTATCTGCTCATAGCGATGGATGTGACATCATTGTACACATCCATCAATCACCAGGATGGTCTTCGAGCTCTGCAGTACTATTTAGGCAAAAGAACTCCCGAATTGATACAACACAACAAGATGCTCTTAAATATGGTGGCGTTCTGCTTACAAAACAATATCTTTTTATTCCAGAATGTGATGTATAAACAACAAAGAGGTGTAGCCATGGGTGCCAGCTTCTCCCTCAGCTATGCCTGTCTGCATATGGGATGGTGGGAGGAGCTGGTACTCATGAAGGAACACACCACAACTGTAAATACCAAGATTAAGTGCTGGTTGTGCTTCATAGATGACTTGTTTTTAATATGGCGAGGTAATGCAGAAGAAGTAGATCAGTTCATTACAGAGCTAAATATGAACAATCTTAACCTACACTTTACAGCAGTCATCAGTTCAACATCTGTTAATTTTTTAGATGTAGAAGTCTATATCAAAGAGGGCAAGCTTGAAACCAGATTACATAGGAAGCCCACTGCCGGCAATGCAATATTGCACGCAGGCAGCTTTCACCCGCAACATCTGATACAAAGCATCCCCTACGGGGAGATGCTGAGACTTAAACGAATATGCAGCCTAGAGGAGGATCTGAATGCAGCCCAACAAGTCTGTGCAAGCAGATTCCGGGCAAGGGGATATTCTAACAAATGCATAGAACAGGCTATAAAGAAAAGCAGAGTGATGACAAGGGAAAATCTAATCAAAAAGGCAAGTGGGGAGGATACCAAACAGACCCAAGAATCCTCCACTTTCAAATTTATCCTCAAATACAGCAAACAGGATAAACAGATTAGACAAATCATTAGAAAAAATTGGCCATTGATTTTAGATGATCCGATTATTGGTCACACTTTTCCAAAAAATGCCTCAAAAACATACACCAGGGACACCTCAATGAAGGATGTCCTGGTCAAAAAGGACCCCTTTGCACAAACAAAAAATACCTGGCTGTCACAGAGAAATGGCTTCTATCGTTGCAAGACTTGCAAAGCATGCCAATTTGGAGTTAACAAAACAACATATGATACTCCATTCAGTGACATAGAAAGACCGATAGGAAAAGCTCTAACCTGTAAATCTGACTTAGTAATATATGTTCTGGAGTGTCCATGTGCCCTTAGATATGTAGGGAGCACAATATTACAAGGACACAAAAGAATATTACAAGATATCAGAGCCATAAAGAACAAGGACACAACCTACCCCGTAGCGAGACACTTTGGGGAAAAACACAATGCGGACCCCAAAAAACTCAAATATTTTTTAATTGATGCCATCCCACCATACAAACGGGGAGGGGACAGGGAAAAGGCACTCCGAAGGTTAGAAACCAGATACATTCTAGATCTCGATAGCAAGCACCCAGGAGGCCTTAATATTACGGAGGAGTTATACACCTGCCTCTAATATAATTTATCCAACTTGAAAATCTAAGCAAAGTACACAATTTCAATGATTATTTAAATAAATCAAATAAATTGGATAAAATGTGGTAACTTAGCTAAACTAAACATTTAAACCATAAGATCCTCAGGGAGATTATTTAACATGTCATGCTGCCGACAATCCCACTTGTTATGCATATAAAAACTTTTTTACACATTTGTATACGGTTTTTAGAAGGGTTTTATACATTTTTTATACACTTTTATAATATATTTCTTCACGGATTTTAGATAAGAAATTCAAATATAGCAAAGCCATATTTTAGCATGTGATTGTTGATTTATAGTAATACTGTAGATTGCACTAGCACTTTATGTATTTAATTGCAAATTTGTTTAAACAAGGTTGACTGGGTATTTAAACCTGGACGCAAAAACAAAGAAATACAACAACATGCCAACAATGTTACATGATTTTAAAGGTATTTAAACCTAAACAGAAAAATTATGGTAACCGATTTAAATCAACAACATACAGTATGTTGTCTATGTTTATGCTAAATTTTGCACTATTGGGCACATGTCACTTTAAGAATGAACAGAGAAAAAAAAGCAAAAAAAGTAAAAAAATTTAAAAAGGCTGTATAAAAACGAACTCTGTACCGTCATGGCGCATCATGTGATCAAGGCTCCCTGGAGCCGAAACGCGTAATGCTGCTAGTGATTGGGAGAACAAAATAAATTAAGAAATCTGCACTTACTCGTGGTCTGTGCTCCTGTGTTTTCAAGTGGATTGAAAGAGTTGGAGTTATGCGAATATATATATATATATATATATATATATATTCCAGCTCCGTATCTTTTGCCTCTGGTGTCCGCACTCGTGAGCGGGTGCTCGGTCCAGCGGGTGCAAACCGTTCAATCTGCAGCTTCTTACTCTCGTAACACACGGTAAATGAGGACCAGCACTCGCGTTAGGTTAAATCCTCCTCCAGATTTTATTGCGAAAAAGTTCTTTGAACAAACGCGTTTCGGCGTTAGCCTTTGTCGCAATAAAATCCGGAGGAGGATTTAACCTAACGTGAGTGCTGGTCCTCATTTACCGTGTGTTACGCGAGTAAGGAGCTGCACATATATATATATATATATATATATATATATATATACACACACACATATGTTTAGCTACTGGTGGTTGCTTCATGAAAATGAATAGAAAAAACGTCCCATTGCTAATAAAGAATATTTTACATGAAAGGCATTACCTAATGCACCAGTCATCTCAGAAACGTTTTGGATTTTGATTATGCCTGCACAGAAAACAGGAGCATTTAGTTGACTTAAGTTAAAGGTACAATTGAATGCAAAGAGAATTTTTTTTTTTACGAAAATTAGAAATATCTTCGAATTATTATGCAGAGGTTTCCATAACAAGTATATAAAATATGGTTGGGGTAATGATTAAAATAATTAAACAAAATGGACCCGAGGCCGCAGACATTCCAGAGAATACTGATTGCATCAGGGCAGGCGCTAGGCCCCAAGCCTGCTCTCACTCATGGGGCCCTCGCAACACTGTGCCACGTTTTCAAAGACCTCAGTGTTACGAGGCCCAGGGGACAGATGTAGCCCCCTCCCCTAGGCCTTCCAACCATGGTTAAGTGCTGCGAGGCCCAAAATAGGGGGCCCCCTCCCCTGGATGTCCCAGACGGTAAGAGAAAGGGCTTCAGCCGATTGCCAGGTGCTTGGGCGGGGCTGCTGCCTGATAGTCAGTCTCCTCACTTGATGCATTTCAGCTCAACAAGTTTATTTTTTTTGTTTTTTATCACCTTTTCTTCTTGGCCCTTCCCTGCCCCCTCATGAATAAAATGCAAGGGTATCCTACAGAGCTCACACTCAAAACAAAAAGTGACATTGCATCACAATGGACGCTGCACATCAAGAATGAAGGGAAAGGGAGTAAAGCAGAGCATAGCCAGGTGAGTTGATTATAAAATGGGTAACACAAGTGGTAGAAGGTTCAAGGAATAGAGAGAGGTGATAGTAAAGTAGGAAAGAGAGATGGGCAGAATCAGCACAATGGCTGGAGGAAAGGGAGGCGGGGAGAGAGCAGTAGCGTAGCAAGGATGTCAATGGCCCCAGTGCAAGGAAGGAAAATACCCCTTTGACTGCTGTTGGGGTTGTAAAATACAGCAATTATCAGGACTCAAGGGGCCCCTTAGGGCTCTGGACCCTGGTGCCACTGCACTTGCTGCATCAAATGGTAGATACGTCCCTGGAAGAGAGATGAGATGAAGGGCATATCATGCAAAAGAGAGGGATGTAAGAGGGGCAGAATCTGCTCAAACAGGTATGAGGATTTGAGAGTACAGAAGGGGTGGTGGGTATAAAGGAGGAGAACAGGTGAAGTGAGGTAAGGGGCTGGGGGAGAAAAGTGGTGAAGATCAGCACACGTAGGGGAGAAGTGGATGCTATAGGCCAGAACCAGTGAAAGTATGGTAGCGTGAGGAGAGATGAAATATGAAGGGAAGAGCATGGAGGGAAGAGGTATATGTTAGAGGGACAGAACGAACAAGAAGAGGGTAGAGGCAGGGGAGAGATGAAACTTGAAGACTAGAACACAATAAGAAGAGGTGATGTAAAAAGGGCAGAACCAGCGAAAAATGTTGGTGCTGGAGGGAAAGATAAAATCTGAAAGATAGAGCATAGATTGGAGAGGTGGGATCATAATAACTTAAGTGTTGGGAGAGGGAATTGTGAGAGGTACATCATGATGTAACAGGACAGGGCCACAAAGAACAGGTAAGAGGTGGGAGAGATGCAGTGGAAAGATAGATGTAAGAGGGGCAGTACAAACAAGACAAGGTTTGAGGCTAGAGAGAGATGAGAGGTGAAGTGTACAGCCGACGGGAGAGAGAGGTGGATGTAAGTGTACCAGAATCAGAGAGAAAAGTAAGAGCAGGTGGTTGCCAATGGGGGCCGGCAGCACATTTATTTCTGCATCAGGCATTTACCGAAACTAAAAGAGGGAAAAATAGTCAAACTGGAAAATGAGAGAAAGACAGAAAAAAAGTAATCGGAGGAGAAAGCAAGAACCTCTAAGAGTGAGATAAAATATTTGGTGGTGTCTAGCAGTGGATTAAAGAAGCTAGAGGTAGATTCAGGACTATGCAGCCTTTGTGTTCAGTGTGCTGATATTTAATGGTGCTGACCGTGTGTTTCTGAGTGCTTTGGGCATCTGCACTCATTATTTTACAAATTTAGGTAAGAGTCAGGAGGAGTGATGAGGTGAAGTGTAAATCATGGAAGTGAGTGGAGGATGTAAGAGAGGTAGAAACAGTGAGAAGAGTTAAGAGGGTGAAAGGGGAGAGGTGGGTGTAAAGGGGGGACACACCAAGGAAGAGGCTTGAGGAAGAGATGAGAGGTGAAGGGCAGTACAAGAATGGGAGATGTAGATGTAAGAGAGGCAGGGAAACTTACGTGGAGAGGGAGAAAGGAAATTGTGAGAGGTGGATGTAAGAAGGACAGAATCAGTGAAAGCAGTAAGAGGCGGAGAGATGAGGTAAACTGTAGAGAATGGAGGAGAAAGGTGGAGAAAGGTGGGTATCCGAGGGACAAAACCAGTAAGAGAGGAGTAAGAGAAGGGCCAAAGATTGGAGAGAGGGAAGAGATGGATGTAAGAGGGGTAGAATGCACAAGATAAGCTAAGGTAGGAGTCTGGGGGAGAGACAAAACTGGGGGAGAGACAAGAAGAAGAGCAGAGTATGGAGGGGAAGGTGGGTGTAAGAGGGGTAGAATCAACGAGAAAAGATAAGATGCTTCAGGAAGATGGTAAGGGAGAGGTGGGTGTAAATGCAGCAGAACCAGTGAAAAAAGTTATGAGACTTGGATGGATGAGAGGGGATAGGTAGTATATGGATAAGAGGAGTGAATATAAGATAGGCAGAACCAGCTAGAGAACATAAGCAGAGTGGACAGCACAGAGAAGCAGTTGTGAGAAGTGGATGGAAGAGAGCACAATCACTAAAAGATGGTAAGAGGTTGGAGGGAGGGAGGGAGACAGAAGGGGGAAGGCAGATAGTAGATGGACAGAACCAGCAAGAGAAATTGCTAGGGTTGGTGAGAGAGGAGAGATTAAGAATTGGTAAGGAAAGTAGAGGCCAAAGAAGGGCAGAAGCAGTCAGAGAAGGTAAGTGGAGAGGAAAGGAGGAAGAGGAGAGGTTATGCAACAGGGGCAGAACCAGCAAGAGCAGATAAAGTAAATGGAAAAAGGAAAATGGATATTTGGATTTAGGAGGGTTGAACCAGCAGAAAAGATAAAAGGTTGGGCGGAGAGTTGAGTTGTGAAAAATCGAGCAAGGAAGGGAGATGTGGCTGTAAGACAGGCAGGAATAGCTAGAGAAGTTGAGAGACTGGATGGAAAATTGAGAGGTAAAGAGTAAAGCATGGAGAGGAAAGATGGATATAAAAGTGGATGAACCAGAGAGAGAGAGTAAGAGACTGAGGGCCAGATGTACGACCAAGCAATTTGCGACTCGCAAATTGCGTCGCAATAGCGACTCGCAATTTGCGACTCGCAAATTGGGATGTACAACAGTGTCTGAGACACTGTTTGCGATTCCCAATGGGGTCGCAAATTGCATGCCTCATGCATATTAATGAGGCACTCGTAATATGCGACCCCATTAGGAATGGCTGGCCCTCCCAGGTATGGTGGCCTGCTGGGCTTAGCAGACCTCCATGTCTGGGACTGCTTTTAAATAAAGCAGTTAAAAAAAAAAAATGCAGCCTGTTTCCCTTAAAGGAAAACGGGATGCATTTAAAAAAATAAAAATGAAACGTTTTCGTTTCATTTTTTAAGGCCAGGTAGTGGTCCGAGGGACCACTGCGTGCCCCTAAAAAATATTTCCCCCTACATTCACAAAGGTGAAGAGGTCCCCTGGGGACCCCTTGCCATTTGCGAGTGCTTTACCACCCTCTTGAAGAGGGCGGTAAATTGCGAGTGTTTTGCGACCGCAATTGTGGTTGCAAAACATTCTAACATAGGCCTCAGACTCGCTAATAGGAAGGGACGCCCTTGGAACGCCCCTTCCTAATAGCAACTCGCAATTTCTATTTACCGAGTCGCAAAAAAATTGCTACTCGCTAAATAGGGATTGTACATGGCCCTATTAGATTTTGCATGCACAAACGGGTCGCAAACCCGTTTGCGCATGTAAAATAGGGTCGTACATCTGGCCCTGAGTGAGAGATATAAGCACCTTATTCAGCCATTCTATTTCCGTCTTTTAAAATGTGACTAATAGTACCCCAATCCTCAACAACAATCCTACTATGTCTCTGTGTCCCCTAAGTGACCTGTGAAGTGATAAGGAATATAAGCCACCCAGCGAGACTTAAGTGTTGTGAGGCCCAGGGAACGGGGCCAGGCTCAGGTAGGCAAGAAGACGGAAAATCTAAATTTGACCGATGGGCTTATGGTTGGGTAAACTGGCCCCTGGCCTGGACTGGCTTGCTCATTGGTACTCAACTCAAAAGGCTGCTTCAGACTTACGGTTGGTGTGCACAAAATAATTTTTGATGCTGTTTACAAACTCATCTAGCTCATTGTCATGTGCACAATGACAATGGGTTGGCCTGGACAGGCACAGAACGGATGCACCTTCTCTCACAACAAAGAATCCCAAAACTCAGGGAGTGACAGCAAGGCCTGCGGAAATTGTTGCTTTTCAACAACACAGTTAGAATTGGCCTTGATCCAGCGCAATATTAGCCAACAACATTCATACACCATATACTCACTTGGGCCCATACATTCACACTACACTAATACTTACGCTGGGTGTCAGATGTACTCTTTTATCAAAGTTCCTGCTACCAATTACCTTCTGATTGAAGAGTAATAACTTACCAATGGATCCTTTGCTAATTGGGTAGTTTAAAATGAGTGACATTCATTATAGTACATAATCCTGAAATAACCACTGAGTCAGGAAGTTTTAAAATGTTTATCTAAAGTTTTAGCAGAGTAAAATACAGAAAACACGGTACTTGATTGAAATACCCAAGAAAAAGCATAGAAATGATTTTGCTAATAAATGACGGTGTTTAAGGAAGAGGAGAAGATAGAGACAGCAGCGCAACTAAAGGTTGCAGTATAGTTACCTAAAATGCGAGAACCAAGCGCCTTAGCCAAGGAGTTGGAAAAGATAGGACCCAGGAAGCAGGGTTGGATTGGGATCAAACATCGGCCCGGGCACACCCAAACAAAGTGGCCCACATTTGCGTATTGCCTTCCCGCAAAACACTGCTTCAGCGAAGTTTTATCAAAAGAAAGGGGGTGGGGGGCATGTTTTATTAACTTAACTTAGATAAAAAAAATGCAAAGATTAGTTCACTCTGCTGAGCCACACATGAATGCAAGTGGGACCACTTCTGCTCAGGCCCCCTGCCCCCGCTCAATCAGCATACATTAATGGGCCGGTCCAGCGAGAGAAAGGGAGTGATACTTCCGCCCATCTGCCTCCAGAAAGGCCACTCAGGCACCCACTGGGCCGATGGCGGCATCCTAACAGCACAGACAGCTGCCAGGCTGCCCAAAAAAGCAGCACACAGCTGGAGCTCGGCTACCGGCCCTTCGGCCATTTCCGAGTGCCCGTATTACCAATCCGACCCCGCCAGGAAGGATGAAGAGCAAAGACTTCTTCCAGGATCAAGACAGGACCGGTGACCTCTCTACAACGACGCCTGCGCCGTTCCCCTCTCTGATACTCGACTTCTCTCGATTCTCCCGTTCTTCCTTCTAATGGACTCCGCCGCCCCCTCCTCAGGACCTCTTCTGGACAGGGATTCAGTCTGCAATCGATCAGCTTAGCGGTCTGGAGCTCTTCCTGTCAGCATCTCCGCTCTCCTGTGCTTCGTGAAAAGAATGCTCTGACTAATTTACTAATGCTATATTCTATTATACCCTTCTACGCCCATGTACCTCCCCTTAATGTTGCTAAAATATGGGACCACTACTTCTGATTGGACAGGGACAGGGGGTGGATTCTCACACCATATCGATTTGGCCTAAATTGTAAAGCTTATTGTCTTTACGTTCCCGCCCCTTCAAATTAATACATTCACTTTATTTCCCACCCGTCTCACGACAAATGTTATACATTTTACAGGAGAAAAGTAACAATTTGTCCGCCGGAAACATTGAGTACATCATCTTCGGCCAATAGGTCGTGGCCTTGGGAGACGTCCAAGTTGACTTCACTTGGCAGGCATACAGGACACATGCGCAGAACCATCTGTCTCTCGAGTTTCAAAACACCAACCCAGGCCCAAGTTTACGAATTACTAAAAGTGTAAGAAGAAAATATTAAAATCACAAATAAAAAGTTTCACTGTATGCCCACTTTCCCTACTCTATTCCCAATTAATTATAATACTATCCTGCATTAGTAGCATTAAGAAAAACGACAATTTAATAATGACATGAGAGCAAGCTAAAGCATGTGAAAACATTTAGCGGCCATTTTAGTGCACACTGCGCAGAAGCAGAAGTTTCCCACCAAGCAAAGAAAGACGTCACACCATGTGATCAGGTTGCGACATGCGCAATGAAGTCCCGCGCTTTTAGCGGCCATCTTAGTTTATAGACAAGCGTTATTCATTAGTAAAACACATAGGCAAGCGTCTATCCCTTTTGTGTTTGTGAATGCAAAGATTAGTATTGACAGTACAAGTTTAATAAATTAATACTATGAGGAGGATTGCATACAAGCAAGTTTCATTTTTGAAACCTTGCTCCATCAATCCCCTCTCTGATGGCGTTTCTGAGCCATCAAAAATACTACCCTCAATCAGATGCCAACTTCTAGCAAATCGTTTCATTCTCATTTTTACTTTTTCTATTCTTACAGTCTCCTTTTAATTTCTTGTATAAATCACTTCTCCATTCTTCTAGTTCGATTTCATCTAGTTTTCTCTTCTTTTCTTTTCCTGTCACTTTATATGTTCCATTCTTTCTACAGCATTTGCACCATATTGTTATTGCTAAAATTATTATTGTTATTCCTGCTAAGGGTACTAATATTTGACCTATAAGTCCTTTCCCTATATTAGCAAACCAGGTTCCAATTGACGAGATACTGTTTGTCAATCTTTCCCATACACTATCAACTTCCAGTGGTTTAAGTTCTTTCTCAAGTTTAGTTATGTTCTGAATATACGTTCCAATTTCTGCACTCTTATCAGGAATATAAGTGCAACAATGTTTCGTCTTCAATAATTTACAGACTCCTCCCTCTTTTGCCAATAGAATGTCAAGAGCAAGTCGATTTTGCATTACCATAGATCTAATCGCAACCATCTCCGTATTAATCATTAGAAAACCTCCAGCAGTATCCGTTGATAAACGATCAACTACTGTAGACAATTTGCATATTTTCCTTGAGTTCAGAATTATTCCCACTGAAGGTATCAATGCACCAAATATATCACCTACAATTTCTGTAAAACTAGCTCTTTTACTACGTATTAATTCATTATTGTTTTCATTGCTTCCAGTGTTTCTTTTTACGTGGTATATCTTTGGAAAAACTATTCCAAAATAACAACTTCCATACCACCGTGCAGGAAGTCTAAAGTAAGCCTTATTCCCACATACATAATAGATTCCAGGAAAAACTGAATCTGTTCCTCCTTTGAGTCCCCAACCTCCAAGAATTAAAACATTGTGTTCACATTCACTGGTACCGATGAAAACATTGTTATAATCAGTCTTTAACCTATGTAGACACATTTTCCCTTTCTTTACGAAATCAAGAGCCATTGCAGCTTGAGCTTTACCAGGTGTATAACTCCATTCCTTCTCCGCCCAAGGTGGCAACTGAGCCCTATGCTCTGAAGCTTTCTTTGAAAATCATGTCTTCTATCTTCTACTAAATTCAAAAATATCTTTTCTTCTTCTAGTAAAGAACATGTTAGATTGTGTCTATGTGCATGTGTTATGTCTATCGATTTCATTGTTAAGAAAAACTCTCCCATAAACTGTGCGTCTTGACTAGTAAGCACTAGTAAGCGAATCGGAACCTCAGAAAATATCACATCTAAGTTAGAATAATAATACTGAAGTTTCCCTGTTCTATAAAATAAACTAGACAAAACACTACATGATATGCCATATGTCAGTGGTAAGTGATGGTATGTTAATCCTTCCGCTACTGATTCAGGTAACTTCATACAGACATAACAATTACTAACTTCCATTGTGTCTACATACTGAAACAATAACTTTGTGAAAACCTTTAAACTAGTGTCGTTATCAGCTATTTCATGATGAATTTCTGCCTCATCTTCTGCCATTAATTCTACTCTATTGCCCTTCATGTTTGCTGTCCTCCCTTTAGTTTCATTATTAATCTTCTTATCTATTATCATAAGGTAAGGAATTGCTACAATCAGGCCTAACCATACTATAAGCACCAATACTAAACTACATATGCAGATTGCACAGCATCTCCTACAACAATTTCGTTTTGGTCTCCCAATAACTCTATCATCAGGCATTTTTCGACAAGGAAGATTGCTCTTCTTATCTCTTCTTCTTTTCTTTAGAGGATTCTTTTGTTTAGTCAGGGTGGTCTTGTTTCTTCTTCGTATGTTAGTTCTGCACTTGTTTCTTCGCCACCACTGTCACTTGACTCTGAGCTTTCAAAATCTTCAAGAATGATATAAGTCCAGTCAGGACCCTTGAATTTGTTATTCACAAGTCTCAGTCTTTTACTTTTTCTTTTTCCTGACTTTTTCTCTTGTTCAGTTTGACTTGTCTCTTCAGGTACTTGTTCTGGATCTTCACTTCTGGTTGTTATGTGGTATTTTACTCTTTTAATGACACTTGGCCAATGATCTCCTTTTCTTGTTTTCTTTGTTGGCACTGTTTCTCTGTTTACGTCTTCAAAGATCTCGTTATTTTCACTGCTCAATACTGTTTTGTTTTCTTTGATTACTGCCTCTTTTGTTTGTTCTTTTTCAGGTCTGATTGGTTTCTCTTCAGTAGCTCCACAATGACTTTCAAGATGTTGGCTTTGTTCCTTTTTATTTCTTTATGTTCATTTGTATTAACCCCTTTTTCTTTAGTGAATTCTTCTTGATCTAACTGCTTCTGATCAGGGCTTATTGCACTGTGAACTTCTGCAGCCTGACCGGATTCTTCTAAACCTGTTTTTCCCTGTGTAAAGTCAATTAAATCTTCACTGTTTTGAGTCCAATTTTCTTTCCCTATCTTATTTTGTTCAGGATCTTTTACTATCTTTTCTTCTTGATCCTGAACTGCTTCTTCTTCACCTATCTGATCTTCTTCAATTTCTTCCAATTTCGCTTGACTTCTTGTTCTGTGGTATACTTCAGGAACTTCTACCACTGGTATCCAATCCTGACTTGTGCTCGGTTGTTCTCCCGTCAGCTTCTCTCGAACCTCGATCCTGAGATTCCTCTGCTGGGCAACCTTCAGCTTCTTCAGTGATTGGTGTTGTCTGTGAATTCTCCTCTTCAGGGTCTGGTACTCTCTTTGTGTGGCTTACGTGAATCCAATTAGGAAATCTTGCACACTTCACTGCTGTATTGGTGGTCAATATAACTTGACAAGGTCTGCTCCACCTGGGTGATAGACACGTTTCTCTGGTGTGATTCTTCACTACCACCCAATCACCAGGATTCAGATCATGTTCTAGTTCAGGCTGCCTGGAAACTGCGTCTTCTCCAACCTGATGAGAGACAGAACGCACGAGGTCAGCCAATCCTTTGCAATAATCCAGAACCATATCATCAGATATATTTACTAATTTGTTTGTGGGAACATGTGTTTGTCTCATTGCTCTTCCCATCATTATTTCATGGGGGCTCAATCCTGTTGTTCTGTCAGGTATGCTTCTGATTCCCATCAAGACAAGTGGCAATGAGTCTGGCCACTCTAATGATGTTGATGCACACATTTTTCCCAATCTTGACTTGATAGTGCCATTTAATTGTTCAACCACTCCAGAAGCCTCTGGGCGATATGCACAGTGCAATTTCTGTTTGATTTGAAATGCTTCACAGATTATCTGGATCACTTCGCTATTAAAGTGTTTTCCTCTATCTGATTCCAAAGATACTGGGAAACCAAACCTAGGTATGAGCTCTCGTAACAACAGTTTTGCAACTGTAATACTGTCATTTCTCCTAGTAGGGTAAGCCTCCACCCACTTTGAAAACAGACACACTATGACTAGTACATATTTTAGTCCTCTGCATGGTGGTAACTGTATGAAGTCGAACTGGAGTCTTATAAATGGGCCCTCTGCCTTTCCAATCTTTCCAAACCCAATTATCGTTTTCTTGCCTGGATTATGCATTTGGCAAGTTAGACATCTCTGGCAAAGACTCTCTGCAACAGCCCTGAATTTGGGATTGTACCAATTTTGTCTGAACAGTCTAATCATTGCATCTCTCCCTATGTGTGTGTCTCCATGATGCATTCTAGCCATTTGTGAGAGTAAACAGTCTGGCATGACTGGTCTGCCATCTGCACTGATCCACACTTCATCTTCTCCTCTTTGGGAGCAACCCACTTTAATCCACAAATTTTTCTCACTTTCATCAACCTCATCTTGCAATTTTTTCACCTCATTCCATGTTTCAGGTGGCATATACAGCATAAGTTGGCAGCTGATTCCCATTCTTTCCACCCTCTTATTGACTGACGTTCTGGTTTTGGCACAATGTTGAGCCACCAAATCTGCATATCTGTTGCCGACTACCACCCAGTCATCTCCTGACTGGTGTGCGGCACATTTCACCACAGCCAATTCTTTTGGTGATTGTATTGCTTCTAGCAATTCCCTTACAAATTGTCCATTTTTAATGGGGGATCCTGAAGAAGTCATGAAATCCCTCTGCATCCACAGTTGGCCAAAATCATGCACAACCCCGTAACCATATTGACTATCTGTAAATATGGTCACTCTCTGATTCCTCCCAATTTTGCAAGCTTTTATCAAAGCAATCAATTCAGCTACTTGTGCAGATTTTACTCCTGGTAAATAGGATGCTTCGAGTATTCCAGTTAATTCACATACCGCATAGGCAGCAGTTAGTTTACCATCTTCATGTCTTTGACATGAACCATCGGCAAATAGCTCCCTATCTGGCTTTTTAAGAGGCTGTTCCTCTATGTCTGGGCGTGGTTGTGTACATAATTCTGTAATTTGTACACAATCATGTTCATCTTCTTCGTCATCTTTATTTGTTTCATGATATGGGTCCGGCAATAAAGTTGCTGGATTTATTATTGTACACCTTACCATGGTCACATTTTCAGCACCCATTATTATCCTCTCATATTTAGTCAGCCGACTAGGAGTAAGATGCTGAGTTCGGGTTCTTGTCAACAGAATCACAACTGCATGTGGAACATACACTTTTACAGGATGTCCCATCACAATTGATTCGCTTTGTTCAATGCTCAAACAAGTTGCTGCTACTGATTTTAAAGATCCTGGCAACGCGGCTGCTACTGGGTCCAATGTAGCAGAAAAATATGCTATAGGACGTCTATCTAGTCCATGTCTCTGAGTTAGGACAGAAAGTGCACAATTTTCTCTCTTGACAGAATAATGCGAATTCTCTTTTATAATCAGGCATGCCTAAGGCAGGTGCTGAACAAAGTGCGTTTCTCAATTTTACAAAGGCTTCTACACTTTCATCCTCCCACTCAACAGGGTCCTTTGCTTTCTTTTTCGTCATGTTAATTAAGGGCTTAGCTAACATTGAAAAATTTGGTATCCATTGTCGACAGTAGCCTACTATTCCTAGGAACATCCGTACTTGTCTTTGGGTTACAGGCATTTGCATTCGCTTTATTAATTCTACTCTTTCAGAGGTTATTCTTCTTTTTCCCCTCTCAATTTGATGTCCCAGATATTTAACAGCTGTCCTGCAAACCTGTAACTTTTCAGGTGCGACTTTATGCCCTTCCTCAGCCAAAAGATTTAATTATGCTATGGAATCAACAACACAGTCTTCTCTGGTGGTCGACGCCACCAATAAGTCGTCGATATATTGGACTAAGACTGAGCTTCCTGGCATCACTAGTTTTTCCAGGCACTTTTTCAGTATCTGGTTGAAGATGGAAGGACTTTCTGTCTACCCCTGAGGAACACGATTCCACACATAGACTTTGTTCTCAAATTTAAATGAGAAAAGATACTGGCTGTCTGGATGCAATGGAATTGAAAAGAATGCTTGACACAAATCAATTACTGTGAACCATCCTGCATTCCAAGGGATCTGGTATAGAATTACTGCAGGATTTGGTACTATAGGACAACATGGTTCTACAATCTTATTTATTTTCCTCAGGTCCTGAACAATCCTATATTTTCCACTAGGTTTCTTTAGTCCCATGATTGGTGAATTGCATGGGCTACTCATTACTTCTTTTAGAATGTTTTGTTTTACCATTCGATTGATTTCATCAATGACTCCTGCTTTTACTTCTGCACTCATTTTGTATTGTTTAGTATTTGGGAAAATCGCACCTTCTTTTACAGTAATTTGAACTGGATCTATTTTTGCCATAAGTCCTGCTTCTTTTCCGGTGAAATCCCATACTATTTGGTTTACTGTACCTTTTAATTCTTCTGGCAACTCATCTTTTGTTATCAACGAAAACATTTCATCTATTTCTGTACCTTGTTTTGCAACCATAATTTTATATACATGGTCCTCATCTGGTGTCTGCACTGCCACACCATCCGGCGTGCAGAAAATTGTACAGTTCATTTTGCACAATAAATCCCTACCTAATAAATTCACTGGGCTAGAATCGCACACTACAATTTGGTGCATTTCTCTGAAGTTTCCTATTTTGACTTCCATTGGTTCTGTAAGAGGTGTTCTAATTCTTTGATTAGCTACCCCTACTACTTGGATATCTTCACCAGAGAGAGGAAGGTCTGGGATGTCTGCTGATCTCACAGTAGACCCGGTAGCACCAGTGTCCAAAAGGAAAGTAATATCATTACCTTTCACATTTCCTTCAACATATGGACCAGACTGATCTACCTATAAGGATGCGCCAAGTACGCACTCCTTCTTCCCCTCTCCTAGGCACCGTCATGAGTTGAATTCACAGTAATTGTCCTGCAAAAGAAATTGTGATGTCATATAATCATTCTTACCACTCCCTCCTGGGTATCCAATGTCTGTACCATGCTTTGCTCTGCTTACATTACCCTGAACAGGTGGAGGTGGTAATTGACTCTGGGGATTTACACCCTGCTGTGAGTCATTCTGCGTCTGTGGATTTAAGTTTTGATTTGGGCCATTATTATTCCGAATCTTTTACATTCATCCTTCCAATGCCCCAATTTTCCGCATCCATGACAAGGAAATGTCTTTTAGCTTCTTCTCTACTCATTCGTCCTCTAAATTTTCCACCATTTCCCGTATCACCACACGTTCCAGAATCTTTTCCTTTATTTTCACTTGGATTTTCCAAATTAATTCCCTGCTTCTCTGCCATTTTCACCTGTGCCCACATCACCTTTTCTTGTAATTTCTTGTGTCTATCCTCAATATCGTCTCCACAATATTTTGCATACTTCAGAATCTCATCTATGGGCTTTCCCTGCCAACACAGCATATGCTGTTTAATGATCTGGCAAATCTCTGGCTTCAGACCGTAAACAAATCGATACACAAACTGACTCATGTTTTTGTCTCCAATGTCCTTGAATCCACTATACTGTTTAAACACCTGCAATAGGCGCTCATAGTAAGAATGTACTGTTTCACTGGCTTCTTGGGTGGTTCGATCTATTTTCACCCAATCTGTTTCTTTCGGTGGTATTTTCCCTTTCAGGTATGTTATCACCTGCTGATACTTTTTCATTACATCATTTGACGGGGCACCTGTTTTCGGATCTCTGGGATACTCATCACTAGGCCAATCCACTGTGATCTTACAATCTGTCCACAAATCGGCAGGTACCACTATGTCAAACAAACCATCTAAATCCATCAACAATACCTTTGACACCTTCACAAACCTTTCAACCTGCTTGTACCATTCAATTGGCTTTTCCTCAGCTTTGGAAAATCATTCGTAAATGATAAAATATCCTGTCTGCTCCATGGGACATGTACATATCCTCCTCCCGCAACTTCTCGCATTGGATACATCTGGTCTGCTTTTCCTGCTTCCTTCATCACATATTCTGATGCTGTTCTACTTGTTCGTGCTTCTTCCTTTTTCTTGGCCCACCTAGATCTCCATTTATGTAGATCTCCCCATTTTTGTAAAACTAACATTAATTCTCTTATTTGCAGTCTTCTTCCAGATGTATTCATATTTTCTAAATCTTTGTCTGAAAATTCTGCTCTATAGAGTTTCTGTAGTACTTTTGATCTCCCTATTTCAATTCCCATCTGTAGTGCTAGATTGGACAATTTTTCATGAAATACCCTCACATTTCTAGTGATACTTCTGCACAGGAACAATAATTCTTCTTCATCATAGGTATTCAAGCGTTCTACTCCTACATTTCCTGCTATTATTTCTTCTAATTCAACTTTTAATTTATGGATATCCAGTACTTTTGGAGGTGTGCACTGTTTAACCTACCCTTGTACCCATCTTTCTAGATCTTCAGGTGTTACTATGGTAGCACTTTTTGTTCCTGATGAAGTTACTAAACTTACATCTTTTGAACCTCCAGGTACATCTCTTCTTGGAGTATTATTTACAGAACCTCGAATAGGTAAATCCATGAGTGATATTGTGGATTCACAGTCACTAAATTGATCCTCAATTATAACTGGAGCTTCAGGTCTGGGATTACTCACAGGAGTAGGTGCAAGTATGGGTAGTGGACAATTTCCCTGAGTACCATATAATGGAACTACTGGACCAATTGTTACAGGTATGGTCAACGAATCAGGATGTACTTTTATCTGAGTTATTTTCTGTATTAATTCTGTTCTGGTCTTTTCTAGGGCTTCTTTTTCTTTGTCATGAAGTATTCTAGTCGGGGTGAACTCATGCATTACCTGTGGCACTAATGGAGTTTTTGGTGGTGCACTTGGGGTGCATCCACTTGTCCCTTCCTGATATGGTGGGGATTTCTTAACATTTCTTCCATAAATTCGTCTTCAGATTCCTCATTTCTCATTAAATGTTTTGTCTTTTCTGTACATTTGCCTCTGATTTTTCTCCTTCTGTGAATAATGGATACAGTCCCTCTGTAATCATTGCCCTTCTCCATTGTTTCATCTGACCCTCTCTTGACTCACGTAAATATCTGGGGTAAAATCCTGGGTAACTCCTATTACTTCTAGATCTATCCCGCTCAAATGCCTCGGTTTCCCATTCTTCTAGAGCTTCGTACTGGGTTAATCTAGGTCTGGGTTCTAAATCATTCATCCTCAATCTCAAGTTTTGAAGAATTCTTCCATTGAAGGTACCATTCTCGGGAAATGCTAATACTCCATCATTTTTGGTGTATTCTATCCAATTCTCCATCCATACACAAGTATGATAACCTCTCTCCATTATCATAAATGATGCTGGCGTTTTAGCTGGTGGAATAATAATTCCTTCTCTAGTTTTGATTGGTTTGTCCTTTTAAAATAATTCTTAATCTTTTGTAAGAATGACATTTTTCTCCTTTCTCCGTACATTCTATCTAATCTTCTGTGTACAAAATTATATTCTGCAAAACCTAGGAATCTCCTATCCGGACGAGTTCCTGTTAAAGTCGGATCACGTTTTAACATGCAATCCTTATCCACTAAGAATTTTGCTTCTATATTTTCGACCAATCAAATGTCTGCTATCTTTTATTTCCGAGCCAATCCTTGCGCGGCCTTTTGGTGACGTTTCTCTGTCAACCCCTCCTTTACAATCTGCTCTTTTCTCTCCTCGCTGGTTTAACCAATCCCAGCGCGGCACCTGTGACGTCAGTACTACTCCTGACTACTGACCCCTCCTTTTCAAGTGTCTCTCCACACCCGCTGTTTCAACCTACCACAGCGCGGCGTTTTGTGACGTCGGCTCCCTCTCCGGCAACTGACCCTCCCTTTACAAAACTTTACGCAAACTTATTTTCTCTATAAATCTTAATTAAATTTCAGTAACAACATAAAACATTCGCTATTGTGCCAGTTTCCACTAATTTTGAAAAGGATAGTTTCTTCCACACTTTTGTAAAACCTTTCTGTTTACTAATACATACACTACGAGTAAAACACTTCCGTCTACTCTTCACACAAGCTCCAGAAGTACCTGTTACTTCTCCAATGTTACCCTTACTAGGTGATATAACATCAAATTTTTATCAGCGTACTCTTTTGCTATTACTCACACGCATAGAGTCCCTAACGAGTACTGAAAGTCCTGCTTAACTTCTCAGTACTATTTCTGCCTGACAGATAACCTCACTGCAGTATGGCTTCCACTTGCCACCCACTATTCTTTTCCCTACCCCGGGGTATTCTGGACAACATATAACAAAACTCAAAAATAAGCGGATGTTAGTTCATAAAAAATACAAATAAAATTCTCATTACCCAATTAACAAAGAGTAACAAAAACCGTCCTCTGCTTACCAGAAAACTGATCCAGCGCAATATTAGCCAACAACATTCATACATCATATACTCACTTGGGCCCATACATTCACACTACACTAATACTTACGCTGGGTGTCAGATGTACTCTTTTATCAAAGTTCCTGCTACCAATTACCTTCTGATTGAAGAGTAATAACTTACCAATGGATCCTTTGCTAATTGGGAAGTTTAAAATGAGTGACATTCATTATAGTACATAATCCTGAAATAACCACTGAGTCAGGAAGTTTTAAAATGTTTATCTAAAGTTTTAGCAGAGTAAAATACAGAAAACACGGTACTTGATTGAAATACCCAAGAAAAAGCATAGAAATTATTTTGCTAATAAATGACGGTGTTTAAGGAAGAGGAGAAGATAGAGACAGCAGCGCAACTAAAGGTTGCAGTATAGTTACCTAAAATGCGAGAACCAAGCCCCTTAGCCAAGGAGTTGGAAAAGATAGGACCCAGGAAGGATGAAGAGCAAAGACTTCTTCCAGGATCAAGACAGGACTGGTGACCTCTCTACAACGACGCCTGCGCCTGTTCCCTCTCTGATACTCGACTTCTCTCGATTCTCCCGTTCTTCCTTCTAATGGACTCCGCCGCCCCCTCCTCAGGACCTCTTCTGGACAGGGATTCAGTCTGCAATCGATCAGCTTAGCAGTCTGGAGCTCTTCCTGTCAGCATCTCCGCTCTCCTGTGCTTCGTGAAAAGTATGCTCTGACTAATTTACTAATGCTATATTCTATTATACCCTTCTACGCCCATGTACCTCCCCTTAATGTTGCTAAAATATGGGACCACTACTTCTGATTGGACAGGGACAGGGGGTGGATTCTCGCACCATATCGATTTGGCCTAAATTGTAAAGCCTATACTCTTTACGTTCCCGCCCCTTCAAATTAATACATTCACTTTATTTCCCACCTGTCTCACGACAAATGTTATACATTTTACAGGAGAAAAGTAACAATTTGTCCGCCGGAAACATTGAGTACATCATCTTCGGCCAATAGGTCGTGGCCTTGGGAGACGTCCAAGTTGACTTCACTTGGCAGGCATACAGGACACATGCGCAGAACCATCTGTCTCTCGAGTTTCAAAACACCAACCCAGGCCCAAGTTTACGAATTACTAAAAGTGTAAGAAGAAAATATTAAAATCACAAATAAAAAGTTTCACTGTATGCCCACTTTCCCTACTCTATTCCCAATTAATTATAATACTATCCTGCATTAGTAGCATTAAGAAAAACGACAATTTAATAATGACATGAGAGCAAGCTGAAGCATGTGAAAACATTTAGCGGCCATTTTAGTGCACACTGCGCAGAAGCAGAAGTTTCCCACCAAGCAAAGAAAGACGTCACACCATGTGATCAGGTTGCGACATGCGCAATGAAGTCCCGCGCTTTTAGCGGCCATCTTAGTTTATAGACAAGCGTTATTCATTAGTAAAACACATAGGCAAGCGTCTATCCCTTTTGTGTTTGTGAATGCAAAGATTAGTATTGACAGTACAAGTTTAATAAATGAATACTATGAGGAGGATTGCATACAAGCAAGTTTCATTTTTGAAACCTTGCTCCATCAGCCTCATGTGGCAGGTGAGGTAAAGAAGGGTGAGCGCACAAGGAGGGGGGGAGCTGAGGAGTGGGGGGCATTCCAGAGAGTACATTGAAGCGCATGGAGTGATCTGCCAATCGTTGAGCCTATATGAGTAGGTGTCCAGAAGGTTCAAGGAGGTCGATCTTGCTTTGGAAGTTGCGCGGGTCAAAAGTGTTGGTAAGGAAGGTTGGCGCATGACTTGAATGACTTGTGGATGTTCGAAGGGATCTTGCAAGAGTCTTGTATTCATTTATCTCTTTAAGCAAAATCCAGATGCAATTTGGTTATTACATCCTAGGCTAAATATGAGTTGAGCAGCTTGGATATTTAACCTTTGCATTTTGGCAAGTGTTTTCCCTTTTTAAAATTGGAAATCTCTGGGATTTTGGTAGCTTTATTTTGCAAGTCACACACCAGCTCCCCAAACTATAGATATTCCATCTTGCTGTTTTTCCTGTACTTCTAGATGTAAACTGCACAGTGTCTACTATATTAAGTTCCTCTTGGTTTGTTGCTTTAATTTACTTCTTGCCTGCTTAGTGACTGGCTCAGTATAACTTTTGGGAGTTTTATTTTTTTGCTAATGACCAATTGTTGTCTCTTTTCAGCCATTTCTTCTTTTATCTTAACGTTAGCTCTTTGCATCTCTTAAACATGGAGTTTGAGGGTAAATGATTTATCTAGGTGCTCAGTGTGTTGCTGTGGTCCTGCATTTGGTGCTTTTCTCTGAAAATATAATGTGTAAGACATCTGTGCCGTTTGCAGTTCACTCAGCTCATCTAGCACGTATCGCTTTGTGTTGATCCCCCATGCCTGCTGAAAACCAAAAATGCCTTATCCATCGATCTCATTGTCGCTTTAAGATCTGGTGTATAGCTCTGAAACAATCTGTCCTGGAATTTTAGCCATTCACTAATCTGGAAACAATCCGTGAACATTGCAGCAATTATATTAGTTTTGGAGAGACATATGCTTAGCTTTTCCACTAGTTCGATCATTTTAATGCATTTCACTTAATAGAGCTTTACAATTATGTGTCCTTGTTTTATTAGGATTGTTATTTATATTTTTAGCCTTTTATTGTTATCCACTCTAGATAAATAGCTTCTTGCAAAGTTGCTTCAGTGATGCCAGAAAATTAATTGTCAATTGATGTTACTTTCTGTGATGTCACTGCCTCTGATGTCACTTGCTGTGAGGTTGCCTCTTATGCGAATTATAGAGACCCCTCATGTTCCTATTCTGCCCGGGGCCCCAAAAATCCAAGAACCGGCCCTGGATTTTATTACTTCTGTCCTCATGGTTAAATCCAATTGGAGAGTGAGATATCCTTGGCCAAGGTTTTTGAAGGAAACATTTAGACAGACAAGAATTATATAACTTTTCAGTTTCATATACAAACGGCAAACAGCAAGAGTTATGGCAGGAGCATTCTGCAGCATATGGCAGCTAGCCGCTAATTGCCCACGGCGCCCATCCTCTGCTGTGCAACTGGCACTGAGCCTCTCTGACTGCAGGGAAATACTATGGGGAGGCATTCTTCAAAGCTACACAAGATATGCTGACATATCGGTACTTGTACAGGGGATCTGGGATAACACGCCGCTTCCCCTATCCTGCTGTGTAGATGGAATAAATTTACTCTGAAACTCACTGACTTTTCTTTGATAGACAATTTGCTTTGACACCAGTGAGATCGTTGCCATGTCCAAGGAGCTGGCTACAGATGCGCTGGTGCAGCAGAAAGTCCTGGTGACTTCCCAGGAGGCGGGGAGGCTCAATTGTGAACAAAGAGATGAATTGCGATAGATATGCCTTCGTCCTACTCACTAAAGTTTACAAAAAGTATATAAAAAAGTGATGGATGGAATTAATGAAATGAATGAATCTCAGCCTCTGGTAATTCTCTTGGCCACGTTCCAGCCCATCATTATTTTGCACATCATGGCACCTTAGTGTGGACCCAGCCATATGCAAATCAGCCTTGACCCTGCTTCAATGGGAACAGTCCAGCCCAAAATTCCAGGCCAGGTCCTCCCTGAACTGGAACACAAGCAACCTAGGACCAGACCTTAATAGAGCTCATCAACCAGTATAGCTTGGTTCTAGTGACACTGTTTCAGCACTCCGTCCATCATCTCCTTGTGTTTGCTTTGTTCGCCCTAGTTGGCAGGGTATGCCCAGACGTGGGCCCCTTGCTCACTTTGCCACTGGATTCAAGCTAGCCTGGCTGATGAGGGCTGTTAGCCCGAAACCGGTCCCAGGATGCTTGTTTCCGGTCCAGGGAAGACATGGCTTGGCAGTTCAGGCTGGACTGTTCCCATGAGGCACAGGGTCAAGACTGATTTGCATATGGCTGTGTCTGAACTGGGGTGGCGAAGTGAGCTAAAGAACGATGATGGATTCAACCCAGATCTGTGACTGGGGGTGAGTGTCTGAAAAGTTTCAGCGCTCCGTCCATCATCTCCTTGTGTTTGCACTGTCCACAGGTCCCACATCTGGCATATCTATCCCATTTAGGGCGACACACTAAAGTATACAAAATGGTGAAAGGGCATTTTTTTTGTATACTTTAGTTCGTTCTACTCACAGCATGGTGGACTCAGGCTCCCCCAAGCACGGTGACAACTGTGATATTGAGATATGTAACTCGGTCTAGGTCCACTCTCTCCCCCCAGCTCCACTGTGCCATCTCTTGCATCCAAACCCCGACCTCCTCCTTGGGAGGTTCGAGGCTGCTGCCCGCTCCTGCGCCTGCTGCCCGCTCCAACTGGGACCAGACTGCCTGCAACCACCGTAAACTTTCTCAGCCGTTTTTTTTTTCTTCTTAATTTTTCCCTGTTGTGCCACTGTTATTGTGCCCATCTGTGTCTTGCTCTAATTTCACCACTGTTTTTATTTTCTCGTGCCTGCCTGTTCCTTTTGCCTTTCGCCGCTGCTGCCCCTGCAGCCCCTCCCCCCCGGAACTCCCCCCCGGAATTCCCCCGCTCCCGCCTCCCAGCCTCTCCTCCCTCCCACCTCCCCTGCTTAATGGTGGCCGCTGTGCGGTCGCGTGCAGCGGGCGCACCAAAGGCAAGCCCGTCTGCGCCCATCCGCAACCCGCCCGCGGCCAGCGCCAGGAACCCTGGACCTCCCACTACCCATCACTACGACACCACCACCCTCCTCGCATTCAACCCTGGAAGACTTAGAGAATGCAAACAGGCCTTGCCGAACACGACCCACGGCCAGTTCTCCTGCCTCCACTGCCGTCAAACCCTCACCGCCACCCCGGCCTCCAACACCGCCGACGCCAGCACCGGCGACACCCTAAAATGCATCCTCCTCAACATACGCTCCGTACACAAACACGCCATGGAAATCTGGAACCTACTCGACTCTCTCTCGCCCGACATCGCCTTCTTCACAGAGACCTGGACCAACGCATCCTCCGCCCCCGACATCAGCACCGCCATCCCAGACGGATACAAGATCCAGAGGAAAGACCGCCCCAACCACCCAGGAGGGGGCCTCGCCATCGCCCACAAGAGCACCCTCCGCCTCACCACCTCCAGCGAAACCTTCCCCTCCGCCGAACACCTGCATTTCCAGATCCAGACCACCCCAAAGCCACACTCCGAGGAACCCTCATCTACAGACCCCCCGGCCCCCGAACACCCTTCGCCACCACCATCACCGACTTCATCGCACCCCACGCCATCGCCTCAACAAACTACATACTCATTGGAGACCTGAACTTCCACCTCGACAACCCCAGCGACCCCAACTCCACTATCCTTCGTGACAACCTCGCCAGCATCAGACTTAAACAACTCGTCAACACACGACCCACAGAGCAGGACACACCCTCGACCCCATCTTCGCGGCAGGAAACAGCGTCCAATTCAGCCACACAACGCAGCCGCCATGGACCGACCACCACTGCGTACACTTCACCATCAACAAACCCAAGGCACCCAAACCAGCCCCACGCCCACCTCAAAGGAACTGGAGCAAGGTTACTGACGAGCAACTTAACTCCACCCTCACCCGAGACAACCACACCTGGGCACCCGACGCAAACGACGCAGCCAGAGAACTCCACACCTGGATCTCCAACTGCGCAGACGAGCTCACCCCGCTACGCAACCCCGACAGACAACGCCCCAGGAAAGCCACCTGGTTCACCACCGCTCAAGCCAGACGCACCTGCAGACGCCTGGAGAAGAACTGGAGAAACACCAAGACAACCGAAAACCACACCACCTACAAGGACGCCATGACGGACTACCACAACCAGATCAGAGCCACCAAGAGGAACTTTGTAGTGATCAAGTCCACACAGGTAGAGGTGGTTCAGAGAGGTTTATTCAGGATAGTTGTAGGATCACAAGAAGACCATAACAAGACCCCACCAGGAGCAGCCAGCATGCTGCTCAGCCCAGCCAACTGTGAGTATTTCACTTCCAACATTCCATGTTATGTCATTACACCAAGATTCCATTGGCAGGGCTAGAATAACATCAGAGTCAAGATACAACATATCCCCCTTTCTTCTATATATAAAAAAAAACAACAATGAAGAAACAAGAAAAAACTGAGGAAATAAGAAACATGAAACCATAGAAAGAAGAGAGCAACAGGAAAGGATAAAATAAGCAAAGAAGAGAGGCAAACCAAGATATAAGAACCATCCTCCCTTCTGTACACAAAAGAAAAAGAACGAAATAACATCGTCAGAGAAAAGGAGAAAAAGAACCACGAATAACTCCCCCAAAACATACCCACTGGCCAGAACAGGAATATAAGAAGGCAGAAGAGGAGTGAACCAACAAAACTCAGGACTACAGGATGTGGAAAACACAGGGAAAGAAAACACGGCAGAAAAGCAGAGGAAAGCTCAGAATCCACACGAGGCACCAGGAGAAAACATCACAAAAGGAACATAAAAGAAGAAGAAAACAAGGAAGATGAGGAAAAGTAAAAGGATAATCCTCACCCAAGTCAAATACCATCATCAATACATAATAAAAAAATATAATGTAAAGACAACAGTGCATATTAATAATAAAAAGTTCAATAAAATGAAAACATAACTATAAGTGAGGTTCGGGAGGACTATAACCCGAAAGCAAACCCTTAGGAGATAAGGGATTCCAGCAGTAACAGATGGGACTAAGACCCATAGAAACAATAGTCCTTGTAAAATTGACAACGTGAAAACAAAAAGAGGTAGCGCGAAGTCACCAAACAGACATGGGTAGGAACCCATGTAATAATACAGAGAGGTTGAGCAATGTCAAGAAACAGATATGGATAGGGACCCATATAATAATGTGAGTGATGTCAGAAACAGATATGGATAGGGACCCATAAAATAATGTGAGTGATGTCAGAAAACAGATATGGATAGGGCCCCAAATATTAATGTGAGTGATGTCATAAAACAGATATGGATAGGGACCCATATAATAATGCGAGAGATGTCAGAAAACAGATATGGATAGGGACCCATATAATAATGTGAGTGATGTCAGAAAACAGATATGGATAGGGACCCATATAATAATGCGAGTGAAAAAAAACAAAAAGGTTGTGCACCTGTTAGACGAGTACTAATGTACAATGAGCAGATGGAATTGATACCCACTGCGACTCCCGTGTAGGGAAACATAAAGCATGCATGGACTCTTACAGTGTGTACCATGATAGCGTGTATCTACATGGTGTATACCTGAGATCAATGAACCAATATGAAAAGAAATGTACTAAGTAGTACATAACACCAGTGAGCAACAACTCACCCGAGCTACAGAAAGCAAACAGTATTAGATAAGACCATAATAATATATAAGACAAACAATGGACTCTTGACGGCCAATTTTCCTTGAAAACGCAGTTTCTGTAGATTTGTGCACAAGTGAGAAAGATACAGGACACTTTGGCTGGAGCACACATCCAGATAATAGTGACAGCAGACAGTTGAAAGGCTGTTGCTCCTTACATTGCTTGTACACAATTCCAGTAGATGTGGCTACATGAGAACAGAACAGCACATGTACAGATTTTTGTAGATTTGTGCCTTGTGAGAAATATACAGCACGCTTTTGTTGACGCACACATCCAGATAACAGTGAGTGACTTCCATGCGATGTACCTGCAGTCACAAAAGATCGTACTCTGACACGTAGTGCACCCGAGAAGTAAAGGTTCACAGGATAATTTCCTTGAAGGACTTTCCCATGAAGATAAATTAAAAAGGATCCAAAGCGATTGTAGCAACACGATATCTCCAGATTCCCATGAGGTATCAACTACGATGATTTCAATGTCTTTGAAGAAGTAAGAAACTTTATTGAAAACGCGGTTGGCAGAACACTGAAACATTGCACATGCGCTAGCAAAATGTAGCCAATCCCAAGATGGCGGCACGCTCCCAGCGGCACGCCGGGTGGCTCACGGCGCGCAGGCGCTCTAACAACGTCCCGGGAGAAGAAGAATGTCAAAGAAAATCCACAAGGAATGGAGAGACGTGATCCATACGGGAGACACAGCAGGTAAGATAGCGTGCGCTGTTGTTATGTCGCGCAACAGAAATTTGAAAAACAGCACAGCGGTTGGCACACTCGGAAATGTCTCAAAGAAGGCCCAAAACCACGGACAGAAAATAAGCTCACCTGATGAATAGTGCATGAAATACTCGTACATTGTTCACCAGTAGATAGCCCCAAAACAAATTGTAAATGTTCAAGTGCACAGCGCTCCAATAAAATCAGAGGTAAGTTTGCGCGCGCTGATTGTAGCTCGCGCTAGAGACTTTTGAACCACAACACGGCGGTTGGCAAATGTCCACCGTCTCGAAACCTCAAAGGAGCCCAACAATCACAGACAAAGAAAAAGACTCACCTCACAAGTCTTTCCCGTTCAATATCCAATAGTTGATGAAAGATAGACCAATAGAGGGAACCAACAGTGGAAGTTGTTGATGAACAGAGGTTGTGGCTCATGTAGATGCTAGGCAAAAGACTCACAAACGAAAGCACTAGTAATAGACAAGGCGGACGCCTTTGTGAAACTGGTCACTCCTCTGTGAGACTGTCCCAAAGCAGCAGGAGAGGTGGAAACAAACCCTCATCTTCGCAGGAACTAGCAGAAGATTTTGAGTGGAACATACATCCAGAAAGCAGTGACACTTTGGTTTTGAGTGGAATGTATATCCAGAAAGCAGTGACACTTTGGTTGGCAGACACTTACAGTAGCACACTCCTTCTCCAGACAGTGTAGACGTCGATATGTAGTAGTTGAAGACAGTAACACAGGCTTGCCCTGACAAAAAGCAGAGCGCAAAGCACGTAGACTCTGGAGAGTAGACGCCCCAAACTAGATGGGCAGCTCATGAAGTAGCACTTCTCCAGACACACAGGAACAACCGGCAGACTGGTGTGGGCGACCGATGTAGAGGTCACTGGTGGGGTCAGGATGCCAGTTGCTTAAGCTAACTTGAGTTGATCTGTACTTTAAATGTTGCTTGAAGTTTGATGAGGTGACATACGCAGGTTCTTTTCAGGATCGTCGCCAAAAATTGTAGTGATCAAGTCCACACAGGTAGAGGTGGTTCAGAGAGGTTTATTCAAGATAGTTGTAAGATCACAAGAAGACCAGAACGAGACCCCACCAGGAGCAGCCAGCATGCTGCTCAGCCCAACCAACTGTGTGTATTTCACTCCCAACATTCCATGTTATGTCATTACACCAAGATTCCATTGGCAGAGCTAGAATAACGTCAGAGTCAAGATACAACAAACTTCATCCACAACAAAATCCTGGCCAACTCCACCAACTCCAAGGAACTTTTCAGTGTCATTCAAGAATTCACCAACCCACGCAGCGAAGCCACAGACATCACCCCATCCCAAGACCTCTGCGACAAGCTTGGGAACCTATTTCCACCTCAAGATCAAAACCTCTACGACAACTTCATCGACCATCCACCAGGCGCCACAGATGGCCCCCGCGCCCCAGAAACACCAGCCAGCCAACCATCTCCAACTGGACACCGATCACGGCCGAAGACACCGCCTCGACCATGAAAAGCATCCACTCGGGGGCCCCCACCGACCCCGGCCCCCCGCACATCTACCACAGAGCCGCGGCCGCCATCGCACCCGAGCTACAACCCACCATCAACACCACCTTCAAAACAGGCACCTTCCCAGACGACTGGAAGCGCGCAGAAGTCAGACCCCTGCTCAAGAAGCCCACAGCTGACCCCACCGACATCAAGAACTATCGGCCCATCTCGCTCCTCCCCTTTGCAGCCAAAGTTGCAGAGAAAACAGTCAACAGGAAACTGACACGATTCATTGAAGAGAACGCCGTCCTCGACCCGTCCCAATCCGGATTCTGAAGCAACCACAGCACAGAGACTGCCCTACTCGCCGCCACAGACTACATCCGCACCCTCCTGGACCAAGGCCACTCTGCAGCCCTCATCCTACTCGACCTATCAGCGGCCTTCGACACCGTCTCCCACCGCACACTAGTCGCCAGACTACACGACGCAGGCATACAAGGAACAGCCCTGGACTGGATCCGATCATTCCTCACCGGAAGAAGCCAAAGGATCAGAATCCCACCCTTCCTCTCCGACCCCACAAAAATCACCTGCGGAGTCCCACAGGGTTCATCACTGAGCCCCACCCTCTTCAACATCTACATGGCCCCCCTCGCAGCCATCGTCCGACAACACAGCCTCAACATCGTATCCTACGCAGACGACACCCAGCTCATCCTCTCCCTCACCAAAGACCCCACCACTGCCAAACTCAACTTCCAGAAAGGAATGCAAGACGTCGCAGTCTGGATGCCCAACAGCTGCCTGAAGCTCAACGCCGAGAAGACAGAAGTCCTCGTCTTCGGTACCACCCCTTCTGCATGGGACAGCACCTGGTGGCCGACCGCCCTCGGAAGCCCACCTACCCCCTCAGACCACGCCAAGAACCTCGGCATCTTACTCGACTCATCACTCACCATGAACCGACAGGTCAACGGCGTCACCTCCAGCTGCTTCAACACCCTCCGCATCCTCCGCAAGACCTTCAAGTGGATCCCCCCTGAGTCAAGGAAGACAGTCACCCACGCACTCATCACCAGCAGACTGGACTATGGAAACGCACTCTACGCCTGCATCAACAAGTCCCTACTCCGCAAACTCCAGACAATACAGAAGACCGCCGCCAGACTCGTCCTCGGCATCCCCCGACACATCAGCCAACACCTACGAAGTCTCCACTGGCTCCCCATGGAGAAAAGAGTCAGTTTCAAAATCCTCACTCGCGCCTACAAATGCCTACACAACAACGGACCCAAATACCTCAACGACAGAATCAACTTCCACGTACCCAAAAGAAACCTCCGATCTTACAACCTCGCACTGGCCGGAACCCCGCGCATCGACAGAGCCAGAGCAGGCGGAAGATCCTTCTCTCACATTGCAGCCAAGACCTGGAACGAGTTACCGGCAGACATCAGACGCGCCCCCTCCCTGAACACCTTCAGGAAGACCCTCAAGACCTGGCTCTTTGGCTAAACAGATCTGTGGACCTCCCCCTTAGCGCCTTGAGACCCTCACGGGTGAGTAGCACGCTTACAATTCCCTAATTGACTGTGTCCACAGGAACTGGGGTTTTCAGCTAATAGGCGTGGGGGGGACAACTGCCAGAAAGTTTGTCCACCTGTCCAAATGTCTGTGATGTCATTTGATAGCAACAAAAGGGATTACACTAGTGACGAACATTTGTTAAATTTGGGAGAGTAAAATAAGAAGCAAGGTAATTCTCCCTTTTCCTCCCAGCTTCCCTCCTCTTCTCCATCCCTGTTGTTTGATTTGTAACCCCTCCCTTGTTCTTACTCTTTTACCTCCCACCCTTTCTGTTGTTTTCCTTCTGCTGTGGTTTCTCTTCATCAACTCTCCATTTATCCAAGATTCATCCTCTCAAATACCCTCTACCTTTCTCCAATCCCAGACTCTGTCCAGTCGCATGTTACTCCTGTAGCCTTTCCTCTTCTGCTGCTATCCTGTCCTACATCATTTCTTCTCTCCCAACTTCTCCCACATCCTTCTTCCCTTCCCATTCGTCTTCTTTGTTCCGACACACGCTTTACCCTCTCCTCTCCAAACATCCTTCATCCACTCTCCCATATGTCCTTCTCCGCCTTACTCCCCTCTTATCTTCCCTCCCTTCTACTCTCATCAGTGCCGAATGGCATCATGGGATATGTGAAACCTTGAGTCTCGCCCGACTTTTTAGCCACAGTAATTTATATACTTTTGTGTCTATACTTTACAATGTTAAACGCTAAACTACAAGTTCCAGAATGCAACATGCTGTTTAAAGAACCAGGACTGGTTTAACATACCAGCCTTGATAGTCTGTCCATCACCTGCTTCTCATTACTTTCATTTGCACCTTTCTCCTTCTGTTCCCCTGTCCTTCTTCCGCCCTTTCCTCTTCCTGTCTGCTGCCTCTCTCCCCTCCCGTGCTCTGCATCAACCTCTACCGCCTTACTCCCTCTTTGTATATTTCCTTCTCCCCCTCCCACTTCCCTGCCCTTTCAGCCTTTCCTCTGATTTACTCCCTCCTCGCCAGTTATATTTGACAAAGACAGGGCTAATGTCATTGTCCCTTCACCTATGCTCCAGATAGGTCATAGGCCTACTTTCCCACAGCGTATACGTTTTAGGTAAAGCTTAAAACATCTTTGCGAGCAGCAATCTCCATGGATACCAATCACCAAAATCCTCTGTTGCTATGGCAATATTATTTTCATTTTTTCCAATTTACGCTGCCACTGACAAACCGCGTCTTATTCGGGATGACACACAGGACTCGCTAAAACACGTTTCAAAGTTAATAGACGGTCAAAATGAGAGGACTTATATGTTGGGCGCTCAGTGGAGCGTTCGAGTATGCAGGTAATTAACGAGAGGCATATCTTCCATAATCGGATTCCTTAAATCGGGCGAGGCAAAGAAAAGCACATCTACCAGAAAAGACACACAATTGCTCCATTTCCTCTTTGGTGAATCAAAATGTTGAATGTTTTTCATTAAAATACATGTGACGTTTAGCATTTTCTATTTAATCTGCTTCAGTTGAACAAACAGGAGGGCAAATGTGACGCAGTTTAGCAACATATACAGCAAGCAATTGGCATGAGTGAAGAAAGTAACGAGATAAAGTGTGTGTGTTTTTGT
Source organism: Calotriton arnoldi (assembly GCA_963921515.1). Lineage (NCBI taxonomy): Eukaryota > Metazoa > Chordata > Amphibia > Caudata > Salamandridae > Calotriton > Calotriton arnoldi. The sequence goes on from CAWUFW010000406.1 coordinate 3,786,438, forward strand.
GTGTGTGGGTTTGTTTGTGAGGGGGGGAGGGGGGATCATAGGAGGAGGGGAGTGACATAGTTTTGTTTTAACAAGGAATTCTCTGTAAAGACACCTGCCATTTTCCATTTTGTTAGGTTTCTAGGGCCCTGCCCTGGTTTATGTCAAGATGGACACCTCCTCATTAGGTCCCAGACCTAAAATCTGGAAGGTGAGTCCGTATTTGCGCGACAGGTAAACACATTGCCTTCAGTCATGTACCCTTTAATTATAATTTTTGTTTACTGGAATTACTGAGACTTAGACCCAGATGTACGACCGTTTTTTGCCTTCGCAAAAGGGAAATCAACCCTTTTGCGACCACAAAAAACGGTGGTGGTATGTACAAACGCTATTTTGCGAGTCACTGACTCGCAAAATAGCGTTTGAGACTCGCTATTAGGTAGGGGCATGCCAAGGGCGTCCCTTCCTAATAGCGACTCTATCACCAATGTACTATTGTTTTGCAACCACATTTGCGGTCGCAAAACACTCGCAGTTTACCACCTACTTCAAGTAGGTGGTAAACCACTCGCAAATGGGAAGGAGTCCCCAGGGAACCCTTCCCCTTTGTGAATGGGTGCGAATTTTTTTTGTAAGAGCAGGCAGTGGTCCCAGGTACCACTGCCTGCCCTTAAAAAATTAAACTGAAAAGTTTCATTTTTCTTTTTTAAATGAATCCCGTTTTCCTTTAAGGAAAACGGGCTGAATTAAAAAAAAAAAAAAAAAACTGCTTCATTGAAAAAGCAGTCACAGACATGGTGGTCTGCTGACCCCAGCAGGCCACCATCCCTGTGAGTGCTAGCCATTTCCAATGGGGTCGCAAATTGGGCTTGCCTCATGAATATTGATGAGGCATGCAATTTGCGACCACATTGGGAATCGCAATCAGTGTCTGAGACACTGTTGTACATTCAGTTTAGCGAGTCACAATTCTGCGCAATTTGCGACTCGCTAAACTGAATGGTCGTACAGCTGGCCCTCAGTCTTTTCTTTGTGTTTACAGCTTCTTGCTCCTTGCCTAGGCTCTAATAACACTACCACCCACCTCCCAATGTTCTGTTTTGTCCTGTCTCCAGCCGGAGCCAGGCCTCTTCTTTCCTCTTCATCCTCTGTGCCGGTTTCACAGAAGTAAGGCCCTCAATGTGAGTGGCCTCTTTATTCCAATGGGACAGGAAACAGCAGTTACTTGCCTCCTCGGAATTTTATGGTTTTAACTTCCACTCAGAGATTTTGGCTTCTAAAAACAATTCCCCCGGTAATTCCATATTTTTTAGTGGACCCTCAGGATCCAACTCAAAATGGGCCAGATTTGCTCCACCCCTAGAGTTACGGGTTACCTCCGCTATTGGTGACTCAGGGGGTGGAGAAACTGAACCCTTTTCCAGGCAACTCATAGTAAGGGCCTGTGTGGGGTTGGGTGGAGGCAGGGTTTGTAATGTATATTGTTTTATTTGCACACCGTGCTCAGTGTGTTGGTTTATTCCTGTGGCCGCTGTGCTGGAAGCCTGATCTGGTGCTTTAGCAGGGATGGGGCCTGTATCATGCCGTAGTCAGGACTGGCTAAAGGGAGAAGCACTCGAGTTCATGTCCCCGCCTCCCCCTTTACAGTGCTTTAAATGCAGAAACATTTTGAATGGAGCTATATCAGTACTCTCCCACTGGAAATGCCTGTCCATTTAAAGCACTGCACTTTTGCTGTGTAAGTTTACACTTTACCACACACACACACACACACACACACACACACACACACACACACACAATAAGACACACACAACCACATGGCGTGTGGTAGGCTGACTGACTGCCTGGCCTTCCTGGCCCTGTCATGGATGGGTGCCTCTCAAAAGTGGGAAGGAGCTAACAGGAGGGTCGGGTAGTTTAAAATGGGTTGCAGCTATGTCTGTCCCTTGTCAATCAAAAGACTGATGCGCTGGAGCGCAAAAAGTTCGTGGAAAAGACAAGACACACACATTCTCCTCCTATTGCCCCGAAATGAAGGCGGGGCTGTGACTTTTGTCTCCTGACTCCGGAGCAGTCGCAGAAGACTGTGGACAGAGCTGTAGCAGCAGCACTACAAAAATGGAGGACAAAATGTCCTAGACTGGAGTCTGAGGTCCAGGAAGAGCCTGGGGTGCTGCAACCAGAACCTAAGAGAGGATAACTGGATAAGGTCCCACCTTCAGCAAGTGGTCCAGGGCATTAGGGGTATGTTAAGCTTTGAGTTGTCAGGCCTTGAATTTGGAGCTGTTTTTCCTCAGTCTCTCGGGATTTACTCTTTCTTTGGCCACAATATCTTCTAATTAGGTGGTATTGTACTGCCTGCCCCAAGATGTGGTGGATAAAAAGTTGGAAGCAACTTTAAAAAGGACATATACGGCTTCCAGTTTTGCTTGTTACGCTGCCACATATTTGGCCTATGTTTCAAAATCCCTTTTGAAAGACTTTCAAGACTGAATTGAAGGAATAAAGCAGATTTCCTAGGCACCATGCAGTGAATAGTTCACTTCATGTCAGACACTAACTTTGATGCAGTCTGTGTGCCTAATGTACTCCCACGATTCCTGCAACACATGTCCCTACAATCAAATGAGTGGCCATGGAAGTCATTAATGCACACTATTCATTAACAATCCAATTACCAGCAAACACTCTGGGGCCAATTGACAAAGGTTTTGCTGTGAGTAGTACTTTTGGAAGGAAGTAGTAAGCCAGGTATACAAGAATAACAAGTCACAGTAAAATCTTTGTGATTTTAGCCCAGTGACAATGACACATTGATTTTCTTGGTGCTGCACCTTGCAGAAGTGTACAACATTCCCCAAACTGTGGTATATACAGAGGACGATGGTGTCAACCATGCTGCCATTAGAGTGCTGATGTCATGCTTCGAACCACTGGTTAAGGCTGACTGCAAGTGTTTTCTCCCATGCCAGACTAAGTAGGAGTCCAATGATTCTTTAGATTCACAGGGCTACTGGTCAAGGTACTCAACAGACTGGGCTGACTGGTGAGCACCCTTTCAATCAATCTCCTGATGAGGAGATCAAAGCAAAAGTAATATAAATGCGTCACTCGTCCAAACTACTGAAGATTCTGGAACTGAATGTGCTGTTTGAACCGCTGAAGGCTCGCACGACCTACATGGAGGCAGGATTCAGTTCAATGTAGATCAAGGATGAACCACTTGAGAGAGCAGGGAGAGACTAATCACCATGAAGAGCAGGCCTCAACTCTAAGTGAAATAATAATGTCCAAACCTCTGGCAAATGCACCTTCATAGCAAGGTCTTACCAGCCGTCTTGCTCACTTGGGGTTTCAGTACAGCACCCCCATTTCTGAATGTATTAGCATCATTTATTCACCTACTGGTTTGTCCCACAATCTGCTGTGAGGCTACTTTGAACATGTTCTGTTCCAATCCACCCTGCACTGTTCTGGAAACATTGCTGCTGCCAAGCTTTTCTGAGCCGAGCCTCTTGCCCGCCAACACCACATTTAGGTATTTTATCACATTTTCATATCAGTCCCAAGTTAAATCATATTAATCTCAATCATCAAATATGAACAGAAATCAATAATCATATTAGTCAATAAAAATCATAATAAATGCACTAAACGCATTCCATAAAGGAAAGAAACCCTATTATAGGGATCGGGGAAAACATGTCAGTCAGAAGCCATAAAGAGTTTCAGTTCGAGAGAGTGAGAAAGAAAGCATAAATCTTTTGCATCAAAAAGTGAGATCATTAACATCAATAATCAATGAAAGAAGAACTTCCCATAAAGAGAGGTTAAAAAAACTCAGTAGAGTCTTTGAGCAGTATGGAATGGGGATAATGAATGCATGGAAAGTCAAATCTCTCCAAAAATAAAAAGTCAGGGTCTTCTCTAGCAACACACACTATTATAGACAACACATTTTATCATTGTTGCAGCTTGTGGTGTTCTTCCTTCTTTAGGCAGCCAATCATCTTTCGACGCTCTCATGGGAACAGGATTACTCCTCATCTTCTCACAGAAAACACAATGGCTTTACCTTTTATGCACAATAAGCATATTCTTGGCATGTGAGCTTCTCAGGCAATGTTGCTTCAGTCATTTGAAGCCTAGTATGAGTAAATATGGTTGCCTACTACAATTTTTGCATTTAAATGCACTTTATTTTTTATGAAAGCCTACACATTAATTCTGCACATTATTATAAACTATATTATTTTCTCAATATTATTAAAACGGTACATCAATTTCCCCCTCTGATGGTTAACTAACCATCACACTTTCTTCACAAATGAATCTTTAGATTTCCCTCTCATCATCAGTTGTCTTTTCTCTTTCTTTTCAAAGTCTCATATTCTTTTACCTTCTTGTATTCTCAATTGATGTGACCATTTCATTCTAATTTGCTCTTTGTCTGTTTCTTTCTCTGATCTTTCTTCTATTAAAATGATATCTACAACTTTTATAATAAGCAAATAAGGTTAATAAGCAAAACCCTGCTATTAATATTGGCACAAATATAACTTGAAAGATTCCTCCTCCAGTGGTCGGAAACCAATTTCCAATAGCAGAAACTCCTTTGCCTAAATTTTCTAGTACTCTAGGAGTCTCTAATGATTCTAATTCAGGTTTTAGGTCAGAAAAGTTCTTTGTGAGTTCTAACATTTTCTTACTTTCGTTAGGTATGTATGAACAGCAATACTGAGTTTTCAGCATTTTGCAGACTCCGCCTTTCTCTGCATAGTAAAATGTCTAATGCTAGGCGATTTTGTAAAACCATTGATCTAATAGCTACTGTTAGAAATGGGGGTCTCTAGTTGGCAGAGGTATGCACCTTGTCCAAGTAGGGACCCTTTCTTCTAGTCAGGGTAAGGGAGGGTTACACGCCTTCTCACCCCCTTGGTAGCTTGGCTTATCTTAGAGACAATGTGTAAAGCATTTGCATATAACACACAGTAATACAGTGAAAACTCTACAAAAGGACACCACACCAATTTTAGAAAAATAGCCAATATTTATCTATGTAAAACAAGACCAAAACAATACAGATCCAACATACAGTAATCAAAATATGAATATTGCAAAAATAGACTTAAAATACAATTCCTTGAAGTCGATAGCTCCGTCCGGGTCTATCACGGCGTCATGAACAAACAAATCCAACAGTTCAGGCCGGCCACGCCGTCGTGGGCCAGCTACGGTGTCAGGAAGACCCGCAAACAGTACCTTGGAAATGCAGGGCATCGTGGACCTTGCGATGAGCTCTGAAGAGATCGCGTCGGTCCCAGAGGTCGGTGCAGGAACCGTTGGGCCCTTGAAGTCACACGCGTTGCAGATCGAACTCCGTGAGGTTGAAGTCAGGAGTACCAGCATCGGCAGGTGTCGGGGCTGCGGTGCAAAGTGGAGCAGTGCAGCATGCAGTGCCCCCAGGTCGTGGTGCAGGCAGCAGCTTGGTGACGACGTCCAGTGGCGTCGGTGAGACCAGGGCTGCAGTGTGAAGTGGGACGTGCTCATCGCGGTGCAGACAGGTCACAGTGCAAGCAGTGTCGTCGTCGTTAATGAAGCTTTGTTGTCGGTAGACAATATGGAGTCAATGGTGCCCGTGTTCATGAGCTAAGGCTGCTGTGTGGGACGGGGCGGTGCATCGAGTAACTTACGAGTGGTGCCCCCAGACCATGGTGCAGGCAGCGGCATCCATGTCGGTGTGGAGCGTCGTCATCGACTATACCACTGCGGCGAAGTGTCATGGTGCAAGCAGTGGCTCGATGGGGTCGTCGGGTGGTGTTGTCATGAGATCAGCTTTCTGCGGTGCTAACAAGTCACAGAGCCGGCAGCGGCGTAGTTGATGGCGTCAAAGTGGTTTTTCTTCTGTTGCAGCACAAAACACACAGTTCCCAGTGCTGTTGGCAGATGATCTTGAAGTCTTTGCTGTTCCTGAGACTTCTTGAACAGGGGGCAAGCTCTACCTCAAGCCCTTGGAGAAACTCAAGAAAGTCTAGTCCAGTCCTTTCACTGCCAAAGACAGAAGCAACCACTACAGACCAACCCAGCAAAGCACACCACAAAGTGGTAGTTCCTTCTAACAGCTTTTCCAGCTCTTCGTCTTGGCAGGTTCCTTAGTCCAAAAGAGTTCTAAAGTTCTGGGTTCAGGGCCCCAATATTTGTACTACTTTTCTCTTTGAAGTTTTAGGCAGAAAGTCCCTTCGGCTCAGTAAAAACCAGTTCTGTCCTCCCTGGCCTAGCTTCACTACAGGAGGTGGAGATAGCATTGCGCAGAGCAGACACAGGCTATTCAGGTGCTAGTGAAAACTCCTCCCACAACTCTAAATGCAGAAAGGTCTATTCAGCCTGGCTATGAGTCACCCAAGAAAGGCAGGACACACCTCAACCCTCCTTGTGACTGTCTAGTGTGAATGCACATCCCCAGCTCCTGTCACTCCAAAACCAGACAGTGAAACCCATAACAGGCAGAGGAACATAGGAGGGTTAAACAAAAAAATGACCACTTTCTAAAAGTGGCATTTTCAAACACACAATTTAAAAACCACCCTTACTAAAAGATGTGTTATTAAATTCTGAGCTCATGGAAACTAAACTCCATTTCCCTATCTTCTTCCAATTGGAAGTTACACTTATAAAAATGTTAGCAGGCAGCTCCAATGATCACTTATGGGAAAGACAGCCTTTCAATAGTGAAAAATGAAATTGGTTGTATTTCACTCTTAGGACATGTAAAACACACCAGCACATGTCCTACCTTTCACACACACTGCACCCTGCCAACAGGGGTACCTTGGGCTTACTTTAGGGGTGCCTTACATGTAGCAAGAGGGAAGGTTAGGGGTCAAGATGGCAGTAAAAACTGCATGCAGACACTGCAGTGCCAGGTCTGAGACACATGTGAAAGGCTACGTGTGTGGGTGACCCAACCAGTGCTGCAGGCCCACGCGCAGCATTTGATCTACAGGCCCTGGGCACACACAGTGCACTATACTAGGTACTTACTAATAAATCAAATATGCCAATCATGGAAAATCAATCATGATACAATTACAAAAGGAGCACTTGCACTTTAGCACTGAATAGCAGTGAAAAAGTGCTCAAAGACACTAATCCAGCAAAACGAAGGCCAGCATACCATCAAAAAGCAGCAGGTCAGAAAGCAAAAAGACAGAGGAAACATGCCAAAAGATGCCAGGTCTAATAGCCACTAATTCTGTATTAACAACTAATAAAGCTCCAGAAGTACTGGTTGCCAACTTATCCACTTTGTAATCTTCTCATCATTTAAGACAACTCCCACTGGTGGAATGATTGTTTGAAAAATATCTCCAACTAATTGTGTTCCATCACCTATGCTACGTGTATGTCTGTGTGATGATGTCATGGTTAATGCTTAATACATGATACATCCTAAAATAGCAAATACCCTCCCAATTAGCTGGTAATTGAAAATAAGCATCCTCTCAACAAATGAAATAAATTCCTGGAATGATTTTTTTCTTCTACTTGTAAAATTTGCCATGTACCCCCCATAATTTCAAATGTGTGTTCACAAGTACTAATTCCCATGTGTCTATTTCTAATTTGGTTTCTTCTTCTGTAAACACATATCTTTCCTTTTTGTCTCCTGTCTAATTCTAATTTCCGATAAATCATTTTCTTTTTAAATTAATCTTCTTCTTTCTTCCAAATGTTTTACAGAATGTCTTCCTCTCTGTTTTTACTATGTGAAATGTTTGTATTCTTTCCCTCTAATGTCATAATGAATACTTTCTCTAAGGGACTCATTAAACAAATTAAATTGTTTTCATATGCCTTAACATTGCCTATAGGCATGGGCGGTCTAAAATAATACCAATCTGTGTCCATTTCCTTTTCCTGTGGGTGTAAATTCATGCTCTTCTATAAGGGAACTTGTGAAAGAATCATGTCGTCATTTGAGTAAAAATATTCAAAATGTTCTCTGCACTTGAGTTCTCCTTAATTTGACCATTTCCACTCACTGTATCAGTATTCAGCATACATTCCCTCTTCCAATGCCCAATTTTATTACAGAAATGACAAGGGGTCATTTTCTTCAGTGTTGCAACATCTACACAAGAATTCAAATCAATAAGAACACCTCTACCTATACCCTGCAAAACACCAAATCCTCCTTGAACACCTTAAGTCTGCAAACCAGCATCTTGCATCCCACTCTGATTTCCTGAAAACGGCTGATTCTGGAATTTTTCTGAGCCAATCTCGTCTGGGCAAGCATACATTTCTCCTCTAGCTTTTTCTGTTTCATCTCTTGTTCGTCGCTACAATATTTTACATACCTCAGAATCTCATCTAACGGTTTTGTCTGCCAGCAAATCAAACTGTTGTATGTGCATACTGATCTCTGGTCTTAACCCAAGAACAAACTGTGACACAAAGAACCCCATATCAATCTGTTCGGGATGTTCCTGTCCACTGTGTTGTTGAAACACCTGAAGCAATTGCTCATAGTAATCATCACTGATACTCTTTTGGCTCTTGTGAAGTTGTATTTATCTTTACCCAGTCAGCATCTTTTGGAGGATCCTTGCCTTTCAGAAATGTAATCACCTCATCATATTTATTCATAACCGCAGGAGATGGTGCATTAATGTTGTTGGTTCTGCACGCGACCATTGTACAGAAATGAGTGTATACCACTGTACGGGCTTCTCTCTCATTTCTCTACATGGATGAGCCGAAGCTTCTCCTTTATCTAGGAACCTGTTAATGGCTTATTATTTGCTTCAATTGCCTCTAATTATTTCTTTTTCTTCTCATTTGCTCTCTAATTTATCAAAATCACTCCATTTACAAATGCATTTTACTAATTCAGTAATGTGTAATTGTATTCCTAAGGAACGCACTGTCTCAATAGCTTCATCATTCAATTGTACCCTGAAACTTTTCTGAAATGGGACACTTTTTGAAAGATTGACTTCATGTTTTTGAGCTAATTCAGCTAATTTATCATGAGTAGTTGCTACACGTCTAGTAATTTCTTTGCTCAAATACGTCAGCTCTTTTTCTTGGTACTGATTCATATGCTCAAGATCTAAACATCCTCTGATTATTTCTTCTAACTCTATTTTTAATCTCAGGACATTTAATGGTCTCTCCTTCTCTGTCTGCTGTGTAGTGAGAACCTGATTCTCTGTGATTGCTGTCGTTTTATTCTCTGCAGTTTCTTCAAACCATGGGGGAAATATTCCATCTTCAAATAGGTTTGTCGCACCCTGAGTTCTTGGTGTCGTAAAGACAATCCTTTTCCTCCTTTTAATGATTGAACTGTTAGTGGTGGTGTCCAAGCAACAATTTGTGAATTCTGTGATGTCGGGATAAACCCTGTCACAGGTGCTCTTTCAACAGCTCCTTGAACAACTGTATTTGGAACAATATTAATCAGGGCAGTCGTTGTGCGAATCTTTAATGGCAGTGCTGTTATAACCCTAATAACAGGTGCTGGTACAGTGACAATAGAAGCAGTAACACCTGGAGGCATATAATAGGTTGTACAATAGGCAGTGTCATCTGTAATGGTCTTCCAAATTGAATTGCATTCAGTTCAACAGGGGCTGTAGCTACTGTCACATTAGATGTCAATGCACCCTCAGTACTTGAAGCAGACACGAAAGAGGGGGGGGTTTCTTAGGTGTGGTAGGAAATGGCGTCAATCAAATGTGCGTAAAGTTTGTCATAAGCAAGTGAAGCGGTGCATCAGGTGAGGGAGAACCCCTAAGCCCTCCAAGAAAGAGACCCTAAGGTCAACATATGATTACGGCAAAGCCTGTGCACACGCTAAAAAATACAATGCTTGTTTCGATATAGTATACAATCCTTGTAGAAATCAAGAGTACATGTATCATACCTATAACATCAAAGAACAGTGTGGTCGTAATTGTAATGTCTTCTTTAATCCTGAATGGTTGCCCAGCCAACACGTGTTTTGTCTGGGGATGTACCCCACAACTTCTTCAGGGCTGAAAAGATGTACAATAGGACATAATGTATCATGACACAGCACAATATAATATGTTCACCACATACCATATTTCAAAAAGTGAGAACCCTAAGTGAAAAACGTGCACTTGCATCATAGTGCCCAAATACTTTATGGAAGCATAATCTAGTAATTATTGTTAACACACTAAACATTGTAGGGTCCACAGAAAGTTCACAAGACCCCCTTTAATTAACCATAAATGTAATTCCATGAACGCCAATAGTGGGTGTGAATAAAATCGCAAAATCGTTAAGCCACTATCTGGCACATAAAATTTACAACACTGTACATGTATATTTAGTGTACACATATTACTTATATCTAACATGTAACAGAGATAAGAGTAACATCATCAAATGAGAATAAGCGATGTAAATTATTGAGTGAACATATGTACATCATTCAAAATTAAGTATGGATGGTCAAAAAACTGTTAGAAGCACATGTGTTAGAGTACAAGACATATATATGTCCCCGTTTAGATCTAATGTGTCCAAGCCAAAACAAACCCAAAGTTACTGTGCACATCCTATGTTCAGGATATACCTGAAACATATGGATGAGAAATTGAATCTGGGAACTTAGTCTCCTGGAAAATACTGCATCTCGTGGTCCGTGTTCAAGCCACATTCCACCTTTCTGAGACGCATAATACAAGTTGCCTCTGTGCGACGTAGTTTCAGCTCCCTGTTACCCCCCCTCGAATTCAGCGGAATTATTTCAATCCAAAAGAACGAGAATTGTTTATGGGGTCCCTGTGCTTCGCACTCCATGGCATGAGTTGCCATGGTATATTTGTCATCACATTGTTTCAGCACCCTGGCATGTTCGCTGATTCGCTCCTTCAACATTCTAATGGTGCTGCCCACATATAGTTTCTTGCACTTACATTTAATAATGTAAACTACATATTTTGAGGTGAAATTGATATTTTGTCTGATCACAAATTCATGTCCATCCTGTCCAGCAAACACTTTTTTATTGTCTGACGCCCACCTACAAACTGCACATGATCCACATCCTAGTGAGTGTTGGGTAAGCCAATTCCGGTCTCTCTTGTCATGTGGGACGGTGGGACTAAGAATAGTCCTCAAAGTCCTCCTTCTTCTGTATGTGATTTGGGGTCTGTGAGTGGTAAACTCCTCTAGTGATTTATCTGCTCTTAGGATACCCCAATGCTTGTTCAAGCTTCTCACTAGGATATTCGCCATCCCATTGTAGTTAGTGACTAGTCTGACTGGTTGATTAGATGTGTTCATTCTACTCTTTTCCATTAGTGTCTCTCTCCTCGATAGTTTCAGAACTCGCTGTTCAGCTTTTCTTATGTGTTTTGTGTTGTAACCTCTCGCTTTGAATCTAGTTTTCATTTTACTCAAGCATGAGAGGAACTCTTTGTCTTCACTGCAGTTCCTCTTGTTCTGGTAAATTCTCCAAAAGGTATTGCCTTGACCTGATGGGGTGGATGAGAGCTGTCAGCGTGCAAAATAGCATTGCAAGCCGTTGGCTTGCGATGTAATTTGCTGTGCAGTCTTCCATCTCTTATGTATAGTTCCACGTCTAAGAAAATTATACGTATCCTACTGTGATGGTGTGTAAATTTGATGTCCCATGTGTTGGTGTTCATATACTCATACAATTCGAACAACTTCTCCTCAGTGCCTGACCATAGTAGTAGGCAGTCATCGATATATCGCCCCCAGTAAACAATGTTTTCATTCCAAGGACTACCTCTTTGGCTCCATATCCAATCATTTTCCAAACTCCCCATGAAGAGGTTGGCAAAAGATGGGGAAAATTTAGAGCCCATTGCCACCCCTTGCTTCTGTTTGTACCATTGACCCTCAAAAATGAAGCAATTGTTATTAAGGATTAACTCCATCATGGTCAGCAACATCCTGGTATGTTGCCATTGTGTTGCCGGTCATTTACGTAAATGCCATTCGATGGCCTGCATGCCAAGTGTGGGTTTTATACTGGTGTAGAGGGCTACCACGTCTAATGTCACCAGAATTATGTCTTCCTCCCATGTTAGATCAGATAGGATACTTAAAATATGTTTCGTATCCCCAATATGGGAGGGGAGGTTCTGTACCATGGGTTGAAGGAACAGGTCTACTTATTCCGCCAATATCTCTGTAGGACCTCCTATGCTAGACACTATGGGTCTGCCTGGTGGAAATGGAAGATGCTTGTGAACCTTGGGCAAGGTATAGAGGCAGGGGAAGGTAGGTCTGTACACCTTGAGGTATAGATGTTCATCCTCGTCTAACAATCCCTCGGAGTACCAATCTCTCAAATGTCTGTTGATCTGAATAGTGAGGGGGCCAATGTGGTTCATTTCCAATTTCTCATAGCACATATTGCCATTGAGTTGTGTTAATATTTCTAGATTGTAGTCCTCCCTATTCATGACCACAATGTTGCCCCCTTTGTCCGCTTTCCTGATAATGATCTGATTATCAGCGGTCAGAAGTTCCATTGCTTCCCGTTCCCCTCTCTCTAGATTGTGAGAACCTCTCGTCCTCTTGTGCCTCAGTTTATGATCGTAATTGTCTAGGTCCTTCAACACCAGTTTGTAAAATGTATCTATTGTGTTGCCCCCTGGTAAAGTTGGAGTCCATTTAGATTTGGTCTTAAGTCCACTAGCTATTGAATAGTCCGTGTCCACATTCAGTTCTCTTAAAAGATTGTCCATATTACTTGGTGATTGTTCCAGGTCTGTGATGGATAACAGAAGTTGAGTATCATAAATATCCTGAATGCTTAGAACATCTGATGTAAGACACAAAGGAATATTTTTACATCTTTTATTCGATGTAGGGTCGTTCATAAAGAATTTTTTCAGTTTCAAATTTCTAACATATTTGAAAAGATCAATTTTAACTTTGCATAGATCCCCTCTTTCAACTGGACTGAAACCCAAACCTTTCTTAAGAAGTGAAATCATGTCATTAGTGAGTGCCTTGGATGATAGGTTGATTACATCCACCACAATCTCTTTGGAATCTTTTAATTCCTCTTGTCTCCTGATCTCAGGTTCATTCTGAAATCGTCTTGTCCCTGCTCTTTTCCCTCTATGGGTTTTCTTGTTTGATCCCCGTGTCTGGGTTGTGTCTTGTTGCCCTTTTGTATTCTCTGCACCTCCCTTAAAAAAGAGTTCCCTGGTCTGTTCTCTCCTGATGTGCTTGCTGCATTTTCTACCTCACTGTCACTGGTTGGGGGGGCACTGATGGATGTTGAGCTAGAGGAGATAGAGATAGTGCCAGGTTTCGATGGTCTACCTCTCTCCTGAGCACTCATTAACAATTGATCGTATTTCTTAGCAAAAGTAAAAACTCTGCCCTCTCTATAGTCAATCTCATCCCTCTTTAATTTCCTTGCCTTCCTGTGTTTTATATCCTCCTGATGTTTATGTAGGACTTCTTTGAGAATGGTGTAATTCTTCTCTGTGGCTTCTTGCAAACCTAAATCCCTGATTTCCCCCTCTAAGGTGTTGATTTCTACCTGCAATCTCGCTACTTTGCGATCAGCATTTTCAATTAAAATGCCCAATGGGGTGTCTGAGTTTGATGTTAGTGCCTCCTCCCATTGCTTAAGCAGATCATCATCGATATCATTGTATGTTGGGAAAATTTGGGCCCTCAGGCCCCTAGGAATTCTGTTCAGTCTGAGGTATTGCTTCTTCTCTGAGTCCTTCATTCCGTAAAGGGTTCCCACTTTTTGTGGATACGGCCACTGTATTGCCTTTAGCCAAGCTTTGAAACAGCTCCTACACAATTTTGTCTCTGTCCATAGTGGATAAGAAAGTTTAGGTAATAGAAGTAGTTTACTATGCTGAGGCGGCCCCTACCACTTTCATAGAATGAAGCAGACACAAAAGAGGGGGGGTTTCTTAGGTGTGGTAGGAAATGGTGCCAATCAAGTGTCGTAAAGTTTGTCATAAACAAGTGAAGCGGTGCATCAGGTGAGGGAGAACCCCTAAGCCCTCCAAGAAAGAGACCCTAAGGTCAACATATGATTACGGCAAGCCCCCAAATCACATACAGAACAGTGAGAACTTTGAGGACTATTCTTAGTCCCACCGACCCAAATGACAAGAGAGACCAGAATTGGCTTACCCAACACTCACTGGGTTTCCACAAATGTGGATCATGTGGAGTTTGTAGGTGGGCGTCTGTAGTGCTAGAGGCACTCTTGTGGTCTGACACCCTGTGATGACCTTTGACTACCATTATTTTAATTGACTTTACGACGGTCCTGCATATGCCTGTTTCTCTTAAAAGTTTCTTTCTTGTAATTTTGCTGTCTTTCAGTGGGAGCTGTAACGCAGTAGGACAGCCTTGCCAAGATCAGAACGTGTGGAATGTGCATTTTGAAAGCATGAGAGGGAGAGAGAGGTGTGGAATGTACTTTTTGCAGTGATGCACAAATGTGCTCGGTGTTGTACATTGAGAGATGAAGTATGTGATGCTATAGGACATTGAGAGATGAATTATGTGATGCTATAAGCAGTTGTGCACAAATGTGCATTGTGTTGTACATTGGTAGAATTATGAAGTTCTTACTATTGGCTTTGACATGGCCTCATGTCATTCTGTTTTCTGACACTGCTTGGCTTCAGCTTTTTCTGCGTGCACAGCAGCGCTTGCAAGTTGTTTGGGTTAATCACGTTCAAGCATTGTTTTTGTGAGAGATTGTTTAATGTACTCTGAAAGGCTGTCGTGAGCTTCGTCAAGATAAAGGCTGGAACATGCGAGATTGGAGAACGGAACGTGGGAACTCCTTCCAGCCAGGGAATGCTTGCTTGGAAGCTGGCCAGTTCTGGTAACATTGCTCTGGTGCGGGGGGAGGTTTCTCTCGAACCTTCTAGTGTGTTTTGAGATTATAAAGCTGAGGGTTGTTGACTTAGAAACCGGGATTTTGGAATCCGAACGGGGACGGACGCGTCTACTTTGGTACAGAACCTGGTTGCTGAGCTCTTATCCCCGGCTGTGAATCCCCCAGTCAGGAGTGGGCTAAGATGCAGATACAGTGTTTGCGCCAGGTGAAGTGTTGAGTTTTGATTATTGCCATTGTGACGTTTGGCCAGTGGATTTGATCATTTGATGTGTTTTCTTTGTGATGTGTGAGTGAGTCAAGGTGCACCTCCAAAGTACTCATTTGGTGTATTCAGTGTATATATCTTTCTGATCTCTTGCAGGACGTCCAGCATATTATACTTTCTGCAGTGTTATCTCATATTATTTGCTGCTTGTTTATTCATGGTATTATTCATGCATTTAACTGTTACATTTACCAAGTGTGTTATTATTGCTTGCATATACACATATATATATCTCTATATATTTGAATGTTCTGTATTTGGCATCTGGGAAAGCCTTTCTGTTAGAGAGCATTGTGTAAAATAAAACCCCAAGCCTTATTCTAAGAGAGAGAGTCTTTGCATTTTGTAAAATAAAACCCTTTTCTAAAGGTGTTTGTATTGTGTTATGTCTCCTGCTTCGCCCTGTGGGTTTGAGCTACCGTGTGGAAGATTCTGTATTATCTGAGAGGCGAAAGCAAGACATTTGGCGTCACTTGCCAGGATTTGAAACAAGTGCAATTTTAAAAGGGGAAAGAAATTTTTTTTCCAGCAAAACGATGGCAGAGTCCCAGATGCCAACTGAGTTATTTGAGAGGGAGATTGCCTCTCTTAAAGAGGGAAAGCAACTTGGTATTCAGACAAAAATAGTAATGTCATTTTGAATGTATTGCTTAGCATGTATCAAAAATATGAATATTTGAAAAAAGAATGTAGTGACCTGAACAGAGAGTTAGCTAATGCTCAGTTTGAAAACAAGTCTTTGAAAAAAGAGTTAAACATGTACCAAGCTCCGAAGCCGTTTGTTTTGCCATGCTGTTCAGATAGCCAGGGTGAGTCATTTGTGAAAAATGTGAACTTAGAGATGTTGCCAGTTAATCTGCAGGTTTCACAGAAGGCTTTAATTAATTCTTTTGAGGACGGTGCTCAGCCAAAAAAGAATTTGTACAGAGAAAATGTGAATGTGCAGGAAGATAAACAGACCAGTCTGTTAGAATTAGCGATCGTTGGTTGCAGGTATAAATCAGACATGTCATTGAATGATGAATCTTGCTCTACATGGAAAGACGCTATTTTGAAAAAAGAAATGCAGCAATGTGCTTTTGAATCTGCACAACAGACTGTGCAGTGTGTTTTAAAAGTGCGGTCAATACAGAAAGGTGACAGTGAGTTATGTGTGCCAGTTCAGGAGCAGTGTGCTATTTTTAGTAATTGTGAAAAACAGGGAAAGAAGAGTATGCTTTTAAACTTGAGGACTGAAACATTTTCAAATGCTGGAGAATATTTTGACACTGGGCAGAACACAATAAGACATAATGTGATTTTTACCTTTGAATTTTCTCCAATGCAATGTGAAGAAGCAAATGTTATCAAGTGGCACATGCAGACAGAAACTGCAGTTTTGCATGAACAGTTGGTGCAGGTCCCAATGGAAAGTCCAGGGGTGGTGTTTGAGACACAGGATTCCCCAGTGAAGTGGCAGATTGTACTGCAAAGTGCAGCTACTGTGTATGGCCATGGTCCTAAACATTCACTAGACAGAACCTTTAATTCCCTTACAGATGAAAAGGCTAAAATCTTGGAGACAGAGGTGGTGACACACGATTCAGATTTGGTGTGCCTGACTAAGTGCGAGCACCTAGGAGAGAAAGACCATACAAACAGGTGGGCAGAGAATGAAGGGATGCATATCCCCCTAGATTTACCTAGAACTATGATTCCTATGTGTCAATATGCACAGCGCAGATCAGTCCCACAGAAGGTGAGGGGCGAGTTGAAGAAAGAAAAAATTACCAGAGCAGATGGATTGCTTTGGACTTCTGCCAATTGATAAAGGGTGCACGTATTCAGCAGTGAGTGGAAAAATAGTCAGGAAGGAGACTGCCCCAGCCCTTCTTACTGTGCAGGGAAAAGGAGAGTTTCATCCTAATACCAAGAATTCAGAGGCTATAGCGTGGGTAGAATTCTCAGATAATTCCCCAGAGCCCGCAGAGAACCGTGCAGACATGAATGATAATATTGTGCCTTCAGACCCAAAACAGAGAAAGGAAAACGTGCGCTTTTTGAAAAATGTTTTTTGCAAGAAGAGTGATGCTTGTTTCTTTTCCAGGTCATCATTCTGCGACGTGTTGGTGTACCTGATGTCCCTGTCCTGTCTGTGTGCCCCGTGTGGGTGTGGGACCCCTCCCCTCCCCCAACCCTGGAGTGAGCACCGGACGGTGCAAGCTGACATCCTTTGGCTGAACAAACCAGACGAACTTACCAAGCCAAGAATCATGAACTGTTTCATAAACATGAAGTAAAACGTTTTCAGTTATAATTTTGAATGCAAGAAGGCTGTGTGTCTTTCACACAGAAGGACATATTACTCTGCAAATGCTAGTTAATTTGAAGAGAAAAACAAATATTGTGCAATTGAAATTGAAGAAGATGTTTTTTGAGTTAAAGATAAAAAGAAGATGTTGCCTTTATTTTCAGGCACAACATATATAAGTGTGGCTGCTTCATCAGTAGAAGTTCCAGAATTAGCCATTTGAGACATTAGGAGCATTACTGAGTTCATATGCTTGATTCTATTTGTGCTTTTATTTTGTGTATCCATCAAACATTTATTCTTGCTGAGTATCCAGATATGCATGAGCTATTTTTACATGCCTTGAAATGATTATTACATGCTTTTATGATTTCACTGTTTTAATGTGTTTCAATGATATTTGTGTTTTGAGTTCAGCACATGAGTCTATAATGTTACTGTTTTAACATGTGCTTCAATCATAGATGTGCTTTCAGTTAAGAAGTTCAGTTCTTCAATCATAGTTGTGCTTTCAGTTAAGAAACTCAGTTTTTTTATATATGTATGTGATGATAGTCAAAGGTCATGGGGTGGAATGTAGTGCTAGAGGCACTCTTGTGGTCTGACACCCTGTGATGACCTTTGGCTACCATTATTTTAATTGACTTTACGACGGTCCTGCATATGCCTGTTTCTCTTAAAAGTTTCTTTCTTGTAATCTTGCTGTCTTTCAGTGGGAGCTGTCACGGAGTAGGACAGCCTTGCCAAGAACAGAACGTGTGGGATGTGCATTTGAAAGCATGAGAGGGAGAGAGAGGTGTGGAATGTACTTTTTGCAGTGATGCACAAATGTGCTCGGTGTTGTACATTGAGAGATGAAGTATGTGATGAAATAGGACATTGAGAGATGAAGTATGTGATGCTATAAGCAGTTGTGCACAAATGTGCATTGTGTTGTACATTGGTAGAATTATGAAGTTCTTACTATTGGCTTTGACATGGCCTCAAGTCATCCTGTTTTCTGACTCTGCTTGGCTTCAGCTTTTTATGCGTGCACAGCAGCGCTTGCAAGTTGTTTGGGTTAATCACGTTCAAGGATTGCTTTTGTGAGAGATTGTTTAATGTACTCTGAAAGGCTGTCGTGAGCTTCGTCAAGATAAAGGCTGGAACTTGCGAGATTGGAGAAGGGAATGTGGGAACTCCTTCCAGCCAGGGAATGCTTGCTTGGAAGCTGGCCAGTTCTGGTAAGATTCCTCTGGTGCGGGGGGAGGTTTCTCTCGAACCTTCTAGTGTGTTTTGAGATTATAAAACTGAGGGTTGTTGACTTAGAAACTGGGATTTTGGAATCCGAATGGGGACGGATGCGTCTACTTCGGTACAGAACCTGGTTGCTGAGCTCTTATCCCCGGCTGTGAGTCAGGAGTGGGCTAAGATGCAGATACAGTGTTTGCGCCAGGTGAAGTGTTGAGTTTTGATTATTGCCATTGTGATGTTTGGCCAGTGACTTTGATCATTTGATGTGTTTTCTTTGTGATGTGTGAGTGAGTCAAGGTGCACCTTCAAAGTACTCATTTGGTGTATTCAGTGTATATATCTTTCTGATCTCTTGCAGGACGTCCAGCATATTATACTTTCTTCAGTGTTATCTCATATTATTTGCTGCTTGTTTATTCTTGGTATTATTCATGCATTTAACTGTTACATTTACCAAGTGTGTTATTATTGCTTGCATATAAACATATATATCTCTATATATTTGAATGTTCTGCATTTGGCATCTGGGAAAGCCTTTCTGTTAGAGAGCATTGTGTAAAATAAAACCCCAAGCCTTATTCTAAGAGAGAGAGTCTTTGCATTTTGTAAAATAAAACCGTTTTCTAAAGGTGTTTGTATTGTGTTATGTCTCCTGCTTCACCCTGTGGGTTTGAGCTACCGTGTGGAAGATTCTGTATTATCTGAGAGGCGAAAGCAAGACAGCGTCAGACAATAAAAAAGTGTTTGCTGGACAGAATGGACATGAATTTGTGATCAGACACAATATCAATTGCACCTCGAAATATTATAGTTTACATTATTGAATGTAAGTGCAAGAATCTATTTGTGGGCAGCACCATTAGAATGTTGAAGGAGCGAATCAGCGAACATGCCAGGGCACTAAAACAATGTGATGACAAATATCCCATGCCAACTCATGCCATGGAGTGCGAAGCACACGGACCCCATAAACAATTCTCGTTCTTTGGGATTGAAATAATTCCGCTGAATTCGAGGGGGGTAACAGGGAGCTGAAACTACGTCGCACAGAGGCAACTTGGATTATGCGTCTCAGAACGGTGGAATGTGGCTTGAACACGGACCACGAGATGCAGTATTTTCTATTATTATTATTAGAAGCTTATAAAGCGCGCAGCTAACCCCAACGGGGGTGTCCCGGCGCTAGGACAGACGATAGATAAAAGTACTCATAGCAGGCTAAGAATTGGAAAATAGCCAGGTCTTCAAGTCACGTCGGAAAGTAGATTCAGATTCAGCCATCCGCAAGGACAATGGCAGGCTGTTCCAAGTTTTGGCGGTGAACACTGCAAAAGCTCTGCCGCCCATTCTGGTGCGGCAAAAACGGGGAGTCACCAGAAGGCGAAGATGGTTAGATCTGAGTGAGCGGTTAGACTGAGTATGCTTAAGTCGAGCTCTAAGGTAGGCCGGGCCCTTACCCTGCAATGCTCTAAAAGCCAAAACCATTGACTTAAACTGAATGCGCTTGGTCACTGGAAGCCAGTGAAGCTTCTTCAGGTAAGGAGAGATCGAGTGGCGATAATGAATGTTATAGATCAACCTGGCTGCCGCATTCTGAACAATCTGTAAGCGTCTGATCAGGTAAGCAGGAGCCCCAGCGTACAGACTATTAGCATAGTCCATAGTCTATGAGACTAAGTTTCCAGATTCAATTTCTCATCCATATGTTTCAGATATACCCTGAACATAGGATGTGCACAGTAACTCTGGGTTTGTTTTGGCTTGGACACATTAGATCTGCACGGGGACATATGTCTTGTACTCTAACACATGTGCTTCTAACTGTTTTTTGACCATCCATACTTAATTTTGAACGATGTACATATGTTCACTCAATAATTTACGTTGCGTATTCTCATTTGATGATGTTACTCTTATCTCTGTTACATGTTACATGTTAGATATAAGTAATATGTGTACACTAAATATACATGTACTGTGTTGTAAATTTTATGTGCCAGATAGTGAGGCAGTGATTCCGGTGATCTACATACTTACTCTATCTGTCTCTACTTGTTTCTGCATATCTCACACCTTCTTTTCCACCTCCCTTTATTATTTGCAGTTATTTTGCCCTCTCTCAAGTGACTTTCAAATAGGCATTCATGCCTTTACCGTATATTTTCATCATTGATAAAAAGAAAATTCTATTCTTCCACTATGCGTAAATATTGAATTCAAAATTTTATTGTTTAGTTAGTTAAAACCAGAACAATGTTCCAAAACTCCAAATGCATTGTGCCGTTAAAACACACGGACATATAAACATGTTAAAACTTATGATTACCTCCATTGCTTTAAACATTCTATCAAAAAGGTTAAAATTGATGTGAACGGGCGATACTCCACCTTTTTCGTTTAGTACATTAAAATTAATTGATTGTTTCTATTTACAGTATTATTGTTGTTAAAAGGCAGACGGCGACCACTGAGCGACTATGTGACCAATTTCATTATGTCATGACTCTCTTACAACAGATTAAAAATGTTATTAAGTGGCAAATAAGTTGCGGATCATTATAGTCAAGGCATTTTAATATGCCAGTTCTACAGGTGGGGATGCCTCTTTCGTTGAACCGTCTCCTCAACAGATGACGGCGATGAGAACCTAAGGCTGGACAAATGCATATTAGATGTATAAAATCCTGTATTGATGAATCACAGAGAGTGCATGCTTTTGGGCCCTGATACTGCCAGCTGGGAAGGTTTGCATTAGAGGGCAACTTCCCCATACGTAGCTCTAAAAACTTGGTTTTTAAGTAAGGGAAAAATGGAAGACCCAGCTATACTGCTGGCTCAGGTTTTGTATAGGAATGCAATACCATCCAGGCGTGGGCTCGTCGATTTAACATTGCTTTATCTTCAAGTAGTGAGTGCATTTTTACTGCCCTTTTCATAATTTGCTGAAACGAGGCGAAACAAGCAGTACATCTTTGTTGCCCAAAAATTGGGATCTTGTTTATAGATAGCTTGGGGTACTCCATTCGGGCCCGGGGCCCCGTCGAGCCTACTTTTTACTATTACTTTTGAGATTTCTTCTTCGGAATAGGGTAGGTATGGCTGTTGTGTTTCCCCATTCTGCGGTATGCCATTTCCTGTTGTTTTGGTGTTTTTGGAGAACTTAGCCACCCTTTTACTGTGCTTGTTTGGGGTCAGCGAAGCTGTTTGCTCTACCTTAAAAGTGGTTTCAAGGGAGTTTGCCCTGCCCCCGTTTGACACTGAGAATGTGGTAATTAGATGTTGTACCCAAGCAGGCTCTGTGACACAAGTCGCATTTATGACTTTCGACGTTCTAATTAGAGAATTCACTTGAGCCCAGAAAGCTCTGGCATTCGATTGCGTTGCATTATATAATAATTTTGTCCAAAAGTTATTATGTTGTGTTTTTTTGTCTTCCCAGATTTGTTTTTTATATTTTTTCTTTAAATGGCGTACTTGATCCCATATAGTGGAGGATGGGCTTTGTTGCTGTGTCAACCTAACTGCCCTTCTCAATTGTTTCCTTATAGTTCGGGCATTTTGACTAAGGTGTCTGTTATGATTTGTCCTCTTTTTACTTGGCAGTTTTGTCGATGCCCCTGACTGCGAAAGACTCGCCAGGAAAGTAATCCATGTTTCAATCGTCAAGGTTTTTTGTAACTCAAGGGTCACCATCAGGTCTTTCGGTCTCGAAGCTATGTGCTGTAGTGTGCTATTTGTCCATCACAGTCGTTTCAGGTTTATTGTTGATGTAGACCCCTCCACCGTCAGGGCCTATATATGTCTTGGAAATGTCGTTTTTAGTTCGAAATGCTGAACCGAGTGATCACTCTTGGTGGTGCATATGATCAGAAACCTTACTGTTTGCCCTAAGAGCGGGAGAGTTACTATTGTATAATCTAAGACTGAACTTGAGTGAGGGCCATGATATGTACAGGCCGCAGGGATATCCTGTTTTGTTCTGTCATTTAGTACACGCATCCCTAGATGTTCGAGGTCTGTTACCAGCTGCTGTCCTAATTTGTCAGCTCGTTTTGTGATGGAAGAAGATTGTGTTTGTACTGCCCAAGTTGCGTTTGCTGCGGTGATGTTGTCGTCTTCTTCTGTTGTGTATAATAGATTTGAGTTGAAATCTCCAGTTAGGATTATTTCCCAGGATGGTTGTTCAAACCGGATTTCTGTGATAGTGGCGATGAGTTTTTTAAATAGTTCTTTTTTAATCTTTTGTTTCAGGTGTGCGTAGATATTGATAGAAATGATGGTGCTAACCCTTAGATATGAGCCCAACTCCATTTTTATTATTTGCATAGCGGATGTAGTTGTTGACAGCTGGACTGAGGACATTTTTAGTGCTGTGGAGATGTAGACGGCGAGGCCACCTTTAGGTCTACCATACTGCTGCGTTCGTGTTGAGTTCATGTGGTGGAGGATCCGCCCTGGTACTTCCACTGGAGCTGTCAGCCATGTTTCTTGTAGGGCAATGATTTCGTAGTTATCCCAGTTCTCGGGGAGCCCATTTTCCTGCAGGCTTCTCTTTGCTCCTGCTATGTTCCAGGACAAGATTTTAATTAGGGGGAACTCTGATGTAAATTTCGCAGTTGCACGTCATTCTCCTTGCAGGTCTAGTCTTTGAAGACTTTGATATGTGGTTTTTTGCAACCTCTGTTGTTGTAAGTTTTTGCCTTCTGCACCTATTGCACCTCGCAGAACCGAGGGAACTAGGTTTGTACTTGGGTTGTTATTTAAGGGTTTGTTTGATGATAGAAGAGGTGACGGGTAACGCAGAGAGAGACATACCCCACTATTCGAACTTTGAGGCCTCTTTTAAGATGACTGACACCATTTCTTCCGTCTTCCAAGTTACTAGGGTTTTTTCCCTACCAGTGTTATTTGCTTGGCTGATGAATTCTATTGCCAACAAATCTGTAGATGTCAGATGTTTTAAAGTTGGTATAACTGCCATGAGGCACAAAATGTTCCCTCTATTTAAGTAATCTTGTGGTCATTGTGAGGAATAATGTGGGGTAAAATAGATCCGATTGTTTAAGTTTAGTTTAGGCTCCTTTTTTTGTGAGTGAATTGTTGATGCCTGTCTGAAACTTTGATTTCTTACCAGTTCTTCTTGGTCAATGCAGTTCACATTTTCACGTTGCAAGTTTATTTTTATTAGTATTTGGTCTCTCTTCACTCTACCTGATTGCCGGCCTTTCTTTGAGATGACTTCCCTGTCTCCTCTTTTGTCCCCGGTATTAATTTGTAGGATAGGACCTAGGCTCCTGTAGGAGCAGCCCCTTTCCTGTGTGCTTGTGGTCGTGCTCGGCTGGGGGCTTGTGAGTCCTTTAGAATTTTTTGAGTTCTTTACATTATCCCCTGGACACCCAGCTCTACGCACACGGGACTTGGGTTCTTCTATGTTTTTCCTAGTTGATGAAAGGCCGCTATTCTCAAAGCTCAGATTAGTCGAAACTGGGCTGTTTGGTGCTGACGATGCCCTTTGCAGGTAGTCTAGTGACTTGATTGTCACCGACTGATCTGTGCAGCATGCATCATCTTCCTCTTTAAGGTCTTGATTCTGACCGGTGGTTGCTAATAACCGGTTTTTACCGTTATTAAAATTAAAGATTGGGTAATTATCCTTTGCCTGTAATTTTAATATTTTACTGTTTTTTTGAGGACGGTTTCTCGCTTTCCTGGCCCGTTTCTTCTGTCTTTTCGTTAAGGGCGGGATTAATTGTTTGGCTGGCCTGGATAGATGGTTGTTGGACAGCTTGGGTTCATGAGGCATTGATCTGGATAGCAGGATGTAATGCGGATGTATCTGCGATGGTTAACTCGTCGTTTGATTCCACAGCTTTGGTCCTTTTTTCCAGTTGCCAAAGGGGTTGCCTGTTGGGTATTTGGTGAGGCAATGATTTGGGAGCTTCTTTCCCCACTCAGTGGCTCTCTGTTGGTTACTCTGTTTATTTCAGGAAAATGATTTGCCTGTTTGCATTCGCGAAGTATGCTTGTTAGTATTGTTGGGCGATCCCTTAATTTTTCCAGGATTGGGCAGCATGCACAGTTATGAGCTTGCACCCGTGGTCCTGTTGTGTTTTTATTAGTAGAAAATAGTTGGCCCAACATGGAGTCAAGTTTGGTGTTTATACCGGAGATGTATTCTGCTATGACATTCATTAGATTGATTTGGATGTCAAGTTTATCTGACTGCATGTTGAAGGCACTGATTGAGGTTTGCAGCGTTTTCACCAGGCAAGCATGCAGATTTGAAAGGGCTTCCAGTTTTTTTTCCGATTCTTGGTTCTGCTCCATTAGATGTTTAGTAATGTTATGATACTCCTGATGGTTCTGCTCCGTGACGTTACTGGGTAGGTAGGCGGTGCTATTTTTGTCTACAATATTATCCATGTGGGTCCTCTGTTCACTGGTGACCTTATTATTATCATGAGTTTTGGTTGCTAAATGTGAGGCCTCTTTTCCTGACTGCTCAGGTGAGCTAGATATATCGATTATTGTTTGCTCTGTGTTTATTAGTCGCAGTGTCGATGCTTTCCTTAGGTTACACTCTATCGGACTCTTGTCCGCATGACCCATTTCTTGTGCTAAGTTGACTTGTTTTGACGTGCCGGACTGAGCCTTGCTGTCTTTCTCTGGTTTCATCTCTTGGTTACTAAGTTTATTGTTGTGTATTTGTACTGTATTATTGTTTGTTCGGTTTGTTGTCATGAATTTTACTTGTTCCGTGGCGCTTGGTATTTCCACTGTTGTTAATTGTACTTCTGGTTGAGGCGTTGGCGCCTTACAAATTTGTATTGAAGGTTTCGATGTGGTGCTTATTGCCTGCAATATGTCCTTGTTGTTCAGTATTGATTGAGACTCCATCCAAGAGTCACTGAATTTGTCTGTATTATAGGTATCTTCATTCTTATTGTTTTGCTTTAACTGTTGTCTCGGAGTGGAGTGGTTTTTGGGTTTTTCTGCATCACTGATAGTAATCAGTCTATTGTCTATTGTCAGACCTTACGTCAATCCTGGACATTAAGTCCAGGTCTATGTGTGGATAATCATGCATTTGCGTTGTTTGCATTAAGCTGCTCTGGCAGTTTGGGGTTATAGCCTCCTGGGCAGCATCAGCTGACCCCAGGATGGCGTCTGTACTGTTGCTGCGCATTAAAACTTCCTCCTTGAAGTGTACTTCAGTTTTTGTGTGTACTTGCGCTTGAATAACTTGCGTGTTGTTGCTCCAACAGTACGGTGTTTTAACCTCCAGTGCAGTGCCTTCTGTCACTTGAAGGACTTCCTTGCACCCGGTAATGTTTGAAGCTACATTCGTGGTAGTTACTATCGCCTTGTGTGATGCATTAACTTCATTGTCATTCTGTGTGGAGGCTGATTTATATGGCGTCAGTGGTTTAAGGAGGCCATTGACCTTTACCGGCGTAGAGTAAATGGCTGCAGTGGGATCCTTTAGGAAAGTAAATTTCCCAGTTGGGTTCATCGAACCGAAGATTGAGTAGGTTGGTGATATTAGTGCTGTTTCTTGATTCCGCTGTAACTCTGGTGAACCACCCTGGGTGGATGATGTTCCTTTGGAATTTGGTTTTGACTTATAATTCCGCATTGTTGGTTGTGGTGGATTCTTCCTTGTCCTGCCTGATCTCATTGCTCTGCCTGGTTAATGATGTCCGGGCAGGGCTGGGCTAGCCTAGACTAGTAAACAGAAATTAAGATGGTGAGTTTCTACCTTTGCTACTTTGTCCGGTTTAACAATCCAAACCTATGTCACTCTCCTGTTTTAAGGGAAGAGTTATCACGCTATGGCTGTGAGAGGTATGACTGGGTCAGGGTGCACTGGGGTGGGGGAGGGAGACACTGTCAAGCAGGGCACACTTGACGAGGCAGCAAGCCGCACCCAGACCTAGCTGGGCCGCTTCTGCCACCCCGCCTGGGCACACACTTAGCCGCTGCCTTCTAATGGCAGCAGCGCTCACAGCCAACCACCCACCGCTTCCTCTGTCACACCTTACCACTCTCAGTATGCTGTTGCAGGGATGCTGATTGTAACAGGCGACCTAGTTGTCGATGCTTCTCCTTACTGCACCCTGCTCCTTGGTTTCCACTGCAATGTGGTGTAAATGCCTCTGTGGCTGCCTCTGTGGCAGCTGTCCCTGAGGGGAGAGTGAATATGATTAGCGACGTTGAGTCCAAGGGGCCAAGTGAGCTGGGCACACTGGGTGGAGCAGCAAGCTGCACCCAGGCTAGTTGGGCCGCTTCTGCTGCTTCACCCTGGGCACACTCTTAGCAGCCGCCTGCTAATGGTGGCTGCACTCACAGCCACACCCAACACCTCCTGCCAAGCTGTGCTCAGCACCCACTGCTGCCACTGGAGTTCCCACCTGGGCTCGAGGGTTAAGGCTCGAAGCACCCAGCACCCAGCTGCTCCTTCAATGCCGATCGGTTATGTCCGCTGGTTACGTCTGCTCTCCTGCTGCCACACAGTCTGGGCCGGGGGCCGGGGGTAAATGCAGTAAGTGCGGCAGCACAGGTTACCCAAGAGAATTAGGGCCAGCAGGAACACTAGGGAGGGCCGTGGGCCGAGGCTTGGGTACACTTAACAGTGCTTGACTGTGGCCCGCGGCCGCAGCTGAACGGTCGTTAGGCCCCCAGTAGCTGAATTGGCAGGGAGTCGTGAGCCCGCGGCCGAGGCTGAACGGCCGTCGGACCCCCTCGTAGAGAGCTGGAAATCAGGAAAGCCGCGACCGCGGCAGTTCAGCGTTCGGCGTCCTCCCTCACTGCTACCTGCGGTCGATGCGAAGATGCGGCAGCTGGATTACACGGGCAGTGACTGGCTTCGGCAAAATCACAGAAAGACAGTGTTGAGGAGTAGTATGATACAGCAAACAGGGCGTGAAAGAGGTGCTAAGAGAGGGAAGTCACGAAAGAACAGGATCTATGCGTAAATAGATTTCATACTGAGACTTCATGCTCATTTTAGCATTTTTTCTTTACATTTCATTTAGTACACAGTCACCGTTTTCCTCCTTTTTACTCATTTCTTCTGATACATATTTTAGGTCCAATATCGTGGACACGCTTGTCTGATGAGATTCCAGGGAGTCTGTTACGTAGCGGGACACTTCCGGTAGATAGACAGGGACGCTCCCGCTCCCAAGTTAACGGTCTAGTCTCCAGATTTCACTGCCTACATAGAGACTTCACCGCGGTTAGGGAACTGCTTCCGGGTAAATTGAGGAACCGCGGAATGGCGTGGCAAGCGTACTCGCTGTCTAAAGTAAGTGGATTATGAGACGGGGGGCACCTCCATGATAGCGATCCTCGATGGGCGTTCTGACTTAGTCTTCTTGATAATTTTCGTTTCAGATATCTGTACACGGCATCTGAAAACTCATTTATTTTGAATACCGCGCATACGAATATCGACCTGATTAGGTGAGAATCTGGGGCAAGCCCCCCTTTTTAGACATGGTTGCAATAATTTTATGGATAGTTACTTAGTCTTTCCAGCCCGTAGTTTTATAGCTCTGCCCATTTTTTTCGATTTAGGACTGCGTCCATCACCTGGACGACACATAAGAAGGTTCTACATATATATCACCAGCCGGGACGGAAGTATAACCGGCAGAGAGGTGAGAGTTTGGTCTCACCGTCTCATTGTTAGCCCAGACCACCATCACCGTGGTCTCTATTTTGATATATACTTTTTGTTTTTTTCACCTTTTTCTTACTCAGCCCTTCAGTTTAGGAAGTTTGCCAGAAGGTAGGATACTCTCATCTCCAACTGGTGCATTCCTTACACCTTATAATGCATGACCCACCCAGGATATCATTCTCAGATCCCTCTCCACTTGACGTTCAAAGCCACTCAGGATATTTTCTCACTACTATTTTGTCTTATAAGTTTCTTAATCTTGCATGTTCAGTTAGATCCACTTCAGATTAACCATTACCCTCCAGGGAATATTCTCCCTGCCGTTCCGATGCATGTTCACTCGTATGCATGCATACTATCACCAGACGTGAGGACCATTTTCCTCACTTCTGCAATCACGATGGTGGGGGGCTACGCTTGGACCCCCACTCACACCATAGTGTCGTTTTTTTCTTCATTTGATTTGCAACTGGAAGTGAGAATTCCTTCTCTTCCAGGTTCTTTGCTCTTCTCCCTTTCTCTCTTTACCGGCTTAACGATCTTGCGATTTTATTCACACCCACTATTGGCGTTCATGGAATTACATTTATGGTTAATTAAAGTGGGTCTTGTGAACTTTCTGTGGACCCTACAATGTTTAGGGTGTTAACAATAATTACTAGATTATGCTTCCGTAAAGTATTTGGGCACTATGATGCAAGTGCACGTTTTTCACTTAGGGTTCTCACTTTTTGAAATATGGTATGTGGTGAACATATTATATTGTGCTGTGTCATGATACAATATGTCCTATTGTACATCTTTTCAGCCCTGAAGAAGACTTGGGGTACATCCCCAGACGAAACACGTGTTGGCTGGGCAACCGTTCAGGGTTAAAGAAGACATTACAATTACGACCACACTGTTCTTTGATGTTATTTGTATGATACATGTACTCTTGATTTTTACAAGGATTGTATACTATATCGAAACAAGTATTGTATTTTTTAGCGTGTGCACAGGCTTGCCGTAATCACCCCCAGTACTTGTTGCAGGGGCTACAGAAGGTAGTGGATGCACAGCTAACAATTAATCCAAAATGTCTTCCCCTGAAACGCTATCGGTACCAGATTTCTTTGCATGTTTTGCACCATCTTTTCCCTGTTTCGTATTCTTTTTCAGCTTCTCAGGTTTTTCAGTAGTAATGGCTGGATACAGTTTAGTCCCCTCGACCATGGCTTTCCCACACCTCTGTTGTTCCTCATCCCATTGAGCATCTGCATAATTATGAACTACTCTCTTAGTTTTATTCTGGTATTTCTCTCTCTCTTTAACATGTGCTGTTTTCTCCCAAATATTTAATGCCTCGTACTGTGTGGGTGTAGGTGGTAGCTTCATCTCATATAACTTTTCTCTCAATCTTTCAATGAGTCTCAATTCAAATGTATCATATCTTGGAAATCTCAAAGGGCTCTCATTTTCAGTGATCTTGCACCTTTGACGAAGCCACAAACGTGTGTAACCCCATATTCATTGTCATATAATGTGCGGTTGGACCCTCTGGTGGTGCCTCTTTACCTTCCCGTACTGGAATTGTTACATCACCTCTCACAAAACCTTTATGGGATTTTAAACATTTCATAATTTCGGATTATTCAACATATAGCAAGCAACGTAATTCAGATTCTTGAAGTTTTGATTCTATTCCCTAAATTTCAGATTTCTTTTCTCCAATCCTGTTATAGCTTTAATAGTTGAAGACTCGTTAACCAATCTCAATGCGGCACTTACACAACAACTGACCTACCCCAGCGCTGCACTCTGTGTCTTCATCAACCAATAGCAGCGTGACATTACACCAACCAACCAACCAAACTCAGCGCGGCACACTATGACGTATGATCTCACTCCTGGTAGCGGTTCAACCTCCTTTACAATTTTCTCGTGCACACATTTCTACAACTCTCAGCAAACACCTGTAAACAATCTTTGTCTGCTCCTCTAAAGAAAACAAAAGGAATTCAACAATCTGAATATTAAGGTTTTAACACTCTCTGATTTTTCCACACAGAAGGATTTTTCACACATGCAAATGAAATCTCAACCAGCAGGAAATCACCCAAATCAATGTAGCTTCACCTTTTGCGCAATTAGGTTTATGCCAACATCAATCGCTATTAGTACATTCACAACAATTTGTTATAATCCCTATTTTAATTGTATAGTTGACGGTACCTTATGACCTACACCACAGATATTTAGCAGACAAGCAAACCATAAATCAACCCTTATTTATCT
This sequence comes from Calotriton arnoldi, assembly GCA_963921515.1. NCBI lineage: Eukaryota > Metazoa > Chordata > Amphibia > Caudata > Salamandridae > Calotriton > Calotriton arnoldi. The sequence goes on from CAWUFW010000406.1 coordinate 3,817,075, forward strand.
ATCACAAGATCTTAGGTTATGTCGAGCCTGATAATCTCTTCAACTTCTTCACAATAAGCACATAAACATCACCAAATCATTCAACACTCTTTTTCAACATGTGAACAAAAATCAACAAAAACAACTGCAATGCATAACCCTATTGATAATCACACCTTCACTACAGAAAATGCCTTCAAAACCGCACCTTGTCAGTCTTCAAAATCGCACTTTGTCAGTCTTCAAATTCTGGATCTTGGGCTATGGGTAATTAGTTATAGTTCTACTTCGAATAACGTAAACCGTCCTCTAGCTACCAAATTTGCTGAAGTGCGGGAATCAGTTTAAATGAAAATATCAGTTTACCATCATCTGGCCGTTGTTTGAGAGTAGATCAAGAGCTGACCATGTCATAAATTATAATCACAATCACTAATCAATTTTCAGTCAATAATGAGAGTTTAGTATGAGTTAAAGAGTTTTATTAATCCAATCTTTTTGGTTTGTTTTTCTTTATTAAAGTCACAAGTGAAATTATATTAATCTTAATCATCAAAAATTAACAGAAATGAATAATCAATATTAGTCAATAAAATCATAATAAATGTATTAAGCGCATTCCATAAAGGAAAGAATCCCTATTCTAAGGATCGGGGAAAAGGTGTCAGTCACAACCCATAAAGAGTTCAAGTTTGAGAGACTGAGAAAGAAAGCATAAAGCTTTTGCATCAAAAAGTCAGCTCAATAAGATCAATAATCAATCAAAGCAGAACTTCCCATAAAGAAAAGTTCAAGAAACTCAGTAGCGTGGAACGGAGATAGTGCATGCATGGAAAGTCAAATCTCTCCAAAAGTAAAAAGTCTGGGCCTGCTCTAGGAACACGCACTATTGTAGACTACACATTTATCATTGTTGCAGCTTGTGGTTTTGTTCCTTCTTCAGCCAGCCAGTCATCTTTCTATGCTCTCATGGGAACAGGATTACTTCTCATTTTCTCACAGAAACCACAATAGCTCTACATAACAGCTTTCAATGTTGCTAATTTCTTATCATCTAGTGGTTACATCTTGCCCACTAAAATAGATTTTCTTGTTCAAAACCTACTTTCCCATGAGTAATTTCATCTCTATATCATTCTAAATAACAAACTTATATGTTTATTAGCAACGATTATTGTGTAGGAAGAAACATTTGCAGAATAAGATAAAACATTTTAAGCAACTATTATTCATTATGAAAAACATGTTTGTGGAAAGGCCAAGAAATAAACCTTTTATGCACAATAAGCATATACTATGTGTGTCAGCTTGTCAGGCAATGTTGCTTCAGACATTTGAGGCCTAGTACGAGTAAATATGCTTGCCTACTACAGTTTTTGCATATAAACACACTTCATTTTTCATTAAAGCCTACACGTTAATTCTGCACATTATTATAAACTGAATTATTTTCTTAATATGATGAAAATGCTACATCATATGTATGTAAGTATGTATATATGTATGTAGTATTTATATAGCACGAATCTAGCCAAAAAGCATTAGAGTGATATTGCCATGCGCTAGTAATTGTTTTTCAGTTGCAATGACTCATAATAATATACAATGCTGACACCAATGTTTTAAGCTCATTGTTAATCTATGTAGGTGAATTTAGACCACTTCAAGTTAATTGCTAGACTTTTTGTTATTAGCCCATATCGTTCTTAAGAAATCAGTTAATAGCCAGAGCTTATTTCGTTTTTTATCCATATTTCATACAGCTATTCTCTGATGTAGATATTTTACTTCAGTTTTTTGCATGGCAGTAATATTCTTTTTAAATATGCATGATTTCCTTTTAGAGCAGATTTTATTTGGCCTTATACACAATCATGTTTGCAACCATTCATTTCAAGGTAATTACACTGCTGGAAGTAATTATTAAATACTTGTAAAAAATGGTAAAATAATAAACAAAAATAGTTTGTTTAGCGGTTGTTCCAATTTTTGGGCTGGAATGGAGGATTAGGGTAATGTTAAAGGGCTGTGGGGGTGGAGTTTTGCCTAGGTGGTCAAACCACAGTTACCGAATGCTTTATATGCTAAAAGTGAGCAGTGAAGAAAACAGAAATGTCAGGGACACGGAGAGCTGAGTTGGCCTCACTGCTTCCCAATATTCTTGTTTTGATACAGTAGCTAATCTGATCTTTTTTGCTTCTAGGCCTTACCTTCTCAAAGTACATCAATCAGTTAGACTAGCTTTAACAAATGAAAGCCCTGCCCTACATTTCACGAGGAGGGCCAGAGAAAAACAACAAAGAGACCAAGCGGTTGCAAAAGGTAGAATGTATTTGGAAATTGCGGTCAAGATGTCGAGGCAAGAGATCCCCAACAATGAATTAACCAGAAATAAATCTAGCAAATAACCCCACTGAATGACCAACTGAAAACATAAGGTATACTGACAGTATTCAAATTTAGTAAACCGCTAGGCATTTGTATCTGGATTAAGGAGCATTATATGAGAATCTGGGGGAAGCAGGTCCACATCCAATCAACGCAATTATTCCTGCAGGGTACTACAGCAAAAGGAAAGCCAGTAGACAAAGCTCACATCTGATTAAACCACATCAACCTTCAGCTAGCATGTCCATGCCCATCACATGGGATGGAAGGAAGCATTGGTCCCAGGTCCTTTGTGGCCCTTCAGTAAAATAATTTATAGATTTATAATTTGCAGAAAGCCTGCTGTCTTCATTAATAATGAGGCAGTTTACATAGCCATACCACTAGATGACGCCAGATGACACATATTGAACTTAATAAGCCTTACAAACGGGCACTCATAACACTTGCTAACAAGCATTGGCAAAGCCAATAGGTCTCGGCAATCCAAGAGCTATTGGCGTTGTCAATGTCTTTTAGCCATACTGAATAGCAGCACAGTTGTCATTCAACATGGCTGAAAGTCATGTAAAAAATGTGCTATGAAAGCAAATGTGATGGGATATTATGTGGGATTTTCCATTTTCAGACACTAGAGGGACCCACCACACTTTAAAACAAAGCTCAAATTAAAATGCATATTGCCACTTAATGCACGTATTGCGTTTTGTTTTTTTTGTTTTTTGCGAAACACATACCGATATTGTTAAAATATCGATGATCCTTTTACTTTTGTTGGATATAGTGGAATCCGGCCATTGTTTAAGAAAGAACACATTGATAAAAAATGGGAGCAGTTCAAAATGAAGTCCAGGTGGAATGAGACGGAGCTTGTAAAAACAGGAGCACTCGTGTGGAGTGCGCAAACATCAAGTAAAAATTAGCTCCTAAAAGGGGAACACTGGATGGAGCCAAGTACTTGGTCCATGCTCTGGGAGTGGGCTGAACGCAGGAGGAGGTGTGACGCATATATGCCATGGACAAATGGAGACAAAGGATATAAAGCAGACGATGGAGCAAGCAAATGGTAAACGTATGGGTGGGCTCAAGCCCACAGATTGAACACAACATGTCTCTTCAAGACAGCGCATGTGCTGTCTAGCTGGGACATAAAAAATGCATCATGTAGGCCCTGTAGTGTAGTTGTCCACAGCAATGTGGCCTTATGACCTCATGCACACCCTGACACACACACCCCGGTGACCAGGTGGCAAGTTGTCAGAGCAAAAGAATGCAACTTATCAGCTCATGTGCCATCAGTGAAGACCAGCCCCTGCCTATTGTGTGGTTACTACACACCGCCGCTCCGTGACACAAGCCCCGCCTCCACACCACAGTGTCAACATTGTTTTAGCCCAAGCCCTAGCAATAACTTCTGACAAGTTTTAGCCATCTCAATCCATGTGAATGGAACGGCTGCAGATTATATCGAATTGGGTTTAAGAAAGAACTAGTAATATATAAATCAGAGATGCTGCAATTTAAAGATACCCAAATTTTGTAGTTTTTGCCAACATGGGTTCGCCAAGAGGAAGAGAGCCACAAGGCACACTAGAAAAATAAAATACTGGTTTAGCTACTGGAAAAAACATAATCCCAGGACCTATAGAATCAAACTACATGTGGACGCTGCAGAGAATGCAGATAAAGGAATAGGTGTACACAAAAATTGCATTGTGGTAAGATGCGTGCATTTAAACATTTAACTTTCACTCCACAATGTAATAAAGTGAAATCATTCAAATTGCAGATAACTTGGAATAATCCTCAATCCTAAAAGTGCAATGGCTTTTGACAAGCCCCTGAATGAATCCTGAAGAAGTCCTGACCCATGGGCATTCTCCCCGCGGCACATAATTCCTATGAGGACAGCCCCTCCTCACAAGAAATAGATACCTTAAAATAGTAGCTGAACTCCCCCATTGACAACAAGCACATTGCCACTGAATTTTACACTTCCTTATCTTTGGTATCTTTTGATTAATTGCTTTTTGTTTTATTTAATTTATAGATTTTGCTTCATCTTTTTATCTTCTTCTTATCCTTTGCCTGTTTGTTTGTAGCTTTACTACTGGCCTGAAAGGCACTTGTCGAAAAGTGTTATAATAGAACTAGAAACTTGTCTGTCAAGACCTGACATTTCTGGAATGCAGGACATCCCAAAGGCCCATCTAGGTCAATGGCCACCCATCTAGTGCTACGCCTCGAGCTGGTCAGCATTGCAGCTTTCACTCAACCATAACTAGGAGGTGGAAACTAGTTTGAGTTTTGTTGCTGAATGAACAGCAGTCTCTGGTAAACAATATGTTTCCAAGTTCTATATATTTGATTACTTAACTGTAATTGCATTACTCCGGTTCTTCTTCCTCATTGACGTCCTCATGGCATAAGAAGTGCCAAAACCCTGGAGAGAAGAGCCCTGCTGTTTACCTTAAAGAGTCTGCCAAAGCACCCCAAAAGACTGTGATCGAAGCCAGTCACACAGCAGGAAGGGTGGGAGTATCATAAGGTCTGTGAAAAGTAGAATCAGAGGGATGAGGTTACTAGTAAGTAATCAAAACATTACCTCTTCATCCATTCTTTGTTCCTTTCCTTACATTATGAGTATATACCAAAGCATGTAGAGCCAGCATGGACTGTCCACCAAGGTACCCAATGACAAAGAGCAAAGTCCAGAGACAAAGGTAGAAGGCCCAACCCCAGAAGGTTAGCAAAGCCTCAAGCACTGGTGCCAAAACAAACCAAAGAAGAACTAGAACGCCCAAAGGCACAAGACACAACCTGTGCACCCAGAAGAGCAGGACCAAAATTAGGGAACACCCGGAATAGCAACCTACAAAAGCAACAGTAAAGAACAGGACACCAATGGGAGCTCCTTAACCCTTAGCCTGCAATGCAGTCAAAGAACCAGAAATGACCAAAAGACACCAGAAGATGCCAGTAATGCAAGCACTCCCCAGCACAAGCAAAATTGAGAGCCCATGGCAGAGTGTCACCAAACCTCATTACTATGATGGAGGTAGAAAATGTAGGCCCAGATCCGAGACAGGAGATCGAGAATCCCCAAACAAATCAAACTGCAAACACCCTTGAATTTGCATGCAGGCACCCTTGAATTTGCATGGGAAAGACCCAAAACAGGCACCGAACCACACCCAAAACGGTGCACAAGAGGCTAGTAGCCCGAGCAGGTTACATAATTCAAACCAAAGGGGAAGCCAGAAGCAGGAAGACTGGTCACTAACTTGGCAGCAGAAAAATGTCCAGTATACTTAAGAGAGAGACCCAGCCTAAAGGAACAGGCACACCAGAGTAAAAAAAAAAACAGACATGCTCTAGGAGAAGCAAACCCTACACAAGGCCATGACCCAGCAAGCCACTGAGGCAGATAAGCCAAGAAGGTGAAATACATGCACATTATGCACCAAGGCGTGTCTACCCACATCCAAGCACAGGTGAGGCTAGGGAAGCCCTTGACCTTCAGAATACAAGGCAGGTGACCGAGAAACACTGGAGGACTTGAAACAAGGAACCGAACAGCCACAGCCAAAAGCAGACAAACTCCTGCCCAATGATCTACTTGGACCACCAGGCAAAGTGCATGACTGGACCCCACACATAAAAAGAGGGAGGGAGATGAAAGCCCTAACGGAACAGGAAGACATGTAACAGTAGAAAAAAACATGCCCAGGAGGGAGAAAAAACCAGAATTCAGAGCTATCCGGCTTAAAAATAGCCACAGCAATCAGAAGAAGCCCTCATAGGACATTCTATGCTCAAAGGCCCAACAGGCTTCCAGGACTGTAGAACCTTAAGGAAACACTAGAAGCCCAAAAAGGAGGACCGATCAGAATGAGCATAATCAAGCAGCAGAGGAAACCACCAGTTGTAGTAAAGTCCTAGGAAGCACTGTAAACCTGGTAGTGCAGGACCATCTAAGAAGGCACCAACTCACCAACCATAGGACACTGGGGGAGCAGGAGGTGGCGCACAAAGGGCACAAGCTCCAGATGTGGGAAGGCCAGAGCTGCACACCCCTTTCAAAAGACACCCAACATAAAAATTGTAGTGGTGTTATAGGAGGAAGAAGAAAAAGGCCAAGAAGTTCCGCCCACACAATCCCATATACCCAGAAGCAAACAACAATGAGAGAAGAGAGGAAAGCAAGAAGCGAGAACCAGCCAGGGCAAACTCCAAGACCAGCATGAGGCAAGGGCATACTGCACAAGGTAAGCAAGCATCTAAAATAGGACACAAGCTCCCAACCCTAAGAAGGAGGTCATCCATCCACAGGCCTGCGCAGGGCATGAAGAGCAAGGAGAAATGCTAGACATAAACCCCACAGTTGAGACCCAGTCAGTCTCAGCTATGGTCACAGTAGTAGGCCGACAAAATTGCAAGTGTGGCCACAAAGGCAGAGAATAACCCAGAGCAATGACCATGCCAAGGGGAACGCAATGCTAGCCAGCCACCAGGGAGGAAGGGGTTTACATCCAACAGCACAGAAATAACCCACCCCTAGATAACATCAAGTCCTAACAACAAGTACAAGAGACATACCACCAGCAAAATCAAAGTAAGGTGGGGGTGGGCCAAAACAAGAAGACGAGAAGGGCGCACAAGGTTCTGGCGTGCTGACCCTCTGCAGGATCACCCTTAGGGCAGTGGTGCAAAACTACTGACCTACAAAGATAGGCGCACTTGACTGAAAACTCACAGTGGCGAACAGTAGAGGTCATATTTTCCCAAGTTACATGGCTGCAGTTCCACACCAGCCGGCATAATTCACCAGAGTTGAAAAACATCTACATGACGCAGGCCTAAAATACATGTTGATATATTTAGCAAAGCAAAACGTTAAAGTGGATAATAAGGCATCCTTTTACATAGGCTCTTAGGAAGCCTGGGACTGGCTGGACCTGCACGAGGAAGGTAAAGATGGCCCCAGAAGGAGTTAGCTGCAGAAACGACTGAGAAAAAGAAAGATTAAACAAAGCACCATAAAAAGGTCCTAGATACACCAGACAAAAGCTGAGGGAGCTGTAGCAGTTGAGGCGATGATAGAACTGCAAATACAAGACCACTCCTGAAATATTTTGGACTCTGAACAATCACTAACAGTTGCTGCTGGGTTGCTCAGTTTGAGCCCTATATCTGCAGATCATATTAACAAGTATAAATATACTAGAGCACTTAAGGTGGATGTTGAGTTGAGGTGGGGGGCAGAGGTGGGAAATACCTCGACATACACAATCCGGGAGAGGGGAGTTGGACTGGTTGTCCAGGCTACCCAAGCCCCTTTCACCGATTCTTCCCTCTCCTATACAGCGGTGTGTAAAAGTTTAAAACACAAAGTTTAGACAGCATGCCATTGCTTTTCTATCTTAGGAATGAAAGTTAGAGGTTGTTGGTAAATCTGTGAAGAAGTCAGAAGCCTGACAGATGTGGGATGCAGCAGAGAACGGGCATTACACAAGATCCTACATTGTGGGTAGATAGCATTACGAGGAAACAGCATTTTGGTCATCTGAAGCACAAAGAGGAGTACATGGGTACATTAAATAAATATAGTTTTGTCAGATGGAATATCTGTGGTATATCCTCTATGGTTAAGAGAGCTAAGATATATTCATATTTGTGATGCAGAGTAGACTAGACAGCATTCCTCCAAGAAACACACCTTCGAGGAACCAAACCAGATACACAGAAAGTCATATGGAGATGCAGACTGTTCATAACCAGGATTCCATGTACGTAAGAGAAGTCCTAATCTGCATCAGACACAGGGTGCCATTTATAGATAGAAATGGTAGATTCAGCCTACTTAGAAAGAGACTCAACAAGCTCAAAATTATACTTGAAAGAATATACTCCCCAATACAGATGAGGCACAATTTCTTCAGACAATGTCAGTGTGCCTAGCATGATGGCCAGGTGTACCACTAATACTCAGCGCTGACTGTAACACTACCCTAGATGTACATATGGATAAATCACACCTCCCATTATCCAGAATGTCAGTGGAGAAAACGGCATGGAGCCTAGCTGAGTGGCTTCAAAACTGGAATCTGGTCGATGTTTGGAGGGTCCTACAACCAACTAACAGTGACTACTGATACTTTTCTGCAGTCTATAAGCTACATGTGAGTATAGACAGCCTGATATGATCAACCTCAGTCCAAACTCTAATTGCAGTCTTGGAATATATGGGCTGACATTTCTGACCATAATTCCTAACTGTTAATGAATTGAGGACAGCAATACACTTTCATACCAACGTGGTGCATGTAGACCTCCATGTTGGAAGATAGGGTGTTCAGGGAGAAACTGGACACCAACATTTGATCCTACTTTACTTAGAAGGCTTCCCACTGTACCTAAACATTAGAGACTACGTCTACATTTTCTGTAATGTTTTACAATTAATAAAAGCTTAGCTGTAGACAGAAGTCAGATAGCCAAGTCTCGTAGGTTACAGGATGTAGATTTATTGAAGATGATATCTCTTCGTTTCAGGTTAAGTATAAATAGCCCCACCAGGAGTAGCATCCTCACTGCTCAGCCCACTCTCTCCAACTTACATTCTTACTAACCAGGCACTCATCAACATTCCATTACATCACACACACACACTGGCTGAGCAGGAGGGAACTGGGTAACTGTGGAGAGGATGCATTGCAACAACACAGGTTACAATCTCTTCCCCTCAGCAAAACAAGTGAAATACAAATGGACGTAAGAGGGAAATAAACAATCAATCAGTCCTATAAATATTCAATCTCATAAATCATCAACACAGGTAAATACACTTTAAACAAATGCATGACCAGGTAAATACATTGCAGAACCAAGGAACTACTAACGCCCTCTACTGCACACAGTTAATCCATAACCACTTAGGAAGGATACTTACAACATTAGAGTGCAATACACGACGCCCTCCTTATACTGCATACCAAAAGCAGATTCAATGCAACATTTGGGTGCAGCACACATGCCCCTACAACTCCTGCATAACACATGCAGACTCAATGAAACATAGGATGAAACACATATGCCCCTACAACTTCTCCCTAACCCCTTAGGAAGGACACTTGCAACATTAGGGTGCAACACACGTCAACCACCTTATACTGCATGACACATGCAGACACAATGCAACATTAGGGTGCAACACACATGCCCCTATAACTTCTCCTTAACCCCTTAGGAAGGACACTTGCAACATTAGGGTGCTGCACAAGACACCTACCTTATACTGCATGATACATGCAGGCTACAAGAGCATACTCCCCTACTGCATACAGCTACTAGGACCAGGAGTACATAGCCACTCCCCCCTTTCTACATGCAACAACAGGACCGGGGGGAACTACTCATCATGACGACTACACACTCCACTGAGACTCCTTAGTCTGAACTACACATAAAACTCAAGCATTTCAAATATACTTAGATAGCAAATTCAGCACGGCATTGAAAAATTCACTCAGGCAGCTAATTTGGATGTTATTAAAAAAAATATATTCTTAGGCAGCAATTTCAGAATATCAAATATCAAATTCAGCATCACATAGAAAAATAAATAGCAACAGCACAAACAACAAAACCCTCAGCTGCAATATCAACATGGCATGGCAGTAACACAAAATCCACCCTCCTAGTGAGCGACCTCTCACCTGAACCCAAATCATCCTTTATGGTGAGCGACCTCTCACCTAAACACATTGCCACAGTACATATTCTTTACATTTAGATGGATGTCATGTTAAACACATCTTGATACTGACATCGCATCCTACTTCCATTCTGCAGTGTGGTTTGGGTTCAAATTACGACGCTGCACCCACATTGACATATTTTCAAAAGTCACTGAGACAGTTATTTCCACCACTTTGCTGTCCCATGTTAAAACTAGTGCTGCTCCCGTGTAAAAACTACAGCACTAAACCCTGCACTCATTTTCTGTCACGTTGTTCACCAGTCACCTCCTTGACCATATCATTTCCAGAAAAAGCGGATCATTCGTTACATGTTGACTTGCAGCTCCAAAAACAGCTCCAAGTGCCCCAAGTATTGAATTTTGAATTTATTACATTTGCATAGTTACTTAAAACCATTGCAATACAAATTTCAAGTAAAACAATAAAATCATGATGAGATATTAATTACACATTTGCAAAATTCGTATCTTAAAAACAGTTAAATTGCTATCAGATTAAAAGTGCTTTGTTCCTCATACAGATAGCTCTCAGTATAAGTTGTGCTATTAACCAAGAATGGACATTATTAAAAGACCAGTCCAAGCGCTTGTATGGAGGCCTCCCAGGTCGACCTTGTTGGGGGCAGTCTCGTATCCTAGTAGAAAGGGTGGACACAATATTCCCAATTATTTCGGCATCCGGCCACCTGCATGAGTTGATGGCCTAACGGGCTACCCCTTAGCCTGGAAGAAGTTTAGGTGTGCGATGGCATTTCTTTCTCTGCTACATCTAGGAATCTCACTAGTCTACAGTTTAATTGAGGTGTTGCTGGGTCAAAGCATGCCAAAACTGCTTGTCTCCTTGAGCGAATTCTCCTTTGGTTTAGGGGGACTCTTAACAGCTGTCTCCTTTCCTGTATCAACTCCTTGCAGGAGCATAATAAATGGATAATATCGCCCTGGCTATTGTTGCACAGACTGCATGATGTTAGAGATGGCTCCCTCATCCATGGTGGAAGGTTCTGAGTGCATGCGATCTAGCCAAGGCGAAGTTTTAAGAATTTTAATTTCTGTGATTTCGGGTAGCCCAATTTAAAATATTTTTGGGGGGCTAAAACTTTGTAATTGTTCAGAGTCATCCAGGCGTGCAATCTTACAGAAAAGGCTGCTTTGTCCTCCACCAGCGCCAATTTTTTCAAGGATTTCCAAACTAATTTCTTAAAAGCTGGATGGTGGGTCTGTGTGTTCCAAAGGGCCAAGAGTCCAGTACATGCTAGAGCCTCCTGAAGATAGCTTCTTGCAGGAGAATCCTCCCTCTGTTGGAGATCTTGCCATAGAAGCTGGTTTAGAGTTTTAGGGGCCGATATTCTGATCTTATTCCAGCAGTTGATGTATGCGCCGTATCTGGTCCATGATTGCTTCAAAAGGCTGAATTCCAGCCTGATTTGTGCCGGGGAAGTGTAGTTTGGAAGGCTAAACGTGGTTCTATATGCTTTTACTAAAGTTGTATCCAGCAATTTAGCGTCTCTGCCTCTTAAGGCTTCACTACTATAAGTTATTGTGGGTAGAATTTTAGCCTGTGCTACATTCAGTAGGAGACTCAATGTTGGGCCCGATAATTTAGATGTTAAGCTTTTCATGGTTAGTGCTAGCACCAGCCCCTTCCTTTTAATCTCTTCTAGGTGTCAAGCAAATGATCCTTCTTTGTCAATGTAGACACCTAGGTACTTATAGGCTCCCGCTGAACTATGCGTGTACCGCCCAGATACCAGCTTCTCACTTCCTTCCTTTTGTTGTTGATTGACATAGTTCTAGTTTTCTTTAAGTTAATTGACAGCTTGTTTGCTTCAGCATAATCCTGCATGCTGTTGAGAAGATGTTGCAGGCCAACTACTGTGTGGCTGAGCAAGATTACGCCGTCAGCGTAAAGAAGATTGGACAGAGTTGTGCCCCCCATCCTGGGCGCGTGAGAATTGCTGGTGTTGAGTAGCTGTGGTAGGTCTGCCATGAATAAATTAAATAACATAGGTGCCAGCACACAGCCCTGTTTGAGACCCTTCGTTGTTTTTACTTTCCTTGTCAAATGCGTCCCTGTGCCTAGTTTAACCTGTACCCAGGTATCTGTATGTAGGAGCATTATCATTTTTAAAAGAGCATTTGGGATACCCCAGCTGGCTAGCTTCGCCCACAGTCTAGATCTGTCCACATTGTCGAAGGCGGCACTAAAATCGATAAAACAAAGGTGCAGCTGCATTTTCTTCGAGATTGCTGCGTCTATAAGCAGGGATAATGTCAAGATGTTCGTTGTTGTACCTGTTTTCGTATGGAAGCCTGTCTGATTTAGTGGAACTATATCATTAGTGTCTGCCCAGGCTGTAAGCTCTTCCAACAACGTACCCGCAAAGTATTTGGCCTCATTTTCGATTAGAGCCACTTACCGATAGTTGCCAGGCGAAGCCTTGTCACCACTTTTGTGGATGGGAACGATCGTAAAGCCTTTCCATGAATCAGGGATGACACCCCGTTGTCTCACATCCAGGAATATAAGGTGAAGTATTCTTGCCCACTCTGCCGTCCTCTGTTTGAACAGAGCGGGCGGGATTCCATTCCATTCGGGCCCGGCGCCCCTTCCTTTCTTCCCTTTGTAATCTGCTGCTTGATTAGCAGATACGCAGCTTCGTCTGACGTTTCCTCCAGCAGTTGATTTAAGTCTAAGGATTTATGTGAGACTCTATTGTTTATTTTATTAACCGCATTGCGGTCAATTGGAGCTACCCCGCTCTGATCCAAGTGAGGGGAGCCCGCTGTAAGGTAGTTGAAGTGGGTATACAGATAATTGGCCCAGGTTTCTCTAATATGTGCGATGAGATTTCCCCACGTTGCGGGTTGATGATTGTGTTTACCGTGCCCCAAGTAGATCCACACTCGCGTGTGAGCCCACTTTAAAAAAAAAAAAATACGCTTCTGAGCGAGTACAGACTGCTCTCTTAACATTACCCTGAGTGTCAATCTCACCGTTAGCTGTGCTCACTTCCTGGTCTCAGCGCGTTCCTCTACTGCACCCTCGTCGCCAGTGTTACAACTAATAAAAGCTTCTCTGTAGACAGAAGTCAGGTAGCCAAGTCTCGTAGGTTACTGGATGTACATTTATTGAAGATGATATCTCTTAAATACAGGTGATAGCCCAAATATTTCAAAAACACTTTACATGACCCTTTTACTGATTTGGAGCCAAAAACCTGAATGTGCACATTGCACAAGATGAATGAAGTGATGCAACAGTAGAGACTAGTGAAGTAACATGAGCGTAAAGCGGGCTTGAGATATGTAGAAAAGTAGAAAATACATTACTATACAGTTATAACACTTATTAATAGATTTTACTAACAAGATTACTCATGAAATGATGTTTTACTATTCACGTACTGATGAGAACTAATGAATCTGATGATGAGGCCTAACAGCCTTTCATTGCAAATGCATTATGGATAGATTGTGGTGCAATTATGCAATAAAATTAGTTAGGGAATTAAAACTTACAGATGTGATATTAGAGACCCTACTGGATATAAAAATTAGGAAATGATTTTAGTAAAATGGTTTTTAAGAATAATTTACATGTACGGACGTTGAATAATTTGTGGCAGTAGGCTGTAGCTCATGCTTATCAACTTTGTGTAATAATACATTGGTGAAACATTTATTATTCTTCACTTATTATGAAATGATGATTTGATGCAATATATTTGATTCTAATTAAGTTTAATTCATTTAAGGATGATGTATACATTTTAAGCTTTAAATGTGTTCTTTCTTGAGCTACAATTTTCCCTTAGCAAGCATAATAATTCATTGGCATTTCTGCAAATGTTCCATTATTTGTTCTGTGGATGTTTCAGTTACAAACAAAGGACATTTTTTCAAAGTTCACTGTGAGATGGCTCAGTGGGAAAATCATCTTTAAACTGATACCATATTTTGTTACATTGTATATTTCTTACCGTTAACAAGCCTGTGAGGCCCAGAAAGTCAAGTCGTTCACATGAAATACTAAGGAAAGCATGCAAGAGTAACTAAATGTATTTGGTGACTACATATGTAAACTAATCATGCGATGGACTGACTAGTGGAGTGACACCACGTCATTAAGGTGTCATAAGGACTATAAAAGAAGAAACCCCAAAGGAAGGGCAACACATCGTTTTATTTTTTCTTTCCTTGGCAGAGAACGGAACCCTTTTCTTATGATTTTATAATCATCCTTTGAATTTTTATCTTGGACTGCCTTTTTGCTGATGTTGCTGCCTTTATGCAGTAGCCCTGGAATCCTTCTTTGCCGAACGAATTGATTTTTGCTTCATATTTCCTTTTTGCTCATGGACACGCCCTTAGAGGACTTAAAATTTTGATTCCTTTTAATCTTTTGCTTTAAATCTTTAGATGCTGTTAAAGAGAATCAAATTATCCTTCTGCCTTTAATGGTGGTAGGAATCTGTAACCTCATATTTGATGTTTGTTTTAAACCATCCTCTTTGGATTTGAACCCAGTCCTGCCAAGTGTCACGCATCAAGCGTGACTCTATCGCATTTCAGTGTGGTGGTCCGCATCACCGCACTGAAATGCAAAGTCACGCATTTCCGTAGGTCACAGATCTTTACTTGCACTTAACTCGGGCCCTGGGAATGAGGACGTGACAGGCTGCAGAGAATGGCCTGATAACAAGGGCGCCATTATCAACATTCGCGTAGCAGCTCTATGCAAGAGATGTTCGGCTACAGCGCGATTACAAACATCTCCACACAGCCTCGGCTGACACTAGTTCACGTGGCAGGAAGAAACTGTGTGATGTTTCCGGTTACGCGATGACGTCCTGTGTTACCAGAGCATTACCAGCTACGCTCAAAACTTCTAGAAGGATGCAGTACATTTTTAAAATCAATGCTGATCCTTCCCGCGGCGCAGCCGCCGTGACCTGACCTAAATTACCCATCGGTGGGTGGCCAGGAGCCCAGAGCACACCACTGAGCAGAGCTGCTTGGCTGAGCAGAGTCTGAATTCCCCAGCAGGAGTCAGTCGTCGCGGCCATGAGGAGGCCTAATCAATCAAAATTGCAGCGGCTCGCCTTGCTAGGTGAGTCAGACAGTGGGTGTCTGGAATCTCACTCATCAAATAAAAATGTGCTATATTATAAGTTATGTGACCGCCTGTCACCTATCATGTGTGCCTCAGCCTGAGGCTTCCCTCAATGCCCAGCGGGTGCTGGAGTCAGACTCCACGATTACTGACTTCTGCCATGCGCCGGACCCCAGGTCATCGCAATACAGCGAACCATTCATTCTTTCCACTTGTTCACCAGTCTAAAGAAGATTGTTTTTGTTTTGGAAATTTTCGTTTTTTCCCTTATTTTTACAGCGCTTCCTCCCCACAGAGGCACGCAGGGTCGGTAGCCCAATAAAAAAATATTATATAAAGCACGTGGATGACCTTGAGTTCGATATTTCTGTTGGGTGGTAGATACACGGTATGAGCACAGCCTACAAAGCTGTGTTGGAGATGGAAACCCAGAAGGTACTCGTTATCCTAGTGTACCTATTTTGTAAAGAGCAGGGGCGGTACTGTCCCATTAAAACGATTGCAGCGCTACAATACTGCAGTATTGCAGCCCTGCAATTAAACAAGTGGAGGTACTCAGTACCTGCTCATTCAAAGCACTTCTAAAAAAAAGTGATAAAAGATGCACTAGTGTGCCAATAGCACTAGCGGGAGCAAGTAAAGTGGTGCCCTGACAGCTGATCATGCAGTAAAATACATCAATAACTGGGGCCCTGTTAGACTTTTGCCCCCTGGTGCCGCTGCACCTGCTGCACCATTGATAGCTATTCTCCTGAAAAGAAGCAGGCTCTAAATTCAGTGGGTATAACCCGATGAAGAAGTGTGCAATTTTTTTTCAAATGAAATGTAGCTCGACCTCTTCACGTTTGTGCTTTGCGACTCAGCCTGGAATCTCAAACTGCTTATAAAATTGTGCGTTTTTTATAAATGATGTGACCGTCACATGATGTGTGCTTCAGCCTGAGGCTTGCCCTCAATGCACAGCGGGTGTTCGAGTCCACGAGTATTGACTGTGTGTGACTAATTAGAGTCACTAGACTTAATAAAATTGCTTAGACAGCTCACCTGTGCTGCAGGCTGCGGGGCTGGGCAGGTAGCTGCGCGCCGACCAGTGCAGATGGGACACTTCAGGGTATTAATGAATTTTGAGAGTATAATACATTAGATCAGCGCGCCCTGGCTGCCGGCTGTGAGTGACCTATGTGACTGTGTGTGCCTCAGCCTGAGGCTTACCCAATGAATGCCCAGTGCCTGTAAGTGTCCGCGAGTTAGCTGACTGTGTTGACTTAGTATCTTTTGTATTTAACTGCACGTGCCTGTAAATGTGCACAGAACTTTAATTTTAATAAAGTACTGCCTCTGAAAAACTTGTTTAATATCATGGTTACACATTTGTTTAACAGTATGATCAAGTTACAGGGGGACTAGGTTAGTGCCCTTCGATTTCTGGTGCTTAGATCATCTTAAGAGTTTTTTGTTGTTCAAATGGGTATCATTTCTGATATTTATATGTTTGCCCAGTCTTCATTGCTTTATTATGGTCGCCAGAAAGTGTCACTCCTTGTCGTTCAAATGTCACTCATAATTACACTGAAATTATGAAAATGTCACACCTAGCAATCTGAAACCTTGGCAGCTATGTGAACCTCCGATGAAATGTGTAGTCTTGCACTACATGCTTTAAAATTCTTGACTGAGATGCTTAAGAAATTGCTTATCTGTATCGATTTTGGAACACTAATACAATAACTAACTATTTAAAATACCTGAGCCTATTATTGTGCCCTGATGTTCTTTATTCAAACTGAGCTAAATGACTCCTTTGATCTAGATGTGATGTAGCGAGAATCAGCAAATTTTTCAGAATATCAAGTTCTGCTTCTTTTATTCTATGTTGCAATGGCAGAGCTTCTAGTGTGTATCATTTTAGTTAGACTTAACATTTTTAGGAGAGTGGGTTCCCCCATTATGATGCATTATTTTTACAGTAAGGCCCTGACAGTAGCGTATTTGAACCTTATTTCAGACTTGTGAGTTAGTCACTAATTAATGGTCCTCATTGGGTGACTAACATTGTCTTTTGGACGTCCTAATTCCTACCCCTCCTATCGGCGGAGAAAGATCCATTAGAGGACCATTCACCTCTATGGTGAGATAATGCTATAATCCGTCTAGCTGTAGGAGGCCCGGTACAGTGAGAGGGACAAATGAGTAAGTAGTGAATTGAAATATAAAAGTTAAAATATATATACTGCTTAAGCTGGATCACAGGTTAAGTATAAATAGCCCCACCAGGAAAAGCATCCTCACTGCTCAGCGCCCTCTCTCCAACTGACAATCTTACCAACCAGGCACTCATCAACATTCCATTACATCACACACACACACTGGCTGAGCAGCAGGGAACTGGGAAACTGTGCAGAGGATGCTTTGCAACAGCACAGGTTACAACATAATGACTACAAGTCACTGCATGAGAGCAGTAGTAGGAGCCAGGAAAACCCTAAACACACTGGACAAGATAGTACATGACTTGGAACAGGAAATGCTTTTAACAGCCTTAACCTCTTAAGAGCGGTCATTGGCCACTACCCCCATAGTGCAACTGTCAGCCATTGCCTGACACTTGGGAGGTGTATAAAGGCCCCTCTGGTGCTTTGCACCGGAGGCATTCCTTTATTATATTTTTACCTCGGGTGGCTCTGGAAGAGCTTCCCGAGCAGCTCAAGGTTTTTTTTTTTTTACTATAATGACGATCATTGCACAGGGCTCACTGACGTCATTACAGTAAAGTGAAAGTAAAATGAGTCGATGGGCTTGTTTCACTTTCACTGCATCAGTGCTCAGGTGGGCATATCTCAGCCCCGAGCACTGGTTCTCTTTGGAGAGGTATTGTTGGAAAAGGGAGAATCTCACTTTCCAATGATATCTCTGCTCAGTGGATCCCTGCTTGGTGATCGCCACAGGAAAGCGATTTCCAAGCAGGCGCCCACCCACTAGGCAGCAGGGATATGGGGGAGCAACCCTTAGGCAAGGACTTGTGCTCCCACTAGCCCCAAAAAATGTAAGTCTTTTTGCCCCCCAGGGGGCAGATGGGGTAATTACCCCCAATGGGTCCCCCGAAGTGGGCAGAAAGGCCACTAGACACCATGGACTTTAAAAACAAATCTAAGGGTGAGGGCTGCCCACCATGGCCATGAAAATGCCCCTACCTGAAATAAATGTGCCGACAGTCTTTCTGCTCCCCCCCAGGAAGCAGATGGGGTGTGTCACTTGGCGTGTGAAGGCGTGTGAAGGAGGACTAGAAGACACCTTATTTACTCTTGGCTAAGTCAGAGAGTGTTCTCTACTTTGTGCCTTTGTTTCAGGATATAGTGTGGGGAACCGTGGCGGTGCACTCCCTTAGTGTAATCCCCATCCTCGTGCCCCCTCTCTCTTCCCAGCGCGAAACCACAAGTGATTACGCACTTGTGTTAGCCACACTTGACAATACATCCAGCCGACGGCCCTCCTGGCGTAGACTGCTGCTCTCCATTTCAGGGTTTCCTCACGGTAGGAGTTGCACTTGGTCTTCCCCGCTGGCATGGATTCCCTGCTGTTCTTCATTCTCCTCAGAGCCGGCTTCCCTTGGTTCCAATCCTTCTGGCCTGCAGTGAGCGTTGCATGTAGTGTCGTGACCCCACCTCCTGTCATCCCAACCTTCCTTTTAGTCCCTCTTCCCTTGTCCTTATGTCCCGGTCTGCTGTTTGACTTTGTTCCTCTTCCATTTCCTTACTCTCATGGTAGGCCTGCATGACAAAACTGGTTTGTTGCAATTGCGGCGCGTGGTGGTGACTCGTAACGCGGTCCAAGGGGAGCAGAAGGTAAATCCCCCCCTATCACACCCTACATCTTGACACAGTGATTACCGCATCTGCCACCCGGGGGCAGAGAGCCCACTGACCATGTCGCCACCCAAAAACAAGGCAGCAGTCTTTCTGCCTCTCTCTGGGGAGGATGTGGGTGATTACCCCAATCTGCCTTCCAGAGGGGCAGAAAGCCGGGGAATTAAAAGAAAAAAATATATATATAAATATGCTGCAACCACCCCACATAAATGCGCCTACAGTCTTACTGCCCCCTCCCCGGGGGGCAGAAAGCCCACTAGACACCAGGGAAATTCTTATAAAAAACAATATAGGGGTGCTGGCTGCCCTCCATGGGCACGGCCATGCCTCCACTCCAAATACAAGCCAGACAATCTTTGTTCCCCCGGGGGGAGATGGGGGTGATTTCCCCCAATATGGCCCTACGGCAGAAAGTCCACTCCACTAGATACCAGGGATTAAAAGCAAATAAATATATATATGGTGCCCGAAACGCGTAATCAGGAAACAGGAATAAAACTTTGACTTGCCTGCAGTTTCGGTGGTTCGTGAATCCTTTGTAGCTGAAGTGGTGTGGACTGGCGCTGCGAGCAGACGAAGGATTTTGGTGATTTTTTATATATATATATATATTATAGTTAGAACCTAGTTTCCATAGGAAAAGCATTTTTTGATTTGCTAATAACTTTGGCGTCGTTTGACGAATCTTCCTGAAATTCTCCCAAAAAAAAGTCTATCCAGGTCAGCTCCTATCCTGAACGTTTGGGGGTGATTCGTGAAGCGGGGCTGAGAAAAAAGGGGGTCCCAAAACTCGTTTTCTCCATGTTAATTTCCATAGGAAATTTTGCGACGAGCTACAGCCCGAACTGCTGAACGGAATTACCCCAAATTTGGCAAAAGGTAGAGCTTGGTTCAGAAAGCGACCTTTTTTAAATGGTGTAAATCCGTTCAGTAGTTGCTGAGAAATTAGAAAAATAAAAGTTTCAATATCTGGGCGGAGCCTAAGTCGCGTGCGATAGCTTCACTGTGATTGGCTGCTAGTAGTCCAAACCAGGAAGTGTTGGCAGCCATCTTGTGGCTCGGTAGAAGCGAGTCACCAGAAAACGGAGAAATAAAGGTATAAAACAAGAGAAGGGGGCAGGGTAGAAAACCCTGACCCCTAGGTCTGCTCAGGGCGTCCCAGAAGGACCCCCAGGGCCCAAAAAATCATTTTTTTTCAAAATAAAAAATCAGCAAAGATTTGCGCTGGGGTCGTGGGTTCTCGCGTTTCATTTTAATGAGGCCCTTGGGTGGGCTAGGTTCCGGGGGTATTTCTTAAAAAATAATAGCAGGGGCTCGCAGGGGTTGCGGGGGTGCGCTGGGGTCCGCGCAGCCCCAGGGCTTCACTCATGTTGGGAGGGGGGTTGCACGGCCCCCCTTCTGGAGCCTTCTATGTGCTTGTAACTTTGGCATCGTTTGACGAATCTTTATGAAATTATCCAAAAAGTTTCTCTTTTTTTGATTAGGTCTTATATTGAAAGTTTGGGGGTGAATGGTGTAGGAGGGGCTGAGAAAAAGAGGGTCCTAAAACGTGTTTTCTCCATGCAATTTCCATACGAAACTTTACAGAAGACTACAGGTGAAACTGCTGAACGGAATTACGCCAAATTTGGCAGGGAGAAAGGTGATGGTCCAGAAAGCACGCTTTTGTTTAAATGGTGTAAATCCGTTCAGTAGTTTTTGAGAAATATAAAATTTTACAGATATTGATATTTAAGAATTATGACATGTGATTGGCTGAGGGGTTACAAGCACCAGCTTGCGGCTTATTGGCTGTGAATGGTTGAAACCAGGAAGTGTTGGCAGCCATTTTGCGATTTACTCCGTCAGCTCGCATCTGTCACTGTAGAAGCCATCGGGTTCGTGGTTTTACCTCTGCGAGGCAACACTGGCATCTGTGTCTGTGTGAGATATGCCTTTCACGCTGCCTCTCTTCATATCACCAGGTCGCGGCTATGCCTTTAGAAGGCCGTCCGTCGGCTCGGAGCTCTGTGAGTCAGTCTGTCGGTACGATCCCCTACACTACCCAAAGACTACCCAAACACCACTGCACTGTCGTAAACTCTAAAACACTACCCCAGTAGGATCCCCTACACTACCCAAACACCACTGCACTACCCTAAACCCTAAATCTACCCCCAGCACGACCCCCTACCCAAACACCACTGCACTACCCTAAAACCTAAAATACTACCCCCAGCACAACCCCCTACACTACCCAAACACCACTGCATTGTCGTAAACCCTAAACCACTACCCCTAGCAGGACCCCCTACACTACGCAAACACCACTGCAGTACCCTAAATCCTATAACACTATCCCCAGCACGACCCCCTACACTACCCAAACACCACTAGACTACCCTAAACCCTAAAACACTACTCCCAACATGAGCCCCTACACTACACAAACACCACTGCACTACCCTAAACCCTAACAGTACCCCCAGCACAACCCCCTACACTACCCAAACACCACTGTTCTACCCTAAACCCTAAAAGACTACCCCAGCACGACCCCCTACAGTACACAAACACCACTGCAGTACCATAAACCCTAAAACACTACTCCGAGGATGACCCCCTACACTACACAAACACCACTGCACTACCCTAAACCCTAAAACACTACTCCCAGCATGACCCCTTACACTACCCAAACACCACTGCATTTTCGTAAACTCTAAAACACTACCTCCAGCACAATTCTTACACTACCCAAACACCACTGCACTACCTTAAACCCTAAAACGCTACCCCCAGCATGAACCCCCAAACAGTACACAAACACCACTGCACTACTCTAAATCCTAAAGCAGTACTCGCTGCATGACTTCCCACACTACACAAACACCACTGTGCTATTATAAATCCTAAAACACTACTCTCAGCACGACCCCCTACACTACACAAACACCACTGCACTGCAGTAAACCCTAAAACACTACTCCCAGCATGACCCCCTACACTACCCAAACACCACTGCACTGCCGTAAACCCTAAAACACTACTCCCAGTATGACCCCCTACACTACACAAACACCATTGCACTACCCTAAACCCCACAACAGTACTCCCAGCATGACCCCTTACACGACCCAAACATTACTGCATTGTCGTAAACTCTAAAACACTACCTCCAGCACGATTCTTACACTACCCAAACACCACTGCACTACCTTAAACCCTAAAACGCTACCTCCAGCACGAACCCCCTACAGTACACAAACACCACTGTACTACCCTAAAGCATAAAACAGTACCAGTCCGTCGGTTCGCAGGTCTGCGAGCCGTCGTGTCCCTAGCTGTACATGTGCGAGCCAGTTCGTTAGGTGATAGGTGTGTCTCTGCTAGCAGGGCCGTTGGCCCGTTGGTGTCCCCTTGCGAGTTAGACCCGAGCTCTCCCTCTGCGAGCCAGCACGCTGGTGTGCGTTTGCTAGCCGACGGCCCGTAGCTGTCCCTGTGCGAGCCGAGCTGACGGGCCGCAGCTCTCCCTCTGCGAGCCTGCCCGACGGCCCGCAGGTCTCCCTGTGCTAGCCGGATCGCAGCTGTCACTCTGCAAACCGATATTGGGAATATAAGGCGGCTCTAAAAAGAGCCCTTGTGTTTATTAGTTGGAGCTACATATAAGTGCGGATGCACAGCTTCAGGTTATTCAGAAAAACTCGGTTTCCTGATCTGTGAAGTGTACTCCATCACTTCTGTAGATATCAGCCATATCAAAACGTATGTTGTTGTTGGTGATCGACCCCATTCTATGGTCTCTGAGGTATGCAGACACAGCTTTGTTGACATTCTTCCTAGATTTTTCAATCTGAGGACAAAATTGGTTTGACCATTTCCACTTCTGTCTTTGGCATATATTGGAATATACAAAGACAGTTTGAGGCAAAAGCAACATCAATTGTCGAAAGGTGTCTTTCATTAGCATTTCCAAACCTACACCAGTCAATGTGCCTAGGTCGTTTCCACCACAGTGCACAATCATGAGGTCAGGGTGTTGGAGATGCAAACAGGTTTTAACCAAAGGCAACAATTGGTGCCACTTCAATCCTCTCAGTCCAAACCATTTAATGTCCACATTTTGTAAACCTAGGTCTAAGTCAATATGTCTCTGTTCTGCATACCTCTTGCACCAGAAAACATAGCTATGTCCTACGATCCACACTAGCATTTTGAAGGTATGGCTGGGAAGTATGGATAGATGTCTGTAGCTCATGCAGTCCGTTCGTAGAGGGGCCATGCCATTTTCGAAAGGTCCGCTGTCTTGTTCTGCGCTGCCTCGGTGGTAGAGGGGGGGGTCCTGGGGGTGGTGGTGGGTGTTGTGGCGTTCTTGGGTGTGGGAGCTGCTTGATCAGTAGGTCTATGACATGTGTTGGTCTTCGGATGTGGCTCTGGGGTGGGCTCCCTTTCATACTGTATGTAGTTGTTTAATATTTAAAAAACAAGAAGACATTATATAGTTTAAATAACAAATAAAAAAAATTACAGTAGGGAGAGGGGTGGTATTGGGGGGGAGGTCCTGAGGGTTGTGGCAGTGGGTGTTATGTCCTTCTTGGGTGTCGGAAAAACTATAGGTTAAATGAACATTATAATTAGAAGTTAGCATTAAAAAACATTGAAATTCACTGAAAAAACCATAGGTTTCAGGGACGTTATAGATATAAATTAGTATTTAAAAACCTTTGAAATTCACTGAAAAAACCATAGGTTTCAGGCACGTTATAGTTAGAAATTGGCATTTAAAAAAACCTTTGAAATTCACTGAAAAAACCATAGGTTTCAGGCACGTTATAGTTAGAAATTAGCATTTAAAAAACCTTAGAAATTCACTGAAAGAACCATAGGTTTCAGGGACGCTATAGTTAGTTGGACATTTCACTCATACAAAACCATAGAAATTTCACCGTTATAGTTAGTACAGCTAACTATAACTCGCGCCCCCGCAATGCACTGCTGATGACGTCACATATTACATCATTCATGACATGGTCAGTGACATCACTGATGACATCACTGATGACATCTCAAATGACATCACTGATGACATCACTGATGACATCATCCACGTGATAATCTGATGCACCTCCTCATACCCTAATATAACCTTTGATACACCCACTCTAAAATACAGACTACCATTTTCGAAACCTTAGACACACCAATACCAGTTAGTACAAACCCACTCACTAATTCCTAGGTCTACACACACATCCACTAATTCATCCATACAGTCACTCATACATGCAGTCAACCATCAATATGGCACTATCATATGCAATCACACATCTATACAGACACTCACACACCACCACTCATCCATAGAGTTACTCACACACCTAGTCAGTCATGCAAAGAATCAATCACACTCCCATTTACTCACCTATACAGTTATACACACACCACCTCACTTTTTCAAACATATACTAACACATACTTACACTCTTATACAATAACTAATACAAGCACACACTCATCCATATGGCCACTCTCACAATCACTAACTCTCACATATAGTCATTTATATCCTCCAACCCTCACATATACTGCCTTTCACATATGCAGTTACTCACACATGTACCACTGAGGCATCCATTCACTCACCAACACACCCATACGCACACTCACCCACCCATACAGCCCTTCACAGATGCACTCTTGAACCCATACACCCAGTGAATCACCCACTCACACATCTATGCACAGAGTCACACCCCCCACCCACCCACACAGACACTCAGGCACTCATACAGATACTCCGACAACCAATCAATAACCCATATAGACCCTCATTCAGCTACTCACCAACCCATGCAACCGCTTACACACCAACTGACAAACTAAACTGTGTGAATGTCTGTATCAGTCACTAACCCATGCATTCAGTAAGACACATTTAATCACTCACTTATACAGTCAGTCACGCACCTACTAAATCATCCATTCAGACACTTATCCACCCACTCTTTCTTCAAAACACCTTGGCCTATATATATATATAAAACATATTTAAACTTTACAGAAACACACAGTCACTGGATGATGTCATCAGTGATGTCATTTGAGATGTCATCAGTGATGTCACTGACCATGTCATGAATGATGTAATATGTGACGTCATCAGCAGTGCATTGCGGGGCGCGAGTTATAGTTAGCTGAACTAACTATAACGGTGGAATTTCTATGGTTTTGTATGAGTGAAATGTCCAACTAACTATAACGTCCCTGAAACCTATGGTTTTTTCAGTGAATTTCTAAGGTTTTTTAAATGCTAATATCTAACTATAACGTGCCTGAAACCTATGGTTTTTTCAGTGAATATATATATTCTACCGAGTCACAAGATGGCTACCAACACTTCCTGGTTTGGAGTGTTGACAGCCAATTAGAATAAAGCTCGTGGTCGGGAGGGTCCGCGGATCCACCGCGCCTCTAAATATCAAAAATTTTATTTTTTGATTTTCTCAGCAACTACTGAACGGATTTACACCATTTAAAAAAAGGGCACTTTCTGAACCAAGCACTACCTTTTTGCCAAATTTGGTGTAATTCCGTTCAGCAGTTCGAGGTGTAGCCGTGTCTAAAGTTTCCTATGGGAAATTCATTTTCCGACCTCTTTTTTTTCAATTTCTCAGGAATTACTGAACGGATTTACACCATTTAACCAAAAGGGCTCTTTCTGAACCAAGGGCTACCTGCTTGCCAAATTTGGTGTAATTCTGTTCAGCAGTTCGGGCTGTAGCCGTGTCTAAAGTTTCCTATGGAAAATAACATGGAGAAAACGTGTTTTGGGACCCTCCTTTTTTCTCGGCCCCCACTTGGCGAATCACCCCGAAACTTTCAAGATAGGAGCTGACCGGAGCGGGCCACAAGTTTTGAAAATTTCACGAAGATTCATCAACCGGCGCCAAAGTTATTGGGAAAGAAAAAACGCTTTTCCTATGGAAACTAGGTCCTAACTATAACTATCTACTGGCGACCGCCAGTAATATGTATATATATATATATATATATATATATATATATATATATATATATATATATATATATATATATATATATATATATATATATATATATATATATATATATATATATATATATATATATATATATATATATATATATATATATATTTGTTTGAAAAGGTTTGTCATCTTGTGAGATGCACTCCCAGGAAGTAAGCAGACACAGGAACTGGGATATTAAAACACACTGACCAGCAGTTTAATGCGACGCGTTTCAGGCTTACGCCCTTCTTCAAAGCCAACTGCTCTCCAGGACGGCCCACTTGGGGCGTGACTTGAATAAATGGAGGGAAAATGCTGGCAGTAATGTTATATATATATATATATATTACCTACTGGCGGTAGCCAGTAGGTAGTTATAGTTAGGACCTATTTTCAATAGGAAATTCACAACATTCTATTTCCAATAACTTTGGCGCCGGTTGATAAATCTTCGCGAAATTTTCAAAACTCGTGGGGCACTACGGTCTGCTCCTATCCTGAAAGTCTCGGGGTGATTCGTCAAGTGGGGGCCGAGAAAAAAAGGGGGTCCCAAAACGTATTTTCCCCATGCAATTTTCCATAGGAACCTTTAGTCGCAGCTACAGCCCTAACTGCTGAATGGAATTACACCAAATTTGGCAAAAAGGTAGCCCTTGGTTCAGAGTCATGCCTTTTGGTTAAATGGTGTAAATCTGTTCAGTAGTTCCTGAGAAATTCGAAAAAGAAAACACATATATATCTGGGCGGAGCCTAACCACACTTGTCATCGTGAGATCTGATTGGCTGTCAGCACTTCATCCTGGAATTGCTGGCAGCCATCTTGGGACCAATATAAATGATAGTACCCCATTGAAATGCATTGTAGTGAATCGAAGATTTTGAGGGTTACCAAAAGGAGAACTATAAAGGGTGATAACAGACTTTAGTTACATTAGAATTCATTTGTTGATGGTACCATACTAATTTCAGGAATTGTGGTGTGTTCTAAGGTGATTTTACCCTGTGAAAAACCTTCTGCTGGGATATCATGAATCATGTTTGAGAGAAAACTATTTTCACATGCTTGTCCCATACAGTTTTGGAAGGTGCTCCAGAAGCTAAAATGAGAGCATATTTTCTGTAAATTCACATTATCTTTCTCAGTCATGTGAGAATGAAGTCTGACATTCTCAGTAAAACATGTACATCCAACAAGGGCAGAGACTGTCAGTTGATTCCTTTGTGTTCTACTGCAGCTTCCCAGAGTGTTCTAAAGAACAACTAGAGTGCTAACAGCCTTACTTATGACAAAAGTATGGCACACCTGAAGCCATCTTGATTGGAATAAACTGGTAACACTTAAAACATTTAATTTAAAAAGGAACAAAATGATGGGGTTCATTTTGTCATAGAAATTATGGTTAGTGCTGTAGAAAGAAAAATTAGGACATGTTTCAAGTGTGATCTCAAATATCTTCCTGTTATATTTCAACAGGAGCAGCCTGTCAGTTGATGCCTTTGTGTTCTACTGCAGCTTCCCAGAGTGTTGTAAAGAACAACTAGAGCGCTAACAGTCTTACTTATGACAAAAGTATGGCACACCTGAAGCCATCTTGATTGGAATAAACTGGTAACACTTAAAACATTTAATTTAAAAAGGAACAAAATGAGGGCGTTCATTTTGTCATAGAAATTATGGTTAGTGCTGTAGAAAGAAAAATTAGGACATGTTTTAAGTGAGATCTCAAATCCTCTTCTATTTCATTAGAAAATTCTGACATGCAGACTGAAACAATCACTTTCAATACCAGCAGTAGACTTCCAGTTAACTCCCTGGTGAGCAGTAGCTTTACTACAGTGATCTAATGAACAACTAGAGTGCTAACATTCTGAATTTATGGCAAATGTGTGACACATCTGAATGCCTTCTTGATGGAATCAAAGTAAAAAACTGAAAGCATTTCCTACTGAGGAGACTGCAGTAAATGACGAAATTAGGAAACTTCATAACAAATAAGTCTCCCAAGATGGCCACCAGAGAAAAAAGAGCCCAAATGTAGCACAAATATCACCCAGATGTAGCCCACATATAGCCCAATGACAGAAGTGTGCAAAACACTTTTTATTTTGAGTTTTTCTGCAGTTTTATATAGTGCAAACTGGTCAGGTATTGGAGCGTTACATCTTACTTGGACCCCTTATTGCGTATTTTGCACGAAGTACATGAGATTGATCTTGCGAAACATTGAACTTTACGATTCTGTTAACCTGAAGTTGCTCTGAACCGGGCTTTGTAACACCCGTTTTTACCTACTGGTTTTAATTAATTCTCACTGTATTGTATTAAGAAAGAGGATTTACTGTTTTATGTACACTTTTATGATCTCTGTTTCTAAATCAGATCAAATAAAGTTTAATGAATTCTATGGCAGGACGGAGGCGAGGATTATGCATATCTTTCCTCACTTTATTTACATAGCAGTTCAAAGAAAACGTAACACAACACTCATTAAACAAAAGACTACACAACCCATGAACCATTAGGGGGGTAGTCTCCAAGGCAACTATAGTCCAATCATATCACAGTCCATCGTATATAATATCGTGATGTCCCTTCCGCTTCCTCTTTCTTCACTGCTCGTCAGTTAAGTGCATTCCTTACATTCTTGGCTTAATCTGACGTTGTTGCTGTTTGTATAGCGGTTTCTTGTGCACGTTATTAGTATTATTGCCTTGGTATTGTTTCATATTACCTGCGCAGCAGGCTCTTGCCTGAGCGCGTTCTCCCCCTCGCAGTTTCTCCCGCTGTGTGCTCTGCGCGCGGTGAGATCCTGTCAGGCGCATCTGGTCCGAGCGAGGCAGCTCCGTCGAGCGCTCCCGCTGGTCTTTACGCGCGTTTTGGAATACGGTCACTCCTTTAGTGTCTGCTTGATTCCCGACCAACCCTCGCCTAATTTTGACACCGCTACGCGGTGATTTCCCCACACGGCCACTTTAGTGACCAGCGCCACCTGGTGGTGATAATTGGTATTGCGCCTCAGTCTATTCTTATAACAGCTTCGGGGAAAGCCCAGCTGTTGGAGCACCGGCGAGGGGGCTGTCTTAAGGATTAGCTCAAACGCTCCGTCCATCATCCCCTTTGGTATCGCTTTGTTCGCCCTAAGTTGGCAGGGTATGCCCAGACGTGGGTCCCTTGCTCACTTTGCCACTGGATTCAAGCTAGCCTGGCTGATGACGGCTGAATGGCCAGAAACCGGTCCCAGGATGCTTGTTTCCGGTCCAGGGAAGACATGGCTTGGCAGTTCGGGCTGGACTGTTCCCATGAGGCACAGGGTCAGACTGATTTGCATATGGCCATGTCTGAACTGGGGTGGTGGAGTGAGCTAAAGAATGATGATGGATTAAACCCAGATCAGTTGACTGGGGGTGAGTGTTTGATTAGCTCAAACGCTCCGTACATCATCCCCTTTGGTATCGCTTTGTTCGCCCTAAGTTGGCAGGGTATGCCCAGACGTGGGTCCCTTGCTCACTTTGCCACTGGATTCAAGCTAGCCTGGCTGATGACGGCTGAATGGCCAGAAACCGGTCCCAGGATGCTTGTTTCCGGTCCAGGGAAGACATGGCTTGGCAGTTCGGGCTGGACTGTTCCCATGAGGCACAGGGTCAGACTGATTTGCATATGGCCATGTCTGAACTGGGGTGGTGGAGTGAGCTAAAGAATGATGATGGATTAAACCCAGATCAGTTGACTGGGGGTGAGTGTTTGATTAGCTCAAACGCTCCGTCCATCATCCCCTTTGGTATCGCTTTAAGGATTTTAAGGGCATTTGTTCTGTGCTCACACCCTCTGCTATCATGTCTTCTCCAGAAGACCATTTTTACTCCTCCTACCAGGAAGTGGAGGAGGAATGGGCCCCCCAACTTCTCCCTCCAGCAGTGGACCAAGCCCTCTCTCTGGCTATTTCTAGGGCGCTGGCTCCTCTTAGGGATCAGGTTGATAAGCTGGCGAAAAGCATCCCTGGGGTGTTCAGTGACCCAGATCTGGTGGTGGCGTGTCCAAGTAGCTCCCAGATGGGGAATAAAAGGGCCGTTAAGCATAACGCGGGGCACTTGGAAGGATTTGATAAACTTACGGAGACCTTCCTCAAGAGTGCGCGAACGCTAAAACATGCACCCTGCCGGGAGGAGGAGGGGCCCGGAGAAAATTGCGACACTGTCACCACTATTGTAGACCCCGACGGCGGGTTTCCCTTAGAGGGAGAGGGTGTATCGGAGGACGATTTCTCCTCCGATGAGGATAAGGACTCGGGCGTCCCTGGCGTCCAGAGTCCCACTCCTCTCAGTCCCCGGTTGGGGACGGGGTCCACTCGGACATGTTCGAGCCTACCCAAATTTACCATCCTAGGTCGGCAGAGTGGACACCTGACGCCAAAGTGGCAGAGTGTGTGGTGGGGAAAATCCATCAACCCCTTGAAAGGGAGGTCAGGAATAGGATGAGGGAGAATGCCCCAGGCCCTCACTGAAGGGGAAGGTGGCACACACGCCTGAAATTGATGAGAAACTATGTACCTTTTTCTCCAAGTATATGAGGGATCCCAAGAAAGGAATTGATAGGTCTTGGACGTGGTAGGGCCCTTGACCCAAATTATTCAATTGACGGAGCGTTCCAAAGAGTCAGGATCCCCTTTGTCCACGGATATTGTGGCTGGTTGGGCGCACTACCCTAAACCCTAAAACACTACCCCCTCCACTACCCAAACACCACTGCACTACCCTAAACCCTAAAACACTACCCCCAGCACGACACCCTACACTACCCAAACATAACTGCACTACCCTAAACCCTAAAACAGTACCACCAGCACGACTCCCTACACTACCCAAACACCACTGCACTACCCTAAACCCAAAAACACTACCCCCAGCACGACTCCCTACACTACCCAAACACCACTGCACTACACTAAATCCTAAATATACCCCCAGCATGACCTCCCACACTACACAAACACCACTGCACTACCCTAAACCCTAAAACACTACCCCCAGCACGACCCTCTACACTACCCAAACACCACTGCACTACCCTAAACCCTAAAACACTAACCCCAGCATGACCCCCTACACTACCCAAACACCACTTCACTACCCTATACCCTAAAACACGACCCCCTACACTACACAAACACGACTGCACTACCCTAAACCCTAAAACACTACCCACAGCATGACCCCCTTCACTACACAAACACCACTGCACTGCCCTAAACCCTAAAACACTACCCCAGCACTACCCCTACACTACCCAAACACCACTGCACTAACATAAACCCTAAAACACTACCCCCAGCACAACCCCCTACACTACACAAACACCACTGCACTACCCTAAACCCTAAAACACTACCCCCAGCACGACTCCCTACACTACCCAAACACCACTGCACTACCCTAAACCCTAAATCTACCCCCAGCACGACCCCCTACACTACCCAAACACCACTGCACTACCCTAAACCATAAAACACTACCCCCAGCATGACCCCCTACACTACACAAACACCACTGCACTACCCTAAACCCTAAAACACTACCACCAGCATGACCCCTACACTACTCAAACACCACTGCACTACCCTAAACCCTAAAACACTACCCCAGCATGACCCCCTACACTACCCATACACCACTGCACTACACTAAACCCTAAAACACTACCCCCAGCACGACCCCCTACACTACTGCACTACCCTAAACCCTAAAACACTACCCCCAGCATGACCCCCTACACTACCCAAACACCACTGCACTACCCTAAACCCTAAAACACTACCCCCAGCACGACCCCCTACACCACCCAAACACCACTGCACTACCCTAAGCCCTAGAAAAGAAACCCCCACCCCATGCCCAATCCCCCTTACCTCTCACTCCTCATGGTTCCTCTCTCCTCGTGGTTCCTGCTTCACGTCATCTCTGAGGGGCGGTGCACGTTGTTGTGAGGAAACGGAACAGCCTCTGTTTCCTTACAACGACATGGATCGTCTACATGTTTTTAGAACGCATGGTCATTTACCATACATACCTTTACAACAAAATTCTTTGTAAAGGCATGCGTGGTAAATGACCATGCGTTCTAAAAAAATGCGTAGTAATGACTTCGTGATGTACAACGCATGCGTGGTAATGCATGTGTAATAATGGTATCGCAAAGTAAAAAAGTCGTTGTAACGGCTGTTTACCGATCGAAGCTGGCCCCTGTTCTTCAGTGAGACGTTTATTTGATTAATTAGGAGGAAGGAATGTGGTTTATTTACCGAAAAGTGCATTCCCGGCTGTTGTATTGTGAAAGTGTCCGCGTTGCCTGGTTTCACTTCCGGTGAGAGAGTGGAAGAGTCTGTTTGGATCTAAAGGAGTTCTGTTGTTGGACGGGGCCGGCGCGACATGTCATCAGAAAACATAGCTAATGGAAAGCGTCCTCCCTGAAGTGTGGAGCAGTGCCATGAGAGGTCAACGAGTGTGCGTCCCACCGCAGTATGACCGTACCGCGTGACCCATGTGCCGCCTCCAGGGTACGGGAGGCAGAAGCGGCATCGCAGGTCCTCTTGAAGACCGTTGTAGCACTAATTCTACATTTTGGTACTAGGGCATTTTAACTTCGTTGTTCCTGCCAGATACAAAGAGAAGATCCTGTGTTATTCAGTGCCCTCGTTACCTTTTTTGTGGGTTGTGGTGCTTGTCACTTCGCTGCCCCGCCGGTGCACACGACTGGGCACCCCACCTCGTGTGCCATCTGCAGGGCCTCTGCCCTCGGATCACTGGTTTCGGTTTCTGGAGTGGCAACATAAACAGTTGCTCCCAAAGGACTAGCCTGAACACTTAGGTGAATATCCCCTTCACCAGCATTCCACGGAAATTCTTTCCTAGCTCTCCCACGTCAACGAGCACGGCTCCGCTCGCGACACCGTATGACGTAATCGGAGCCATAAGAGGACCTCGTCGGCGTGCTGATGTCAGTTCCACCCATTTTTCCGTGCCACCGAGGCAAACAGGGGACCGAGACATTTTCACATGTATACATAGTATAATAAATATATATATATTCACTGAAAAAACCATAGGTTTCAGGCACGTTATAGTTAGAAATTAGCATTTAAAAACCTTAGAAATTCACTGAAAAAACCATAGGTTTCAGGGGCGTTATAGTTAGTTGGACATTTCACTCGTACAAAACCATAGAAATTCCCCCGTTATAATTAGTTCAGCTAACTATAACTCGTGCGCCCGCAATGCACTGCTGATGACGTCACATATTACATCACTCATGACATGGTCAGTGACATCACTCATGACATCACTGATGACATCTCAAATGACATCACTGATGACATCACTGATGACATCATCCAGTGAATGTGTGTTTTTCTGAAAATTAAATATGTTTTATATATGTATATCTCAAGGTCGATGGAAGAATAAATGGGTATATAAGTGTCTAAATGGATGATTTGTTTTGTAAAATTGATTGTATAACTGACTAAGTGTATCTTAGTGAATACATGGGTTAGTGAGTAATGTTTAAATATGAAAATATCTGTATCAGTCTCTCACTTTTGTGTATAAGTGGCTGCATGGGTTGGTGAGTAGCTACATGAGTGTCTATATGGGTTATTAGTTGGTTTTTTGAGTATCAGTATGATTGTCTGTATGGTTCGGTGGGGGGTATTACTTAGTGCATAGATGCATGAATGAGTGACTCACTGTTTGTATGTGTTGAAGACAGCATGTGTGCAGGACTGTATAGGTGGATGAGTATGTGTATGGGTGTGTTAGTGAGTGAATGACTGTCTCAATAGTGTCTTTATGAGTAACTACATATGTTTTAAACTAGTATATGTTAGTATTGGTGTATATAAGTGAGTATATGTGAGAGTGAGAGATTAGAAGAGTTCCTGTACAAATAAGTAGGTGTTTCTATAAGTGATTGTTTAAGAGAGTAAGTATGTGTAAGTTTCTGTAGAAGTAAGTGTGGTAGTGTGTGTATAACTGTATATGCAAGTAAATGGATGTTTGATACTTTGTTTGCATGTGTGACTATGTGTGTGAATAACTCTATGGATGAGTGGCGGTGTGTAACAGGATGTATAGGTGTATGAGTACATATGATGAGTGAGTACATGTATGAGTGACTGTATAGGGACTGTTGGTGAATGAGTGGATATGTGTGTAGATCTTGGAATTACTGAATAGGTGTGTTGTAACTGGTATTGGTATGTCCATTGTTTTGAAAATGTTAGTTTGTATTTTTGAGTGTGTGTATCAAAGGTTATATTAGGGTGAGATGAGGTCTGCCACTCTATCACAAGGATGATGTCATCAGTGATGTCATTTGAGATGTCACTGATCATGTCATGAGTGATGTAATATGTAACGTCATCAGCAGTGCATTGAGGGCGCGCGAGTTATAGTTAGCTGAACTAACTATAACGGGGGAATTTCTATGGTTTTGTACGAGTGAAATGTCCAACTAACTATAACGCCCCTGAAACCTATGGTTTTTTCAGTGAATATATATATATATATATATATATATATATATATATATATATATATATATATATATATATATATATATATATACCTACTGGCGGTTGCCAGTAGGTAGTTATAGTTAGGACCTTGTTTCTATTCAAAAAGCGTTTTTTCTTTTGCCAATATCTTTGGTGCCGTTTGACGAATCTTCGTGAAATTTTCTAAACTAATGGGGCGCTCCGGTCAGCTCCTGTCTTGAACGTTTCGGGGTGATTCGTCAAGCGGGGGCCGAGAAAAAAGGGGGGTCCCAAAACGCATTTTCCACATGTTAATTTCCATAGGAAACTTTAGACAAGGCTACAGCCCGAACTGCTGAACGGAATTACACCAAATTTGGCAAAAAGGTAGCTCTTGCTTCAGAAAGCGCCCTTTTTTTAAATGGTGTAAATCCGTTCAGTAGTTTTTTAAATATTAAAGGAATGTTTTTTTTTATATATCTGGGCGGAGCCTAACCACACATCTCATCGTGAGATCTGATTGGCTGTCAGCACTTCATCCAAGAAGTGTTGGCAGCCATCTTGGGACCAATATACATGATAGCACCTAATTAAAATGCATTGTAGTGAATGGAAGGTTTTGAGGGTCACCAAAAGGAGAACGTATAAAGGGTGATAAGACTTTAGTTACATTATAAATCATTTGTTGATGGTACCATACTAATTTTAGGAATTGTGGTGTGTTCTAAGGTGATTTTACCCTGTGAAAAAGCCTTCTGCTGGGATATCATGAATCATGTTTGAGAGAAAACTATTTTCTCATACTTTTCCCATAGAGGTTTGGAAGGTGATCTAGAAGCTAAAATGAGAGCATATTTTCTGTAAATTCACATTATCTTTCTCAGTCATGTGAGAATGAAGTCTGACATTCTCAGTAAAACATGTACATCCAACAAGGGCAGAGACTGTCAGTTGATTCCTTTGTGTTCTACTGCAGCTTCCCAGAGTGTTCTAAAGAACAACTAGAGCGCTAACAGTCTTACTTATGACAAAAGTATGGCACACCTGAAGCCATCTTGATTGGAATAAAGTGGTAACACTTAAAACATTTAATTTAAAAAGGAGCAAAATGAGGGGGTTCATTTTGCCATAGAAATTATGATTAGTGCTGCAGAAAGAAAAATTAGGGCACATTTTGAGTGACTTCTCAAATCCTCTTCTATTTCATTTAAAAATTCTGACATGCAGACTGAAACATGCACTTTAAATACCAGCAGCAGACTTCCCTGGTGAGCAGTAGCTTTACTACAGTGATCTAATGAGCAACTAGAGTGCTAACATTCTGAATTTATGGCAAATGTGTGACACATCTGAATGCCTTCTTGATGGAATCAAAGTAAAAAACTGAAAGTATTTCCTACTGAGGAGACTGTAGTAAATGAGGAAATTAGGAAACTTCATAACAAATAAGTCTCCCAAGATGGCCACCAGAGACAAAAGAGCCCAAATGTAGCACAAATATCACCCAGATGTAGCCCACGTATAGCCCAATTACTGAATGTCCCAGAGTGTTTAAAGAACAACTAGAGCGCTAACAGTCTTACTTATGACAAAAGTATGGCACACCTGAAGCCATCTTGATTGGAATAAACTGGTAACACTTAAAACATTTAATTATAAAAAGGAACAAACTGAGGGGGTTCATTTTGCCATAGAAATTATGATTAGTGCTGAAGAAAGAAAAATTAGGGCACACTTTGAGTGACTTCTCAAATCCTCTTCTATTTCATTAAAAAATTCTGACATGCAGACTGAAACATGCACTTTCAATACCAGCAGCAGACTTCCCTAGTGAGCAGTAGCTTTACTACAGTGATCTAATGAGCAACTAGAGTGCTAACATTCAGAATTTATGGCGAATGTGTGACACATCTGAATGCCTTCTTGATGGAATCAAAGTAAAAAACTGAAAGCATTTCCTACTGAGGAGACTGCAGTAAATGAGGAAATTAGGAAACTCCATAACAAATAAATCTCCCAAGATTGCCACCAGAGACAAAAGAGCCCAAATGTAGCACAAATATCACCCAGATGTAGCCCACGTATAACCCAATGACAGAAGTGTGCAAAACACTTTTTATTTTTTGCAGTTTTATATAGTGCAGACTGGTCAGGTATTGGAGTGCTTTACATGAGCATTGGTTACATCACACAAGGCCAAATTCATGTTGGTTGTAGACATGGGGAGATTAAGTGATTTGACCAGAATCACAGAATGTCGAGCTGAAGCAGAAACTCCAACCTGGTTCCCCAGTTGCAAAGTCTGCAGCTCTGGAAGTAATACCACATCCTCTCCCCTAAGTGCAACATTTAATCAAGTGGTCAACTGGATAAAAAACATAAAGATAACAAATAATTTAAAAGTGCTTTGTCGCTATTTGAAAACTCAGAAAATATGTCCTCATTTTAGTTTTTTAGAGCACTAACCATAATTTTGATGCAAATAAGACCCTTTCATTTCTGTAATTTCTAAAGGAAATGCTCTAGGTATTACAGTTTTGATTACATCAAGATGACGTCAGGCGTGCCACACTTTTGTAATAAATATAGAATGTTAGCAATCTAGTTGTTCATTAGGATACTGTTGAGAGGCAGAGGCCAGGGGCACGGACTCAGAAAATTGAAGGCAGGTAGGAGGGTGCAGAGGCAACAATTTGACCACACTGGGCAGGCAGGAGGGGCAGTGGCAGCACAACAGACTATGGAGGGCAGTGGAAAGGGGGGCAGGGGCAACAAACCAACAATGCAGGACAGGCAAGAGAGGCTGTGGCAATATAATAGACCATATAATTGACCTGCACTGGCTCCCTGTCAACAAGAGGATAACCTTCAAGCTCCTCACCCACGCACACAAAGCACTCCACAACTCCGGACCAGCCTACCTCAACAGACGACTCAGCTTCTACACCCCCACCCGCCAGCTCCGCTCGACCAGCCTCGCCCTCGCCACAGTCCCCCGCATCCGGAAAACGACCGCCGGCGGCAGATCCTTCTCCCACCTCGCCGCCAAGACCTGGAACACCCTCCCCACCAACCTCCGACAGACCCAAGACCTACTGGCCTTCAGAAGACTCCTCAAGACCTGGCTCTTCGATCAGTAGCAGCACCACCCCCCTCTTCCCCCAGCGCCTTGAGACCCTCGCGGGTATGTAGTGCGCTTTATAAGTGACATGATTGATTAATTGATTGATTGTGGGCAGAAGGAAGAGGCAGTGGTAGTACAACCATACATGCCAACAGACCCGATTCAGCCTGGAAACGCCCAATGTTTTTAAGCCCAAATGGGCTTTATTTGATCTGTCTCCTGTCTACAATCTCCTCTTTTTCAATGTAAGTCAATGGGAAAAATCAATACCCGAGTTTTTTTTCAAAATCTCCCTCTTACCAAGTTCAAAATGTTAGCAAGTATGGTACATTGGATCATGGAAGGCAGGAGGAATTGGGGTAGGGACATGGACTCGGATAACAGAGGACAGGAGGGACATGGACAGGTGCACCAAACTGACCTTACAGGGCAGGCATCAGGGATTGCAGCAGCACAATACACCACACAGGGCATGCGGGACAGGAGTGCAGCACAACAATCCATGGAAAGCAATAGGGAGGGGACAGGACCATGCACATGGACAACAGAGAACAGAGGGGAAAGAGGCAATGGCAGCTAGCTGACCATAATGGACAGACAGGAGAGAAAGCTGCAGCATAACGGACCATAAAGGGCAGGAGGTAGGGATCAGGGGCATTACAATGGAACAGACAAGCCAGGAGGGACGGAATAGGGGTCGGCACATGGAAAACAGAGGGCAGGGGGCAAGGGGGCAGGAGCAGCAAGCTGACAATGGAGGTCAGGCAGGATAGGCACTAGAAGCAAGACACACCATGGAGAGCAACAGTGAGACTATAATGGCATACACACAGACCATGGAGGGAAGGTGGGAGGGGGTCAGGGGCAGCTAGCTGACCACACATGGAAGGTGGGAGGGGGTCAGGGGCAGCTAGCTGACCACACAGGGAAGGTGGGAGGGGCCGTGGCAGCACAGAAGACCATGCATGGCAAGCGGGAGGGTTAGTGGCAGCACAATGGCCAATATGGGCGAGAAGGAGGGGGAAGGTGCATGCAGAAAGGACCATGGAGGATAGAAGGGAGGGGTAGGAGCTGGGCACAGACAAGAGAGTTCAGGGGAAGGGGCCTCACAACAGACCACACAGGGCAGACAGGAGGAGCAGTTGCAGCACAACAGACCAGGGAGGGCAGAAGGGTGTGGCAGTAAAATGGACCATGGAGGACAGGAGGAAGGGGATAGGGGCATGGAATGTGGACAGGCAGGGTGGTGGTGGCAGGGACAGGTTACAGTCATCTGACAATGCTAGGCAGGTGGGAGGGGAGTGGCAGCTCAACAGAACACTCAGAGTAGATAGGAGGGGCAGGTCCATGGAACATGGTGGGCAAAAAGGATGGAGCAGGGGCATGCACACAGACATCCGAGGGCAGGGGGAAGGAGAGTAGGGGCATCAAGCTAAGCACAGAGGCTAAGCAGGAGGTCAATGATGGGGCATAGAATTGGGCAATGGAGGGCAGGAGGAGTGGACTGGGACATCATGCTAAATGGAGGGCAGTGGCAGCACATCAGACCATGCATGGCAGGAGGGAGAAGGCTAGTGCATGGATTCAGACAACAGAGGATAGGGAGGAGGTGGATGGGGCAGCAAGCTAACTGTTCAGAGAAGGTGGGAAGACCAGTGGCAGAACAACAGCCACACAGGGCTGTAATGAGGGAGCAGGGGCATGGACTTGGACAATGGATGGCAAGGAGGAGGGGAGGCAGGAGCAGCAAGCTTGGGTGGGGGCAGCACAATGCCAGGCCAGGCCCTGCTTCCAACCCCCACCATCCATTGTGATAGGCATCTTACTTAACGTTAAAAAAACTAGAAATTCACTGAAAAAAACAGAGATTACAGGGACGTTATAGTTAGACTCAGATTTCACTCGTACAAAACCAGTGAAATTCAGCAGTTATAGTTGCCTGAGCTAACTATAACTTACACCCCGCAATGCACTGCTTATGACCTCAGACATTACATCATTCATGACATGGTCAGTGACATCACTCATGACATCTCAAATGAGCTGTGAATGGAATAGAACTATAATCGCTAGAACTTTATTTATGGATAGTGTGTGTATATTAACACCCCTTTTTTTTCTTTTCTTTCGTGTAAGAACCATTATAATACGCAACGTGCTCAGATCAATATGACCGATAGCCTTTCACTTTAAAGTAATGTGTAGTCCATTGTTTATGTTGATGTTTGCAATCCTAAGTATGTTTATTATGAACAAGTCACGTTGACGAACATACAGGTACGGCGGTCACGGGGCAAGATATGCTGAAATGACATTGTGTGCATATTAACACTTGTTTTCTTTTTCTTTATTGTATCAATTCCTGAATTTTCACATCGTGACCAGGCCAATATGGCCGCCAGCTTTTTGGATTAAAGTAATATGTAGTCCTTTGTTAATGTTGGCAACTGGAGGCATTTGTACATTTAAATAAGGAAGCTACAATGACGTCTTGTATCATTATCAAGGTTCGGACGAGCCAAAACGCGTGGATCGCATTTTGCATTTGAGATGTCATCAGTGATGTCCTCAATGATGTCACTGATCATGTCATGAGTGATGTAATATGTGACGTCATCAGCAGTGCATTGCAGGGGCGTGAGTCATATATATATATATTACCCACTGGCGGTCGCCAGTAGGTAGTTATAGTTAGGACCTCGTTTCTATTCAAAAAGCTTTTTTCTTTTGCCAATAACTTTGGCGTCGTTTGACGAATGTTCGCGAAATTTTCAAAACTGGTGGGGCGCTCCGGTCAGCTCCTGTCTTGAAAGTTTCAGGGTGATTCGTCAAGCAGGGGCCGAGAAAAAAGGGGGGTCCCAAAACGCTTTTTCCCCATGTTAATTTCCATAGGAAACTTTAGACAAAGCTACAGCTCGAACTGCTGACCGGAATTACACCAAATTTGGCAAAAAGGTAGGTCTTGGTTCAGAAAGAGCCTTTTTTGTTAAATGGTGTAAATCCGTTCAGTAGTTCCTGAGAAATTAGAAAAAGAAAAAAATATCGATATATGAGCACCGAGGAGGAGTCGCGACTCCTCCCAGGCACGAGCTTCACTCTGATTGGCTGCCAACACTCCAAACCAGGAACTGTTGGCAGCCAATTGTGACTCGTAACCGAGTCACAAAAAAAAGGGTGAAACAAAGATAAAAAAGATGAAAAGGGGGCAGGGTACAAACACCCTGACCCCCTAGGCCTGCTCAGGGGGTCCCAAAAAAAACGAAGTGTGGGCTCCCGCGCTTTGTTGTATTTAAACCCCCGGGTGGGCCAGGTCCGGGGGCATGCTTAATTATGTGGCGGGGGCCCGAGGGGGCCCCCGCAGCCCCGGGGACCACCACCTCCCAGGGGCTTTATTAATGATGTGCGGGGGGCACGCGGTCCCCCCGCAGCCCCGGGGACTGCCACCTCTCCGGGGCATTGTGCAAAAAGTGAGGGGGGCCTCTCGGCCCCCCCCAAGCCCCGGGGACTGCCACCTCCATGGGGCTTTTTTTATAATTAGGGTGGGGGGGCCTCGCGGGCCCCCTCCAAGTTCCGGGGACCGCCACCTCCCCGGGGCTCTGTTTTTTTTAAAAATAAATAAATGTGGGGGGGCTTGAGCCCCCCCACTCGCCCCGGGGACCACCACCTCCCCGGGGCACCAAATATTCAAATTTGGGGGTCTGTTATGGACCCCTGGCCCCGGGGACCACCACCTCCCCGGGGCTTTGCAAACATGGGGAGGGCGGCCCCACTCCTGTAGCCCTTGATGGCTCTGGAGACTGCCACCCCCCAGGGCCGGCTCCTGCAATGTCCCAGGGTGCCCACCCCGGGACATTGCTGTGTGCTATGGCAGGGCCGGAGCCGTGAGGCTCCCGCCCTGTCATAGCAAACTCTGCTTTGCTTCATTGGAGCGAGAGCAGGGAAACCTGCTCTCGCTTCAATGAAGCAAAGCAGAATTGTTTTGAGCAAGGGGAGCTGCATGTCAGCAGCTCCCTTGCTCAAGCTAATGCCGGCTCCCGCAGGAGGCGGGAGCCGGGCGGGACCGTGGGGGCATTGGGGCTCCCCCCACGGTCCCAATCACAGAGGCCAGGCCCCGGGAAAGGGGTCCCCGGGGCCAAAAGTGGCCCAGGAGGGGGGCCACGCGGCCCCCCTCCCCTCTAATAAAAATAAATAAATACATTTAAAAAAAAGTCTGGCCATGCCCCGGGGGATGGGGTCCCCGGGGCCGAAAATGGCCTCAGGAGGGGGGCCACGTGGCCCCCGGGGCATGGCCAGATTCCCCTGGAATACTGAGGGTCCCTGGGGGCCAACTAGCCCACCAGGTACCTCCAATATGCGCCACAGAGCTGCGTTGCAGAGAGGTGGTCCGAGGCCACGCCCCTTTTTACACCACTCTGCAAACGCGCTTCTTGGCACCCTGTTGGTGGGGCGATGAGGTCCTCTTGTGTCCTGAGGACCTCAGGACACAAGTGGACTTCATCCCCCAACGCATAGTGTTCCCTAGTGTATGTAGGTGTTTTCACTGTATTCTAAGTGTCTTTTAGCATAGCACTGGCTCTAGGCCTGGTTAGTCAGAGTCAGTTACCACCAGTACCCATCAGCAAAAAGTTGGGTGCACAGGAGGACTTTCTGTTCCTCTGTTGGTTCTTTCTGCACATCTCTTGCTTCTTCCTGCATTTTTCTTCGTCTTTCTGGACTTCTGTTGCCTCTTTCTGCATTTGTCTTGCTTCTTTCTGTGCCTCTGTTCCTCTTTCTTCACATGTCCTACCTCTGTAGGCATAGTTAGAAATTAGCATTTAAAAAACCTTTGAAATTCACTGAAAAAACCACAGGTTTCAGGGACGTTATAGTTAGAAATTAGCATTTAAAAAACCTTTGAAATTCACTGAAAAAACCACAGGTTTCAGGGACATTATAGTTAGTTGGACATTTCACTCGTACAAAACCAGAGAAATTCGGCCGTTATAGTTAGTAGAGCTAACTATAACTTGTGCCCCCGCAATGCACTGCTGATGACGTCACATATTACATCACTGATGACATGGTCAGTGACATCCCTGATGACATCTCAAATGACATCACTGATGACATCATCCAGTGAATGTGTGTTTCTGTAAAGTTTAAATATGTTTTATATATATATATATGTGAAGAATGAGTGGGTGTATAAGTGTCTGCATGGATGATTTAGTAGGTGCGTGACTGATTGTGTAAGTGACTGATTAAGCATATCTTACTGAATGCATGGGTTAGTGAGTAAACTGTGTAAATGTCTGTATCAGTCTGTCAGTTGGTGTATAAGTGGCTGCATGGGTTGGTGAGTAGCTACATGACTGTCTATATGGGTTATTGATTGGTTGTCTGAGTATCTGTATGGGTACCTGAGTGTCTGTGTGGGTAGGTGGGGGGTGGGTGACTCTGTGCATAGATGTTTGAGTGGGTGATTCACTGGGTGTATGGATTCAAGAGTGCATATGTGAAGGGCTGTATGGGTGGGTGAGTGTGTGTATGGGTGTGTTGGTGAGTGGATGGATGTCTCAGTGGTATATGTGTGAGTAACTACATATGTGAAAGGTCGTATATGTGAGTGTTGGAGTTTATAAATGACTATACATGAGAGTGAGTGATTGTGAGAGTGGCTGTATGGATGAGTGTGTGCTTCTATCAGTGATTGTATAAAAGAGTAAGTATGTGTTAGTATTTGTATAAATAAGTACGGTGGTCTCTGTATAACTGTATAGGTGAGTAAATTGGTGTGATTGATTCTTTGCATGACTGAGGAAGTGTGTAAGTAAGTCTATGGATGAGTGGCGGTGTGTGAGTGTATGTATAGGTGTATGAGTGCATATGATAGTGCTTTATTGATGAGTGACTGCATGTATGAGTTACTGTATGGGTGAATGAGTGGATGTGTGTGTGTAGACCTAGGAATCACTGAGCAGGTATATACTTACTGCTATTGGTTTGTCTATGATTTCGATATTGGTAGTCTGTATTTTAGAGTGGGTGTTTAAAAGGTTTTATTAGGGTGTGAGGAGGTGCATCAGATTATCACATGGATGATGTCATCAGTGATGTCATCAGTGATGTCATCAGTGATGTCACTGACCATGTCATGAGTAATGTAATATGTGACGTCATCAGCAGTGCATTGCGGGGGCGCGAGTTATAGTTAGCTCTACTAACTATAACGTCTGAATTTCTCTGGTTTTGTATGAGTGAAATGTCCAACTAACTATAAAGTCCCTGAAACTTGTGGTTTTTTCAGTGAATTTCAAAGGTTTTTTAAATGCTAATTTCTAACTATAACGTCCCTGAAACCTATGGTTTTTTCAGTGAATATATATATATATATATATATATATATATATATATATGCACATCAAGCACCGAGTGGTGAGTAAGAGCTGCATGTAGCAACTGATCAGGTTTAAGAGGAGCACTGTTGGCGCCTGCACAAGC
The DNA here is from genome assembly GCA_963921515.1 of Calotriton arnoldi. Taxonomy (NCBI): domain Eukaryota; kingdom Metazoa; phylum Chordata; class Amphibia; order Caudata; family Salamandridae; genus Calotriton; species Calotriton arnoldi. The sequence goes on from CAWUFW010000406.1 coordinate 3,861,343, forward strand.
ACACCGCATTTGCGAATCAGTTTTTGCTTGTTGGCGACCAGGCATATACATTTACAGCTAATCATCATGTCCAACGAAGCGCTGCGTGAAAGGGAAGCAGCGTTAGAAGCATTATTTGACAATTTGCCCACTGTCCACAATCAGCCACGAACGGCTAATGCGCAATACGACACAGCCAATGAAAATTACAAAAGCAAACTCAAAGTACTGGAAAAGTTGTTACGAACTGAAATCACCAAATGGTGGGAGTCAAAATCACTGCAAAAATACAGAGATGCGGGCCGAGTCCCCCATGGACTTAGAATAATGTTGGCGCCAAGCTTTGACAACCCTAATCCTGACATGCTCAAAGAATGGGCGGAGAGCAACTTGGAGGCATCTATGAGGTTGGTCAACATCCTGATCAAATACGCCGAAATCGATCGCTCAAAAACACTTACAGAGATTGATCGCATCAACGCTGAGCTCAGCAGCTGTGAACAACAGGAAGCAATAACAAAAGGCAGAGAGGAGATTGCTTCCCGCCTCAAAAAACACGAGGAAACCATTAAAACGCGAAAGGTATTTAAATTTGCCCGCGATAAAGCGGACTATGAATGCGGGCAAATATTCACCTTTGCCAAACGCTACGACAACATCAGGAAACAAAGACTTAATAAATTGCCCCAGCAAAATGCGCAAATAACAACTCTTTCTATTGTTGAAGGCACAGACTCCGCATCGATGTCAGATCTGAGCTCAGCATTGGGAAGTGGCTCAGAATCAGATGACGGAGGATTCAGGGGCACCGCGACTGATGGAGCGGATGCTAGCTTGGCTCAAGAACTTGATTTTTTAGTCCTGGACCGAAGGCAAACACTCAGACCAAGGGCACCAAAGAATCAAAGCGCAGACGCAACCGCAGGAGGCGCGAAAGGAGAAAAATCAGAAAAACCCAAGCAAGGAAACAAGAGGAGAGGAAACTGGAGGCGTTAGGCAGCACAGACACCAAGACAATTATCAACCTGAGCAACATCAATCTCACGGAGGCGGAAAAACAACTTCTCTCACTTGGTCTCACTTTTTGTCCGGAAAGTAGCTTTGATTATTGCAGCACCCGCATTGATGTATACAAATTCATAAGAAAACTCAAGCTCATAAAATTCTTCAAACAAAAAAGTAGCGGCAACGCCCAGAATACACCTAGTAATCCGTTACCCTCTGATACAATCCTCACAGTCTTTGACATTCCAATCATACGTACTCTAATTGAGCTAGAGTCCGCTGAAGGAACAACTGCCACGCAACAAAGCTCCAGCGATGTAAGCATCACTGATACCGTGAGAGTACCAAGTCCTTTCAAATCGCACTCTACCTTTACACCAATGATGCCAAGAGATGCGATTGACATTTTCAGCGACGTCATCACTGATGAATTAAAATCCCTGCATCTCAGGAAGAAAGGCAAGCGACACAGAAACACCCGCCCAGAGATTAATCAAGGTTATCACGACCTAATGAGAAAACTGCAAAAAGAGAATGAAGTGATCATCAATAAAGCGGACAAGCGGGGCAATATTGTCCTGTGGCCACGACATTTGTACCTCGCAGAAGCTGACAGGCATCTTACAGACCAACAGTGTTACAAAACTTCAAGCCATAAAGAAATAGCCACAAGCAATAAAGATCTAAGAAAGCACCTCAACTCCTAAAGAGCGCAAGGGATTATCAGTAAAGATGAAGTTTCTTTCCTAAACACAGATTCCCCGGTGCTCCCGATCCTGTACTTCTTACCCAAAGTACACAAGAACTCAGATCCCATACCTGGGCGTCCCATCATATCGGCCAAAAAGAATATGTCCGAAAACATCTCCAGATATGTTGACTACTTCCTACAAGATATGGTCTCAAGCCTACCAACATACCTTAGAGACACGAGTGACTTTTTATTGAAAATTAAAGATATCCCATGGTGCAATGACTATCTGCTCATGTCGCTCGACATCACCTCGCTTTATACAAGCATCAGACACAGTGATGGTATCGCAGCATGCAAGCACTTTTTGGATAAAAACCGATAAACTGCTATAAACACAATGAATTCTTGCTTTTCCTCATTGAATGGTGTTTGTTCCACAACTACTTCCTATTCAACAAAAAAGTGTACCATCAATTAAGGGGAGTGGCCATGGGAGCATGCTTTTCACCGAGCTACGCTTGTCTACATGTAGGAGCTTGGGATGAGCAGACTCTGAGGGGACACCTACACGAAACCTGGAATAACAATGTAATCACCTGGTTAAGGTTTATAGATCATGTCTTCGTTATTTGGAAGGGGGACACCATCAGTGCAAAAGCGTTTATTGAAACAATCAATTCAAACACCCTTAACCTTGAATTCAATGCCAACATCAGTAAAACATCTATTGAATTCCTTGATGTAGAGTTATTTGTGGGAGGTGGCAAACTGAACTCTAAACTACATAGGAAGCCTACGGCAGGGAACTCAACACTTCATGCCGCCAGTTTTCACCCTAAACACCTGATTGCGAGCATCCCCTATGGAGAAATGCTACGCCTGCGTAGGATCTGTAGCTCACCCACTGATCTAACACATTGTCAGGAAGATGCATTCCAACGCTTTAGAGCTAGAGGTTACTCCATAGCCAACATCAGAAAAGCCATGAACAGAGCCAACTTAATTCCTAGGGAAGACCTCCTTACTGTAGGTCGCGAAGTTGACACTAACATCCCCATTCTAGAGCAGAAACAAAGTATCACTACCAGGCTCATCACAACATTCAACACAGAAGCCCGCAACATCAGATCAGTCATTAACAAACACTGGGGCATCATTAGATCAGATCCCATTCTAGGCCCAATAGTAACACACCAGCCTGATATTACTTACAAGCGTGCATTTTCAATGCACGATGCACTGGTGAGAAATAGTCCAGAGGTCATTTCGAAAGGTAACTGGCTGACAGACACCAAAGGATTTGTTAAATGCAATAGCTGCAGGGCTTGCAAATTTGGTAAAAACATTACCCAAGTTGTTTCAGCTTTCAGACAGAATCCCCTGATCATTAAACATCGCCTCACATGTAAGACTGAGTTTGCTATCTATTTGCTTGTCTGTTCATGCAACCTTTGGTACATTGGCAGCACTAAGCTACCAGTACACCAACGCGTCCTACAACATCAATAATGACTCAGCATACCCGGTAGCGAGACATTTCAAGGAAAAGCACAATAACAACCATAACCATCTACATTACTCAGTGATTGATTGCATACCAGCACTTATGAGGCGTGGTAACCGGGAGAAGCTCCTGCGACAACTAGAGAGCAAATACATCATTGAATTTAATACTAAGTGCCCCGCAGGACTGAACATCAGTGAGGATATGCACAACTTCCTATAAAATGGAGTCACACATGATGTTTAAATTAAAACATTCCATATCATCTAATAGCATTCAGGCCTATGGTGTCCACTTCAACCAACCAAATTCATGAACCCATTTTAAACATCTCAGTTAAATCGGAACTACATCTGTCTGTAACCTTGGCTCCCTTCTCTGAAACCTTATACTATTTGTGCATTTGTGCCATGAATTCTGTATAACCTGACTTATTTTTCAGTACACTGATTAACTTATGTTTTGTATGCATATGACTGAATATATTTTATTTGAGCATGTCATTTGTAACCTACTACATTGAAAACCCACTCGGGATTGTGTCAAGTGGACTTTGTTAATAATTGAAACAATTTTAGTTTCTTGATTACACATATACCCTGTGTGTGAATATCCATTTTACACATTGGACCATACTGTTCCGTCCAATTTTGCCAACTAGTATTCACTCATAGTCTCACTCTTTTAACCCAGCACTCCCCTCCCTTTCACATTACACATTATTAGCACCCACGTATGAGTAGTACCAGTTGACTTTTTAACATCTTTTTCCCACACCTGGCACCAAGCGGTAAATAAACATACTATGGCTGGCATATATACATATATTTTTTTGTGGCGCTTTTTATATTTAATTTATATTAAATATACCACAAACGGCACAACTCACTGAGGTAGAACAGATCACCTGGCATTAGATATACTCCAATACATGAGTGTACACTTGGCAATAGTTAGCCTGCCTAATTATACTCAGCCTCTTTGAGTTAGATCACGCCCGACCATTGTGACACTCCATTCACACACGGGTTACTTACCGTGATCTCCGCATTTGCCTCGTATTTCCACGGTTTTAGGACTCATGATTCCTTATCGCGAATGCAGTGGCGCCACAAAACACATAGTTAGGCAACCTCTGCAACATGCACAGCCGTTCTAATGCTCATACCTTCCCACACACACAAGCGTTACAGATGTCTTCTATCTCCATGTATATATACTGCACTGTGCCTGGTTAACTGCTGACTCACCTCCAGCAGTAAACTATCACTACAGTAAAGCAGATTACTGTAGTAAAATTGCCAACTCATGTGGTAAAATGTTAAACACTGTAAAAAGACTACTACTCACCACCTATGTATATAAAGCACCCTTTCACATGCAGTGCACTATGTGAACAAGGCCGCATGTCTGGCGGCCGAAACGCGTCATTTTGGACATTGATACTTAAATAAAGACACTTTGCCATCATCACTGCCTTGGAGTCTGTGCCCTCGTGTTGCGCCGCTGTGGCTGGATACTTTGGGATTCACATGCTGATATATATATACACATATACATACACATATACATATACATGCTGCCCACCATGGGCATGGCCATGCCCTCACCCAAAAACAAGGCAGACAGTTTTTCTGCCCCTCATCTGGAGAGGCAGATGGGGGTGATTATCCCCAGTCTGCCCCGAGGGGGACAGAAATCCCACTAGACACCAGTTAAAATAAAATAAATATATATAGGAGTAATTGATAAATGCCCTTTATGAGCATGGCCATGCTCCCACCCCAAATAAATGCGCCAACAGTCTGTCTGCCCCCCCGGGGGGAAAATAGTGATGATTACCCCCAATCTGCCCCCAGGGGGGGCAGAAAGCCTACTAGACACCAGGGACATTTTAAGAAAATATGCATAGGGGTGGGGGCTGCCCACCATGGGCAAGGCCATGCCTCCATCCCAAAAACAATGCAGACAGCCTTCCTGCCTGCCCCTGGGAGTAAGATGGGGGTGATTACTCCCAATATGCCCCCTGGGGGGCCGAAAGCCCACTTCACCAAGGAAAATTGTATAAAGAATATAGGGGTGAGGGCTGCCCACCATGGGCATGGGTGTGCCCCCAACCCAAATAAATACACCAACAGTCTTTCTGCCCCCTGAGAGGTAGATAGGGCGATTACCCCCAATCTGCACCCCCGGGGGCGGAAAGCCCACTAGACACCAGGGACTGCATTTATGCTGTGTTTTGGGTGGTGGAAGCACCACCTCCATGGGCATGGGCCTGTGCTCTCCCCCATCCCGGCACCCATTCGACTTTCTGCCACTCCTGGGGGGTGGTTAGGGGTATTCACCCCCAATCTCTTCCCCAGAGTGGCAGAAAGCCCACTAGACACCAGGGATTTCAAAATGGCACCAAAGCAAACAAAAGCATGGGGTGCCTTACCTTGGCATCAAGCTACCCCTGCCCCATTAGGGGTAAAAGAGTCTTTCTGCCCTCATGGGCCATACAGGAGGTTTGTTCCAGTAGGGGAGGTTGCCCCAAATCTGCCCCCTGTTGGGGGTAGAAAGCCCACCAGTCACCAGGGATTTTGCATTTGGGGCAAAAGAAAGAGGTGAGGGTGTTGCACTATGTCATTGGCCATACTGCTACCCCAAAAGGGACACATCAGTCTTTCTGCCCCCTCGGGGCAGATAGGAGGGTTGTCCCTAATTTGCCCCTGGGTGGGGTAGAATTCCCACTAGACACCATGTATTTCAAAATGCCACCAAAACAATAAACGGGTTTAGCAGCCTACCATGGCATCGAGCCATACCCTTGCCCCAATAGTGGCAATATTGTCTTTCTGCCCTCCCGATGAGCAGATAGGAGGCTTGTCCTAATTGGGGAGGCTGCCCCAAATCTGCCCCTTGGGGAGGTAGAAAGCCAACCAAACACCAGCGATTTAGCTTTTTTGGCAAAAGAACGGGGTTCAGACGTCGCACTCTGAAATTAGGTGATACTCCCACCCCAAAGGGGACAAACTAGTATTTTGGCGTCCCTGGAGGGCAGAGAGGGAGTTTGACCCAAAATGGCAGAAAGCCCACTGGAGGCAGACTATTTTTTTAAATAAAATAATGTAGTGGGTCTGGCCCATTCTGACATCAAGCCCCACCCTAACCCCTAAACCCCCAACCGTTTTTCTGCTCCCCTTCGGACTAGAACATTCCATCCAATGACAAGTGAGAGAACATTTGATTCTTTTGGGTGTTGTTTTTACATATGGGCCAGAAGAGTCTGACTAAATCCCAATATTGTCTTACTTTCCATGGTGAATGGCTAGACTTGGGTAGCCGCCACATGGAGAAACCTATTACACCCACACATTTCTGGAAATTAGACATTCGGGGGAGACTGGGGTGATGTGCTTCGCGTTGATTCCATGATGTTTCCTTACCCAAAATGCCATATAAACCTCAAACTGCCTATAATCACAATTTTTTCTTGCATTTATGTGACATAATGTCCCGGAATCTACAGGGTCCACAAAATTTCTACCACCCAGCATTCCCGTACTTGTCCTGAAAAAAACGTTACTTCACTTGTATGGCTGTGCCTTCTGACCGCAACAAAAATGGGTCAAACCAGGGTCAATGGAAGTCAAGCAGTGGAACTCCCATGGACCTTGGTTTGATCTGTTCCTGTCGTGGGCACTATGCCCAGTCACACAAGTGGGGCAGCTTGTTTATCGGGATAAGTGAGAGAACGCTGAGTGATAAGACTTGTCGATTCCTCCTGATTCCGGAAGTTCCATCACAGAAATGTAAGGAAAATAAGTGATTATAGCCAAAGTTTGAGGTTTGCAAACCTTGTGCGATTCATGCAACGCACACCACCGTATAATCCCCTGGGTGTCTAGTTTTCATTAATATCTGTCGTTGGTAGGTTTCCATGGGTGGCGGCCTAGCACTGCCCCAAATACAGCAGTTACCCCTATAGCTGATATCTCCACGTGGAGCTTTAGGGCCTTTTGTGTGGTGGTCTCTTGGCCCACCCACCCAAGTGGGTGGGCCAAGAGAGAAATGTGTGGGAACTCTGGACGGTATGAAATATGTGGATCCTCACCGATTCCGGAACTTTCCTGCACAGAAATGTGAGGAAAATATGTGTTTTTAGTCAAAGTTTGAGGTTTGCAAGGGCTTTAGGGTAAGAAAACCCCAGAAAAGGCCTGAAAGTCACCCCTCCTGGATTGCCCTAGGTGTCTTGTTTTAAAAAATGTGCAGGTTTGCTACGTTTCCCTAGGTGCAGGCTGAGCTACGGCCCAAATTACACAGCTACCCACTTTGCAAAAAAATTGTCAGTTTTCATTGGAAAAATTTGATGTATCCATGTTGCGTTTTGGGCCGATTTCTGTCGCGGGCACTAGGTCTACCCAGACAAGTGAGGTACCATTTTTATCTGGGGACTTAGGGAAATGCTGGGTGGAAATAAGGTTGTGGCTCCCTGCAGATTCCAGAACATTCCATTACAGAAATGTATGGAAATGTGTGTATTTAGTCAAGGTTTGAGGTTTGCAAGGGATTCTAGGTGAAATTACCCAGTGAGAGCCAATATAGTCATCCCAACCTAGTTGTCTAGTTTTCAATAATGGGCAGGTTTGCTAGATTTAACCAGGCGCCAAAATCCACAGCTACCCACATTGCAAAAAAGAATCAGGTTGTTTGATGTTGTGGTGAGCTGTGCCGTTTTGTTGGTCTTCTGATTCATGATTTCGTTCTGGGGTGCCGTTTTTTCACATTGGTGCTGTCTGGGTTGTGATTGGGATCTAGTTCCGCCAACTTTCCTCCAACCGTTCAGCAAGTCCCAAGCAGTGTCAGGAGTCGCAAAGTACCAAGTTGTGCTGACCACCACCACTTGCAGCTTTGCTGGGAGTATCATGGAATATTTTATCTTGTGCTCCCTCAGGGTCCTTTTGACTTCAACAATATTGCGGCACAGTTGGAGTGTAAAGTCCGGAAAGAAGGTGATGGTGTCATTTTCCTATTTGACTTGCAGGGCGCTGCGAGCTGTTTATAATATGACATTGCAATTTGGTAGTTGAAAATACGAGCTATTATCGGGCAAGGTGGCGCACCCAGTTTTGGCTGGGCGCCGGGGACACGATGAGCTTGTTCAACAGAGAAGTAGTTTGAGAGACCACATGGTTGCAGCAGTTTGAGTATGAGGTCTTCTACAAAGAGATCAATTGTCGTTTTGGTCTCAAATAATTTATTACATTGTACTCTATTTTCTAATTTGGTGTGGGATTTTTCTTGCGTTGTGTTTTCACTTTATTATTGTTGTTGACTGCTGCATAAATACTTTACATATTTGCCTTGAATTAAGCCTGACTGCTTTGTGCCAAGCTACCAGAGAGTTAAGCACAGGTTAATTTAGGGTTTGCATGTCTTTCACCCTGACAAGAATTGTGGCTGCTACTTAAGGGTGTCACCCCCTTTTTAGAAATGGGTATTCTGGTTGGCAGAGGTATGCACCCTGTCCAAGCAGGAACCACAATCCTATTAAGGGTAAGTCACAAACACACCCTAAATTAACCTGTGCTCACCCCCTGGTAGCTTGGCACAGAGAAGTCAGGCTTAACTTAAGAAGCAATGTGTAAAGTATTTTTGCAACACTTTAAACAGTATAACTGTGAAAATACCACACAAAAAGATACCACACATGGTTAGAACAATAGAACTTAATTTAGTAAATAAAACAAGACCAAAACAACTAAAATCCAATATGTAGAACTGGAGATATTGATTTATGAAAGAATAAGTGACAATAGCACCAAAAAGCAATAAGCGCCAACAAGGGACATCTGGTTGCGCTAGACCAGGGCAATGTAAAAGTGCAGTCCGACCGTGATGGAGCATGGACTGGCTACAAGGATCAGATTGGGCCTGCTTAGCAAAAGTACCTTGTTCCAGGTTGCGCTGATGTCGAAGATCCTGTCAACGGAGGAACTACGGAGCGCAGAGGGCGATGCGTCAAGGTTGATCCACGCATTTGGCGGCAATGCGCTGGCGGTACAACAGCGACGATCCATCGGCTCCGACGCGATGTGGAGTTTTGGCTTCGATGTCGATGCAGTTTTGGAAGGAGATGCGAGGACTTGACTTGAGGAGTGTCACGCAGTGGTGGTTCAGAGAGCGAAAGCTACGAGCCACGCAGATGCAGCGATGCGTCGGTTCTGATCCATGCAAACAGGGGTGATGTGCCGGTTCAGATCCACGCAGTGGTGAAGATACGTTGATGCTGACCATGCAAAAGCGACAATTCGCCAGTTCCATCTCTGCAGCGGTAATGTATTGAACAAGCACCTTAGGCTCACTTCCAAGGGTACAGGACTGGGGTGGCACAACGTGGTAGAGCAGACTCACAGAGGGCAGAGTCCAGGTGCAGAAGTAAGATAGTTAGACATCTCTTATGCCCCAGGGACTTCAGATCAGAGAGTGAGCCAGCAAGCCCTTGGAGTTACTCTGGGTTCAAGAGGTGTAGGCCCAATCCTTCTCAAGCAGGCCTGAAGGGCAGTAGCTCAGCACAGCAAGAAATCAATGCTTCCAGCAGTCCAGCAGAGTGGCAATCCTTCAGCAGCACAGCAGTCCTTCTTCCTGGCAGAGTCTTCACAGGTCCAGAAGTGTACTGAAGTGGCAGGGTCTGAAGTCCAGTTCTTATACCCGGCACACAGGGTTAATAGCAAAAAAATACCATCTTTCTGAAAGTATACAAAAGGTGATGGATAGAATGCCTGAATTAATCTCAGCCATTGGTAATTACTTGGACCACATCTCAATCCATCGTTATTTTGCACACCATGCCACCTCAGTTTGGACCCAGCTATATGCAAATCAGCCTTGACCCTGCTCCAATGGGAAAAGTCCAGCCCGAACTGTCAAGCCAGCCCACCCTGAACAGGAACACAAGGATCCAGGACCGGTTTGCCCTTGTTATGGGCTCATCGGCTGGATATAGCTTGTTCCCAGTGACACAGTGTGCACGGGACTCAGGTCTGGGCATACTTGTACCACTTAGGGTTACATATGAAAGTATACAAAAGGTGATGGATGGAATGCTTGAAGTAATCTCAGTCACTGGTAATTACTCGCGCCGCATCCCAATCCATCAGATTTTGCACACCATGCCACCTCAGCTTAGACCCAGATATATGCAAATCAGTCTTGACCCTGCTCCAATGGGAATAGTCCAGTCCGCACTGCCAAGCCAGGCCCTCACTGATCCGGAACACTAGCAATCCAGGACAGTTTTCACCCTTGTTATGGGCTCCTCAGCCAGATATAGCTTGGTTCCAGTGACACAGTGTGCATGGGACCCATGTCTGGGCATACCCGTCCCACTTAGGGCGACATATGGAAGTATACAAACGGTGATGGACGGAATGCATGAATTAATCTCAGCCACTGGTAGTTACACGCGCCGCATCCCAGTCCATATTTATTTTGCAGATCATGCCATTTCAGTTTGGACCCGGGTATATGCAAATCAGTCTTGACCCTGCTCCAATGGGATCAATCTAGCCCAATTTGCCAACCCAGACCCTCCCTGAACCGGAACACAAGCAATCCATGACCAGTTTTGCCATTGTTATAGGCTCATCAGCCCGATACAGCTTGTTTCCAGTGCCACATCTGGGCATACCCGTCACACTTATGGTGACATATGAAAGTATAAAAAAGGTGATGGACGGAATGCTTGAATTAAACTGGGGAGCAGGGTCAAGAATGATTTGCATATGTCTGGGTCCAAACTGGAATGGCATGACGAGCAACAAATGATGGCTTTAGGCCCAGATCTCTGTACTGGGGGTGAATATTTGACATTGTTCAGCATTCCATCCATCAATTGTTCTTTTTGCATTTGTTGCCCTAAGTGGGACGGGTATGCCCAGACGTGGGTCCCATGCTCACCATGCCACTGGAGTTAAGCTATCCTGGCTGATGAGGGGTGATACCCCGATACCGGTCCTAATATGCTTGTTTCTGGTCCAGGGAGGACCTGGCCTGGCAGTTTGGCTTGACTGTTCCCATGGGGAGCAGGGTCAATACTAAGTTGCATATGGCTGGGTCCAAACTGGACTGGCAAGGTGAGCAATAAAAAGGATGGATTTAGGCCTAGAGCACTGTACCGGGGTGAATATTTGCCATTGTTCAGCATTCCGTCCATCAATTGTTCTTTTTGCATCTTTCAGAAAGTGGCATTTTTTAAATTGTAATGATAAATTCTACTTCACCATTATAGAGGATTTATCATTACAATGCCAGAGGTACTAAACATGACAGATCTACCTCCGTCCAATTGGGAATTACAGCTTATTAGATGAAATAAGGAATCCCCAATGTTATCCTATGGAAGATGTAGGCCTCACAGTAGTGAAAAATGAATTTGGACGGTTTTCCCTAACCGGACATGTAAAACTTAAACGTACATGTTATATCTTTTAATTACGTAGCACCCTGCCCTATGGGCTACCTAGGGATGACTTACATGTAATAAAAGGGGAGCTTAAGGCTTGGCAACGAGTTTTAAATGGCAAATCGACATGGCAGTGTAGACTGCACACACAGGCTCTGCAGTGGCAAGCCTGAGACATCTTGGAGGGCTACTTAAGTGGGTGTCACAATCAGTGCTGCAGGCCCACTAGTAGCATTTAACTTATAGGCCCTGGGCACAGGTAGTGCACATTACTATGGACTTATAGGTAAATGAAATATGCCAATTGTGGATAATTCAATCAAATCAGGTTTAGGGCAGTGAGGACAAGCACTTTAGCACTGGTTAGCAGTGGTAAAGTACACAGATTCCTAAGGCCAATAAGAACAGCAAAATTAGAGGCAAGCAGGCAAAAGGTTTGGGGGACGACCAACCTAAGGCTGACAGGTCTACACCCCTGAACCAGTAACCCAATTTACTACATATATGGATAATGTAATGGAAATTATCAATAAATCTTGATAGAGCAACTGTGATTCAAATCAGACAGGAAGACTGTAAATGTTTGAATCCTCCCAAAACTGACTATGAAATTAAAGAAGCCATGAAAGAAAACCACAGGACCTGACAGACCCCTGTAGAATTTTATTGCACATACACTAACATGCTGGCACCACGCCTGGCCACAGTCTACACCATCTATACCATTGCATGAGAGATGAGTGCCCTTACTATCACTACCAGGAAAGTGGTAATAATTGTACTACTTAAATCTCGATGAGAACCACTGGACAGAGACTCCTATAAACTGGTGTCTATACTTAATTCAGATTAAACAATGCTCAGTAAAATCCTGGCAAGGCGCATAGGACCACTAATGCCACACCTGGTGCACTGAGATCAAAACTAATTTAATTCTCAAATGTAGCACCTTCCTGAATCTACTTCATCTTTTCAGAATAATGGGGGGAGGCCCTTATGAATGCCCTGATACAACAGTGCTGCCTATTGAACTAAATAAGGCATTTGGTAAAGTAAACTGGAGATATTTGCTATAATCTGATGTATGAGCTTCACAGGAAACTACATGTGCTGGAGTTCCTTATTATACACTAGTACCACTGCAAGAGTCAAGGCCCACAGAATAATATCACCCCTCGTAACCTTATCTCAATGGGCAAGACAGGGCTGATTGCTGTTGCCTATGCTATTTGAATTGACAATGGAATCTTTGCTGGTATTGCTAGAAAAGAAGTGTGCTGGAGAGGACTGATTCTGGTGGATAGGGTGCATACCATCTTCTTATACGCAGATGGTCTACTGCTTTTTGTCGAAATTCGGACCTGCCCTATTTGAATAATAGCTTCAGTGAATTCAGGCAACACCTGGGTCTCAGGGTCAACTGAAATAAAACATATGGCTTCTCACTTGTGCCAACATCTAATGATGCCCTACATTAGCTTTTAGACAAGAGAATAGCTTGGGATACTAATACATTCAAATACCTGGGTATACAAATGCACCACTTAGACCCTGACCTATTGACTGGGATGTTGGGAAGAGCTCTGTAATCCCTTAAGGGCTTTGTAGAATTCTGGAACACCCTACCAATACCTGTCATGGGAAAAGTAGTCCTGGCCAAGATGGTTATGTTGTCCTGCTTCCTGTATTATTTTGCAACCGGCCATTGTGGGTACTCAGACCATTCTTCAGATAACTGCACTCTCTATTATTCCATCTGATCAGGGGATCAGGAAGAAGCAGGGTCCCAGTTTTTGAAAAGAAGCAAAGTCCATCCGTATTGTGAAGAAATAGTTTATTGCTGGAACAACCCCTGGGAAACGCAGGTCTTCCGCTGTCTGTAACTGCCCTGATCTTCCCTGGATTCTACACTCCAGAATCCAGAGAGGATCCGGGCGTGAGCCATAGAACATTGACAATCACAATACAACACATCTCCCCCAGAACAAAATAATAAAGCAAAAGAAAAAAAACAGAAAAAAAAAAAAATTCAATTCACATTACTAAGCATAATGGTAATCTTTGTGCCATTTTGGCTTGCAAATAACTCGACCAGACACTCTTCTAACCACAGGATTATAAGAGATTGGACTGTCTGTAGCAACACATTCAGACGTTCCACTGACACAAGGATTTTTAGAAGCAGAAACGCTGAAATTGTCTTTGTTATTCAACCAGATGTTGCGTTCTAAATCATTGCACAAAGTTACTTTCCTGGTATTCCACTTCCGTCCATCATTCAACCATACACAATTACCCACAGCCTTCAGAACCTCCTTGGGTTTGGACCACTTAGATGAGCCCGTCCTTTGATTCCCCACCAGTGAAGTTCTCACCCAGTCACCAATTTTGAACTTACAAACTTAACCTCTAATTTTGTCATTATGTCTCAGGGTGTACTTGCGTTGATAATCATGCACCCTACGTTCCAACACCTCCCTGGGGACTTGCCGCAAGCTTGCTCTGCACATCCATGCAGGTGTCACCTTGCTACACACCATCCGTCCCTTGAGGAGACTGAAAGGAGTCTCTTGAGTGGCAGTATGAGGTGTGTTGCGGTAACTCCAAATCATTTTTTAACAGCAGTTTTACAATCTACACCCTCAGCATCAGCTTATTGTATACATTCTTTTAAAACTCGGTTGAACCTTTCAACCATGTCGTTTTCCTTGGATTATAAACAGCTGTAGTACAGTGCATTACACCACACACCTTCAAATACTCATGAAACTCAGTGGCTAAAAATTGTGGACCATTGTCAGTGGTGATACTTTCAGGGTAACCTTCCCTGTGAAATATTTCCTCACAAAAACTGATGACATTAGAGGATCTGATTTCTTTCACAAAAGCTACCTCGGGCCACTTAGTGTAATAATCCATTAGAACAAGAGCATATTTACCTGCAATACCACTGACACTAAATGGACCGCAAATGTCCATGGCTAATTTTTGCCAAGGCTTCTCTGGAAACATAGTGGGGGTAATGGTGGTGTCCTGGGATACATGGGATTTATCACTACACATGCATGCAACGCAGTTCCTTACACACCTTTCAATATCTTTGTCCATGCCAGGCCACCAGAAATCACACCTTGCTCTGCTTTTCATGCTCGACATCCCAGAATCTCCCTCGTGCAAGAGTTCTAGCAATCTAGAGCGTAGTCCTGCAGGTACAACCAATTTGTCTGCTCTCCTAACTACCCCAGATCCAGATTCAAAGGATAGTTCTGACCACACCATCTTGTACTCTGTTAAGTCCTTGTCGTTTAATAAACGTCGGTTAAAACATTTTGACAAACAAGAAATCACACGTTGTAACGTGAGATCATCTAAAGTGGCTTGTTTCCATTCTTCTACACTGACTGCATCCTTGCATGCTTCGCCAACCGTGGCCACTAACCACTCTTCTTCTAGTTCCTCATACATTTCACACTCACTTGCACATTCAGGAAGAGGCAATCGTGACAAACAGTCTGCGTTGACATTCTTGAGACCAGGTACATACACTATATGAAAATCATACTCTTGCAACCTATACAGCCATTTGGCTATTCTGGGGGTGGCTTTTCCTGCCCCCTTTGTAGTGAAGATGTCTACCAATGGCCTGTGATCAGTTCTCAGTTCAAAACTCGTGCCCCACACATAGGTCTTGAAATAGTTAACACCCCAAAAGCAGGCAAGGGCCTCTTTTTCGATAACTGAATATGTAGCTTCCACTCCTCTGAGGGTACGAGAAGCGAAAGCTACTACCCATTCGGTGTTGTCATTCTTTTGCATGAGGACCGCCCCCAACCTGTATGCACTGGCATCTACCACTATAATGGATTTGTTATGAGGATCATAAGGTTTAAGAGCCACAGCTTTGATGATCTCATTCTTTATGCTGTTAAATGCTATCTGACACTCAGGACTCCAAACAAAATTGACACCTTTCTTCATAAGAAGTCTTAAACAGTGTACCTTGGACGCAAAATGTATTACAAATTTAGAATAATACTCTGCTAACCCCAGAAAAGAACGTAACTGTTCTTTGTCCGAAGGTGGCGGAGCATTTTCGATGGCTTCAAGTAAAATCCTCTTAGGCTTGACTCCTTCAGCAGACAGAGTATGTCCCAAATAATCAATTTGTGTCACAGCAAATTTACACTTATCAGCAGATACAGTCAAACCAGCAGATTGAAATTTCATCAGTACTTCATTTAGAATAACATCATGATCCAATTCATTCTTACCCCAAACCAATACATCGTCTTGAAAGACCAACATATTATTGATACCCTTCAGGATGCTGCTCATTAGTCTCTGAAAAACTGCAGAAGCAGAAGCCAACCCTAAGAGCATTCGTAGAAATTGAAACGCTCCTTCAGGAGTTATGAATGATGTAAGATGACGAGAATCGGGGTGCAATCTTATTTGATGGTATGCATTGGAAAGATCAATGGACGAAAAATATTTTGCCTCCTTGACAGTGGCTATTATTTTGTTGATGCGCGGTAAAGGGTGGCGATCAACCCAGATGTTTTTGTTTAGGTCTCTTAAGTCCACACACATGTGCAATTTTCCATTGGGTTTGTGCGCCAAAACCACCGGACTAAGCCATTCTGATGCCTCGATTGGTTCAATGACTTTTGCCTCACATAACCTATCCAATTCCAGTTTCAATTGTGGTCGTACAATAAATGGCACATTCCGAACTTTGTGAACAACTGGAATGGAATTTGCTTTTAGTACAATGCGGTGCTCGAATTTGTTCAAACATCCAAGCTTAGGACTGAATAAATCAGGATACTTCATGCTCCATCTAGAAGCAACACAATCTTGAGTCAAAAGCACCTGATCAGGATGATTGGGATCTAGTATTATTCCCAAACTCTTCTGCTCAAGCCAACCCAATAAAGCTCTACCTTTTTCAACAACATATATTTTGGCTTGTGTGCTTCTGTCTTTAAATAGAATATTTCCAACAAAATACCCTAACACAGGAAGCTTGTTCCCACAGTACCCCACTGGTTCAATATCGGATGACATGAGGTTACATTTGCCTGTAGACTCCCAAATTTTTTTATCAATTATTGTATACGGGGTACATGAATCAGCCCACAAGGATAAATTGACTTGGTTGAGAGAAAGAACACATTTGGGTGGTTGATACGTTCCAGATACCTCTTTAACTTCATTATCCCAAATGACAAGCACCTCAATTTCACTATCACTTTCATTTTGAGATGTTTCACCAATGTCATTAATTACATTTACAGAACGTTTCCAGGTTTCACGATCCCCAGACCTGCTTATTTTTTAAAAATGGCCTATTTTGTTGCACTTGAAACAAGTGACATTGGTAGCAGGACACCATGGAGTGTCGGCTGAGTGTCTAAAACTGCCACACCTGAAACAAAAACATTTACTGGTTGTGAATGGCATTCTAACATTGGAAAATTTAGCACGAGGAAAATTTTGTACATTAACTTTTTCATTGGACGAATTTAATTTTAATTGCGGTTTAGTAACTTCATTGTGATTTCTAGAGACTTCACTCAAAATTCTGGGTTTGCGATTACCGACAGCACATACATCACCTTTGTCCCTGGAGTGTTCATTATTCAGTTCTTTGACATAGCGAGAAGTGTTTTCAACCCTCCTGGCTATATTAATGGTTTTTTGTAAGTACGGGTCTTTTAGTTCTAATAATCTCTCCTGAATTTTGGAATTATTGGTTCTATTAATGAACTGGTCCCTAATAATCTCTTCATGGAGATCCTTGAATCTGCATGACGCAGCTAGTGTTCTCAAGACGACTATATATTGTTCAACTGTTTCCCCAGGTAATTGCGCTCTGGAAAAGAATTTGTGTCTTTCAACAACAATACTGTTTTTTTTGCCATAGTTGTCATTTAAAGCTTTTAACGCCTCTAGATATTCGTCAGAAACAAACTGTTCACTATTTGAACTATCAAAAACAATCTCTTCACCACTCGAGCTACCTTCCACACCTTCACCATCATGACTGATGGAATTGACAATTGCAGGTTTGGGCAAAGTTTTTAACACTTTCCTGCCCTCAACCCCTAAATTATGCTTTAAGAGACCCAATTTGCGCGAAGCCAAAAAGGTTTCACCGCCAATTGCCTCAAGGTAAGTCTCGAAGGATTCTTGCCAATCTTCCCATGCCATAGGAGGAATTCCAGGACTCTGTAAAAATTTAGGCGGTGCTAATACAGATGAGGTTTCCATGACTAGGTGAGGATTGAAATGCACTAACGTTAAATGCACAATACACTAAAAGTGGAGATACAATAATCAGATGCAATAACACAATAGTCAATGTCAGGAAAAGAATAACACAACAAATTAAAATAAGAAAAGTGGACACCGATGTCTTGACAGAGTAGAAAACTGGCGCTTGGCAACACAACAAACTGAAATAAATAAAGTAGTCTCCGATGACATATGAATTCCGAAAATGGCGTTCCCAAAATATTGTTAAAAAAAAAGATTTGGATAATAAGATTGTCAGAGAACAATACAACGCGATGACTCACTTGTAAACAGGTGTGTGAATCACCGATCATGAGATGCACACAATAAGCCAGTAGTTGTGTGAAAGTGTGCGAATCACTGAATGAAGTGTCGCACTAACGGAAACATCAGCAGACTGAATTTTAACCAAACTGGAAGTCGGAAATCTTTAAATGACTCATCCAAGATGGCCACCATGCGTAATGCGTCATGACATATCCCACAATGCTTTGTGGGTTTGTACAAGCAGTGTGACGTCAGGCAGAATGCTGAAGAGCATCAGAACCAGCAAGCTCGGGAACACTAGGTAAGAACACGTGCATATTGCATGTGATGGTTCAAAATGTTTCCGTTGCACCTGCCAAAGTCACACGTAGGTTCACAGCAGGTAAACCACTGACGCTTCCGAATCGAAGAAATGTCCTACCTTGAGAGCGTAGGTTAACTGCAGCTGAAACATCACGCACCCTCTAGCTTAGGGATTTCACCGTTTTCCAAGGTTTCGGCGTAAAGTTTAACTTGGCCCCAGGGGTTGTCGCTGGAACAGCGTTCTTGTGTCAGCAGAATACTCCCGCTCGTCGCCACTTTTGAAAAGAAGCAAAGTCCATCCGTATCGTGAAGAAATAGTTTATTGCTGGAACAACCCCTGGGACACGCAGGTCCTCCGCTGTCTGTAACTGCTCCGACCTTCCCTGGATTCTACACTCCAGAATCCAGAGAGGATCCGGGCGTGAGCCATAGAACATTGACAATCACAATACAACACCAGTCACTAAACTCAATCTCCAGATAACAGAGGGTAGCATGAGTGTACCAGATTTTGAGCACTACTACCTATCAAAACAACTGCAATGGATGGCACCATAGGTTGGGGGACAATAGCTCCATTGAATTGAATTGAAAGAGGATGACAGGACTGATGAGAGACAGTCCAGCGCCAGCAGATATCCCACATAGGCGCTTATTGCTTCTAAGTGCTATTTTCCAGTTTAAACTACAAAATTCATATCTCGACTTCTGCTTATTGGAGTTTTGTTGTTTTGGTCTTGTTTTATATTCATAAAATTCTTTTCTATTTTCTGTTCTGGTGTGGAGTCTTTTTGGGGTGTTACTGTTTGAAGTGTTGCACAAATATTTTACACATTGCCTCTTAAGTTAAGCCTGACTGCTCTGTGCCAAACTACCAGAGGGTGAGCACAGGATAATTTAGGGTGTGTTGTGACTTACCCTGACTAGGATTATGGGTCCTGCTTGGACAGGGTGTATACCTCTGCCAACCAGAAACCCAATTTCTAACAAAGCCACATCTAGAAAGCAGGACTCTACACAGCAATTCTATCCCCACCAAGTTTCACGTATTGTGGTCTTTATGCCTTTTGGCCTCTGGCAGTCACCACCGTATGATTGCTATTGCTGGTGGGGTGTATCAAAGTGCACTTCGGCGTTTTTCCCCACAGATTTCTAGATGCCATGCTTATCTTTATCAACCACTACATATACAGTACAAGTAAAATAGAATGTACAACACTTGTTTGATGCTTCAAAGTACAGCAACCTTTATTGTCAGGTTTAAAAAAAAAAATTGTACACCACTTTTTAACTGTCACATGCAAATGTGATATAATGTCCACATCCAATGTCGGTTGCATCACCGAAAACACAAATAGACAGCACTAATGGTACTTCCTGTGCTGTGCCCTTCACTGCTTCTTGCAGCTGCATCCCAAATGGGCTGTGCCCACATGCTGAGCAGCAAAAGTATGGCTGCTACTGCATCACAGTGAACACGCATCTGCGGCAGAGATGCTGCTGACGCTGGAGTTCTTGAGGTTCAGCACGTACCACACTAGCTATTGGGGCAGTTTGTAGTGCTTCAACTGTAGAGGTAATCTGCCCTGAGCCCCTTAAGACGTCCCTGCTAAAATGGCCCATTTCCTCCTGAAGAGTTACTGTCTGCCTGGATAAAGTTGAAGTGGCATGTGCCAATCTCCCAATTAAACAGGTTACATCACTCATTCTTGCTGCAGTGCTTCTCTCTCTATGCCTTTTATTGGCGTTATCCTCTGTCATCTGTTGCCATCATTTTTTCAAGAGCATTGATAAGGCTGTCTATTTTAATTTCCACCTTTGCTTGGTTTTTGGCCAATTGATTGGCCACATTATTGGAGCCAAATTAAATGCATTGTTGCATGTTCTGTAGTTTTTTGTTTACTATTTTCATCTGCTTATGTTGCACACACTGAATTTGCAGGATGGGACCCTCGACTCCACCAAACAGTTGAACATTTTCTACTGTAACTTCCGACAACAATACTTGGCTGCCATGAGACATCCCACGGAGCCGACTGCGAGCACGCACTTGGACATGGTGATGTTGTAGCCTTACAGCTGGCTGTAGGATTGGACTATGAGACTGTTGGACATCATACTCATCCACTGATGGTGCCTTTGGGTAGTATGAAGCACTGCTACAATCACCTTGAAGTGTGTTTGGCCGACTGTCTATTTCTGTGGGATTTTCCACCACTATGTGCGAGTCATCATGTCCCTCCATTTTTGTGCCATCATTTTTTTCCATTAGGTTGATTTGTTTGAAAAATGGATTTACCAATAATTTGGTATGAGGGAAAAGCACTTTTATTTTACTATCATTTGCTTAATACATTTAGAACACTGACTACAGTGAGTGAATTTTTGATTACATGTCCCATAATGCACTATGATGGTCTTTGTACGACTCCTTCCTAAAAACTCTGCGTTATTTTACCTGATTAATGCATGTAGAAGACAGTTTTATTGTAACAGATGTTAAAATACAAAAAGTTTACACTTACTTTGAGATGTTGCAGGTGCTGATGTATAAATACATGCAAATCCCATAACGGCCTCTGACTGCAAGGTAGTCTCCATCATAGACTCCAGTGTAGTGGGTGGGTGGACAGTAGAGGGGCCACCTCCTGTTGCCCGCGGGACTCACTCAAACGTATCAGAATCTTCTCCTTTGTGTACGACCTGAGGTCATACCACCTCTACCATATTTCATCACTGGAGTGCTGGGTTACCAATACAGCATTGATTTTCTGTGTATCTCCTGCCAGAGGTTCTTTTTCTGAGACTCTGGGACAGTCATGGATGGCCATCCAAACAAGAGGTCAGTATTGTTGCAGCACTCCTCAGTTAGAATCTCAAATTCTTTTTCTGAAAACTTCAGTATTCTTTTTCTTCCCCCGACTCCTTCTCTGGGTCTTGGCTGGCCATTGCTGAGGTAGAAAGATGTGGCTTGTGGTCCAAGTCGCAGTTTGCACAGACAGCTTTTCAGTACATCCACTCTGGCTGCTTTCCCTGCTTGAAATGATAAGCACTTTCTGATATTAAGGTCATTACACACAACCAGGAAGTGCTTTTCGGTCTTTGTGGTCACATTCGCAATTTGCAACCCGGGTTGCAATTTTAGTAATCACAAATTGCGATTACCAAATTAATGAAGCAACTACTCCTAAAAATCGCTATTGGGAGACCGCAAATCAGTACTTTCATACATCTAGCTGTTAGATCTAGGAAAATAATTGACTAATAGGGAGTACCAAGACCACTAGTCTATACTCACAAAGTATCCAGTAACACTTGATTTGAGTATATTCTGTTCCATTACATAGAAAGAACATATTTAGCTCCCAAGTTGCTCAACAAAATATATGCACATGCAATCCCTCACCATTCCCCATGCTTTTCCATTGCTCTCCTCAGCTCCCAGTTTTTTGTTGTTGTTTTAAATGTATTTTTTGTTTTAACTTTTTAGGAGAGTCCGGCAGCTGCAATATGCTAGGCTGCATATTTTATGTATTCTTTTTAACATACTGCTCCAAGATGAGTGTCCACCATCTTCCAACAGTAAATTAAAAAAAAAAAAGATGGTGGCTGCTTTATGACGCATTAGTTTGCATGTGTGATATTGCACGTGTGTATAGCCATTTCTTTTCCCTTTGCCAAGTGAGATGTATGTGAGGGTATTGGGAGGACATTAAATTGATCAGCATGGTTGCATGTGGAAGTTACCCGGGCTGTGCTTTAAATAAGGAACTAAGGGGCTGATTACGATGGCGGGCGGACCGCCCGCCAGACATGCGGCGGTCCCACCACTGCATTTAGGATGCGACCGCCATACTGGCGGGCGCATCCTGGGCCTTTAACATTGCGGGCGGTGCTGCTGGCTGCAGCACCGTCCGCAATGTGAAAGGTGCTTGCACCCATTTCCCTGCACCACGCGGTGCCTGCCACTTGGTGCATGAAAATGCAGGGGGGGTACCATGGGTACCCCCCAGTGCAGCGACACCCCCCCCCACATGGGGGGCCCGCAACGGGCCCCCAAACCCAATCCCCGCCAGCCTTTCCATGGCGGCATCACCGCCATGGAACGGTCTCCTAAAACCCACATCCTAATATGGCGGACTGTGCCTGCTAGGCACCGCCACCATATAAGTGGCCCAGCTCCGCCCGCCAGGCAATCGGTGCGATTGCCACTGGCGGAAAAGCGGCAGACGGACTTTGCGTCCGCCGCGATACCCACCGCCATCCTAATATGGCGGTGGGTAATTCTCAATTTGATGGCGGAATGATCGCCACCGCCGGCCCGGCGGTGGCGATCGTTCCGCCATCGTAATGAGCCCCTAAATAAGAAATGTTATCACATACTGCAACTACACCTTTTTACACAGGTGGAAATGGCTTGGTTGACCCAGACAGGACTTGAATCCATGATCTGCAGGTTTCATACACCTCTGAATAGCTGAATGTAGTTTCTGAGCTGTAATGATGATCATGTTCTGTGCCTTAAAGCGACATCAGTTCTGTTATTGCACGTTTTGCAAATAACTAAATATGAATTAAATACAAAATACTCCCTGCAGTGGCCCTCAATCCAATGAGCCTCTTTACTGTTCGTATAATCACTGCAGAACTTCATTCCTGGCATTCAGATCCTCAAACCTATCAATAGATATATTAAATTAGCTAGTTACAAGCGCTGCAAAATGTTTCTTCTGGAGAACATTCAGAAAAGAGATAACTGAATAAGTATAGTCAGCATCTGATAAAAAAACGCTAATGAGCACCAGCTCTTGTACCTTAGCTTTTTTTCTCCTTGTCCGAAATTGCCTATGTGCTGTTTTGCTTTCTCTGTAATTTGGTTGTAGTTAGGTTTGAATGCATTTAGAAGAGTCTTTGGTCTGATTATGAAAGAATATGACAAAAGCAGTTGAACTAAAAATACCACAAAGGTCATGTTTGAATCCTTTTTTCCCATGTATAATCGGGTAAAGAGTCAGAATATCGAGTTGGAAATGTCGACTTGCACTAATATCGAGTGCAAAATATCGAGATACATAAATATCGACTGCAAGAATATCGTGGTCAAGAATAGCGAGTTTAAGGTAAGAAATATCGTTTTCTAAAATATCGAAGTCATTATTGTCGTTTGCAAAAATATAGTTGTAAAAAATATCGTTTTTTTAGTTAGTGTTATGTATTTTAGTATGTATTTTAAATGTATGTGCTCTATTTTTTTGTCTAAGTATTGCATTTGTTTTTTAATATATGTGTTACATTTTTAGAAGTTATTAATTTTATTTTAAGTAAATTTTGCGTTTTAGTTCTGTAGCGGGTTGTGGGTTAAAGGGGAATAAGCTGGGAAGTAATTTAATTATAATAAATTGAATATGAATTTTTATTTATTAGTATGTATTTATTTTTGATTTTATAGTGTTAATTGTGGGAATTAATTTATAGTTATTTTATTAATAATTGGCTGTTAATTTTTATTGATTAAGTAATTGGTAAATATATTAATTGTGTCATTTTTTTAGGAGCGGGTTGTGGGTTTATAGGGGAATAGGGTGGGAAGTAATTTAATTATAATTAATTTATTAATATTTTTTATTAATTCATATTTATTTATTTTATATTGTTAATTGTGGGAATTAATTTATTATTTATTAATTGGTTGTTAATTATTATTAATTAATTGGTCATTATGTTAATTGTGTCATTTTTTTAGGAGCAGGTTGTGGGTTGATAGGGGAGTAGGGTTGGAAGTAATTTAATTTTAATACATTTATTAATATTTTTAATATAATATTTAATTATTTTTATTTTATAGAGTTAATTGTGTGAATTAATTTATTAATATTTATTTATATTTTATAGTGTTAATTGTGTGAGTTAATTTATTTATAATTAATTATTTATTTGTTAATTAATGCTAATTAATTAATTAAAATTTAAATATGCCAATTGTGTAATAATTTTGATGTGTGGGTTGTAGGGTTTATAGTGGTAAATGGTGGGAAGTATTTTTTTTAAATTAATTAATGATTTGTTGTTAATTGATATTAATTTATTAATGTGAAATTAGTTATGGAAATTGTGTAAATATTTTTAGGTGTGTGTTTCGGTGTTTATTGGGGTAGAGGGTGGAAAGTAATTTAGTTTAAATTAATTAATCATTACTTGATCATTAATATTCATTTTCTAATTGATAAATATTTTTGGTAATTGTTCAGTTTTTAATTTGTTTGGGGATTTAGGTTCAATAGCTGTAACGTTTGGTTTGTACATTAATTTTAACATTTTTAAATGTGTTTTATAATTATTAATATTTGTTTAATTGATAATTAATTGTGTTAATTATGGAGGTACACTTTTTTGTTTAATTTAGATGTGTTTTGTAAATTGTGTGGTGTTATAGGGTAGGAAAATAAATATTACATTTATATAATTTTTTGATTAAAATTAATTTCTATAACAAAATATTTCTTTGTAAATATTTTGTTACATTTAAAAAATAATATTTTTATGTCAATTTTAGATTTTTGCTACATTAAAATATTTTTATATGTTTTGTTAATTTTTATATTTTTATATTTTGTTTTTGGGTTTTTTATTATATTTTGTATTGTAGTTGATATTTTGTTTGTTTTTTAAATTTGAATTTTGTTCTGTGGGAATAGTAATTTTTACCCCTCCGCTATCCAACACTTTCCCTACTGTTGCACTTGCAGGAGTGGGAATAGTAATTTTCTCCCCTCCGCTATCCAACACTTTCCCTACTGTTGCACTCATTGGAGTGGGAATAGTAAATTAATACCCTCCATTATCCAACACTTTCTCTACTGTTGCACTCATTGGGGTGGGAATAGTAATTTGTACCCCTCCGCTATCCAACACTTTTCCTACTGTTGCACTCCCTGGAGTGGGAATAGTAATTTTATCCCCTTTGCTATCCAACACTTTCCCTACTGTTGCACTCATTGGAGTGGGAATAGTAAATTATTCCCCTCCACTATCCAACACTTTCCCTATTGTTGCACTTGCTGGAGTGGGAATAGTAATTTTTACCCCTACGCTATCCAACACTTTCCCTACTGTTGCACTCGCTGGAGTGGGAATAGTAATTTTTATCACTCCGCTATCCAACACTTTCCCTACTGTTGCACTTGCTGGAGTGGGAATAGTAATTTTTATCACTCCGCTATCCAACACTTTCCCTACTGTTGCACTTGCTGGAGTGGGAATAGTAAATTATTTCCCTCCGCTATCCAGCGCTTTCCCTACTGTTGCACTCGCTGAAGTGGGAATAGTAATTTTTATCCCTCCGCTATCCAACACTTTCCCTACTGTTGCACTTGCTGGAGTGGGAATAGTAATTTTTTCCTCTCCGCTATCCAACACTTTCCCTACTGTTGCACTAATTGGAGTGGGAATAGTAAATTATTCCCCTCCGCTATCCAACACTTTCCCTACTGTTGCACTCGCTGGAGTGGGAATAGTAAATTATTCCCCTCCGCAATCCAACACTTTCCCTACTGTTGCACTCGCTGGAGTGGGAATAGTAATTTTTTACAAAAACAACAGTTGATGGACAGAATGCAGAACAATGTCATACATTCACCCCAGTACAGAGATCTGGGCCTAAATCCATCGTTTTTTTGCTCACCATGCCATTCCAGTTTGAACCCAGCCATATGCAAATCAGTCTTGACCCTGTGCCTCATGGGAACAGTCCAGCCCGAACTGCCAAGCCAGGTCCTCCCTAGTAATTTTTTACCCTCCGCTATCCAACACTTTCCCTACTGTTGCACTTGCTGGAGTGGGAATAGTAATTTTTTCCTCTCCGCTATCCAACACTTTCCCTACTGTTGCACTAATTGGAGTGGGAATAGTAAATTATTCCCCTCCGCTATCCAACACTTTCCCTACTGTTGCACTCGCTGGAGTGGGAATAGTAAATTATTCCCCTCGCTATCCAACACTTTCCCTACTGTTGCACTCGCTGGAGTGGGAATAGTAATTTTTTACCCTCCGCTATCCAACACTTTCCCTACTGTTGCACTAAATGTAGTGTTAAATGTAGGTTTAAAAATATTACATATTTTAATATTTTAATTTATATTATATTTTTTTATTTTTATGTTACAGGTGTATGTATATATATATATTTATCTTTATTTTTTAATATATTTGTAACATTTTATAATTAATTTAAATTATTATTTATTAATTATTTTTAAGTAAATATATATATATTACATTTTATATAAGTTCCAATCCTGCTTCCTTCTCTGCAAACAGGCGCTGACACCGTGGGTATGTAACACCAAAGTTTATTTTACAAAGAAACCAAGGCGCGTTTCGGCGGTCCTGCCGCCTCGATCACATAGCGTGCGCCATTGCTTTAGATCATTAAATGCTTTTCCAACAACAGATCGTCATGGCAACACTGTTGCCCCATAAACATAGAAGAGTTCTCTTCACAAATTGAACAAATAAGTAAATAAAGCATGACATAAAGTGAAAAATAATACGGAATAAATAAAACAAAAAATATAAGACTTCAAGTCAATCATTGTTGTGTACAATAGGTTGAAATCGTTCGTATATTACTATTCTCTAATAAAGAGAATGCAGGGGCATATGTATATTAGACCAGTGTCTGAGGTACAGAACAAAGATTGATGTATACAATAAATTCTGCTAAATGGCATGTTGCATTATTTAAAAGGATTCTCACTAATTCTAGTGAATCGTGATAATTGTTTGGCCTGGTAGAACCGGAGTAACCTGTACCTACAGCATGGCTGCATATTCTCAAGTGAGTTATCTAGACAGTATTATCCGGTCAGACCACAATTATTCTGCAAGGTCTGGTACATCCCTAGTGGGCTTAAAAAAGGAAGAGATGTTTGTCTCTCACAGTGTTAACCCAGACTCCTTAACAACACTATTGTGCATTAAAGGCAAGATCTGTACAACAATATCAAGTGATAAACCCCTGCAAAAAAAAAAAAAAGAAAAGAAAAACAAAATTGAGAAAGCTCAACCTGCAGTACCTAAAACTGTTGCCCTGTATGTAGCCACTCTACGAAACTAAACATGTGGAAAAAGAAAAAACAAACCTTACCCTATTAGAACTGGCTACAAAGAGCCTAGCACCCTGCTTGCGGGAAAGGGAAATATATACACACACATATTTTTTACAGGTGTACTCTCAATTCCTCATCTGAATTGAGTCCCACAGGGATCTTGTTGTTAAGCATTAATATATAACGAGACTCAAGTCTGCGTAACTGAAGTTGTCTGTTGCCTCCCCTAGGGTTTTTCGAGACAGAATCGATGACGAAGTAAACTAGTTCTTCTGCATTGCCCTGGTGGCATTGATTGATGTGCCTGGCCACAGGATAACTCTGATCTTCGTTGGTGATAGCCCTGAGGTGCTGTAATATGTGTACATGGACTTTGTGGATAGTACTGCCCACGTACCTTTTGTTGCAAGTACATTCCAGCATGTAAACTGCGAAGTCAGTTTTGCAATTTACGTGCCTTTGTACATTTTATATATGTATGTTTAATTTATTTTTAAATTACATTTATTACTTATAATTGTTAAAATTTACAAATAAATCTAAATATTTTTTTTAAAGTAAAATTTATTATTTAATTTATTTTACATTATTTTTTTATACATATAAAAAAAATGATATTTTATACTTCGATATTTTTGTACTTACCATTATGAAGATAGAAGGTCGATATTTTTGACAACGATATTTATGTCCCGATATTTCTGCAGGTCGATATTAGTGTTGTCGATATTCTGTCAGTGATCTCTATAATCGAATGTTTTTGATAGCCTTTGTTTTTTTTTTAAACAACATCCAAGGCAAAGGAGAGCAACAAATTCGCAAGCAAAGGTGGCTAAAAATATAACGATTTCCCTACAAAACTGAAGCAAAATACATTAGGTACAGCACCAGTAAACAGTAAAATTACTCAGAGCATGTTCAAAATACTCACAAATTTCTTTTCATGTGGACACCATTGTTCATGTAATCATGATTCATTCTGATGTTCTCTGCTGTACTTACCATGAATTTACTGAAACCAAAATGATCAATATGAGAAAGTGCCTCTTTTTGTGTGGTAACTCCCACTTTTTGCTGTTGGTATTGCTGGTTTTAGAACTCTGCAAACTGGTGCACTGCTGTCCAGACCCAAGTGTATGTACTCTAAACCTTAAAACATGATAAAATCGGTTAATCTACAATTGACATAGTTAACTTTAAAGTAAGGACATAGTATATTGTGTAGGAAAATACACCAATGGCATGGAAAGTTAAATGCCACCTGTGAACTGCAGCGCATATTGTGCCATCCACTAGAATGACAAAGACATGTGGAGCCTGACTCCTGCAGCTTTCAAACCTGCAGACGAGTCCATCAAAATAAACTGTTTTGACAGAAAGTAACCCTACTTTTAAATATTATATATGCTACCCCTAAATGTGCCTTGTAGCCCACAAGGCAGGGTGCCCCTAGTGTTCAAAAGTGTTACATGCAAGAAGGTAATGCTGGCATGTAGCTACAGTGACTAGCCTCTAAGCCTATTTCCACTGTTAGGGCTGTAGCTGTCCTATGAGAAATACTAAAGTTCAGAATAAAATCAAAAGCCTGCTAACTTTGGATTGGGGTGACGTACAGGGATGATTAAACCACTATTTATAATACTTATTAAAATACAATTTATTGGTGAAGTCAGATATTTAGTAAATAATTAGCGAAAGTGGCTTTTAAAAAGTTACACTTTACCTGGTTGAACATCCAGTAAGATAATTAGCATCAGGCTGCTGGCAGTGCTTCCCCTTAATAAGGTGTAAAAACTGCTCTCAGAGCATAAAGAATGGTTTAAGCCTTTTCACAGACATACCTGAGTGTGAGGCATGTGACACTGGATGAGACCTGCCCATTCATATTTAAGTGTGAATGAAGACCTGGGGAAGGGAAAGCTTTTGTTCCATAAGCCCGCTGTAACTAGTGGGAGATGGAGCTGGTCCCAGAAACAGTTTGGTGTAGCTGTGCACTGTGGGATAGTTTGCAGTAAGGCAAACAGGATGTGTTGAAAAAGTGAGAAGGGTTGCTCTTTAGAACTTTGGGGCTCATTATGATGGCGGGCGGACATCAGTCCGCCCGCCATCATAGCGGTGATGGGACCGCCCGCCAGACGTGCGGCGGTCCCACCAGCCAATTAGGATGCGCCCGCCAGTATGGCGGGCGCATCCTGGCTTTTAACATTGCGTGCGGTGCTGCTGGCTGCAGCACCGTCGCATATGCCAAAATGCCACGATGTGCATTCCCATGCACAACGTGGCAGGCACCACGTGGTGCCTGCCACCTTGTGCATGGGAATGTAGGGAGTACCGTGGGTACCCCGGTGCACCTACATCCCCCACACTGAGAGGGCCCGCAACGGGCCCCCAAAACCAATACCCGCCAGCCTTTCCATGGCGGCAGCGCCGCCATGGAAAGGCCTCTTCCAGGGCACATCATAATATGGCGGACGGTGCCTGCTAGGCACTGCCACCATATTAGTGGCCCTTTTCCATCCGCCAGGCAATCGTTTCGATTGCCTCCGGCGGAAAAGCGGCGGATGACTTGCGTCCGCCGCGATACCCACCGCCATCCAAATTTGGCGGTGGGTAAAATGCTCAGTGATGGCGGAAGGAGCGCCACCGCCGACCCGGCAGTGGCGGTTCTTCCGCCATCATAATGAGCCCCTTTGTTCTCATTGGTTAGGTAGTGTCCGGTAGTTATCCCTATCAACTGACTAGTGAAACCTACAAAGCTGGCACCTCATCCACAGTTCATCAGAACACTCTCTGAACCGGCGGCAGAACAGAAGAGGACTGGTTCTGCTGATTGAGACCTTTGTGAAGGCAAGCTGGGAGTTCTGAATATAGCCTGGGAGGAACCAGAGTCTTAAAAACTTTGTAATTCTTCCCGCACTCATAGCATAGCATTGCTTTACGGCCCTTTCCACTTCCAAATTCAAACGTCATTGGCCCCAAAATGACCTTAGTGGGCCAGGTCCGTTATTTCTACCTGAGAGTGCTTTGTGGGATTAGCCTGATACCTTTCAACAACAAACTTTCCTTTTCTCCCAATTGCTCCTCAAAGCTCCAGTATGATCACAATTCATTCATATCCATGATTTCCCTTATTGGAATTTTGTTGTTTTGGTGCCATTTTGCACATTAAAATGTTCTCCTTTTATATAAATTAGTTGTGTGATTTTTATTATGTTGTGTCTTGACTTTTTAACTGTTTTGCTACCGCTAATTGCTTTACACATTTTCCTAAGCTAAGCCTGTCTGCTCTGTGCCATACCGTCTGGGGGATGAGACCTTGCTTAAATTATTGAAACTGCGTTGTACCATAACACGTTTTTGGCCTTATTACTTATGGTGGGGTCTCATCCACCCCAATTAATAATTACAGTCAGCTATTTTGTTCATTTTTTGTTTTGTTTGTAGTCTTTCCATACCACCAAGCATGCTGTTGACTCACAACAGGCAACTGTTCTGGCTTATACACCTGGCTGTATTCGATTCTTGATGACATTTCACTGAAAGGCTCTTGTTAAAAACCATGTGTCACGTAGTAAAAGGTCAATAGGGCCCTAAAGGGCTGGCTTAGGTAACACTACAGTTCAAACGGTGGACACCACCTCTTGCCACTGTTTTTACAACTTTGGGGCATATTCTCAAGAACGTGTGATAACTACCGCAAGTGTAGCTTAACGCAACCCTACACATCGCAGTCCATCGCGGGAAAACAACTCTGTGTTAACGTGGTATTCACAACACGGCGGTACCATGCGATAGTCACAGGACAACGCGTCAAATGAACTCGTTAGAAACAACGCGACGCCGCAAAAACGCGAAACCCCAATGCGAAAATAGTAGCGATGACGCCAATCGCGATACAAAAATCTATGAAAACCAGCCACAGGCCTGCAATTCCCACGCGTCATGCGTGAAAATGCACCATAAAAGTAGAAAAAAACATACCGACAAAAGCCAAACAACAGCGGAGCACAATGGAGGCAGCCGGAGCAAGTACAGAGGACAACCAGAACCCCACAAGCCCCACGGAGGACCAGCCTGTGACCCCGGGGTCAGGGAAGGGCAAGGACAAGAAGAAGAGGAAGACGAAGTTCAGTCCGCAGGAAAACAGGATCCTGATAACGGAGGTGATAGAACACCATCAATCACTGTTCGTCACCTCCACTGTGTCACTGGCAACTAAAAATGGAATATGGCAGACCATTGTGGACAAGGTGAATGCAGTCGGAGTGCTGAAGAGGACAATGGACGAGGTCAAGAGGCGCTGGAATGATGTGAAGCGCAAAACCAAGCTGAAACTCGCAAACAACCGGAAGGCAGCAATGCAGACTGGAGGTGGGAGTCCTGCGCCACAGGAGGAGCTGGACGAGATGGAGGAAATGGTGTCCACAGTCATCAGTGGGGAGACGGTGGCAGGAGTCGGGGGACCGGACACTGCTCAACATGACCGGACACAACAGCAACAGGGTGAGTAACCACCAGGGGCTGGGGGGACGGGGGGAGATGGGCACAATGGCACACATGCACAATTAAGCATAGCACATCTGCAGACAAACCATGCCCCAGACTCACAACTCCCACCAAGAGACCAATGCACACAGGTATGCAACATCTTAGCACTGCAGAAGCACAGAACCCAGAGTCACACCGCATGGAAGGGAGGAGGGCAGCTAAATCAGAGCTGCAGGGGCGACTCCCCCAAAATGCGGCACACACACATAACATGCAGAGCACATCAACATTGACAACGAGGTGGTACAAACCGCAACACGTCCACAACAGAACAGAGGACACAACAGGTGCCGCATGTGGTAGAAACTGGCCAATCACATATGGCACTGCAGGGAAATGTGAGTAGACAATGTACAAGTACAAACTCACATCCGTGATGTAGTCGGAATGTCCACTGTCCCGCATCAAATAGGCAGCTCGCCCCAAACAGTCATAATGTACACTGTCATGCAGTCTGAATGCAGACATGTACAATGCGTCAACATACATGTGTACATGATGTCAAACTGCATCTCCCCTTCACATTGCAGGGGGAAATCCAACACCTCCTGCAGAGCAGTCCGAACCTCTCTTCTCTGATGACGAAGAGGACCACCACACCTTCGACTCAGACGCCCTCGAACAGCTCGTGGAGAGACTCCGCAGCCCACTTCCAGGATCAGGGCAACCCAGCTGCCACGAGGAGCCCCCCCCCTGCACTGTACGCACCGCAGGCAGCACCCACCACCACGGCTGCCTCCCAGGACCCCCACGACAAACACATGGCCTTCCAACGCCGTGTGTTGGGGTGCCAGGAGAAGCTAGCTGAGCAGGTGCAGGTGGGGTTCGACCGCATGGCAGCCAAACTAGACGCCATACGTGGGTGTCTGAGTCCCATCAGGGACCACTCACAGTCCCTAACGGACGCCCACAGTCCGCTCCATGCTCTCCAACGGACCATGGCTGACATCGCCAGAGTCCTGACTCTGCGACAAGAACGACTGTCTAGCCAGAGTTCCTCCAGCGATCTCGCCCGGGAGTTGGGACACATGCGGAGGATCATGGAGAACATGGAGCGGACACAGGCAGAAAGTGCCCCTGCCACGGCTGCACACCAGCGAGAGGTAGCTGGGTCCCTCAATGCCCTGAAGGCCTTCCTCATGGCATAGCTGCCACAAGACCTGGCGCTGATGCATGCTGCCGCTACCACCCCATCCACATCTCCGGCCCCTGATGTGTCTGTGCCACACAGTGCTGGGGACAGTACACCACCACCCACATGTGAGGCACATGCAACAGCAGAGGACGAAGATGCGGATGAACCCACCCTCGTGGTCAGGAGGACGCAGTAGCATTCATCTCCGCCATGTGGCCTGTTTCTGCTTGGTTCTGCCCTCTGCATCATCACCTTCCACTGTCCCCAGATGCACTCTGCGACACTCACCTCTGACCTCGACATGGACTGCCATATTCTGTTTGGTCACCAATGACACAGCTATCAGACTGCGGACTGAAGTCCTCCTCTCCTGATGTACCTGTCATTCCCTGAATGACTCTGGCTGGCCCTCCACGGGCCGACAATGTGAAGTGGGGTTGGCATGGCCCTGTACTGCTCCAGCTGCAACACTCCCTTGAATGTGTAATAAACATTCATATCCACACAGATGTGTCATGTCTATGATCTTTCAAGTGTGGAAGTATGGATGAATGTAGGGTCAGTGATTCCCCCTTACGTCCATGTTGCCCATGTTGTGGGACTATTGTCACAGGGTGACAGATTGCCGATTCCGGTCCGGGTAGCGCCGACACTACAACGGAGACACATCAATTAGTCACTTCCTTGTCCAGCCCAGGACGGAACCACGCCGAGAGCCCCGGGGTCATTGTTCACACCCTTACGCTGGACTGGCATACGCCAGGACAGCCCACTCCGATTACGCACACAGTGGGGGACGACAGCGCTACATGTCCTAGGTCTTCACTGTGGGGATCTGCAGCTCACAGGTCTAGTTGTCAGCATGCCACTGCCACTGCCACTCCCTCATGGCTGGTGTACACCCACACCACACCCATCCAGCACTGGCGTCACAGGACATGTGACCCTGGCAATACAAATGGCCCGACGCACGTGCTGGACCCCATTTCCACTCTCTCTGACTGGGTGTCTCCGTGTAGTTCTCATGTGTGCATGAGGGCCTATGGCCCTGCCACCTCACATTGCCCAGTGCCGGGGGTGACATGATGGAGTCCGCACAACGGGACTCAATCATTCAGGGTCCATGGCTAGCGGGGCACAGACTTGGTGGCACCGGATACACTGCGGCAGGCACAGGCACCCCACCACGGGACGGTGTCTTGCGGTGCAGTGAGATAGGGGCACCTAAAGTGCTGAGCAGGTGTGCAGCCTGCGATGTTGCGCCATCCTGGCGGTCCGGACTGGCAAGGATTAGTGTGAGCCCTGCTGGGCCACAGTGTAGGCCTGGGCCAGCGGGCAGTGCGGCCCTCCCGCCACGTGGCGTTGCGTCGCGCTTCACAGAGTTAGTGGCACCTCAAGCGCTGAGCGGGTGTGCAGCCTGCGATGATGCCGTGTGCACTGATGTGGTCTCTGCCATTGTGTAATCAAGACCCAGAGTCAGGTGTGTGACCTGGTGGCCCGCGGTGCGGGGCTGCATGATGTGGAGGGTGCCATGGTCGCGGGCACTGGGCTTGGAGATCCCTCCGGAACGTGGTGGGCCCTCTTGGAGACACGCCGGTGGCGGAAGGTGAGCAGTGAGGCCTGGTTGCGCAGGGGCGGGCAATCACCGCTGGGCGGTGGGAGGGGCTGGGGTGCAGCAGCCTGTGTGTGCAGGGGCGGGCGGGCGATGATGGCGTGTGCAACTGTATGGACTCTGCCATTCATGTCTCTGGAAACTGTTTCAGATGAGGGACCTGGGGGACTGCTGTGAATACCGGCACGTGGTTGGAGACACACCGGTGGCAGCAGGTGAGCAGTGAGGCCTAGGTCCGCCGTGTCGGCACTCTCTCCCTCTCTCCCTCTCCCCCTCTCTCTTTCTCTCTCCCTCTCTTTCTCTCTCCCTCTCTCTTTCTCTCTCTCTCTATCTTTCTCTCTCCCTCTCCCCCTTTCTCTCTCCCTCTCTCCCTTTCTCTCTCCCTCTCTCCCTTTCTCTTTCTCTCTCCCTCTTTCCCTCTCTCTTTCTCTCTCCCTCTCTCTTCCTCTCTTTCGCTCTCTCTCTCTGTACTTTGATGGGCGCATGGCACACCTTCTGATCCAGATTTCTGTTTTGCAGGCTGTGACTTACGGAATGTCCTGAGACGACCCACCATGCTTCTTCAGATTTATGTTTTTTGGTTTTTTTCTGTAATAAACGTATTGTTTGGATATTTTGATATGGGTGTATGATTTCCCTTTTTCAGGCCACACATGTATGTTGGGTGTTGTGATTGTGCGACTTCAGGCGATTTGTTTGGTTCATGATTTCGTGGAGTTGATGTGCAATATCTTTGTCCATAGGGGGGGGTGTGAGGGTGCCCGGGGCAGGGCCCGGGGGGGGGGGGGGTGGGGTCCTGGGGGTGGTGGCGGTGGGTGTTGTTGACCTATTGGGGCTCAGGCCTGCATGATGGGTTGCTCCAGGGCATCTGTTGTTCTTCATGTGTGGCTTTGGGCTGTGCTCCCTTGTCTGGTGCCGGTTGTTGTCCGACTTTACACCAGGTAGGAGCAGGTGTTAGTTTCCTGCTGCTAACGCACCTTAGCGCATGTTTTGTGATCTTATCGCCGATCTGGCTGGTCATTGAGAATGTTGTGGAGTGGTGTTGTCGCGGATTTTTGCACGGGAATGGCTACTCTGCATATTATTAGCGTTAGTTGCCGGGCTCCTCTGTGGCGATGTTTTTTGCGCCTGCTATCGCAGGTAAACTGGTGTTATGGGCTGTTAGCACCAGCTTGGGAATAGGGTGATAACTTTATCGCGGATTTGGCTGCGATAAAGTGCCGTTGGCTTGGCGATAGCTCCTTGAGAATATGCCCCTTTGTTTTTTAAATTTAGCTGGTACTTTCTCTTACAGATCTTTGCATTTAACATTTTTTAAACAATTTGAAGTGTGTCAATACACAACTTATCTTGCACTTTTTCCACATTCTTTAAAAAAAAACAGGCACAAAAAGCGGATGGAAGGAGTGAATTTGGGAAAATCAATAATAACCAATTAAAAATAAAAGGTGAATTTAACAATCACAAAGTAGATTTTCCCTGTCACTTTAAAAAGTGATTTTTTATTTTAGCTTTAAACACTGAGGGCCCGATTCCGATTCAGGCCGGAAATCACTCCGACCGAGCCGGACCCGGAGAGATTTCCGACCGAATCGGACTCTAGCAGCCCAACCGAATGAGTACGATGCGTACGCATGCAATCAGACTCGATTCGGTCGGACTCCCATTGAAGTCAATGGGAGCCGGTCGTACAACGCGTACGCGGGCTCCCATTGACTCAATGGGTGCGAGGCGAACAAGAGCCCCCCCTACAGCGGGTACGCGTCAATGCGACTCGCGCCATACATGCACAGGTAGGGGGGACCCATGGGTCCCCCCTGTGTGCGACTCGCGTGGCTACACGTACAGGGGGGTCCAACACGGACCCCCAAAGTCCGGCTCCGACTGCCCTTTGGAGCCGGACGGCGCGAGTCGGTCGGACTGCTCGAGGCGCGCATCGTACTTGCCCGGCCGGGGAACGTCTCCATTGCGCGGTGCGAGTTGTGTCCGTGCGAGTTGGTCGGAGCGGTTCGGACCCGCGAACGAGTCGGTCGGCGATTTCGCATGCGCTCGCATCGTACTCGCTCGCCCGGACGCACGTTCGAATCGGTCGGGAAAGAGGGCTCCGAATCGGATCCGGTTAAGCCAAATCCGATTCGGTGCCCTACCGGCCGAGATCGGAATCGTCCCCTGAATGGTACTGCAAACCACATGTCCTGGATCCCACCACTGAACCACAATGTAAGAAAATGGGGATATTAGATAAGGGGGCCAGGGTGACCCACCTCAAATAATAACCACAATCCTTTTTAGGGTAAACTACTAAAGTCACTAAATTAACCTGTGATAAACCCTGAGGCAACATATAAATTATTTATGCAGTACCAGAACACTAATAAAGTCAAAACACAACACCAGAAAAATCCCAAGCCGATTTAGAAAAATAAAGTGACTTTTAGTAAATATAATGACACCAAAAAAACAAAAATCCCAAAAATGGAAATGGAGATATGAGATGAGTTTTTAAGGTTTAGAAGAGTGCCAAAACGTGTTAAGCACCAACCCCGATCAACTGGTCATGGTAGACTGGGACCTTGGTGCAATTTAAGTTCGACTGTGATGGTTCGTGGGTTTGCTTCAGAAACCAGGTTCGACCTGGTCAAAAGTTTTACCTTTGGACTTGGGGCCTGATTTAGATCTAAGCAGATGGGTTACTCCATCACAACAGTGACGGATATCCCGTCAGCCTAAATATAAATCCCATAGGACATAATGAGGTTTATATTTCGGCGGACGGGATATCCGTCACCGTTGTGACAGAGTAACCCATCTGCCAAGATCTAAATCAGGCCCTTATTCTCTGAAATGAAATTAAAAAATACTCACTGGACTGTGGCAGCAGGCTGTAGCCGAGGAGGGTTCCACATTGTCAGATAGCTGCTGGACGAGGTCTCGTAAGCAACTGACTTTTGGTGGAAAAACTCAGAGCAGGAGAAATTTGAATTTCTCGCCCAGAGAAGGTCCATCTCTGGCTGCATTCTTTTGGCACCTTTGCCCGATGAAGATTTCTATATTCAGACTTTTTTGGAGTAAACCACTGAAGTCACTAAATTCACCTGCGCTAAACCCCGAGGCAACATATAAATTATTTATGCAGTACCAAAACACTAATAAAGTCAAAACACAACACCAGAAAAATCCCAAGCCGGTTTAGAAAAATAAAGTGACTTTTAGTAAATATAATGACACCAAAAAAACAAAAACCCAAAAAGGGAAATGGAGATATGAGATGAGTTTTTAAGGTTTAGAAGAGTGCCAAAAAGTGTTAAGCACCAACCGCGGTCAACTGGTCATGATAGACTGGGACCTTGGTGAAATTTAAGGTTGACTGTGATGGTTCGTGGGTTTGCTTCAGAAACCAGGTTCGACCTGGTCAAACGTTTTACCTTTGGCCTTAGGGCCGGATTTAGATGTCAGCAGATGGGTTACTCCGTCACTACAGTGATGGATAGCCCGTCAGCCTAAATATAAATCCCATAGGACATAATGGGATTTATATTTCGGCGGACGGGATATCCGTCACCGTTGTGATGGAGTAACCCGTCTGCCAAGATCTAAATCAGGCCCTTATTCTCTGAAATGAAATTAAAAAATACTCTCTGGGCAGTGGCAGCAGGCTGTAGCCGAAGAGGGTTCCACAATGTCACATAGCTGCTGGACGAGGGCTCGTAAGCAATTGACTTTTGGTGGAAAAACTCAGAGCAGGAGAAATTTGAATTTCTCGCCCAGAGACTGGCTGGATTCTTTTGGCACCTTTGCCCGATGAAGATTTCTATGTTCAGACTTTTTTGGTGCTCTGATTCCTATAGTTGGTTAAGGCTGCAGGCTTGTAGCCAAAAAAGGTTCCCACAAGGCCAGATACTTTCCAGAATTGGATTTGCTCCTGTGGAAAATCTGCAAGCAGAGAAAACCTGAATCTTGAGCCTTGATGCAACACACTTTCGTTGGATTGGCTTAGCAGGTTTGTCACGGTCCTCCGGTCATCTCGGGAGCCAAAAGGTTTCTATGACCTAGGTTTTTCAGGATGATAGGAGGAGTACACTTTGACACAACCCAAGGTTCCAGGACCCAAGAAACAGCAGTTGGGGCTCAAGACTCACTCCAGCATCACAAACAATAACATAAATGACTGGATCTACCCATCTAGTGAGGACCCTGTACTTAAACTAGAGAGATCAAGGTTAACTAGACCCTTGTATTTACACTAATTCTATGGTGGGAAAGGGAAGATAAAACTATTGCCAGCAACAGGGGCACAGAGCCTGGGATAAAGCTATGCGATCTATAGGCTGCCATAACAAAATTATAAGGGAAACAACCCTATGGAAAGGAAAGAACCTGAAAGAAGTTGCCAAGATATAAAGGCTTTAAAGCATGGAACACCATAGACATATCAAAAATAGAGAATTTGCTCGAAGGTGGATCCTTTAAATCCTATCTGAGTCTCCAACAGGAATATGATTAAACCAGAACTTTAAATGCACTCAACTGAAACATGAACTCGTAGCAGAGGATGGGGGAGCTCCTGGGAAACACCCCCAAGGAAGGTAGAATATTGCTGGAATGAGCTTGGTGGGGGTAGGCTCTTACATCTACAAAGCACTCATTAATAACATGCCAGATGGACTTGTGAAACTAAGGATTAAATGGGAGGAGGACATGGGTGCATTTGATGACATAGACTGGAAGGTTGCATTGATACACCCACAGGAGATTGCAATACAAGCAAAGTTACGCCTCATCCAGTTAAAAGTTCTGGGTGTATTATAATAGGAGACAATTGGTCCTAGACTAATTAATCTTACAGATGAGTTGTATGCTATTCATGATTCGAAAAACACATTAGAGATGCAATTGATTAGCATACAGTCATAAATGCATATACAGTTTATCCAAGAATATATATATATAAGCGCACTCTCAAAAAACGCAACTCATCTGTAAGATTAATTAGTCTAGGACCAATTGTCTTCTATACCAATCGTTACCCAGGTCCATGGACATTTTCTCGGGTTACCCCATTATGTTATAATGTGTATTATAATAGAGGCAGACTTCATAAAATGGGATGTGTGCTGACCCCAACATGTCTGAAGTGTAGCAAAGACGATGGAGTGTTTATACATTGTGGGGCTGTGAGATAGTGCAAATTTACTGGAGACTAATTGTAGAAGAGCTGAGTTACATCCTGGACTTTGAGATCCCTACGTCACCCAGGTTTATTATCATGGGAATCCCAATTGACATTGTTTTAGAGAGACCCAAGCATATATTCTGAGTACTGGGACTAATATTCACCAAGAGTGGTCTTGTAAAAATGTAGGGATACCAATTTAATCCTACAAGAAGTGACTTGCATCACGATAGAGACATGTACATGGAAGATGAAAAGGTGACATTTGAAGCCAGCAGATATCCCAGCAAATTTCACAAGGTTTGGGAAGATGGTTGAATTTCTATGGACTGGGAGAGGCACTAGAAAGGGGGGCAATCCAGAAAATGGGGAAGAGGAGATCCAAATGGTATAGCAGACATTGAACCTAATCAGTCCCAGAGACCCTGTGCCACTGACACTGTGGGTACTGATCATGAATACAGTAGACAAATGTAATGCACCCTATTTCTGTTTAAGTGAAATTCTTCAATGCTGGGAAAGACCTATGACACACTGTTCTATGTTGCATAAAATACTCAATGTTAATAAATACATTAAAAACACTCACTCCAGCAGAAGCTACCAGCAGGGTCCAGGGCAAGTCTAGTTGGAACTGGTCAGCTGGCCAGTTGCAGGAAAGTACTCTTGTAGCTTTTGTTTTATAAACATGTTTTTATTTGCATTTAATCAATACAAAATAATTGTACTAACAGAGAGCAATTATTCCCGTCCTGAGGTACATAGGTGTTCACGTCTTAACAAATAAGTCATTACTAGTATAGTTATATTCTCATGTAAGACAAGTAGCCGATGTCCAATGTTCGGCAACCTTCTGATAATACACTGTAGTACTTTCTACTGGCTAGATTGCGTGACGTAACATGTATACATATCCTTGTACTTTGCTGGTCTGTATGTGTGCAGCCTGGTTACTCAGTAATCGTGGCTGGTATTACACAATTGGTGATTATAGCGATCATAATGGCAAAAACATGTGAGCAGTTATAACAAAACGTAAAACCTTACAGAAACCAAACAGTCACCTGATGGGCCCAGTAGGTTAATTACCAAGAGAGAATCATAATAAGAGGCCTAACAGAGGAGTAAAGTGACTTGTCGGGGGCAGGAGTCCCACGGGAGGCAAGACTACACGCTATGAGTGCAATTGAACTATCTGACCTCTTGGAGTGATCCCTCAACTAAGAGGTTCCACAGTGTCCTCTGCTAACTGCTTGTTCAACATAGCGGTTCTTGGTGTAGTATTTTGTCTGGTTCCCAGGAATGGAGTACCTCTGTCCACAACGGCGCCAAAGGTCAGCACCAAACTCCCTGGGCATCGTCCCTAAGCTCCCCATCTCCTCCGCTCTGGGTCATATATCTACATCCTTTCCCCAAGTTGCAACTGTGGGGCCTGTCCTGGACATCCACCTCAGGGCTATGCGCTGTTAGGCTAGGATCAAGGCAAGATCTATGAATCTGGTGCCCACCTTACATTTCTAGGGAATAAGCCCAAAAGACAAACCTCTGCATTACAAGGAAGGGAGCGCTCCAGTACACCATTAAGCGCAGCAATCACAGCTTCCCAGAAATCCCATAACTCCAGGCAGTCCCATGTCATGACTTTAAACCCTACATCAAGTTCCCCACATGTTGGGCAGATCCGTGGTTCACCTCCATACATGACCTGCAACCTATGCAAGTAACAAAATTGGACGTATTTAAAGCTGGTGTTTCTAGAGACTCGCATAGGGCCATCTATGGCCTGACTCCACTCTTGGTCAGTCAGGTCTCTGCCCACAAATAAGGCCCTGACTCTTGTAGCTTGTTGCGTATTTGTAGCTTGAACAGGAATTCAGCCTTATGATCCCTGTGGGACTCTTCTTGGGTGCAACGGGGAGAGTAGGTAAAGACCTGTCAAAAGGGTTGGCACAGTGGGTGCTGCTGTCCACTAGTGACATTTAACTTACAGGTCCTGGGTACACTTAGTACCATATGCTAGGGACTTATAGGTAAGTTAAAGATGTCAATTAGGGGTATTCCAATGTCATCATGTCAAAAGGAAGGGACACAAGCACTTTACCCCTGATTAGCAGCGGTAAAGTGCAGGAGCTCTACAGCCAGCAAAAACAGTCAAGGTAAAAATCTGGAGATATTCCACAGAAAATATGGTCATTTTCCTACAAAGATCATAATTGCCCGGTACTAGTGAAGTTTACTACTGACTGGGACCAGTGAGGCTCACTGCTGCATGGAAGCAACAAGACTGTTTTCTGCCAAAGCAATTGAGGCCTACTAATAGAGTCTGAGTGCATTTGCGACAGTAGGTTTGTGAGTGTGGGTGCTCTATTGTTCTGTCTGCATATGTGATATGAGCTTGGGGGTCACTATACTCAGGTGGAAATATCGACCTGCTAAAATGTAAGAATAGTAAATTTATACTAACATTGCCATATATATGTCCCTTGAGCATATAGTGATACTTGATATAGTAGATTTGATATTTTTGTGGGTCGCTGTTTTGACCAGAATGTTGTGACATACAGCTATGTGTGGTCTCTGGCAGTATGTGTGTGCACCACACCAAAGTCTTTCCTATTGGCCTTGCCAATTAATATTTTTGAAGAGTGGTAGGATTTATAAGAAGGACTGTTCTGTGGGCTTTCTAATATTTTGTGAGTGTATTGGCATGCAATTTGAATATCTGAGTGCTTGTGTTTGCCAATAGCATTTCCAGTGAATGAACAGGTGGGTATAATATGGGCACCTGCATAATGCTTTTTGGTAGGAAATGTGTGCCAGTGGCTGAGTTGGAAGCAAGATAAAACAAGCATTTGCAATGCAATAGGTCTTGCATTCACGCGAGTTTGAGCTATTGGCATTGTAAATAACAATGCCTTTTATTTATGTTTTGGGTTTTAAAACATAAATAAAAGGCATTGTCATTTACAATACTAATAGCTTAAACTCTCGCAAATGCGAGACCTATTGCATTGCAATAAAGGGCCTTCTCGACCGCTTGTTAGTTTGTAAATATCAGAGGAAGAAACCAGCCTGTGACGTCTTCAAATTAGTGATTAATAGTGCAGTGAAGAAGAGGTGTAAGTGTTGTAAATTACACAGACACAAAGGGCCATATGTATCAAAATGTTGTTTTGCGATTCTCAAATAGCGATTTTTTGCGAATCGCTATTTGAGAATCGCAAAACGCGATGTATGTAGGATTAGCAAAAACTTTTGCGAATCCTACATATTCCTTAATTGCGATTCGCAATTAAGGAATACCTCCCCATTCATTCCTATGGGCCTAGAGGCCCATAGGAATGAATGAGAGACATTCAGCAATTTGCGAGTACCCATTAGGTACTCGCAAATTGCGAATGCAATTTCAGGATGCAAGGGTGTCAAAAGGACACCTGTTGCACCCTGAAATGAGCATGGGTGCAGATGTGGCGCACATACATGCCCTAAGGGCATGTATGTGTGCCACATGGCACTTTGAAAAATGCAAAAAAGTGCATTTTTCAAAGAAATCGCAAATTACCACCAACCTGAAGTTGGTGGTAATTTGCGATTCCTTAAGCCAAAATCGCACAACTTGGGTGCTTCCAACATTGCATTTAAGGAATCGCAATTTGCGATTCCTTAAATGCATTTGCAAAATAGGGAATCGCAAATTTTGCGATTCCTTATTTTGCGAGTGGGTTTTCCTTTCATACATTGCACACAGTTAAATTGCGATTGCAAATGCTGAAATTCTGCGAATTTCAGCGTTTGCGATCACAATTTAGCTTGATACATATGGCCCAAAGTGTGAAGTGAGAGTTACATATGATCCGAGCTATAAACACTAACAA
Source organism: Calotriton arnoldi (assembly GCA_963921515.1). NCBI lineage: Eukaryota > Metazoa > Chordata > Amphibia > Caudata > Salamandridae > Calotriton > Calotriton arnoldi. The sequence goes on from CAWUFW010000406.1 coordinate 3,905,288, forward strand.
AGCGCTCCAACACCTTTCGCTCAGTGATTACACTGTTGCGGCTCAGGAGGAAGAGCGGGAGGGGGGGCTATTTCCTGACCTCTCCGTGATTAGAGTGTGCAGTTTGGCATTGCGTAATGTCATTGCTATCTTTCGCCTAATAAAAAACACTCCAGCTGTAGTAGGGCCCTGGCTTCACCTCCTGGTGCAGGGTGGGCTGTGCTTTATGGCAGGCATGGAGGGAGGGAGGGGGGATGGTCTCGGCTGCAGCTCCGGCCTCGTACATTGCCCTGCTATTACTAGTGAGCGAGAAGTGCTGAGGTGGTGGTATTGGTGGTGGTGGTATTGGGGGTATTGGTGGTGGTGGTATTGGTGGTGGTGGTATTGGTGGTGCTGGTATTGGTGGTGGTGGTATTGGTGGTGGCTTTGGCGGTATTGGTGGTGGTAGTATTGGTGGCGGTATTGGTATTGGTGGTGGTAGTGGTGGTATTGGTATTGGTGGTGGTATTGGTGGTGGTGGTACTGATATTGGTGGTATTGGTATTGGTGGTGGTTGTATTGGTAGTGGTGTTGGTGGTGGTATTGGTGGTGGGGGTATTGGAGGTGGTGGTATTGGTGGTGGTGGTATTGGTATTAGTGGTGGTATTGGTATTGGTATTGGTGGTGGTATAGGTGGTGGTGGTATTGGTGGTGGTATTGGTGGTGGTGGTATTGGTATTGGTGGTGGTGGTAATGGTGGTGGTATTGGTGATGGTGGTATTGGTTTTGGTGATGGTGGTATTGGTGGTGGTGGTATTGTTGGTGGTGGTGGTGGTATTGGTGGTGGTGGTGATATTGGTGGTGGTGGTGGTATTTGTGGTGTTGGTGGTGGTATTGGTGGTGATGGTGGTATTGGTGGTGGTATTGGTGGTGGTAATGGTGGTGGTGGTATTGGTGGTGGTGGTATTGGTGCTGGTGGTGGTGGTATTGGTGGTGGTGCTGGTATTGGTGGTAAAGGTGGTGGTGGTAGTGGTGGTATTGGTGGTGGTGGTGGTATTGATGGTGGTGGTATTGGAGGTGGTGGTATTAGTGGTGGTGGTATTGATGGTGGTGGTGGTGATATTGGTGGTGGTATTGGTGGTATTGGTGGTGGTGGTATTGGTGGTGGTATTAGTGGTGGTATTGGTGGTGGCATTGGTGGTGGCATTGGTGATGGTATTGGTGGTGGTATTGGTGGTGGTGGTATTGGTGGTTGTCTTGGTGGTATTGGTGGTGGTATTGGTTTCATTGGTGGTGGTGATATTGGTGGTGGTATTGGTGGTGGTATTGATGGTTGTATTGGTATTGGTGGTGGTGGTGGTGGTATTGGTGGTGGTGGGGGTATTGGTGGTGGTGGTATTGGTGGTGGTATTGGTAGTGATGGTATTGGTGGTGGTAGTATTGGTGGTGGTGGTATTGGTGGTGGTATTGGTGGTGGTGGTATTGGTGGTGGTATTGGTTGTGGTATTGGTGGTGGTATTGGTGGTGGTGGTATTGGTGGAGGTGGTATTGGTGGTGGTGGTATTGGTTTAATTGGTGGTATTGGTTTCATTGGTGGTGGTGGTATTGGTGGTGGTGGTGGTATTGGTGGTGGTATTGGTGGTGGTGGTATTGCTGGTGGTGGCGGTATTGGTGGTGGTATTGGTGGTGGTATTGATGGTGGTATTGGTGGTGGTGGTATTGGTGGTGGTGGTATTGATGGTGGTGGTATTGGTGTGGTGGTGGTATTGGTGTTGGTTGTATTGGTGGTGGCGGTGGTATTGGTGGTGGTATTGGTGGTGGTGGTATTGATGGTGGTGGTACTGGCATTGGTGGTATTGGTGGTGGTGGTATTGGCAGTGGTGGTATTGGATTGGTGGTGGTGGTATTGGTGGTGGTATTGGTGGTGGTGGTATTTGTGGTGATGGTATTGGTGGTGGTGGAGGTGGTGGTATTGGTGGTGGTATTGGTGGTGGTGGTATTGGTGTGGTGGTGGTATTGGTGTTGGTTGTATTGGTGGTGGTGGTATTGGTGGTGGCGGTGGTATTGGTGGTGGTATTGGTGGTGGTGGTATTGATGGTGGTGGTACTGGCATTGGTGGTATTGGTGGTGGTGGTATTGGCGGTGGTGGTATTGGATTGGTGGTGGTGGTATTGGTGGTGGTATTGGTGGTGGTGGTATTTGTGGTGATGGTATTGGTGGTATTGGTGGTGGTGGTGGTATTGGTGGTGGTATTGGTGGTGGTGGTATTGGTGGTCGTGGTGGTATTGATGGTGGTGGTATTGGTGGTGATGTGGTATTGGTGGTGGTGGTGGTATTGGTGGTGGTGGTGGTATTGGTGGTGGTGGTATTGGTGGTGGTGTTGTTGTTGTTGTTAATAAAACAGGCTTTTGAAAACAACCCTGTCAGGTGACTTTAGTGCAGATGACATGTAACACAGATGTGCTGTTGTCAGCTTCAGCCCATTAGCACACGATTATGTGCTACCTGGAATTCACATGACTTAATTCGCTAATCATTTCTAAATCCATTTTACTTGGGGGGTTGAAACAGACAAGAGATAATGCTGGGTTAAAGTGATTGAAAGCGGGTGCCCGTGTTACAGGGCGGCTGTGCTGCTTAAAAAAACACAAGCGGTTTCAGCTGAAGCAACGCATGTCCGGCCTGCAGTAAGAGAAACTCAATTAAGTAAATAGCGCTTACAGACTAAATAACAGGTCCCGTGTAACAACCGAAGTAAAGGGGCCAGTAGCCATGGGAGGTTACAAATGAAGACAAAGCCATACTAAGGAGGGACTAACAAGCCTTTTAACGAATCGGAAGGCAGCATTTACGAAAGACAATGACACAAGCCAATGAAAAATATGGGCGGAGAGTGGGCGCTGGCTTCTCTCCCATACTCTACTACAGCAGTCTCGCAGAGCGAGCAGCGCATGCGCGCTGCCGCTAGGCTCGACCTAAAAATGTGTGAGCATTTTGAAATAGAGTGAACATCAGTATTATTTATATTTTTTACAAACAATGAATGATTTAGTTTGCAGCGATGTGCTATTTATTTTTTGGAGGAGTGGTTCTGGTAGTAATTCGGAAGGCTAGCAGAAGGTGTAGTAACTGCACTGACTGGCAGTAAAGACAACTGGAGACATGGACTACGAGGAAGAAAAAGATAAGAAAATGTGCAACACACAGATGCAAACCACCCTGCAGTACTAGCACTTGATAGGTTTGAGTTAAACAGTTGCTCCATTCAGGAAACTTACCAACTGTACATGGTGCGTGACCAAAATAAATTCCTCCCTTAATCATTTATTGATGTGTTCCCTCACTGGTTCAATGGCTCACATACTCTTCACTCATTGACTCACTAATTGAAATGCTTACTGGCTCACTGTCCAATTCACTGCCTCACTTATTAACAAACTCACACTCACTCACTGAAATTTATTTATTGACTCGGTCACTCATTCACTCAGTTATTGGCTCACTGATATACACGCTGACACACTCATTGCATGTCACTGGTTCACTTTCTCAACCGCTATCTGACTCATAAAATGCTTCTAATTATCTTTTATCCTGTCACTTATTCATCGTCCCATAGATTAATTGACTCACTGAAATCCTCACTGAGTTACTGTCTCACCCTCACCTTCACTCCCTGACTCAATCATTTACTCCATGGTTCCTTATCTCACCCGCTAACTCATGCACTGCTGACTTACCCTTTGGCACAGTGATTACCTGACTCACTACCTTTTCCTGTAATTGTCTAATTCACTGACTGACTCACATAGTTATCTGTTTCATGCACTAATCCAAACACAGACGGGAAGCAGCCTTTACAACGCAACCGTTACAACGCATGCAGTTACATCGCATGCCGTTGCAACGAAAAAGGTGTGCAGCAGTGGGTAGAAGGTGTTGGATTTAACTCCAACACCTTCCCTACTGTTGCACACACTGGAGTTGGAATAGAAAATTAATCTATTCCAACTTCCAGAGCTCCCCCGACAGAACGTTGGGGTAAAGTTTGGCGTTGCAACGGCATGCGATGTAATGGCATGCATTGTAACGTCACATATCCACACAGACTCACTCATTGACCCGCCTGTTGACTTTTTGCCTCACCCACTGTTGATTATGTGACTCACTAATTGTCGCACTCAATGATTCAATGTATCATTAATTCACTCATACATCCACCCACGGAATACCTGGCTCGGTACCTCGACCCTCATTCAATGAATAATATATCGGCTTAACAACACATTCCAAATCAAACGACACACTCACTCCATGGTCCCCTGACTGAATAGCTCACTGATTAACTTAACCCAATTGACCCCACAACAGGAACAATGATGCTCTTACGAACCACTACTCTCGAGTCAAAGTTTTTGTTTTACTGAACAAATCTACCTTCTTATGGTAATGCATTTATAAAACTGTGCCTCATCATTCTCATTAAACAACAATTTTATAAAATTGGTGTCTGACCGGGGCCAAGATGTAATTTGCCTGTCTATTGATATTTACCAGACTCCCCTGCAGCCTTGCTGTGGTGTCGACCTGCATGACGCGCCATGGGCGGTTTGGCATCACTGACTGAAATGCAAGTATTACTAATGACTTCCCGGGCATCGGTTTTGGATCTCTGTTACTACGCTAAGAGAATGAAATCTAAATTAAGGGCTTGGAGAGAACCTAAAAAGGCAATTATTGCTCTGAGATAAATATGCTGCAACTAGCGGTAATTACATTTGTGGGAGTCGGAGACCGGCTCTGGCTGGATATGAAGATGTTTAGGAGATTAACATTTTCGTCTTGGATCAGTAGTTCTTGCTAAACGATACGACAGACTCCGCCCACTGTTTTAAACATTTGAGTTGTGTTCTCTTCTTTGCCTCGTGGCAGAGTGACGCGTATACAGGTTGGCTATATGGATCAGGACTGTCGAAGGATTGCTCTGACTCTTTTTATTTAACTCATGACCTCACAGGCCATACCATAACCTGAAGCAAACACAGGGGGGAATTGACAGAACATACCATTGTCCCACCCCTACATCCCATCCCAACCAATACATAAGATCCCGACGTCTCCAGCACAGTACAGAGCAGAGTCATCAGTCCAGCCACGTTACGAATATCCTCAGAGGTCTCTGAGGGCAAAAAGTTCGACATTAAGAGGTACCAAATGTGCACCCTGTGACCTTCGGAGCCCTCTGAATCACTTGGCAAAGTCACTAGACTAGTCTCTTTAGCCATACTAGGGCCAGCCCATTAACAACAACATCTGTCACGCCTCCCTGGTTGTTGATCTCTGCTTCATTTCTGTTGTCAGACTAATCCTGCCATGGCTCACTTCTGTGCAAAGGGCTGCACATTATTCTGGCCTTGGTGATTTCTTACAGTAGGACACATTCCTGGTCACCACCCTGCCATCTCCCTCCAGGCAATGATAGGGGTCCCTCTAGCAACTGTGCCTTTCCGGGGATCTGGTTCAGATGGAAGCTGGAACTTATTCTGCGGGTGGCAGTCTCTACCCGGGACCCAGTCAGCAATGCTGATGTCTGATATATGGGCCCTCCTCCTCACAAAGGTTTGGCTGTTGAGTTGCTTTCTTCTGGTCGAGATAGCCACCGTGAGCGGGTGTCATGTGCGACTAGGAGGGAGGATGAAGGATAGAACCTGGTAAAATCCTGCCCATGCACGTGGAGGTGGTGGCACAGTTTGTAGTGGACTGTGGGGTACTTCTCTATCCCCAGGTAAGCGTGTTTAGGGCTCTATAAACCCCTTCACTTTGTTTAGTGAGTGCATAAGTCACTAAGGCCTTGATTTGGAAATCTGGCAGACAAGATACTCCACCACAAATGTCGTAGAATATCCTGGGGCTAATGTAGAAGGGGATACCACCACCAGAATATCACTTTTATCAACATTCTGGTGGCATTATCCCCTTCTCCAAATTTACAAAGTGGCATTAAGCCACTTTTTGTGGCTTAAGGCCGCATTGTAAATACGTCTCCTTAACATGCATCATTTAGCATGAAGGGGCGTGCAATGGGTGATGCTGTGGGGGGTTCCACCGCAACACCCATTGCTTTTTGACGCTGCCCCAGAAGTGGCAGCGCCAAAAACTAATGCCATGCAAGAGCAGGCGTTAGAATGGCGCACGAGGAGAAATAAAAGCATTTCTCCTCGTTTTTGCTTTTTCTATGTGTGCTGCATTCTGAGGCACACTTAGCAAGAGCAAGTCGCCATTATTGATTGTTTATGTGCATGAAGGTCTCCCTTCCTGCACATCAACAATCATTGAATAATGACGATTTGCTACTTATAGTGTGCTGCACATACTGCAAGAAGTAGGACTTAGAAACTTTTTGCCAATTTTCTGACTGGAGAGCCATCAGAGACCGGTCCATCAAAGCCACAGCCATCAATGTTGAATCGTCGATTGGCTCAGGTTACTGGTTCCCCCACTCAAGATCTGACTTCTAGAGAAGTTTCTGAGTCCGAATGTAGAGAGTTTCATCTAGACCGACCCCAAGCAGCATTCAATTGATGTGAAGGCCTCCCTAGGCAGGACAATGCTTGCTCAGAGCTTTCCTGCCTTCATCAAGGACTGCACAGGGACCCGCTCTAGAGCAACTCGCCGTGGTCGAGCCCCGCTTCAGATCTAGTTTGCAGTTTGCCCTACCACCGACTCTTCAACAAACACTTTTTATCCACCTTAAAAGTTTCTAAGTCAGAAGGTAAACTTTCTACAGGATGAACCTAGTCCGTGTACCCGACCCACACTTCAATGTGGTCAGCTTAACTTTTGATTTGGACCTGGTCTAGCGAGACCAGATAACACTAATTGGCGCTTTGCGCCTTTTGGTGCTATTTTTAATTCAAACTTTAAAAACTCATATCTCACTTCTAGTAATTGGATTTTTGTCATTTTGGTGTCTTTTTATTCATTAAAATGATCCCCATTTTTCTAAATAGGGTTGGGATTTTTCTTGTGTTGTGTTTTCAGTGCTGTTTGAGTATTGCTTAAATACTTTACACATTGCCTCTAAGCTAAGCCTTGCTGGTTTGTGCCAAGCTACCATGGGGTTAAGCACAGGTTTATTTAGTGACTTTAGTGGTTCATCCTGACAAAGTTTGTAATTATTATTTGACATTGGTTCTCACCCCCTCAACTAATACTTCAATTTCTCACATTTCTCCCAAAATTTAAGTTATCTGTCATCAGTTCCATTAATAGGCTCTGAATGTTCATTACATTTTCAGATTTGGGTAATACGTCATGGAAAAAGCGATCTCAACTTCAGGTTACTTGTTGGAGTTGTCGACCATGACTAATCTGTGAAGGCCATCCAGTAAGCTTCCAAAGCTGACAGTTGCCCTTACTCATAAGATAGCAGAGATGTTTTCTTTGATCACAGGAGTCATACGGTCTCAGCCTCCAGCAGCTTGACAGGTACAGCAGTGTACTAGGTCTTCAACCTACGAGTCTTGTTGACAGGATGGAATCTGAGATGTGTAAGTTGCATAGTACTTGGAATTTGGGGAGCAGTGGTCTTGTACCTATCAGGAGAAGACTGTATGTGGTGATTGTTTGCGCATGCAGTAGTGTTATGAGTGTGCTCTGGACATCCAGGGTGTGTGTGTGTGTATATATATATGGTGATCAAGGGCTTCAGAGCCCGAAACGCGTCATGGCGACATTTATGCACTGAAAATAAATCAGCACGAAGAAACTGGAGTCCGTTTCTCTTTTTTGCGAGTTCCTGAGGAAAAGGGCTGCAAAGCTGGAAAATTGACACACACATATATATATATATATATATATATATATATATATATATATATATATATATTTTTTTTTTTTCTGAAATAGTTCTTGAAGTGCTGTTCTGCACATACTGTTCTAGGTGGCTTTGATGACATCTTGCGGACACTCCTTGATGGCTACTTTCTCTTGAATGTCTTCTAGAGATATAAGGAGGGACTTTGAGCCCTCCAACAGAACCAATCATATTCTTCAGTTTCTTGGGCCTGAGCCACATTTGTTCAGCAGTGAGGTAGGGATCATAGTCCAATGGGCTACCTGCCCTATGTTTGTACACCACTTGGAATGTACTTTTGTAGCTGAGAGTCCACTTCTCCATTTGTAAGGGTTGGTTTGACTATGACCTCTGGAGTAGAGAAATTGGGGGTTTGTAGACCTTAGAAACTTATAAATGACTGACATACAAAATAAGGATGAAATTGGCACATCCCAAAGGATTACTATTGCTTCCTTTTCAAAATGTGGATATTGCTGCTCCAAATCTTGAGTGCCTCGCTGGCATAGGCAAATCGTGCCCATTCAACACTGGTTTACCGTTGAAGGAGTATTGCACCAAAGCCCATTTATTTGTAATATTTATATACTGACTTAACTGATACATACAACATATTTGCATCTAATATCGAGGTATTAAACTTTACCTAAATATATAAAAAATTAACGTAGAAGAGGAGTAAAAACATACAGTGAAGCAACAGAGCGGCAAAAGGAGATTAGTGTAGCATTTTCACAAAATAAATGATATAGTGATTCCGTGTTGTTTTATGGTACTGAAATCGGAAGTGATTTTATATCAAATTCCAGCTAATGCAGAATGGTTCACAATAATTGAACTGGGTAAACCATTTTTCTCTAGCCCTCTTCATGAGCATAGTCAGTATCTTTTTGCGTTCAGATTTAAAGATAAAGTCCTTATTTGGTGTAGAATCCCACAGGGCTATACAGAGTTCCTCAATCTTTTCACAAATGCTCAAGAAAGGTCTAAATGGCCTTGCGATTCAATACTGCTGCAATATATTGATAATTGCAGAAAAAACAAAAGAAGGCTGTAAGCTGGATACAGTTGCTTTATTAAATCATTTGGCTGAAAATCAGCATAAAGTGTCCCCAAATAAAATGCAGTAATGACAAAAAGAAGTAATTTATCTGGGAAACCAAATTGAAAAGGGCTTAAGGAGAGGGTTCAAACAATTCATTTCTGCAGTTTTGAGAATGAACCTACCGGTTGTATGACGTTACAACGCATGCCATTACAACGCATACCATTACAACGCATACCTTTACCCCGACTTGCTGTCGGGGGTGCGCTGGAAGTTGGAATAGTATAATTTACTATTCCAACTCCAGTGTGTGCAACAGTAGGGAAGGTGTTGGAGTTAACTCCAACACCTTCTACCCCCTGCAACAAGCCTTTCGCGTTGTAACGACATGCGTTATAATGACATGCGTTGTAATGCTTCCGTTGTAAAGGCTGTTTCCCGAACCTACCAACTGCGCAAAGAGTGAGGATATTTCTAGCAATGGTTGGTGACTGTAGTCAGTGGATTCCAAACTTTACATTAATTGTGAAACCCCTCAGATGCTGAAGCACATCGTGCTACAACAAAAACACTCCACAACCCATAAATAGCATAAAAGGCCAATTTATTAGGGCATGGTTGCATAACTTCACCTTTATTAACAAATAACATAAACTTTGTAGCTAAGGCCCAATCCCCCAACCTCACGCGTTCATTCACCTCTTCCCCCAAACTTTCATTCTCAAACGTCATACCTCGTTCCATCCTTCCCTGACAAGGTACCGCCCCCAGCACTTTCTCCGGCACTCCACGCTTCTTCCCCCCGAGGGTGTAGAAGAGCCCGCATGTGACTCCCCACCCCCCAAGGATTCGCCCACCCAGGACAAACCCCGTATGGTGTTTTTCTGCCCCCGTTCGTCCTTTCAAACACCATTCAAAGGTGATCTCTCTTGCACCATATGTTTTCATGCCACAAGCGACTCACTGTGTCCCTCAGCTCCATCATGTAATACGCACTCCCCATTCTGGACAAGTGCACCCCATCATCCCGAAACAGGCACCCTTCTTCCTCGCGAATACCCCCATGAGAGATCACCGTAATCTCCAAACCAGCACTGAAAACTCTCATAGCCCTAATCAGTTTCCTGCAAGCTCTGTCTATTGCTGCGTGCCGTATAGCCCCCACCAACTTCGGCGTGGCAAAAACTCAGCCCAGACGATACAAGCCCCTGCAAAGTTCCGCTTGATGGCGTCAAGATCCCGCTGCATGTGCTGTAAGAGTGTCAAACCCGATAACCTCACTAAATCGTTTTCCTCCAGATGAATCAGCAGCATGTCCGGGCAACCCCTTTGCCGAACCAGCTTTGTCAATCATGGTAGCAAACTTCCCCATCACATTCCTCTCGTTCTCCACCACACTACTTCGTGAAGGTTGCTGTGCAATCCCAGATTCCTGCTGTATATTTGCTGGTCCGCATATTTGGCTACCCATTGTACCAAGGAATGACCCATGATCCAGGTCACCGGTTTGTCCCCTGGACTGTTCACACAGCCTGCGTTAAAAGAAAAAACAGCATTAGCCTGGCGTCCCCAGATCCCTCTCACCTTTCCCTTCCCCCCTTTAGCCACCTAGAGCCGTTCCTGCTCTCACTTTCTGCCATAGCGCTCACAGCAACGGGACCGCCATCTAGCAATCCTCCATATACGATCCCATCCCCAACCCAGATTTGCCGCCGCTGTCGCTGCCCCTATCCTAAAGGAGTGTGTCCCGAACGCTGCTGGATCTCTCCCCAAACGACGAAGCCCCATGCGTAACACCGCTAACAGCTGTGCCGCTGACATTGGACTCCCACCTTGATGACAGAATATTTCCTTGTACCGGCGCCCTGGCCAATTCATAAAATGTTGCCATTCCCTCACCGGGCAAGCTGAGTCGCCCCCTCCTTCACTCAACCATACCCACTTTCCCCTGCCGTGTTGATCAGTTTTTGAACGGCGCAACCATATCCCCAAACGCCCCGGATCCATGCGCACCTCTTCGTGCATTAAACCCGTTGACCTTGCTGACCGAAATAGCTCCGAACCCCCCTCCAAAAAACATCCACACCATGCAAAGCCGGAAAATAGGTAACTCAAGCTCATTATAACAACAGGCGGGTAGTACTGCCAAAAGCTCCCCCAACACGTCAAACGTGATGGCCTCTCTCTGTGCCAACCTCCCCCTACCCCTTTGTTTGCCCCAACCTTTCAACATCTGGCCTATAATCTCATCCCTGGCAGGGATAAACCGCCAATGCAGCTTGCCGTAGAATGAAACTCCAGCCAATTTGCCCCCAATCGTGGTGGGCAATACATTTTTGTCAATACAGAAAAGTACGAAACGCAACATTCTCCTTCTTATCTCATCCTGGTCCTGATCCCAGCCCTGCGGCACATTTCCTTCAAACGCCTAGAACTCCCTCCACGCCAGCCTGTAACTCTTCTTTGTGGTAGCCGCCAAAGCTCCCTCAACCAGGCTGATGACCTTCACCCGCCCATCTGCCAGACCTCGTCTGGTAACGGCCTCTTGACTATGTCCGCACCGAGTGCCAGCGATCGCAAACCTTGCCACTGCGAACGAGATAAAGCATCCGCAATGTCATTCTGGTCTCTAGGTACATGTCGAGCCTTGAAAACAATATTCAAACGTAAACATGTCAGCATAAAACACCTCAACAAACACAAAACCTACAGGTCCCTGGCCCTCTGTCTGTTGACCAGCTCCACCACTGACATGTTTTCTCCACATGAAACAACACTGCTCTGTTCGCCATCTCCCCGCCCCACACATGTAGTGCCACCAACAGGAAACAAACTGCAAAAACGTGATGCTGTGCCATTGACGGATCCAATGACTTGGCCAAAACTTGGCACACCAACGACCATCCCAAAAGAGACCAAAACCGTGCACGCCGCTACGTCAGAGAATATCTGGATTTGCCATACAGAATTTTCATCCAAGAAATTCATAGACACGCCATTAAAGTCCTCCAAGAATGTCCTCCACACCCCCAAATCTGCCCTGTTTGCCATGGAAATCCTGACTCTATGGTGCGGTAATGTCGCACCGGACATGGCCATGCCCAAGCACCTGAAAAATGTTTGCCCTGCTCTCACAACAAGGAATGCAAAATTTAGGAAATCAAGCAAGTTCTGTACCCCCGCAGCTCAATCTTTTGTTCGCCCATCACTTCCAACAAAAAAGCCTTAATCTCGTTGACCTTGGCCTCTGGAAGTCTTGCCACCATTGCAACTGTATGAAACAACCAAATCAGAGCTGCACCGCTTAGCGACAATGTTCAAATATCATATAAGTGGTGGATTTATGTAAAGCCACGAAGCCGTTGTACGCAAATCAATTTTCTTCTTTCTTTATTGATATATTCTTTAAAGACAAACAGTCATGCGTTTCGTCCTACACACAGGACTTCTTCAGGGCAATATTCAATCTGTATGACAAATTTGGAAATGAGTAGATACTATAGTAACCTTGAGCAATATTATAGTTTGGTATAGGTGGCAATCACACCCTTGCATCATGCTTATCTGAAAACGCACAAGAGCCGGAAAACATGTGGTATGATAGCCACAGAGGTATGTTGATAAGGGTACAAATATCACTCCTAGCACATATCCAGAGCTTGGCGAAAATACTTAGTGTGTAATAATGACACGCCGCATGGTGAATGGCGTGCTCCTTCCGCCCGGGCGGAAGGAGCACGCCATTCACCATGCTGGCGTGTCATTACACACTAAGTATTTTCGCCAAACTCTGGATATGTGCTAGAGTGATATTTGTACCCTTATCAACATACCTCTGTGGCTATCATACCACATGTTTTCCGTGCTCTTATGCGTTTTCAGATAAGCATGATGCAAGTGTGATTGCCACCTATACCAAACTATAATATTGCTCAAGGTTACTATAGTATCTACTCATTTCCAAATTTGTCATACAGATTGAATATTGCCCTGAAGAAGTCCTGTGTGTAGAAACGCGTTAACTGTTTGTCTTTAAAGAATATATCAATAAAGAAAGAAGAAAAATTGATTTAGTACTAATGGCTACGTGGCTTTACATAAATCCACCACTTATATGATATTTGAACATTGTCGCTAAGCGTGCAGCTCTGATTTGGTTGTTTCATTCTGTTGCCCTGGTTTTTGGGGTGTGCCTTTGGACAGGGGGCACTTTTGGAGATTTGCACGCAGGATTTTATTTTGTTTTTCAATGATTTCAATTGGTGATTGCATGTGATTGGTGCCTCATTGGTTGTTTTTGGTCCACTGTCCAATTTGTGTGTTTGTACCATTGCAACTGTGTCCAATTCAATGCCCAAAAAGGTCAACACCACCTGTGGACCCTCCATCTTCTCGGGTGCTAATGGCACCCCGAAAACTTAAGCCATCTTCTGAAAATGTTGCAGCGCCTGCAGGCACTCACCCGCATCTTTCCTGCCCACGAACAAAAAATCATCTAGGTAGTGAGACACCCCCTTGTGGCCACTGGATTTTTAAAAGACCCATTGCAAGAAAGTACTAAAAGCTTCAAAGAGTGCACAGGAGATAGCACAGCCCATCGGTAAAACCTTGTCTATGTAGATCAAGACACCAAACTGTATGCCCAACAGTTGGAAATCATAAGGGTGTATGGGGAGTAGACGAAACGCCGATTTGATATCACACTTTGGCATCTCTGGCCCACGACCACAGCTCCTCACCAGAGCCACAGCGTCATCTACGGACACGTACAACACCCTGGAATCCTCCTCGGCGATGAAGTCATTCACTGATGCACCCTCCGGCCATGGTAAATGATGGATGAACCTAAATTCCCCTTCTGCTTTCTTTGGCACCACCCCCAGTGGAAACACAATCAAATCTGCTATGGGCCAGTCTCCTTAAGGGCTGGCTACCCTACCCTCTGCAACCTCTTTGACCAGTTTGTGTGCTACAACTTCTGAAAACTCCTTGGCTGACTGCAAATTGTCTGCCCATCTCTGCTCCCTAGGTCCCTGAGACCCAATCCGAAAACCCGCAGTAAAGCCCCATTCCAACTGCAATGTATCCCCCCTTTTAGGATAGTTTGCCAGCCAAGGCCGCAGTGCTTCCAGGTTCATGGGAGTAGTTGCCTTTTGCTCCAGGGTGCCCCTGTTGACCCCTCCCTCATGACCCCTTCCATTGCTCTGCTGGGCTGGCCAGCGTGAAACACTTAGTGATGGGATGTCTGCTTCCGCATTTTGAACTTACACAGGTGCCGGGAACAGAAACCCTTGTTATAGTTCCAGCACGCCCCAACATTGGTTCCTGCTGGTTTCGGGTTGTAAAAGACACACAGATGATGGACGGAATGCAGAGCAAATCAAACATTCTCCCCCAGTCAATAGATCTGGGATAAATCCATTGTTCTTTTGCTCACTATGCAACCCCAGTTTAGACCCAGCCATTTGCAAATCAGTCTTGACCCTGTGCCTCATGGGAACAGTCCAGACCGAACTGCAAAGCCAGGTCCTCCCTGGACCGGAAACAAGCATCCTGGGACCGGTTTCGGGTCATCCCCCCTCATCAGCCAGGCTTGCTTGAATCCAGTGGCACAGTGAGCTCGGGACCCACATCTGGGCATAACCGGCACACTTAGGGCGAGAAAGCAAAAGACACACAGATGATGGACAGAATGCAGAGCAAATCAAACATTCTCCCCCAGTCAACAGATCTGGGTTAAATCCATCGTTCTTTTGCTCACCATGCCACCCCAGTTTAGACCCAGCCATATGCAAATCAGTCTTGACCCTGTGCCTTATGGGACCAGTCCAGACCGAACTGCCAAGCCAGGTCCTCCCTGGACCTGAAACAAGCATCCTGGGACCGGTTTCGGGGCATCACCCCTCATCAGCCAGGCTAGCTTGAATCCAGTGGCACAGTGAGCCCGGGACCCATGTCTGGGCATACCCGGCTCACTTAGGGTGAGAAAGCAAAAGACACACAGATGATGGATGGAATGCAGAGCAAATCAAACATTCTCCCCCAGTTTCGGGATGTAACCCGCCCCTGCGGGGCGGGCTTGGGCTTAAAAGGCCGATATGCCACGGGTAAGCCGCTGGCCGTGTGAGTAAAGAGGCGGCTAATTGCGTGGATGACATCCATTGCATCCAAAGTTCTGAGTCAACCTCCCCCCATGGCTTATCCGGGCTCAAGCTCACCCACGCCCAGAACTCTTCATCATAGCTAAGCCATGCGAAACCCCCGAAATGCATTTGGGCCTTCCTGATTATGTCCATATATTTAAACAACGCTATTGGCCTGTCCCCATGTTTCTCACAATAAATGCTGGCATATATGCGAAAAGCCGACGTTCAATTCTTCATATTACTCGGGACCCTAGGGTGCCTTGTGAGCACCCATTCTTCTTCTTTCGAACCTTCTTTCGCCTGTAAGTCCCTGTGCAAAAGTTTGAATATGTCTACGTACTCATGCTTCCATATCCTATTCTTAATCTTATTGGACAGATGAGAACCAAGTGGCATTGCCAATCCTACATAAGGAGTCTCTTTTTGTGTTTATCATCATCTGTGTCTTTATCGCCCGGATCCTTGTCTGACTCAGTCCAACTATCTGACTGACACCTCTTGTTATCCTTGGTTTGTGTCCCACTCAAGCGTTTGCGTGATTCCTTACCACGTGTGTGCTCTTTCTTTTAATCTTTCTTCCTGGTGACTTCTCCGTCACCCACCCCTACCGACCTGTGTTTTGGTGCATCCTTCTGAGAATCCCCAGAGCCCCAAACTGACCACCATTTCCCCATACCTGAAGGCAATGGTTCAGTCTGCTCTCCTTCCTTCTGGCGATCACCTTTGTTCCTCTTCCCTTTGTCCCTCGCTGGTCTCTGGTCCGCATTTGACTTCTGTAACACATTAACTGGAGTACAAGTTGCCCGCACCTCGCTGGTGCTGTGCGGAACCTGCCTGGCTACTTCCTCTTCCTCACGCAGCTCGCCCTCCTCCCATTCCTCACTCTCATAATCCAAAATCAATGCGTCCTCACCAACACCCCCGCACACTCCTCCTGTCGTGTCTCTTTCACTCCATCTCGCTCACATTCCTCCTCATGTAAAGGGTAGTCCCTGACTTGGCTGACATTACGTGCCCATTCCCTCGGGGTTTGGGTTAGCCACCGTGGACCCCCCGTGTCTTCTGACCAGCGTCTTGAGGCTGTGGTGCGCCCCGCTGGTGAAACCCCCTGTCCGTCAGCCTCAGGTGCTGAGCTCCGCTTGCCCCCCCACCTGGCTGCACCAACCAGTAGGTTCCTGTGCATCACCGGGCCCTCGTGCTGACAAAGCCCGCCCCCTTTCATCTTTGTGCCCCCGTCTGCCGAGACCCATTCCCAGTGGCCCGCCTCGCCCCTCTCACCCCTGTGTCATCATCAGCTACCCCTGGGTTCCCAACCTTCATGCCCCACGCCCGCTCTCTGGCTAAATGCTCTTTCTCCCGCTCACACATATCTAACTAGTGTGCTTCGGTTTCTTGACCCAGGCGGCACTGTTCCCTGATTTGGGCTTCAATGTCCACTGCTGTCCATCTGCCCATTTGTTGACTGGGGACCCTGTCACTCGTGCCTCATTTGTTGGGCCCCCCTCGCCTGTGTCAGCATCACCTGCCTCCTCCTCCCTCAATGGCCTGTCCCCACCCGTGCCTTTTTAAAAAATTTTAAGGGCCGGGCCCTTGGCTCTGGGCCCTGATGCTGCCACATCTGTGTTTATGAGAGGAGGTGGAGTACATGGCCTGCCCCACCCCTCCAGGCTAACTGTCACCCGGGCCCACCAGACCCCCATTCCTGGCATGCTGGGGCTCACTCACTTTGGTGGGGCCTTGCTCCTTACTCACCTTGGCCCCGCCTGCAGCTCTCTCTGAGCCCCCGGGGTCGGGGAGCTCATTGTGTTGTAATCGGGCTGGGAGGCTGTTGCGCCTCCCGCCCCTGTTGCCACTGGCATTCCCTCTCCTCCTGCTCCTCCCCTGCCCATGGGGACTCACCTTGGTCCTGCCTCCCCCACCCTCAGGGAGGCAGGCAGTGATAGCAGCAGCCACGCCGCCTGCGGCTACACACCTGGGCCGGGCCAGGCCCACCCACGCCTCTTCTTGGATGCCAGGCCACAGAAGGTCGTGCCAGCCCACCGCACCCAGCGTCTGGAGCACGGCCAGTATATCCTCCGCGGAGGGAGATGCCATCCTTTCACCCGCCGCAGCTGAAGGAAAAATGCCGTAAATGAAGGCCAAACTTTTCCCACAAAACTTTTCCGTTACCAAAACCAGCCCCCATCCCGGTGATGCACAGGGTCCGGAAAGAGGCGGATCATTCCTCACCGGACCCTTATATCTCCCTTGTATGACCCGCCCCTTCTCCCCTACCCACCTATCCCCTACCCATGTCCTATTTATGGAGCACGAATTCCCCCGGGGAAAGACTAGTCTGCGACTATCCTTTCCCCAGGGGCCATCAATGATGTTGGTGGTCCGGTG
Source organism: Calotriton arnoldi (assembly GCA_963921515.1). Taxonomy (NCBI): domain Eukaryota; kingdom Metazoa; phylum Chordata; class Amphibia; order Caudata; family Salamandridae; genus Calotriton; species Calotriton arnoldi. The sequence continues at coordinate 3,922,677 of CAWUFW010000406.1, forward strand.
CCCTGGGATGATGAATGTATGAAAGCCTTTCTGGAGCTCAGACACTGCTTGTGTATCACTCCCGCTTTATGAATACCTACTTATGAGAAGGATTTTTATTTATTTTGTCATGAAAAGGAAGTGTGAGCACTTTCTGTTCTTACTCAATAGCACAGTTCTGGGAAGAGGCCCATCACATACTTTTTTGCAACACTAGATCCAGTAGCTGCTGATTTGCCTGGTTGCCTAAAGAACACTGTAGCTACTGCTTTGATAGAGTGAGAATAGTAATGGGGTATACACTTAATGTGTTGGTTCCACTTCAGTTGAGACATTGCTAACTTGTACATGCGCTTAGCAACTCACAAGTAGCCTCCTGACTAAGTATGAACAGATTATATTGGTGACAGAGAGCACTTCAATTAAATATTACACTGCCCTTAATCCTGCCACACTCTTGCCTTTGCCAAAGAAGGAACCAAAGACATTGATAATGAAATTGGTAATTGAGGACATAATTGCGCTAATGTAACTGAATTTTGCACCAAGCTGAGACCAGAAATTTAAGATGTACCACTCGAGTTGGCTGATTTAATTTTGTTTGTGGATGGTTCATGTCTCAGAGATCATCATGGAATTCTTTGAGCAGCATATTCAGTTTGTACATCCACACAAGTTGTGTAGGCTTCATACTTGTAATATAACTTAATTACAAGTAGCAGAGCTGATTGCCATTACAAGAGAGTACTGCGCTACCACAAAACTGAGTGTTACAATCTACACAGATAGCCAGTTTGGTTTTAGTATGGTCCATGATTTTGCCTAATTGTGGTATCAGTTGGGCTTCATTACATCCCCTGGCATGCCAACAAAGATTGGGCCACAAATTTTAGATTTACTGGAAACTTTAAAATTTCCAAAGAATATTGCTTTTGTGAAATGTGCCACTCACAAAAGTGGAGATGACGTGTTTCATTGGGAAATAACTTCGCAGATGAAGTTGCACTGTGCTGTGCTCTTGTGTCTGATACATTAGAACTGGATGGGATTCTGAAACAGAAGTTGAAAATTTAAATAACTTTTTTGTCAATGTCAGTTCAAACATCTGGAGGAATTTAAGGATCAGCAGAATGAGATGTCAGAAAGAAATGCTAGGAAAAATTGGGATTAGGTCAAAATAAAGATATTTTATGAAGGTAAACTGATTCAGTGCTACTTCAAATGGCAAGATACATGCATGGACCTACAGAGAGAATGTTATCCACATTCAAGAAATATTTGTTTAATCCTCATGTTAGTAGTATTGCTGAGAATTTATGCCACAGATGTGTAATCCATCAGTAGTTGAACATAGGGAGCAGGACTCATGTGACCATGAGTCATGTGGAAAAATCAGAAGACTCATTCACAAGGCTAAACATAAATTTTGTTGAAATGGCAGTTTGTAATGGCCTTAGATACATTTTAATGGTCATTTCATTGTTTTCCAGATGGATAGAGACATGCCTGACAATGCACACACTGTAGCCACACTATTAGTTAGAGAGTTAAACCCTGCCAACTTCTTTAGAATAAGATAGGGGAACCTATTTTGAAAATGAGGCTATGAGGGTCATATGCATGGGCATGGCACTGAAGTTAGACAAAAGTTCCATTTTGGTTACCATTTTGAATCATCAGGTGTCTTGAAGAGAGCAAACGATACAACAAAACTAACTAAAGTATTGTCTTTGATGTCACTGAAATAGCCAGATACGCCTACTCAAGTTCTACTCAGCAGAAGAAGCACCCCAAATAAAGACACAGTACTAACATCACATGAGCTGCTCTTATGAATATTACTGATGATCTGGTTCTGGATTACTGCAAAGTTTTCGCTCATTTGGTACGCTCTGTCTCTCACCAGGTGAAACTAGGTTCACCTTCAGCAAGAAATGAACGCTGCCATGACCTGGAATCTGGAGACTGGGTTGTGGTGAAGAAGCACGTTTGAAAGACCAGCCTGGACCCTCTGTGAAAGAGGACCTGCAAAGTCATATTAGTGATCAACATGGCTGTCAAGTGTGGAGGTTTGCCATATTGGATCCATGTTTCTCACACTAAAAGAGTATGGACTGCAAATAACGATGCAGTGATACAAGTTACTGATTCTCAGAGTCAAGCTTAAGTTCTCTATTTGGTTTCAGATCGGGAGAACAAAGAGTTCGAGAAGAACAAAGAGAACAAGAAGAAGAATAACAAGCAAATCAAATCAAGAAAATCCAACTTTTAAAAATTGAAGTGCAAGGATTGATGCATTCAAACCTCTGCCCACATTAAAACCTGTCAACAAGAGGAAAATCAATCTTCAAGAGCCAATTAAAGTGCCCGTGTTACAAGAGTTGCACATCAAGAAGCAAATGAAGATGGAAAATGAGGCAGGTGAAATATATGAAACTGAAGATGAAAGCTTGATACAAGCTGAATGATGTGCAGGTGTGAGAGAAAGAAAGAGAGTATTGCAAAGGCTCAACAGCTTAAAGAAAAAGGAAGAAAAATCAGCTGAAGCAGTGAAAGATCTAATAGACAGTCTGTAAGGTCTGAAGTCAGAAGATCAACAAGAGTAAGAGTGCCAAACAAGAAGTGCACAGCCCCTGCATGGGCATATCTGACAAACATTGAGTCAGAAGAAAGAAATGCTGATCGGAGATATTATTGACTTCTGTTTGAAGAACCTCCATAAATTGACACATGAAATGAGAATGAGGAGGATCAACGTTGAATAATTTCCTGATGAAGTAATGAACCTACTTTTTGGTTAGAAATGTTTTGATTTTTTAACATTTGTAAGTGTGCCTGTAAAGCTCTCTTACATAAGACTGTTTGTGTTTGCCTGCATATTAGGCGGATGTACTCATCTTAGAAGACTAATTTTGTACCTACTTAGGTATCCAGTTGAAGCTGGTGAAAATCGTTTTGGGTCTGCATAGCCCTTTCTGAACCATTAAACTGAACTTTATTTTTTGTCCGCATATTTTTTGTAAACATTTGAACATAATTTTGTGCTATAATGAACTGTTACCCATGCATGTATGATTATGGGAATATCTGAACTGCTGGATTCAATGATGTATCTATTTTATTTCCTATTTGCAATTACATTTCTTAAGGACAGTATTCTAAGGCCCGCAAGATTTTCCCACATGTGTTGCTTGAAGGGCCATTTTTGTTAAATGCCCACATCATATTGATTATAACATTTTTTGGAGAGTTTTCAAAGTTTTGTACTTCATTGAGATGCTATTTTATAGAAAGAAGATGTATTTTTGTAAAGAAATATTTTGCTTGGCTCTAAAAACAGTTTATTTTAAGATTATTAATTGAAATATTGCTGAGTTTATACCTCCTGTTGGATATGCTTCAATCCATGTTAATAATATACAATATAATAACAATACTCGATATAGTAGATTAAGTTATAGAAGTAGATTTGATGGAATATATGAGGAAAATATTTATGCAGATTTCCTTAAGGAGTATAAAAGCATATGGAATGTTTCTAATTGTTCTCTCTGTACACCTATACCTACTACTTTTCCAGAAGGAGTTTCCTGTGTCTAGTTTCCCGTGTCATATGGTCTATCATGTAATGTTTATTTTTCCCTTATTATGCAGCAGGAATCTTTGGAAGAATGCAAAGTAGAATTTAATCTTCCTATAGATAAAATGCCTAAAGTTGTAAAATGTTATTTGTCTACTACTAAATATAATAGTCATATTATGTTTTATAACTCAGAAACTAACAACACTAACAATAGGAGTGTTTGTATATCAACTGATGTAAATCATAATTTTATTAGAGAATATAATGACAAGAGTGTGCAAGTTAGTATGGGTGGTGTTGAAGGCATGGAGTTTCATTCAAAAGATGAGACTATAATCAAGAATTCGCAGGTGGATCCTAGAGTTTAGATTTGGCAAGAGAAGAAAGAAGTTGTGTGTATGTGCAAAAAGTTATAGATGGGATACTTTAGTTATGATTAGAACAAGTGTATGTAGTTTTAACTATATAATTGATTGAATTAGTTGTAATTATTTTATTGGGCAAAGACTCTATATTTAGAGGCATTTAACACATCTGTGTTAAAACAGCTTATTTTAACATTGCAAGTAACTTGGTAAATACATGTTATTTAGCATTAGTCTTCTCTAAATCTATCATGTAAATATGTTGAAGTGCTCATAGGTGTGTTTGGTGTTTTGATTCCACCTATTGGTGTGGTGTTGAATGATGTGAATTAGAAAGTTGTCTAATTTTGGTGGAGCATTTTGGCTACTAATACTGCTGATGCATTCACTATAATTAATGAAGAGATGATTGCCATTTTGGCAGTGGTGATCCAAAACAGCCTAGCTTTAGACATGATTTTTGCTAAAGAAAGTGAAGTGTGCTGTGTAATTAGATTCAGCACTTTTGTACTTTAGTCCTTGACAATAGCATGGCTGTTAATAAATATGTTGCTAGTATAACTAACATTGTGACAGAGGTTCATTCTTTGTGAGAAACTGGTGTTTGGAAAACAGTTGGTGAATGGTTTAGTAAAATTGGTGAAGGGTGTGGTAAGGTGGGTGAATGGTTTGGAAGTATTGGTGGTGCTATACTAAAGGAAATTCTAACTCCTTTACTAATCATAGTAATAAGAAAAATGAGCCTAGTACTAATATTGAAACTTTTGGAAGTTATTTGTTTTGAAGGAGGTTTAAAACGTTATTGTGACAGGACGAAGATGACCAGATGAAGAAGAAAGGATGAGACTGAACTTGATGAAATCAAACCCAGAATATACAGTAGTTTGAAAGCATTGAAGAAGAAGAAATCATTGGAACAATGAATGATGAAAGAAGTATTATCGAGTAGTACAGTGTAGTATAGTATGATGATTTCAAAAATAATCAGAGGGGTATTATAGAAACTTATTTAATAATAAAAAGATAATGCCTAATTTGATGAAGTAAACCTGACTAGGCCTTAATCAGCTTGAATTTACATCATTTCAAATTTGCAGAAAGAAAGTGTACTTTTATTTTATGTGAACAAGCATTCTCCATGAGCATTCAATGTGCATGTGTTTCTTTGTGTGCTTTTCCATTTCAGAAAATGAGCAAAATAGAAGCCTTGTTTGTGGTTTTGTTTACTATATAAATAAATAGTACTAATGTGCCTTTCTCATGAGGAAGCAATGCTCAGGATGTTCCTGTCTTTGTAATTTTCAAGGTCCTTTCCTTGAATATTTTCTAGGGACTTATCTGAACTGTCTATTCTATTTATGTTTTATATAAATGTCATGTGATTTCTTTCATTTTCTGTGCACACCTCTTTATTCATATGAAGCAAAGTAGATGTTTACTAGATGTATCTTGTTTGATGTATCTTGTATATTTGAAAAACTAATGGTTTATGTGAATGTATCTTTGTTAACCTAGCCCTAATATGTCAAGTCAGACCATACTGAGGTCTAGATTTACAAACATTTTACGTTGGGTTTGCATCACTAAAGTGACTCACACCTGTGCAAAATGTTTATTTTGGATTTACATCCCAGTGCAAAGCTTGTTATGTACTGGAAATTAGCCTGACAGTAACTCAGAGCAGGCTTTGCGCTGCTTTGTGTTACTTTGTGTCAAAGGAACGTTCCATGGGTGGCACATGGGCTTTCCCATACAACCATCCATGGTTTGATGCAAAACCTTCTTTACTAACAATAGAAGACAGGGTTTTGTACCAAAAAATAACACTTCTCTGCACACCTTAACAATCTCACTGCTGACAATGCACAATAAATAAGGTAGCTACTTACTTGACAAACCAGAAAGTGCTATGGGCCTCCCAAGGGGTAGGAAAAATACAATGAAAATGGTAGAATACAACACAATGCCAAAACTGTTCTATTTGTATTAATATTTATCTGTTGTATAGTAGTAGGGGTGTTTTGAAAGTAGACATTAGGTTTATGGTCAATGATACTGTATATTCAACATATCAACTGTCTTATCATCTCTCTTGATGGATAATATGGCATCCTGCAGTAGTGTGGTGTCGATTTTTGGGGTAGCTTAGTTGGCTCCAGGGCTCATGGATGAATGCTTGTATAAGGCAGTGTCTGGTGACATTGATAGTAATGTGTGGAGACGCCATTCTGCCAGCAAGTTGTTGCTCACTTCAGAGGGACAGTTATCACATCTATGGGAGTGTCTTGCTTTATAGATCATGCTTGAGATTGGCAGCTTCGAGATCTCTCTCATGTGTTGCTCATACTGATAGTGAATAGTATAGGATGAATGTTGGCTGTTGGTGTTATGTGCAGTATTTGTTGTGTGTTGGTAGGGACTCAGGCAACACTGCAAACTTGCAGCTGTCGCTTGCATGGTGCTTGTTGTATGATGCTATGGCACTCATTGTAGCCAGTTATTTTCCCATGAGGAAATAAATGCTTTTGAACATTTTTTACTACAATGTGGGGGTTATGCTTGCTGTATGCTATCAGGTCTTATTTGGACTGCATATAGCAGCTGAGTTTTTCCGACTTGGAGTTGGCATCTAAAAATCCCCCTAGTATATTTTCCCAGAGGAAGAGATGGGTGCACCTTTACATTTCTTACATTGCAGTGCTATGCTGTATGAGGCAGCCACAGAGATGTTCTTTTTTAATGTTTTATTTAACATAGAGTTAAAATAGTCTACATACATACAAAATAGATCGCATAGAGACAATAAGAACTTATTTCATGTTCACAAAATTACACCATTCATTATAATAACTTTGTAAAACACCTTCATAAAAAATCCCCACAAGGCATTTCTAATTTCTACTGGCTCCTCTTCTTGTGGCAAAAAAGCTTCTCTTGCCTTTATTGCAATCATTTTCCGAAGTCATTCTGTGAATTGAGGTATATGTTGTAATTTCCAATTCTGCGTTATTATAGATTTAGCAATTAGCATGAGCATCAATGTAAATTATTATTTTGTCCAAGATCAGCTATACCAATAACCACTAGCACATGCCTCAACAATGCTCTTTTTTTCAATCTTGGGATCTGAATACTGAGTTTAGTTTCACAAAACCTAAAACCACTTCCCAGAACTATGTTAGGTGTGGGCAAGACCATGCAGTTTAAAGTTAGTTGCCTAATTCAATGGTCTAACTTCTAAAACAGTATGGGTTGATATTTCCATTAATTTTGTGCAAAAGAAAGGTCTCTGATAAAACAGCAGTTCAAAATAAAAGTGCATTCTTTGGAAATTTGCTCCAAGCATTGTAGTAACATTTGACTTATTAATTTTCTTCCACATATCTATTGTCAAAGTTAACTGTGTATCTTTTGCCACATGTTTTTTGCAAAATAATCAACTTTGTTTCTCACTGAGAATATTTTTCCAAGATCTAACCTTTCTGGTGACTATTTTCTAGTAAGCTGGAGAGCAATTCTTAAGAAGTGTTTATTGAAATGGGGTCAACCTTAAATAAAAATGCTGCATCTGGTTTTCCGACTACAAAAAACAGGGATTACAATTTTTTGCAGGCGACTCAAATGCTGACCAAGGTTTGCACCCATTACTCAATGTAAATTCTGAGTTTTTGGTACTACCATAGCACTGCCATCTCAATGTTTTACTCTCAGTGAGAAGACTTTGATCGTTTAAAACCAGAACTTGCAATCTTGGGGCAGAGTTCACAAATAGGATAAACAAAAAATGCTATTTTCTTTTAAAGTACCATTGATTGGTCTTATGGCAATCTTTTTTTGGTGTTTTGGATATTTTTAAGATGTTGTTAAATTTCATCTCACTAAGCATATCGAGTAAGAGTCTATTGTCATATTATTTATGAGATGAGTAAAAACATTTACTTTCCTTGAGAAAACATTGACTATGTAAAACCAAAACTAGCAATCTTTTGACAAAGTTAACAAATGGAATAGAGAAAAAAAAAAAAATTGGTATTTTCATTTAAAGTACCATTGCAGGGTCCTCTACCAAATGTTTTTCGTGATTTGGATATCTACTATTTGTTCTCTTATCTCTTTTCTATTTGTCATGTCATAAGCAATAATCTGGCCACTAAGGGGCACATGCATCAAGGCAGGCTTTTGCGATTCCTTAATTGCGATTATTAAGGAATCGCAATTAAGGAATCGCAAAAGCCTATGCATGTAGGAATCGCTATAAAAATAGCGATTCCTAAACATTCCTTATTTGCGACTCGCAAATTGCGAGTCGCAAATAAGGAATGGCTTCCCATTCATTCCTATGGGCCTACAGGCCCACAGGAATGAATGGGAAATTGCGCATGCAATTTCAACGGTGCAAGGGTGTCAAAAGGACACCCTGTTGCACCCCTGAAATAGTGATGTGCACCCATGTTGCACACACACATGCCCCAAGGGCATGTGTGTGTGTAACCTAAAACTTTAAAAAATGCATTTTAGTGCATTTTTCGATGTTTTTGCAAATTACAGACAAGTTTGATTTGTCTGTAATTTGTCGGTCCCAAATAGCGAAATCGCTATTTGAAAGTGCTTCTAGCATTGCATTTAAGGAATCGCAAATTGCGATTCCTTAAATGCAATCGCAATTTAGGAATTCGCAAATAATTGCGAATTCTTAAATTGCGCATAGGAGACACTTTCATGCATCTCCAAAGGCCAATTTGCGATCGCAAACGGCCGATTTTTGCGAATCGCACCGTTTGCGATCGCAAAAACCTTTGATGCATGTGCCCCTAAGTGTTGCATTAAAAGCATCCAAGATGACTAAAATATCTGCTGACGCCTCACTCAAATCAAAATAAACTTTGATTAACCTAATTGTGTCATCTGGCCATTTTTCATCTTCCAACACCAATTTATAAAAAAATCCATCCATTTGGATAGAATTTCTGATCCTTAAATTTTAAAGAAGTAGAGGTCAGGAACAAATCTAGATAGGCAGTTGAGTTATGCCCTGATGAAGTACATGTAATTGTTTTTTAATCTGTATTTTTATTTTCCACACATCGATCAAGCTGAGATCCATTAAATACTTGTTATGGTTTGTGGGAGGGCTTTGGGGAACAAACGACAGCCCTATCTAACTTGGAACCTACCTCACGGGATCAGAAGGCTGATGCTCTTGTTGAGACTTCATTTCTTGCTCTTAAAAGAAATTACTTGTATTTGGGATAAAATACCAAAAAAACAGAGAATCTAGGAAATGTGTTGTTTACAAGTTCAAGATATTAATCACGTGCTATTTGTGTGTCCGGAGTTGCAAAAGGCTAGGTGCATCTTCCTATGACCATCATACCTCAAATTTAACATTCATTCCTCTCACGAGGCCTGCTCATTTATTTTGCCCCACCCAATGAAATGGTTTGTAAAAGGATCAATCGATTTAAAAAAAAAAAGTTTTGCTAGCTATAAGGAAATGTTAATGTTATTTCTTAGGTTGTAATATTTTTATTTTTTCTCATCCTGGTATATATGTGTTATAATATTTTTACTTTTGCTTTTTAGGAATGTTCTGTTCCTCCCTGTTCTTTGTATATTGCACTTTGCTGTCTTACATGACTCTTCTATTCTCCTCTGCATTTTGTATAGTATGTATGATAATTTATTTTAAGGAGGCAGCTTTGTACTATGAAAACTAGTAATTGAAGCAATTGCATTTTTGTCTCACCTGTAATGTATAAATATGTGGACCTCCGTATCAAAATAAACTTGACTTGGTAGCCTGGTGAGTGGCCAATTAAGGGCGAGCCTTTAACCACCGGTGGGGAGTGTGTTCTCTGGGTTGTTTGAATGGGTGGGTGGAGGGGAGCACTGGTGTCACCTTATATGTTGCTTTATTGAGTATTAATGTTTTTGTGTGCTGCTGAATGTGGTTTCTTGATATACAGCTCAGGGACCTGTTTTATTTTTCTGTTTGCATTTTTCCCAATGTGCCTATCTTATTTTGTACCGGAGCTACCTCACAGAGTGAGCATTTTGACCCACAACCGGTGATCGGCGTTTATACACTAAAGAAACTACCACGAGGTAACACTGGGCATTTCACTACATAAGGAAAGTGGGCACTTCTATTGTTCCTGGTCACAAAATGATCCGAGACCCCTGGAAGTGGGTGATTAGACAAACTCTAATCCCAGGTGGAGGTGTCTGAAAGCATGGGCCAGATACTGGTGTCACAGAAGTACTGGTGAAGGTAAAACAACTGAGAATTGGGGACAAAATACTTACCGCCACCTTTTCCTGTTTCCCTGAGGGTACTGGTTGTGACCACCTCCTCGGAAGATCTGTGGAGAAGAAGAGAACACAAAACCAACTGCGTTTACACCTGTTACGCGCTTGAAGGAGCAACACCCATTCAGATATATAATATTTTGTTGTGTGATCCCAATAAAATACCAAGATTAAGTTTACCTTTTTCCAAAGAACAGAGGAAGCCTTTAGAACATACTAAATATTTTATCACATTATCAACAGGAGATTTAGGGCCAGATGTATCAAAAAAGCATTTTGCCATTCCCAAATAGCGATTTTTACCGAATCGCTATTTGGTAATCGCAAAATGCAATGCAAGAAAAAATTCGCAAAAAAATTGCGAATCAGTAAGCTACACATTTGCAAATACAGATTCCCAACTAGCGATTCTGTAATAGCGAATTTGCAAAATAAAAAAATCGCAAAATTGCGAATCTGCTATTCCGATGCAGCTTGATGACCTCACAACCAGGAAGTGAGTTTCCCTATGCTGTTCCTGAGTGCCTGAGGCTGTGTAGGAGGCTGAGAACAGGAGCACTCCACTCAGGAGAACATCCAGAGTGCAGAGACAGGCACAAATACACAGCATGGCTTCACAGGAGAAGGCAAAGGAGGCTGCAGGACGCAAGAGAAAGCAAAAGTTCAGTGAAAAAGAATTGGAGGTCCTAATTGAGGAAATGGTGAAGAGCCATGAGCAACTGTTTGGGAAAAAATCCCTACACATCCCCGAGTCAGAGAAGAGGAAGATCTGGCTGGACATCCAAGCCAAAGTCAATGCCATAGGGGTCACACAGCGCTCCATAGAAGACCTATGCAAGCGCTGGTACGACTTGCGCTCAAGGGCAAAGGAGAAGGTGGCAAGCAGGCTTGCAGACGCCAAGAAGACCGGCGGAGGACCATCAACACAGTCTGCGTCCACCCCCCTTGAGGACTTGGTGGAGTCAACCCTACAGCCGAATCCATCAGTGGTGTAGCAGACATCCACAGCTCAGCCACAGCCAACACCAGCTAAGGTAGGATGCATGCTAAAATACACTTGCCCCATGACTCACAAAAACCCCACATATAAATAACATATTGAAAAAAATGTAATTCCCACTCCAGTCCACATTTTGGTTACCACCCATCAATGCATCATGGGAGATGCAGTCAGACACATAAGATAGGAAAACAATGATTCTAAGCAACATAGCCGCAGTTGAGACCCACCAGTAAATAACCAATTTAAACACACCATTTTGGTATACCAACTCAAGTACATTTTATTTTCAAATAACATAAAGCAGGACACACAATATGTAGTTTTGTTATATTCACAGATGAACCTGCACACAGGGTGAAGAAACACCAATAGATGAGCCAGTGGAGATCCAGGAACTGGCAGGGGAAGAGGAGACAGACACCACAACACCAACAACACCTGCACCAACACCACGCAGGTACACTGTGGCTCCACTACAGGAGTTGGAGGTAGAAGGGGAAGACATCCAAGAAGAGCCACAGTCAAGGCCAGATGAGCAGGCACAGCCTCAAAATGATCAGTCGCACTTGCAGCGTAGCAACAACAATCGCAGGAGACGCAGAGCAAAGCACACGGTGCTGCGGAGGAAGGAGAGGGATCCTCTGTCTTTGCTGGGCTTGAGGGCACTATGGTGAAGGTGCAGCGGCTGCAATTGAAATGTATGCGGTCAATGCAAAGGCAGCTGGTGTGTCTGAATCACAACATGGCTGACATTAAGGGCAGCATCAGGGAGATGAATAACACAGTGGCAGAGGGCCATAGGGCAAATGCAGAAAGCCTCAGGGACATGACAGCAGCGATTAAAGATCTATGTACTACCATGCAGAGGGAGCATGCCTCCAAACGCCGCGAAAAGTACCACCTATTTAGTCGTTTGGATGGTTACACAAAGGCAGTTAACCGTCTGAGCAATGTCACAGCTGGCCTGTCCAGACGCACTGTGTCCATGCAGGTGGAAATGGCCCACTGCAGTAATGATGTTGCCAGGGGATTGGTGCAGGTCACCACTGCTGTCGAACAGCTACAGACATCTTCTATAGCTGGGACAAGTATACTGGGTGCAGGGGAGAGTGAGGAGGCCTCCAGCTTCAGCAGCATCACTGTACCGGTGACCGAGCCCAGACGGCAGAGTGCAAGGCAAGGTACGGCATCCGAGGCCTCATCGAGGGAGGCCAGTGTACACAATGACCGCTCTAGTGGTGTGCGTGGCCATAAAAAGTAGTCAGTGGTGTGACCGAGGCATGCCAATGTGTGAGGTAACCCATTGCATATGATGATCAGTGCTGAATGTTGTGCATGGTCAGTATAAATGCCATGTTGACCTACAAAATTCACACACAAGAAAGAAGTTGATGGCTGTGTGCACACAGTTTACCTGATGTTAAGGTGAATACAAACACAGCTGAACAAAAGTCATGAGGTGCATTGTCTCATCGTTACTCACCTGGAAATAGTTGCGTTTTATTTCATCACGTCTCTGCTGCACCTACACCACCTGCTGCTCTGCGAGATGGACGTGGTTCATCCTCTTCATCAGACTACTAATCTGTGAGGTCCAATGGTATGCAATTGGTTGTTGCTAGGTTGTGCAGCATGGCACAAGTGGCCACAATTTTTGCAACAGATCTCTGGCCTATACTGCAGTGCACCTCCACTTTTGTGTAGGCAGCGGAACCTACTCTTCAATAGGCCGAATGTCTGCTCTATGACATTGCGCGTCGACTTATGTGCAGCATTGTATTTCCTTTTACTCTGAGTTGCAGGATTAAGGTATGGTGTGAGTATGAAGGAGCGCACAGCATATGCACTGTCACCCACAGGATGAAAGGCAATAGATTAATCACTGTCCTATTTCTACAGATCCAAGGAGTCTATCAGAGTGAGTTACATGCATTTACCTGGCAGGTATCCTTCTCCAAACTCACCCCCAGTGTGTTGTGTGTATATTCCACTGTGTCTGAATATGAATGAATCATGCGTACTACCAGGATATTTGGCCACTATGTCAGTTATAATGTGTGAGGCATTACATATGATCTGGATGTTGAGTGAATGAAAGGATTTCCTGTTCCTAAACACATACTCATTAGCTGAGGGGAGACAGATGGCTACTGTGTCCCATCAATGCACCCAATTACATGTGGGAATTGGGCTTTCTGGTAGTAATCCAATTTGGTCTGCTGCAATACCTGTTGTGTAGTGGGAAATCTGATGTAATGGTGTATCCTCTGGACCATTGCATCCAAGAATGCATTTAAAAAGCGTGAAACACAACTTTGGGACACCCCTCCTGCTGCAGCTATCACCCCCTGGTAGCTCCCTGATGCTAGTAGGTGCAGTGAACATAGGACCTGCACATGTGTGGGAATGGCTTGGGTCCTGCGGGTCTGATGCTCCAGTATTGGATGTAGGTCAGCTATCAGGTCTAGCAGTGTTGCTGAGTCTAGTCTATATTTGTCATGGATTTCTTCCTCTGTCTGCTGAAACAGGGTTATGCGCACTCTGTAAATGCGTTCCTGTCGCCTCCTCCTTCTCTGGGCTGCTGCTTGAATCCGCATCCTTCTCGTTATGACCTACAGAGCTGCCATTGTGAAACATTCTGGGGCACTCTGGGCCTGTTTAAATAGGTTGCACCTGATTACCACCTGACTTGAGTTGGTAGTAATTTGCATGTGCAAAATTGCGAATTTTGGTTCATTCGCAATATGCGAATGCTTCATACATTGGTCTGGGATTCCCAAATTGCGAATTCGCAATTTGGGAATCGCATAATTGGAATTTGCAAAATTAGGACTCGCATCTTTTGCGATTACCAATTTTGTGCATGCGAAAGCTTTCATACATTGAATAAGGCCATTTTGCGTTCGCAAACGGGCGATTTTTGTTAATTGCACTGTTTGCAATCGCAAAATAGCTTAATACATCTGGCCCATAGCCTTTTTTATACCCTGCAGCTTACACGTTGGGAGAGGCCCCTCCTTTTTATATTCAGGTCAGGTACTGTGTGGCGGTTAATATGCTTCTCTGAAGGGGGAAATAATGGGATAGTAATTTGCCTCCTTGTCCCTGTGATGGGATTGCAGAACAATCCTTGTTGCATTTTCTATTTTGTTTTGCAAATATTATGATAAATTCTTTCAACTTTTTCTCAAGCACACTGTGAAATCTTTGGCTTTTAAGTAGTGCAGAGAGGCTCTTATGTATCTCCATTTGTTAGGTAACCAACACATCTGTTTCAGTGTCTGCTGCTTTCTTAAAATGTCTATACGCAGCAGGAAAACCATGGAGGAATGCTGTGCATGAAGGAAACCTAGTATTTTGCTAACGCACCTTACCAGCACTGATTTACATTTTATTATTGATTTTATACAAATGTTTTATTGATTTTTTTTAACTATATGTTCAGTGCATTTGTGATGAATTGTATTTTGCACTTTGTTATGCATTGAGCCGGACTCTCAGGGAAGTGTATTGATGGCGGTGCTAGTCCGAGATTACGTCTTTGCATTACGATACAGCTGTCTCTTTGTATAACTTTGTGTTTTTATCTATATCTGTGTTGACTTTTAATATTTTTACTATGAATTTTGCTGCGTTGTTTGTACTTTGCACTTTTATGATCTCTATGTAAGATTGAATAAAGGTTTTTGATTCCTGACTCTGTTTTTGTAAGTGAAATCAGCCTCCGAAGCCATATATCCACCAATCCCTCCTACAGGGACCCACTAGACATGGACGTTGATTGACACACTTCTACTGTGAAAGACATTTTTCATAATTAAATGTTTCACACACATAACAATATCAACATACAACATGCTAATGTATTTACTTGCATTTTCACATTTTAACTGACTGTAGTTAACATAGACCGCATATTAAAATGGCCCAGGTTAGTCTCCCATATTCCTTCTTGTCATATATTTTTTAATTTTCCTATTTTAGGAGAAATTATGTAGCAGATAAGTAAAGTTGAATGACACTTAGGGGCCGATTACAAGGTTCGGTGGTGCGGGGTGGGCGGTACTCCACCGCCATGCCCCCGCACTGTCGAGACTTGCCACCGCCTGCCCGATTACAAGTTATTTGTAGTCTGGCGGGCAGGTGGCATGGTGTTCCCAGGGCGGTGCCTCTTTTACTGCCCGCAGTGCCTTTGAAAAAGGCATCGCAATGGAAACGCCTCATAAAGTTTCTGCATGGCATGGACTTGAAAGTTCATGCCGTGCAGGAACTTTTGTGCATGCACACAGGGGGCACAAGTTATGCCCCCCTGTGTGCATGCACAAGTGGGGGAGGCACAAGAAACAGGCGGTGGCAGGACTGCCAGGCCACCACGAGTCTGGCGGTCCTCGGAGCGCCAGACTCGTAATCAGGCCATAGGAGAGATTTCATTGTGCTTGAGCTTGTGAAACTAATGAATGTGTTTATCAAGATGTGATTTAACCTGATTGGTTCACTTCATGGGAACTGTGTGTAGGTGTAGTAAAATGTAGAAAAACATTGATTTAAACTAATGTAGTGTAGACTTAGTTCAGAGATGCCTTCCCACCTGCTAGAAGAAGCTTTACTTGATTCATACTTACTGCCTTACTGCAAAAACAACAATTGATGGACAGAATGCAGAACAATGTCGTACATTCACCCCAGTACAGAGATCTGGGCCTAAATCCATCGTTTTTTTGCTTACCATGCCATTCAAGTTTGGACCCAGCCATATGCAAATCAGTCTTGACCCTGCGCCCAATGGGAACAGTCCAGCCCTAACTGCCAGGCCAGGTCCTCCCTGGACTGGAAACAAGCATCCTAGGACCGGTTTCGGGCTTTCAGCCCTCATCAGCCAGGATAGCTTGACTCCACTGGCATGGAGAGCACGGGACCCACGTCTGGGCATACCCGTCCCACTCGGGGTGACAAATGCAAAAACAACAATTGATGGACAGAATGCAGAACAATGTTGTACATTCACCCCAGTACAGAGATCTGGGCCTAAATCCATCGTTTTTTTGCTCACCATGCCATTCCAGTTTGGACCCAGCCATATGCAAATCAGTCTTGACCCTGCGCCCAATGGGAACAGTCCAGCCCGAACTGCCAGGCCAGGTCCTCCCTGGACTGGAAACAAGCATCCTAGGACCGGTTTCGGGCTTTCAGCCCTCATCAGCCAGGATAGCTTGACTCCAGTGGCGTGAGGCACAGGGTCAGACTGATTTGCATATGGCCATGTCTGAACTGGGGTGGTGGAGTGAGCTAAAGAATGATGATGGATTAAACCCAGATCAGTTGACTGGGGGTGAGTGTTTGATTTGCTCTAGCCCTCCGTCCATCATCCCCCTTTGGTATCGCTTTGTTCGTCCTAAGTTGGCAGGGTATGCCCAGACGTGGGTCCCTTGCTCACTTTGCCACTGGATTCAAGATAGCCTGGCTGATGAGGGTTATGAACCCGAAACCGGTCCCAGGATGCTTGTTTCCGGTCCAGGGAAGACATGGCTTGGCAGTTCGGGCTGGACTGTTCCCATGAGGCACATGGTCAGACTGATTTGCATATGGCCATGTCTGAACTAGGGTGGTGGAGTGAGCTAAAGAATGATGATGGATTAAACCCAGATCAGTTGACTGGGGTGAGTGTTTGATTTGCTCTAGCGCTCCGTCCATCATCCCCCTTTGGTATCGCTTTGTTCGCCCTAAGTTGGCAGGGTATGCCCAGATGTGGGTCCCTTGTTCACTTTGCCACTGGATTCAAGATAGCCTGGCTGATGAGGGTTATGAACCCGAAACCGGTCCCAGGATGCTTGTTTCCGGTCCAGGGAAGACATGGCTTGGCAGTTCGGGCTGGACTGTTCCCATGAGGCACAGGGTCAGACTGATTTGCATATGGCCATGTCTGAACTGGGGTGGTGGAGTGAGCTAAAGAATGATGATGGATTAAACCCAGATCAGTTGACTGGGGGTGGGTGTTTGATTTGCTCTAGCGCTCCGTCCATCATCCCCCTTTGGTATCGCTTTGTTCGCCCTAAGTTGGCAGGGTATGCCCAGACGTGGGTCCCTTGCTCACTTTGCCACTGGATTCAAGATAGCCTGGCTGATGAGGGTTATGAACCCGAAACCGGTCCCAGGATACTTGTTTCCGGTCCAGGGAAGACATGGCTTGGCAGTTCGGGCTGGACTGTTCCCATGAGGCACAGGGTCAGACTGATTTGCATATGGCCATGTCTGAACTGGGGTGGTGGAGTGAGCTAAAGAATGATGATGGATTAAACCCAGATCAGTTGACTGGGGGTGAGTGTTTGATTTGCTATAGCGCTCTGTCCATCATCCCCCTTTGGTATCGCTTTGTTCGCCCTAAGTTGGCAGGGTATGCCCAGACGTGGGTCCCTTGCTCACTTTGCCACTGGATTCAAGATAGCCTGGCTGATGAGGGTTATGAACCCGAAACCGGTCCCAGGATGCTTGTTTCCGGTCCAGGGAAGACATGGCTTGGCAGTTCGGGTTGGACTGTTCCCATGAGGCACAGGGTCAGACTGATTTGCATATGGCCATGTCTGAACTGGGGTGGTGGAGTGAGCTAAAGAATGATGATGGATTAAACCCAGATCAGTTGACTGGGGGTGAGTGTTTGATTTGCTCTAGCGCTCCGTCCATCATCCCCCTTTGGTATCGCTTTGTTCGCCCTAAGTTGGCAGGGTATGCCCAGACGTGGGTCCCTTGCTCACTTTGCCACTGGATTCAAGATAGCCTGGCTGATGAGGGTTATGAACCCGAAACCGGTCCCAGGATGCTTGTTTCCGGTCCAGGGAAAACATGGCTTGGCAGTTCGGGCTGGACTGTTCCCATGAGGCACAGGGTCAGACTGATTTGCATATGGCCATGTCTGAACTGGGGTGGTGGAGTGAGCTAAAGAATGATGATGGATTAAACCCAGATCAGTTGACTGGGGGTGAGTGTTTGATTTGCTCTAGCACTCCGTCCATCATCCCCCTTTGGTATCGTACTGCCTTACTGCAGCGTTTCCATGCTGATACCTTCATCCTGACTTCTCCTCAATTCCTCTGGCTTCTCCTAGCTTTGTAGTGTAGGGTTACCCTTTATGGGGAATCGAGTCTGCTTTTTGTTACTTAAGACAACTTTATAACAGTTTGTCTTTGCATTTATGATTTTGAATTGCTAGGTTGATTAATGCATTCATATACTGGCTATTAAAATGTATTTAATTTGATGGTTTGAATTTGTAACTTTGCTAACTTTTTAATACACCTTCACGGTTTGCAAATCTAATACTCTCTGTCATCTTTGTGATGCCTAATGTGCTTCACTTTATTGAAGTGTATTGATTGTCGTTTCAGCCTCAGGTGGAACTAAAGATCCATCCAAGTGAGTCCAGCCTGAATTTAAGTGTGCTCCAAAATTTGCAGGGTGCAAAGCACTGCACCAACTGTCCAGGCTCGGCACGTTCTTTTTTCAGCTGCTGCAGTTTGTTTATGCCCAGGTACTCGGCTGTCTTGAAGGCTGTGAGCTTAGAAGCACAGGTTTCACTGTTGCTTCGCTCACACCTTTGTAGAATTTGCCTTGTCCCTGGGCACACACGACTTGGTGATGTAGCGGGTAGGAAGCAGGCAACAACTTCACAAGGAAAAATAAAAAAAAGAGTTACAGCCCCCTGCATCTGATTTCAGACACTGCTACTCTGTAACTGATATATAAGCAAGTATGTCTACTGGTAAATGCTACAAATCTTACAGTCTCTGGCACCTTGTCAGAGAGCTAGCGGCCAGCTGTCTCAATATATAATGAGAATATGGCCAGACTGCACTTGTGGGTCAAGTAGACATCCCCAAAGATCTATTGGAGTCAATGTTCTGTTATGTGTGCATTAAATATTCCATGGTCATTCTGGGATTGCTTTTTCCATATGAAGAGTGCAGGTAGGCATGATGGTAGCCCATGGCCCATGCACCATCCTTTGTGGAAGGGCGGAGCCTGTTTTGATGTATTCCATGCAGTGTTTTCATGTGTGTCTCTTTCATTCATAAGTGGCCTTTCTTTGCTGCCTACTATTCTAATTATGAGTTTTCTTTTAGTACCGATTTGGGCAGAAACACAAGGTTCCAACCAAATCAGCATTACTAGTAATGCTGTCATCCTCCATCCAGTGTTGTTGTATCTAGGTTTCACTTGTAAATATTCTGTCTGCATAAATTGGGGTGCTACCCCATTACACAGTGAAAAAGTTGTAATGTAGGGGTAAGTTCACATTCCAAAATTACCAATCCCCCAGTATGTGCTAAATTAATGATGCGGAAATAGCGCATCTGAACAAATGAGGGCCAAAGTCTTATCCTTAACATGACTTGCCGTGTTGATTGCATTGCCTTGGTGTTCTGGATAACCATAGTTATTTTTTTTTTCTTTCTCTAAATTTTAGAATGCTATTTTTCACGTTCTTTTACTTACACCAGTCTTAAACTAACACACCCTGAAGTTGTTTAATGATTCTGGAATTCTCATATTATGTTTTTCTGCCAAATGTTGGAGGTTAAATACAAACAACAACTACACAAAAAGGAAGGCATCATTATATGTAGGATGTTTTTTTTAGAAAATTGTGGAGTTTACACATTGCATTTTTGGGTGTGTATAAACTAAGCATTTAAAAATCTATGCACAGCCAAAAACAAGAAAAAATAAAATAGGTTGCAAGCAGTATTTCTTGGAATAAACACAACTAAAAAGCCTAGACCATGCGTCTTTTGGGTGTAAAGCACATCTATAATTTAACTCCATCTTAGAAACTAATGAAAACTGATGTATAGGGAAGAAAGCAGTAAGAGAGAATGCCAAGATCGTATGTTATAACTACTGGGATGCTAAAAAAAAGCACAAAAGATGTTATTAGAAGCAAAAGGTGGATAGACCTCTAAGCTCTGCTGTGGGCTGTAAAACACCAGGAAAATTACATTGTCAGATCAAATAAAGTACAGGCAAGCTTGATAAGGGGTGCATTAGGGGGGTGTGCTACAAAATCAAATATTTGAAAACAAATTCTAAATATGTTCTGCCCAACACGATATAGTTTAGAGAAACAACTGGGAATTATTGCATGTGCCATTTTTAGTTCGCGTCAACAAACAACTGCAGCTATTTTTTAGGAGAACTCATGTTACCAATACAGTACAACATATATACAGAAGAGAGAGTGAGCTTTTGGGCAGTCCCCTTCAGTCATTGACTGTTACTAGTTTTTTAGTAGTTGTAGGCAGGGTGGCCTGCCCTTCAACCTATGGCACTTTTTCAAAGGTTATATGGAGTTTTAAATAGTTTCCTATGGGAACATCTCCACTATTCGCCCCTGTCCCCCACCCTAATCACTGTCTCTGTGCCCCAGAGACAATGAAATTTGAAAACAATGTAGGAAAATCCATTACAAGGTGGCACGCTGTACGTGAGTGCATGTAGGGCGGACATCAGCGGGAACAAATAAAATACAAATTAGCAAAGCCAAACAAAGGTAATAGAATGATGCGTGGTAGCAACGGCACAACTTTGCCAATGCTTGTTTTCTTGTTTATACTGAGCTCTATTGCATTGTCCTGGTTCTGCTTCACTTAAATCTATTTATCAGATAAATTAAAGTGATTTTGATGTCTTTCATGCATAACCTTGCAGAATAAACTGTCTTATAGTACATTTTAAAGTACTTATCTTTTCATCAAAAGAAGTAATATGTTAGAAAACAGTGACAAATTATTAGTTCCTCCTCTCAAAGCAAAGAAGCCTTAATAAAATTCGAAGATATTTTATTTATAGAGCTTTTGTTATTTTTGTTTTACAAAATATCTCATGTTTAAAAGACAAAATTGCAAATATTGGGGTTGATCCACAAACTGCGTTGTGTAGTATATAAACAATATGGGGGTGATTACGAGTCTGGCGGTCCATGGATCGCCAGACTCATGGGGGCGCTGCGATGGTGGTCTTTCACCGCCCTATTATGATTAGGGTGGTTGGACTGCCATTGTCCCGCAGCAGCCGCCAGGAAACCGCTGTTCCCTGGCGATGTTGCGGCAGTCAGGAGGCTGCAATATGCTTGGCGGGACAACTGCGGTTCTGCCAAGCATATTACGAGTTTTCTCTTCTCAGACGGTGTCATGGAGTTTCCTACTCCATGAACACCGTGGCGGAGAGGAAACAGAAGGGGCCCTGCAGGGCCCCCTGTACCTCCTCTGCATGGGGATGCACACAAGGGGGCACAACATGTGTCCACTTGTGTGCATGCACCCCAGTTCCTGCACGGCATGGACATTTCAGTCGTTTCAGTCATTTTGGCATTCCTATTGCGGTGCGCATTTTCTGAGGCGCTGCCGTGGGAACGCCAAAAACCAACCTGCCAGACAGAAGGAAATTCCTAACCTGACGGGCGGTCTGACAACGGCTTTGACAGTGCGCGGAGGGGTGGACCCGGTGCTGCACCGCTAAAAACACAATCAGACCCTTAGGGCTCAATTATGATTCTGGCAGTCCACGGACCGCCAGACTCATGGAAGCGCGGCGGTCTCCTTGCCGCCCTATTACAATAAGGCCAGTTGGCCCTGCATTGCCCGCCACAGCCACGAGGGAACCTCCATTCTCTGGCGGTGTTGTGGCAGTCAGGAGGCTCAGTAATATGCTTGGCGGCACTGCCGCGGTCCCGATTGAGCCATGTAGATTTATTCCAACTTTTAACACGGAGCACAACCATATAAGAAAAATCTTGCACAGACACTGGCACTTGTTGAAACAAGATCCCACAATAGGAGCAGAAATGGAAGATAGACCGGCTATAACCTATAGGAGATCGATGTCTATCAAGGACAATATAGTCAAAAATCAAATGCCGGAGAGAACCATCTGGCTTAAACCAGCCAGGGGATTCAAAAGATTCAGTAATTGCAATGGGCATGCACGCAGGGATTGAATGCCACCAATGTGTACACAGATTTGGGAGAAAGGATAACTATAAATAAATCCTTAAACTGCAGGTCAGAATTTGTAGTATATGTTTTAATATGCCCCTGTGAAAAGAAGTACGTGGGTAGCACTATACTACAAGTGCACAAAAGAGTATTGCAACACCTTCGGGTAATCAAGAATGTAGATGAATCGTACCCTGTGGCGAGACATTTCAAACAACATCATAACTGTAATCCAATGCATTTACGGTACATAGTGATTGACCAAATAGAAACATCAAAAAGAGGGGGTGACAGAGAGAGGGCACTCAGACAGCTGGAGTGCAGATATATCCTCAGATTGAATACAAGAGAACCTGTAGGACTTAACGTTGATGAAGAGATATACACCTACTTTTAAGGACAGTAATATTGCAACTGGTTTTCTATTTCCTGTTATTTCATGTGTTTTTAATCTCTACAGTTACATGGGCAGGGAGAGATTGTAATTCAGATATGAGAATATAAATTCATATGTGGCTGAATTTATACATATTTCTTGTATTTTCTATTTTTCAGGGACCGGTCAGAAGTTACTGTCTCATACGAATCTGGATTCCGGTTCGATGAGTAGGAAGCAAAAGAGCTGAGATATCTTTCTTTTATTTCTTTATTTTTCCATTTATCTATTTTGTGAGATGTTATCTTTATTACCAATAGATATTCTCCTTTTTAGATTTTTTCAGTTTTGGCATAGTAACAACATTGCAGTCTAGGTGGTGTGTTTTGTTCATGATATGTCTGGTACTTTGTCCATAAATAAATAGGAGTAATACCCACTTGAGCAGTATAGTGGGTAATTGCCCAATGGGGCATATAATACAACCTGTATCTCAGGTCGTATGTATTGCCCAATGGGGCAGAAGTTTGGACAGGATTTTAAGACAGCAATGTTTACAACCAAGCCGTATCAGTTATATCATTAGAAATGTATGGCATTCTTAACCAGTATGAAGTAGTTAATACTGTATGAAGAGCCCAGTGCCTTCAGACTGCATGAAATTTGAGGGTAATCAAACACATTGTGTGTGTTTTCAACTTTATGTTTATCGTGTTTTGCTTTGTTTATTCACTGTTTACAGCTATCTATCATGCATTGGATGAGAGCCATCCCTTTGCCGATGTATGATATTAAAGCCCAGAACGGTAGTGTGTACTGGTAATTGCCCAATGGGGCACACAATGTAATTTATTACCAGGTCATATATACTGCCCAATGGGGCAGAAATCTGGATAAACAATCAAGACATTACTGTTTCATATCAATTATAGCATTCGAAATGTATAGTATTTTTAAACATTATGATGAAGACAATACTGCACAAAGAGCCGATTACTTTTATATCGTATGAAATTTGGGGAGAATCTAATGCAATATGTGTTAATTTAATTTCCTTTGATTCAGTTTTTTCCGTGTTTACTTATTATTAACAGTTATCTATTTACTTTTTCTGACCTGACATCTGATGTTACAAGATGGCTGCCTCTGTTAGCTGAATAATGAATGTATTTGTGTAGACATCCATCTTCTATGTTCGTTCACTTCCTGTTTATTAGTTGCCCGGAAACTGTGTTACAGCGTCGTGACAAAGGCTTCATGCCGAAACGCGTAGACGCTTTTTACCGATTTGTTTTCATGATGGAATAGAAACTACATCTTGAACATTGCAAGCCCTGCTGAGTGCCGTTCTTTCCCGGTGGATTATTGTGGGTGAGAAGTCTCCTGCTATATATATATCTATATATATATGCATATATATATATATTTGTTTAACCAAGAAATGGCACACTCTCGGGAATTCGTTGCCAAATACTTTTAATGAGCCAAAAAACACTCGGACAGACGCGTTTCGGCTATGAGCCTTTGTCAATGTCGGATACACCGGCATTCCTCAAGTTATTTAACCTACATTAACCCTTTCTATTGGTCTACATTACCTGCTGGTGAAATAAAAGACAGACTATTCCTGACTTTTACATGGTGGGCATCTTAAAATAGGTTAAAATGTATATATTTTGTGTCATATTACATTTCATTCGGCACTCTGTCAACATCAGTATTTATGTATATGTAATAATTAATCAAAAAACCATTATATACATTTTTATCATTTAAATTCATGATTCAAAAATATAATGAATCCAAATATATTTTATAATATTCTATTCACTGTTTGAAAAATTACAGAAAGCTTCACTCATGCTTCCTGAACTTCTAAATTGTGCCCTGAATGCGCAATGTATTTCTTCTATGTAATCTGTCCTGATGTTAAACTCAGGTTAAAATGTAGTCCTATGTGTACCCACAACTCCTCATCACTGTTAAGTCCTTTCGAGGTTTTGGTCTGCATTTCTATTATACATTTTGACCCCAGTTGTCGCAATTTCTGAACTCTATCCCCTCCTCTTTCATTAGAAGGGATCTGATCCAAACGGAAGTATCGCAAGAGATCCCTATTGCACTGATGTGCTATCTGAAAATGTCTGACTACTGGATATGAGGTGTCTGCATTCGGTATGGCACGCATATGTTCTAACACCCTCTTTTTAGCCATATGCATCGTGCTCCCAATGTATTTGCGTCTACATGGACAGATTAGGCAATATAACACAAAGTTGGAATTGCAGTTAAGAAGTTTTGTAATGGGTTTGTTCTTCTTTCCCGGAACCTCATATTCCTTAACTTTGGTGCTGTATTTACATGCCTTGCATTTTAAGCAAGGAAAAAATCCTGTTATCCTGGGTTTCTCTACCTCTTTCTGTATAAAATGACTGTGCACTAGCATATCCTTAAGGGAAGTGCCTCTTCTGTACCTAACTACTGGTCTTGGTGGTAAAATGGGACCATGGACAAAATCTGTTTTTAGAATACTTCAATTATTTTCCGGATATTATAGAAATGTAATGAATCAGTAGAATAGCCCGTAATTAGTCTCATCACATTTTCTCCTGGATCCTTTCCTTTCCTGTCTATCTCATCCTTTGCCTTCGTAAAAGTAGTAGGTACAGAACAATTGTGTTTGATACGTAGGAGTTCCCCAAATGATATACTATTTATCAAGCTTTTAGGGTGTTGGCTATTAGCATAGAGAATTGAATTACCAGATGTTGGCTTCCTATATAATGTTGTCTGCAACTTTTCATCCTGTACATATACAGTTAGGTCTAGAAACGGGACTGATGTGTCACTGATATGACTTGTGAATTGTAAATTTAGGGCCAGATGTATCAACATTGTATTTTGCGAGTCCTTAATAGCGAATTTTACCGATTCGCTATTATGGACTCGCAAAATGCAATGTATGTAGGTTTTGCAAATAAAATTGCGATTCCTACGCATTCCTTATTTGCGACTCGCAAATTGCGAGTCGCAAATAAGGAATGGCTTCCCATTCATTTCTATGGGCCTAGAGGCCCATAGGAATAAATGGGAATTGCATGCGCAATTTGTGAGTACCCAATAGGTACTCGCAAATTGCGCATGCAATTTCAAGGGTGCAAGGGGGCCAAAAGGACACCCTGTTGCACCCATGAATTATGCATGTATGCACATGTGGCGCACATACATGCCCTAAGGGCATGTATGTACGCCACATGGCACCTAGAAAAATGCAAAAAAGTGAATTTTTCTAGGAATTTGTAAATTACCACCAACTTGAAGTTGGTGGTAATTTGCCATTCCTTAAAGCCAGGTCGCAATATTTGTTTGCTTCCAGCATTGCATTTAAGGAATCACAAATTCCCTAAATGCATTCGCAAAATAGGTAATCGCAAAAATTGCGATTCCCTATTTTGCGAATGCCTTTTGAGATGATACATCCCAAAAGGCTTTTTACCGTTCGCAAACAGGCCAATTCTGTGAATTGGCCTCTTTGTGAACGGGAAAACGCTTGATACATCTGGCCCTTAGAGTATTATTATTTAGCTTGTTGATATTATCTTCAGCGGATTCACGTGTGCCTGTCCACACCAAAAACAAATTATCTATACAGCGTGCCCAAATTGCTTCGCAATCCATCCGTTCACCATTTCCATCCGTCCTGGCTACGTGCTTCTCCCACCAGCCCACGAAAAAATTTGCGTAGCTGGAGGCGAAGCACGTACCCATCGCAGTCCCCTGTTTCTATCTATATAGTTGTCCTGCAAATAAAAAGATGTTATTATTCAGATAGAATGTAATCAACTCCAATAATATCGTGTTATGTTCATTTAATTTCAGGGGACGGTTCCTCAGAAAATGTTCCAATGCTTTCAATCCTTGAGAATGTGAAATACAGGTGTAAAAACTTGTTATATCTAGGTTAATGAGGAGAAAATCATCTTCCCATTGAATGTCCTCAATCATCCTCATAAAATCCGCAGTATCATTAATATATGAGCTAAGATCTTTTACAAATGGAGACAAAAAGTGATCCACATACACTGATGTATTTTCCAGTAAGCTCCCCTTCGATGAAACAATTGGTCTTCCCGGTGGTGTCTGATGGTCTTTGTGTATCTTGGGAAGGTAGTAAAAAGTAGGAATTTCTGGATATTCAACTGCAAGAAATCGATATTCATCATATCCCAAGGTCCCTCGATCTCGCCATATCTCAAGTAGACTGTGAAAGTTTTGTACACTTTCCATGTATTGTTCCTTGGTGATCGGTTCATAGCAGATTTCATCTCGCAATTTGTCTCAGAGCTTCCTGTGAATATTGCTCCTTAGTTTGTTAGACAATATTTCCCCCTTTGTCAGAGGGTTTTATAATCAAGGTCTTATCATTTTTGAGACTCAGAACTGCTTCCCACTGTTCCTTTGTTAAGTTGTATTTTATCTTATTGCCATCCTTAATCATTCAATCAATCAATCATAGGTTTGTTAAAGCGCAACTACTCACCCGAAAGGGTCTCAAGGCGCTGGAAGGGAGGGAGGGAGAGGCGGGGGATGCGCAGATCCTGGAAGTTCATGTCAATCCGTCGAAGAGCCAGGTCTTGAGGTCCTTCATGAAATTGGAGAGTGTTGGCGTCTGTTTGAGGTGGAGTGGGAGGGTGTTCCATGCCTTGGCCACGAGGAAGGTGGAGGAGCGACCTCCTGTTCTGGTCTTCCTGATGCGAGGCACCATAGCAAGGGAGAGCTGGGCTGATCGGAGGGATCTTTGGGGTGTGTGGAACGAGAAGCGGTGGTTCAAGTAGGCAGGTCCGGTGTTGTGGTGGGCTTTGTGGGTGAGAAGCTTGAAGGTGATTCTCTTCTCGATGGGGAGCCAATGCAATGTCCGCAGGTGTTAGGTGATGTGGCAGTGATGAGGTAGGTTGAGGACTAGTCTGGCGGAGGCGTTCTGGATGTTCTGGAGTTTGCAGGTGACGTTCTTGTTGATTCCGGAATAGAGAGCGATGCCGTAGTCGAGTCTGCTGCTGATGAGGGCGTGGGTGACGGTTTTCCTGTGTTCGAGGGGGATCCAATTGAAGGTCTTTTGTAGGAGTCAAAGGGTGTGGAAACAGGAGGATGAGACAGCATTGACTTGGTGGTCCATTTTGAGTTCAGAGTCCAGGATGATTCTGAGGTTGCATGCATGGTCCATGGGGGAGGGCGGCAGGTGTTGTTCCAGGCATTGGGGTGTGGGCCCATGATGAGAACTTCGGTTTTGTCCGTGTTGAGTTGTAGGCAGCTGTTCTTTATCCACCTGGTGACCGCTTCCATTCCTTCTTGAAAGTTGTGTTTAGAGACGTTGGGTTTGTTGAATAGGGAGAGGATAAGTTGGGTGCCGTCTGCGTAGGATACAATGTTGAGTCCATGGGATCTGACGATGGGTGCGAGCAGGGCCATGTAAATGTTGAACAGGGTGGGGCTGATGGAGGATCCTTGGGGAACTCCTCCTGTGGTCGGTGTGGGGTCCGAGAGGAAGGGTGGGATCTGACCTGCTGCGATCTGCCGGACAGGAATGACCGATCCAGTCGAGGGCCTTGTTCCGGATCCCTGTGTTGTGGAGTCTGTGGGCTAGGGTGCAGTGAGAGAATGCCGAAGGCTGTGGAGAGGTCAAGGAGGATGAGGGCCACAGTATCCCCGCTGTCGAGGAGGGAGCGGATGTCGTCTGTTGCGGCGAGGAGGGTGGTTTTGGTGCTGCGGTTTTTCCTGAAGCCGGATTGGGACGTGTCGAGGATGTTGTTTTCTTCAATGAAGGCGGCGAGCTGGCTGTTGACGGCTTTTTCGATGAATTTCGTTGGGTACGAGAGTAAGGAGATGGGTCTGAAGTTTTTGAGGTCGGTGGGGTCCGCCGAGGGTTTTTTCAGCAGCGGGTTGATCTCGGCGTGTTTCCAGTCGTTGGGGAAGGAGGCGGTCTTGAAGGAGTGGTTGATGATTCGTTGTAGCTCGGGGGCGATGATGTTGGCGGCTCTGTGGTAGATGTGGTAGGGGTAGGGGTCCGTGGCGGCCCCGGAGTGGGTTGACTTCATGGTTTTCAGGGTGTCTTCAGTGGTGAGGGCAGTCCAGCTGTCAAGTGTGGGCTGCGTGGTGTCGGGAGTGGGGGGTGCCAGTTCTGCATGATGGCTGTCGTTTTGTGGTGGAAAAAGGAGCTGAGTTTGTCGCAGAGGTCCCGGGAGGGGGGATGTCGGTAGTCTCGCTGTTGGGTTGGGCGAACTCTTTGATGATGCTAAAACGTTCCTTGCTGTTGTGTGTGTGGGTGGAGATTCTGTCCTGGAGAGCTTTCTTCCTTGTCTTTCTGGTGAGCTTGTGGTGGGCAGTGGTGGCTGCTTTGAAGTTGTCGCGGTTAGCTGTTGTTATGGTGCTCATCGATATATTTTCGAGGCGTCCGCAGGTTCGTCTGGATTCTCGGAGTTCGGTAGAGAACCAGCTGGCTCTCTTGGCGTGTGTGTTGGTAGTTTTCTTGAGGGGAGCTATGGTGTTGGCGCAGTCTGTGATCCAATTTTGCAGGGTACGGGCTGCGGTGGTTGGGTCGTTGTCCGTGGCTGCTGGAGTGGAGCTGCTGAGGGAGGTGATGAGCTGGTCACAAGGGATCTTGTTCCAGCTCCTGCGCGGGAGCTGGAGTTGAGGTTTGCGGGTGGTGGTTGTTTTGAAGGTGAAGTGGATGCAGCGATGGTCCATCCATGGGAGTTCAGAGGTGTGGCTGAAGGTGGTGGAGTTTCCTGCTGTGAAGATGGGGTTGAGGATGTGTCCTGCTGAGTGCGTGGGTTCTGGTACGATCTGTTAGAGTCCAATGTTGAGGAGAAACAACAGGATGTGGGAGCACACCGCTGACCTCTCAGGCAAGGTTCGCCCCTGGCATTCTGGGAAATGCAGTCTCTTGTAGCACGCTCCGATATTTTCGAGTGTTTCCCCAAGGTTGGCGCAGATAGTGCTGATCTCTAGACACGTGTTTCTGGTTTATTAACCGTCATCAGTAGAGAATACAGTCTTGTATTTTGGGGTTTGCTGAGTAGGCTGTCAAACATTATATCAGGTCCGGTACCTCTCACTGGCGCGCAGGTGCTTCATCCACCAGCTCGTCAGCTTAATGACTCACGGGAGTACTTTAAATAAACAACAGGATGTGGGAGCACACCGCTGACCTCTCAGGCAAGGTTCGCCCCTGGCATTCTGGGAAATGCAGTCTCTTGTAGCACGCTCCGATATTTTCGAGTGTTTCGCCAAGGTTGGCGCAGATAGTGCTGATTTCTAGACACGTGTTTCTGGTTTATTAACCGTCATCAGTAGAGAATACAGTCTTGTATTTTGGGGTTTGCTGAGTAGGCTGCCAAACAGAACGATTGCAGTTGTTGTCCTGGCCTGTATGGAGAGCGTGGAGGGCCGCTGGGTTGTAGCGCTGGCGGGTCGGAGGACCAGGGTCCCTGGCGCTGGTTACAGTTGGGTCACGGACAGGCGCAGATGGGCTTGCTTTTGGCGTGCCAGCTGCGCGCCTGCTGCGCGCGGCCACCATTAAGTAGGGGTCGTGGGAGGGCGGGACAGCTGGAAGCGGGAACATGCGGGAGGGGGAGGGTCGGCGGGGGCAGCAGCTGCAGGAAGCGGGAAAAAAGAAAAGAAGAAGGGGAAGAGGAAGAGGAGAATAAGGCAATAAGAAGAGAACAAGGAAAGACAAAAAAAAAGAGAAAATTGGAAGACGGAGGTACTTGCCATCACTACAGGGGTTAACCCCTGGTCTAATGCCTTTTGGCCGCAAGAGCTAGGCACAACTCCAACACCGGTGCCAGTGGTGAAGAGCCTGGGCATTAGGTTGGACTCCAAGTTAACACTGAATAATCAGGTGACCGCCGTAGTGGGGAGCTGTGTGAGCCTTATGAGGCAGCTCCTGAGACTGGTACTCTTGGTGTCTTTCTCCACCTTGCGTACTGTGGTGTCGGCCCTAATTGTGTCGCGCCTGGATTACGGTAACGCTGTATATTTAGGGCTGCCTGACAAACTTTTGGGGAGACTTCAGGTGGTTATGAATGACGCAGCAAGACTGATTTTTAAACTCCCGAGAAGAGCACATGCCACACCCTTGTTACAACAACTGCACTGGCTCCCAATCAGGCAGAGGGTCAAGTTCAAGGGGCTGTGCATTGCACACAAAGCCCTCCATGGAGCAGCACCCGGCTACATCAAAGACCGTCTGAAGAAATATGTGCCAGGACGATGCCTCCGATTGGCTGAGGCAAGCCTGCTGGCATGCCCACGCTTTGATAAAAATACTCTGGGGGGGCGTGCCTTCTCAGTGGTGATTCCTCAGCTTCGGAATAAACTCCCGGACAGCCTGCGCAGGGAAACTACCTTACTCCCATTTAGGAAGGGTCTCAAGACCTTCCTTTTCACTCAGGCGTTTGGATAGGCTCATCCGGTGATGGGAAGCTTTGGGAAGCATGATTAGGCCCCAGGTTTAGGGTTTGTCTTAGCGCTTAGAGACCTGTTGGTGATTTGGCACTATACAAATATAAATAAAAAAAAAAAAAAAAAAATAAGGAGAACAGGCACAGAAGCGGAGATGAGCAGGAGAACAGGCACAGAATCACAGAAGCGGAGACGGGCAGAGGGAGGCACAGAGCCTCGAACACCAACCTTGCAGCGCTGGGGATAAATTGCATCCACCTTTCATTCTGTAGTTCAATTCCTTGGCGACTGCTTCTTGGAAGCAGTCTATCGCATCATGAGGTGTTTTGGGAATAAACTGGGATCTAGGTGCAAAGCCACTCCTTCCTGTGTCTTGAGTAATGCCAGCTAGTTCCAAAGTTTCCAATGTTCCTTCGGGAGTATCCCTAGCTAGATCTGTGACATTTCCCTCTAATTCCCATAAAGCTTGTAAGGCCTGTAGATCCCTAACTGTGAGAATATCCATTGGTTTAATCGTCATATCATCTGGGGAAACTTTGTTTTTGGGTTGTGTTAAATGAATCTTTTGTAATTTCAATTTTTGAATATATTTGTAGAGGTCTATGCGTACTTCTGTATAGTTCAATGGTGAGGATGGGCAAAATGTTAGACCAAGTTGTATAACCTCCAACTCTGTTTCGGTAAGTTTTCTCTCCGTGAGGTTCCAAACTGTTAAATTGTTAGTGTTCATTTCCGGTAACCCCCTCTCTTGCTTCTTGTTACCCTTTGGGGAATTAAATTCTTGTCGCCCTTTCCTCCCTCTTCTGCTCTTTCTCCAGTGTGTTCTATAGGGTGTGTCCGTTGTGGTGTTCTCTTCCACGTTTCCCTCATGAGTTCGTATTCCTGGGGAACATTTACTCCTGTGTTTGTGGTTGCACATGCTGCTGCCCCTCGTTGCTCACTTTCTGATTTATCTGTTTCTATTTCTGATTCTGAGGTGTCTCTGGAGCTAATCGTTTTCACGTCTTTTATTTGTTGTAATTGTTTCCTTGGGGCATCAAATTTCTTTGCAAAAGTTAAGACGTGACCAGATTCATAATCCCTTTCATCTTTTGCAAATTTCCTCTGTTTTAGCAATGTAATGGTATTCTCATAGGATATCAGTCTCGCTTTAATTTGCTGGCATAGTGTATTCGCCGTACTAGTATCCTGATTTTGCGCAATTGCCTTTTCTATCTTCTTTATTTCTTTCAGTAATTTCGATTTGTCACTTACAGCATATTTAATCAATATCTTCACCATGCCTTTAGCTGATATAGTGGTAAATTCAGCCCATTCCTGGAGTAGCTGGGGATCAGGGTTTTCATATGAGGGAATAGTATATATTCTTAACCCTCTTGGAATTCTATCCACATTTAAATATTTCTGAAGTGATGTGGATTCCCACCACTTGCGTATCTCTTTCTCGTATGTTCGTTCCAGAGTTTGGAATAGACTCGAGACTGCTAGGGGAGGAGAAGCGGTCACTGCTCACGCCTGAGTCATGGCCAATACACCGTGATATGGTTTTGAACACATTTTCGGCCGCCTCCAGCCGTTCTGCATCGCTGAACATATTACAGTTTATTATATGGCTCCTATCCCACTTCGGGCTTCCCTTGTCATTACCGTGTTATTTGGACAATCAAGAAACAGAGAAAAGGAGAAAGCACACTCCCCCAGTGGTTTGTTTGTCAGTTCCGTGTCCTCCGACCTGGTCCTACCAAATGCTCGTACCTTGGCAGAGGTGTTTTTCTCTCACTCCTCCCAATTATTATACTCCGGTCCGATTTGTATTGTATCCGATGATTCTCTCTTCTTCACCTCGGGCGGTCACGGTGGGGCAGGCAGCGATCTGTTCAATTCGTTTCACAGCGGAGCTGGTGGAATGAATAAATATATATTTATGTCCTGCCCCTGTGACAAAGCAAATAGGCCTGCCTTTTATATATTGATGTCCTGACCCCTTGACAAAGCCAGTAGATCTGACCTATTTAAAATTACACCCCCTTATATTGTGATGTTGCATCTGCTATGCGGGGGGGATTGCTATTTTGGGGGTCATTACCCACTAGGGGTCAAATGCGATTTCAGGGTGTCACCAAAGTTATTTCCATCTACTCAATTCACAGTATTTATTAGTGTATTGTGTGTTATCGTTGCATGGCCATGAATTAGGATTGCAAGCCCACACCACCTACCCTGAGTAGACCTTGGACTGCTCTGATTCGCTACCCTGTGATTGTTAAGTGCTAAAATGGGGTAGTTGGTCCTCAATAAGGAAACAATTGTAGACTTATTATTTGTAATAAGATCTTACTTTACATTTAAAAACCCTAGAAATTCACCGAAAAAACACAAAGGTCAAAGTGACATTATAGTTAAGTATGGTAATAAGATCTTAGTTTATGTTTAAAAGCCCTAGACATTCTCTGAAAAATCCAAAGGGTAAAGTAACATTAAAGTTAGGTGTAGAAAACAGGCATCAACCTACATTTAAAAAAAACGTTAAAAGTTCACTGAAAAAACCATGATGTTGAAAGAACGCTGGTACTTACACCGCAATCTCTTAGTAATGTCTTCAAAGATTTTTCCCCATTGGTCATATGAACCTTTGTTGACGTAAAGCACTGAAACAGAAAAGACATCAACGATACATTTCTAACATACAAAGCCAATGTGACTCCACAGTAAGAACCAGGAATCGCCAATTATGGTTAAATGTTTTTATTCTGGATTACCAATAAATCCACTATATAAGCAAACCAAGAATAAGTTCAATAGGTACAGCAATACAGCAGATAAGCTGAAATACCTCAGTAGATTGAGCCGCAATAAAATGAGAAATAGAATAGTGTTAGACTTGGCATCTTTTGGCGTGTTTCCCCTGACTTTTTGCTTTCTGACCTCCCGGTTTTGACTCTGTTTTTGCTGGTGTAATGATTCTGCGCACTTTCCTCACTGCTGTCCAGTGGGAAAGTGCAAGTGCTCCTGTATAAAATGCGTTATGGATTGGTGTTTCCATGATTGGCCTATTTGGTTTATGTGTCAGTCCCTTGTAAAGTGCACTGCGAGTGCCAGGGCCTATAGACCAAATGCTGTTGGTGGGCTGCAGCACTGGATTGTGCCACCCACGCAAACAGCCCGTAAAGTGTAACTCGGGCCTGCCAACGCAGAGCCTGTGCGCAGCCTGGGGCTGCCATGTCGACTTGGCAAGTGCACACACTTGCAAGTCCCTAAACCTTCCCTTTGCTACATGTTAGTCACCCCTAAGGTAGGCCCAAGGTACCCCTGTGGGCAGGGTGCGGTGTATGCGAAAGGTAGGACATGCCCGGGTGTGTGCGGCATGTCCTGATAGTGAATTACAGCCTAGTTCGTTTTTCACTATTGCAAGGCTACCTGTTCCCCTAGGCCAGAACGGGCAGTTTTGATTATTACAGCTTATAATCCTAACTGACCCCGGGAACATGGTAGGAAGTCGAGTTTAGTATGCCTGGACTCAGAATGATAAAATGCAGCTTTTAGTGAAGTTGGTTTTAACATTCTGTGTTTGAAAATACCACTTTTAGAAAGTGGGTATTTTCTTGTCTAACCATCCAAGCCTGCCTCTGCGAGGTTGTGTATTCCTTGTCTGGAGTGTGAGTGACAGGGGCTGGGGGATGCCAGGTGACAGGGTGAGTCAGCACAGGGCTGAATAGCAAGATCTACATGTAGATGGGTGGGAGGGGTCGCACCTGGGCCCTGACTAGGACAGTGCCTTCCCTCCACAATGCTGGCTCCACCTCCTGTGGTGCGTCTGATGTCCCTGGCCTACTCACTGAAAGAAGGGACGGAGACTTGTCAACAAAGTGCTCCAGAACTGGTTTGGACTAGGCAAAGGCCTCT
Organism: Calotriton arnoldi; assembly: GCA_963921515.1. Classification (NCBI taxonomy): domain Eukaryota; kingdom Metazoa; phylum Chordata; class Amphibia; order Caudata; family Salamandridae; genus Calotriton; species Calotriton arnoldi. The sequence goes on from CAWUFW010000406.1 coordinate 3,957,640, forward strand.
CTGCCTTCAGAGAACAAAGGAATTTGGGATATAAATATGGGGCCCCTGACCCCATGAATTTAGATCTCGCTGGAATCAAGGAACCTGCCAAGACGAAGAGCTGGAAGAGCTGCCAGGAGGAGTACTGCCCCTTTGCTGTGTTGTTGCTTTGTTGGGTTGGCCTGCAGCTGCTACTTCTGCCTTGGGCAGTGAAAGGACTGGACTGAACTTTCTACAAACTTGTGCTGAGTATCTCCAAGGGCCTGGAACCGAGCTGGCCTCCTGTTAAGAAGTCTCAGGGACTGCAAAGACTTCACAAGCCTCTGGGTACCGCTTCTGGAACGCTGTTTCAGTTGCCACAGAAGAAGGGAACTGCAACCGACGCCGTCAACCGAATCCATCCCTGGCCGGTGACCTGTTTGCACCGCAGACCGCATCGCCCCGCTTCGCATTGCAACCCTGGTCTCACCGTGGGCGACGTCCGACGCCGCCAACATCGAGCCGCTGCTTGCACTGTGACCTGTGGGCACCGCAGTTCGCATCGCATCGCTTCACTGAACCAGCCGGACCCGACCGACGCGGTCGCTGCAACTGGCTCAAGAGTCGTGACCGCACCGCATTTGGGGCACCGCTCGCACGTCTGCGACGCACCGCTCCGACTCGCACCGCTGTCCGACGCCAGCTCCCGCACTCCGGCTAGGTCGCCTGCATCACAACCTGTCAGCACCGCATCGAGCACCGTCTCGCCCTGCATCGCACGCCTTGGACTCACCGACTCCGTCTGCACGACGCTCATCGAGCCGCTGCCTGCACCGCATCGAGGGACACCGCACCTTGCATCGCTCCGTCTTGCACCGCAACCGCGACGAACGCCGACCGGCTCGTACACTCCGTACCAGCCACAACGAGAAAGGTACTGTAACCGAGTCTGTTCACGACTCTGCTGGCCCGTATCGACGCGGTCGGCTGGAACTGTTAGACTCTGTGGTTTTCAGCATCGCGGTAGGCTCGGACGGAGCTACCGACTCGTACGAACTTTGCTTTTGTGCTATTCCTGCAAAGAAGAAGTTACCGTATCAAGCATTCATTTTTAAAGTATAGTATTGTGGATTTTTGTCGTAATTGGTCTTGTCTTGAGTATATAAAATATTGGTTATTTTTCTAAACTGGTGTGGTGTCCGTTTGTAGTGCTTACACTGTATTACTGTTGGTTATGTGCAAATGCTTTACACACTGCCTCTGAATTAAGCCTGACTGCTCGTGCCAAGCTACCACGAGGGTGAGCAGGGGTTACTTCACGAGTGTAACACCCTTACCCTGACTAGGAAGAAGGGTCCCTACTTGGACAAAGGTGCAAGCCCTTGCCAACTAGAGATCCCATTTCTAACATTGGTTGTCAGCGGTGAGGATAGGACTTGTGTTTGCACTTGACTTACAGTGATTGGTGTGCACTACTACCATATCGCAGACCATTACGTACCACATACTGGTTCTTTTTCTTTTGGCCTATTTTTGATCTTGCCAGTTTTCAACTCACTACTTTTGTCATGCCTGAATCAATTGCATCATCCGTTGCATCTCTGGAAGTTATCTTTGAGGAGGATAGGTTGGAATCCTACGCCGTAAAGAAGTTGCGAGCGATTTGTAAAAACCTGAAAGTCCAAATTAAAGGCCTCACAAGGAAGGAGGAGCTACAGAAGGCGCTGAGGGCCTGGGTAGCAGCCAGACATGCCAATGGGCAGCCTGGTAATCTCAGTGAGGAGGTGGAGGAGCCTATTTCCAGGGTGGATGTGCTTTTGGGTAGGGGGAACCCGCCAGGTCAGGCAGCAGCAGTCTGTCCCCAGAGGAGCTGGAGGACAGGCGGGAGGCAAGGCAGTTTGAGCTGCAGAAGCTCAGACTGGAGAGTGAGCGGGAGGAGAAGAGATTGGCCATAGAGGAGAGGAAGATGCTCTTAGAGCATGAGAGAGAACTGAAGGAGCTAGAACTTAGGAGTAAGTCAGGCTCAGATGGTGGCAGCAATTCATCCAGAAAGGCAGACAGGATTGTGCACATTCCCAAGAACGTAGGCAAGGAGTTCAAGAAGGGGGATGACATACAAAGGTGGTTTCAGGGTTATGAGGCAGCCATACACATGAATGGGGTCCCTGAGGAGAATTGGGGAGCAGGATTGTGGCCACTTTTCCCCGGAAGAAGCAAGGGATGCTCTGATAGCTTTGGGTAAGGGGTATCACCTCACCTATGCTGACATGAAGGATGCCCTTCTCACGAAGTATGGTCTTACTCCTGAAAAGTACAGGGATCAGTTCAGGTCCAGTAAGAAGTCTGATGCCAACACTTGGTTGGAATGTGTGGATGTGTTCTGCAGGTCTCTGGATGGTTGGGTGAAGGGCAGTAGCGTAACAGATTTTCAGGGGCTCTACAACTTGATTGCATGGGAGCACTTGTCTAGTCTATGTTTTGCAGATCTGCGCCAGCACCTAGTGGATAGTAAGCTAACTGACCCCAGGAAGCTTGCTATGGAAGCGGACCGCTGGGTGAGTACCAGGGTCCACAAGAAAGCGTTTGGGGGAGACTCAGCCAAAGGTGGGCAGGGTCCCCAGCAGAAAGGTGGGGGGACAAGGGTAAAGCACAGGAGTTCTCTAAAGGGCCCCAAACTAGTACCCAGGGTAAAGGTTCCCAGCCCCCGGTGATAAGAAGAAAGGGGTCTCTACAGGGAAGCCTGTTGAGACCGGCCCCCGCAAGTGTTATGCATGTGACCAGGTAGGTCACTTTAAGGGGGACCCCAAGTGCCCGAAGGGGACACAGCCACCCACCGGTGGACAGTACAAAGTGTTGGCTAGTGTAGCGCTTGGGGAGGAGGGGTGCCCACAGGAGGGTGGGGATCCCGCAGAAATGACCCTTGTCTCACTAGGGGACAGTGAGATGGTCCCAGGAAACCAGGTGCCCCCTAACACAAAGAAATATAGCACCTGGGTGACCATTAATGGGAACAGGGTAGAGGCTCTCAGAGATACTGGAGCCAGTGTGACCTCAGTCCGGTGTCACCTGGTGTCTGAGAAGCAAGTAGTCCCAGGAGCATTCCACCAAGTAGTTGCTGTAGACAACTCAGAGCGCCAATGTATGGTGGCGCAGGTTCCCTTTGAATGGGGGGTCTCAGGTCCCTTGAGGGTGGTTGTGAGCCCTACCATGCCTGTAGATTGTCTGCTAGGAAACGACCTGGAGCAGTCCTTATGGAAGGAGGTGGAGCTCAGGTCTCACTTGGAGATGCTTGGGTTGCCAGAGTGGGCATGCGTGTCTACTCGGTCAATGGCAGCCAGGAAGGGTGATCAAGAGGACTTGGAGCCTGAAACAGTGGCCCAAGTCCCTGCCAAGAAAAAGGGCGAGGGGCGCGGGAAACCGGCCCCCGAAGTTCCCACGGACCGGGAGGAGGTGGACCTCGAGGGGGACGCCCCGGTGCCTACAGGGGAGCAGGTAGCCGAACTGGGAGACATCGCTGAGCTGACCCATTGGCAGCAAGAAGGGGGTCCCACCAGGGAGGAGTTCTGCAGGGAGCAGAACGAGTGCCCTACTCTGGAGGGTCTGCGGCGGCAGGCCGCAGACCAGGCAGCTGGTAATCAGTCCGGGTCACATCTGATCTACTGGGAGAGTGGTCTCCTATACAGCGAGCCTAAGGTTGCTGAGCCTGGGTCAGCCCGTGTGCTGGTGGTACCCCAGCGCTTCAGGACCTTCCTACTGGGTCTGGCTCATGACGTGCCTTTGGCAGGACATTTGGGGCAGGACAAGACCTTTGACAGGCTTGTCACCCACTTCTTTTGGCCCCAAATGCGAAGGCAGTCAGATGCGCACTGTAGGTCTTGCCAAACTTGCCAGGCAAGTGGTAAGAGTGGGAGGAAGGTCAAAGCTCCTCTCCAACGTTTTCCTGTAGTTGGAACACCCTTTGAAAGGGTAGGGATGGATATTGTGGGGCCACTGGATCCCAAGACAGCCATGGGCAACAGGTACATCCTGGTCTTGGTGGACCATGCCACCCGGTACCCGGAGGCAATCCCTCTCAGGACAACAACGGCGCCAGTGGTGGGCCGGGCGTTAATGGGGATCTTTTCCCGTGTGGGATTCCCCAGAGAGGTGGTTTCTGATAGGGGGACCAATTTCATATCCAAGTATATGACATCCCTGTGGAAGGAGTGTGGTGTAACCTACAAGTTCACCACTCCTTACCACCCACAAGGAAACGGTCTGGTGGAGAGATTCAACCAGACCTTGAAAGGCATGATCAAGGGTCTAACAGAACCCATGAGGCGTAAGTGGGACGTCCTCTTGCCATGCCTACTCTTTGCATACAGGGAGGTGCCTCAGAAGTCTCTTGGGTACAGCCCCTTTGAGCTCCTGTATGGCCACCCTGTCAGAGGACCTCTGAGTTTGGTAAAGGAAGGCTGGGAGGCAGCTCCCAGGAAAACTCCCCAGGATGTATTTAGCTACATGCTGGCCTTTAGAAACCAAACTGCCCGCTTCAGGAAACTCGCTCAGGCTAACCTAGAAGCAAGCCAGGAAGAAATGAAGAGATGGTATGACCAGAATGCCACTCTGGTCGAATTTCAACCTGGGCAAAAAGTGTGGGTCATGGCTCCAGTGGCACCTTGTGCCTTGCAGGACAAGTGGACTGGGCCATATGAGGTAAAGGAGCCAAAAGTGACGTCACCTACCTGGTGGATTTGCAGGCTCCAAGGAACCCTTTGAGGGTCCTTCACGTGAACCGCCTCAAGCCCCACTTCGAGAGGTCCGAAGTGAGTATGCTCTTGGCGACAGATGATGGGGTGGAAGAGGAGAGTGAGCCTCTCCCTGACCTCCTGTCTACCAAGGAGCATGATGGGTCAGTAGAGGGTGTGATCCTACTCCTACCCTACTCTGACTCAGGAGCAGCAGGGGGACTGTCGCCAGTTGTTGGGACAGTTCGCCCCACTGTTCTCTCTGACTCCCGGTGTTACTCACTGGTGTACCCATGACGTGGACACTGGTGACAGCCCTCCTGTGAAGCACAAGATTTACAGGTTGACAGACCGGGTCAGAGCCAGCATCAAGGAGGAGGTCTCTAAGATGTTGGCGTTAGGGGTGATTGAGCCCTCCCACAGTCCTTGGGCCAGCCCAGTGGTCTTGGTCCCAAAGGCTGCGGTGCCCGGTGCCACTCTAGAACTCCGGTTTTGTGTGGACTACTGTGGGCTCAATGCCGTCACCAGGACTGACGCGCACCCCATCCCCAGAGCTGATGAGCTCATTGATCGGTTGGGAGCTGCCCGGTTCCTCAGCACGTTTGATTTGACGTCTGGGTACTGGCAGATTGCCTTAACCGATGGGGCCAAGGAGAGATCAGCATTCTCAACCCCAGAAGGTCATTACCAATTCCGGGTGATGCCCTTTGGGTTGAAGAATGCCCCTGCCACCTTTCAGAGGTAGGTCAATCAGGTGTTGGCTGGGCTGGAGGATTTCAGTGCCGCCTACCTGGATGACATTGCTGTGTTCAGTTCCAGCTGGGAAGAACATTTACAGCACCTTGAGAAAGTGTTGAGGGCTCTGCAAGGTGCAGGCCTCACGATCAAGGCCAGTAAGTGCCAGATCGGGCAGGGTTCTGTGGTGTACTTGGGACACCAGGTAGGAAGCGGCCAGGTGGCGCCCCTACAACCCAAGATTGACACCATTCTGGCTTGGGAACCCCCAAGACCCAGACAGAGGTGAGAGCCTTCTTAGGTCTCACCGGTTACTATAGGAGATTTGTTAAGGGCTATGGCACCATCGTTGCCCCCTTAACAGAGCTGACCTCTAAGAGGCAGCCCAGGAAAGTGATCTGGACTGAGTCCTGCCAGAAAGCTTTTGATGCCCTGAAGGCAGCCATGTGCACGGCGCCCGTGCTCAAGGCACCTGACTTCTCCAAAGAATTTGTCGTGCAGACTGACGCTTCAGAGCATGGTGTGGGAGCGGTGCTCTCACAACTGAACGAAGAGGGCCTGGATCAGCCTGTAGTCTTCCTTAGCAGGAGACTACTTCCCAGGGAACAGAGGTGGAGTGCCATAGAAAGGGAAGCTTTTGCTGTGGTCTGGGCACTGAAGAAGTTGAGACCATACCTGTTTGGGACTCACTTCCGGGTTCAGACAGACCACAGGCCCCTCAGATGGTTGATGCAAATGAGGGGTGAGAATCCAAAACTGCTGAGGTGGTCCATCTCCCTACAGGGAATGGACTTTACGGTGGAACACCATCCTGGTACAGAACACGCCAACGCAGATGGTCTGTCCAGGTTCTTCCGCCTTAGTGAAGAGAACTCCAATGGGGTTGGGTAGTTCTCCCTACTTTCAGCTGGAGGGGACATGTGTTAGACTTGGCATCTTTTGGCGTGTTTCCCCTGACTTTTTGCTTTCTGACCTCCCGGTTTTGACTCTGTTTTTGCTGGTGTAATGATTCTGCGCACTTTCCTCACTGCTGTCCAGTGGGAAAGTGCAAGTGCTCCTGTATAAAATGCGTTATGGATTGGTGTTTCCATGATTGGCCTATTTGGTTTATGTGTCAGTCCCTTGTAAAGTGCACTGCGAGTGCCAGGGCCTATAGACCAAATGCTGTTGGTGGGCTGCAGCACTGGATTGTGCCACCCACGCAAACAGCCCGTAAAGTGTAACTCGGGCCTGCCAACGCAGAGCCTGTGCGCAGCCTGGGGCTGCCATGTCGACTTGGCAAGTGCACACACTTGCAAGTCCCTAAACCTTCCCTTTGCTACATGTTAGTCACCCCTAAGGTAGGCCCAAGGTACCCCTGTGGGCAGGGTGCGGTGTATGCGAAAGGTAGGACATGCCCGGGTGTGTGCGGCATGTCCTGATAGTGAATTACAGCCTAGTTCGTTTTTCACTATTGCAAGGCTACCTGTTCCCCCTAGGCCAGAACGGGCAGTTTTGATTATTACAGCTTATAATCCTAACTGACCCCGGGAACATGGTAGGAAGTCGAGTTTAGTATGCCTGGACTCAGAATGATAAAATGCAGCTTTTAGTGAAGTTGGTTTTAACATTCTGTGTTTGAAAATACCACTTTTAGAAAGTGGGTATTTTCTTGTCTAACCATCCAAGCCTGCCTCTGCGAGATTGTGTATTCCTTGTCTGGAGTGTGAGTGACAGGGGCTGGGGGATGCCAGGAGACAGGGTGAGTCAGCACAGGGCTGAATAGCAAGATCTACATGTAGATGGGTGGGAGGGGTCGCACCTGGGCCCTGAATAGGACAGTGCCTTCCCTCCACAATGCTGGCTCCACCTCCTGTGGTGCGTCTGATGTCCCTGGCCTACTCACTGAAAGAAGGGACGGAGACTTGTCAACAAAGTGCTCCAGAACTGGTTTGGACTAGGCAAAGGCCTCTCTGCCTTCAGAGAACAAAGGAATTTGGGATATAAATATGGGGGCCCTGACCCCATGAATGTAGATCTCGCTGGAATCAAGGAACCTGCCAAGACGAAGAGCTGGAAGAGCTGCCAGGAGGAGTACTGCCCCTTTGCTGTGTTGTTGCTTTGTTGGGTTGGCCTGCAGCTGCTGCTTCTGCCTTGGGCAGTGAAAGGACTGGACTGAACTTTCTACAAACTTGTGCTGAGTATCTCCAAGGGCCTGGAACCGAGCTGGCCTCCTGTTAAGAAGTCTCAGGGACTGCAAAGACTTCACAAGCCTCTGGGTACCGCTTCTGGAACGCTGTTTCAGTTGCCACAGAGGAAGGGAACTGCAACCGACGCCGTCAACCGAATCCATCCCTGGCCGGTGACCTGTTTGCACCGCAGACCGCATCGCCCCGCTTCGCATCGCAACCCTGGTCTCACCGTGGGCGACGTCCGACGCCGCCAACATCGAGCCGCTGCTTGCACCGTGACCTGTGGGCACCGCAGTTCGCATCGCATCGCTTCACTGAACCAGCCGGACCCGACCGACGCGGTCGCTGCAACTGGCTCAAGAGTCGTGACCGCACTGCATTTGGGGCACCGCTCGCACGTCTGCGACGCACCACTCCGACTTGCATCGCTGTCCGACGCCAGCTCCCGCACTCCGGCTAGGTCGCCTGCATCGCAACCTGTCAGCACCGCATCGAGCACCGTCTCGCCCTGCATCGCACGCCTTGGACTCACCGACTCCGTCTGCACGACGCTCATCGAGCCGCTGCCTGCACCGCATCGAGGGACACCGCACCTTGCATCGCTCCGTCTTGCACCGCAACCGCGACGAACGCCGACCGGCTCGTACACTCCGTACCAGCCACAACGAGAAAGGTACTGTAACTGAGTCTGTTCACAACTCTGCTGGCCCGTATCGACGCGGTCGGCTGGAACTGTTAGACTCTGTGGTCTTCAGCATCGCGGTAGGCTCGGACGGAGCTACCGACTCGTACGAACTTTGCTTTTGTGCTATTCCTGCAAAGAAGAAGTTACCGTATCAAGCATTCATTTTTAAAGTATAGTATTGTGGATTTTTGTCGTAATTGGTCTTGTCTTGAGTATATAAAATATTGGTTATTTTTCTAAACTGGTGTGGTGTCCGTTTGTAGTGCTTACACTGTATTACTGTTGGTTACGTGCAAATGCTTTACACACTGCCTCTGAATTAAGCCTGACTGCTCGTGCCAAGCTACCACGAGGGTGAGCAGGGGTTACTTCACGAGTGTAACACCCTTACCCTGACTAGGAAGAAGGGTCCCTACTTGGACAAAGGTGCAAGCCCTTGCCAACTAGAGATCCCATTTCTAACAAATAGTGATAGCCACAACAATAAAGAAACAAATTAAAGCAAGCAGGTGTTCTATAAAGAAACTTCCCTTGTCTCTTCTAAACATAAGTTAGATATAAGAACATTTACCAAGGGTCTCTGTGTAGGGTGCATAGAGGTGTCAGAATGATTCAGACTTCAATAGAAGTCTTCGAAAAAGAAAATATGTGTTTAGCAAAAAGCTTCACACTTGCAAGAACAAGGCGAGCAGGAAGTTCTGCACCTCTCGACGTCTAAAGGGAATACTCTCTAACTGTGAGAACACTAATTAAAAGTAACAGGAGATTCAGAAACATCCTTATCTCCTTCACACGACCAGGAAAACCAACCAACTTGTTACTTGAGAGTACATCTGCAACATCCCTTCAGTTTCCCATCGCATCGGAACTTGTACTGTAGTTCTGAACCTTGAACATCTCTCTGTCCTGGTACATGATGAACAGTAGGCCTCTTTTGACCATTAATTCTCCATTTTCATTGGCAAGTTCTTTTCTCCAGGCCTCACTATCGGCAGTCTAACACAGACAATACGCCTTTCTCTAAACTAAACAGAACCATGATAATACCCCTGCAAAAGAAAGAGAAAATATGCTGGTGAAGTTAAATGCACTACAATTGAACCATGTAGTCAGGCTAAGTTAAGTTAGCAGTTAATATGACTTTGAATGCATGATTATACATACACATGTGTAACTTCAAGAATAAGTATAAACATGAATGAGAGAATACATGATGACACATCTCAATTGAACATTAGTGTAGACGTGTATAAATCTCTAATCCCTACAATAATTACGTTTCATTAATACGTTTACATGATTCATACATGTTAATGAAATTGAGGCACACAGTGAATATAATGTCAAATATGAGTATATGATTGCATAGTTGTGACGTATGCGGGTGGAGCCTAAATTGTGCTGCTCCAATGTTATGAGTAATGTAATATGTGAAGTCATAAGCATGGTGGGGACACAAGTTATAGTTAGCTCACTGAACTATAACTGGTGAATTTCAGTAGTTTTTCAACTGTAAAATTAAGTTAAGGCACACAGTGAATATAATGTCAAATATGAGTATATGATTGCATAGTTGTAACGTATGCGGGTGGAGCCTAAATTGTGCTACTCCAATGTCATGAGTACTGTAATATGTGAAGTCATAAGCATGGTGAGGACACAAGTTATAGTTAGCTAACTGAACTATAACTGGTGAATTTCAGTAGTCTTTCAACTGTAAAACATAACATGATGACTTACATTGTCATTTAGAGTGCTGCATAAATTATGCAAAAAAGGAAGCAAGGAACTCTGGGTAGTTCCCAAGTTTGGGTGAAGAGCAGCTCCTATAGAGAGCACCCTACAATAGCAGTGACACTCTGGAAGACTTTGATGTAAAATTGGCAAAAGATTTTGTCACTTTCTGGCTCGTTGTGGATAGCACTGCGCTAATACTATGCCTAAAAACTGTCCAGAGTTTCTTGCTTTCTTTTTTGCATAATTTATGCAACACTCTAAGTTTGAAAGGGTATTGCTTTGAATTATAATGAGTGCTTCCTTGAGGCTGGACAAGCTCACTGAAGAGCTCATAATGAGAGCAAAACGTGTCAGGGCTTGCTTTTATTCATTCCAGGTTGGGTTGGATGGTATTTTACCAATCCAAAGATGTAATACTGTGCCTGGAGTGGTAAAAGCCTTTTGTCAATTTTCAGCTTGGTATGGATGGCACTAACTAATACTATGCTTAAAGACTTTGCTGTAAAAGCAAAAGACTTTGTCACTTTCTAGCTCTGCATGGATAGCACTGCACTAATTCTATGCCTTAAGAGTTTGATAGAAAAACAGACATTTGAGGTGAGCAGATTCAGCGTGTCGCTGGTGTTGTAGGATGCTCTCCACCGAAACTTGGGAACTACCCAGAGTTCCTTGCTTCCTTTTTGCATACTTTATGCACCACTCTAAGTCTGATAGGATATTGTTTTGATTATGCCATTTTACAGCAAAGCCTTTAAGCATGGGATTAGCTAATGTCATCCAAGCGAGCTGAAAAATGGCAAAAGACTTTTACCACTCCATGTTACATAGCAAGAAATCCGAGTACGCACCAAAGGTATCCAGCTCTAATGAATCATAAAGTATGAAGTACTAGTTAGCTGCAAAGACCAAGGCAATGAAGGAATGAATAAATCAACCAACAAATCATTTGTAGAATACAAACTGCATTCCAGAGTGGTATCCTTTGGCTAAGCTGAAACTAAGAAGGAGAAACACCGAGTTAGGGGGCTATAGTTCTCGTAAAGAACCTGGTTTTCAACTGTTTATGCAAAAAGTGGGATCGTTTTCTGTGCCTTAAGAATGTCATGTTCTGCATTCCAGAATGTAGCTGTGTGACCCGAGAAGGACATTTTCACCTCATTGGCCGCGAATTACCACAGGGATGATGAGTAAGTTGGTTGATGAGGAACAAAGGATGCAGGATGTCCTATATCTCCAGAAATGAGACTAGTTAAAGATTGGACAACACTCTTAGATATCGTGATGGCAAATGCACAAATAGAGGGCTTAGTAATAAGTTGCCTGTGCAGTTTGACACAGTGATCAGAAATATGTATTTGATAAGCTAGGACCAAAATTAGATGGGCTGCAGAATTCTGGATAATATGGCCATAAGACAAAAGATATTTTTGGAAGACTTTGGTGCAGGGAGTTCCCATTATCTATCATGGAACAGTTGTTGGCAGCTTGTATCATACTTTAACTATTAGATGGTGGGTGGTAGAAGAGAGTGTTTGGCTCAAGATTTTTAAGAGACGAAAACACACAGAAGAAAGTGTATTATCATATATAAAACCTACGCTTCACAGTGGAAGGGCCATAGTGGGAGCCAGACCCATAGTAGAAGGCCATCGCTCTTTTGATTCGCGTTTGGGGAAGCTACTTACTTCAATTAACTTGGTCTTGTTTATGTCGTCAGTGTTGAGCTTTAAAGAGTTCAGTCACATCTCATTTGCAACTGTTGGCAGACACTCCTGAAAAAGATTCTCATCAGCTGAAATATTGTCATCAAACCTGATGATGTGCAGGATGCCATCCGCATAAGAATAGAATGAAAAATCAGAAGAGCCAATAAGTGAGGCCAGATGAGTGACAAAAATACTGAAGAGTGCAAGGATTTATGGGGCACCAAGAGGAAGAGTCTTGTGAAAGGTATAAGAAGGAGGTAACAATACATTTTCTACCTGGTCCTGAAGGAAGGAATCGAACTAGGTCAGGAAATGGTCTTTCAGCTCCATCTCAAAAGGGTGGAGTGAGGAACTCTATCAAAGGTTGCCAAAAGATGGGTATAACACGGCTATCATTCTCTCTTTCTGTAATAGAAAATGACAAGATTGCTTCCTTGTTTTTCATCAATATAGCATTGTTTATGTATTCAAAATAATATATAGATTGAGATCCCGCAATATACTGGGCCAGTAAGAGAAGAGACAACATTCTAACCATCACAATAGTGCACAATTTCCTAGCAATACCGATCACCTGCAAGGAAACGTTGGTGAATCAGTAGAGCTCTGGCCACAAAGATCACAGAGATCTGGCTACTCCATATGCCTGTCTCCTCATATCTCAAAGACCTTCACTGGCTTCCCGTCTTAAAAAACGCACTCTTCAAGCTCCTCACACACACGTATAAAAAGCCCTACACAATCTAGGCCCCACATACCTTAACAGCAGCATCAGTTTCCACACCCAGACCAGAAACCTTAGCTTGGCTGGCTGCCTGCTCGCCCACGTCCCCCACATCCAAAGAGCCAGAGCGCGCTTTCTGGTACCTGGCTCCACACCTGGCACGACCTCCCCCTGCACATCACAGCCACCAGCTCTGTCCGCATTCAAAGAGCCAGTGAGCGCGCTTTCTCGTACCTGGCTCCTAACACCTGGAAGGACCTCCCCCTGCACATCAGAGCCACCAGCTCTGTCCTTGAATTTCGAACGAAACTGAAAGCATTGCCTTTTCTCAAAAGCCTGCATACCCTCGCGGGTGAGTTGCACACTATACAACTACTCATAACATAACAATTTTAAACTTCAAAATCGTATTTTGACTTTGAAAAGGAGAATATAGCCCCCTGCTGTAAGTTATTGCTGTCATCTACAAGCACCCAAGTAAAAGTCAGGTTGGAGGGTAAGACACTGCCAGCACTGCTCACAGTAGCTCCCCTTCTTGCTCATCTCAAACTCAGTATCTCCCACCTGATCTGAACAGAGTAGTGTAACGTACAACAAAATTTGAGGTGAATGAAGGGAGCTGGTGGTAGGCAGGCTACCGCCCTTCCTTTTTATCCCTTGCAGGTGTCCCCTCACACTCTTCTCCATGGTTTGGGCCATGTTACTGCTTTCTAGCATGAATGGGTAATCTTGAGGTTCCATGGCATGGGGAGGAGGCAGGCAGTTGCCTGATCTCAGATGGCACAAGGTCAAATCCCGCTTGTCCCTGATCTAAGAGGCCAACAAGCATAGTGACAACATATTGACATCATTGATATTAACCCAAACTTATATCAACTACAGAATATTGACTTCTAATTTTATCATGAAGAAGAGCAAACATATGTATAGATTTGCTATTCTATGTCAGGACCGGAGGCTTCGGATTATGCTATACTTTCTTTGCTTTATTCCGATAGCCATTTTAAAACTTATACTCAAACCACATATCCCAAACACCCTCGGGAAGTTGGTTAACAAAAGAAACAAAGAAGGGACAACATATCCCTGAGTCCAATGAACCAATCACAGCACTGTATCCACTGCATAGTCCCTCTTCGACCCCTTGCTCATCCTCTTTATTTGCTGCTCGCAGCCATGAGATGAGTGCCTTTTAGTTACCCGTGTATTTTTCAGTCAGAATTAATTGTGCAAGGTTTTGTCGCAGTCGCAGGACCGCGTTTTTTCTGCCTCCCACGACTGCGGAGTTATGTGCTATGTGCTTGTGCTATTGCTCTTTGCTCAATGCGCGTTTATTTATTGTAGCTTGCTCACGCATTGCTGTTGGTTCTGTTCCGTGTAATAGCGCGGTTGTATGACACACGCGTAGCGGGGCTATTCTACCGCGCCCATGCGCTTGTGTTTTTCTCACCTTTGCGGTCTGCTTTCACTGGTTGACGTGTGTTCGGCTTTTCACTTGGCTCGCGGGTCCGCTTGCGGGCCTACGCGGGACTGCCCTTCACTTCCCTGCCGCGGAGCGTGGCTCCGACCCCCGGCTGCCATGGGGCGCTGTCGCACGCGTCCAGCGCGTCAGTGTCTCGTTGGCAACGGCGCGCGGAATCGGAAAGACCGTTAATTGCTTTCGTATTCCGCCCGCCATTGCCTGGTGCTCCGCAACCCCCTGGAGAGTTACGCCCTCATGAGAGGGTCTGTAGAGCTCGCGAGCTCGTTGCCATTGACGCTCAGAGTGCCCTCTGAGTAGGTTTGTGTGTGTATTTACATTGACGCCCTTTGGGTGTAGTGGAAAGTGTTATTGGCATATTTTGTTAGCAGGCTGAATTTGGGCCTGTAGGGACACGCTCCCAGGGGTATCTCAAGCCTGTCAGTTCATTTATTAAGCAGGGTATGTCCCAGAGGCTCTGACCTCATTCCTTTAATTAATTGGGGCTGTGCCCTAGCTGACTTTGCTGGTCCCCAGCATGTGATTAGCAGTCCTTGAGGCTGTGGGGGTAGCCACTGGCATGCAATATCCTTTTGTCCAGTGCGCAGAGTCTTCGTGCTCTTTTTCCATGTCTGAACAGGCTGACATGCAGTGGGAGGAGGATCCCCTAGCCCAACTGCCATGGGATGATGACTTTTACGACGCAGTGGATGCGTCTATTTACAGGGCAGTCGAGGAAGTGATGGCTCCCATGGAGGAGCGTTTGGCGCAAAAAATTGCGGGTGAATGAGCTAAGTGGGCTCCACCGACTCCCAATGCCCCTAAAGCTTCCCAGGGTGCGCAAGGGGAAGACTCTGTGCCAGCTAAGCGTCCCAAAGGGGACGGCGTGGATCAAGAGGCTTTCGAGCGCCTACGAGAGGCCTTCATGGCTCAAAATCAGCCCCAGCCAGCCCCCTAGTACCCTCCCCTTCCCCTACTCCTACTAACCCAGTCATTCCATCCCAGGGGTTTGGGGATAACACTCAGGGTGATACAGACGACGAGCCTGGGCCATCTAGACCATGGCGTCCGGCAGCGCCGTCAGGCCCCGCAGAGCCTCAGGGGACGAATGTATGACGTTACATCGCATACATTCACAACGCGGTATTTTACATCGCGTTCGTTACAACGCAAGTCGTTACAACGACTTGCGCTGGAGGGCGCTGGACTTAGGAATAGTATGATTTACTATTCCAACTCCAGTCTACGTACAGTAGGGAAGGTGTTGGAATAGTAAATCATACTATTCCTTAGGTTAGAGCGCCATCCAGCGCAAGTCGTTGTAACGACTTGCGTTGTAATGACCGCGATGTAAAGGCATTGCGATGCAATGCCAGCGTTGTAATGGATGTCTCCCTCAGGGGACAAGTGGCGGTTCCGATATGTTGGACCCTGAGTTGCTCATGCACCCCCGGTCCTCTGAGTGGACTCCGTCAGTGAAGGTCGCTGGCTACGTGGCGAGTCGGATTCGCACCCCCATGGGCAAAGAAGCCAGTAGCCGTCTTCGCTCTGAGTGTCCGCGCCCCTCTCTTGACGAGAAGGTGCCGCAGACCCCAGAGCTGGACCCCAGAATGGCAACCTTCCTGGCAAAGTTCATCAAGGACCCCAAGAAGGGGATAGATCATTCCTGGAGGGCGTGCCAGGACAAACTTCTGGATGCCCTGGGTCCCCTCACCATGATCCTAGACATGGCGGAGGACGCCAAGAGCTCAGGGGCCCTTATTTCCCCAGACGCACTGTCAGGCTGGGCACAACGTGCAGTGGTTTTTCTGGGAAACGCTAATTGTGCGCCCTCAACAGAGCAGAGGCGGTCTTTCCTTATTAAGGTGGACCCGAAGTTAGGAGATCTGGCCGACTCAGAAGCGTGGGCAGTGGCCCAGGGAGGTTTATTTGGTGAACCATTCATTAAGGAGCTGGGCAAGTTCGTGAACACGTTCACGTCTCTTGATAAGGCCCAGTCCTCAATTAAAAAAGTGTTTTCCTCCCGAGTTTTCCGTGGGGCTGGTCGAGGAAGGGCCCGCTCGACCGGCCAAGCCCCCCAAAACTCCAGGGGGCAAGGCTCCAGGCAAGGGCACTACCAGAACCAGTCCAGGTACAACAACTTTTACCCTTCCCGGGGGAGAAGGTCCAGAGGCCGTGGTTTCAGAGGAGGGGACAACTCCTCTAACGCCGGTAAGTGTCTCTACCGAGTCTCTGGTGCGAGTGGGCGGCCGTTTGGCCGGATTTCTGAGCATGTGGAGAACAATCACGGCAGATGCTTGGGTGTTGCAAATGGTCCAAGGCTTTCGGATAGAATTTTGCGGCGACCCCAAGCAAGTGATTCAGCCCAGGCCTATTCATTTTTCCCACCAAGAGGAGGAATTGATAGACGCAGAAGTGTCCGCGCTCTTAGAGAAAGGAGCTATATGTTGCGCCGTCTTGCATCCACAAGGGTTCCTAAGTAACATGTTCGTAGTGGACAAGATGGATGGGGGACAGCGACCGGGCCTGAACCTCCGCTACTTCAACGAATGGCTCGTATACCGCCATTTCAAAATGGAGGGTATTCACCTCTTACGAGACGTTCTGCGGCCAGCAGATTGGATGGTCCGCTTGGATTTAAAAGATGCCTACTTGGCCATTCCTATTTTTCCACCTCACCCGAGATTCCTTCAGTTTCTCTGGCGCCGGCAAGTGTTTCAGTTCACCACACTCCCTTTCGGGCTATCCTCTGCCCCTTGGTGCTTCACAAAGGTACTCAAACCGGTCGTGGAGTTCCTGCGGGTGCGAGGAACGTGACTCATTGTTTATTTAGACGACATGCTGCTGTTGGCCCAGGATCCACATTTAATTCGGGATCAGTTACAGCAGGCAGTCAGTCTCTTGGAAGGTTTGGGGTTTGTGATAAACACCAAAAAATCCCTGTTGGTGCCGGCGCAAAAAGTCACCTTCTTGGGCTTCGTAATCGACTCTACAGAGGCGACCCTCAGTCTTCCGTCCCGGAAGCTGGCCAAGATCCGTCACAAGCTACGGCGACCTTTGACCAAAGACAAGGTCCCACTTCGACAGATTGCCCGCGTAGTGGGGTTGCTGTCGGCCTCCATCCAGGCCATATTTCCTGGCCCGTTGCATTATCAGGCCTTCAGCGCCTCCAGGCAAAACATTTGCGAAAGGGGCTTCCGTATTCCCATCCAGTTTCCCTGTCAGAAGAGGCACAGGCAGAGATTCGTTGGTGACTCTCTCAAATGGAAGCCTGGAACGGGAAAGCGATTTTCGGCTCTGCCCCAGACCTGGTTATCGAGTCTGACGCCAGCAGGTCAGGTTGGGGCGCCAGGTGTGGGGAATTTTCCACAGGAGGGTCATGGTCTCCGCAGGAGCAAACGCTGCATATCAACTGCCTGGAGCTCCTGGCGGGTTCCTTCGCCGTGCGGTGTTGGACCAAAGAGCGAGTTCAGTCGTGTGTCCTCTTGAAAATGGACAATATATCGGCGGTCAGGTATATCAACCACCTGAGGGGCACTCGCTCGAAGGTGCTTTCGGATCTGGCGACGAACCTTTGGCAGTTTTGCCTAGACCATCAAATTTCAGTGACTGCAGAGTATCTCCCCGGTCTAGAGAATCAAGTGGCAGATTGGCATTCGTGTCACTTCAGAGATTCCAGTCTGTGGAAGTTACATCCGGACGTTTTTTTCTCTGGTGCAGGACCTTTGGGGTCCTTTTTCAGTGGATCTTTTTGCCTCCAGGCTGGATCATCAGGTTCCTCGGTTTTTCAGCTGGAGGCCAGATCCGTTAGCAGTCGCCATGGATGCTTCCTACAAGATTGTACACAGGAACGGGCCTATGCGTTCCCGCCTTTCGCAATGATCATCCGGGTGTCAGCCCAGATCAGGCAGCAGCAAGCGAACGTGGTTCTCATCACTCCCATTTGGAGGTCACAAGTCTGGTTTCCAGTTCTTCTGGAACTTTCTTGGGATTTTCCAATTCGACTCCCCCACTTTCCAGAGCTGCTTCTCAGTCCAGATCACCTCCCTCATCAGATGGTGCTCAACGGATCCCTGCGTCTCATGGCGTGGAGGATTACAGGAGCAGATGGTCTATCCCGGGCCTTTCGGAGTTCGCTGAGGGCCTCTTGTCTAAGGCCTGGTCGGATAGTACCATCAAAAGATATCGGTCGGCCTGGCGACGATGGGTCGTTGGTGTATGCGACGGGGTTGCGATCCCATGGGCGCAGACATAGTCCACATTCTGAATTTCTTGGCAAGTTTGGCCCAGCAGGGTTTAGCCTATTGTTCAGTGAACACTTTTCGATCCGCCATTTCAGCGGGGCATGTCCTGATGCAAGGCAAACCGGTAGGTGAACATCCTTTTGTTTGTCGTCTGCTGAGGGGACTTCGTTTGTCGCTGCCCCCTGAGCCTCTGTACTCGGAATTGTGGGATGTTAATAGAGTACTCAATTTATTTTTGTCCTGGCAATCTAATGAATATTTGTCGAGAAAGGAATTGTCAGCGAAACTAGCAATGCTCCTTTGTCTGGTCTCCTGCAGGAGAGTTTCCGTTGTACGGGCCCTGGACATCACGGGCAGAGTTTTTTCCCCTTCGGGAGTGTACTTTACCATCAGCCGTAGGACTAAGAGTCACACTCGCGTAATAGAGTACCCAGCGTTTCCAGACACCCCCAAACTGTGTGTGGTTCGCTGCTTGAAGGCTTATGAGGAAATGTCTTTGGAGCTGAGACCTCCAGGGGAGAGGCAGCTTTGATTGCTCTCCGGAAACCACACAAGGCAGTTTCATCTCCGACGACCGCACGTTGGGTGCGTTGGGTTATGCAAGAGGTAGGCATTAGCCTACGCCATTTTGGGGCTCATTCCGCATGGGGAGCGATGGCCTCAAAGGCTTGGGGTGAGATTGCAGGGCATTATGAATGCAGCGGATTGGTCCTCGGATTCAACCTTTAAGAGGTTTTATTTCAAGCCTATAATTAATATGGAACATTTGGTGGTAAGTAAGCTTTAAACTAGCATAATCCGATGTCTCCGGTCCTGACATAGAATGAAAAATTTCCTAGCTATCGTAATGGAAAGTTTCAATTCTATTAAGGACTCGGAGGCGAGGATTATCCCACCCATGGATCTCTACGAGACGGCCCGCCCGTTGGGAGTAAGTACATTCTTCTGTGGTTATACTTTACTATTTGTAAATTGCATTGGTTGCGTTTTTTCTTTAGTTCCTGTTATAGCTCAATGCTTCTTCGATCATCTTGTACAGCATTCTCTAGTTTTTCTTACAGTCATGTAATGTTTGGCTAGCCTCGTTTGCGAAGTAATTTCGTCTAGGGACTTGATTGGTTTTCTAGTCCTGATTTTTGTCTTTTGGTTCCAAGAGCGGATTCCGGGAAACAGGACGGCTAGAACAAGACGAATGGCGTTTGAATCGCGCAAAGAAAGAGGATGAGCAAGGGGGTCGAAGAGGGACTGTGCAGTGGATACAGTGTTGTGATTGGTTCATTGGACTCAGGGATATGTTGTCCCTTCTTTGTTTCTTTTGTTAACCAATTTCCCGAGGGTGTTTGGGAAATGTGGTTTGAGTATAAGTTTTAAAATGGCTGCTATCGGAATAAAGCAAAGAAAGTAGAGCATAATCCTCGCCTCCGAGTCCTTAATAGAATTGAAACTTTCCGTTACGATAGCTAGGAAATTTTTCATTCTTAACTTCACAGATACTTACCTTGAAGATATGCTTGTAGTCACTATTGTGCAATAGATGTAAGTGCAGGTTGTAATACAAAATATATTTTTGAAGATAACCAGTGCACATCATCTGCCTAGTGGAAGTTCTTCAGCTAGACAGGGACTCTTCTCTCTTTTTTTTTGTCCTCATCGCGCCATCTCTTCGTTTCTAGCGTAGGTTCCCCCACAAAAGGTTATCGCTGTTCCGAAATGGCCTCCCCAGGCTCAAAAACACAACAGGCATGGTTAATCATTGGACCCCCTAGTTATTTGCCAATCAATATAGTATTTCCAGATCCTCTGAAGCCTCTGGAGATCACAGGTTATGTCCGTCTGACTTATTAACTTAATATTTTTGGAAAAATCTTTCAAAAGCGGTGAATTTGATGATTTCCAAAACCTACATATCTCTCGTCTTGCCAGGGGTACCACATAAAAAACAAACTTCGTTTTGGCAGAGTTCAAACCAAAATAGCCATCAGGACTGATTCCAAAACATACAAATTGAGGGCTTACCTCTATATGATGCCCTGTTATATCGCTGATGAAATTACATACGGTATCCCAGTAGGAGGCCAATGCTGAACAATGCATGAACATGTGTATATCATCTGCCTTTACGGCCTTGCATTTTGGACATCCGATAGCTTGCCCAGCCATTCTTGACAGCTTACTCTGAGTCCAATAGGCCGTGTGGGTCATGAACAGATTATTATTATTATTAATTAGCATTTGTTAAGCGTGTGGCTACCCTTAGGCATCCCCGCGCTAGATGATTTCTCTTAAGTGAAGCAGGTTTCACCACTGCCTATATAATGAAGTATAAGATACTTGCCACATCTGCCTCATATCTCCCTCTATGGTTCCCTCTTCCCATATTGAGGAGAGATCATGATACTTCTTGTCATCAACCACCAGGAAGTCCCAATACCATACCGATACTTCCTTCTTTAATGGACCAGTCTTCATCACCCGTTCAAACCATTCTTCCTTCTCTTCTTCTACCCACTCATGAGTTGCCCACCAGAATCGTAGCTGATAATATTTAAATCACGTTAGCTGGCCATTAGTACATGCACTTAAATCTTGCCACTCCACTAATCCAGATCCTACTTTCAGATCTGCCCAACAGTTCAGACCAGCTTGCTTTAAGGGGCGACTTAACTGGTCCTCCAAACATTCTGGTGTACCCGGGGAATTCCAGATTGGGGCTGAAGACGTATAATATGGGATACTTAAGCTCTTTCTAAAGTGTACCCAGATTCTTAAGGCTGTTTTTAAAACTTTCAGCCTAACTTTTTTTTAATATTTCGGGTCCACATATTTAAACAAAAAGTGACTCTGCCCCAACCCTCTAAGCATTGCCTCATATAGTTTATCCATTGAAGATCAATCTTGTTTGTTGGCCCACATCCTAAATATTTTACAGTGGAATGCATAACAATACATCTGGAGATCAGGCCAAGCCAGCCCTCCAGCCGCCAACTTCCTCCTAAGTTTTTTTCCATGCAATCCTGGTCCCTTTTGAGTCCCAAATAAAGCTCCCAATTTTTCCCTGCAATTTAGCGATGGACTCTTTGGGAAATGTAAGAGGTATAGAGTTAAACAGAAAAGTAACTTTTGAGAGAACAATCATCTTAACCAAATTAACTCTACCATAGATGTTTACTGGCAAATTGGTCCATCTCTCTAAAAGTTTCTCTATCTCTTGACTCACTTTTTTCCAATTGACCTGCAGGATGTCCTCAAGTTTCTGAGTTATTAAAACTCCCAGATATCTCATCTGCAATTTCACCCTCTGATTAATCAGGACCGGGTTCCATGCCATAACCTCGGTTTTATCCGCATTCACCAAATATCCCGATATTTTACCAAATTCATTGGCTCCCTCAATTAATCTGGGTATTGCAATTTGCAGGTTTGTTGTGTACAATAACATATCATCTGCATACAGTGCTAATTTGACCTCCAACTCAGCCGACTTAAATGGAACAATAGAAGAATCTGATCTAATTTGGTGTACAAAATGTCCAATGTAGAGATTGAAAAGGAGGGGAGAAAGAGGACAGCCCTGCTTGCACCTCTAGTAAACTGAAAACAGTTTGATAGCTCTCCATTTACCAAGACTCTAGCGATTGGGGCCCCATACAGATTCTGTATTGTACTTATCATATTTTGGGGGAATCCAAAGCTCCCAAGGGCTTCCCACAGATACTCCCAATGAACCCTATCAAAGGCTTTAGGCGCATCCACGGCCACTACCGTTAAGTAAGTGTGGGCGGAGTTGGCGGAGTGCCCCTATTTGGAATTCCATGGATTTGATTAAAAACTCGGTGGAATTCCGCTCCGCCCTAACCATGCATGCAGGCAGCAGACCTGGAGGGTTCCTGACCCCCAGACTGCCACCTGCTTTACGGCTTACCTGGATCTGGTGTTCTCCGCTGTGCCCGGGCTGTCCTCCTCCTCCTCCTATCTCCTTGTCAGTGCAAAACCCCTACAGTGTACGACTTGGGAGGAATGCGTATGCGCGCACGTGCACGCATGCACAGTCCTCCCAAGATGTACAGCGTAGGGGTTTTGCACCAAAGAGGAGACAGCCAAGAGAAGGACAACCCGGGCACAGCGGAGAACGCCAGATCCAGGACCAGGTAAAACTGCGTAAGCCATGGCGGCCTTCAGGACACCGACTCCTCAGCAGATAAGTAGGGATGGGCGGCAGGGGCAAACTCCGCCACGCTGTGGAATCAGAGTTTTTGCTGAACTCCGCGTTCCCAGCGGAGCGCGGAGTTGGAAAAACTTTGCTGGCGGAGTTGGAAAAACTCTGCCTGCGGAGCAGAGTCCGCCACCCACCCTTACCGTTAAGGGAGATTTCTGGGCATCCACAATATCGATGGCACCCATCAACAGCTCATTTAGCTGCCGCCCTGGCATAAACCTCCTCTGATCCGGGTGAATAACACTCTTAATTACTCCAACCAACCTAGAGGCCAATATCCCTGAAAAGATCTTTTAATCAACGTTTAATAGGGACATTGGTCTATAAGATTCTATTCTAGTGGGGTCTTTGTCTGGTTTTAACACTAGCACTATAGTGGCCTCTGACCAAGAAGCTGGAACTCTTTTCCCTTTCATGTATATTGCATTAAACAGCGCCTTTAATGTAGGGATTTGTTTCTCCTTTATTGCCTTATATAGCTCAAATGGGAGACCATCTGGGCCCACTGCCTTACCACCTTTCACTGGGTCTTTATCTCCTCTTCTGTGATCTCTGACCTTAATGTATCCACTTGTGCCCTTGTTAATATGGGTAGATCTTTATCCAATAATCAGGACTTAATCATCTCCCTTTCCAGCTGTATGTCCTCTTTATATAGCCTACTCATATATTTACGAGCTTCTCCTCTGATCTCTGTATTAGTATCCAGAGGCAGCCCTGATTCTGAATCCACCAAGACACGTATCGCATTCCTAGTTTTGTCTTCTCTAACTTTCCAAGCCAAGAGCGAGCTACATCTCTCACCATATGAGTAATGGTGCAGCTTGCTAAGTCTCCATCTATCTTGGATTTTCTTAGCCAGCTGACTCTCATACTCTGCCTGCATACCCTCCAATTCTCCTTGCAGGATAGATATCGAGGCTGAACCCACTTATGAAGCATCCTGAAGTTCCGTCTCTTTCATCTTTATTTTCGCTTGAAGTGTCTCTTCTTTACTTAGTGTTTCTCACCTCCTTCTAATCATTATGGCGCTGATTTCAGCTCTTAAGTATGCCTTATAGGTGTCCCATACTATTGGCAGGCTAGCAGAGTCGTTATTAAATACAAAAAACTCAGTGGTCTTATCTGCCAGGTCTGCAATAACCAGCTCATCCAGCAATATGGCTCTGTCTAGAGTCCATCTTCTCTGTCCCTACTGTTCGTGGAGTCTTGGGTATGTAATCACAGGAGAAAGCTCTGAAAGTAAGGCTGGGCCATGGGCCACTGACTCTACTATGTCATATAGGGAATAGTCAACCAAGAAATATTCTATCCTTGAAGGATGTCCATATTGTTTACTATAAAAAGTGAAACCATTGGTGGAACCCATCTTTTTGCACCAAGCATCTAGCAAATTCAACTCTACCATCATATCATTTAAGTTACGCAAAGTCTTAGGTGTACTTGTATATTAAGCTCTCGATGTTCTATCTAGGTCCTTATTTAATAGAATGTCAAAATCTCCCCCTAAAACAATGGGGGCAGACACTTCCAAAAGATGCCGTTGCAACCCATGTAACGCTTCTGGGTCGTCACTATTTGGACCATAATATGTTGCACAAGCTATCTGCGTATCATTGACCAAAAGGTTTGCCACCAACCATCTACCAGAGCTATCTGTATCATACTTCAGTAATTTTATTCCAGAGTTTTTTCTAATAACTAAAGCCACTCCTCTGGTGCTACCACATTGGTCTGAACACACTACTTCCTGAACCCACCATAACCTACTAAAACAAGCTCTACTCTCTTTCCTCTCTAGGTGGGTCTCTTGAAGCATTATAATATGTGCCCCACTGTCCCTAAGAAACTCTGCCACCATCTCCTGCTTTCTCCTAGCCCTCAAGCCATTGACATTCCAGGTGATTCTTTCAACCTTCATGTCCATTCTCTATTTCTTGGTATCCCACTTCCCCTCCCCATATACTCTCCTACCTGACATTATATAATAGGATTTTCCAGAACTTGCTGTGTTTCCTATTGCTACCAAATTATAAGATGAGGACTTATTTTTAAAAAGAATTCCCTCTATGCTCCCACCCTCGGTGCTCCCCCCGCCCCGAGGAACCCCCCCTTCTATTCTTAGGCGATTACGTCAGCCTTTCGCAAGCTCCCTCCTGAGGAGTGAGGTGCACATCTCCATTACATGTGCTTAATATTCCTAACTATATACATATCTTTTCAATTCCTCCACTACAATCACAGAGAGACACCTACGTTTTTGAGGTAGCAACAGAAGCCTCTTTCATCTGAGCTTCAGGGCATCGACCTCCTCTGAGTCCTGAAGGTTGTGCATCTTGTTCCTCCACATAATCCTAAACTTTGCAGGAAATTTCATCTGCACCTTGGCCCCCATCGTCTGAAGATCATTCATCCTGGAACCCAGCTCCCATTGCCACTGTGCTGTCCTCTTTCCAATCTCAGACCTCACTTGATTGGTGAAATCCTCATACTTCAGAGTTTTCTCCCTCAATGCATGGCCTAAGACAAGCTCCTGAACCTCATAGGTAAGGAAATTTACGAGGATTTTTCTGGGGGATTTCCTGTTAGCAGTTAACTTAAATGGATCTCTATGGACCCTTTGGATCTCCTTATCGAGGTCCACATCCAGTCTATCTAGCAAGATCCTCTCTCTTAGTAATTTGCAGACAAACTCTTTCACATCCCATTTCTCTGATCCTTCTGGAATGTTCAATAATCTAAGATTATTGCGCCTTGAGTGGTTTTCCAACCTTTCGAAATCCTCACACAAGATTTTATTCTGTTGCTTCAAGGCCTCAATGTCCCGACTTCACAGTTGTAGTTATTTCTTTCAAATCCTTCTCTAGGGTTGATGTACGTTCCGCAAGATCATCTAGTTATTCCTCTAGGACCACACACTTTTCTTGTATGCCATTCTGGTTTACTTCTGATATGTCACATTTCTTCATCATATAGGTTCTCAAATTCAACAATAGTTTTTCTAAAGGATCATGTGCTCTATCTCCAATTTGTGGATTATCTTTCAGAACTTGTTGGCTATTTGCTTCAAGTACTTCTGACCACCTATTCTCCCATCGCGCACTGCTGCTGCTCCTCATCTAAGTATGCTAGAGGGTCAAAACGATTGCTAGTTGTAATGAGAGTCTCTTTAATCCCATGTATAGTGTCCTGATCACCCACCTCCTTATCTGCATATGCCTTACTTCCCAACATCAGCTGGAATGTCTTAGCCTGCTCCATGATTCTAAAAAAAGAATGAAGTGAAGGTGTCGGTTTAAAAAATGCAGCACCTTCTTTTAAACCTCAGCGTTTTGGCTTACCAGTGCTTGTTGATGTCTTTTTAATTGGGACGACATTAATAGCTTCTTTCCCAGGCAGATTTTTGGCCCTTGTGCTCCTTATCTTTTTATCCAGCCTCGACCTCAGCTGATATCTGTTTTTTACTGGTAGTTGAGGACGCTCCCCTGGAAGTGGGACACTTTCTGGAGTGCTTTCAGAGATATAAGTAGCACCTTTGTAGTTATCGTCCACCCCCCCCCCCAGTCCTAACCGCCCCCCGAAAAAGTTAAGGGTACCTGGGAGAATGTTCCTTGTTCAAATGACATTTGCTGCGTTCCCTCACAGCCCACACTCATCTTATCCCTCTTTTGGAAACCAGTTTCTGCCAACCGGACCCTGGGCTCCTTCTCTCTCGCACTGCCTTTCCCAGCTCTCAGTCTTCCCCAGAGCTGACTTCTCCCAGCTATACCCGCAACTGTGCTGACTCTGCCGGGGCTAACCCGGAGGCCTGCTCGAGCTGCAGCAGCACGAGTGCGCCGCAACAAAGCCGACACCGCGCACCACCGAAACTCTCCACCCCACCCAGTGTCCCGACCCATCCGCCGATCCTGATGTCTCCGCAATAGCAAAGAAGTTGCTTCTCAAGGTAAGATTTCCTCCTTGAACTCGGTGCCCATATTATGGGGAAAAAACCTGGCCATAACGCTCCGAACCAGTGCACCTCCTCCCCTCGGATTCAGAGCTCCCTCGACTGTTGTGTCCTCTCTTTCGGCCTCCGCAGGCCGGGACACGCGCTGCGCACAAGAATGACTCGGAGCCTCTGATAGTGGGTATGGAGCTCCTGCGGTCGTGCGTCGTAACTGACGTCACATCCGCAGGGGCCGGTTTATTACAACGGGGTCACATGACCCGGGAAGAGACCAGCCGGCCTCTTCCAGCAGGGGTTTTTACCACGGGCGCCCCTTCCTCGATCCCGAGGTCGGCACGCCCGGAACCCGGAACCAGACATCCATTACTTCATGGATGTGGACACAACATTCCTCCCCAACACAGGTTTTCAAAAACAACAACATCAACACTGAGGATGGAATATGACAGGGAATCAACAATGATATGCAAAATCAGAACAGTCTTACGTGAAGTAGTCCTTCAGCTTTCGGGCGGGTTCAGGATTTCGTCGCAGCTGGTATTGCGAACAACCCCGCCCACTCAGGGCCTCCTCCAAGTCCCCGCTCAGAGAAACCCTCGGGGTATCGCTCCCTACATCAGGCCCTTCAACGGAGCGTCTCTCCCACTCATCGTTATCGGGGTTCACCGCCTCCTCCTGCGCTGGGTCCTGACTGGGCATTCCCTGACTTCTTGCCGGCGGACGCACACCCGGTGGGGTATCCTCTCGGTGTTGTCCAGGCCTGGCCAGGCTGTCAGTTCCCAGAGATGCCTTCTCGGGGTAGAATCGCTTGAAGTGGGATATGTTACGAGTGATGGTTTCACTGCCTTGTCGAGCCATGACTTGAGTACCCCTCACTCTTATTACCGTCCAGGGGTGTCGCTCATACGGCAGATTAAACTTGCTCCCAGCCGTTCGGTTCTTCAAGAGGACCAACTGTCCCTGCTCTAGAGTCAGATGTCTGGCCCCCCGATGGCTGCTGACTTGGGCGTGTGCCCGTCGTCGTTGCTCGTTGATCAGATCATCGTCCGGGAGTACAGGGCTCCACTGCGGATGATGAGGAAAGGAATCAGATACCACCCGACCCATCGATAGGTGTCCGGGTGCCACGTTGGTGGTCGTGTGAGGGGTTTGACGATAACTGCGCAAGAACGTGAAGATCGCCAGTTCCACCGGCTGTTGTCGTTCCTGGGTGATGCGGATCACTTTATTCAGCGTGCGCATAAACCTCTCCACTTCCCCATTCGCTTGAGGCCAGCGAGGTGTGATTCTTCGATGTTTCACTCCCAGTGATGTGAGGTAGGTAGCGAGCTCTTGTCCCTGAAATGGAGGGCCGTTGTCCGTTTGTAGCTCCTGAAATATGCCGTGAGTCGCCATCAACTTTTCAAGTTTGGGGATTACTTCAGCGGCACTGAGCGTGTTGACTATTTCTACCTCCGGGTATTTGGAGTAGTCGTCAATGGCCACTAGTGTGTGTCGTCCATCCGGCAGACTTCCAAAATCAAGACTGACCCTTGCCCAGGGGCATGATGGCCTAGCTTCCGTGACTACTGGTGCCGGTCTGGGGGTTTCTCCTGTTACTTGACACCACTGGCATTCCCGAACCACTGCTTCCACAAGCTCGTCCATCAGTGGGAACCAGACTTTAGACCGCAGTTGTGACTTGGTCTTGACCATTCCCTGGTGTCCTAGGTGTGCAAGTTGAATCACCAGGGATGTCAGAGATGCAGGGATGACTAGTCGATGTCCTCGCATCAGGCAGCCCGTGGAATCCTCTGTGAGTTCGTCACGGACATGATAGAGGCTTTCCAGAATCCGTCGGGCATCTCCCGTGAGTATCTTCCATTCCTCTCTTGCCCGACGCCAGTTTCCATGCTTCAGCACCTGCCTCACTCGCTGTAGACATCTGTCTTGGGCTGATTCTTCCTTCAGAGTGCCTATCGATAGAGGTATTGGACATGATCGGGCTGTGACGTACCGGACGTATTCTTCAGTGTCAGCAGCCTCCTCTTCTTCCTGCGCAGTGGCCGCTCTTGGATGTCGAGACAGATAATCCGCAGGGTTACGCGATCCCGGATGATATTCGACTCTACAGTTGTAGTTCTGGAGTTGCAACATCCATTTCTCTATTCTAGGAGGTGGCTTTGACGAGGTTCCAGAGAAGAGTGACACTAGGGGCTTGTGGTCCGTGGATACTACGAACGGTTTGCCATATACCTAGAGATGGAAGTGGTGACACCCCCAGTGAATCGCGATGGCCTCCTTTTCAATCTGGTAGTAGCGTTGCTCCGTGTCCATGAGGGACCTGCTTGCGAAGGCCACCGGAGCCCAGTCTTCCTCGTCTTGACTTCGTTGCATCAATACTGCCCCCAGTCCTTTTGGGCCTGCATCCACAGCAATTAAGGTCTTTTTCTGGGGGTCGAAGAAGGCAAGCGTCGTGGCAGATGAGAGTGCGTCTTTGATGTCCTGAAACGCTTTGTCCTGGGTCCCCGTCCACGACCACGGGATCGTTTCCTTGGTGAGCTCCCTCAGTGGTAGGGTAAGGGTGGTGAGATCCCGAATGAACCTCCCGCAGTAGTTCACCATTCCAAGGAAGCTGCGGACTTCCGTGACATTGGCAGGGGCCGGTGCGTTTTTGATGTCTCGGACCTTGTCTGGATCCGGATTCACACCTTCAGCGGAGAACGTATAGCCAAAGAATTGCAGCTTGGTTCGTAGGAACTCACACTTTTCCTGATGAAGCGTCAGTCCAGCGTCTCGCAGGCGTTGAAGCACTTGAGTCAAACGGGAGTTATGTTCAGCAATGGTTTTGGCATGAACCATGATGTCATCACTCACGTTGATGACTCCCGGGATGTCCATGAGCAGCTCCTGTATGACATTTTGGAAGACTTCGGCGGCACTGGACACTCCGAAGCTCAGCCGGGTGTATCGGCGGAGGCCTATGTGAGTTGAAAACGTCGTGATATATCTTGACGCCTCATCCAGAACCAGTTGGTGGTATCCGGATCGTAGGTCCAACTTGGAGAACCAACACGCCCCGGCCATTTCCCCTATCAGGTCATCTATTGTGGGAGTGATGTGGCGTTCTCTTTTGATGGCGGAGTTGGGCAGTCTCATGTCCACACAAATTCTTACCGCACCCGGCTGTTTGGGCTTGCGAGTGACGACGAAGGGGGACACCCAAGGCGTAAAGCCCATCACCTTTTCGATGATACCGGCTCGCTCTAGCTTGGCTAGTTCCTCTTCTACCAACGGGCGCAGGTGGAAGGCCACCCGTCGGTGCCGCAGCGCCACTGGTTGTACGGTAGGATCTATGTGCAGATGGACTTCCTTGCCATTGAATCTTCCAATTCCTTCGAATATTGGTGCAAACTCCTTTAGGATGTGTTGTACAGATTCCTGATGGATGCCAAAAGCAAAGGTTACTATGCCTAGATCCTTGGCTGCTCGGCAGCCCAACAGCATCCCTTGCCCGCTCTCCGTGACGTACACCATGGTAGTGATGGTTTGACCTTCATGCGTCACTGGTGCTTTGAATTTTCCTTTCATGTGCAGAGGTTTGTCCTGCCCGTAGGCGAATACCGTGATTTTCGTGGCCTGTAAGGGAGGTGCTGGTTGCAGTGAGTCATAGAGTGCTGCTGACATAATGCTTATCGTCGCTCCGGTGTCCACTACTGCGGTGACTTCTTGTTGTCCTACTCAGATCCGACACTGGGGTAGTCGAGTGCGGGTGCCGGTCGCCGCTCCGATCATGTGTATTTTGTGTATCGTACGTTCTTCTTCCTCATCATCATCCATGTCACTGGCATCAGCCCCTCCTTCCGGGACGTGGTTTATCGTCGTCCGTGGTTTTCTGTATTTTCGTGACCGACATACTTTTTCAAAATGGTTGAATTTTCCGCATCCCAAGCACTTTTTGCCTCTTGCTGGGCATTCTGCTGCCCGGTGAGGCATCCCTCCACAGTACCCGCAACTTTTCGGGTTTCCTTGTTGGCCACTCGCTGGCTCTCTTTTGTGCTGTCTGGCGGTCGGCTTTACCATTACCGCGTTCACAGGTTCCGTCTTGACAGGTGACTGCAAGGCTGCTTCCATATGGGCTGCCCGAGCTTTCGACAGCTCTTTGGAGCGCCCCAGCGTTAGGATTTCTGTGAGTGACTTGCCTGATTCTTCAAGGATACGTTCCCGTAGTTTGGCCGACGCACAGCCCTGGATGACTTGTCCTCTAATCTCCTCGGTTTCGTCCCTGAATCCGCACGTGGACGCCAGATTTTTGAGACGTGTGTGGAAAGCATCGAGCGACTCCTCCGGCTGCTGGCGTGCCTGGCGAAAGATAAAGCGTTCGTAATCGGTGTTGGCCATAGGTTCAAAGTAGCCATTGAGGGCATTAATCAGCGTGTGGTGTGTCTTGGGTGTTGCTTCCGGGAGGGTCTTCGCTATGTGGTGGATGTCTTTCCCCCCGAGGTGAAGAACTAGCGCTCTTTTTTGTTCTTTGTGGACTTTTGTCGCCTCGAAGAATATGAGGAGACGTTCCACCCAGTCTTTCCACTTGGGTGCTTGTGCTGCTCCCTCCACCACGAATGGCTCTATTGGCGGAATCGTGGACATTGTGGCTGCTCACTGCTCCGCCAGGTGGTGTGCGTCTCCGTGGCGTGCTGCGCTGTGCACTGGGCCGTATCTCACAGGCAAGGGTCACCTGTGCCACTTCCGGGCAGGTGCGTGAGTGCACTCGCAGGCCTCTGCTGGGCAATGTGCACCGTTGTGCGTGTACGCAGACTCCACCCCCCTCGTGGGCGTGACAGTGCTGAATTCAGGGCAGGGCCTGTGCTACCTGACCGTGCAGGCTAGGGGGCGACCCCGTGCACCCTCCTGGGCCCCCTCCTGGACTCCTGCACCCCTCGCGACACCGTGTACACTCTTGAGCCCACACCTGGACTCCAGCACCTCTCGTGAGTGCTCGCAGTGGTGGCAGGTGGGGCCAGCGCCCAGGGTATTTTTGCTTGCGCGGTGATTCGCGCTGCCAGGGGCACAAGCACCGCGAGGGCCGACTCGCGCCTCGCGGCCGCCACAAACCTGGAGCGTAGCGGGGGCACGCCCACCCTCGTCGCCAGTGTTGTGTCCTCTCTTTCGGCCTCCGCAGGCCGGGATACGCGCTGCGCACAAGAATGACTCGGAGCCTCTGATAGTGGGTATGGAGCTCCTGCGGTCGTGCGCCGTAACTGACGTCACGTCCGCAGGGGCCGGTTTATTACAACAGGGTCACATGACCCGGGAAGAGACCAGCCGGCATCTTCCAGCAGGGGTTTTTACCATGGGCGCCCCTTCCTCGATCCCGAGGTCGGCACGCCCGGAACCCGGAACCAGACATCCATTACTTCATGGATGTGGACACAACACTCGACCAGTGTCAGCCAGCCGCCATGTTCCTCCCCGCCCTGTTAAGTTCTCTGGGTAACAAAAGGTAACAGAACTTTATATGTATAGCTGCCAAGGTTTCAGATTGCCATGTGTGACATTTTAAAAATTTGAGTGAAATTATGAGTGACATTTCAACGACTATGAGTGACACTTTCTCGCGAGCAAAAATCATGCAATGAAGACGAGGGAAACTTCTAAATATCAGAAATTACAGCCATTTGAGCAACAAGAAACTGCAAGAACTTCTTGGAACTGCTGCAGAGCACCAGAAATGGAAGGACACTAACCCTAGTGCTCCCTCCTGTAACCGGACAGTGGGGCCTCTCCTCCCCTTGCCTTGTAAAATGATCATGAGGCCGGGCCATTGCTTAGCAACAAGATGGACCCCTGGCCTGGGAGTTGAGTCTCATGTGGCAGGTCTCTCAGAGACCGTCCAAGCAAGCCCCAACAGGATGTGTGAGCAGAGGAGCCACTGAAGTCAACAACACAGGTCTCTGTCTGTGTGTTGCCGGGCAGGCCGGCACAAATTAGAAAAAAAACACTCATGTGAAGAACACTGTAGAGAGAGCCCTGTTAACGGTCACGCACTGACCCGACTTGAAGATAATACCCAACTACTCAGTGGTGCACTAGATGAGACTCAGACAGAGCAGCTGCCTGGCTGCGGCCCGCGCCTGCTACTGTGATAAATCACGTGAGACTGCAGAGATAAAACTAAACCAGGACTCAGGCTCACTGACTCCGGAAGGATGATCATACAGAGCAGCCCTGCAGATCGATGCTATTTGTGTGAAATTATTTTTTTCAGATCATGACTCATGTAGTTAGTAATAGGTGTTACGGGCAAGTGGGTGTGAATACCTGACGCAGTGCTTTGTAGGACTAAGGGGAAGGGTGGGCTGTAATAATGCAAAGGGTTCCTCAGTTCTTACCTCTCTGCGTAGGTGCTGTCTCGCCTTCTGGCTGGCCTACCCTTATTATTTCTTTTTTCCTCAGAACTACTTGTTCCTACATTCACAGCCTTTCTGCCTCGCGTGACCCCTATCCCTTGTCCCCCAGTTGTTTATTGTGCCATCTCCTGCTCTGTGTTTGTTCCCTTTCCACCATGGCTCCCACCTGTGATCATGCAGGGTCCCGCTGAAGTCGCGAGTCAGTGACCCCTGGACTATATGGTAATGGGTTGTCCCTGCAGGAGAGGTGGACTGTGGGTGTTGATTGAAAGCCAACCCCTCCAGGGCTTTTTATTATTATTGTTATTTTTTTTAATAAACGCATGTCAAGAGAGGCAAGCGGCTACAAAAGAGAACAGCTCTTGCTGATCATATGACTGACAACTGGCCAATGTCATATGTGACAGCCTTAGCCAGTCCTAGTTTTCAGGCAACAATACTTTGCATGCTGGCAGTTTCAAAACCCAAACCATCGATGGAAATATCCAAATAGAAGGCCGAGAATGGAAAGTGATGTTGCTTAGAAATCTTACTCTTTATTACATCACCACTTGCTTCCGGTTTCAAACTGTAGACAAACGTGCTCTGTTTTTAGAGTGAGGTTTTATTTTGTACCATCTGTACACAGCCTTGCTAAATATATATTTTGCTACCTGCATCTGAGTGCTACCTCAACCACAGGGTTACTTTCCATTTAGTTGCCACTTTTATCTTGCTACCCTTCATAATATTTTGCATGCACGTGCTAACCTGTATAGTGTCGCCGACTGTATTAAACACTTTACTTGTAGAGTTCAGAAACTAATCCCGGTCCCGTCTGTGACTGCACTGCTGCTGCATGAATCGATGCACTCTGCAGCAGCAGCAGTTTTCTTCTTCTCAATCCAGGCTGCTGACTCTCACTCGGTCCCGGCCCCCCCGGCGCCGCTGGCCAGCCTGAGCCCGCAGTAGTAGTGTTTTGCGCCGCCGGCCGCCCGCCGCGATCGATCATGCCTCTTGCGCGGCCGGCGGCCATCATTGAGAGTGCAGACTCGAGTCGTCGACTGACTCAGATTGAGTCCCCCGCCGCTTCTGCCTCACTTCCTCTTCCTCCGGATGTGATGCACTCTACCGGCACATCCGGATATTAATCCCGGCCCCCATGGTGTGCCACAGTGTGACTGACAGCAGTAGCATCGACTGCTGAGAGGGCAGCCCTCCTCCCCCCCTCGGCAGCAGTGAGTGAGTCGAGTGTGTCAATAAAGCCGCGGCGCCGCAGCCAGAATAATTGCCGCATTGTTGCCAGGCGACACAGGCTGGGCAGATATGATACATTGTAGCCTCTCAGCCACTCCAGAGCTGAGAGCACATGGATTTAACTATTTAGGAACTCAGCCAGCAACGCAGCACGTCTCTCGGGAGCAGCAGAGCCCGGTGCACAGGCGCCACTGGTGGCGCGCGCTGGCAAGTGGCAAAATGCGTGACAATGCATTTCAGTGCGGTGCTGCGGAACACCGCACTGAAATGCGTGAGCGTCACACCTGATGCGTGATACTTGGCAGGGCTGTATATGAAGCAACTATTCTACTATTCGTCAGGTAGCTGGTTGGCTGGCCTGAGATGTTATCGATGTACTGTCTCATTTTGTGATCTGGTGAAAGCAGAAATTTTGCAAGGTTAATTTCTAGCCCATTGGTCAACTAACCTGTAGGCCATACTCTCTCATTTTCAGCCCAGAAGCTGGAATGTGCCTAGTGGAAGAGTCAGTGTCAAGAAGATGGAATGCTCCTTGGTCCACATAGGGGTGCAGGGAGAAGAGGGCTGCCACATCTAGGTTGGCTGGGCAAGCCCCCTCGCCAGTGCTTAATTTGTAAAGCTGTTAGTGCCAGTCCCCAACATTAGAGCGACAGGCCTTACCTCCCTACAGCAGCCCCACACAGTAAAGTTACAAGAATTAAGGAAACTAGTTAGTACCTAAAATAAGTATGTTTTCAGTTGCTTTCTGAAGGTTTGGGGAAATAAAGTGCATTTTAAGAGGGGGTGGGGGTTCTAAACTATATCCTCTTGGAGCTGAGGGACTTAATGCCTGTTTTGGCTCCCTTGGATGTGGGAACCTGTTAGAAATGGGGTTTCTGGTTGGCTAGGGTATGTACCTAAGCCAGGCAGAACCCACCACTCTAGTCAGGGCAAGTAAGTAACACACCAAAGATAACCTGGGCTTATCCCCAGAGGCAATGTGTAAAGCGTTTGCGCAACACACTCTCACCAGTAACACAATAAATACATCACAAAAGAGAATGCACACAGGACTATATAAAAATATTGTACAAATAAACATAGACCATAAGTAACCTAAATCATAAATACTGTGCATATTATGCAAATCCTGAAGTAATACTCGTTATCCTGACAGTGCAACAATCAAAACAGTATACATTAGGACATCAGGGCATGAAACGCAACCGGTTATGAAATAAAAACATGAACGTTACAAGAAAATCATAAATACTTTTGGAGATATGCTTATTTAAATGTAAATCATGATCAATGCACATACAACCCATCACAGCTTCAGAAGCATCTGTGCTTCTACAAGACTTCATTCGGTAATTTTTGATTTCCCAAGTAGAGCAAGTTCCTAGTGGGGCCTCCATTGAGGACACCATACTACCACCAATATGACAGAGAAGTGCCCCCAATGTATATGCCAACATGGGCGGGAGGCACACACAGCCGAACTCTGTGGGGAGACCTCCGGTGTATAGAAGCAAGGCAGTTGCCCGCAATCACACAGAGCAGCTGCCGACTCACGTAGGTTGTTTAAAATCAACAGCCGTGGTTGTAGCGAGTCCGGGACTCTCCGGGGTTTCTCAGACAGCTGTGTTGACAAGTGGACGAATCTGGCAGAATAGAGGTAGCGTGTCCGGAGCTTCTCGGACCGCTGCTGTGAATGCCGAAACAAAGGGGAGTCGCCGCAAAGGAGCGGGGGCAGCTGTGCTCCCATGTCACCCCCAAATACTGGGGCAGGGGAAAGGAACAACCAGTACAGAGCCGCCCGCTGTGGAGAGAGCTCCTAGGGTCCTCACTTCGGGGAAAATGCTGAAATGCAGTGGTGCAGCTGGTGTCACTTCTCTTGTCAAACCAAAGTCGAACAGCGCTCCACACGCACTTTCGGTCGGTAGTGAACAATGCTCACCATACGCTTATCTGGTGAATCCTGTCGAAAGCGCCCGCACCTCTGACTCAGGTAGGATAAAGTGCTCAACACGCGCTGCAGGCGGCAACGCGACTGCTCTTAGGCAGCACAATGCGCTCTGTTGAAGGCCACAGGACAAGTCACAAGCCCCAGGCGAGCACTTTGGGCTCCAATGTGGATCTGGTACTGGCCGTCAGCAGGGCAAGATCAGCAGGCAGCAGGGCAGTTCAGCAAAGCAGGAAAGCAGTCCCTTAGAAAAGTCAGGCCAGACAAGGTGGCAATCCTACAGCACAGCAGTCTTTACTCCAGCAGAGTTCTTCCCAAGTCCAGGAGTGCACTGATTCAGTAGCACAGCAACTCTTCTTGCAGATCATAGTTAAAGGTCCCAAATGTGTCTACAACATGGCGTCAGAGCCCTTGTACGTATACTCAAAAAGTCTTTGATGTGGAGGTAACTTCAAATAAACTTTATAAGTGCACAACACCCCCATTCAATCCCAGCCCTGTCTCCAGACACACTACAGTGGGTGGAAACTCCATTATGAGAGGACAGGCACAGCCCTATTCAGGTGTCAGCGACAACTCCTCCCACCGCTCTAGCTCAGGAAGACCCATCAGCCTGGTGATGGGCCATCAGGATATGCGTGGCACACCTTATCTCCCTTTGTGTGACTGTCTAGAGTGAATGCAAAAACAGCCCCTGTCAGTCTAAACCAGACATTGATTGGAGTCAGGCTGCAAAGGACAAAGAGTCATAAGCAGATTGAAATGCCTACTTTCTTAACGTGGCATTTCTAAAATAGTAATAAACCGCCTACACCAGTAGGCATGATTTATCACTACTATTCTAAACATACCAAACATAGCAGCACTACTCCTTACAGATCAGGAATTACCACTGAAAACATATCAGGGAATTCCCAATGCAACCCAATGAGAGGAGCAGGCCTCACAGCAGTGAGAAACCAAATAGCCTGATTGTCACTACCAGGACAGGCCACACAATGAAGGCACATGTCCTACATTTTACCTACACAGCACCGTGCCCATAGGACTACCTAGGGCCTACCTTAGGGGTGACCTATATGTAGTAAAAGGGGAGTGTCAAGCTTGGCAAGTAATTTTGAATGCCTTGTCAATGTGGCAGTAAACTGCGCATGCAGGCCCTGCAGTGGCAGGCCTGAGACAGGTTTGAAAGGCTACTTCTGTGGATGGTGCAAGCAGCGCTGCAGGCCCACTAGTAGTATTTAATTTACAGGCCCTGGGTATATGGGGTACCACTGTGCAAGGGACTTACAGGTAAATTAAATATGCCAAACAGGGGTAAGCTAATCATACCAAGTTTAAAGGAGAGAGCACATGCATTTTAGCACTGAATAGCGGTGGTAAAGGGCCCAGAGTCCTTAAAGCCAACAAAAAGAGGTCTGAAAAGTAGGAGGAAGAAGGCAAAAGGTTTGGATATAACCCTGCAAAAAGGGCCAGGTCCAACAGAACTTTAAACAGAAAGTGTGAGGCAAACCTTATAGGTCACTTTCGTATGTACTAGAAGTCAGTGTAACACCTTTAGGCTTCCAGAAACTGAATCAAACTTTTTAGACCTAAAACAACACTAGAGCCAGTGTTCTGTATATACTGCAGTCTTTTCATCGCATTGTTCGGCAGACCACAGTGTATGGAGTTACAAAAATCCAGAAGTTAATGGACGAAGGCACCAGACACCATCCACTTTTACATCAGATTAAAAAACCTGATAGATGCTTCGACATGCGAAAATTATAAAACAGGCTTTACACTCTGCAGTGATTTGGATGGCAAGTCAAAGAAACTTCAGACTCAACCATAAACCCCAAATTTCAAACTATTTCTGAGGGTGCAGGAAAATGTTCCATCCATCGTTTTATTAAACTTTTAGTGCACAGGTTTTCAACCTTTCCAATAATGCGAGCTGCTGCTGATCATTGAAAACCACGCTGAGCTACTGCCTAATCTAGGGACTGGATAAAGGTACACAAAGGCCAAGGCAGTCACATACCAGCCCTGAAGTACCCTAGTCCTGCACCATTAAGGATATATGAGAGGTGTATTGCAAAAGGTTTGTTAAATTGTTGGGTTCCTATGGATCCATTTTATCCTTATGCTCTTTTTTATGGATTTTCCCTAAGACTTGAGTGTCTTGCAGGGTCTTGCAGTCTCATTGTCACTGTCATGCAATTCATAAAAAAACACTCTCAATTTGAGAGATAGGGTCCGAAAATCTTTCAATATCTGGTTAATTGAACTGTAGCCCATTGGCTGATGTCCACAAACAAGCAAATGAAAAAGTTATTTTTTTTACATATACACTGCATCCTTAACTAGGACTATTATCAAAGATACATTTTGCAACAGGCAGACTTCATAGTTCTCTACAGGTAAACATGCCTCAGCAGTCTGCTCCCCCTCCCCCACACAGGTATATCTTTCAGGCAATTGTGACATGTAAATTAGTGTATGTATGTATTGATAGTTGTATATCGTGAACCTAGGTAGGAAGCAATGGAGAAAGACTGGAAGGAATAATAGGAAGAAAGAAATGAAAAAAGGAAGTGAAAGGAAAGATTACAAAAGAAAGAACAATTGAGATGAAGAACTAAAAAAAGAGGGGGAAAGAAAGAGAGCTAAAGGAAAAAGAGAGAGAAAGACATGGAAATAGAAAAGGGCAAAACATACATACAAAGAAAAGGGGAAAGAGAGAAGTAGATAGAGGAAAAGATAGAGTGAAAGACAACAGTGAGAAAGGAGAGAAAGAAAAAAGAGAGAGAAAGGAAAGGAAAAAACAAAGAAATAGCAAAAAGAAATGAAAGTAAGAAAAGAAGACAAGGAGGAATAAACAGAGAATAGATAGAATGGGGAAAAGAAAATACAGGAGAGAATGAAAGCAGAAGAAGAAAGAAAGAAGCAAGGAAAGACAGAATAAAAGAAAGAAGAAACTGAAAAATCGGGAAAGGAGCAAAAGAAAGCTAAAATAGAAAGAAGGGTAAAAAGAAATAGGAAGACAAAAGAAAAACAAAAAGGAGTAAAATGGCAAAGTTGGAAAGAAAGAACAACAATAGTAGAAAACTAAAAAAAAGAGCAAAAGAGTAAGGCGGAAAGATAGATAAAAGAGAAATAAGGAGACGGAAAGAAAATGAGAAATTAAAAAGAAAGAAAGGAGAGTAAGAAAAAGAATAAGAAAGAAACAGAGCAAAGGAGAGAAATGGAAAACAAGCAGAACAAGTAGAGAAGTAGGGAAGAAAGGATAACAAGAAAAAAGTCAAGAAAAGTAGCAAGAAAGAAAGACAAAATGGAAGGAAAAAACTGAAAAAAACCACTATTGAATCAAAGAGTAAGGTAGATTAAGAATGACAGGAATGAAGAGGAAATGAAGAGCAAGAAGAACAAGAAAGAAAGTGGTGAGAAAAATCTAATGGAGAATAGAGAGAATGAAATGAATGAGAGGGAAAAGGAATAAATGAAACAGAAAGTGGGAGTGTTACTAAAAAAGAAAAGAAAGGTAGAGAAAGAAAGAACTCTTCAAAAGAAGGTCGGCTACATGGTCTTGCACTGTGTCAGCTTCCTAGGTCTAAGAGTACTGGCACACAGAGCTTGATTCACAAAGATAAGTTACACTTTTGAGTAAGCTTACACTTTGTAGTAAGATTACTACTAATACTATTCACAAACTCCCAGTCTAAGCTTGCTACAAAAGTGTGTGTTACATGTTTCCCCCCCAGAGTATTGAAATTGGCTTACTCTTGTGTTGGAGGGCGAAGTCTCTCCCTAAACCTCTCCCTGAGCCTCCCTAAACACCTTTAACTCCTCCCTAACCCCATACCCTTTAGTAGCAAGTCTGCCCTTTTCTCACCCACTCCCTTGTGTCCCTCCCACATTTACAACGAAAATCTATACTTTTTTGTTCAGAGACTTCACATATATAAGTATAGACAAAACTTACACTTTGTAGTATGTTTTATAGTACTAAAAAATGTACTTCAAAGTGTAGTTTGAGAATCAGGCCCTCTATGTTGAAAGTGTTGCATTAACAGGTGGGCTGCTGTATATTCTCAAACCACCTAATAGACATTTCATCCTGTGTGTGCTACTCAAAGGAAGCCTATAAGCAGGGCCACTGGAATTATCCGATTGTGCGGCTGCTGCGTCTTTCACATAATTATGGGTTTGCCGCATTTGCCACATAATCCATCATCTACTGCACAATCTGCAGATTGTAACAAACAAAAATTGTCTCTAGCTCAAATGGTTCAAAGTTAGTCAAAATGCAGCGACATGTTTTGCCATGCAGTGTAAGGCCCTTTCCAAAGATTGACAGGTCAACTTTATGTTGCTTATTCCTACATTTAGGTGTTAAATTGATACCAATGAGGTGCAACCTATTCCCAGACATTGGTAATGCATCGGTTTCGCCTATGTGATGAATAATAAGCTATTTTTAACAATCACCGTCCGGGATGAAGGAAAGAGCTCCCTTACAAGAATCAAGGGAGTGGAGGGGATGTGGTGCAGCGGCCAGAGCTGCTGACTCGAGAGCTGGGGGTCCCAGTTAGAGTCTCAGTGGCGCAACATTCTGTGGTCCTGGGCGAATCACTTAATCTCTCCCGGTGATAAGTTGCGCTATATAAATCTGCTATGAGAAAGAGGCAAAACATTATGAAAAAAAATAGTTCCACCAAATCAGATGTTAACAGTATTTCGGCTACAGGAAACTGATAAGAGAAGCAGACGAGCATTGGTAAATGCATGCCACAGCCAAATGAAATGGAGGAAAAATAAGTGGCAAGCACAGGAACCAATGAAAAGCCAGGAAAGAGAGTGGGTGGAATGTAAGCCCCTTATAAGTTTATATTTAAAACAATAGATTTCACAAGCACAGCGCAAACGCTGTGCAGACGAAACCTAACATGGCTTTAGCACCCCACATCCTACGAGGTGGAGAATGAGCCCAATTGAGGTACATTTGAAAAGCCAAAACAGCGGGTGACCGAGAGCAAAACAGATTACTGCTGGTGGCACCATACTGTAGTCTAAGGGCTACCCTAGAATGACTGCAGGGTAGCCCCGGCTTAAAGAAGCCTGGGCTAGCGGCACTGTTACAATAAAAAGAGAAGCGTCTGTGTCCAGATGCATTTCTTCTCCAGTATTAAAGGCAGGCATTCCAACTCAAACCTTGGGGTTGAGTACACATCTATTGGGATAGTTTGCACCATTTTATTCTACAGATTGTGTTTTGTATCTGTGTTTTTAGCCTTGTAGCTGAGGAGCGATCAGTTTGTTTGTTGCTATTTAGTCAAAACCAATGGTATTACGCTAGTCCACGGCTGCAAGGTTTCTCGCATAATTGACACCACACGTTCCGCATGATTCAACATCTGCTGCATAATTTGCAATTTCATCAGTAAAATGTTTAGTGCAAAGAGATAAAAAGTTGTTTAAAAAAATAGCAAAGCATGTGGTACTGTGCAGTGTTCGATCTTTGCAAAAGTTCAGTGGTCAACTATTAGTTGCTGGCTGCTATATATAGGCATTGGACTGATACTAAGAAGGTGAAACCTTTACCCAGACCGTACTAATGTGTGCTAAAATGAAAAAATAATATTGCCACAGAACGTGCTGCATATTTTGCCTTTTCTTTCTCGCAGTTGATTCCTCAATTGCCGCATAATTCCAGTGGTGGTGCAGTAAATTGTCAGCCAGTCTTATTTTAAGGGGTCCCGTTTACTGTCAGCTACTTCGGAATCCTGCTGGTTCGTTTTACTGGATTGTTAACAGCATTGCACAACCTTCGAGGTGCTAAATCCAATCTTCTGCAGCACAAAAGCTAAAAGACTCATTTGGGCAGAACAACGTCAAGCTCCTAATAGAAGCCATTTTTATCTAAACCAGAAAGCAAAATATTTTCTAAAATCAGCAGACTGAGCGCAAATTACATTATGTGGCAAACCTCCAATCTGGGCTTTTAGCCATGGTGGTGCGTAGTTCCAAGAGCCAGGCAACCCGTAAACTGTTGCCATCTGCTACAGGAAGAGTTAATAAACAAGAGCCCCCCCACTCCAGTTTAATTTGAGTTGGTGTTGCATCAATATTAACAAAACTGTACCAACCTTCACATCTAGTCTTATCAAGTGTTACTCGTACTGGAATGTTACTCGTGTGAAAATATTTTCCCTTTACGAAAAGGAACAATTGGTACGTTGTAGCAGAGAAGGACACCCATACTAATACAGGATGCCGAAGGGACTTCTCAGACAACATTTACTTAAGGTGTCTA
The DNA here is from genome assembly GCA_963921515.1 of Calotriton arnoldi. Lineage (NCBI taxonomy): Eukaryota > Metazoa > Chordata > Amphibia > Caudata > Salamandridae > Calotriton > Calotriton arnoldi. The sequence goes on from CAWUFW010000406.1 coordinate 3,999,816, forward strand.
ACTAAACCTCCCCTCTCTCCACTGACCGGTTTTGGCAATGTACAGGAGCAGGAAACAATAGAGTGCGATTAACCCGAGTTAACATTCCCAACACAAGCATTGGTAATGCATCGGTTTCCCTTTATGTAATGAATAAAGAGCTGTTTTCATCAATCATCGTCTGGGAGAAGGAAAGAGCTCCCTGACAGATAACACAGGAGTGGAGAGGATGTGGTGCAGTGGCCAGAGCTGCTGACTCGAGAGGTGGGGATCCCAGTTCAAGTCTCGGCAGTGCCGCGCAACATCCTGTGATTCTATGTAAACCACTTAATCTCTCTGGGTGATAAATTGTTATATAAATATGCTGCAAGAGTAAAAGGCAAAACGGTATGAAAATATAGTTCCACTAAAGCGGATGTTAACAGTATTTCGGTGGCAGGAAACTGATAAAAGAAGCAGACGCGGAACAAGCATTGGTAAATGCAAGAAAATATGCTACAGCCAATAGAAATGGAGGAAAGGTAAGTGGCACACACAGGAACCAATGAGAAGCCAGGATTGAGAGGAGGAGGATGTAAGTCCCTTTTAAGTTTATATTAAAAACAATAGATTTGTCTGTGCAGGCAAAACCTAAAAATGACAAAATAATGAAATAATACTATCACAAAATGTGCTGCATTATGCTGCATAATTTGCCTTTTCTTGACGCATAATTTAATCAACCCAGCTGTATATTTTGGCCATCCTCTGCTGCATAATTCCATGGCCCTGCCTATGTGCTGCTGTTAGCTTATGACCACCCTCTTGGAGACCGCTGTTTTAGTGGGTAGGATTTCTCTATTTATTTTTAAACAGTTTATCACCATCCAGCTACCTACCAGATAACCTTCAGCAAGAGCTGTTGGTAAATCATGGTTCATCTGCCTGCATGATTGTGGTAGGGAATATTGAAAGTAAAATATCGAAGGATCACAATTTTGTGACCACAATATCGAGGGACAAAATAGCCAAAGGGTAAGTGCAAAGAGGGAGGTATGGATGGATTTACTATTCTTAACTTCACATCTACGCTCCTTCAAGATATATATGTATCACCAATGTATATATAAGTGGAGCTAGGTATAGAAATCTATACAATCTTACTTTTTAATATTTTGTCCCTTCATAGTCTGTTAATGATACTGTGACCCTTCGATATTGTGTCTTCAATTTTACCGACCCACACCTGCCTGCAGGTAGAATGACAAACCTATGCCATGTATCAGATCAGCAAGGGGGGACGAATAAAGACTGAGGGCCTCATTTACGAGGGGCTTGCGTCACGTTTGCAACATGGTACATGATTGACGCAAACCTCTGAGTCAGATTTTTGAAGTCACGCAAAAGCCACTTTGTTTGTTTCTGAGTGGCTTCAAAAATCTAGAGTAACGCAAATTACTGCGTTGCATTACTCTGCCCAAGGTAGGCGTTCCATGGGCATTGCGTAGGTGTTCCCACGCAACTCCCATGGATTTTTATGGATCCCCAGATTTACAAGAACTTGAAAACCTGGGGATATGACAAAAACGTACACCTTCCGAGGGGAGGTATAACAAAGAGAAATATCTCTATTTCTCCTCGTTTCTTCCTCTTTCTATGTGTGCTACTGGGGACAGCGTAATTTTGGCTCCACCCTTTTTCGTTTTTACCGTGCCATATATACGTACACATGGTATCATGTATAGTGTTAATATCATTAACGTAATGCACTTGAACAGATACAGAAGGTGCATTTACTGTATTATCCCGAACTTTATATGAATGTGCATTCTAATGTTTTCCTTACTGTGTCACAAGAATTGTAGTTCTCGTGTATATCTGCATTTGAGTGATTTGAATAATATTGCTAATTCCTGTATAATAATGTGTTTATTTAAAAGGCAATCAGCATTTGTATTATGTCTGTATATGTATCCATAAACATGCATCTAAACGTGTACTGAATGACTGCTACGTTAATTTGACCAAAGGCCTTAAGCATTTGGATTTTAGTGTTTAACCTTCAACGCAAAAATTGCTTGGGTTGCAATGTTTTTCTTTCCAATGCAGGTGCATTCATATGATCTCACAGTTAGTGAAAGGCACATTGTGTATGAGAGATAGTGAGACTCGAGAGGAATATTATTGGCAAGGACGAGAATGAACAAAGGTAGTACCACTGCCTGTGCTGTATCTGGGGATGGAAGGAATCCAAGGACGTTCTAATGTTTGGATCAGAAGAAAGGAGTTTTCAAGTGCAGTTGCCAAAGTTTTACTGTGAGAAGGTGGAAGAGCCCTGAGACACGTGATATGGGATTCTCGAATGTTCTTTTGCCTGTTAAATTGGTGATCACACCATAACTTTATTGTGACTAAAGATTATAATAGCATGTACATATATACAGGTTATGACCTATTTATATATACATGCACATGCTATTATGATATGATGATTAGACAACTTTATTTAGTTTACGCATAGAACAGGATTGAATTAATGGAATCACCACTATACTGAGATGATTTTAAAATGTATACTTTTGATAATAAAAAGATATGATGAATGATATTCGCTTTGCTTGGCTCTCCTTAAATCATTGAAGTTTATGGTTAAAGAATAGGCTGCCTATGATCTTTACTCACAATATATTTTCCCTGCTTAGGAGCATTGATTATTAGCAGGGGGTCCTTTTTTGTTCTCAATCACACCATAGCTTTACACAGATTCCTTTTAGACTTCGAGGGGTACATACCTCTTTGCTTTTTAGGTCTCGCCTAGCGAACGCAGCGCATGCGCTGCTTCGCCTTGGCGAGACTATTGTTGTGGGTTTGGTGCGTGAAGGGAGACAAAACATGTGCGCGCCTGGACAGGCGATGTGCACACGAATGGCGTCTCCTCTCTGGATCACACGCTCCCATCGCGTGCTCACACGCTCCCACCGCGCGCTTGATTTTGCTTTTAGTTTCATATAGCAAACTCATGCCCTGCAGCACTGTTTACTGTCTGCGAGAAACATTCCTTTTCTAATCTATCACACCATCTATGGCCCCATAAAGACAAGAGATGGTCACCGCACGCTGCAGATATTTTGTATGTACACACTAATCAGGAGATACGTATGCCCTTTTACACGCGCATAGACTTGGATATATTTTTATACTACGGAGCGTTGCACGGCGTTAGTTTTCCGGTAGGTTTTTAAACATTCACATACACAAGCGTATGTTTTTTTTGGGATTGTTTAGGTACCACTGGACACTGCGGATCTTTTCGCGGTGCTGTGTATTTTTCACTGGGCACTGCTTAGCTTTTGCTGCGCTTTGTTGTTTGGCGGTTTTCCTTTTAAAACACGTGTGGCGGGTGCATTTGGCTGTGTACAATTTTAAACTAAATAAAGAGCTAATTGCACAAAAAGACGTGAGCCAACCAAATTGACCAATGCTTTACTTGATTGTGAGTGTTTGAAATCGGTGGCTGCGATTGCTGCCTGAGGTGGGAGTAGGGGGCGGGCGGGGCCTGGAGCAGGAGCGCCGAGCCTTTAATGTGCGACCAGTGGGAGCCCATAATGTGCAGCTAATGTGCTAAGTATACGAGGCGTCTCGTTGCGGTGCTCATTATACGCAGACCCATGGGAGCTACAGGACTTGTCAAGAGCAGAGCCGTCCAGGAGCGACCCGCGTCCAGACCTGCGACTCCTCAGAAGACGCATGCTTTTATTAGCTCTGCGCGAGGGGACTGCTCAAGTCTCTGCTGCCCCCGATCTTTCTTTAATCTCAGTTGATGAATGACAATGTATGCTTTTAAACTGCGTATATGGCTTGTATATTTGCATACAAAATACGCATCACCGAATGTCAGTTTGTGTAACTAGCTAAATCCTGCACACCAACCAGTTCGTTCTCCAGCAGGACCAGTTTAACCATTTCATCCTTGCGAAGTCACTCAGTTTCTTACCATTGGTATTAAAAGCTTCCATTTACCGCGATTCTAAAGTGAATACTGTGGTAATAAGCGCTCTTTACAAGATAGTGCATGTAACGTGAATAGACCGCATTCGCTGACACTACATTTCTCCTAGGGGCGACCTTAGGTCACGGGTCCGACTGTACGGTTCAGCAATTCTCAGCGTAATAGACAAGATTTTTCCGCAACAATTAACCCCAGAGACTGTGGCTGATTCTAGACTCTTAACTAATAGGTGACAACTCCCATCAAAGAAATAATGGTGTGTAAAAAAATTAACATTTATTTATGCATTTTTATATGGCGCAAACTTCACCCGAAGGTGTCAGAGAGCTTTACAATAGAATCAGTTTTGCATAAGGACTTCAGAGAACACGAATAACATAAAAGATACAAACAGATAAACACTAGATTCACATAAGAATGATAGTAAGTACAAAAGTCTACTACAGATGCTAGTGGTTAAAGTTACATATATACAAGTTACAAATTCACTCAAGGTTACATTTTAAAACAAGCATTTGCAATGCAATAGGTCTCGCAGTTACGAGAGTTTCAGCTATTGGCAATTGTAAATAACAATACCTTTTATTTATGTTTTTAAAAACAAAACAAAAAAAAAGGCATTATTATTTGCAATGTCAATAGCTCAATCTCGCGTAAATGCGAGACCTATTGCATTGCAAATGCTTGTTCTCTGTTGTGTGGCTTTTTGCTACACAATACCTTTGACTTGACAGAACTTCTACAGAAGGTCTACACAATGCTGACACCTTTCTGCTTTATTGGATCAACTTAGGGTTTCCCCAGTCATACTAACTAGGTTAGACTTAGTTAGATAATCAGGCTTTACTCATGCATAGACAAGGAGAATGCAAACCATATTCTGATCATCAAATTCTGTTCCTAATTTTCTGCCTTGCCATTACTGAATTTCTTGTTAGTTTCATGTTGTTAAGGCTTAATTTTGTCAGACGGTTTGGTCTGCCAGTAGTGATTTTGTATTTTTACAAGTATTCCTAAGACTGGTGTTAGGTAAGCTTGGCTCTGAATTTGTAATAAATCTATACTTAATCTCATCCACCAAATTTGAGTCCTCATTATCTGGCCAAATGGGTTACACTGTAAATTGAATTTATGGATGATGCTAACTCTTCTTTATTCTTCAGGCACCTAGAAAGTTCTGTTGCAAGGAGATTTGGACAAAGGAGCCAAGTGCTCTCGCACTGCATTCTGCAGCACACATAGAAAGAGGAATGTGCCTCCCAGGATTGTTTTTGTGCAGGAAAGTGCCTCTTCCCGCACACAAACAATACTGCATTCAACACAGGAACCCTTGCACCATGGTGCAAGGGTGGCTGCACTGGTGCTAGGCTGCCAAAAGAGCGCAAGGGAAAGGACAGGAATGCCCCGTATTGCCTTAAATATGACACATTCCTGCTCTTTCTCTGTCATGCAGTGCAGTGCAGCAATGCGACTTGCTGCGCTGCACTGTGTGGCCTCCTCATAAATGAGGCCCTGAGTAGCCGGGTTCAACGCAGGGCTCTGAGGTACTGATAACGCCGATTCTTATCTAATTATCTATAAGAACCTTCTGGCCGCCATGATCTTTTTACCTGTTGAATAGTGTAAAGGAGAGAATCTCATCAGGTTAGATATCAGCATTCATTTTTGTCTGAAAGGACCACTGACTCCGAATTCAAGTTTGAGAATTTATTATCGCCAAAAATAACTGAACGTGCAGGCACCTCAACACGAGGTTAAAGAAATAGATGGGCACTAATACAAATAATAATCTACGCAGGAGTCTCATCCGACTCAGGATAAGAAGAATAGACAGTTCTAGGAGGACCAACCAGACTATGATTGCTCCTATTTCTAAGTTGCTCTTCATGGGCCTAAACAAGCTTAAAATCAATTGCTGTCCCTACACTAACGCTAAGTGACATCCCTGCATAACGATTTTCCCAGGCAAGAAAGAATAAAAGGTGTCAGCTGTGAAGACTTCCTAAGAAGTGCAATCACCATATACCTAAGCTCAGCTCTGTCCTTCTCTCTGGTCTCCCCTACCGCTTCTCTGGCTTCCTCCCTCAGGGCACTATCCCTAATACAAAACCATACTACAAAGGTACACGCCTTGTTTACGCCCTCTTGGCCAGGTCTTCTTTCTTGTGCTTTTCCATTGAAACGGTGACTTCATCCTGGACAGTTTCGTTGACCTTGAGTCCCAGGCGCCTTCTCCGCTGAAAGTATCATCCCTAAATTCCATTGCACTCCCCGTACCATGCCTCCCATCTTTCTAACTTTTGAAAACAAAGAGTTAGTCTTTACTAACGAGACATGTGTCCTTGCACCTGCAACAAAAGATACGTTCAACAGAAACCTTCTACTGTGCTAATTAAATCTACCGTTTGTGCCCAGAGAGCCTTTCCAAAAGAAACCCTTTTCGGCCTACATTTATAAGCTAACATAAGAATATACCAGGCCTTCCTTGAGTATATATGTAGTCAGGCCCTTACATATAACTTTTAAACACATATCTTACTTTTCCCTATAAACATATTCTTTACGATTCATTATGCAACCAATGAATTACATGTGCAACTTTAATATGGTGCACGTTTAAACTACTGCAATTACATTACATACACGAACTAATTCCTCTATGCATTTTATTCACACAATTCAAAAAGCATTACATTACATCATTATCCTAACACCATTATACTGCTGAGTTCACTTCAATTCAGTGAACTATTCATTCTTTGCTAAACATGCATGAGTATACAATGAGTATAACGAATATATGTCTGAATACATATGGGTGCGGCCTGTCAGTGATTATGATGCACCCCTACAATTCACAAGAACATTTCGCTCTATCAGTTCCCCCTTTGATGACTCCTGTCATCACATCTCATTCTACTCCCTCAGAGAAGGAACCGACCTAAACAGAACTTGTTCCCATCTTCCCTGATCTGAAGTTCTCCATGCTCTTGAGCCTTTGGTACTGATTGTCCTGCAATCTTGCCAATCTCATGTCATTTTCCCTCAAAGCTCTCTTGACTCTGCCTGCTCGATACCACTTGTAGGCCTTGATCATAATCCACAAGCCAGCCACACAAACCACCAAAATAAGGAGGGGTCTCAGGAAGTACCCAAGGAATCCCTTTCCTAGGTTTGCAAACCAACCTCCCACTTGACCAAAACCCTTTCCGACCTTTTCCCAGGCCCCTTCTTCGGTCAAATCCGCTATCTTTGTGTGGATCATAGTGATGTTACTTATATATTTCTCCAGATCCTTGCTACGGTCTGGTATATAAGTGCAGCACTCTTGAACCTTCAGCATTTTACAGACTCCGCCCTCTTTTGCCAATAGGACATCCAAAGCAAGGCGATTCTGCAAAACCATTCCCCTTATCGACAACATCTCTCCTTCCACCAACACCAACGATTTTGCTGTGTTCATCGAAAATTCATCCACCACAGTCGCTAACCTCCGGATCTTCACATCATTCAAGACTACTCCTAGACTAGGTATCATAGCTCCAAAGATATCCCCCACAACGATTCCTGCACTTGCAGCTCTTCTCGTTCTTGAATGCTCTCCACCCTCCAGAAGATTTAAGTCTTCTGTATGGTAAATCTTTGGAAATATTATTGACAAATAACATGTTCCATACCAATTTGCAGGCAACCTCACATAAGCATTCTTCCCACATACGTAATACACCGTAGGTATCACTTGTACAGGACCTTGGAGAAAATCTTTTGCCTCATCTGCCATGGTGAAAACGTGATCACAAGTACTCTGTCCCACTGGAACCTTTTCGTAGTAAGTCTGATAACGCCTTATACACAACTTACCCCTCTGCTCCTTATCCAACGCTATAGGACCATAGCTTCCCTTGGTCTTATGCAACCGTTCCTCCTCTGTCCAATCTGTCCTGTGATGCCCTAAATCTCGGGATTCAGTCAGCTTTCTATACCTATCTTCAACCTGATCTACAAACTTTCTCTCTACATCCGACATCAAGCAAGTCAGATTGTGTCTGTGTGCGAATGCTGTATCCAATTCCAAACTCGGTATGAAGTACTTCCTCAGTCTGTCCTCGGTTTTGTAATAATCATACTTATTCAAATGCTTGTAAGCTGGGACTTCAGGAAGCACTGCGTCGAAATTGGAAAAGAAATACTCGAACTGATCTCTCTCATAAAACAAACTAAGCAAAAGACTACATGAAATACCATAAGTCAGTGGAAGATGATGATACCTAATACCCTCATCCACCGAAGTAGGCAACTGCATACACACATAACAATCTTTCGCATCCATCACGTCAACATACTCATACAACAACTTAGCATACGCATTAAGCTTAAAATCACCCTTAGACAAATCTACATGTAATCTACGACTTTCTTCTAAAATCATAGCTCTATCAGCTGCCCTGTCTACCCCCTTCTGACTAGGTGTGATAGGTGTGGGTGTCCCTGTCACTGCCTCTACTTCTGGCTCATGCGAACCAGTATATGAGACTACAACTACTATGATTATAGAAATTATCACACTACTTATAAGAATGCCTATAATCCATTTTGCTCTTCGATTGGGATTTCCCGGCTCCATGATTTCGAAAGTTCTCAAAAAGTCTTGGTTATCGCAAAGAACTCAGAAAAGTCTCTGTCCTTTATTTATGACTTGCTTAACCAGTTCGAGCAACCATGAAATCTCCGGGCTTTCCCTTTCCGATCACAACTTATTTACACAGTCCAGAAAAAGATTTCCCTAGTGTTCGTTCCTCTTCTTGTGGAAAGTCCCTAAGTTTATTCTTCTTCCACTTGGACCTAGGTTATCTTCTTCTTTCAGACTTTTATTTACAGTTCATTACTGATCCATAATGAGATCCTCATTAAGCACGACCAGAACGTGATACAAAAGTTCAAGACGCAAAAGCAGCACTTCGTGTGAAAACGGCTCAGCTCCGAATGGCGGGAATTCGACCCGATGCAGAAGCAATTTTCGGACTTCACTCAGAAGTGGGGGATTCGGAATCGTGAGTGTCAGTGTTCCGTCTATCTCGAACCCTGGCATCCGCAGCACCACCTTCACCACCAGTTTCGGGCTCCGACTGAACACTTCCACTGACTTCAGTCTCCCTGTATTCACCACCCCTGCATCAAACACAGTGTAAGTCCACTCAGGGGTAGAGTATCTGCGACAAGGCACTCTTGTTCTCTTAGACCTTCGCCGACTGTCTTGTGCTTGGTCTTCGTCGCTTGCTTCGGTTTCAGATACTTCGGACACTGGAGCAAGGTCTCTCTCAGGTGCTAACCTCAGGTTCAGTCGCCTCTGTCTTTCAGGCCAACTTTCAGCACTTCTGTTCGTTCGTCTGCCTTCTCCTTCTATGCCCAGTGCACTACTTCCTCTTTCTGCTGCATTTGACTCTTCTCCGCCCACTGCACCTTCTCTTTCTTCGGTGCCTGAATCAGGGTTCGAACTGTGGGAACCCCCTTCAGCTTGCTCTAGTGCACCACCAGCTGTGTCAGCGACCCGTACAGCTTGACTTGTCCTCTCATGTGGCCCTACCACTTCAGCTGGGTTTTCATTTACGAGAGGAGCTGTTTCTTCCAAGGGTGCTGGAACTCTGCGGGTATGGGAAGCATGCACCCAGTTCGGCAATCCTCCACACTTTACTGCTGTGTTCGTGATAAGTATCACCTGATACGGGCCACGCCAACGGGCATCCAAACAACTCTTCCTCACGTGCTTCCGGACGAGCACCCAGTCACCGGGACACAAGTCGTGGCACAGATCACTCGAGGCTGGAACCACAGCTGCTTGCACCTGCTGGGATACAGAACGGACCACATCAGAGAGTCCTTTACAATAATCGAGAATCAAATCATCAGTGATGTTTATCAAGGCTGTAGTTGGTACTGCTGGCAGTCTCATTGCCCTCCCCATTATTATTTCATGGGGGACAACCCGGTCTTTCTGTCTGGGACACTTCGCATGCTCATGAGCACCAGTGGCAAGGCGTCGGGCCATTTCAGGGATGTTGAAGAACACATTTTTGCCATCCGGGCTTTCAGAGTTCCATTAACTTGTTCCACCATCCCAGAAGCCTCTGGTCTGTAGCTACAGTGGAGTCTCTGGTCAATGTTCAATGCTGCACAAAGTAACTTCATGATTTCGCTATGGAAGTGCCCACCTCTATCTGATTCCAAAGAGGTCGGGATCCCGAATCTAGGGATAAGCTCCCTCAACAATAATTTAGCCACTGTCAGAGTGTCACACCTGCGTGTGGGGTAAGCCTCCACCCACCGTGAGAATATACATACTATCACTAGAATGTACCTCAAGCCATTGCACCTAGGCATCTCCACGAAATCCAGCTGTAGTCTATTGAAGGGCCCTCCTGACCTTCCAATATGACTCAGTGTAACTACAGTTTTCTTTCCAGCATTCATCTGTTGACATGTAACACACCTCTGACATACCGTCTCAGCCATTGCTCGGAACCGTGGGTTATACCACGTCTGTCTGAACACCCTCATCATTGCGTCTCTACCCAGGTGTGCCTGTCCATGTATCAATCTTGCCATCGGACTCAGCAATTCTTCCGGCAACACAGCTCTCCCATCGTTTGATACCCACACATCCACCTCTCCTCTCTCGCAACCAGCTTTGATCCAGCCCTCTCTTTCCTTGGTTGAGACTTCATCTTGCAATCTCTTAAGCTCTTCCCAAGTGTCTGCCATGGTCAACATTATGCTGAGATCGGTTCCCTCTTGGCTCTCTTCTATCTCCCTGCCTGTGTATATGCATCCTTGTTCTGCGCAGAAGCGGGCTACCTCATCTGCGTAGTTATTACCCAAGGATACAAAGTCCTCCCCCTTCCCATGGGCTGAACACTTTACAACAGCGATTTCTTTCGGATGCTGTAATGCTTCTAACAATTGTCTTACATATTCTCCATTACGAATGGGTGAGCCAGATGATGTCAAAAATCCCCTCTGAGACCATAACTGCCCGAAGTCATGCACCACGCCAAAGCCGTATTGGCTGTCTGTGTAAATCGTGATTCGAATTCGATCAGCGGCCAAACAGGCACGGGTCAAGGCAATGATCTCAGCTACCTGCGCGGAGCGTACTCCTTCTAGGCAAGCAGCGTCGACCACTCCTGAAATAGTACATAAAGCAAACGCTGCTCTCAATTGCCCCACACTGTCTCTTAAGCATGAACCATCGACAAAGAAAATTTCATCTGGGTCGGCCAATGGCTCATCGACAATGTCAGGTCTCGGTTTGGTGCAAAGTTCGGTCACATCGAGACAATCATGGTCCTCACAATCTTCATCATCTGTGTTCGGTATAGGCATCAATGTCGCAGGGTTCAAGATGGAGCACCTTTTCAGAGTCACATTCTCTGCGGCAAGTATGACTTGCTCGTACCTTGTTAACCTATTGTTCGTTAGGTGCTGGGTCTTGGTCCTGGTCATTAATAACTCAACCGAATGTGGTACATGTACAGTCAATGGATGTCCCATTACAATGCTTTCACATCTTTCAATGCTGACACCTGTTGCAGCAACGGATCTTAGACATCCGGGCAACGCAGAAGCTACTGGATCTAAAGTAGCTGAAAAATAAGCAACTGGTCTACGGACACCTCCATGGTTCTGAGCTAACACTGCTAATGCACATCCTCCTCTCTCGCAACAAAACAATGAAAAGGCCTTGTTGTAGTCAGGCATTCCCAGTGCGGGAGCCCTGCACAAATCATCTCGCAATTGCAGGAATGACATCAAGCACTCCTCGTCCCATGGTACCGGATCACTCACATCCTTGTGCGTAAGCCTCTGCAGAGGCTTTGCTCTCAAGGAGAAACTAGGAATCCACTGTCGACAATAGCCAACCATTCCCAGAAACATCCTAACTTCCCTCTGTGTAGTGGGTACCGCCATGCTCATTATTGCCTCAATTCGATCTGGTGACACCTTCCTCTTGCCTTTTTCTAATCTGTGTCCCAAGTACTGTACCTCATTCAAACAGTACTGCAGCTTGTTCGGGGACACCTTATGTCCATTCTCTGCTAAGTGGTTCAACAAGGCTACTGTGTCAATTCTGCAAGCATCTTCTGTTTCTGAGGCAATGAGCAAGTCATCTATGTACTGCACGAGAACTGAGTTCTGCGGCAACACAAGACTCTCAAGGTTCTTCTTCAGGATCTGGTTAAAGATCGATGGACTTTCCGTATACCCTTGAGGGATACGACACCATGTTAACACGCGATTCTCTAGCCTGAACGCAAAAAGAAATTGGCTTTCCTCGTGGAGCGGTATCGAAAAGAAGGCTTGACACAAATCGATAACCGTAAACCACTCGGCTTCACATGGGATCTGGAACAGTATTACTGAAGGATTCGGTACCACTGGACAACAAGGGACAACTATCATGTTGACCTTTCGCAGGTCTTGCACGATCCTGTATTTCCCGCTCGGTTTCTGTAGTCCCATTATGGGTGAATTACAGGGACTACCTCTGATTTCCTTCAAAATACCCTTCTCAATGAAAGTCTCGATCACAGGTTTTATTCCTGCAATCGTTTCTATCGATAAATTGTATTGAGGTGTTCTAGGGAAATCAACATTCTGTTTCACCTCAATCCGCACTGGTTCAACCCCTCTGATTAAACCTATTTCGTCTCCTGCGAAATCCCACACCACAGGCGACACTGCGTCTCTCAGATCATGTGGAAGTTCTTCCACAGTCACCATTGGGTACAGATCTATACACAGAAGCTGATTGGCAATCTTAAAGTCAGCATCATCATCTCTAGTCTGGACCTCCACTCCCCGTGGTGTACAGTAAATCGTGCAGTTCAACTTGCACAACAGATCTCTTCCCAAAAGACAAACTGGACTCGTGTCACATACTACAAACTGATGTCTAGTTTGGAAAGTACCTATCTTTACTAAGATCGGTTCTGTCAATGGGCTGCTCATCTTCTTGTTCGCTACTCCAACAACCTGGATCGATTGTCCCGAGAGGGGTAGGTTAGGGACTACTGCAGATCTTACAGTAGACCGGGTAGCTCCAGTATCAACCAAAAGTGTTGCAGGATTGCCCTCAATCTCTGCCTCTACAAAAGGTCCTCTCTGGTCTACCTCCAAGACCGCTCCAAGTGTGCAGTCTTCCTCCCCCTCAGGCACCGTCAGGATAAAGGGTCTAAGCTATCCTCAGCATATCGTTCGAACAGGGGCATCTGTTGATATGTTCGTGTTCCTTGTGAAAACCTTGGAGCTTGGGGAATCTGAGCTTGAGAATTGTAAACCCCCCTTTCATCGTTCTAGGTCTCGTTATTGTGTTAACCACCTCTTGCGCGGGTGCCTGAGCCCCCTCTTCCTCTTCCTGTACCTGATTAGCTGGGTTCAAAGGACACTCGCGTTTCCAATGTCCGACCTGGCGACAAAGATGACACGCAGTGGTCTTCTTTAGTGTGGCCACGTCCACTCCTGTCTTGGGGTCTACTGGTTTTCCCTTTCCCTGTACCTGCCCATTCTGGTTTCCCTGGAAATTTCCTTGCTTTCTCCCCAAGGTCCCTCCACTAGGCTGATTCTGTGCTGTCTGCATCTGGACAAGCATCAATTTGTCTTTTAGCTTTCGATGTTTTGAATCCACCTCATCACTACAGTACCTCGCGTATCGCAAAATTTCATCTAGTGGCTTGTTCTGCCAGCAGATCAAATGGTGCTGTATCATGAGGCTGATTTCCCCTCTCAGACCTGTTACAAACTTTGAGACAAACTGTCCCATATCCTTAGGGTCCAAAACATCCAACCCACTATACTGTTTAAAAACTTGCAGAAGTCTTTCGTAATACTCATGCACCGTTTCCTTGGGTTCCTGTACAGTCCGATCTATCTTAACCCAATCTATATCCTGAGGTGAAATCTTCGACCTCAACCATGTAATCACCTGCTCATATTTTTTCATGACATCAGGTGATGGACCATTTGTAACCGCCTCTCTTTTCGGTTCCGAAGTCGGCCACTCAATAGCGACTTTACATGCTGTCCACAAATCTCCTGGTACCACTATGTCAAACAAAGTGTTCAAATCAATCCACAATACTTTTGAAATCTTCACAAACCGCTCAACCTGCTTGTACCACTCCACCGGTTTTCCCTCAGCCGAGGAAAATCATTTGTAAATGCAGTCAAATCACCTCTATTCCACGGCACATGCACGTACCCTCCATTCTGTACTTCCCGTAAAGGAAAATTTCCAACTCCCGTCGCCCCCCTCCTGGCGGCGGCGTTTCCCTTCTGCTCTTTTTACTGGTTTCTTTTGGACCACCTTTCTTCCCATTTGTCCAACAAAATCCATATTCTCATTCCTATGATCAGGTCTCTGGTGTGCGTCTTCAACCCTGTGATTCTTTTCTCCTCCAACTCCTGATCACTGTAATGCAATCTGTGTGGTCCCTGTAACGCTTTAGTTTTATTCAGGTCCACCTCATATCTTTTGGCCAAATCCCTCAATCTATCATGTGCCATTCTAGCTTTTCGAGTCACATCTTTTGCTACAAACAGCAGCTCATCTGATCCATAGATTTCTATCCTTTCTAAAGGCAGACTCCCACTGATCATTTCGTCTACCTCTGCTTTCAGCCTCACTACGTCTAGCAACCTTGCCTGTACTGCACTCCTCAGTACGTCTCGACAACCTGAGCCGTCCCGCTCATCACAATCACTATTCTGTCCTTGTGACCTATTCCCTTCCATATTCCTGGAACCTGGTCTGTCTTCCGAGACATTTTGTGCCCTATCTCTTTGCATCCTATCCTCTTGGTTCGTTACTGTTGGTGTCCACTCCCTCAAAGCTGACTTAGATTCCCGTAAAGACCTCGGTCTTTCTGGTCCCTCCTCTTCTCTCCTGAAGGAAGAGTCTGCTGTAGCCGGTAACGGCGTACTCGACTCCATTGGTCTTGGGAAATGAACCACCCTTACTCCAAACCCATTCCCACTCTCACTGTTTCCTTCTTCCCTTCTCATCGGCACGGAGCTCCCTTCTCTCACTCGGTCTGGGTCATATACCGGTACTATAGGGCCAATGGTAACCGGTACTGTCAAGGAGTCCGGTAATCTTGTGTTCCCCGCAGGAGGCTGTGTTATCATAGACGCCGTAGCCCCCTCCGTTCCTGTGGAAATTCTTCCCACTACTCTCATGCTAGTCTGGTTCTGGCTTTCATCAACTATTGCCACTGCTGGGGTTCTCTTTCCCTCTTCTGACTCTGGGTTAAATGGTGGTGGCCTCTCTGCCAACATCCTATCCAACAAACTGTCATCTAAATCACTATCATCCTCATCAATTCTTGTAATCTTTCCATTTTGTATCAGCAGTGGGTATAACTTATCTCCTTCGATCGTGTCTGCTCTCCACCTTTTCTCCAGTGCATCCCACCTTGCATCTTGAAATGCCCTGACCGATTTCTTCACCCTTTCTTGACATCTGTCCTTCTTCCTATCATACGCTGCCCTTATCCACGCATGTAGTGCCTCAAACTGTGTTGGTCTAGGTAGTGGTCGTAATGAAGCCATTACACTCTTGAGCTGGTACAGCACCTCTAACCTGAAAGTACCATATCGAGGGAACGACAATTCTCCTTCTGCTTCTGTCATTTTATGCCAATTCTCAAGCCAAATTATGGTATGCAATCCTACATTCTTTGCCATATAATGTGCTGGTGTATCCTCGGGAGGAGCTTCCTCTCCCTCCCGAACAACCACATGTCTATCACCTCTACAAAGTTCCCTTAAAGCTTTAAAACATTTCATGATGAATCAACTTTGTATTTGCACTCAAAATGTCCGCTTTTACTTCCTGATTCCAATCCACCAATACCAGCGCGGTTCACACCAACCGGCCTATCGCAGCGCGGCACTTGTCTGACGTCACTTTTCCTCCGCTCGCAGCAGTTCCCCTCCTTTCTAATTCACTTGTTCTCACTCGCATTCGTCCCAATTATACTCTGAAATAATGTCCGTCCTACCGAACAATTACCTCTCTGACCGTCAGTCTTACCAATGACCAATCAGCCTCTTGAGCTTGTTGACCTCAATCTGGCAACCGTCTGTCCACGAACGACCGGACAATCGCCTCTAATACACTCGATAGGATTCAATCACTCGATGTTCTGCACACAATAACCTACGACCTGCGTTGGTTATTCACACACTCACACATGTGTCCCTATCTTCTGTGGGTCTGTCAATGACGTCTCGTGACCCCCACAACTCTGGTCAACGTTCTCAACTCTGGGTGTATTCTACACCACAATAAATCTCCCGGTCCCGCGCGCGCTCACGGTCCGTTTCTCAATCACACAACTTTCGTTCCAACTCCGCAAGACATCACACAACAATATAACACCGCAATCTATCAAACATCACTCTTTTCATACTCACTCTACTACGAACTGCTACTTCCGCCGCACCGTCACTCTCCGTCAGTTTTCCACGACCTCCGACATCCTTCTCTCGCGGTTCTCTGGATCTGCGTCACTCGGGCTCTATGGGGCAACCTAGTCTCCTATCTTGCTCTAGATCTCCCCTTACCATCAAAGGTAACCATCCTACTCTGCTACCAACTGATAACGCCGATTCTTATCTAATTATCTATAAGAACCTTCTGGCCGCCATGATCTTTTTACCTGTTGAATAGTGTAAAGGAGAGAATCTCATCAGGTTAGATATCAGCATTCATTTTTGTCTGAAAGGACCACTGACTCCGAATTCAAGTTTGAGAATTTATTATCGCCAAAAATAACTGAACGTGCAGGCACCTCAACACGAGGTTAAAGAAATAGATGGGCACTAATACAAATAATAATCTACGCAGGAGTCTCATCCGACTCAGGATAAGAAGAATAGACAGTTCTAGGAGGACCAACCAGACTATGATTGCTCCTATTTCTAAGTTGCTCTTCATGGGCCTAAACAAGCTTAAAATCAATTGCTGTCCCTACACTAACGCTAAGTGACATCCCTGCATAACGATTTTCCCAGGCAAGAAAGAATAAAAGGTGTCAGCTGTGAAGACTTCCTAAGAAGTGCAATCACCATATACCTAAGCTCAGCTCTGTCCTTCTCTCTGGTCTCCCCTACCGCTTCTCTGGCTTCCTCCCTCGGGGCACTATCCCTAATACAAAACCATACTACAAAGGTACACGCCTTGTTTACGCCCTCTTGGCCAGGTCTTCTTTCTTGTGCTTTTCCATTGAAACGGTGACTTCATCCTGGACAGTTTCGTTGACCTTGAGTCCCAGGCGCCTTCTCCGCTGAAAGTATCATCCCTAAATTCCATTGCACTCCCCGTACCATGCCTCCCATCTTTCTAACTTTTGAAAACAAAGAGTTAGTCTTTACTAACGAGACATGTGTCCTTGCACCTGCAACAAAAGATACGTTCAACAGAAACCTTCTACTGTGCTAATTAAATCTACCGTTTGTGCCCAGAGAGCCTTTCCAAGAGAAACCCTTTTCGGCCTACATTTATAAGCTAACATAAGAATATACCAGGCCTTCCTTGAGTATATATGTAGTCAGGCCCTTACATATAACTTTTAAACACATATCTTACTTTTCCCTATAAACATATTCTTTACGATTCATTATGCAACCAATGAATTACATGTGCAACTTTAATATGGTGCACGTTTAAACTACTGCAATTACATTACATACACGAACTAATTCCTCTATGCATTTTATTCACACAATTCAAAAAGCATTACATTACATCATTATCCTAACACCATTATACTGCTGAGTTCACTTCAATTCAGTGAACTATTCATTCTTTGCTAAACATGCATGAGTATACAATGAGTATAACGAATATATGTCTGAATACATATGGGTGCGGCCTGTCAGTGATTATGATGCACCCCTACAATTCACAAGAACATTTCGCTCTATCAGTACCACCCTCTGAAAAGGACTAGGCAACTAAGTGAATGTTCTCAGTTGTGAAGACTCCGATCTGCCTGACAGAAAAGATGTACACCATTCTCTGTCCTGCCTCTAATGTGGAGGTCCTGGAGGTGCTGTAGATGAATCTGATGACCAACAGAATCAGTGCCCCTTCCCTAAAATGTTGTCACCAGAGCTGGCCTTAGCTAAAATAGCGCCCTGGGCGGAGAGAAATGTGGCACCCTTGCTGATGGTAGTGAATTAAATGAGGCAGCAGGGGGGGGTCCCTTTTGTGTTCACTGGTCAGTACCTGGATGACCAGGGACTGGCCCCCGAACACAAACATCCCCGGACCTCCCCAGCTCACCTAAACCAACGATGGCTTAGCTGCCTCACGCACATGATGGTTTTGTTGATGTCTGCCAGCAGGGGTCAGAGGGTGAAGGAAGGGCAAGGAAGGGGGCTAAAGTGGTGTTAAAATCATCACCCGCCATATTATACTGAAGGACTAAAACCACTTTAAACTGGCAAATGAGACAGAAACGAACAGGCAGAGACAAGGATAAGGCTGGAGCAAGATAAGAATGGCGCTGTTGTTGGAATAACCTTAATGCACACAGCTCCATGTGCCCCTCAGAAAATTGGTGCCCTGGGCCTTGGCCCAGCTCGCCCAGGATAAAGGCCTGCCCTGGCTGTCATGCATGATCCTCCTGAGGCCATCCAAATTTGCGGCTACCCCCGCTTCTGTTCCATGTTAGCCACGCCCAGAAAAATAGGCAACTAGAATTGAATTGCACACTTACCATTGATATATTCAGCGATTATCTGTTCCAGAGTCACTTACCCTGTAATAGGTGCAACAGTTGTGGGAATATTTTTTGAACCAGTTAGAGCAATTTTGCGTCATCATATCCACCAGTGCAATACATTTTGCAGCGCTCGGTTGTTGTAGTTCAGTGATACTCAAGGTACGCCAGGGGGGCCACTTGTGGCCCTCTTGACCTTTATGTGCGGCCCCCTGGTGAACAGTAGCACAGGCATCTGAACACTAATATTCAGAAACAAATGTTAAATAAACAGGCAAGCATTTATTAACCTGCAAATAAATGCTTTCCCGTTTATTTAACATTTTTTAGGTCGAGCATTCGAGACCTCTGGTATATACTTTAGTATATACTTATATGTGTATGTACTTTGTGGGCTCTGGAGATCAGCCCTAGGACTTGTCTGCTTCTGCTTAGGGACTTTTGTTTCTGTTCAACTGCCTCTATTTAACTGTCTTGATAGAAAACGACCAGTAGAGGTCAGTAAAATACCAGAATTGCTTTCTGCTTGTTCAACTGCCTCTATTTAACTGTCTTGATAGAAAACGACCAGTAGAGGTCAGTAAAATACCAGAATTGCTTTCTGCTTGTTCAACTGCCTCTATTTAACTTTCTTGATAGAAACGACCAGCAGAGGTAAGTAAAATACCAGAATCACTTTAGCATTCTCTAGATTCCAGTCCATAGAAATTGTCTTCCAAAAGCACCCGTAGACAATAATATTTTTTTCAAATCTTGTATTTTCAGTGATATGACCACCGATGGGTCTGATTTTATATTAAAAACAGAGCTTTGGACTATACCATTTCCCGCTGAAAGACAATATTTCTCTCCATGTGTTCCCATACCTGGCATGTTACGCAGTTTGGTGCTTACTTTTCCTCCATGTTAAAGAACAGTAGATGTTTCAGGACCCAGGCTAATGTGCTGCATTGCTAAATACATAAAAGGTCCCAAAGGCAAGACCGATTGCATCGCAAATGCTTGTTTAGACCGCCTTCCACAATCCCTGACTCACCCAGACCCCCTACCGCCACCCTTCTGGCATCAATGCAGCCCTTGGTCAAACCACAGACCGTACTTTGTGGCCCCTGGGCAAATGTTTGCGAGTACCCATATTGTAGTTGGACCAGTCAGTCAGGGCACAGGCCTGACACCGGCAAACTATGTAATCCGGCCCCTGACTACGCTTTGCGTGTTGCTCCCGCAGTGCTTTGTTTCTGTCAAGGTTCACTGCGCGCTGTTTTGAAGGCTGGCATCCTGCTGATTAAAAAGAGGCAGGCTGCTCTGTCTGATTCTGCATTTCAATTAGACACTTTTTCATTAATTTGTCATCAAATGCTCCTGAGGATGTTCCACTTTTTTTTCCACGGACTGTCTTCGAGCAAGAAAGTAAGTAATTGTTAACGAAAAGGATTCGATCGGTAAGTATCGGGTTAAACACTAATTCTTTCTTATTGATTGGAACATTTAATTAAGACTTGCAGAGCTGGTAGCAGCAATGCGTTGCCGGAAAAATAATTAATTCCGCTGCATTTTCTTTTAATGAAAACAACACTTATGTTCTGGGGCAAAATTGGGTTTGTAGAGAAGTGCATGCCATGTTAGGTTATACGCAAAATTCCGGAGACATGTTACACTTTGTGGCCATTTTGACAGCACAATGGCAACATAAAAGCAGATTAAGGCCTTTTAAATTCTTATTCAACAGATCCGACCCCAACATTTCGGTTCTGTAGTGTCTTCTTTGATGTCTTATGGAAGGATGGCCATCAGATTGGGCTGGTTGGAGGACTGGTGAAGAAAGTTCTTTGAAACTTTGCAGATTCCTTCCGATTTTAAGGACAGCTAAGCCTTCTGTCCTGGAGATATCTACTGAAGTATTTTCTCACTGTCGGGGGGCGGAGCTTGCCTGAGCCCAAGATGGCTGCGTAGACAGAGAGCTCCGTCCGCCCATCGATTTATCCTGAAGTATCCAGCATCAAAACTGACACTGCTGCCCCTAAACCTGGCTGCATCGGTTCCACTTTGAGCTGTTTTGGGGGCTCCGTGATGTACTGAGGCGGCTAGCGGCGAAGGCGAGTGAGTAGGCCTGCCGTCGCGGATCGGAAGCTGCGCTGTGGCGTTGCCACGAGGCGGAGAGTAATACGAGGCCTCTGCGGTTGTCACTAGCCCCTGCGAAGAGTATCGGATAGCAGATGCAACTATCCTGATGGCCGTTAGGCTGCTGCACGCTGCGGGGACCCTGGAGTGTTGAGGGAGGCAGAGACGACTTGGAGCGGAGTGGCGGTGCGGAGGCAGGAAGAGGCTCCCCGACGTGGCGTTCGGAGGCCGGATGGGCGGAGTGGCCCCGATAGAAGAGGTGAGCGTCCAGACACCGGGCGAGCCCATACGCGGTGCGGGGCTTTGCACTCGATCGGCCCAGGCTGCATGTCAGAGCATTGTGCCTTCCCTCTCCCCGGCCATCTCTGCATGGTTCCGGAGCACGGCAGTGGGACAGTGCAATACTGCGTTGGGCCTAACACGGCCATCTTGAAGCACGGCCAAGGAGTTCTGCGCACAGTGGGCATAACGACCAGAGTGCGGTCATAACAAGGAGGTTGCGCGGGGTAGGAGCGAGTGGTGACTCACTGGTCCAGCGGCAGGCGCCTGAGGCCCTAATAGATATCAGTTCCTCCCCATCTCCTGGACACCCGACTGTGCTGGCCCTGCTGCCCTGACTGGGGAGATACCGGTGAGGCCTGTGCGCAGAAACATCTCGTGTCGTGGCTGCTGCCTGGCGCTCTACCCTGCAGATCGGGAGTGGCCGTGCCTGGTGTGCGGTCGGCCCAGGCCTTGTCTACAGTCTCAGCGGACTGTCTTTGGCGCCATTCCCTTACTGCGACATATTTGTGAAGCAGCCCCGATCGACGGGCCATAAAGTACTTATCGTAGTCACTGTGTGTGCTGCCGACCTGCTGTCTCTGGGATCTGACGCTGTTACACTCTCCCACGCTTTATCAGCTCTCCAATGGTGGGCTTATGAGCTGAAATTATGGGTAAGGTGGACAAAACCCAACCCAAGCTCCATTTCGAGCAGAGAAAATCCAGGCTCCGTGAGCAGTCCTTGAAGGAGAGCTCGAACACTCAGGCAGATGTGCCAGAACCTGTGGAGGGAGACATCCGTATCATTTTAGCTGCCATGCAAAAGAGCCTGACCTCCATAGACAGTAAAATTGACTCGCTGTCATATCGAATGGACCGAATGACAGAGCGCTTGGACAAACAAGTTGAGAGGATAGATATGACGGAGCGCAGAGTCACGGAAGTGGAGGAAGCACAGACGGAGTTGGATTCCGAGCACAAGCAGATGGGGAAACTTCTATACTCACACTACAAGACAAGGCGGAGGACCTCGAATC
The DNA here is from genome assembly GCA_963921515.1 of Calotriton arnoldi. NCBI lineage: Eukaryota > Metazoa > Chordata > Amphibia > Caudata > Salamandridae > Calotriton > Calotriton arnoldi. Next base: position 4,021,985 of record CAWUFW010000406.1, read on the forward strand.
GCGGTCCCGCAGAAGCAACATCCGTATTACCGGCCTTCCGGAGTCCACTTGTGTTGGAAATATGGAGCTATTTGTGGAGGAATTACTGACGACTTTGTTAGGTCGAGATACGTTTTCTTCAATGTTTGTGGTCGAGAGAGCACACCGCTCGTTAGGCCCGAAGCCACCGCCTGGTGCAGCGCCTAGGCCGATCATTACCAAACTATTAAAATACAGGGACAGAGATGCAGCTTTGAAAGCGGCCCGGGAGAAACAAACATTACACTATGAGGGTACGACCATCTCCCTCTACCCGGACTTCACAGCTCGAGTACAGGAGGCGCGCAGACAATTCGCTCCCTTAAAGAAACAACTGAGGGATCAAAATCTTGACTATGCTGCTGTATCCGGTTCGCCTCCGGGTGAATAGACAGGGCAAATCCTGTATCTTCACGGATCCTAAAACTTTGCAAAAAGCTTTGAAGGAGTGGGCTAAGGACAGGTCTCCTGGCACAGTGTCATCTGCTCACGAGGGAGCGTGTGGAGACAGTCTGGACGACCCAGACTGATACCCGAGAAGACCTATACTACAGATAAGATTTTTCTGAGTGTAATGTTGCGGTGACTGTAGTCCTCTGTGGCCTTCGAACAAAGGTCGTGGTTGCGGGGAGGGGGTGGGACAGTGTTAATTGCAGAACTATGGACGCTATGCAGAAGTATCGATAGGATTTGCCACTTATGGGGTCACTATCATTGCCTTTTTAAATGCCAACGTTGTTTTCTGAAGTAATTTGTTGTAGATGGAATGTCAGATTGATGCACGCTAGATGGCGGACGGAGGGGGCGATTAGCCAGTTGAGAGATAATAGGTAGCGGGCTGGGGCAACATCTGCCCACGAGTGTTACCCACCACCTAGACTTTTTTCGCTTTCTTTTGTTGTTGGGGATAGTTGCTTTTATTTACTTCCTTTTGCTTACTGAGGGTTGGTCAGGGTGTATTCGCCATTGCACAGTTGGGGTATGCATGGCGTGGGTGGGGGGTGGGTGGGTGCAACAGAGGAATCACTATCATAAAAATGATAACTGATTGCAGCACATGCATCTCACATGGTAAAAGTGTTTGACAGGGCAGCACTTATGCACACGCATGGGTTGCTGCTCGACAATCCACTGACACACATGGCTCAGACACCAGTGTGTAAGCTTAATGTATTAACCTGGAATGTCCGGGGCCTGAATGACTTTAGGAAACTAAGAAAGGTCCTGTCATATCTTAATAGACATGCTGTTGACATTGCATTACTGCAGGAATCGCATTTGCCTCTCAACTGCAGGATGCTCAACTGCAGAGGGCTTCATGGGAACACACATGTGGCAGGGTTCACGTCTCATGCCCGGGGGGTGATAACCTGGGTCAACCCGAAGGCGGGTCTTAAATTGGTCCCGATAGACTCGGATTTAGACGGGAGGTATGTCATCTCGAGATGCAGTGGGAAGGGGCTAGACCTCATTTTAGTTAACATATATGGTCCGAATTACGATGACCCTAAGTTTTTTGCAAAGTTACATGATAAGCTGCGCAGTTATGGGGGGGCACACCAACTTTGGGGTGGGGACTTCAACTGTATTTTAGACCCACACCTGCACAGATCAGGTGGCCCTGACAGGCGCCTCACGGTTGCAGCGCGTGCTATAACAGATGCGGCGACGCGACTGGAGCTCTGCGATGTCTGGAGAACACGGTCCCCGGGCAGAGGAGGGTTCACACATTACTCTGCATATCACGACTTACACACCAGAATTGACTACTGGTTTGCCTCCAGGGACTTGTACACTCAAATCCAGAGTTGTGCGGCACTCCCTCGCACTTTCTCGGACCACTTGCCGATACTGTTGGTTCTTGACTGTCCACACACTCAAATCCCTCCCTTCACATGGCGTTTCCCCCCATATTCGCTACTGGACACAGTCTTTAGGTCGGAACTATCGGATGCAATAGAAACCTTTTTCGAGTGCAATATAGGGTCGGTGGAAACCTTTTCTGCAGTGTGGGAGACTTTTAAAGTTTACATCAGGGGGATTGCCATGGCAAAGCACTCAGGGGTCCTTAGGGCGCTGCATAAGCGGCTTTCTGACTTGGAGGAAAAGCTAAAGTCTCTGGAGCGTGGGCTCCTCTCTGGTACTGCTGACCAAATGTCAGAGGAGTTTAAAGAGTTGCTAAAAGAATACCACAAGACGGCAGACGCGGAGCTCAAACATTTGGGCAAATATGCAACGGCTCGCACTTATGGCGAGAGTGAGCGGCCGGGCTCGGTACCGGCTTCATTGCTAAGGAAGCGTAGGGAGACAGTGGGGTCACAACAATAAAGAGGCAATCACCTCAAAACATTTATGGGGTCTGGCATTTGGGTCCAAGGAAAGCCACTAGACCCACTGGGCTGTAATAGGTGGCTGAAACATGACGACCCACTTTCAGATGTAGGGGAACATTAATCCTCAATAACATCACCTGTGTTTTTAACCTGGCCCCGGGGCCCAGAAATTAAACACACCAGGATAAGGGACCACAAGGCAATTTTATATTCTAAGAACCCACCAGCAGATTAGTAAGAACTCCCTTGGTTTGCAAGGTTGAGCCACCCAGACACAGTAGATGTCTAGGTGAGGACTCGATGATGAAGCATGCCACTGACAATTCCTATTGGGTAAGAGTCCTTTTAAAAAAAAGAGTAAGGATTCCCCTTGTGGACAGGTTGTGGGATAAGCTTTAATAGTCGAGGACAAGTGTCTCGACTCAGTAGTGGGTTCTCTCTCCCTTTGTTGAATTTACAAGTAGAAAGTCCTTTTTTTATTTCAAAAGATTTTTATTGGAGTTTTAATACAGAACAAGCAGTTGGCAGGCATACATGAGGTAAGAGTGTTACCAATTATACTCTTGATCAAGTATTACATGATGATAGTACAGACGAAAGTAAACGGTTACCAAGTGGCCCAATGAGGCAAATACATCTGTGTTGACCAACCGCAAGGTGGAAAATGAAAAGGAACAGAGAGAGAAGGTGTGGGGGGGGGGAGGGAAAGATTGCCACAGTGAACAAACTGGGTGTATATACACCATGTGAGATCGGAATAGCCAATGTCAGCATATGAACGAGGTAGTCTTCATAGACCCAGCAACTGCTGCACGTAACAGTGTATCACGGGTGTTGGCTAGGAGACATCACAGATGAAGAGGATCGGGGGGGAGTGACTAATTCTAGGTATTGGTCCATATTATTCCATAGAGCTTTATTGGCCAAGTTCCAGGGGTACTGGGTAAACAACATTGAGTGCGCACCCCTGATATATTGTAGCCATTCCAACCAAGTGTTACTTGAGGTATTCCCCAGTGATTTCCAAGAAGATAAGATAGTTTTGTGGGCCAGAGTGAACATTAAGTCCAGCAGTAGTAAACCCTCTATCTGAAGTCCAACTGTGTGTAAGGAGCTGAAAGGACCACAAACGGAAAACAAGTATGTCCTAGGGAGTTTAGTGTGAAAGATTTTGTTGATGATGTTATGTATGTTAGTGCAGAATGAATAAAATTTGGGGCATTCATATAGCATATGGCGTAGGTCTGCATTCTCAGAGTTGCAACTACAACAGGTGCTTTTATCCATAAGACCCAGGGTGGCCAAACGGTGCGAGGTCCAGAAGGTTCTGTGTAGGATGTGTAGTTTAGTTTGGACTAGATTGGGTGTTATCTTATCATTAAATGTGAAGCCCATAATCTTGGCCAGTCAATGGGCAGTGGATCAAATAGTCTGTCTTGGGACCTGTCAGAACACCACCTCTGTTGAGCAGAGTTGCATAACGAGGTGGCCAGAGGCCTGAGTTTACCGTATATTTTGTAGGGCACATGTCCGCCTTTCTTAATTGATGCAAGGAGGATCGGTAGTGAGAAACACACAAACTGGACAGTGGGCCAAAAAAGCAACCAGTAAGGCACCAATCCTAAGCAATCACCAATTGAAATTATTGAAATGCAAAAATAAGTGCAGCCCTGCCAAGTATCACGCATCAAGCGTTAGACTAACGCATTTCAGTGTGGTGATCCGCATCACCGCACTGAAATGGAAAGTCACGCTTTTATAGGGCCTCCCGAAGCTGTCAAGCCAAGCACTGCTGATAGCATTAAGCAAAGCAGCGCCTTGTATCTGCTGCTCTGGCAGCCGCAGAGTAAGGTGACCGACAGGTTCTGCCCTAGCTGGGGGCTGGCTCAGCTGCTCTCCATGCCTCCCATTCACCAGAGACGCATATTCACGTGACATGATGATGGCAAACGGTGTCCCGTGATTTGCCCAATCAGAATGCTGTGCTAGGACTATAGGCGGGGCCGGCGCCAAAAGCGAGAGCGGGCGGATAGTTATGAAGTTTGGCTGCTCGTACCGCCTTCTACAGTGCCACTGCCTGCAGCCTCTCATCAGATTATGCCGCTTGACTGGGTCCAGACCAGAGCGGGGCCGCCGGAGAGTTGGTGCCCATGCTGCCTCTCATGATTCCTTCTGCACGAGTCTGGAAGGACCGCGGCTGCAGGGAAAGAGTATGGTGCCACGGCAGTGCAGCCTCATGACGCTGGTGGCAGTACCGTAGCTTATCCCCTTGCCAACTACTCCGGGCGGTAATAGTTTTGTTAATATATTTAACTGAGCAGATAGAAGTATTATAAATGTGCGTAACTGTCACTGTATTGTCCTCCAATCATTGGCACTCAACTCCTCTCACTTGAACCACTCTGCTGCCAATGAAGTAGGGCACACATGCCGTATTTCTTAGAGCACTGCGGTGTTTCAGGTGGAAATGTTTGTGGCAAATACACTAAAAAGGTGGTACAAAAAAGGCATTGAGTTATTAGCGCGAAGGGGACACTTGCCCGGTGGCTCCGGTCGCGCTCCTGAGCACTGTCTCTAACAGACACCATTGCGCTGAGCCTGACTGTTAGTGTCTCAGCGCCAGGAGGCCCACCAGGGCCGAACTGGCTACCGGGCGTTTTGGTGTGCTGCCAGGCTGGGGGCTGATTTCACTGCGGTGGGGGCTGATTTCGTTGATGGGGACCTGCGTGGGTTTCTAAATAAACAAAGCAAAACAAATGGTTTTAAGCACACGCAGGTCCCCATCAACGAAATCAGCTCCCAGCTTGGCAGCACACCAAAACACCCGGTAGCCAGTCCGGCCCTGAGGCCCACTATCTAGAAACCGAGAGAGAAGCACAACACCAGCAGCGTCTCAGCTCAGACCTCCTGCGGCGCTGAGCAGAACAGCACAGACCTCCCCTGAGTTCACGCAGGACGGGGAACCCACTGCTGAAAAAGTGTGTTGAAGTCGACCTGGAGTCGGGTGATTATCAGATTTCACAGATTTTGAAAGGAAGCTGTGATTGAAATACAAGCTTCCACTGTGTGTTGGTAGCCTGTGCGCTTGTATACACTATACAAATAAATCTAAGCAGAGGCTGAAAGGCTAGGTGGAAGTGAGCAGCCTCTGTGAGGTGAATCCAAAAGTGATGCCAGGTGGAGGCCGCATATAATAATAACTGTCCTTTTAACATAATGCTAATAACGGATGCCCTCATTTAATATAACACATGGCCAATACCTAACAATGTAGGCCTGGAAAGCAAAGTATAGTGATAGCGGCAAAAATGTGTCCTTGCTCGCTGTGTTGGCAGCATTCAGTCACACCTGATCTGCTGGCTGCCCTGTCACCGCTGTCACACAATTGTGACCTTCTATTACTGTGTGGAAAACCCGCCCGCGCTTGCCAGAACATAGAGATAAGAAGTCCCAGGCAGAAGACAAAATGATTTCACTTAGAACAGAGGAAGACAGTCTGTAAAAGTATGTAAACCGAAATAAACAAATATTCCTGTACAGAAAACGGTTTTCACGAAACTCTTAAACACACTGAAGTAACAATACAGGCATTTGACAGGTGTAATGATAACATAAGTTCCCCTCTACTAATTCTAAATTCAACATTGTCGTTTAATAAGCAATTTAATACCCACAAAAATATCGGTATGCCCTCCCTAACAATCAAATATAAAACATATAAAATTAATAAACTTATATTCATTATAACATTAACTTTAATACATTCAAGAACCTTTTTTTAATTTTGCTTATTTCGTCACTTTATTGTTTTTCTCATGCCAGTGAAAAAAATCATAAAGTAATAAATAGAACAAACCTATCTGAGCATATGCAGAAAAAGAATTGAGCACTGCAATTGTATATCTGGCATAAGAGGGGGTTTCCACTATTTATTCTTAGGCTATTGGAAATGAGGCATTAGAGAGAAGACAAATCTATGTGTGGCACAGAAGCAAACAAGCCAGGTTCTGTAAACATTCACATGATGGCTGTGACAAGGGCGGTTACAGTCGAACCCCACGAGGACGCCTCATTGATTGTGCATTTTCTTTAATAATGGAAACCAAAGAGAAGCCAAACAAACTCTGACAACAATGCGCACCACAGACTTTAATCTGTCAACCAGCAGATCCACGCCTAGAGACCCTTCGGCTTATTTTGTAGTTTTGCTTTTGCATAGAACACCCGGCCTGGGAGCGGTGAAGTTTCTTGCCAGGACTTTGGTGCTTCCCGCTGGACCCTTCTCACTACTGGGGTGATCAATGAAGCCTCATCACTTGAGTAAAGTCGTCCAGTCACAGATGACTAACAAGAATCTACTTATAGGCTTTACTCGGAAGTTAGTACAAATACAGAATTACATTCGGAGCAGTTCAAAGTACAGCAAAGAACCATAGACAGTTCTCCATAAAATCGGGCATAGATTCACGTTCATAGAATGGGGAAAGGGCCTCCTACGTTGCACGATAAATTACACTCTTTTACAGCAAGTTAAACAAGGACTTCATACAGTTACTATATTAGTGCGAGATTCTCATGGTCTACTCTAATAGGAATTTCTTCACAGATAAACATCGAGACGGCACGACCTCAACATAATCTCCTACACCGACGACACTCAACTGATCCTCTCCCACACCAAGGACCCCCTCACCGCCAAATCCAACCTCCACGAAGGAATGAAGGCCGTCGCCAATTGGATGAAGAGCAGCCGACTAAAGCTGAACTCGGACAAGACGGAGGTCCTCATCCTCGGCTCCAACCCTTCAGCCTGGGACGACTCCTGGTGGCCAACGACACTGGGGGCAGCCCCGACACCCACCGACCACGCACGCAACCTGGGAGTCATCCTCGACTCAACGCTCTCCATGGCCAAGCAAGTCAACGCAGTCTCCTCCTCCTGCTTCAACACCCTCCGCATGCTCCGCAAGATCTACAGGTGGATCCCGACAGATACGAGAAGAACAGTCACCCAGGCCCTCGTCAGTAGCAGACTCGACTATGGAAACGCCCTCTACGCGGGAGCCCCGGTCAAGCTCATCAAGTGACTGCAACGCATTCAAAACGCCTCTGCACGCCTGATCCTCGACGTACCACGCCACAGCCACATCACCCCCCACCTGTGAAACCTGCACTGGCTCCCCGTCGACAGGAGAATCTCCTTCAAACTCCTCATCCACGCACACAAAGCACTCCACAAGACCGGCCTAGCCTACCTCAACAGACGACTCTTCTTCTACGTCCCCAACCGCCAGCTCCGCTCCGCCGACCTCTCCCTCACCACCGTCCCCCGCATTCGAAGAACAACCACCGGCGGCAGATCCTTCTCCCACCTCGCCGCCAAAACCTGGAACACCCTTCCACTCAGCCTACGACAGACCCAAGACCTGCTGACCTTCAGGAGGCTACTCAAGACCTGGCTGTTCGACCAGTAGCGGCACCCCCCCCCCTTTTTTTTCCCCAGCGCCTTGAGACCCTCTCGGGTAAGTAGTGCGCTCTACAAATTCTGTGATTGATTGATTGATTGCTGTGTTATGTCAGTACCTGAGACCACTCTGGCACCTCCAGCATTTAGTTAGTATTGGTGCCCTTCAGTTTCTGGTGCTTTACAGCAGTTTTAAGATCTTCTTAGAGTTTCTTGTTGCGCAAATGAGTGCAATTTCTGATATTTATATGTTTATCTCGTCTTCATTGCTTGATTTTGCTAACGAGAAAATGTCACTCATAGTCTTTGAAATGTCACTCATAATTGCTCTGAAATTATGGAAATGTCACACATAGGGTTCTAAAACCTTGGCAGCTATGTAAGTTCTTGTGTGCAAATCTCCAAACGAGCCCCCTGTCCAAGAGCACTCCCCTATTACCAGGGGCAACAAAATGAAAACACTAAATCAGAGATGCACCACTTTACAATAATATTCAAAAAGTCCTTTGAACACTAATTTTCTACGATGCCGTTGTACACAGGTCAAGTTTTTCTTTTCCTTTATTGGTTCATTCTTTAAAAGACAGACAGCCTTTAAGTTTTTCTTTTCCTTTATTGGTTCATTCTTTAAAAGACAGACAGCCAACGCGTTTCGTCCTTAAAAACAGGACTTTTTCAGAGCAATGTAGAATCTATGCAGAGAATTTGAGATGAATCAAAACGGTAATAACCCTGGCCAAATGGTGTGTTACGACAAGGGTGGTAGTTTGACCCTTACGTCCCGCTCGTATATTACAGCCAACACGTAATCCAATCAAAAAGAGAAATGATAAAAGGTTGGGTGGGTGTCCTTTTATGTTCTTGATGTCACCTAGTAATTTGCAGCAGGATATAAAGCACGTATGGTATGATAGCCACAGCAGTATGATGTCACAGTAGAGTCTAGCAAGAGTGCTTCCTATCTGGTAGTGAAACGCCGCATCGTAGATGGCGTTCACCTGCCGCCCAACGGTAGTGAGGCCTCCTTCAATGGGAAAGCTTTGTGTTTGGTAATGGCTGCTTTTAGCTTGAGAAAATCATAAATATCGGTGGAGGCAATGTTATATTTTTGTTTGATGTCGGAGAACGAAAGGAGTTATTGCTTAGAGTCAAGGTCACCGACAGCAGAAATTCCCTTCTCCTAAATATACTTCAGAACTAGGGCCGACAGTAACATTGTAACACACTGCGTTTGTGGGCAGCACATCTCAACTTCTGCAAAACGCACTCCCTTCAGTCAGCAAACCTCAGTGCCCAATGCCCTACTGCACAAAGACTTGCCACTATAGGTGACAGCGAGTTGCATATACACAACAAATAAGGTCATACATTGTGTAAGGGTTAACCATACGAGAGAGCCTCCACACTTTACCTAACTTAATTGCACACCCTTCAACTGAGACCCGGGATTCCAGTTTTTAATAATCACCTCCGGTGATTTTAACGTCTGTTAGACACAGCATTGTTTTTAAACTTCCTTGACTTGTGACAAACAAGTTTTTATTCGCTCTATGCATGACTTGCACAGTGTCACTAAAGAGGACAGGACCTATAAGCCAAGATCTTACACACCTTGATAACACAACACCACAGCTTTATACGACTAACCGCACATGGAAAAGAAATAAATCGCAGGAAAGCGTAGCATCATGTTGGCTCTACTTACACCTCTTACTTGTAACACTGTCATTGTATTGATTGCAAATTGGATGATATCTCTACAAAATGTTGTTTTGTATTTAATTTTATCTTTTTCCATTGTGATTGTTCTAATTGGGAAATTATTTTAAGTAATCGCACAATAATAGTTCATTCATTCAATCCCTCCGCCCACCACGACCCTCCTATGGAGAGTTAGGGTCGAGTTTGATAGCTTTATCATACCAGATAGATGCCATTAGGGAGTATCTCCATTTCACTTCAGAGATGCAGAAGTCTATGTATAGCAGAACATTCCTAGTATGATTCAGAATATGGTTATTAAGGATGTGGTGGTCCTTGGATATAGTTAAAAGAGATGGCAGGGAAAGGTTATCCGCAAGAGACTCTTCAAAGGATAGCCATTAGTGGTGTAAAGTCAAGAACATTATCAAGCCATTTTGCACCCTGGGCATCCAGGAAAGTGAATTGGTATTTTTTTTAAGTCGTCCAGAGTGGCACCATCTAGATTCTTGGGTGGTCTGATTTTTTCAAGGAGATGCGTGTTTTTTTAGAATTCCAAATGAATTTGTTAAGCAGACCGTCTATACTGCTAAAATACTCTGGGGCAGGAGGTTCTGGTTTAGTACTTTTCGTACCTGGCTTGGGGTCTTTTTCAGCCATCTTGTCGTTTTATGGGTCCCAAAGCAAGAAAGGGTGGCAGCGCAAAGGGAAGGGGGTTCAGCCGATTTCTTTCAGGGTTGTAGGCAGTAAAAGGGGGCCGCCCGTACAGGGTTATTGCTGGTGCTTATGAAGGGTCACCACAGCGTTAAACTTGTAGAGATTGTTTTTGCAGTCTCTGGCAGAGGTTATGCGATAGTGTATAGGCACTCAGTGGTTCAAAGAGCTGTTATGCCAGGAAGCACAGTATGTGACAGGCATTTAAGTTAAGGCATTCTGTTTGCCAAGTGAAGCATGACCCCCCCCAAACATCCCCCCCCCCTAGCAGCCAATTATAAAGGGGAATGTTTCTTTAGATGCGTCTCAGCAGCATTCGCTGCTTTGCGCTGAGGTTCGATGAGGGGAGTTTACTGCATTGAGAGGAACGAAGGCTGGGCTCAAGAAGCAGTAAAAGGCTGCCCGAGAAGCGCTCGATGGGGGTCAGGCCGGATAATCCGGTTTGAGCTTCCAATCACTCTTCTTACCCCCCTGCGTCTGCGGGGAGATGCCACACATATTTTGTATGAGCGGGTGGAGGAGGCGAAAGTAACCCCTTCATGCAAGAATGAGGCAATTATGAGCGGGTGGGGGAGTAACCATGAGGCCTGCCCGGTTGCATGGAGAAAGTTAGGCTGAACAGGCCGGTTAGAGCCACAGTCACCTTTCCAGTCGCCCTATATTTGCAGGGATGTGACTCTTGCATGATTATTAGCAGCGGGTGTAGGAGGTCAGCGTGAATGCTCTCTCTGTTCAGCTCCACTCTGCTCAAAAGGGCGAGGTGCATAACATGCACTTGTGACCGTAAAATGGTTCTTGTCTTGACCTTATAGTACCAGGTGAGGGCGGTGAATCACATCATTCCGCTCATAAAAGCAGATTAGTCCATTGTCAATTATCGGAGGAAAGGACACACACATGAAACCTGCCTTTCATGGAGCCGCGGGGAGTTGGCCCCGTGGTAGAGGCGCCGTGGGATGGGGGGTTTGGGGGGCAGCCGAGCACTGCGAGGTCTGCCCCCCGGGCAGATTGGGAGGGGGAGGGGCTGGCCGAAGAGCGGCCATTTTGCAATATTTGGGCTGCTTTGGGACTAGCCCAATAGTAGCCCAAAATTATATTTATAGCCCAATAGGTATATACGGGTTTTTAGCGCCCTCCCAGCCACCATTTTAGGTTTGGTGACCTGGTGGCTGGAAGCGCTGCGCGTATTTGGTTTTTGTCAGTTAGGGCCTAGTAGTAGTTGGTGGCTTGAGTGGTAGTGTAAGGAGCGGATTAGTAGCGTGTGACAAGGATGTCTTTTGAGGATTACCGCGTGTTGGAAGCGGTTTGCTTGCTTAGCGAGGCCGGCCGGCTGGACCTCTTGATGCCGGTGGCCTCGAGGGGAACGCGCCCGGTGAGGCGCGCGTCAGCGGGGGTGGTGGCCGCCGTCGCGGCTTGCTCGCCCCCCCGGAAGGCCAAAAAAGGGAAGGTGAGTGTAGCGGGGTGGGCGGGGAGAGAGGTTGCGGGCCTTACGACTGTGGCAGAGGCTTAGGTGGGCGGGGAGGGGTCCGGGGGCACGGCGGGAGGGCCCGGCGGGGGAGCGCTTTATGCATCTCCCCGCCGAGGTCCCAAGAGGACAGGGGCCGCACGCATGCCAGGAGAGCGGCCTCGCGTAAAGGAGAGGGGGCTGAGCGGCCGGTTTTGGCGGCTTCGGTGCGTGGGAAGAAAAGCCCGGTAGTGGAGGTGGGGGATGGGGTAAGGCAGGCCCTCACACACATGGAACAGGGAGATAGTGGCCTAAAATTTATCGAGCAAGGGGGGGAGGCGCCTGGGCTTAGCGAGGGCGGTGTGGGTGGATTGCCTGGGACGGGAGATGGAGGAGAAGTAGTGGGGGGAGGGGTGACTGCGGGGCAGAAGGGGGGGAGGTTTCTCCCCTGTTGATTGAGTCAGCGGGCAGTGAGAGGGACTGGGACGGCCTGGACATTTTTGAGTCATGGGCTGAGGAGATTGGGGGCGCATAGGGGAGAGGTGTGTCTCAGGAGGGATGGGTCCTTGGCTTTGGGGGAGGACGAAGAGTTGCCGGCAGGGGAGATAGTGGGGGGTGGAAAGAAGGGTGGAGGTGGGCCCCCTGGGGGAGGTGGCGGGGCCGAGTTGGGCTGGGGCACAGGGAGCTGTAGGTGGGTAGTGGAGCGACGAGGAAGGGGAGCATGTAGAGAGCGAGGAGGTGGTGGATCTGAGCAGAGTGGGGCGAGAGCGGGTGGCTAGCACATTAGGGGCAGGCAGGAAGAGGAGCTGGGACAGGAGGGAGAAGAGAGGTAGGCCCAGCACACCAGACCATGCTTTTGTTTTACAGGCGGCAGAGCGACGCGGGGCACCAGACTTGGTAGGCTGGGAGCGGCCCGTGGGCGCCAAGGAGAAGGGAGGGTGGAGCCTCGTGCGGCGTACCCAGTACCGGCGGGGGATCCCGTCGCGGCTGGCAGAAGTAGGCCCAAAGCGGGCTCGCCGGCCCCACCACCCACTGGGCCTCAACGGTCCAGGTGACACCGCAAGAGGAGGAGCGATGAGGACGTCTTTTCAAGTTATTATAGGAGGGTGCAGTCAGCACCCCCGGCGGCGAGGGCCGGGGGTACAAAGGAGGAGGTTTTAGACTATGAGGAAGATAGTATGGAGGAGGGAGAGTTGAGGGACATGGAAGGCGTGGGAGAGGGGGCCGAGTAATGCTGTGCATAGTGTTTTCCAGGTGTCACGACGCCCGGCAGAACCCACGGGTCGGACATCGCGCTGGGAGGAGAGGTCGGCCCCTCGGCAGGACGGCCAGTGGAGTGACGGGCGGCATCCTTAGCGCCAGGTAAAAGGCAGCAAAATTGGGTCCGTTAATGGTGTCAGTGGGGGTGGAGGGGTTGAGGAGGAGGGGGCAGGGGGTAGGTTGAGTAAAGGTGCGTATGTGTTCGATGTGGGAGTAGGGACGGATGACCCAGGTAAGGGGTCAGCGGAGGGCGCAGGTAAGGCGTCCGGGAACACAGGAGGCAGCAAGACTGACACGAAGGGGACGGTAGAGGTAACGACGGGGGACACGGAGACCAAATTAGAAAGTAAAGAGTTAAAGGTAAAACGGCTGCCGTACATGGGCGTCACTAAGCCATTGGGCGCACATTTAATGCTGACCACTAAGGAACGTATATGGAAAGGGGAGTATGCGGAGATACTTAAACTCCTTCATAGGGAAGTCAGAGCAAAAGAGGGGTCTAAAGAGGAGGAATATGAGTTGGCAAAACGTCCGAAGGTGCCGTTGACGATATAAAAGTGGACGGCAGCGTTCCTTATTTTTGCCAGCGTGTATTGTGAGAAATTCCCTGAAAGGTCCGTGGCCATGTTCAAGTACATGGATGTTATCAGGAAGGCCGAGATTACTGGGGGCGGTTATGCATGGGCGCAATATGACGAGGAGTTTAGGACACGCATGGCGTGGGACTCCGAGGCCAAATGGGGTGAGCTGGACACAGACTTATGGCAGCACACGATGGGGCTAGCGGGGTCGGGGAAGACCATTTTCACGGCCAGCGGGCTCCCGCTCGTTTATCGGCCCTTTCAGGGGCGCCCCACTCGAGGAGGGGTGGGGGGAGCAGGAAGAGGACAGGCGGGTTCAAAAGGGGCTTGCTGGGATTACAACAGGGCTTGTGCACTCAGGAGTACTGCAGGTTCAGGCATGACTGCTCGGGGTGTGGAGGCAGGCATGCGTTGGTCAATTGCTGGGGGGGAGGGTAGGGGCAGCAACAGGGGAACCAGCAGTGGCAGGCAGAGGGGTTTCGGACGGGGAGTCAACAGCAGCAACCGCTCGCGGGGGGCGAGGGGCTAAGGGGCCTGGGCCAAAAGGCTTGTACGTCAGTTAGAGTCGACAACTTGATGGCAGCCCTGCAGGAGTATACGGATGTAGGGGCTGCTGAACGACTGAAGGTGGGGTTTTTGGAGGGTTTCCGACTTGGGTACGACGGACCTAGGACACGAAGGTGGGCGGACAATCTGAAGTCAGCAAAAGATCACCCAAAAGTGGTACAAGAAAAACTGGATAAGGAGGTGCGTGAGGGCCGCATGGCGGGACCCTTTGAGGACTGGCCTCTACAAAATTTGATTGTGTCACCCATAGGAGTGGTGCCGAAGAAGGAGCGAGGTCAGTTCCACCTGATACAACATTTGTCGTGGCCCGAAGGGGGGTCGGTGAACGATTTCATTGATGAGCATGAGGCCTCTGTGTCATATTCATCAGTTGACGTGGCCATGTCACTGGTAGTGACCGCGGGCGCAACGGCGATGATGGCAAAGGTTGTTGTAGCGCGGTTATGTTGTTTTCCTTTTGCTTATTCATGTTTCTCGTTTCAGGTTCTGTGATGGGTCCCCTCGCCAGGGAGATGACCATATGGATTGTTGGACATTCCTTTGTGAAGTGGGCACAGGTTCAGGCCCGCGCCAGTTACTTTGGGGATAACTTTGGGTTTAATAAAGAAATGTTTCAAGTTTGTTGGAGGGGAACAGGGGGTATGCGATGGAAGGAGTTGATACCAGTTTTAAATGGGATTTTGGTGGCTGGTAGGTGCCCCGACGTGTTGGTCATTCATCTCGGTGAAAATGATATGGTGAACGAGACTGGTTTGACGTTGATGGTATGAAACGGGATTTGCCTTTGATTAGGCAACAGTGGTCGGGTTCTGTTGTCCTTTGGACAGAATTTGTTCCTTGCAGGGTCTGGAGAAGAGCGGTAAATCCGGGGGCGGTGGATAAAGCCTGGAGGAAGCTCAACACAGAGGTGGTGCGTTTTTGTCGGCAGTTGGGGTTTTTTAGGCTCACTCACAGAGATATCAAGTATGATACGCAGGAATTTTTTAGGGGGGATGGTGTTCATTTATCCCGGCTGGGCATGGACTTGTACTTGCTGGAACTTAGGGAAGTCCTGGCCAGACTGTTGGGGGTGCACAGGCGCTAAAGGGGGTTAGACCTAGGAGGCAGGGCGGCAGGAAAATGGGGAGGCGGCGTTCCGCCTACCCTCCCGCCTTTTCCTGGGTGGCGGGGTTGTTGAAAGTTGGCCAAGATTGGCTGTAGTTTTTAGTTAAGTTTTGGGAGTTTGTGAGCAGGAGCAGGGAAAGGGTATACAGGTAGGATAAGTTTAGATTAGAGGTTTGTTAGTTACAGTTGCACAAAGGCAGGTAGGGGTTTGGGTCATGGGAGGTTAGGAGTTGTAAATGCTATATTGTGTAGGATTGTGTAATATTATTGTTATGTAATGTTATTTTGTATTTGGCAGGGTGGGGGATTTGATGTGGGGATCGTAGGGGTGGGGGGGGGAACAAGGGGTCAGGTAATTTATGTATAGTGAGGTTTTAGTTTTGTAAGGCAGTTGCCAGTGTTAATAAATTGTGATATGCACCTGTTTCAATAAAGCGGCCTTTTTCACACACAAATTGGTCTCGGTTTGGCTTGTCCCCCTCCCTTCCAAAGCCCCTTTGAGGCTTCCAAAGAAGATACATTTGCTCCACCAGTAAGGGAAAATGTCACTCACGCCGTTCCGGGATGTGGGGAGGGACGCAGTCAGTGCCCTATCTTGAAAATATGCAAGCGTCGATTGCGATCTCTCCGGGTCATTATATGCGGCCTGGCTGCATGTTGGATTCTGGATCGGGTGTGAAGGATGCCATGTAGAGTCCTTTCCGGCGGCATGCCCCGCGGAAATGCGGAGGTGAAGAGCGGCTCGGAGCCGCTATCTCATTCCCCAGTGGTCCCGGAACCTTCCACCCTGTACCAGAAGCGCTGCTAGTGCATTAGGCTCGTAGTAGGGCCGAGCTTGTGGTGCCGAGGATACGGAGCTCTCACTTGAGTGGCCAATTTCCTTTGCATCAGGCCCTGCCCCGCACTTACAAGTAGAATTCTAATTACATAACACAACACTGCACTGAACGTGGCCACATCTGGACTATTGCGTCCCATTCTGTGGGATACATCTCCAGAATTAAACAAAAGTGGATTGAATGATCCCATAAGGATCTAAAGGATGTACCCATGTATGTACAGGATTAAGAAGATATCCTCCTTTAATATTATTTTTTGCTACTCATATTACAATACTACTGCTCCCTAAACTAACAATATTGTAGGGACCTTCTCCCAACAGGAGAGTGTGTCAGTGTGTCTGGTGACCATGTCTGATGTGTCTATGTGAATTTGGTGGGTACCGTCCCCCTGTAAGCTCTTCAGGGTGAGCCGGTTAATGTGCCCATGGAGGAGGTCATTGTCATTGTTGAGTGACAGGAATAATCTGTGGTTTGCAGTGGCACAGCCTGGTGGTTCTGACAGCACCTGCAGAGGACTGATTGGGTGTGTGGGAGCAGTTGTGTATGTTTGATCTGAAAATGTTTGAGTAATTTATTGCCAGTTGATTGTTGACGAACCACCAAGTGGGCTACTGTCCTGGTGCAGTGCTTCGGCTTTGTGTTACTGAAGGTTGTGGAGTGGTAGGGTCAAATTATTTCTACCCAATAGTGCTTGTACTGTAGGGAGTGGGCCCCTCTGGGCTCAAAGTTTGAATAACACAAATTCAGCCTGGTTCAAGGGGTTGTCATTGGGGAGGCTCCCTGGTCCCATGCTGTATCTGCAGCAGAAGATGTGACAGGAGATGGAGAGTTGTTCTCATAACACAGATTTGCCAGTCTCTGGTGCAAAGAGGTGACGATAGGCAGGTCTCCAATGCAAGGACACTAACCTTGGTGGGTGAGAACAGGTTAGGTTGAGTTCCATTTCTTTGACTCAGGAATGGGAGCTTTATTTTCAGTGGTGCTGGAACAATTTTCAGAGTAGTGGGGCTCCCATCTGAAGTCATTGAGATTGTGAAAAAAGACTCACACAAAGTACAAGTGTAGCAAATGACCACACCCATGCAACAGGAGAGTGGTAAGGGTAGTAAGTTGTAAGTGGTGCATTTTGGAGCACCCTGTCATAAATATCTTACTAAAGCATGACGTGGTACTCAGGGGTATTAACATGGAATATCAATGGTTACAGGAGAATGTCAAAATTTGAAAGTTTCAAGAGATATATTGACTTGTATAAGATTGTTTGTTTGCAAGAAACGTGGCTGTGTGACGAACCCCTAGGATTGATGGGTTTGTCTAGATAAATAGATCGGCTAAGAAGAGCCAACAGGGACTCCCAGCAGGGGAACAAATAACCCTGGTATCTACCAAAGTAGCAAAAAAAGGTGACACAGTTGAAAGTCAAATGTAGCTGGCTGGTGGCCTGTAAGGTGTATCTTTTGGTTCCGGACCCAAAAGATGACTATACTAAATGTGTATATGCAGGGAGGTGGGGGTAAAGAATTCTGGGGTGAATTGGAAAATTCAAGGAAGATATAGAGGGCCTGAGTGAACCACACTCTAGAGAGCTGTTTATTCTGTTGGGGGATTTCAATTATACATTGGACCCACATAGGGTTGATTCATGGAATAAAGAGCTATTGATTGTGTACAACATAAATTATGCCAGTTTTCCAGATGTTGATCTGGCAGCACCGAGATATGGCCCTAGGAAAATATTTGGAGTCAAAGGGCTTAGTCTGTTTGAATGGAAGGACAGCTGCTGATCGTCCCGCTAATCGAACATTTAAGAGGGGACAGCAAACCTGCCCTATAGACTATATCTTTATGCACGACTGGAATTTTGATTAAGTTAGGCATTTTGAGGTGGTGCAAGCTGAGGGAAGTGATCATTACCCCATAAAACTTGAGTTAGTAGAGGGTGAAAAGAGACCAAGAGATAAAGTATTCCCTGTCAAAATGGAATACCCTAGGCGTCTAACCACAATAATGTCTGAAGAGTGCATGGAAAAACTAACCAGATTCCAACAGAACCAAAGATTAAGTGGCGCCCCTAGAAAACATTTAGGGTGGTATGAAAATACAATCAGACAGGTCGTTCAATGTATAAGGGTTGAAATAAAAGGGGATAAAGATGGTGATAATGGGAACCAGAGAATATGGATTAAAGGAAACAATTGGTTTAATAAGGCATGTCGGAATTTGAAAAGAGACAAGAAAAGAGAAAAGAAGCCTTAAGCTAAGGTATGACACTGCAAGTTATGGCAGCCTCCAGAAGATGAAGATAAAATATAAAAGGTTAGTTAGGGATCAAAAAAGCATTCAGAAAGAGAAATGCTGGGGAAACTTCTGGAAGCAATAGAAACCAAAAATATGAAACATTTCTGGAAACTAGTTCAGGAGGGCTCCTGTAAAATACAGGGGGCTATGAATTGTGTGGTGACAGAAGGGGCCTGGGAGGAGTATCTGGGTGACACATATGACACATATAGGAGAAGGGGAGAACCCGTACTGAACAGATTTACCCCATGGGGTGATATAAAGCAGGATATAAGTTACCCAATTCACTGCAAGTAAGGTCAGACGCATTATAGCAGATTTAACTTTTTCTAGGGCAGCTGGACAGATAATCTCAAGCGGTAATTATAAAGACCCAGCCACATTGGTGGGCTGAATTCTTTTGTCAAATGTTCAAGGACATAATTGACACAGGACAGATACCAGAAAGCTGGAGAGGGATGATTATTAGGCCCATCCACAAGCGTGGAGATATAAAAGCCCCTAAGAATTATAGGTTAATAAACTTGTTGCAAAAATTGTATTGGGAAGGTTAAAAGACTAGGCAGAAGTAAATCATACTGTGCCTCCTGAACAGTGGGGCTTTAAGGAAGGGCACTTTACCATTGATCATTGCTTCTCTCCCTGGTCCATCCGGCGGAAGTCATTGAAGATGAGAGGCAGCTTGTACTGCTGTTTCATTGACTTCCGGGTGGCTTTTGATTTGGGTGACCGAAAACATCTATGGGAGGCACTGACAAGGTGGGATATCCTAAAGGGTCTCCTCGGTATAATTGAGGAGCTGCACAGTTATAACTGGGTACAGGTTATTATGGATACTGAGGGAACCTTGACGCAGAAAATATGAACTGAAAATGGATTAAGGTAGGGGTGCGTCTTGGCTCCCCTACTCTTTTCTTTATTTATAGCAGACTTGCCATCAGTTCTGGAGGGGCTAAGGGTGTCAGCCCCAAAAAAGACGGCAAACATGTTGCATGTCTTTTGTACGCAGATGACCTTGCAATTTTTGATCAGGCAGAGATAGGCCTTCAAAGAAAGATGGACACATTCATGGAATATTGTAACTGTAAAAAACCAGTAATGAATATGGAAAAAACAAAAGTTCTGTGCATTGGTAATAAAATAACCAGGTGTAAATGGCTCCTGGGCCTCACCAAGCTGGATATATTAAAGAAATACAAGTATTTAGGGGTCTGGTTTGAGAAGTCCCTAAAATGGGGTATCCATCTGGAATCACCTAGAATAAGGGCTCTCGCCTCAGTCAGTAGCCTGAAGAAATTCAATAAGCATTACGGTGAGATGTCAGATAGGCCTATTTTGAAAGCCTTTGTGGCCATGATTCCACTGCAATTCCAATATGAAAGCGAATTGTTATATGTAAGCGGAAAAAGCGGATGGGAAGTTGAGGAAGTTAAATGCCTGAAAAATTTACTGTCTCTGCCTAGATCTTCCATGATCCAGGGTATACGAATGGAGATGGAAATGGTATCCTGGAATATAATGGTCCGTATGGCGCTGATAAGATTCTGGAAGCGCCTAAACTCGGGGGAAGAGCAAAAGGTCTCTCTGTGGTACAAAAATGAAATACAGGAAAGTGAATTCATATGGGCTAACGGGTTAGGAAAACTTTGGTAAAGGTCTGTAGGGATATGGAAATTAAGTTATGCCCTCAGGATTTACAAATGGAGATTACAAAGTGTGGGGCAGATTTACAAGCCCCTTGCGCCACTTTTGCGTCATTTTTCCCGTGTTAAAAATGACGCAAAAGTGGCGCAAGGGGCTTGTAAATCTGCCCCAGTGATTTTAGGGTAATAGGCAAGGAATTATCCCGAGAGTATGACATTTACCTTAGGGGAAAAATATCAGTTCATTTTATGTCTAGTTCATGGCAAAAGGAAGTAGGATACCCGTATGTGGATACATTACCCAGTTGCAGTTTAAGAAGAGTAGTGTTAAGAATAAGAGCCGTAATAAACCCCTGCGGAATTATTGAAAAGGTGAAAATAACAATGATTGATCATGAGGGGAAATGCACATGTGGTTTAAGTACTGAATGCGATATATTGCACATTTTATTGGATTGTTTTAAAGTACTGACTGCATGGAAAATGTTTTTACGCCCAATACTTTTAAAATATGAAATTAGAAACTGTGTTCGAGCTATGGTTCTTTTAACCCTTTCTATGCTCATGACGGAGCGGTTCCGTCATGAGCAACGGTGGGCGTGTGCTCATGACGGAACCGCTCCGTCATGGCACCCACCCATGGGGGAAGCGCTGGCGCTCCCCCCATGGGCAGCCCATCTAGCCCCCACAAAGGGGGATGGCAGCGGAAGAGTTTCCGCTGCCACCCCCGACGCCCCCCAGGCAATCCCATGACGTCAGCGTGCACAGCGCGCGCCAACGTCATCAGGAGCAGCCGGACGCACTGGAAGCCATTTGCTTCCAGTGCATCCAGCAGGAAACAGGTAAGTTTCCTTGCTCCGGTGGGGCGGGGTGGGGGGAAATTGGGATGCATTGAGGCATCGTGGGAGAGGAAAGAGTTTTTCCTCTCCCCTGATGTCTCAATGCAGGGCATTCCTGCTGCACGATTGTGCATGGCGTCGCGATCGTGCAGCGGGAATGCCCCACTAGGCACCAGGGATTTCTTTTGAATTTAAAGGAAGCGGCCCCTTTGGGCAAGGGTCGCTTCCTTAAGGGGCACAATATTTTAAAGACTTTTCTGCCCCCCCCTGGGGACAGATCGGCTGGGTTATCTGGCGTTTCTGGCCCCGGGGGGGGGGGCAGAAAAGCACACTAGAGCCAGGGATTTTTAAATAAATAAAATGGAAGTGACCCCTTGGGCAAGGGTCTCTTCCAGGGAGCATATTTTTTTCACATGTGTATTCTGCCCCCCCTGGGGGCAGATCGGACCGTTTTCTTGGCCTTACCCCACTAGACACCAGGGATTTCTTTAAAATTAAAATGGAAGCGACCCCTTGGGCAAGGGTCGCTTCCAGGGGGCAGATTTGTTATATATGTGTATTCTGCCCGGCCCATTGTTTTGCCTTTCTGCCCCCAACCCCACTAGACACCAGGGGCCTCTATAAAATTAAAATGGAACCGACCCCTTGAGCAAGGGTCGCTTCCAGGGGGCAGATATTTTTTGTATGTTTATTCTTCCCCCCCTGGGGGCAGATCGGCCCGTTTGTTTGGCCTTTCTGCCCCCAGGGGGGGGCAGAAAACCCCACTAGACACCAGGGACTTTTTTTTAAATTAAAATCGAAGCGACCCCTTGGGCAAGGGTCGCTTCCAGGGGGCAGATATTTTTGGTATGTTTATTCTGCCCCCCCTGGGGGCAGATAGGCCCATTTTTTTGGCCTTTCTGCCCCGAAAACCATACTAGACACCAGGGACTTTATTTTATTTGAAATGGAATCGACCCCTTGGGCAAGGGTCGCTTCCAGGGGGCTGATATATTGTGTATGTTTTTTCTGCCCCCCCCCCCTGTGGGCATATCGGCCCTTTTTTTACCCTTTCTGCCCCCAGGGGGGGGGGGGGGCAGAAAACCCCACTAGACACCAGGGACTTTACTTTATTTGAAATAGAAGCGACCCCTTGGGCAAGGGTCGCTTCCAGGGGGCTGATATATTGTGTATGTTTTTTCTGCTCCCCGGAGGCAGATCGGCCCGTTTTTTTTTGGCCTCTCTGCCCCCAGGGGGGGGGAGGGGCAGAAACCCCACTAGGCACCAGGGATTTTGTTTTGTGTGTAGTGGAAGCGACATGGTTGCTTCCAAGGGGGTAACATTTGGTTAATGTTTTTTCTGCCCCTCCTGGGGACAGATCTGCCCCTTTTTTTGGCCTTTCTACCCTAGGCGGGAGGGGGGGAGGCAGAAAACCCTACTAGGCACCAGGGATTTATTTCTTTTTCAAGGGGGGCACAGTTCTGTCTGCTGTTTACTGCCCCACCTGGAGGACAGATCGGCCTGGCAGACAACCTCACCCGATCCCTTGGGCAAGATCACCCCACATTTGTGCCGGCACGGTGATTCCACACAAAAATATGTGAAAAATGTGTTTTTTTCAGCTAAATTTGAGGTTTGCAGGGCATTCTGGGTAGGAAAACGTTGGGGGATCCACGCAAGCCATACCTCATTGGACTCCCCTGGGTGTCTAGTTTTCAGAAATGTTTGGGTTTGGTAGTTTCCCAAGATGGCCGCTGAGCCCGGGGCCAAAACCCCAGGTGCCCCCCCCAAAACCAGGTAGTTTTGTTATAGGTAATTTTGAAGTCTCCACATTACGATTTGGGCCATTTCCTGTTGCAGCCATTATGCCTACCCACACAAGTGAGGTACCATTTTTATCAGGAGACCTGGGGGAACGCTGGGTGGTAGGAAATTTGTGGAGAACTTTCCCACACAGAAATTTGAGAAAAAAGTGATTTTTTCCTCTAAATTTGAGGTTTGCAGGGGATTCTGGGTAGGAAAATGTTGGGGGACCCATGCAAGCCATACCTCGCTGGACTCCCCCGGGTGTCTAGTTTTCAGAAATGTATGGGTTTGGTAGGTTTCCTTGATGGCCGCCGAGCCTGGGGCCAAAAACCTATGGGACCCCCCCTTGCAAAACCAGGTTGTTTTGTGATAGGTCATTTTGATGTCGCCTCAATAGGTTTTGGGCCCTTGCCTGTCGCGGGTACTTGACCCACCCACGTGAGTGAGGTACCATTTTTATCAGGAGACCTGGGGGAACGCTGGGTGGGAGGAAATATGTGGATCCACGCAGATTCCAGAACTTTCCCACACAGAAATTTGAGAAAAAAGTGATTTTGTCAGCTAAATTTGAGGTTTGCAGGGGATTCTGGGTAGGAAAATGTTGGGGGACCCACGCAAGCCATACCTCTCTGGACTCTCCCAGGTCTCTAGTTTTCAGAAATGTATGGGTTTGGTAGGTTTCCCTAGATGTCCGCCGAGCCCGGGGCCAAAAACTCATGGGACCCCCCTTGCAAAACCAGGTTGGTTCGTGATAGGTAATTTTGATGTCGCCTCAATAGATTTTGGGCCATTTCCTGTCGCGGGTACTAGGCCTACCCACACAAGTGAGGTACCATTTTTCTCGGAAGACTTTGGGGAACGCGGGGTGGGTAGAATTTTGTGTATCCACGCAGATTCCAGAACTTTCCACCACAGAAATGTGAGGAAAATTTGTTTTTTTTACAAATTTTGAGGTTTGCAAGGGATTTTGGGTAACAGAACCTGCTGAGAGCCAGTCAAGTCACCACATACTGGATTCCCCTGGGTGTCTAGTTTTCAAAAATGTATAGGTTTCCTAGGTTTCCCTAGGTGCCGGCAGAGCTAGGGTTCAAAATCTACAGCTAGGCACTTTGCAAAAAAGGGTCAGTTTTCACTGTAAAAATAAAGTGTGTCCACGTTGCGTTTTGAGCCGTTTCCTGCCGCGGGCACTAGGCCTACCCACACAAGTGATGTACCATTTTTATCGGGAGACTTAGGGTAACACAGAATTGTAGAGCAACTGTTATTACCTATTGACTTTCAATGCATTTCCGCCTTCCAAATGAAAGACAATGTGTAAAAAAGAAGTCATTTTGAAAAATGACCTATATTTCTCATGCTAGTATGGGTACTCCCGGTTTCGGAAATGTGCAAATATCTACTGTTTCTAAACTCTATATTTTGTTCCAATTTCAGAAATACATAGGTGTCTTTCATACCGATTTTTCCATGTATATATTTTCCCAAATTAATTGCTATATACCCGGTACATAATAAAAAACCATTGCAAGACTCTGCTCAGTTATTGGCTCTGGGTTCGTCGGGTTCTTGGTGAAGCTACAAGTCCTATATATCCCCACAACCAGAAAGGTCCAGCGGATGTAACGGTATATTGCTTTCAAACAGCTGTCACAATTAGAAGAAGTTACAGGTGAAAACGTTGGCACAAATGGCTGTTTTTTTCAACTAATTTTCAATTTGTCCTATATTCAACTGTTATTTTCTATAAAGAAACCTTGAAGGATCTACACAAATGACCCCTTGCTGAATTCAGAATTTTGTCTTCTTTTCTAAAATGTATAGCGTTTCAGGATCCATCATTGCTTTCATACCCATTTCTACCATTAACTGGAAGAAGGTTGAAAGCACAAAAAATAGCAAAAATAGGCTATATCCCAGTAAAATGCCAAAACTGTGTAAAAAATGTTGTTTTCTGACAAAAGTCTGTCAGTCCCTAAAATCTGGGAAAATGGTGATTTCAGCCCCACAAACCCTTTGTTGATATCATTTGCAGGGAAAAAAACAGACGCTCTCATTTGCAGCACTTTTTTCCCCAAAAAAACAAACTTTAGCTGTATTTTGGCTAATTTCTGGGTCTCCTCCAGGGGAATCCACAAACCCTGGGTACCTTTAGAATCCCCATGATGTTGGAAGAAAAGGACGCAAATTTGGCGTGGATACCTTATGGGGTCAAAAAGTTACAGGGGCCTAAGCGCGAACTACCCCAAATAGTCAAAAAAAGGCTTAGCACAGGGGGGGAATAGGCCTAGCAGCGAAGGGGTTAAGTAAAATGAGATTCTTGGATATAGCATATGCCATAGGGAGGTTTATGATTGCTACTAAAAAGGTTTTTATGTGTATATAGAATGTAAAGTTTAGGTAATTTATGATGATTGTATTAATAGTGTGTGACGGTATGATGAAGACATGAAGATGGGGTATATTTTAAGGTATCTTGATTTTTATAAGTTTTCATACAATGAATTAATCCTTAGATATTTTAATTGGTCGTTTTAAGTAATGTAATTATAAAAATTGATATGTTTGTATATGATATGTATTTAAGGACCGAGTGGTCTAAATAATCATCACCTTGACTGACTTATGGGGTGGTACTCATTCACAGATAGCACGTCTTCCTTTGGAATGGCCACTAAATTTACACCAACATGAAGATGCATAGATAGAGATATATAGCACACAAATAATAATGTGTGGGAATAAGGTTACAGCGAATATTTATAATTTGTGCATCCCCAAGATAAGTGTCTTAATTTGTTTTCATCCTATTAGAATCTTTGTTTCCATCACACTTCAGAATTACAAGAAACATTTGCTCAATTTGTGCTTTCCTAACTGCTTATGTATATTGAAATATTTGTACAGATTATTTACAAGTATTTACATTTTGTTGTGTGTTAGAATGAAATTGACATTATTGGACTTGGCCCTCTCTGCAGGGTCACCCCCAAACTTTTTGTCTTCACCCCTCTTAGTTTTGCTGAATTTGTTTTTGTTGGCCTGAGGACTCTGTGCAATTTACCACTGGTAACAAGGGCTAAAGTGCTTGTACTCTCATCCTTAAACATGGTAAAAGTGGCTTACACCTGACTGACATATTTCAGTTTCAGTTTCAGTTTAAAATCTTTATTTCGGTTCCTTTAAACCATAAAAGATGCATCAAAATACATACAATTTTAAATACAAATACAAATAGTCCAAATAAAAACCTATGCGAGCGATTTATACAAAGAGATACAATGAAAAGGGATCTGTGTGTCCCTACTATGTTAAAACATGAATACTAATATAAATATACTAAAAAGGCATCAATAATTAAAAAGAGGAAAACTCATGGTATTAGGCTTGCATTCCACGTCCTTTTTTAAAAAACTCCAATATTGTTTTGAATATAAGACAATTAATAACTTTGTCTACTAGTACATAGTACAGTACCATTCCCTGTGTCTTTTCATTATAGACAACTATGTTGTTTCAAAAATTCCAAGAAAATACGGACGATACGCTACAGCTTAAGACCTGCTTTAGCTCTTAAAAAACTAACTGCTAGCAAAAATCTACTAACGCCAAAGACTATGACCTGTGCAGTTTCAGTCTTTAAAATTCTTTCCGCCTCTTTACATGATCTCATTCCTAGGTTTAAACAAATCGGTATAATCCATTTTTTCCTAGCCCTAGCATATGCAGGACAGAAGAAAAGAATATGCAACTCATTTTCTTTGGCTTTACCTGGGCATAAAGTACACAAATCATCGATATTTCCAGTGTGTTTACTAGCCCAACTTGCTACAACTGCATTAATTCATTATACCATATCTAAATTTCATATATAATGTTTTTGCAAGTTGAGGGCGTACTTCGTCAAGAAAGGCTCAAAATATGCCACATCTTTGAACAAAAGAAACCTTGTTGTTAACGCCCCTCCTGCTGAATCATGTAGCATGCTACTTTGAATGTAGGCCCAGAAAGTAGATTTTAATACCTTTTTAGAGGCTTGGGTCAATAGAGACGGTTCATCCCAAAACTGGGATAAGCCAATCTTTTTCAACCATAAACAAACATGTCTAAGCCATGTGATACTTTTGTTCTGATCCAATTTTATAATTTCTTCTAAACCGACCTTATAATCTAACAACTCTGGTGTTGACCAAAGTCTTACCCATAATGTAAGAGGTCTTAAAATTGCATAGTGATCAGTCCGTTTTATATTCAGGTCCAAAATGATTGGGATTAGTGGTGTGCGTACCGGAAGACTTAAAAGTGCTCTATAGAATTTGTTTTCTCCCACTTCAAAATTCTTTTTGCAGACGGGTCCCCATATTTCAGCCCCATATAATGCTGCAGATTGGGCTTTGTATTTGAACACCTCCAATGCTGGAGAAACAGCTTTAGTAAAGCTATTTCCATGCCTTTTCATAATAGGCAACGCATTTTGTGTCAAAGTTATCTTACTTTTTTCTATTTGGGTCTTCCATGATAATTTAGTATCCAAGGAAATACCCAAATAGCTAATACTCTGTACGTACTCCAACTTTTGACCATTCAATACTATATTTTCCCGAAAAGTTTTGTGGGGATTTATGGCCATGTATTTAGTCTTACTAATGTTAATTTCAAGGCCTTTAAGATTACAATTACGTATGGAACGAATCTATTAAGCATTGTAGTCCCTTCGGTGTTTGCGATATTAATATCGTGTAGTCAGCGAATAAAAGTGCTGGCACCAATTCACCTCTTAATTTTGGTGCATCATTTTTACAGCCATTCAAAAATTTCGGAATATTGTTGACGTATAATGAAAATAATGTGGGTGCCTGTACACATCCTTGGCGAACACCCCGTTTTATGGGGATTGGTCCTGTTAGTTCGCCCCTTGGACCCCATCTAACCTTCGCGTAGTTATTTTCATGTAACCTCATAATCTGTTCGAGTAAGTTAGCTGGCAGCCCTTGACATTTCAATGACTCCCATAACAAAGCCCGTGGGATAAGATCAAACGCAGCCTTTAGATCTACAAAGGCAACATAAAGATGACCCTTTCTTAAGTTCACATATTTCCAACATAAACAAGAAAATCTAAAGACCTGATCTATTGTACTGATTTTAAGTCTAAAACCTGCCTGAAATTTAGAAAGTATAGTGTTCTCCTCAATCCATATATTTATACGATTTAAAATATGCCTTGCAAAAACTTTCTGTAAAATATCAACTAAACTAATAGGGCGATAATTTATTGGGTCATATCGATTACCCTTTTTAAAAATTGTAAAGATTTCCGCCCCTTTCCATGTTTCTGGAATGTCCGCTCCCGCTCCTATGGCGTTGCATAGATAGTTAATATAGGGGCCCCAGACACTGATATCATGCTTGAATAAATCTCCCGGGATTTTATCAGGTCCGGGCGCTTTCCCTAATTTAACTGCATTAATCGCCAATATTGTTTCTTCTAAGTCAAAAACTAATTTATCTTCATTTGGACTGGGTAATAACCCGGCATTAGATAAGACCATGTCACTATCTGGTGCTGCATACAACTTGGAGAAGTGGTCAACCCAAGTGGCTGCATCAAGATAAACATCCTTTACTTCCTTCCCTGTTTTGTTCCCTTTGGCTACTAACCTCCAAAAGCCCAATTGGTCTTTATTTTTAGCTGCTGTAAGGAGATCGGACCAATTTTCATCTTCCCAAGTTTTTTTGGCCTTCTCAAGAGTTTTCCTATATTTGATCCTGGTATCCTTTATGTTAGACAAACTACCATTTTTTATTGCCAATATTAATTCTGTCTTAACATTACGACAACCCTTGTCATACCAAGGATTTGCTTCACTACTAAGAGTTTTTACTTCTCCATTCTTCCTTTTTGACATTTTAGTTACTATCGGAACCAATGCTGTCAGTAAACGTTTATGTAGCTCTAGGAATAAATCTTTCCCTGGTAGCAGATTTGAATGGGGACCAAAAATATCGGCAAATGTATTATAGATTTTTGTCATTACCTCGCTATGCTTAAATATATGTGCCCATTTTAAAGAACGGCGATTGTTACTAACTATGATATCGTCAGGGCTCACATCTAAACTCTCAATATTCTGCGTGGCAGAAGGGAGAAACTCATCAAGGAATGACAATTGAAGGGGATGATGGTCGCTCTCTATTCTCGGGACCACTTTTAAATCGATTACATAAGGCCAAACATCGAATGATACCATTATGTAATTTATTTTAGTCCGGGATTTACCCCTACAGAATGTATGGGCCTTTGGCGTATCTGATGGTAAGCGGCCATTGCATGCTCTCAAGCCGTACCCGGCCGTCAGTCTCATAATTTGAACCGCTGCCACCGAGCACGGGACTGTATTAGTGCTATCCAGCGCGGGAATGTTATTAGCGATGTCTTCATCTTCAAAAATATTACAGAGCCCTACAATTGGTTCAAAATTACAATTTAGATCCCCACCTATTATTATGCCTGTTTTTGTATCTAATGAATTTAGAATAGAGTCCATATGTTCAATTACCAATGACTCTTTCGATGCTAAGATAGGTCTATTATAGACATTAAATAAATGCAGCACCCTTCCAACTTTAGTTGTAATTTTTACACCAACTATATCTTGTGATTTTATACGCAGTTGGGTAATTTCAATATCGAGGTTACTTTTATCCATATTACAAGGCCCCCTGAAGGCCTCCCCCTTGCTGATAGAATTGCGTCCACATTAAATGTCTTATAGCCTGCTCTGTGTGGGGTTTCTAGGGCCCAGGTCTCCTGTAAGAGACAGACATCGCTCTGTTCAATATATTCATTCCAATCTGCATCCCTGAGGTTCTTGCCGAGTCCCGCTATATTCCACGTAAATGAAACAAAGCCCTGCTAAGTTACTAGCTATAATAGCTGTCTTGGGCTCAGCTATCAAAGTACAACTTGTATTATATATATCATTTGTCATTAAGACCTCATCTGGCGGCTTTAATACAACACGTTGGATAACAGGTACGATTCCAACACCATCCCACTCTTGTAAATCTTCCTGGGTCTCTTCCTGTATATTCCAGTTTTTTAGGATGAGTGGCCCCTCTGTATTTAAGGCAATGTCTTGATTCCCTAATACCTTGCCTTCCATCGTTCCAGATAATACTTCCCTTGGGAATTCTGCGATTTGTAGTCAATCAACAGCCTCCAAGGATATTAAATCCTGGTATCTGTTGGAAATAGATAAGGGGGAAATATTATCATACCCAAACTCAATCTTCCCACTGGCTGGCCTATAAAAATAACCCAGGGGTAAGGCATGGATACAAGTACTCTGCACCATAGACTCCTCATGCGCTCTTAACAGATTACGGACCAAATGTGGACACCTGAAGTTTATAACAATGCAATCCCCTTGTATATTCTTAGTGGAATCGCCTACCCACCCTACCCTACGAACCATTAAGATGTCATTCATTCTTTGAGGATTACATTTTTTAAACTTGGATAACCATTCAACAGTTTTATTTCTGAGATTGTGCCAAGATTCTTTTTGTTCTCTTTTCAGGGTAGGGACGCCGGCTAATATCAAAACATATGGACACGCAGCTGGGGGTAATTTTAGGATATCTGTATTAGGAATTAAATCAGTTCCTCTTGGGCTATGTGCTGACCCTACATTATTACCCATTTTTGAATGATCAGCAACCACCTCAATTCGAGAACCAACATTTCGACCTACCGCCCCAAATTCTGTTGGCTTTAAACTAACCCTCACAGTTTGACCCCTACTAAGTGTGTCAGTTCAAATTTGCTCTGAAATTCGTTTACCACATGTATCATTCTTTCTACTTAAAGATACGTTTCTAGCTTCAGCTATTAATTTTGCCCCTTCCTCAAATGTTCTTTTACCATCCTCAATTAGGGTACCTAATTGGTCTACGGCCAAGTTTAACTGGTCTATTTTTCCATCCAAAACCCCAAATTTAATGTCCATACATTCATTAATCTTGGTCTGTATATGAACTAATGCGGTTTTAAGAATGGCCTCGACAGTTCGTTCTACTGTCCCAACACCCTCACTAGATAAAGCAGAACAAGAAGTACAGTCAGTCTCGGTTTGTGTACTAACAGTATTACATAGGGACACCTCTTGTTCATGCTCATCTATAATTTCCTTGGATGAGATAACTATTCCCCCTTGTTTCTGTTTTATTGCACCATTCCTAGAGCCGTTTTTTTTTACTCTCTGTGTCTGTTTAGTTTTTCCTTTTAGGGCTCCCACCTGTTTTGAAACTCGTAGTCTCGACGATATCCCAGGCCTATTAATTTCAGCAGAGTTGGGAGACATCGGCGTACTTAGTGTGGATAGTACGACGCGAGTATTTTGATCAACAGGGGGAGTTGGTGTTCGACCGCTCAAATTTGGTTGTATCATGTTAGTTGTTATTGGTGAACTAACTTGTCTATATGTTGGTAACCTGGCTGGGTCGAGTGACAACCTTCTCTCTGCTAGTTCGATTTCGTGGCTTAAAAGAGACTCAGCTCGTACAATGAAAGCATCAAGGGTGCCGGCGGCACCCTTTCTCTTATTCATAATTATGTATTTCTTTACTGAACCAATGTATAATCCCAAACAGTAGAAACGTAATTACAAAAAATAAAAAATAAAAAATAAAAACCAAACTCAATTTTTACCCCTTCAACCCCCTTCAGACTCTGCCAGACAAATGCTTACCCTGAAGCATATATATAATTAGTTCTTATGGGGGTGATCCAGTCCAGTCCCAGACAGTTGCGGACGGGCGCTGTGGGAGCCCTAGCCTCCTGGCGCAAAACGTGACATCAGCACCGCGAGGAGTGACGGGCAATGTGGTCCTCCAAATCCCCCAGCGTCAGCAACACAGTGGCAGCACTCGGCACTTGGCGTCCGTGCAACAGGGAACAAAAAGGCAGGAGACAACAGTGGGCGGCAGCAGGGATAGACTCTCAAGAACAGACTACTTTATGTATAGGCCTCTTATTCACAGAAACATTCACAACACAGAGGATGGCCAAAATATCCGCTGGTAATAAGGGTTTCCAGGTCTCCCTGCAACAAACTCCAAGTCCTACACACGTACTCACAGCCTCAAATGAAAGGGGGATGGCCCTGCCCTGCCTCTTCCTGGCAATGACGGGCAAGGACGGGCCCGCCCTTGGCCCGGGCTTCGCCCGCGCGCGTCCCGCGCTGCGGGAGGGCGGCAGCGCTTTTGATGGGGCTGGAGGCGCTGTTGTTACGCTGCTTCCCCGTGCCAGGCAGGGGCTGTTGGGAAATGTAGACCGTTCCCCTCACTGCAGTGAATGAAGGTACGGAGCCGTTCCCCTCACGGCGTTTGTAGATATCGCCCAGCTGTTTCCCTCACAGCACAGCAGTGCAGTGGTCTCCCAGGCCGTTCCCCTCACGGCAAGTAGCAGCGCCGGTAGCGTGTCCCGCGCTGCGGGGAGCGGCAGCGCTTTTGATGGGGCTGGAGGCGCTGTTGTTACGCTGCTTCCCCGCGCCAGGCAGGGGCTGTTGGGAAATGTAGGCCGTTCCCCACACGGCAGTGAATGAAGGTACGGAGCCGTTCCCCTCACGGCGTTAGTAGATATCGCCCAGCTGTTTCCCTCACAGCACAGCAGTGCAGTGGTCTCCCAGGCCGTTCCCCTCACGGCAAGTAGCAAGCGCTGGTAAGCGCGTCATATTTAATTTACTTATAGGTCCCTTGTATGGTTCTATACCGTATACCCAGGGCCTGTAAATTAAATGCTACAAGTGGACCTGCAACACTTAATGTGCCATCCATTTAAGTGGCCCCTTAAAACATGTCCCAGGCCTGCCTTTGCAGCCTGAATGCAGTTTTTAACTGCCAATTCGACTTGGCAATATAACTCCCTTGCCAAGCCTTAAACTCCCCTTTTATTGCATATACGTCACTCCTAAGGTAGGCCCTATGTAGCCCAAAGGGGAGAGTGCTTTTTCATTAAAAGGTTGGGCATGCACTTTTAAGTTTTGCATGTCCTGGTAGAGGCCTACCTCTCCAATAGGATAACATTAGGCTTACTTATTACATTTAATAAATGCTAATTTTTGATTGGGAACAGGTAAACATTTCCTGTTTAGGTCTCAGAAATTGTAATGAAAAATCCTCTTTAATGATAAAGTTGGACTTTAAGTTACAATTTTGAAAATGTCACGTTTAGAACGTTGAAAAAGAAAACTAGGACGAATGTCCTAGACTTCAGGTGCACTACCAATATTCACTCAAAAGAGTGTAAACCATTTACGCTCACAAGTAATCAGATATCACTAGTAGATATTTCAAGTGAAAATCAAAAGCCACATTACAATATGCAAAAGTCCATCATGAAGTAATCACTCGTCCGCTGACTGTGGCTTATTCAAATTTTATTGAGCAAGCTTGTACACATCACGGGGAAACTTCATTCACATGCGTTGGATGATAGTTGTATGAATCCCACAGGTATTAAGCAATTCCCAATGCATTTCAGGCATAAACAGTTGGCCTTCGTCAGGGAAATGTCCAACCTACAATATGAGCACCCCGAGGAGACGACTGGAAATAGTCGAGATGATTCAAAGCGTATTCACTGCATGGAAATCTGTGCCGAAAACAAACACAATGTCCATCCACAGCCAGAAAAAGTGCTCGTAGTGTCCAAAGTAAGACTAAAGTTGTTGGACTTGGCCCTTTTTGCAGGGTCATCCCTGAACTTTTTGCCTTCCTCCTGTATTTTCTCTGACCTGTTTTTGTTGGTTTTATGACTCTGGGCACTTTACCACTGCTGATCAGTGCTGAAGTGCATATGCTCTCCCTATTGTAAATTGATGTATTGATTAGTGACTCCATGATTGGATCATTTGATTTACTTGTCAGACCCTAGTATAGTGCACCAGGCGTGCCCAGGGCCTGTAAACTAAATGCTGCTGGTGGGCTTGCAGCACTGGTTGTGCCACCCACAGAAGCAGCTTGTAAAGTGTGTCTCAGGCCTGCCATTGCAGAGCCTGTGTGCAGTCTCTGACTGCCATGTCGACTTGGCAAGTGCACCCACTTGCCAGTCCCTAAACCTTCCCTTATCTTCATATCAGACACCCCTAAGGTAGGCCCAAGGGCAGGGTGCATTGTAAGTATAAGGTAGGACATGCCCTGGTGTGGGTGGCATGTCCTAATAGTGAATTACAGCCATTTTCGTTTTTCACTATTGCAAGGCTACCTGTTCCCCATAGGCCAGAATGGGCAGTTTGATTATAACACCTTATAATCCTAACTGACCCAGGGAACATGGTAGAAAAACGAATTTAGTATGCCTGAACTCAGAATGATAAAATACATCTTTTAGTAAAGTTGGTTTTAGCATTCTGTGTTTGAAAATACCACTTTTAGAAAGTAGGTATTTTCTTGCCTAACTGTCCAAGCCTGCCTCTGCTAGGTTGTGTATTGTGTGTCTGGTTTTGTGAGTGACAGGGGCTGGGGGATTCCAGGAGACAGGGTGAGTCAGCACAGGGCTGAATAGACCTATCTGCATGTAGAGTGGTGGGAGGAGTTGCACCTGGGTCTGAATAGGTCTGTGCCTGCCTTCCACAATGCTGGCTCCACCTCCTGTGGTGCGTCTGATGTCCCTGGCCCACACTGTCAAAGGAAAGAAGGAGTCCTGTAAGCAAAGTGCTCCAGGACTGCACAGAACTGGTTTGGACCAGGTAAAGGCCCCTCTGCCCTCAGAGGACAAAGGATTTAGGGGTATAAATATTGGGGCCCTGACCCCAGAACTTTAGATCACTTCTGGAACAACAAGACGAACCTCTGCCAAGGAGAAGAACCAAAGGAAGCTGTAGGAGTTGGACTACCCCCTGCCAGTGTGCTGTGTTGCTGGGTTGGCCTACAGTGGTGTCTTCAGTGCCAAGGAGAGGAGAAGGAACTTTTAAAGAAGTTTCATCATCTTGCAGAATATTACTCCAAGGGCTTGAACTAGAGCTTGCCTCCTGCTGAAGTCTCAGGGCTACAAGACTTCACCACTAGCTCCCTCCTGAATTCCCTTGCTGGGGATTCTGTCTGCAGAAGCCTGCGTGTCGCTGGGAGCTGGAAGCGCGATGCAACGAGAAGAAGCGTGTCGCTGACGAAGCTGCTGCCGTCGCATCACAGGAGAAGCGTGTCGCCGCCGCAGAGGCCGCCGCCGGATCACCAGAGAAGCGTGCTTTCGTTGCAGCTGCCTGCCGTCGCATCACCGGAGAAGCGTGTTGCCGTCGCAACTGTCTGCCGTCGCATCACCGGAGAAGCGTGTCGCAGGGCCTGACGCGGCTCCAAAGATACAGAGTTCGCCGCACGGCTGTCGGGCGTGCATGCATCGTCTTCACATCGTCGCATCGCGGGCGCACTTTCATCGCATCGCACCGGATCGTCGCACCGCATCAAGGCGCTTGCTCGCCGCATCGTCCTCCCTGCGGCCCCTATGTTTGTTTTGCGTTACGCATCCCAGGTACTTTTGAGAGAAACGTGTCGCATTTACCATCAACTTGAACTAAGTTACTTCTACCATCTTTAAGTCTATTTTGAGTACAGTATTGTGGATTTTTGTCGTTTGTGGTCTTGTGTTAAGTCTATATAAAGAATACTTATTTTTATAAAACCTGTGTAGTGTCCATCTGTAGTGTTTTCACTGTATTACTGTATGTGTTCACAAATGCTTAACACACTGCCTCTGAGATAAGCCTGTCTGCTCGTGCCAAGCTACCAAGTGGGTGAGCAGGGGTTATTTTAGTAGTGTATCCCCCTTACCCTGACTGGAAGCAAGGGTCCCTATTTGGTCAAAGGTGTATACCATTGCCAACTAGAGACCCCCAGTTCTAACATAAGTGACGGTGGATTGCTCAAAGTGCTGCGAAACCGTAGCTGTCTGCTATGGTTTCGCAGCACTGTGAGAAATCCACTGTCACTTTAGTCTTACTTTGGACACTACGAGCCAGAAAAAGTGCTCGTAGTGTCCAAAGTAAGACTAAAGTGACAGTGGATTTCTCACAGTGCTGCGAAACCGTAGCTGTATGCTGCGGTTTTGCAGCACTGTGAGAAATCCACCGTCACTTTAGGCTTACTTTGGACACTACGAGCACTTTTTCTGGCTGTGGATGGACATTGTGTTTGTTTTCGGCACAGATTTCCATGCAGTGAATACACTTTGAATCATCTCGACTATTTTCAGTCGTCTCCTCAGGGTGCTCATATTGTAGGTTGGAGATTTCCCTGACGAAGGGCAACTGTTTATGCCCGAAATGCATTGGGAATTGCTTAATACTGGTGGGATTCATGCAACTATCATCCAACGCATGTGAATCAAGTTTCCCCGTGATGTGTACAAGCTTGCTCAATAAAATTTGAATAAGCCACGGTCAGCGGACGAGTGATTACTCCATGATGGACTTTTGCATATTGTAATGTGGCTTTTGATTTTCACTTGAAATATCTACTAGTAATATCTGATTACTTGTGAACGTAAATGGTTTACACACTTTTGAGTGAATATTGGTAGTGCACCTGAAGTCTAGGACATTCGTCCTAATTTTCTTTTTCACTTTGAATTAGGGGTTGGGCCAAGCCTCCTCTGAGGGTGCAAACTGCACAGTTTAACTTTGTCTTTATTGATCACTTTGCAGTTTCATTTGTTTTCTTGAGTGCAAACTAGCTGTTATTTTTGTATTGTTACGTTTAGAACATTGGCATTGTCCTGTCCTAGCCATTTGGTGTCTGCAGCCTGTTCCTTGGTCACATGATGGGTGCAGTTATCAGTTGGACTTTGTTTATTCCTCCCAGATGTCCATACAATATGGCCATACAATAGAGGGATTAGGTGTGCCTGGATGGGCCATAAACTGGCAGGACTGGGATGGGGGAGGGAACTGGCCACAGCCCCATTTGCAACGGAATAGGCTGTGCTCTGCCTTCACACAAAATGCTAGTCACCCCTGAATTGTTTATGCAGCCAGCTTGGAGCCAGGGCAAGTGACGCAGGAAACTTAAAGCACTTCAAAGGGAATTCTCTAGAAACTTCTCCTATTTCAAAGGGGGCGCCAGGTATATCAGTGGGACTCTCAGAACCACTCTTCAGCTAATTTTCTGGACCTGTGGAAGGACTCTCATAGGACTGCCTTCTGCTGTGGCCTGGTGTGCACTCCACAAGACTGCTTTGCTGCACCTGGATGGACTGCTTTGCTGCCTGGAGCCTCCCTTGAACCCTCAGAGGCGTGCCCTGCTGCTTGAGCACTGTTTCATCACTTGAACCCACTATTATAGAAGCGACTCCAAGGGCTCGTTGGCTGGCTTCCTGATCAAAGCCTCAGCAACAGAAAAGGCTCCACCCACCTAGACCCAACCTGAGCGAGTCTTAACACCCCAAGTGGTACCCCTCCAGTCCTAGACCCTTGGTGGTGGTGCTAAAGGTGCCCAGACACTCAAAGTCCAAAATTTGGGATTTAGAAGAAAATGTATGCCAAACAATTGCTCTGAGAACTGAGAGAAGACGGGTACCATCTTGCTCGTCTAAACGCCCAAGGTGCATCACCAGTTGGCCTATCTTTGTGGCAGCTCCAGCTACGTTCTTCTCTACAGCAGCAAATCCTGTTTAGCAGTTCTTCGCCAAAGGGGTATTCCCTGCCTCATGGAACTCTTGTCATCTACAGCTTCCAGACTCGTCTCGCTGGAGATTTTCAAGTTCCAAAAAAGAGACTAAGTCCGAATGTAGAAATCTTCACTGCGACTTTGTCAGCGACTCCTCTATGATGACGCTTACTCCTCGGACACCACCTGCAGCCTTGCCCCTCTGACCTTTACCTTCTCAGAACAATTTCTTTAAAATGTCTTCTAAGTCAGAAGGTAAGAGCCAACCGGGTCCAATTCACTTTTTGTATCCGACTTGGCTCCATCGTGGTCGGCCATATTTTATGACTTTGACCTGGCTTTGCGCAACTAGACGTCCGCGGTTGGCGCTTAGATTTTTTTAGGTGCTATCTTTTACCATGCACTTTAAAAATTCATAACTCCGGTTCGACTAATTGGATTTTTGTTCATTTGGTGTCAAATAATTTATTAAAATTTACTCTATTTTTCTTGTGTTGCGTTTTCACTTTATTACTGTTTGTACGCTATATAAATACTTTACACATTGCCTCTAAGTTAAGCCTGACTGCTTTTGTGCAAGCTACCAGAGGGTTAAGCACAGGTTAATTTAGTGACTTTTGTGGTTCATCCTGTCTGGTATTGTGGTTGTTGCTTGAACAGGAGTCACCCCCATTCAACTAAAAACCCAGTTTCTCACAGACATTTTACAGCCTTTCCTTTCACACCTCCTGTACCCCAGCAAGATTATCACATAGTTCATTTTAAAAAATCCTCTCACTTTACAGTCAGAGAAAGAAAAGTAAACATTAGTCTCCATGCTAAAAGAATATGCAGCAATTTTTCAGAAGATCTAACCTGACATGTGACCTCTGTCTTTGAAGGCACAGCAAACGTGACAAGGTAAAAACAAAATTTAAAACCATCTTTATTTCTCATTCACTTTCTGAACTCAAGCATGGTTATTTGGGGGTGCTACAGCACACCCACAACAAAACTTCCAGCGTCTATGACCAAAGTGTGTGGTCTGTCGAGACATCGCATAAAAGAGCTCTGGCTCTTCTGTTACTTAAATCTGGTTTGCCTGATCGATCAAGTACTAGAGCTGAGAGAGCCAACAAATTTACAGGGAGAGCCGAGCCAAGGGTCTGGCTCGGATCTTAGAGCCCAGGCAAGAGCCAAGCCCTGAAAATGTATGCTATGTAAATCACACAATGAACATCACGTAATATCTTAAAGTTCATTGAAAGTTCAAAAAAGCGTATTTCTTTAACATGTTAAGCTTTGAAGTTAATGCATCACATTATAGCACTTCACTGAGAAGTACTTATTAAAAATGATACTTTTAAACATAAACCATTAGTGAAGGAAGAGGCATAACAGTTGTCATGTAAACCCTGTCCATGGCCCAGATTATTACCAGATTATAATAGATTTATATTATAGTCTAATAAATCAAACACAATGGGGGATATTCTCAAGAACGTGCGATAATCATCGCCAAAATAGGCTAACACAATTTTTCATTTCGCCGTCTATCGCGGGAAAATAACTCTGTGTTAACGTTGTATTCTCAACACGCCGGTAACATGCGATAGTTTCCCGATAACGCGTCAAATGTCCGCGATAAAATTACCGGGACGGCGATAAAAATCTAAACCCTAACGTGAAAAAAGTTGCGATGGGCCCAACTGTGATAAAAAAATTCAGCGATGAGCAGCGCCAGGCCTGCAAGTCCCACAAGTCAGGCGGGAAAAACCACCATAAAAGCTGCAACAAAAAACACAAACAAAACACAAACAACTACGAAGCACCATGGAGGTAGCCGGAGCAAGTACAGAGGACAACCAGAACCCCACAAGCCCCACGGAGGACCAGCCTGGGACCTCGGGGTCAGGGAAGGGCAAGGAGAAGAAGAAGAGGAACCCGCGTTTCAGTACGCAGGAAAACCAGATCCTCATTACGGAGGTGACAGAACACCACCACCAACTGTTCATCACCTCCACTGTGTCATTGGCAACTAAAAATACAATATGGCAGTCCATCTTGGCCAAGGTGAATGCAGTCGGAGTGAAGAGAAGGGAAGTGGACGACTGCAAGAAGTGCTGGACTGATGTGAAGCGCAAAACCAAGCTGAAACTCGCAGCCAACCTGAAAGCAGCAATGCAGACTGGAGGTGGGAGTCCAGCGACACACCAGGAGCTGGATGAGATGGAGGAAATGGTGATCCGAGTCATCATTGGGGAGACAGTGGCAGGAGTTGGGGGATCGGACACTGCACAACATGACCTGAGCCAACAGCAACAGGGTGAGTAACGACCAGGGACTGGGGGGACGGGGGGAGATGGGCACAATGGCACACATGCACAATTAAGTATAGCACATCTGCGGACAAACCATTCCCAAGAGTCACAACTCCGACCAAGAGCCCAATTTACCCAAGTCTGCAATATCTCAGCACTGTATAAGCACAGAAGTGAAAGGCACCCCGCCTGAAAGGGATAAGGGCCAGCCAAATCAGAGCTGAAGGGGCAACACACCCACAATGCAGCACACACACATAAGAATCAGAGCACCTCAACATTGACAACAATGTGGTACAAACTGCAACACTTTCACAACAGAACAGAGGACACAACTGCTGCCGCTTGTGTGTAGAAAATGGCCATTCGCATTTGGCATAGCAGGAAACTGTGAGATGATAATGTACAAGTACAACCTCACATCCCTGATGGTGTAGAAATGTCAACTGTCCCGCATCAAATAGGCATCTCCTCACAAACAGTCACAATGTACATTGTCAGGCAGTCTGTTAGTAAACTTGTACAATGCGTGCACATACATGTGAACACAATGTCAATCTGCATCTCCCTTCACATTGCAGAGGGAGAATCAACACCTCCTGCAGAGCAGACCCAACAACTCAGCACTGATGATGAAGAGGACCTCCCCAACATCGACACCGACGCCCTCCAACAGCTCATGGACAGCTTCGGCACCCCACCTCCAGGAGCAGGGCAGCCCAGCTGCATCGAGGAGACCCCACCCCCTGCACAGACCACACAGCAGGAAGCACCCACCACCACGGCTGTCTCCCAGGACCCTCACGACAAACACATGGCATTCCAACGCCGTGTGTTAGGGTGCCAGGAGAAGATGGCTGATCAGCTGCGGGTGGGGTTCGATCTCATGGCAGCCAAACTAGATGCCATACGTGGGTGTCTAAGTCCCATAAGGGACGACTTACAGTCCCTAACGGACACCCACTGTCCGCTCCATGCTCTCCAACAATCCATGGCTGACATCGCTGGAGTCATGACTCTGAGCCAAGAACAACTGTCTAGTCAGAGTGGCTCCATCGATGTCAGCCGAGAGTTGGGACACATAAGGAGAATGATGGAGAGCTTGGAGCGGATGCAGGTGGAAAGAATGTTTGCCACGGCTGCACACCAGCGAGATGTAGCTGTGATCTTCCATGCCCTGCAGATCCTCGTCATGGCATTGCCTCCACAAGGCCTGGCGCGGATGAATGCTGCTGCTACTACTCCATCCACATCTCCGCCCCCTGAAGTGTCAGTGCCACACAGTGCGGCAGACATTCCACCTCCGGCCCCTGATGTGTCAGTGCCACACAGTGATACAGACTAAACACCACCACCCACATGTGAGGCACCTGACACATCAGAGGACGAAGATGATGATGAATCTGGCTTTGTGGTAAGAATGAAGTGGTAGCATTCATCTCCGCCATATGGCCTATTTCAGCTTGGTTCTGCCCTCTGCATCATGCCCTGGAATAACACCTTCCACTG
Source organism: Calotriton arnoldi (assembly GCA_963921515.1). Lineage (NCBI taxonomy): Eukaryota > Metazoa > Chordata > Amphibia > Caudata > Salamandridae > Calotriton > Calotriton arnoldi. The sequence goes on from CAWUFW010000406.1 coordinate 4,063,045, forward strand.
TCCCCCGATACACTCAGCGACACTCACCTTGGACCTCAACATGGACTGACATTTTGTTTGGATACCAATGACACAGCAATCACACTGCGGACTGAAGTCTTCCTCTTCCGATGAACTTGTCAATCCCTAAAGGACTCTGGCTGGCCCTCCACGGGGCAACAATGTAAAGTGGGGTTTGCATGGCCCTGTACTGCTCCAGCTTCAACACTCCACTGAATGCGAATAAAACATTCTAATTTACACAGATGTGTCATGGCTATGATCAATCAAGTATGAAAGTATGGATGAATGTAGGGACAGTGATTCCACAATAAGTACTCCCTGGGTAATGCTATCAATGCGCATGTATGGCCGTGACCCAGATAGGCAGTGAGACACACATTGTCATTCAAATCAACACTCATCACAGTTGAATACAAGTGAAGGTGCGTAGACTTTATTAGCATATGCGTGTCAGTACGGGCAAGATAAGACCAATGCTGCAGTATGTCAGAATGAGGAACGTTGCCAAGCGCCGCTGTCCACTCCGGGGGAGTGCCTCACCTTTCACAGGTGTGTGTTCACCCGAGTTGTTGTCCGCTCATGTATTCGGAGTCCAGGCGAGTGCAGCCATGTTCACTGTTGTCGTGGGATATGTGACCAGATCTCCAAGATGCAACAAGGTGTTGGGACATGTGCAATGGGTTCCATTCTGTTGTGGCTGCAGGTAGGTAGTTACTCATCCATGAAAGCGATTGCAGCTTCGTAGGCTATCATTTCCAACATGAGGTCGTTGTCCACTTCATCAAACAGGACGGCGAGGCAATCCATTAGAAGGCCCGGACAGATGTGCTGCCTCTACCCCCTTACACCAATTAGCACTACAGCCCAATAGGGGAGCGGTTCAATGTGGTCACTGCACACGAGGAGTTGTGCAATCTCCCAGGTCCAGCTGCCAGCATGTATGCCAAGTATCAAGGCATCCCATAAACGGGTATCACGGTGACACTCCTGGTCATGGGCCAACAGGGACACCGTGTCAAAATCCAGTTCAGCTACCGTCCTGTTGGATAGGCAGACATCCATGGACCACTCGAATATGCACGATCGACAATGCAACACAGGCTGAACGCAGGTGATGTTGGCAAGGCGGAAGCTTAGCCGGTAACTGATCCGCAGCACTGCCAATGGCAGTGCTCCCAGTAAATGCAGCATACGTGCACGGTACAGTTCCACGTGACAGGGGTTGTGCATGTGTCCGGGATGTTCTGCCATTGCGTTAGTGGCTCTGGTTGAAGCGGCACTGTTCTGACCTGCGCCAGTTCTGTGGATGAAATGCCACAGGATCAATGAGTTGTTTTAGTGTGCAACGGTTGTACGCCTGGGATGGTGTGGGAGTAAGTGTGAAGGCCATTCCATGCAAAATGACTTCGAGCAAGGACTTCTGTGTGTGGGGTGTGTATACGTTGGTCTTCCGTCGGGCTGTGCGTAGTGTGGGAGTCGTCATCAGCTGCTATAGTATCTGTCCGGGGGTGCCGGGCACATGCAATTCCGAGGTCGGAGGTGCAGATGTGCTTCCGCCTGATAGTTCAGACAAAGGAGCTTTCATCCCTAATGTTAGTTTGTCATCTGCTTGCATTCAGGAAATGTGATGTGGCTTGTTGGGGGTGGGGTGGGATGTGTGCGACTTTGGGATTCATGTTTGACATGTCTTGCATGTGGCAAATGAGCGGCATCACTGTGTGTTACGTTGCCTCACAGCTGCTCCTCCCTCCCCCCGAGCCTATTTACTTGTGTGCACTGCGCGGTTGCATCACTTGCACTCCTACGGCACACCATTGTCATGCCTGTCTGCGCATGTCCACAAGCCTGACAACGACACTGTGATGTTGACCGTTGAAGGTGATGTTGACCACGTGAGATAGGGCGGACACAGATGTAGAGTTCATGCCTGGCTGAATTCGCGCTGCGATTAAGGCTAGGCATTTGGCTCATGCTGCGGCAATACAGATACACACAACACGTGGCATGTATGAGCCAAGACCCCGAGCGGTCTTGCTCTCCTTCATTTCTCCATTCGTGTGAGCCCGCCCTCCGGGTGTATGCTACATTGCAACATTGTCGATTGCGGGCCGGGTGGCGCCGACACTACAACAGAGACACATGCATTAGTCACTTCCTTGTCCAGGCCAGCACTGAACCACGCCCAGAGCCTCGGGCAAATTATTCACACCCCTACGCTGGACTGGCGTACGCCGGCCCAGCCCACTCCGCTTACGCTTACAGGGGGGGACGACAAAGCTACGTGTCCAAGGTCTTACCCACTGCCTGAGGTGACATGGTCGCGTCCGCTGTCCACAGCACAATGTAATGTGGTAGGGCCCGGGCCCATCATGCATACATAATGACCACACGGACACATTTAGATAGATAGTGGAACTGGCTACGGGCACGTGCGCCCGGCCCCTTTTTATTACCAGGGTCACATGTCCAGTGATGCCTGTGCTGGATGGGTGTGGGGTGAGTGTAAGCCAGCCTTCAGGGAGTGGTTGGTGCTGGCAACAACTAGAACAGTGATCATCGGATCACACACACAAGACTCAATCATAAAGCGTCCATGACTTGTGGTGCACTGAGGTAGGGGCACCAGCTCTGACATCACACACAGAAGACTCAATCATAAAGGGTCCATGGCTTGTGGTGCACTGAGTTAGTGGCACCTGAAGCGCTCAGCGGGTGCGCAGCCTGCGATGATGCGTCGTCCAGGCGGGCCGCACTGGAAGCAATGTCTGTTGCCTACTGGACTGCGCCATAAATAAATCAAGACTCAATTTGAATTGGGGGAACTGCTGACCGCAGTGTAGGCCGGAGGCAGCGGTCAGCAAGGGCCCACAGCCACGTGGTGTTGACTTGAGCTCCACAGAGTTAGTGGCACCTGAAGAGCTCAGCGGGTGTGCAGCCAGCGATGATGGCGTGTCCTTGCAGGTCAGGATTGGATTCTATATGTGTGTGCCCTGCTGACCGCAGTGTAGGCCGGAGGCAGCGGTCAGCAAGGGCCCACAGCCACGTGGCGTTGACTTGAGCTGCACAGAGTTAGTGGCACCTGAAGCGCTCAGCGGGTGCGCAGCCTGCGATGATGCATCATCCGGGCGGGCCGCACTGGAACAATGTTTGTTGCCTACTGGACTGCGCCATAAATAAATCAAGACTCAATTTGAATTGGGGGACCTGCTGACCGCAGTGTAGGCCGAAGGCAGTAGTCAGCACACACAGAACTCCGCGGTGCGTGCCGCTGGGTGCGCTGGGGGCCTGTGTCACGGGAGCCAGCGATCGGCTGAGGAGGCTGGCGGTCATGGCGGCGGAATCGTGGCAGGGTGAGGGGCGCCGCCCTGGCAGACACGTTGGCCTTCCCGGAAGTGAACCACGCCCAGAGCCCCAGCCTATTTATTCACACTCCTACGCTGGACTGGCGTACGCCGGACGAGCCCACTCCGCTTACGCTTACAGGGGGGGGGACACAGCTACATGACCGAAGTCTTCCCCACTGCCTGAGGTAACATGGTTGCGTCCACTGTCCACAACACTACAAACACCAGCAGTATATGTCCACATGGACATGTCTGTGCTCTGCATACTGAAGTCTGTCCAGCACATCACCGCCACACTTGGCATTGTGTACATTCTTTTTCATGGGTGACTTGCCTCCTTCACACATACTTGGTTCCCACCTCTCCCCACATTCTGCAATTGTGTGGCTCAGGGGCCATGCCGTTTTCGGAGGGTCAGCTGTCTTGTTCTGCGCTGCCTCAGTGGTAGTCCGGGGGTGGGGGCGGGGGGTAGCGGTGGTGGGTGTTGTGGACCTCTTGGGTGTCCGAGCTGCATGATCAGTAGCTCCATGACATGTGTTGGTCTTCAGATGTGGCTCTGGGCTGGGCTCCCTTTCATACTGCAGGTTGTCGTCCTGCTTAACACCAGTAAAACACCTTCATTGATGGGGCATCGTCATGCCCCAGACCGACTGCACTGCTTTGTAACGCCGTTTTGGCAAATCTTTTTGTTTTAGCTTCCGTAGTAATCCTTTCCAACCCTTGTAATCCAACCTTTATAAACCATTTTAGCGCTCAACTTTTATTTCAATCCACACGTGGGATGTTTGTGCCATTTTCAAGTTTCTCATGTAAAAACTGTGCCCATCTGGACCTCTTGCTGAAACACGACAGATGCAGGAGTTCGTCTAAAGCAATGTTTATTTAAAAAACCCAATGCATTTTGGGCAACAAGTGCCCTTCGTCAGGGGACACTGCGAATAAACAATACAACAATAAGACAATGTTCGTTGCTTGTGATAGACATTAATCAACATCTCATCTCATCGCATTAAGTCAATGTAGAATTTCACCTTATAGGCATCTCTTTGCATTTTCATTTCTAGGGGTGAACCCCTTCATAATCCATGTGCATCATGTCCCTGTAATCTCATTACAATAATGAAAACATCTACCCCTCCTTTGTAATCAAATTCACTCATTCATCAGTACATTTTCCCTGTTTTCAAAAAAATCCCCATGAACCCCTTCCCTCACATCACTGTCCAATGCATTCACGCTATCATTATCCATCCCCATACTCAGCTACCACATCCATGATCAACCCAAATCTCCAATCCACCCTTGCTATGCTCGTCCCTTACCAACACCCTTTGCTATGCTCACACTTACCCATCCCCAAGTCATCACTTGTCCGCATTCGATCCTAATACCCGCTTTTGCCCCACATTCAATTCTAATATCACCCGCATTCACCCCTACAACACTCATCCACCCAATAGTCCACCTCTCACCACTAACCAATATACGCTTCCATCTCCCAGCCGAAACCAACAATTTCACATACCTGCTCTAAACAACAATCCCGCAATTTCACGTACCTGCTCTGAACATTCACGCTTATCCACTCGCCTTCTCCGTAAGAGTTTCCATTAATTGCTCCCTCAATGCAACCTTTATTTTAACCACTACCTTCCAGGCACAATCTTCCTCATTGGTCCACTAATTAACTTTTTCATTGGTCCACTAATTAACTTTTTCCCCGCCATGAAAACGATAATGAAATTACGTCCACGATTGCATAAACTACATTACCCATAGTGCAATATACTTCATACAATTCAACCTCCCCCAATTTAAAAAAAAATAAAAAATAATGTCCTCACAATCGTCCTAAAATCATACAAATGATTGAAAAAAAGTCACGAAAATTGTTATTGGAATCCCTTCAATCTCATATAAACATCACTATTTTATCAAACCCAGATCTTGCTCCGTACGTGTGGATAAATCCAATAGTCTCTGTTTCTCAATTTCTTCATTTTAACCTAGCGGGTGCTACCCCAAGTTGGGCAGTTTATAATAACTGAAAATGCAAAGCGGAGGGGTGCAATATACTTTATACAATTCAACCTCCCCCAATTAAAAAAAAAAAACAAAGGTTGGAAAGGATTACTGCGGAAGCTAAAACAAAAGGTTTTGCCAAAACGGCGTTACAAAGCAGTGCAGTCGGTCTGCGGCATGACGATGCCCCATCAATGAAGGTGTTTAACTTTTTCAGTGCCACTGGGCAGGGCACTTTACCGATGGTGCACGCACTTACATGGAAATCATGGTTAAGATTGGAAGAATGAGTAAACTTGGTGTGCACCCCTCCGCTTTGCATTTTCAGTTATTATAAACTGCCCAACTTGGGGTAGCACCCGCTAGGTTAAAATGAAGAAATTGAGAAACAGAGACTATTGGATTTATCCACACGTACGGAGCAAGATCTGGGTTTGATAAAATAGTGATGTTTATATGAGATTGAAGGGATTCCAATAACAATTTTCGTGACATTTTTTCAATCATTTGTATGATTTTAGGACGATTGTGAGGACATTATTTGTTTGTTTGTTTTAAATTGGGGGAGGTTGAATTGTATGAAGTATATTGCACTATGGGTAATGTAGTTTATGCAATCGTGGACGTAATTTCATTATTGTTTTCATGGCGGGAAAAAGTTAATTAGTGGACCAATGAAAAAGTTAATTAGTGGACCAATGTGGAAGATTGTGCCTGGAAGGTAGTGGTTAAAATAAAGGCTGCATTGAGGGAGCAATTAATGGAAACTCTTACGGAGACGGCGAGTGGATAAGCGTGAATGTTCAGAGCAGGTACGTGAAATTGCGGGATTGTTGTTTAGAGCAGGTATGTGAAATTGTTGGTTTCGGCTGGGAGATGGAAGCGTATATTGGTTAGTGGTGAGAGGTGGACTATTGGGTGGATGAGTGTTGTAGGGGTGAATGCGGGTGATATTAGAATTGAATGCGGGGGCGAAAGCGGGTATTAGGATCGAATGCGGACAAGTGATGACTTGGGGATGGGTTAGTGTGAGCATAGCAAAGGGTGTTGGTAAGGGACGAGCATAGCAAGGGTGGATTGGAGATTTGGGTTGATCGTGGATGTGGTAGCTGAGTATGGGGATGGATAATGATAGCGTGAATGCATTGAACAGTGATGTGAGGGAAGGGGTTCATGGGGATTTTTTTGAAAACAGGGAAAATGTACTAATGAATGAGTGAATTTGATTACAAAGGAGGGGTAGATGTTTTCATTATTGTAATGAGATTACAGGCACATGATGCACATGGATTATGAAGGGGTTCACCCCTAGAAATGAAAATGCAATGAGATGCCTATAAGGTGAAATTCTACATTGACTTAATGCGATGAGATGAGATGTTGATTAATGTCTATCACAAGCAACGAACATTGTCTTATTGTTGTATTGTTTATTCGCAGTGTAACCTGACGAAGGGCAACTTGTTGCCCGAAATGCATTGGGTTTTAAATAAACATTGCTTTGGACGAACTCCTGCATCTGTCGTGTTTCAGCAAGAGGTCCGGATGGGCACAGCTTTTACATGAGAAACTTGAAAATGGCACAAACATCCCGCGTGTGGATTGAAATAAAAGTTGAGCGCTAAAATGTATTTTAGCGCTCAACTTTTATTTCAATCCACACATATAAAGGTTGGATTACAAGGGTTGGAAAGGATTACTACAAAAGCTAAAACAAAAAGTTTTGCCAAAACGGCGTTACAAAGCAGTGCAGTTGGTCTGGGGCATGACGATGCCCCATCAATGAAGGTGTTTAACTTTTTCAGTGCCACTGGGCAGGGCATTTTACCGATGGTGAACGCACTTACATGGAAATCATGGTTAAGATTGGAAGAATGAGTAAACTTGGAGTGCACCCATCCGCTTTGCATTAACACCAGTAAAAGGCAGGTGTTAAATCCCTTATCCTTATCACCTGTTTTTGGATCGCATCGCAGATCTGGCTGGTCGTTGAGAATATCGCGAAGTGGTGTTTTCGTGTGTTTTTGCACGGGAACGCCTACTCTGCATATCATTAGAGTTAGTTGTCGCTCTCATCCGTGGCGATGTTTTTTGCGGCAGCTATCGCTGGAAAACTGGCGATATCGGCAGTTTGCACCAGCTTGAGAATAGGGCGATAAATCTATCGCCACTTTTGCGGCGCTAAAGTGCCGATAAATCGGCGATGAGTCCTTGTGAATATGCCTCAATAGGTTTTGTACAACTGGTGTTCTGAACTTACATATTTGAAATTTCCTTCATATGTGATAATGAAGAAAAAGGAGTTTTAATGAAATAAAATATTTGCCTAAGATCAAACAATTTAAGCGGGGCAGCCCGAATTTATCCATGTTTTGTGCTTTCACTTTCTACAAATCAACCACTAAATGGGTATCTTATATGTCTTTCTTAAAGTTAAGACTTTGTTTTTACCTTTTTGTGCTTTTTTCTGCCATTTTTATATAGTGTGAATTCGACCTGACGGCACTGGACCACTTTACATGAGCACCAGTTACATTACACAAGGTCACTTTTATTGCGTATAGGTATGGGGAGATAAAGTGATTTCCCCAAACACACGGGATTTTGAGCCGACGCAGGCACTGGAACTTGGTTCCCCAGTTCCAACATCGCCAGCTCTAGCTGTATAACTCCTCATCCTGGGTAAAAGGAGGGAGAAAGGTAGATGCTACATGAAAGCTCGGCTCGCTATGGGCTCGAGGTAACAACAGGAACTCAAGCTGAGCCAAAGCCAGGCTTCAGGCTCGAGTCTGCCTCAAGATTTCAGTGGCTTGTCCAACTCTATCAAGTACTTGGTTAATAGTGATAATCCAGTATCTCCATATATTTGTTTTAGTTCAATCGCTTTCCAGCTGTACTTTGCGTCCAAAACTAACGCCTCCTTGAGACAGGCCTTAAGTAGTAGAAATGCTTTATTTGTTCTAACTTTTCACATATTGCATTGTTCAGCACACATCTAATGTGTGAAATGTTTTAATGTTTGTCCAAGCATAGTATTTTGTACTGGAAAGTACTCTTTCAGTACAAACCTATGCTAGACATCACACACACCCCTTAGCACTATGGTGCAAAGTTGTGAGCATCGTGCTAGGCAATCTTTTTGTGCACCAGCGCAGAGTAACAGAGCAGCAGCAGCAGTGGCGTAGCTAGGCACTTTACCGCCACGTGGCCGCGCTGAAGAATGGGGGGGGGAGTGCTGGCGATGTTTCCTGCGTTTGCTGCCCCGCCCCCCTTGCTATGCCACTGAGCATCAGGTCATATTTAGTAAATATGGCTCTGCACTGCTCTCTCCTAGTGCAATGCAATGCAGCAATTTTGGTTGCTGCCTTGCGTTGCTCTATTTTTAATACATCTATCCCTGAGTTTTCATTTTTCGGACTGGCCTCCTGTCCCAAAATTGTCTCACCATTTAATTAAATCCTTTTTTTTTTTAAACACGTTTGTTTACTGAATCTTTATCGACACACATACATTTGAACCATGCACGTAACGGGTCACATTAAAATTGCAGTTTGTTATACAGATTATCTGGTCAGGTATGAATACACACGAAAAGTGTATACAAATGTAAACTCAAACTCTCTGATCTGTCGCCCAAATATGGGTGGGGTGGGTATGGGTCAGGGAAGGTTATAAAGGGTGCAGGGGAAGGATTCTCATGGGGGGCACTAAAGCCCATATCATATGTCTCCGGTCCGCCCCTGGTGTGGTACATCTACAGATATCTGATGCTCCCGGGGACATACGGGCCAGCCTTTTAGGGGAAAGATATGCCATGTGAAGGAAGTAAAATGTATTCAAGTTTAAGCGGGCATCGTGGGAAAACCTCTGCGGGTATGCCAGGGCCTTTTTCCATTCTCTATCATGAAGTGGCCTGCCAAGTCAGTCTCCCATGTGTCTTGCAGGGGTTGCAGCAAAGCCGGTGTGTGTGTATGTGATAAGAGTCATAGTGAGCCAGTGAATTAGTTTATGTCCAGTACCATGGTGTGTCAATTTTATATGAGTTGGTGGGTGGCCAGCTCAGTCTTTTAAGATGCCCAAATGTCCCCTATGGCTCCCTTCAAGGAGGCATAGAAGAGAAATTGGCCTTTGGCAAGTGCATGCTGCTCGGTCAACATCTAGAATGTCATTAGCTGTCATTCTGATAAAGATTTCCCATGCCTGTTAACCCAACCGCCTCCCAATTGTGGATTTGTGGACTCAAGAGATGGCCCCTTCGAGTCGAGAGTCCGAGCAAAGGGACCCTGGAGGCATCTAGGGAAGGTGTCCGGTGAGATGAATCCCTTTCATCAGACAGGAGAGTGTGACCCTCAGTAGAAGAGGCAATTCTCTGGGTTGCCTGGCATTGGGATGTAAAAGTCGGAGAAGAGCTGCCCGGAACAGTAGGGGGGACAACTGAACTCATGCCCTCCATGAACCAGCCTGCCACCCAATAGGAGAGACACTGTAATTGGGACGCCAGATAGTAGTATTCAAAGTTCGAGGCCCCAGGGCCCCCTTAATCCAACGGGAGTTGGAGCTTGGGCAGGGCAACTCATCTGCGGGAGTTGTGCCAACAGAGTTTCCCCAAGACGATGTGTTGCTTTCGAAAAAAGAAGTGGGGAACAATCACTGGAAGATTGGCTAAATAATAAAGTAAACGAGGTTTGTCTCACCATTTTGGCAATGGCTATATAGCTCACAACAGATAGAGGAAGGGATTTCCAGAACACCAGGTGGGACCTAATTGAGGCAACCGCTGCCGAAGTTTGCCATCAAAGAGGTCCGAGGTCGCATCGAATATATGGATGCCCAGGTAGCGGATGGAGGAGGGTTACCAACGGACAAGGCCCTCACCCAGATTAACGATCTGTGGCAGCAACCTGGGCAGCAAAGGGAACAGACAGGTTTTACCCCAGCTGACTACAAGTCCTGACACCTGGCTGAACTCCAACAGGAGCGAGGCTGTAGGAGCAAGATTGGAGGTGACGTCCCTCAAGTAAAGTAGGATGTCATCGGCATAGAGTGAAATTGCATGTGTACTGTCTGATAAGGGGATACTACATTCCACATTGCCTGCCCATGCCCTGGCTGCTAATGGCTCCATTGACAGGGCAAATAGGAGAGGCAGGAGACGACAACCCTGCCTGGTACCTTGCTCGACCAGAATAGAGTCAGACAGACAACCCCCAAAGTGAGTCCGTGTGGTGGGGAGGTGTACAGAAGACAGATCAACCAGGTAGTATAGGGTCTGAAACCGAACTGGGTCAGAACTGTGAATAAATAATCCCAGTGCAGGGAGTCAAACGCTTTATGAATATCAAGTATCAGCGTAGCCTCGGGCAGCCATCTGTTACATATAGCCTCCACTATCCAGTATAGTTGGCGAATACACATCGAGGTATTCCTTCCTGGAATAAAAAACATTTTGATCCTTATCGACCAGCTGCAGCAACTGCACTCTTTGGGCAAGTCTTGTGCTCAAAATTTTATAATCCAAGTTCAGTATTGCAATTCGGTGGTAAAGACTATGTCAAGAGGGTCCTTCACCAGTTTAAGCAACAACACCACAGAGACATCCCGTCGGGTTGCAAAGAGGGTCCTCATAGTGAGAGCCAACTCATAGAGCTGAAGTAGTTTGGGGGCAAGCTTGCCTTGAAATACCTTATAAAATTCAGCTGGGAGGATGTCCGTGCTCGGTGATTTGCCAATAGACAAAGCCAGAATTGCGGCCTTCACCTCCTGGGCCATGAGAAGAGCATCAAGGTCCTCTCTCTCCATGGGAGAAAGTCTGGGGAGGAGTATCAGCTCCAGGAACCCGTGGAGAACAGAAGGCGAAATCTCTGAGGGGGGACTATAGAGGTCTGCATAATAGGAGGTAAAGGCACCGTGTATGACCTGTTGTGAGTAAAGAAGTCTGTTATTTGGATCTCAGATTCTAGTCACTGGTGGTTGTTTAGTGTCCCTGTTTGCCAGCTAGGCCAAAATCTGCCTGATTTACCCCCTTCCAAGTGAGTCCTGTATGTGGCGTAATCCAGACAATGGAGGCATTCCAAAACCTGAGCCTCTGTCCCCGGGAGTGGGCCCAGGGAGGGCAGGAGTCGAGGGTCCATGGTCGCCCATCTCTTTATATCTATATATTCGCGCTCCACTTCCTCCAGGTTACGGAAGAGTGTGGACCTGACTCCCACCAGTGTTTGTATGCACTCCCCCCAGATCACCACCTTGAAGGCTTTCCATTCCATGGCTAGGAAGGAGGCTGTGCCCTCATTTTGCTCAAAGAAGTCCTGTATTTTAATAATTATAGTAGCGCGAAAAGGCTGGTCCTTTAGGGCTGAGGATTGCAGTCACCAGGTGGGTATTGCGGAGGGAGTCCTTCCCCACTGCAGACCCAGTAATAAAGGGTTATGGTCAGATAGTTTCCTAGTCAGACGAGGAGATAGTGGGACTAATAGAGTGAGAGCAGACAATACGGTCCAACCACGCATACATCTTGTGTACTGGGGAATAAAGGAGTACAATCTGGTGTCTGGATTGTGGTGTCTCCAGGCGTCCATCAGAGTCCATTGCTGTAGCCAAAGCTGCAAGCTCCTAGCATTGGCCACCATGGGGGCTCTGGGAGTGGCATGTGTGAGCGATCCAGGGTGGGATCCTGAACGTAGTTGAAATCTCCCCCCAGTAGCTTCAAAATATGTGCCCACTTAGCTAAGCTAAAGGATGGTCGCTGAAGGAATTTAGGTTCTGTGTTTGGGCATATATGCTACCAGTGAGGATGGGGTTGCCACTCAGGTGCGCCTCTAGGAGGACAAATCTACCCTCCAAATCCTCCTCATGTGCTAGAACCTTGAAGGGGGTCCCAACCCTCACCAAGATAAATGTGCCCCTGGCATAAGCGGAGTAATTAGTAATATAAACTTGGCCCCTCTACCTTTTTTGTAGTCAGACCCCCTTGGCCTGGGTGATATATGACTCCTGCAGGAGTGCTATGTGTACCCCGTTTTGTTTGAGGAATGTATGGCTTTGATAGCACTTGATTGGGGTTTGCATTCCCCGCATGTTCCAAGATGAGATGCTATACGTCCGAATAGTTATAGGTCCCACAAGATATCCCCCACACTCTGTTCCCATTGAGTGGCATGCACGATATTTGTCAGGGGAGAGGTGGGGAAGCAGGGAGTGAACCCACCAGGTAATGGGCAGAATAGTAACACCAACTGCAACACCTGTAGATCAGAGGAACTAAAAACTACATTCAACAAAGAACAACAATTTTGCGGGCAGCATGGCAATGGCCTATTGCCTAATCCAAATAACCAGTAAATCCTGAGGGGTGAGACGAAACGAGAAATATCTTGGTTCTACCCGTGATCAGGTGGACACAAGGACTGGGCAATCCCAGGCCCATGTCTAGAAATGTCTAGTCTCAAGAGCAAGTGGGGCCAGAATGCCAGAGTTGAGTCTCAGCAGGGGGCACCAGTCAGGTATCGTCCATTGTCCTATATAATCTCCCCACTGTCTGGGGGGGATCACTCACAGAGGTGTACCCAGGTTCAACAGGGAGAGGGCTTGGGGGCTTTCAGTCCCTGACAAGACAAGCAAGGAATCTGAATGATCTCCCAGAAGGTCACGAAAAGATTCCGCCGCCTCTGGGGCCCTTTGGCAGCTGTCCTGGGCCTGCTCTGGAGAAGGTGTCCCAGGGCCAGTGGCCATCCAGTGTGACCCTCTCGGCAGCGACGGAGGCATCCCCTTCGGCGCCTGGAGGGTCCCCACTAATCCGCCGGCTCAACCGAGTTAGGTATTGAAGTTTCCAGCCATTCCCAACATCAGAAGGCTTTTCAAAAAAGAAAGTTTTATTATCTTGGATCACTTTCAGCGTAGAGGGAAAGAGGATGGCATATTTGAGGTCCACGTCTCTAAGTTTGCGTTTGACCCCCCCAGGAAGCAGGCCCATTGATGCTGAACACCCAGAGTGTAGACTGGAAAAAGAATACAGTGGTCATCCAGGAGGGCCAGGCTTGGTTGTCATACAACCCTGAGAATTGCATTCTGATCTTTAGTGTGTAGGTGCTTGGCGACAATTGGGTGGGGAGAGGCCCCGACGGTGGGTGCTTCACAGGGACTCGGTGGGCCCTTTTGATAGAGAAGAATGGGGTGAAGTCCCAGCTGGCACCAGGTCTAGAATCCATATCTCCAAATAGTCCACCATGTTGGGACCCTCAGTATCCTCAGGAAGGCCAACTATGTGAATATTGCTGCGTGGAAACTCTTCCCTCATCATCCACGGCTCTCGCCTCCAGGAATTGCATTTGCTCCTTCAGGTCCCACAGCTGTTTTTGGAAGTCTGACGCCCTAGGTTAGCAGTCAGCTAGGGACCTCTCAGTGAGAGTTACTTTTTTAGACAACTTTCTATGGTCTTGACGAAGTAGGTGATGTCTTCAGCCCCCGCATCTACTTTAGTTTCCAGATGGACCCTGGAGGTCTTGATGGTGGATAAGATGGCATCCAGTTTATTCTGGTGACAGGTTTCTTCCAACGCCTCCGGGATCCAGTCCAGGGACCTCGTGGCATGCAGGATTGGTTTGGCTGGCTTCCTCCACCCCATCTCGTGATGTGGGGTTGTAGTGAGGAGGCATATAGACCCTTCAGCACACTAGCATCCAGACAGGGTAAATGGCACAGCCCTTCTCAGTATCCATCTCTAGAGCTGCCCAGGAAAAAATCCATGTAGAACACTATCCGCAACCTCTTTGCCTGGGGTGCTGACCGGTCATCCAATAGTGTTCATGCTGGGTATATGGGTCTATCCCGTTGTGGGGCAGCACGAGCAACCCAACAAGTCCAATCGGACTCGTGAAGACAGACAAAGTCCTGTCCGGGGGACCCCCACAGTGTAGACTGCAACACTTAACACAAGATCCCAAAGGCAGATGGTCAGACCCACCTACCGCAGCAGGGCCTGCTAACCCCACTACCGGTGTGGTACTGCAGGGTGGGGCAGCATGGGCAGCCCTGTCACGATCCCAGAAGAGTTGGGCCCAGGCACTTGAAACCCCCACTCGTGTTACTGCTCACCAGCGTGCTCTAAGGTATCCAGAGTGTCCTCAATTCTGCTCCGGGGCAACCTTCAGTCCTAGGAGACGTCCCAGTCACTACAACATTCCCGGCGGCTGCAGGTGAACACCAAGCCCTCTTTGGGCTGCCCCAGAAACCAAGTCTGCCTCAGGGGGGGGGGCAACCTACCCAGGAATTATCTCTGACATCACCGCATGCCCCAGCGAGGGGAGGACCTGCTCCGCTGAGGTCACCCCGGACCCTCTGCTGTCTATGATGGGGCTGGCCACCTCAGAAACCAGGGCGTCATGAGGCTGGGCCGCTTGCTGCCCCGCTTCAAATTATGTCTTGCGGGACCCCCCTGCCCGTCCCTCATCATTGGGGGACCCTGCATTGTGGAACTGGGTCTGGGGAATTTGCGGCACCCCCCGCCACCTCCTCTACTGCAGGGCTTTCACAGATATCTCCCCGTGGCGGAGGGGGCTCCTGAAACGTCCTGAGCCATCAAATGGGTCCCCAGCGCTCCCCTCTCCAGGATGTCGGCCCGGGTTGCCCTGCACTCAAGGATGGTGACGGATTACAGGACCAGAGCGGGGAGCACCGTTCTTATGCGTCCACCATGTTCCTCGTCTCGACCACGCCCCCCATTTAATTGAATCCGTTATATAAAATATAATTCGTGATTGAGAAAAACATGAGAACTAAACAGACAGATTTCAAACCCACGTATCAAATTTAATAGGATGACCTGTTCGGAGAGCCAGCCTTTTTTTGCAATGAATCTTTTAATTGATTTTTAAGTAACTATAAAAACTCAAAATGTATAAGAATGCAAGCGGTAGGCTCTGGTTTTCTTTCTCTCCAGTGATATACTCAGCATAAAATTTGTATCATCACAGAATGCATGTTGGTGACACAGGAGAATTGCATCGGATCTGACTCAATCCCCTCTTCCCCATTAAACGAGTGAACGTTTGGCTAATTTTTTCCATTCAAATTATGAAGACAAAGAATTGACCCTAAGTTTTGTGAACGGTGCAAATGTACCCACTTGAATTATTTTACTTCTCAACTAAATCTAATTACAGAAGAGCTCTCCGCTCAATGCCGGTTCGGCTCTGCCTTCCATCACTGAGCTCAATCTGCAAGAAGTGCACCAGGCCTGGGGTTGTGCAGTCTGTTCTGCACACTGACAGCCTCCTTGTCTCAGGGCTTAATGATGCTCTCCGGGAAGCACACCGCAGCACTTCCGGAGCAGCAAACACTTTACAGCAATCAATACCGTCAGATTCATCAACGTGCTGCAATTATTTTCAATAGATCTGGGTTCTGCTGCATTCGCAGGCGCCACTTCCACCCATCTCTCCTGGTTCCAAAATGGATGCTGCACCCTTCCCCTCACCATTATTTTACAGGGTTATGCTTCATAATAAAGAAAATGTCAGACGCGCTGCAATGCTCACCAGTGAAGCATGCGTTGCTCATTGGTTAGTCGAGGTCTGCACTGAGCAAATCCGCGCAGCACTGTCCTTAATAGGTTTTATGTATGCTTTCCCTTTATATTCACCTATGTGCTGCAGTGCGAGTCAGTTGTAGGGGGACGTTCAGAGCTCTAGCAAGGAGACTGCTGACACAAATCTAGGGACCTTATTTATGTAAGGAAGAATAAACGGCTGCATTTATAAAAAATCCTTTTTTTCCCCAAAAACAGTCACGGACCTGGAGGTCTGCTTTTGCCAGCAGGCCACCATCCCTGTGATTGTGGTCAATAGCAGTGGGTCGCAATTTACAACCTACCTCATGAATATTGATGAGGTGGCCGAATTGTGATTTACTACGATTCTGTAGCTTGTGAACCGACCTGTTAGTACATCGGTCAGTTTGCAAAGCCAAAACCGAGTCGTTAAAAGTCTGTTCGTGATTTGTGATTACTTTTACCGAATCGAATCTATGTAGATGAGGGCCCAGGTCCTCTGACAGCACCTGAGAAACCTAGTATGAGCAACACCGGAAATGGATCCTGGGCCGCTCACCATTGGACAGCATTCTGGATCCTGTGTCCGTAGCAAGGTAAGCCAGCAATAACTGCCCTGAGCAGTGGCTGTGCCAAATTACAAGAATAGGCCCGAAAAAGGAATGCATGGCCAGCGCTCCACCATGCAAAAGGCTCTTTTGTCTGGACCACTGAAGACACTCACACCATTCCTGACTGCTGCCTGTTTCACCTCCATTTCCTGAATCCTAGATTTGGAATGTTGGAATGACCACCTCTCTGCCTGCTGTAGGACCCTGTACTACACTGTTGCATAGAAATCACACAACATGTGAGGAGAGAATGCTTGCAAAGTCTAAGGACTGGCAATCTTTCTGGGTAGCATTCCAACCCATCCTTTTTCACCCACTGTGCCACTCTAGAGAAAGGCCCTCCTTATGCAAATCAGTACTGCCCTGGTGCTCATGGGAACAGTCCATCCCGAACTGCCGGGTGAGACCCCTTCCAGAAGAGAACACAAGCAATTCCAGACTGATTTTGGCCTTGTCAGGCCTCGTCAGTGAGGTATAGTTTGGATCCTTGTCACAATGAATCTTGTTTCATAGGGTTACTGATATAATAAAATTCTTTTGTATGCTTCAACAGCAGAAGTGTGGTACTGGGCTATTCTCTATTTGGTTGATTAATGTTATCTTTCTATAAAGCAGACAAACTCCATTTTTCTGGAATGGGCACAATATGAATGTTGTACAATTATTTTATGATTTTTAAAACGTTTATACACACTTGATGTTTTAATGTTTTTTTGTAAATATTATGCCGGTCAATATGTTTCTGTTCAGTAGTGTTTTCACATACAATTCATAACACAATTAAATTTTTTTTTTTTTTTTTAAACAGATTTTATTAAAGAAGAAAGACCTGCAATTTAGCCTTTTACATTTGACAGAATATTATGAGTACAGTTCACAATATTAACTCGGTAATATATATAGTTCTCACATTTGGTCAACATTGTGTGTTGTATAATACAGATATAATTACATTTTTTCATTTTTGTACCTCCTCATCTGATTCCCGGTCCATTGCTGGGGGAGTACATATACCTCCTCTATAGGTGTTCCATTTACCCCACACTCTCTCCCATTTTTTAGGGCATCCTCTGCGGATGTGCGTGGCTGTTTCTGCCGCCATAATCATATCCATATCTCTGCACCAGTCTTCGAGAACAGGGGCCTGCACCGCCCCCCATTTCTGGGCTATATTTCGTTTAGCTCTCATCATCCCGAGTGTTGCCCAAGTTTGGTCGGCATGGTTCATGTCTGTTGGTTCCCATATATTCAGAAGACAATGTTTGGGTTCAGTTGGGACCGGGTTGTAGCTGACCTCAGTGATAGTGTTCATTACTGCTGTCCAGTAAAGTTTGATAACCGGGTAGTCCCACAATATGTGGTAGAAGGTGCCTATGTCGTTACATTGACGTATGCAGTGCTGGTCAGTGGTTTTCCCTATTTTGCATAATGTCACTCTAGTAAAGTATGTCCTATGTAGTATTTTAAGTTGTACTAGGCGTAATCTGGAGGACACCGCCACTACCCTGGGCGATTCCATCGCCTCCTGCCAGTCAGTGTCATCCAGTTCCCCCACCTCTTCCTGCCATGTAACCCGGAGCTTTAACAATGGGTCTAGTTGGTTGTTAATGATTTTTCGGTATGTGAGGGAGATCGCTTTTTTGTCCATGTGGTCCGTTAATAGCCTGTCTTCTAAGGGAGAGGCTTCAGGATGGGTTTCCTCTGCTGGAATGGCTGCCTCTAGCGTGTGTTTAACCTGCATGTACCGGAACATCTCGGCGGGGGCCATTTCGTATTGTTCCTGTAAGTGGGCAAAGGTAACGACTTTCCCCTCTTTCCAGAGGTCACCCAGCCGAGAGATCCCTATTAAGTCCCATTTTTGGAACCCCTTGCTCTTGCCCAGTGGGCCTAGTTTGCCAGTGTCCCATATTGGGGTTTGTTGTGTCAGTTTGTCCGTCTATCCCAGGTGCTGTGTCACTGTATGCCATACGTGAACCGTATGTGCCGCTGGTCCCATTAGGTCTGATTTTCTCTTTTTATTGTAGAGCACTCGGTTAATTCCCCCCGTTCCCAGGGCTAGTCTATCTAGGCGGTACGCAGGGTCGGTGTGGGGCGAATCTATCCACTGATTAATTACTGCCAGTTGGGAGGCCCAGTAGTACGCCTGAACCTTGGGCAGTGCGATGCCGCCATCGTACCAACTCCTAACCAGTTTACCCGCAGCTATCCTGGCCGGTTTGCCATCCCATAGGAGATTATTGACTTCTGAGTCTATCGCTCTAAAATATGACGCAGGGACACGAAAGGGTGTGTTGTGAAGGGCATAGAGAAATCTGGGTAATGCCATCATTTTAAAAAGTGCCGCTCTACCCAGTAGGGTGAGCGGCAATGCTTTCCAGTGTTTGGCATCTCGCCTCAGCCTATGCAGTGGTTCTTGGAGGTTTTGCGCTAGGAAGTCGTCTGGATCGGACGTGACATGAATCCCCAGGTATTTGAAGCTGTCTGTTACCACCCTAACTGTGCAGTTCTTTGGTAATTTTGGATGAGGACCGTGCAAAATATATAGTATAGACTTTTCCCAGTTGATCATGTATCCGGAGACCGTCCCGTACCTTTCACATATGTTTAGTAGTCTATGAATGGATCGTGTGGGGGATGCTATATATAGCAGAACGTCGTCTGCGTAGAGGGATATTCGATCTTCCCATCCCTCCGTCCAGCGTAGGCCACGGATTATTGGGTCTCCTCTGATCCATGCAGCCAGCAGCTCCAAGCCTAGCGCAAAAAGGAGCGTCGACAGCAGACAGCCTTGCCGCGTTTCGCGTCTCAGGGAAAATTCCTGTGAGATATGTCCATTAGCTACTACATGTGCGAGAGGGTTGGTGTATAGTAGGCGGACCCATGAGCAGAATTTAGGCCCAAACCCCTTATGTTGAAGGGCTGCAAAAAGGAATGTCCATTCGACAGAGTCAAAGGCCATCCTTGCGTCAAGAGACAGTACCGCGGCCTTCTCTCGTATTGTGTGTTTGCGGCCGAGGACGTTATGCAGGCGTCTAAGATTTAGAGCTGTGTTCCTTCCCAGAATAAATCCCGATTGATCCGGGTGGACTAGTTTAGCGAGATAGGGGGTCAATCGGAGCGCTAACGTTTTGGCCAATATCTTGGCCTCTGCGTTAATCAGCGAAATAGGCCGGTAGGAGGTGCTTTCAGAAGGGGGTTTGCCTGGTTTGCGGATAGCTACAATGGTAGCAATGCGTTGGTCCTTAGGGAGCTCCCTCTGAACCAGGCTCGCCTCATACATTTTCAATAGATAGGGGGCCACTTTATCAGCTGTTTGTTTGTATAGTTCTATTGGGATGCCATTCGGGCCGCTAGCCTTCCCCGACTGTATCTTGTGAATGGTTACTTTGAGTTCGTCTATTGTTAAGTCAGTTTCTAGTGTTTGGGCCTCTACCTTTGTGTGTGTTGGTAAGCGTATGTCTCTTAGGAAGGCTAGCGCGTCGTGCACCTTAGTCGTGATCGTGGACGCATACACATGCTCAAAGTGTGCCGCTAGCGCATTTACTATCTCTTGGGGGTCCGATGTGGAGTCACCATTTTCTAGTCTGAGCTCTGCCACCCATCTATCCGCCCGATCCCGTTTGTCTAACCAGGCGAGGAGTTTGCCTGCTTTGTCCCCTGATTCATATACCCTGTATTGGACTGCTGTCAATCGGGTTCTGGCGTCTGCCCATAAGTATTCTTTATATTCTTGTTTTGTGCGCAGCCTGTGTGTGTTTGTGTCCGATGGAACTTGGGCATGCTGTGACTCTAATTGGTGCACCTCGTGTTCTAGGGCCTCTATCGCTTTCTTCTTTTCTTTTTTGTGACCTGCAATGAGAGATATGGCTTGTCCCCGTAGGACCGGCTTATACGCTTCCCAAAGGACCAGCGGTGAGGAGACTGACGCTTCATTTTCCCTGAAATAGTGCGTTGTTGTGGTAAGCAGGCCTTTTCTGATCTTGGGGTTGCGTAGAAAACCTGGGTATATTGGGTACATACGAAATTGTGCGGGAATTTGTGAAGCATACTCCGTCGTCACCGGGGAGTGGTCGGAGATTCCTCTGGGTAGGTGCGATACTTCCCCAAACCTTCCCACATAACCTGTGGCCGCAATTATGTAATCTATGTGTGAGAGGCTGTTGTGAGCCCCGGAGTGAGAAGTATACTGTCGTGCTTGTGGATTTTTAAACCGCCATGTGTCTAGCAGGCCGTGTGCGTCAAGGAAGTCCGCTAAGCTGGAGCGTATGCGGTGTTGAGGCCGGAGGGGGGTGCGGTCTACAGCATCATTTAGTGTAGTATTAAAGTCACTCCCAATTATCAGTTCTCCCTCTGGCAGCGCAAGTAGGAATGCACCCAATGCTGGGAAGGCCAGCGATTGCAGTGCGGGGGGGATGTAAACTGTTACTAGATTGATTGAGCGGCCTTCCCATTGACCGGAGAGCGTTGCGAATCGGCCTTGATCGTCCCTGAAGGTGTGGTTTACAATGAGAGGGAATTGTTTTTTAACCAGGATTCCCACCCCGCGAAATCCCGAAGTGAATTCCGAGTGCACCGCTAACTTGAACCCCCACCGGTCCAACGCCTTGCATGCTGACCCTACCAGATGTGTTTCCTGCAGCATTGTAACTGCTGGGGCCTTACGTTTTAGATATTGCAGTACTAACCCTCTCTTTACCTTATCCCTTAGTCCGTTGACATTCCAGGAGATGAGTGATAACGTTGGTATTTTTGTGCGTTGTGTCATTGGATTATCTGAGGTCATGTGTAATGAGGACTATTATCTTTGGACCGGGTCTGTGAGGTGGTGTGTGCATAGATTCTCATGGAAACTGTACATGATCGTTTGCAGGTCTTCAACAACAGCAACATAAACAATAAGAAAACATTCCTAAAAACTTTAGCGTCCCTTATAAACCCTCCCTCCCCCCTCCCTGCCTCTCTGCATGACGGACTTAAAACTACCCGCCTCCCCAACAGTGCAGAGTGCTTATGTCCCATTACCCATTACCTTTGTAGGGGGTGGTCCCTCCATCAGTCCCCCCCAGTTTGTCTCTTCGCCAGTAAGTTATAACTACCAATAAGATTTTAAACATACAAATAAATGAGTGTGCGGTGACATTGTTGTTTACATAAGGTATCGTTCAGTCTGGTGACGGCAGTCCCGCCTGGGTGCCTCCAGTCCACCAAGTGTGCCATAGTTGTGGAGTTGCCGCGAGTCAATGGGTGGAGGAGACTGTTTTGTCTCTGATTTTGGTCTTTCCGTGGTTTCAGTGCCCTTTTTGTTCAGCGTCTTTCCGGTGAGTCTTCTTGCCCTGTTACTGTTTCTTCAGTTCCGAGCTGGGTCCTTGTTTTCGGCGGTTGGCGCAACTTGTCGTTTTGCTTCCCTGATGCTGCGGCGGGACGCCACCCTTCCAGCCAGTCCTGTGCCTCCTCTGGTGCATTAAAGAACCATACCTTTCCCTCCGCTTCCACCCTCAATCTTGCCAGGAATAACATGGAGTATTTCAGTTCTCTATTTCTCAGTTCTTTCTTGGCCTCCAGAAAATTGCGCCGTTGCTTGGTTACTGCTGCTGTGTAATCGGGGAAAAAAGTAATTGTTTTGTCTTCAAAGCGGAATGGTGGGGCGATTCTTGCAGTTTGTAGGATTATGTCCCGATCCCTAAAATTAAAAATGCGGGCTAGGATCGGCCTGGGTGGTGCACCTGGTCTCGGTCTGCCTCCAGGAACTCGGTGCGCTCTTTCCACCGAGAAATAGTTCGAGAGGCCTTTGGGTTGTGTTAGAAATGGGGGTCTCTAGTTGGCAATGGCTGGCGCCAATGTCCAAATAGGGACCCTTCTACCGAAGTCAGGGCAAGTGGGCTACTCCCTTTGATAACCCCTGCTCAACCCTGTGGTAACGTAGCACGAGCAGTTAGGCCTATCTCAGAGGCAGTGTGTGAAGCATTTATGACCAGGCACAATAAGGCAGTAACGACACCACAAAAGGACACAACTCAAGTAGGTATAGAAAAATAGTATCTTTATCTAAGGTTTAACACAAGACTCTCAAAAGAGTTTTAACCAGCCACAATGCACGTAAATCAGTAGGGACTTAAAAAGGCAATAACGTATTCACCAGAACATGGCACTGACTGAGTTCAAGGCCTGGGTCTACGCGACCCGTTGCGCACCAGGTACCTGCCGTTGGACGGGGACACAGCACGCAGCTTCTCGAAGAAGCGGAGACGGTGACAGGCGGACTCCCAGCGACCACAACTCTTGACTGCAGTGGTCCGCAACGTGCACTCACAATGATTCGGGCACTCGGGGACAAGCGGGCTCTCATCGGCAGCAGCACGCGGCTGCGGCGGCCCGGGCTGGTGGTGGCGATGACTCTCGTCGTGCAGCTCTGTGGTGGGCTCACATCGGCAGCAGCTCTCTCTTACCTGCGGCGGCCCACAGGACGACTCACGATGATGCAAAGTTGGCAAAGGTGCAGGCACTCAGCGGCAGCAGCTCTCTCTTAGCTGCGGCGGCCCACAGGACAAATCACGATGATGCAAAGTTGGCAAAGGTGCGGGCACTCAGCGGCAGCAGCTCTCTCTTAGCTGCGGCGGCCCACAGGACAAATCACGATGATGCAAAGTTGGCAAAGGTGCGAGCACTCAGCGGCAGCAGCTTTCTCTTAGCTGCGGCGGCCCACAGGACAAATCACGATGATGCAAAGTTGGCAAAGGTGCGGGCACTCAGCGGCAGCAGCTCTCTCTTAGCTGCGGCGGCCCACAGGACAAATCACGAGGATGCAAAGTTGGCAAAGGTTCGGGCACTCAGCGGCAGCAGCTCTCTCTTAGATGCGGCGGCCCACAGGACAAATCACGATGAGGCAAAGTTGGCAAAGGTGCGGGCACTCAGCGGCAACAGCTCTCTCTTAGCTGCGGCGGCCCACAGGACGAATCACGATGATGCACAGCTGACACAAGTGCGGGCACTCAGCGGCAGCAGCTCTCTCTTAGCTGCGGCGGCCCACAGGACAAATCACGATGATGCAAAGTTGGCAAAGGTGCGGGCACTCAGCGGCAGCAGCTCTCTCTTAGCTGCGGCGGCCCACAGGACAAATCACGAGGATGCAAAGTTGGCAAAGGTGCGGGCACTCAGCGGCAGCAGCTCTCTCTTAGCTGCGGCGGCCCACAGGACAAATCACGATGAGGCAAAGTTGGCAAAGGTGCGGGCACTCAGCGGCAACAGCTCTCTCTTAGCTGCGGCGGCCCACATGACGAATCACGATGATGCAAAGTTGGCAAAGGTGCGGGCACTCAGCGGCAGCAGCTCTCTCTTAGCTGCGGCGGCCCACAGGACAAATCACGAGGATGCAAAGTTGGCAAAGGTGCGGGCACTCAGCGGCAGCAGCTCTCTCTTAGCTGCGGCGGCCCACAGGACAAATCACGATGAGGCAAAGTTGGCAAAGGTGCGGGCACTCAGCGGCAACAGCTCTCTTTTAGCTGCGGCGGCCCACAGGACGAATCACGATGATGCACAGCTGACACAAGTGCGGGCACTCAGCGGCAGCAGCTCTCTCTTAGCTGCGGCGGCCCACAGGACAAAGGGTGATCTCGACCAGGCTGGCACAAAGGCGGGCACTCAGCGGCTACAGCTCTCTCTTAACTGCGGCGGCCCACAGGACAAAGGATGATCTCGACCAGGCTGGCACAACGGCGGGCACTCAGCGGCTACAGCTCTCTCTTAACTGCGGCGGCCCACACAGATTCAGCGAAGGTTCCGAAGGTTCAAATTAAGGCGGGCTCTCAGCGGCGGCAGCTCTCTCTTAGCTGCGGCGGCCCACACAGAATCAGTCCGCGTTCCTCACAGTAGAACTAGAGGTTCCGGATTACTCGACGGAGGCCTCACCTGCAAGTAGAATCCCTCGCACAGGAATTCAGACGGCTGACGGGGTGAAGTCTAATGTCCCTGAGACTTCAGCAGGAGGCGCTCTCAATTCAGGCCCTCGGGTAGTTTCTTCAGCAAGCTTGGTGAAAGTTTCAAAGTCCTTTCCTCTGTTCACTCGGACAGAGTTTCGTCTTGACATCCAGAAGGAACACACTTGAAAAAGGTTTCAGCGCAGCGTTTTATACCTAAAAGTCTTTGTTCTCTAAAGTCACAAATCACTGAATCCAGCCAGAACCAGTTCGGTGGGGTCGGGGAGCACTTGGTTTACGAGGCGACATCCTGCCCTTTGAGAATCAGGGGGTCTGCTATCAGACGCCCAGTGGGAGGTGGAGCCATCATTCACCTTGCCAGGCACGGCCCTGCTCAGATCAAAGAGTCACCCCTCCCCATACTCTAAATGCCGATCTCTCTCCAGCCAGGTCTGACCCAGCTGGCCCTGCTGCTCCAAAACCAGACGGCCAATACACACACTAGCAAAGCCTACAGGAAAGCTTAGGCAAGAAAATACCTCGTTTCTAGAAGAGGCATTTTCGAACACGGGCTATGCAAATGATCCTTACTAAAAGATGTATCTCAATGTCCTGAGCTTAAACATATCAAATTCGAATTTCCTATCAGGTTCCTGGGGGCAGGTAGGATTATGGAATGTAATACTCAGCCTGCCCATTCTGGCCTATGAGAACGGATAGCCTCACAATAGTAAACAGTGAAATGGAGGGTAACTCGCTATTAGAACATGCTACACAGACATACTTTAAAAGCTGCTTCGGTGGGTAGCGCAAATCAGCGCTGCAGGCCCACCAGCAGTATTTGGTCTACCAGCCCTGGGCACACACAGTGCACTTATACTAGGGACTGACAGGTAAACCAAACGAGCCAATTATGGTTATCCCAATTCATACAGTTATCTTTACACAGGGAGCATTCGCGCTGTGGCACTGATTGGCAGTGGCACAGCGCCCAGAGCATCTAAATCCAGCCAACATAAAAGATAGGAAGCGAAAAGAAGAAGGGAGACCCGCGCCAATGATGCCAGGTCTAACACGCGTCCCCTCCAGCTGAAATGTGGGGAGAACTAACCATCCCCTTGGGAGTTCTCATCACTAAGGCGGAAAAATCTTTATAGACCGTCAGCATTGGCGTGTTCTGTACCAGGGCGGTGTTCCACCGTGAAATCCATACCCTGTAGGGAAATGGACCACCTCAACAACTTGGGATTCTCACCCCTCATATGCATCAACCATCTAAGGGGCCTGTGGTCTGTCTGAACCCGGAAGTGAGTCCCAAACAGATATGGTCTCAGCTTCTTCAGCGCCCATTCCACAACAAATGCCTCCCGCTCAATTGCACTCCACATCTGTTCCCGGGGAAGTAACCTCCTGCTTAGGAAGGCTACCGGTTGGTCTAGTCCCTCCTCATTGATCTGTGACAGAACAGCCCCTATACCATGCTCTGAGGCGTCTGTCTGGACAACAAATTCCTTTGAAAAGTCGGGCGCCTGAAGCACGGGTGCGGTGCACAAGGCAGTCTTCAGGGCGCTAAAGCGTTCTGACAGGTGTCAGTCCAGTTTACCTTCTTTGGCTGCTTCTTAGAAGTCAGCTCAGTCAAGGGTGCAACAATGTTGCCATATCCCTTGACAAACCTCCTGTAGTACCCCGTGAGTCCTAAGAAGGCTCTCACCTGCGTCTGAGTCTTGGGGGTTCCCACGCCAGGATAGTTTCAATTTTGGGCTGAAGGGGCGCCACCTGGCCGCTCCCCACCTGGTGCCCCAAATACACTACAGAACCCTGCCCAATCTGGCACTTACTGGCTTTGATTGTGAGGCCTGCCTTCCGCAGTGCCATCAATACCTCCCAGAGGTGGCCCTCCCAAGAGGAGCTAAACACCGCAATGTCATCCAGGTAGGCGGCATTGAAGTCTTCCAGCCCAACCAACACCCTGTTGACCAGCCTCTGAAAGGTGGCAGGGGCATTCTTCATTCCAAAGGGCATCACCCGGAACTGGTAGTGCCCATCGGGTGTGGAGAATGCTGACCTCTCCTTTGCTCCCTCGGTCAAGGCGATCTGCCAATACCCAGACGTCAAATCAAATGTGCTGAGGTATTTTGCAGCCCCTATCGGATCTACGAGCTCATCAGCTCTGGGGATGGGGTGCGCGTCAGTCTTCGTGACTGAATTGAGGCTCCGATAGTCCACGCAGAACCGAAGTTCTGGGGTGGTACCAGGTGCTGCAGCTTTTGGTACCAGGACCACTGGGCTGGACCAAGGGCTGCTAGAGGACTCAATCACCCCAAGGGCAAACATTTTGGTAACCTCATCCTTAATGTAGGCCCTTACCTGGTCAGTCACTCGGTAAGCCTTGTGCTTAATGGGAGGGCTGTCCCCAGTGTCCACGTCATGGACACACCAATCAGTGACACTAGGCACCAGGGAGAACAGATCACTGAATTGCCCCAACAGTTGGCGACAATCACCCTGCTGCTCAGGAGTCAGTGTGGTGGAGAGGACCACACCCTCCACTGACCCATCTCGCTCCCCTGCACACAGGAGGTCAGGAAGGGGCTCGCTCTCCTCCTCCTTCCCAGCATCTGTGGCCAGAAGCATGCCCACTTCAGACCTCTCAAAGTGGGGCTTCAGGCGGTTAACATGCAGGACCCGCAAGGGGTTCCTGGGAGACTGCAAGTCCACCACGTAGGTAACAGGACTCTTGCGCTCCACCACCTCAAAGGGGCCGGTTCACCTATCCTGGAGCGCACAGGGCTCCACCGGGGCCATGACCCAAACCTTTTGTCCAGGCTGAAACTCGATCAGAGTGGCATTCTGATCGTGCCAGCGTTTCATCTCTTCCTGGCTGGCTTCCAGGTTTGCCTCAGCAAGTTTCCTGAAACGCCGAGTCTGGTTCCTGAAGGCCAGCATGTAACTAAACACATCCTGGGGAGGTTTCCTGGGAGATTGCTCCCAGCCTTGCTTGACCAGACTCAGAGGCCCTCTTACCGGGTGACCATAGAGCAGCTCAAAGGGACTGAACCGTAAGGACTTCTGTGGCACCTCACGGTAAGCAAACAACAGGCATGGCAAGAGGACATCCCACTTACGCCTCATGGGCTCACCTAGGCCCATAATCATGCCCTTAAGGGTCCGGTTGAATCTCTCAACCAGCCCATTACCCTGGGGTGGTAAGGAGTGGTGAACTTATACGTTACCCCACACTCCTCCCACAGAGACTTCATGTACTTGGAGATGAAGTTAGTTCCCCTATCGGACACCACCTCTCTGGGGAATCCCACACGGGAGAAAATCCCCATCAGTGCCCGTCCCACCACGGGGGCCGTCACTAGCCTGAGCGGGATGGCCTCAGGGTACCTGGTGGCATGGTCCACCAAGACCAGGAGGAACCTGTTGCCCATGGCTGTCTTGGGATCCAGAGGCCCCACAATATCAATGCCCACTCTCTCGAATGGGGTGCTCACAACGGGAAAGGGCTGTAGTGGGGCCTTAATCTTCCCCCCACTCTTCCCACTTGCCTGGCAAGTCTCACACGTCCTGCAGTGAGCATCTGAGCTCCTGCGCATCTGGGGCCAATAGAAGTGGGTGACCAGCCTCTCAAAGGTCTTGGTCTGCCCCAGATGTCCGGCCAGTGGCACATCATGAGCCAACCCCTGGGTGAGGTAACTCGAGTACTCCGGTGCTCCCGTGGGTATTGACACTAGAACAGCCTAGTTCTCAAAGGGTTTGCTCCAAGTCCTCCTCTAAGTGTCCCTTTTCTTTTAAATTCCAACCGCGACTTTCCCCATAGAAGTCAACGGCGATTCGCGGCTGTGTTCATACACTGCACGCGTCCCCCGTGGGTCCGCTGTGTCACTACCTTGGGTGGTTCCTTGTGGTCCAAGCACTTCTACAGGCTCTAGGCCCTGTGTCTAACTCAGTCATGGTTCTTATACCACTTTATTGGTATATGGTTTGAGTACGCCCCTAGGGCTCAAACGTGTATTTGTGCTATTACTGTAGATAACTAACTTATAACTTATGTATTTCGAACTCTAGCCTCATAAAGAGACTAGAGGGGTGTGTTTAGCAATAAATACATATATCTTGAATATATACCTGGTGTGGTCCTCTTTCATTTGGTCACTCAAGAGATTATAGACTGGTAAAACAAGCTGCTTTACATTCCTTCAAGACTTAGCCTGAAGGCTGCTCTCCATAGCTACCACTAGGATAGCTTTCAATAAAGGTTGTCTTTAACCTATCTCCAATAAGGGGTTGTTTGGACTGGTGCAAGGTGCCCACTATAATTAGTGGACAGCATATGCCAGGCCAACTTCTCACATTGGCCTTCCCATATTAGCAGTACTCATGGCTGCGATCAACAATTCAATCCTAGAACAACCAACCAAAAAAAAAAATTCGAAGAGGGAAAAAAAACTTGTGCGTGGCTGCGCTTTGGTCTGTACTCACTAGTGGCGTCTACCAGTTATTGTACGTGGATCATAAATGCAAGTCCTGATCCTCACCGCTGACTGCCAATGTTAGAAATGGGGGTCTCTAGTTGGCAATGGCTGGCGCCACTGTCCAAATAGGGACCCTTCTTCCTAAGTCAGGGCAAGTGGGCTACCCCCTTTGATAACCCCTGCTCAACCCTGTGGTAACGTAGCACGAGCAGTTAGGCCTATCTCAGAGGCAGTGTGTGAAGCATTTATGACCATGCACAATAAGGCAGTAACGACACCACAAAAGGACACAACTCAAGTAGGTATAGAAAAATAGTATCTTTATCTAAGGTTTAACACAAGACTCTCAAAAGCGTTTTAACCAGCCACAATGCACGTAAATCAGTAGGGACTTAAAAAGGCAATAACGTATTCACCAGAACGTGGCACTGATTGAGTTCAAGGCCTGGGTCTACGCGACCCGTTGCGCACCAGATATCTGCCGTTGGACGGGGACACAGCACGCAGCTTCTCGAAGAAGCGGAGACGGTGACAGGCGGACTCCCAGCGACCACAACTCTTGACTGCAGTGGTCCGCAACGTGCACTTACAATGATTCGGGCACTCGGGGACAGGCGGGCTCTCAGCGGCAGCAGCACGCGGCTGCGGCGGCCTGGGCTGGTGGTGGCGATGACTCTCGTCATGCAGCTCCGTGGTGGGCTCACAGCGGCAGCAGCTCTCTCTTAGCTGCGGCGGCCCACAGGACGACTCACGATGATGCAAAGTTGGCAAAGGTGCGGGCACTCAGCGGCAGCAGCTCTTCTTAGCTGCGGCGGCCCACAGGACAAATCACGATGATGCAAAGTTGGCAAAGGTGCGAGCACTCAGCGGCAGCAGCTCTCTCTTAGCTGCGGCGGCCCACAGGACAAATCACGATGATGCAAAGTTGGCAAAGGTGCGAGCACTCAGCGGCAGCAGCTCTCTCTTAGCTGCGGCGGCCCACAGGACAAATCACGATGATGCAAAGTTGGCAAAGGTGCGAGCACTCAGCGGCAGCAGCTCTCTCTTAGCTGCGGCGGCCCACAGGACAAATCACGATGATGCAAAGTTGGCAAAGGTGCGGGCACTCAGCGGCAGCAGCTCTCTCTTAGCTGCGGCAGCCCACAGGACAAATCACGAGGATGCAAAGTTGGCAAAGGTGCGGGCAATCAGCGGCAGCAGGTCTCTCGTAGCTGCGGCGGCCCACAGGACAAATCATGATGAGGCAAAGTTGGCAAAGGTGCGGGCACTCAGCGGCAACAGCTCTCTCTTAGCTGCGGCGGCCCACAGGACGAATCACGATGATGCACAGCTGACACAAGTGCGGGCACTCAGCGGCAGCAGCTCTCTCTTAGCTGCGGCGGCCCACAGGACAAAAGGTGATCTCGACCAGGCTGGCACAACGGCTGGCACTCAGCGGCTACAGCTCTCTCTTAACTGCGGCGGCCCACAGGACAAAGGATGATCTCGACCAGGCTGGCACAACGGCGGGCACTCAGCGGCTACAGCTCTCTCTTAACTGCGGCGGCCCACACAGATTCAGCGAAGGTTCAAATTAAGGCAGGCTCTCAGCGGCGGCAGCTCTCTCTTAGCTGCGGCGGCCCACACAGAGTCAGTCCGCGTTCCTCACAGTAGAACTAGAGGTTCCGGATTACTCGACGGAGGCCTCACCTGCAAGTAGAATCCCTCGCACAGGAATTCAGACGGCTGACGGGGTGAAGTCTAATGTCCCTGAGACTTCAGCAGGAGGCGCTCTCAATTCAGGCCCTCGGGTAGTTTCTTCAGCAAGCTTGGTGAAAGTTTCAAAGTCCTTTCCTCTGTTCACTCGGACAGAGTTTCGTCTTGACATCCAGAAGGAACACACTTGAAAAAGGTTTCAGCGCAGCATTTTATACCTAAAAAAGTCTTTGTTCTCTAAAGTCACAAATCACTGAATCCAGCCAGAACCAGTTCGGTGGGGTCGGGGAGCACTTGGTTTACGAGGCGACATCCTGCCCTTTGAGAATCAGGGGGTCTGCTATCAGACGCCCAGTGGGAGGTGGAGCCATCATTCACCTTGCCAGGCACGGCCCTGCTCAGATCAAAGAGTCACCCCTCCCCATACTCTAAATGCCGATCTCTCTCTCCAGCCAGGTCTGACCCAGCTGGCCCTGCTGCTCCAAAACCAGACGGCCAATACACACACTAGCAAAGCCTACAGGAAAGCTTAGGCAAGAAAATACCTCGTTTCTAGAAGAGGCATTTTCGAACACGGGCTATGCAAATGATCCTTACTAAAAGATGTATCTCAATGTCCTGAGCTTAAACATATCAAATTCGGATTTCCTATCAGGTTCCTGGGGGCAGGTAGGATTATGGAATGTAATACTCAGCCTGCCCATTCTGGCCTATGAGAACGGATAGCCTCACAATAGTAAACGGTGAAATGGAGGGTAACTCGCTATTAGAACATGCTACACAGACATACTTTAAAAGCTGCTTCGGTGGGTAGCGCAAATCAGCGCTGCAGGCCCACCAGCAGTATTTGGTCTACCAGCCCTGGGCACACACAGTGCACTTATACTAGGGACTGACATCTAAACCAAAAGAGCCAATTATGGTTATCCCAATTCATACAGTTATCTTTACACAGGGAGCATTCGCGCTGTGGCACTGATTGGCAGTGGCACAGCGCCCAGAGCATCTAAATCCAGCCAACATAAAAGATAGGAAGCGAAAAGAGGAAGGGAGACCCGCGCCAATGATGCCAGGTCTAACAGGTTGTAGGTATTGCTTGATAAGATCCTCTACGAAAAGGTCCACTGCTCGTCCATCTGCTCCTTCCGGCACTCCAATTATTCTGATGTTGTTGCGCCGGGACCGGCCTTCATAGTGATCGAGTTTATCGGCCATTACTTTGGTTTCTGCCTCTAGTAGGCGTACTTGACGTTTAAGTTCTTTGGTCTCACCACACAGAGTCTCAGTGGTTGTCTCTACATCTTTAACTCTTGCGCTCATACTCTTAAAATCCGCTCTAAGCAGGGAAAGTTCGACTGATATTGTGCAAATTCGGTCGTCAAATGCTGTATGTACTTTATTTAGGGTGGTGAGTATATCCTGCAATGTGACTCTGGTCCCTCTCCGGAGGCCGCGTCCGCTGTTCGCACAGTTGACTGTTCTATCAAGTCCTGCTGAACTTTCGTATATGCGTATTTTTCCAGTTTATTCTGCTGCGTAGTGCGTTGCCCTCGGCCCCCCATCTTTCCTTCTTGAGTTGCGTTGCACTGCCGTTAAGCACACAGGCGGTAGTACTCCGCGCTGCCTGCCTAGGCAACACCTTGCTACCTGCGGCCTTTCGGGTTTCCTACCCCCGGGCAAGTTCACTGCTTCATTCCCCCCTCCACAGTGTCAACCGCTGCACCGCTCCACCATTTGAACTGTGCAGGTAAATTCCAGCCAATGAGTCTCTACATGCGCCGCCCTTGACTGGTGTGGTGCCGGTATGAATGTTTCCCCCTCCTATATGTCCCACTCTACCGTGGGCTGGAGTTCTTGTCGTCTGTTCCTGTGCCCACCACCTCCGCCGCCCCCTGCGGGTGCCCACCGTCTATGCGGTGCACTGTTGGCTTGTCGGTATTTAATTGAGTACTGAGATGATGGCAGTAGGTTATTGTCCTTTTATTGAGGGAGGAGGGGAGGGGGGGTATTTCCCACGTCTTACTGTTCCTCACGGGGCTCACGTCCCCATGTCGAGCGTCTGCTGGAGGCTGCTTCTTCCGTGTATGCCTTCTTCCCGGGGCACCGCCTCGCCACGGGCTGCAGATGCTGGAACAGGTAGGGGGGGCCCGGTTGTGCTGTGAGGGAGAGCTCAGGGCGTCGCTGCACTCACCGGCCCAGCCCGGTGGCTCCTGGGTACCTCGGATGCCGTTCTAGGGCGTCACGTCCTGGCCGGAGTATCGCTGGCCTTGGATCCCGCTCTTGCGGACGCACGGCTCACTTGAGGTCCTGGCTTTCTCCCAACATGTAGGCCGCAATCATTTCACCCGGTGCTGTTCCTGCTCCGAGCGTTTCTTTCCCGTTACGGGGCAGTCGCTGTGTGCCCATTGTTCTCCGACGTCAGCTGCACCGCTCGGTGACCGCAGGGGTGGACGGATTAGTATGCGGATCTTCAGAGACGTCTGAAGGGGTCCGGAGCTCCTTTAGGCGGCGGCCATTTCGCTTGGCTGCAAGCCACGCCCCCACATTTTAATTGATTTATTATATTTATAGTAGATAAAACCGTCAAAGGGAAGGCAATGGATATACATCGCCAA
The DNA here is from genome assembly GCA_963921515.1 of Calotriton arnoldi. NCBI lineage: Eukaryota > Metazoa > Chordata > Amphibia > Caudata > Salamandridae > Calotriton > Calotriton arnoldi. The sequence goes on from CAWUFW010000406.1 coordinate 4,096,272, forward strand.
AATAGAAGGGTGACTGGATGACACTGAAGAAGCAAAATATATTTTGTAATGTACATATCTTTCAAGAATGTATTACTACAGAAATTAGAATGTTCTGAAACAGGCAGAGAACAGAGAAGACTCAAGAACAGGTAGGCAATAAATCATGTTTTTGCACCTATAAAACCATAAGTAGTAACATCTGGGAGTTATTTCTGTGTTGTACATGTTGTAGGGATATACTCCTTACAGTTCGAAGCATAAAATGCTTAGAGCTAACAATAAACTGAGTAAGTGATAGGGCCAAGTTCCAATATCTTAACCAACTAGCTTAGGTATTAAATGCTGAGTGTTATCAGTAGTCTGTGTAGTTAAAGGGGCAGTCTACTACAATAAATATTACAGGGTTTCAGTTATTTGTGCCACATAGGTACACAGTGGACACTTCATAAATATTATTACTACGAGCATCAGAGGGTGAAGGTTATCACTATGATGTACAGGAATAGAGCTAGATCCCATTGTATCTTCTACAATAAGTATTACAGGGTGGATTTTATCACTGGACTGTAGAGGTTCAGGGCTATATTCCAATATAGCTACTCCTAGAATACTACATTTTGAGATGTATCACTGTATTGTATGCCTACAGGGCTGGGTTCCATTGTATCTACTGCAATAAGTATTGAAGGGCTCAAGTTATGTATTGAAAATGTGCCGTTGCTATGCCAATTGTAGACTGTCTTATTTCTGACCCGACAACGATGTTCGAGCAACTGTATGATTGGTGTGGGATCGACACCTGTTTCACCAGTGTGTGTTTCATGCTCAATTTGATGTTAAATGCCACTGATTGGCAGTGTTAAATCACATATATTCTATAGGAAATGTATAAGAATGTAATCTACTGTGTCTTCAGGTGCCTGGGACTATGTTTGCTACTGAGTGCTCCCAATGATCATTGTTGTTTTATTAAATTTTCATAATGATATCAGTCCGTCGAAACTTACTCAGGAGTGGATAGCCATTTTCAATTCGCAATCATTTGGAGGCACTTCTGAGGTAGGTTTGGAGGAACTGTAGTTCGGAGCAGAAGCCCTACGGGGATAGATAAACTGCTGTATGTGATGCATAACCCAGGCGCGCGTCATATTGAGATAAAGGAGGAGGTCCTCTTAGGGTTTTGTTATAGGAAGCAGTTTGTCTTCACCTAAAGCCAGTGTTCTAATGCCTGTGGTTTTGTTGTTATTCACTATAGTATCAGTATGAAACAGGGTAGGAATCGTCTATGTGTGTTTTCCATGCTTCCAAAGCTTCTCTTTTAGTTCAGGGTGTGTTAGCTCCCTGGAAAGAATGAATATAGATCTGTGCATGATTTGCATGTAATTAACATATTATTCTCCCTTAGTTTCTCATAGTTTCTAACCCTGCTGCTATATTATTTTCAAGTCCTCCATATTTCACTTATTTTGCTGTTATTGATTTCTATGCAACTTTTTCCTCCACACCATTACACTCGGATAGTCAGTATTTAGTCTCTTTTAACAATCGGGGCAGAAAATAAATAAATAAATAATGCATACAAGGCTACCTCAGGGTAAACATAATCCCCTACAATCTGTTCCCAAGATCTTAAAAAACCTGATTTAGGCTTTGGTGGACAGTACTTTGTCAGTACTCTGTCAGTCAAGGTGGCGGCACCTCCTTCACCCTGATGGCCCAGCAGTCATCTCTATACCTTGATGAAACCACCATCATGGTGGTTATCTTGAAGGTACAAAAATGTTGGTGGACGGTTGCAGTCGGTTTTGATGGCCATTCAGCAAACTTTTATACTTTTTTGTTTTCCAGAAACATACTCCCCAAAGTATGAGTTCGTTTCTGGTAAACAAAGAACAAAAGCCCCGTAACCCTGGGAGTTTTCTTCCAGGGTGTCAGGGTCATTATATTTTTTTCTGTCCCTCACCACCAGGTTTTGACAGATAGGGAAAGAAGACATTACACCGTCCACCCTTGACAGGGAAAGCGGTGTTTTGCCCTTCCTTTGATGGGAACTACTCTCTTAAGCTGACTGTTAGCTCCATCGACAGAAAGCGTCCAACCATCTCAAAAATAAGCGGGCAAAGAGAATTTGGCAGACAAGGTACACTGCTGAGTTTGTGACGGATTACCCTGCCTGCCAAACTCTAATCAGGCCCAAGGTCTCAAAAGATAAGCTGCAATGTTGTCAATCTCGAGTGCACTGTTTAGGTCACGTTATTTTTCCAGGGGTCAGGCATATTTCAGCAGAAAGAATTAATGCTGTCAAAGTAGTCCCTTGTCTTATGACTCAATCTTAAATTGGCACCTTTTTTGGAATGATTTGGTATTGCCACCACTGGATTCCAGGTTATGCTGAACTTATAAATCCTTTGCAGCATCTTACTAAGCACTCCATCTCTGATTCCATTCCTTAGACGAAGAAAATCGAAAAGTCTTTTATTGCACTTAAGCGACCCTTAGCTTCTGTTCTCTCACTAGGGCTCCTGGATTACACAAAAGCTTTTACCCTTTAATGTCATGAAAAAGAGTCTTTGGCTCTGATATTTCCTACACAGAAGCATGGGGATCACCCATTTGGGACAACCTGTAGCAGCCAGCTTGCATCAGTGTTTAAGATCTATGGCAGCTACCGCGCTTATGCAGCCTACAGAAAACATTGTTCTTGGTGCTCCTTTAACAGTGGCAGTTCCCCATGCAGTGGTATCTTTGCTGTTAAAAACGTAATACACAATGTATTACCAATGCCCGAATAACAACATATGAGCTGATTTGTTTGGCAGCTCCTATCATTACGTTGGTGCGTGATGAGCATTTAAAGCCTGTATCACTGTTACCAACTCCAGCCGAGGAGGAGGAGGGGGTCCCAAGAGTGTTTGAGCAATATTACTCTCATTGCTAAAACCTGTGTTCAATTGTTTGATGTGCCAATTCCTAACAGTGATTGTGTTTCTTGTGTAGATGGCTCTTGTCTACGAAACGAAGAAGGTCACATGGTGCATTCTGTGCCATGTGCACTGTATCTTGTGTCATTGAAAGTAATGTAGTGAAAAGAATATATTCTCCTTAGATCATTGAATTGATCGCCTTTATAAATATGTTTTGGGAGCACAGAAAATAACAAAAAAAATGTTAATCAATTTTTATTAGCAGTTATTAACATCGTATGTATATGCGTCACATCACTGTCAAGATACATGGTACAATAACGGAGGTCCCATCCCAGGAGCAAGTATTGGCATTACATTGTGGAAATATCAGCAGGAGTCTTGGTGCATGCCTCAAACATGAAAAATAGAAATAGAACATAGTAGGTCATGCCGCGACATTAGTTCAGTCAGTAGTATCCCTATCACTGGTAGGAATCCTTTCCATCTCGGATCTACACTCTTCTCACCAGAGCCTAAAAGTGTATCGGGAATACCGACAGGCATCGTTATAGCAGGACATAGGATCCGTGATAGGGCGGTGTTGGTGCATGGATAGAGAGAGGAGAAAATAACAACTATTTATAGAGATTCGAAGTATGCCTTTGGAGTTTCCAATGATTTGGAGTAACTGGGCTTGTAGAGGTTTCTTTACATCAGTGAGAACGCCTAATAAAACTCGAATATGGGTATCTCTTTTGCTCACTGCTGTTCAACTACCTTCTAAGTTAGCATTGATCAAGTGTGCTGCTCATCAGAAGGTCGTGCACGATGTCACCCGAGGGAATGCTTGTGCAGATGAAGCAGCAAGGTCAGTTGTGATGTCTTATTTGCCCCAGTCTCAAATTGCATCCAAGAATCTCAATTGCTTTTCCTCACATCCCCCGTTTTGCCTCCCATTAATGTGCTAACTCTCCAAGACAATTGCCCCAAGGATGAAAAGGACAGATGAGTTAAATGTCACTACTTTAAGGGTTTGTAAAGGTAACTCCCACTGGTCAAGTAGTGGCCCCATCCTCATTACTACCCTACCTTGCTCTTGTAAACCACGATGTGGCTCACATCAGTAAGGGGGAATGGTGTCCTCCTTCTAGCAACATTGGTGTTCACCCATGTTTTAATTTCTAGTTGTGCAACACTGTCATTCCTGTGCCATTAACCAGTCAATCAATGGAGGGAAGACAGCTAAAAAAGAACAGGTGCCATCAGCTCCATTTGGGCAAATTCATTTTGATTTTATACAGATGCCTAAATGCCAAAGATATAAGTATGTGTTGATTATTGTCTGTTATTTCTCGGGATAGATTGAGGCTTACCCCTGCACCCAGGCTGATGCAAGAACAGATGTGAATGCCTGTTGAGGGAATTCATCCTGAGATATGGAATATTATTGGAAATTGACTCAAGTCGAGGCAGTAACTTCTTGGGGGAAACGATCCTAGCAGTATGCAAGGCCCATAATATTGTACAACAGTTCCCCTTCCACTACCAGCCACACTTCTCAGGGCTGTTCAATGAACAAAGGTGCTAAAATATTTGTGGAAGCAAATCTGAAGTGGTTGGATGGTTTGCTACTTGATCTTATGAGTATGAGGAGCACAACAAAAAGAAATACAGAATTGAGTCTGTATGAAGTCTTGATGAGAAGACCCATGAAAGGTCCAGCAACCTCTGTTTTAGCAAATTAACATTTGGCTGATGACGTGATTCTGGACTATTGCTCAACACTCGTGAAAACTTTTAAACCATTCATTTACAGGTTTCACAACTCTACGACAACCACTAACAAAGTCTCCCACGACCTGCAGCTTGGTGTCTTTTGCACATAAGTGCAGAGCTGAATGCTGAGTTAACTTTAGGTTACAGAACTTAGACTGCCCGAGATATGGGTGACTGCTTCCTGAAGCTGCAATGTAATCACACAAGTCGAACGTGAGATAAACAGGTGTTCACAAGAAGCTGTCATAGTCTCAGGAGGAAAAAGACATAGGTATAAAAAGCCTCCTTGCAGGATGAAGAACTTCAAACGGCTCATCGAGGATTCCAGAGCACAGGGCTGAATACTAGAAGAAACACCTCTTAACAGTAACCAGCATGTAGCAAGAATGAAGAATTACTGAAGGAACAGAGCTGCTCTACAACACACCCTCCAACCAGACTGGAGCCCTTATATATGAAATAAATAGCAACAGGAATCGATTAAACACCCCATGTGACAATTCCCATGATCGTTTGAGAAGCATAGTAAAAACTAAAGGAAGAAGCGGCTGTACTGGAAAGGGAACAAAAGTAATGCTAAAACCAGGACTGGACTCCCCGCGGAGTCATTTAAAGCCCACCTGCAGACTTTCCGGCAAGTGATAGCCCTCTTAGAGTCAAGCGTGCCAGAAGAAGGCAAGCAATGCCTAGCAGCAGCAAGAAGCTCGGAACATGGCGCTGTAAAACCAGCACCTGGTAAGTATAAGTATTTCCTCCTGCCTGCAGCTGTAGGCTTAAGAACATCAAACATTAAAGTACACGATCTAACGTTAAGTCTTCGGCCTCGCTGGAAGGGACCATACCAAGTGTTGTTGGTGACTTATATAGCAGTGAAGGGCTAAGGGTATAACACCTGAGCACATGCCAGCCACTGCAATAGGACCTCTGAGCCTGTAGAAAGAGGGCTAGAGCAGCAGAGAAAAGTGCCAGAAAATCTCTCTTCGGCCAACCTTGGCAGTAGCGAAAAGGGATCACGCCCACGATCTCCGCCCAAGGAAGGCAACTGGAGGCAGGAAAAAAGTAGAGATAAACAATGGAAGAGATCTTGAAAAGGGAAACCAGAATAACAAAAAAGCTGAACATTATTTTCTTTGGCACTATGTTGTGAGCTGCATTGCTTAGCTTTGCAATATGGTAGTGCTTTTATGTGTGTCGCTTGAGCATCTGTGGCCGGTCTCGAAGAGCTTTGTATCCCATGAAAGGAAAGCAAGATGTCAGATATCAAGACAATGTGTATGTACACATGGTGGCAGGTTATCAGAAAATGTTTAATGTGCCTAATTAATAGAGCAAGACCTCTGACCTCCTGGTCAGAGACCTGCTCTCTACCCCTGCAGCTCCGCTGTTGTGCTGCTGCCTGTGCAGTGCCCTGTGCAGGTAGGTGTTCGAGGCCCTCCTCCACCCGCAGGCTCCTGCCTGCGCCTCATCCCTGGTGGTCCAGTGGGAGAGCCTTGCTCTTCTGCTGGTCCGCTCTTGTCTGGCTTGTGTTTTGTGCCCTGTGTCTGTTTTCTGTTCTCTGTCGTCTGTTATTGTGCCTTTATTGTAATTGTACCTGTTTTCTCCTCCGTGCCCGTTTTGTGATTGTGCTTCATTTCATATCTGTACCTGTCTTCTCCTCCATGCCTGTCCTGTTCTTGTGCCTTTATTTTGTATTTGTATTATAATTGCACCCATATTTTCCTCCGTGCCCGTTTTCGCCGCTGCTGCCCCACGGCTCCGCCCCCCTGCCGTTTCCCGCTCCTGCCTCCTAGCTGCGCTTCCCTCCCCCTTCCCTATTTAATGGCGGCCGCTGCGAGCGGGTGCGAGCAAGACCTCTGACCTCCTGGTCAGAGATCTGCTCTCTCCCCCTGCAGCTCCGCTGTTGTGCCACTGCTGCTGCCTGTGCAGTGCCCTGTGCAGGTAGGTGTTCGAGGCCCTCCTCCAACCGCAGGCTCCTGCCTGCACCTCATCCCTGATGGTCCAGTGGGAGAGCCTTGCTCTTCTGCTGGTCCGCTGTTGTCTGGCTTGTATTTTGTGCCCTGTGTCTGTTTTCTATTCTCTGTCTTCTGTTATTGTGCCTTTATTGTAATTGTACCTATTTTCTCCTCTATGCCCGTTCTGTGATTGTGCTTCATTTCATATCTGTACCTGTCTTCTCCTCCATGCCCGTCCTGTTATTGTGCCTTTATTTTGTATTTGTATTATAATTGTACCCGTATTTTCCTCAGTGCCTGTTTTCACCGCTGCTGCCCCCGCTGGCCCTTCCCCTGCCATTGCACCGCTCCCACCTGCCAGCTGCGCTTCCCTCCCCCTTCCCTATTTAATGGCGGGTGGCAGCAGTGGATGCACGGCTGGCGCGCCGATGGCGCACCTATGGCAAGCCCGTCTGCACCCGTCCGCGACCAGCGCCAGGGACCCTGGATCTCCGACCACACTCCACTACGACTCTGTTGCCCTCCTCGCACTCAACCCTGGGAGGAACAACAACTGCCAGCTGTCCACGCCGAACACCACCCACGGCCAGTTCTCCTGCCATCACTGCCGCCAGACCTTCACCACCCTCCGCACCCCAATGGTCCCCACCCCCACGTCGGACGCCAACACCACGAAGCCCTGAAGTGCATCCTCCTCAACGTGTGCTCCCTGCACAAACATGCCGTAGAGATCTGGGACCTCCTCGACACCCTCTCACCAGACATCGCCTTCTTCACAGAAACCTGGACCAACACCTCCTCTGCCCCCACATCGCCACCACCATCCCTGACGGATACAAGATCCAGAGGAAGGACCGCCCCAACTGCCCAGGAGGAGGACACGCCATTGCACACAAGAGCTCCCTCCAACTCTCCGCCTCCACCACGAGCGACTCCTCCTCCACCACCGAACACCTTCACTTCCAGATCCAGACCAGCCCTAAAACCTCACTTCGTGGCATCCTCGCCTACAGACCCCCCAGACCTCTTGCATCATTCACCACTACCATCGCTCACCTCATCGCACCCCACACCATCGCCTCTGCGAACTACATACTCATTGGAGATCTGAACTTCCACCTCGACAACCCCAGCGACCCCAACTCCGTCACCCTCCTGGACAACATCGGCAACATCGGACTGAAACAGCTCGTCACCACCCCTACCCACAAGGCAGGACACACCCTCGACCCCATCTTTGCAGGTGGGAACAACATCCGCTTCAGCCACACCACGCAACCCCAATGGACGGACCACCACTGCGTACACTTCCTCGTCAACAAACCCACACAGCCCAAACCTGCACCCCACCCTCCACGAAGGAACTGGAGCAAGGTCACTGAGGAGCAGCTCAACTCCAACCTCCACCGCGATGCCCCCACCGCCTCGACCGATGCCAACCTCGCAGCCAAAGAACTCCACAGATGGATCACCAACTGCGCAGACGAGCTCGCACACCTACGTAACCCCGACAGACAACGCCCCAGAAAGGCCACCTGGTTCACCACCGACCTCCAAGAAGGCAGACGCACCTGCAGATGTCTCGAAAAGAACTGGAGGAACAGCAAATCATCGGAAGACCGCACCACCTACAAGAACGCCATGACGGAATACCACCAACACATCAGACAGGACCTTCATGCAGAACAAGATCCTCGCCAACTCCAGCAACTCCAAGGAACTCTTCAGCATCATCCAGGAATTCACCAAACCCCATAGCGAAACCACAGACATCACCCCCTCCCAGGACCCCTGCAACAAGCTCAGCTCCTACTTCCACCTGAAAATCAAGAGCCTCTATGACAATTTCAACGACCAGACACCTCACTCGGAAACCACTCCCTCCTCCAGCAACACCAGCCAGCCCACCATTTCCTCCTGGATCCCGGTCTCCACTAAAGACCCCGCATCGACCATGAAAAGCATCCACTCAGGAGCCCCCACGGACCCCTTCCCCCCACACATCTTTCACAGAGCCACCGCAACCATCGCTCCGGAACTACGATGCACTTTCCCCGATGACTGGAAACGCGCAGAAGTCAGACCCCTACTAAAGAAGCCCTCAGCAGATCCCATGGACCTCAATAACTACAGACCCATCTCCCCCCTCTCCTTCACGGCCAAGGTCACTGAGAAGACCGTCAACGTCCAACTAACAAAATTCATCAAAGAAAACTCAATCCTCAACCCCTCCCAATCTGGATTCCGCAGCAATCACAGCACCGAGACCGCTCTACTCGCCGCCACAGACGACATCCGCACCCTCCTCGACCAAGGACACACCGCAGCCCTGATCCTACTCTGCAGCCTTCGACACCGTCTCCTACCGCACACTCACCGCCAGACTCCATGACGCCGGCATACAGGGAACCGCCCTCGACTGGCTCCGCTCCTTCCTCACCCGCAGAACCCAAAGAATTAGACTGCCACCCTTCCTCTCCGAACCCACGGAAATCAACTGCAGAGTACCCCAAGGATCATCGCTCAGCCCCACGCTCTTCAACATCTACATGGCCCCCCTCGCCGCCATCGTCAGACAGCATGGACTCAGCATTATATCCTACGCCGACGACACCCAGCTCATCCTCTTCCTCACCAAAGACCCCATCACCACTAGACTCAACTCCCAGGAAGGAATGAAGGACGCCACATCCTGGATGAGCAGCAGCTGCCTGAAGCTCAACTCAGAGAAGGCAGAGGTCCTCGTCCTCGGACCCTCCCCCTTTGCATGAGACAACACCTGGTGGACCACCGCCCTCGGCTGCTCCCCTACCCCCAAGGAGCACGCCCGAAACCTCTGCATAATACTCAACTACTCCCTCTCCATGACCCTACAGGTCAACGCTGTCGCCTCCACCTGCTTCAACACCCTCCGCATCCTCCGAAAGACCTTCAAATGGATCCCCCCGAATCAAGGAAGACTGTCACCCACGCACTCATAACCAGCAGACTGGACTACTGAAACGCCCTCTACACCGGGATCAACAAGACTCTGCTCCGCAAACTCCAGACCATACAGAACACCGCAGCCAGACTCGTCCTCGGCATCCCTCGACACAAACACATCACCCAACACCTGCGCAACCTCCACTGGCTCCCCGTTGAGAAGAGAGTAACTTTCAAGATACTCACCCACGCCTACAAATGCCTCCACAACACCAGACCCCAATATCTCAACAACAGAATCTCCTTCCACGTACCCAAGAGGAACCTCCGATCAGCCGACCTCGCCCTCGCGGAATCCCGCGCATCTGCAGAGCTAGAACGGGCAGCAGAACCTTCTCCTACATCACGGTCAAGACCTGGAACGAGCTCCCGATTGACATTGGACATGCCCACCTTGCACATTTTCAGGAAGACCCTCAAGACCTGGCTCTTTGACTGACCGGAGCTGCTCCCCCCTCCCACCCCTCCCCCCCCCCCCCAAGCACCTTGAGACCCTCACGGGTGAGTAGTGCGCTTAAAAAATCCCTGATTGATTGATAGATAGATTGAGATTTGTGCGCACCTCCATGGGAGTACAAAATGGGAAATGCCCATGTTACACACTCACCTTTCACCATGCTTGGCTTCCCAGGTCACCAAGTATATATTTATTTGTCAAGAAAAAACTACTTATTAGTTAGTAAAGAACTACAAATGGCATATTGAGACGAGTTTGGCTGCTGACTGTACTGTACTGTGGAATTCAACTTTAATGGGTCATTGGTTTCATATCGCTTATGTTCTCAGTGTTATGAATGCTCCCTTTTTAAAAGTATCATATATTGCAAAAGGATCTCGTTGTATAAAGAATGAGTATAACATAAGAGGATATAGTAAGTGTGACTCTATTTTTAGCTTAGCAAACAATACAGATAAGAAGATGCTGGTGCCATTTAAGGCATTACATTTTGTTTGTGGCACTACGTCATGCTTTTGTTTACCAATAAATTGGGATAGGTCATGTTATTCAGCTTATGTGTATCCTGACATATTTCTATTAAAATATAACATAAGAACATAGAAATTAAGATATTATTTTAAACTATTTTAAGAACCATAATGTTATCTTTACTATATTTTTAACACTGATCTTAATGAAAAAATAAAAAAATTATGTAATTCGATACCACACCACTTTTGCAACCACAACATTGTCTTCACAATTTTTCAATCCAACAATATTTAAAACTCGATTTTTAGGTACCACATCCTTACATTGTTGGTCATTGCTGTCCTTGACCACTTATTTCTCTCAGAGAGTGGCAGGGGTGGTGGGGTTTGTTTCTTGGATGAAATTATCTGATTGGAAAACCAGAGTTATGATGGGCAAAACTGAGCAAAAACGAATTAACTAGCATTGTGCAATGTTGGGTGCCACAGGCACATTGCTTCATTTAAATATACAAAGGGTAGTTTGGTAATGATCAATACTGCCAGACTGTCAGAAATGCATTTTATTTAGATCTGGATTATTGGATCACCTTTTCCCGAAGGACGCACACACACAAGAAATCCACACTGTTATTCTAAAAGGCTTTAAAAATACTTTGAAGGACGGTTTTAATGTAGAATATATGAATAAGTGCAAATGCAGAAATAAGCACTATGGTAAGGAACATAAAGGCAACGTATGTAAATATGATGAAAATTGGCAACATATAAGTATAATAGATTGCAATCTTTGGATGAAATCAATGATGGAATCCCATCACCTCTCTCCCTAGCCAATGTCTTTATTAACACCAAAATGTTTCCAATAATAGTGCTTCCTAAATGGCCCACAGCAGACATACCTGCTCATAATTCAGTGTTTTTCCAGTTTTCCGACAGACCCAAAGGAAGTGTCCAGTTATGTTATATCGCTTTTCTTTTGAGAAACAGATGGAGAGTGCAAGAAAGCGCCTGTGTGTGACCTTGACACCAACTGCCATGGGATAGGTGCGCCTTTTGGAATGCGTCAAGCTTCACTCTTCTCGGTCGGACTTTATATTCTCAGCATTATTATGAGGAAAAAATTAGCCTTTTGATTTGTGTTTTAAGGTATGAATAGAAAAATGTGAATTCTCTTGCACATTTGTCTGAGGCTACGTTTCCCTCTAAACATCATGATATATCAATCAATGACATATGAACTTATTGAAACCTTATCAGACTATAAAAAATATAATTATACTGTGAGTATATGCAAACCAAATGATAAAGAAAATCACACATTGTGGAATATATGTACATGATAATAAGCCCATGAGTATCTGTATGCTTTGAGGGGACTCAAAAGCAGAAATTAGGAAGGCACCTGCCGCAATGAGACAGTGGCGGCTGCTCCACTAGGGCGGAGGAGCGTCACCCCACTGCTTTATGAGCAGTAGTTAAAGAAAACTAAAATGAAATGATAATAACTAGCGTTATTATCATTTTAGTTTTCCTTTCATGGTGCGGGGCGGGCTGGGCTGCCAGAGCAGGGCAGGGGAGGAGTGGTTTTCCCACTCCAAGGTGCGCAATAAGGCTTTGACCGGCCCTCTTGGGCCGGCCAAACCGTCATGCACACTTTGCTATTGTTCTGCACCCAGGCAGCATTACACCCTGGGTGCAGAACATGCCCCAGGCTCCCATTCCTTGCCTGAGCTCCGATCCACGGCGCTCAGAAAAATCACATTGCAGCGCTGTGATTGGCTAGTGGAGTCAGGAGCCTGGGTGCTTCCTACTTCCTGTTTCCAAGAGCGAGGGGTGGCGGCGAGCAGACCGAGAGGCGGCGGTTGGGTGGCTGGCTTGAAGGTAAGTGGGTTTATATATGAAGAAAAAAAATCAATTAGAACTCTCCCCATCCCCCCACACCACCGCCCCACCCCCGGTAAAGAGCGGCCGCCACTGCAATGAGATGTTCTCGCCAGGCACATGGACTAACACACCTAATAGCCAATAATTCACAGTGAGACTGAAGTACTCCTCTGTTCCAATACAAGATTAGAATGACACTGTCTTCAAGCAATGGTCGATGAATGCAGACCAAAAGCCCTTGTCTTCGTATGTGTGGGTGTTGATGAAATGTGCTTCGATAGCAGACATGCCAATAGACCTGATTCAGGCGGGAGACTACCGATTTTTCAAGCCAAAAATGGCTTTATTTTAGCTGTCTCCCGCCTGAAATTGCATTTTCTACAATAGAAGTCAATGGGGAATTTTCATTCTCCCGATTTTTTATTTTAAATCTCCCACGTCCCTGTCCTAAAATGTTGGCATGTATGCGATAGACAGTTAAAGTTGTCTGCAGCTAGAGCTAAAAACGTTACAGGATAAAAATGTTTTGCACTTAAATCTGGTCTGGAAATGTAACATGTTTGAAGTGCTTTGCTGAAGAAATATAAATGTTCTGTGTGCACCAGCCTGAATGATGATGCAGCAACCTCTCTGGTGTCATAACGGAGAGAATGATGGTCGTGTTTCGGGTGATTCCTTCCTCCGTTCCGCGCTCTTGTCCATGCTGTGCACATGTACATGCATCTGTGTTCACATTCCAGGACATACACAAGATCTAATTTTCAAAACCTCTTTCAGAAGGACTTTTTTTCAAACATTCTAGGACTTGAGTTTGAGTTTTAATGTGCTCAGTCCCAGAATACTGTGGGGAAAAATATTTGCAATCTACTATGTGAAACGCAATACCAAATATTACATATGTTTTAAAAATGCAATTCGTTGTAAAACTGGTGTTATATTATCAGCTGTAACCTGAACCAAAACAGGATAAATATAATACCAAAAAGATAATGCGAATAATATACATGCATTTAGCAGAGATTCCGAATAGATCTCAGTTGGAGGTAGCAAAGGCTTAAATTTACTAAAGTATTCATAAGTTATGACATTAGTAAATTATGCCTATGTCTTTTTGTAACTTACACCTGTCCGGGACCATTTTTAAATCTACTTTAGTAATCTTTTCTTCTCTCACTTAAAAATATTTTTCTGTAATTTATCATTTTTTCTTCCACCAACCCCTGAAAAAACTGAGGTAATAGGTTCGCCTTCCCAACACTTTTTGCATTAGTGACATCTGGAGGTTTTAGCTCTGTGTTAAGCGTGCAGATAAGTGTCTGAGATGCACTTACAAATATTTGGAAATACAAGCGTGGTACGCCTGGGTGAGTCTGCAACACGTGTCCATGGGATTTCCCTGACAACTCCTCTGACACACCCCTGCCCTGTATGTGCCAAAGATAGAAAGGAGCGCCGCTCTCTTGGGGTTTGTATATATTGTAAAAGAAAGTGCATATGGTTCCTTGCTCTACTTTTCCCGAGAAGGAGCAGGGAAATGATTCCACCTACCTCTAAACAGGGAGGAGAGAGTGGGTGTTCCAGTTTGGACCCTCCCTGTCGAAAACTCTGAAGCCTTGTCTGTGTCTTCTGTAAAAACACTTCTACTAGTCTTGGCACAAATATGGGGTTCATAAAAGTTGTCTCTCAAAACTGAAATAATGATTGGTTCTGGGGCCAGTGGCCTATTCATGGACAAATGATGGGCAGAAACAAACAAGATCCAGCAGTCTCTGACCCACAAGCTGAAGTTGTCCATTCTGTGGATGGTTCTATTTTCAATCTGGTCCAATCACAGAAAGAACGGACCCTTACAGTTACTGATTCATTGGCATAAAAACAAATCTCTTTTGATCTCATTGACTCACCTAACAAGTCAATTATTATGGAAAGTCTGTGATTATCTCGTCTCATCCCGTATATTAATTGGTCAGCAAAGTCCATCGTTCTGTCCTCTGAATTTTGTTTACAAAATTGTCTTGACCCCACTCAATGCTGGAACCCAGATTTCAGAGCTAACTCGGAAAACTGTCCGAAGATATTTACATATAGCATGGCGGCAAGGTTGTGTCTGCCCGAATGTCCAGTTGAACACAAGTCTCCCAGATGCTCCAAGGAGAGAAGGTAGCTACCAATCTCTTCGTTTTAGGAGACACTGTTCCCCACAACAATTATATAGACTCCAGCGCACCACAGTTCAAAATAACTTTTTTTCCAGTTTTGGCAAATCTGAAGTACGCAATATTCTTTTATTCAGTTCATAATTTATCCATATGCATCTAAATAGGTCCTAACAGATTCCAGAGGCCAACACGTGTTTCGTCGCTGTGGTTACACTCACCTGACCCTGCCTGATTGGCGGTAAAACTGTGGCTGCTTTTAAAAAAATGTTTATACATTTATAACATGCAATGTGTTCCAACACCCACCTATGGGGAGGGTGTCTGTCATGCCAATGTAAACAGTATCCAGATCGAAGAAAATCAATTCTGCTGGAGGATTTTATCCTAACCCCCAGCTGTCCTAATTTGTTTCGCACGAGGAGCTTCTCTATACTGAAGACCACATTAAGCTCTCATCTTTATCGCTTTGGATATCGATAGGGAGTAATCCCCGTGCCCTGTTTAACCATCGAGTGATCAATGATTGCCTTAGATGTGAGCAGGGGTTGAATATACCAGGACCAGTATATTTCAATAATTCCTCTTGTCAACTAGGTAGGCCTGATCCTTTCAGAAACCCTGCCTGCAGAATGAAGCTGGACAAATCTTGGTTCAAGCACCATTTATGAATGCCAGGCGCCGACAAAGCGGTCTTAGGAAACTAGTAAAGAGCACCTACCCTTACTGACTACTACAGGCCTAGACCCTTACTTTTAGTACAGCTCAAATCAGTGGGAGAAAGCCCCACTTTTGAGATTCAGAAAAGGCTCTATTGGCACCTTGTTCTGCTTCTATTTGGGTTGTTAGTCGAGTTTTAGTTGCCCACCTTGCCCGTGTGACCAAGTTTCACAACAAACTTTACTGCACTTTACTTATTTTTGTAAGTTTTATGGAAAATACACAGGGTTGTTTTTATTGCCTATTTTATAACTGCACAATTTCAGGTTGTGCAGACCAGCTCTTATCTTTATACAGACTCTTAATGATCAAAAACGTGTCTTGCTGTTTCCAGCATTTAAAAAAGCGCTGTACATTGCTGTAAATCTGTGAACGAGTAATGTTTATTCTTTTTGTATCTTATTTATTTCCTGCTATAATGCAACTTGTGTTTTTATGATTAAGTTTCTTAATCGAATAAAGTTTATTGATTGATTGAGAACCATTAAATTGACAAATCCCAACGCCTGTTAGTTACAACGCCCAGCAACAGCACCATTGCTTTATTAGGTAAAAATCCTATTATTAAAAGAAATGTTATTATACTTTCCATAGGTATTGTTCTCTTGATATGGATGTGCGAGGACGTTACCAACGCCAACATTATTTCAATATAAGGCAACACAGGCTGCTGAAATTTCATCTTCTAAAATTTAAATAAAATAGGCTAACACCAAGATAAAGAAATTATGCTGCCTCTTTGCTTTATTTATTAATGTTAGCTTTCACCTGCACTATTTTTATACTTAGATAGTTTATTGCAAAGCGCAATATAATTTGCATTTCTTAATTAAAAACAGAATCAATAGGTTATATTGAAAAACTCTAAATCTTTGAATGTTTTTGTTCTGAATTGCCTGCTGGTGACTCAACGTGTATATTCATCTCTCAAATGACTTCAGCCGACATCTGCTCCCTATTTAATAGGGCATTCACAATTAGGAGATAAAGTTATTGAGCACAGTTGTACTAGTTTTGGACGCTAGGTGGCATACTACCCCACTCCTGAAATGAGGATTGATGCATGGGCAAAATTACCCTGTCTTTGTTCAAAGCACTGGCTGATAAATACCAAGGGGCATATTTACAAGCCTCGTGCGCCGCCGGTGGGTCACTTTTTATGTGATAAAAAGCACGCACCAGTGGCAGAAGGGGCTTGTAAATAAGCCCCCAAGAGTCTGTTTCACAAACTACATTTTGGAATACGTCAAGTAGTTCTACAGTAGGACTACTCATGTACTGTAAAATGAAATTCCCGAACCTACAGCCGGAGACCTTTGCCTCTCCTATGCTAAGATCTCTGCCAAGATGGCGGACATTTCAGCAAACATAGGTATACGAATTAGAAGTAAATGTTGGAGGGACCAGACGAAGGCATGGGAAAAAGGGGAATAATTATTCAAAAGTGGGTGGGGTTAAGGGAAAATTGAGGTGGAATTTGAGAGGGACATGTTAATACAAACCATGCATACAAAAGGGTAAGCCCTTTGCAATTCCCAAAATATTGCTTAAAGTTATTACAGGCCCAAAAGTGTCAAAACAGGTGTAAATGTACTCGAGCCCAGCCTTAAAGTAAGTCAAGCACCACATGTGGCCAACCTCTGGCAAAGCAACGCACTGCTACTGAAAATAGTGGAGACCAGAAATAAAAATATAAGTGAGGATGAGTAATTTTTACAAAATTTTAGAAATTAATATGTATAAAATAAAAATAATAGATATTAATTAGTTTAATATGTAACATATTTAATTTGATGAGTTAATGTACTATAACATTTTATTTAATCAATTACAGTTTAAGAATACATTTTTAAAATTATTTTATATTTATACTATACATTAAAATATTTTTAAATATATTTCTCAAAGAATAATGCAATTTTTAACATTTCACTATACTTTACCATAGGGAGATCCCCACCCTGGTGGAGGTTATAGAAGCCTAAAACAAAGAATAAACAAATAATACCAACTCTCTGTTAGCACATAAGATGAATAGAATGTATTATATGTCAACAAGATAATGCAAATATGTGCAGCATGGAGACAGTCAGCATAGCCACTGAGTGTCCTAAGAAGTGACGTTTCTGACAGCTTTTATTGGTACATCCCATAAAAGGAAAGAGTGTCATAATGCATGTAAGACAAACTAAGCATTGAATATTTGTCCAATCAGAGGAGGCCTAAGCTGCGTTATACCTTTTAAAGTCCGAGATATACTTTTGCTGACCACGTGTCCTGAGTACGTGACAACTTTGGGAATTTCCATTCTCATGAAATGTATTAGCCTTAGTACTTTTCCGCAGAAATCATTGCAATATCTAACACGTAGCAGTGACATTTCTAAATATGATGTGCTGAAACGCTTGCGGCTAAGCTAGCCTCCTGTGCTGTTCTAATGTAGTTTTGAGCAAGCCTTGCTTAAGAAAGCAGCTTTACTGCTGAGCTATGGAAAAGTACAAGCATTTGTCTGATGATTTTATGTCAACTTTACGAGGGCTTGAAAATTTAGACATTTGGTACCAACTAAGAAAAGATGGTTTCCACATTGCCCCATCTGATACCAAATCACTAATTCCTATCATGTCTCAGCATCATCTCTGTTCCTTCATAACTCGACCCTGTGGTTGTGGTGTTCGTGTACTTTGTATTTTGGCACACAGTGTGCACAGCTGGATGCCAAAGCTGAAATGAATGCTGGGCAAACTTGGATCATTATGCAAAGGGTGATCATTGCTGCTATCCCAATGATAATCACCTCCAATATCCATGAACCCCAGCTTCCCAACCATACCATTATTTTTTCCCACAGGCTTCCTGTGTGTATGTTGTGTGCTTCTTCTTTAACCTTGTATTTTTTTGATTGCAGTATTGATGTTCCTACTATTATCAGGTATATAGGAACAGCAAGTCTGCTTGATGACATGGCAGACTGTGCCCTCTTTGGCCAGGATAATGTCTAGCGTAACCCTGTTCTGTATTACTACAGCCCTCATAGCAGTAAGCTCCTCAGTGATGTTTCCTAGGGCTGCTGATGTTGAGTCTGCCAAATCCTCGATCATCCTTGCTAGCTGGTGTATCCTTATTGTTGTGTATACTATCCCTGCACCAGGTATCATTACTCCAAATCCTGTCTTCACGTCATCTGCCCATTCTGCTGTCCTCCTAGCTCTTCCCAAGCGGTGCCCTGGACATTCAATCTGTACTAGGTCAGTGACATTGGTCCTTCGGGGCAGGATGGAAGCAAGGTAACAACTGCCGGACCATCCTGGGGGCAAATAGAAATATGCTCACTGACCACATACAAGGAACAATCTCTTGTATCCCACTAGTCCTGGTAATGACCGCTGATCGCTTTTCCTAACCCGTGATAATTTTATAACATGTGAGCAGGGGAAACAACCTTTAGAACGCATGCATTACATCGCATGCCATTAGATTGCGGTTTTTACAACGAAAGTCGTTACAACGACTTGCACTGGAGGGCGCTATAGGACAAGGAGTAGTTTAAATTACTATCCAACACCTTCCCTACTGTACGTAGGCTGGAGTTGGAATAGTAAATTAAACTACTCCTAAGTCCAGCGCCCTCCAACGCAAGTCGTTGTAACGACTTGCGTTGTTAAAACCACGATCTGATGGCATGCGATGTAATGCATGCGTGGTATCGTCATACATCCGTGAGCAGTTGCTTTCCCCAACAAAAATAGGTGTACTTTCTATTTCTTCTGGAATTCCCAATATTTCTTTTTGCCTCTTTTCACCTTCTCTTAGTCCTTGTCCACTCCTTGCCATTTTCTGAATAGTGCACCCAAACGCTACACATTTCTTCCATTCTTCCTTTCCTTCTAGAGGGACCTGCTGTTATGGACATGTTGTGCTGTCTGAGGAGCATGTCCCTCATCAAAAGACACCCCACGTATTTAGAAAAGGGTATCACATTGTAACTCATGCTGTGTTCTGTATCTGTTGGCAAGTGTGTACAAACATAACATCCAGATATGTTCATAATGTGTACATACATTTTTAGCATTTCAACATATTTGTTTCCCTGATATTCATCCCATAGCTCCCTTTCTCCTCCTCCTCCTCCTACCTCAACCTCTCCCATAATGTCTTCCTTTGTCCCGTTCATTTCCATTTCCCCAAAAATTATTTTTGAGTTGTTCTCATCTCCCACCTGGCCATTAAAGAACGGGATTTCAATGTCTTTTGCAAAAATTAGGATGACTGCAGTTACTATTATTCCTGGAACGGGGGACAATATTGCTGTTAGCACCGCTGGCCACTTTCTTTCCACTCTCCTTGTTCTTGGCATTGTCCTAGCCATTGTCAAAAGTTCTTGGAGTTGGAAAACTTTGTAGTCTCTGTGTGAAGCAGTTAGTCTTTGTATCTAACTAGCAGGTCCTGCACGCCTATTGAGGCAGGTGCCAGCAATACTTTCAAAATGTAAATGTAAATGTCCAGTATTTGTAAAGCGCGAACAATTACCCGAGGGTGTCAAGGCGCTGGGGGCCGTCGGGAAGATTAAGCAAGCTACATGGTGCTGGGCTGATTTGCCACCGGTGCCGGGGATCAAACTGTGAGCCCCCGGGTTCCGGAGTCAGTTGCCCTGGCCGCTGCGCCACACCTCTTCCACAAGAAACCGTTGGTGCTCCTGTGGTGTACCGTCAGAAGGGATGTATGATGATACATCGCAAACCGTAACAACGCAAGCAATCACCCCGCTGTTATAACATCGGAATAGCCATTACATCGCACGCATTTACTGCGCATGCTGTTGCCACGCGATTGTAGTGTCTCGGCTGTTTGGTGCCATTACAACGCAGTTGATTACATCATCTCCCGTTACATCGTATTTTTTCTGTTTCCATTAACTCCCTGTGCTGGGAAGTCTGCAAAGCATGGGTAAATATTGTATTTTAACCTGATCATAACAGGCTTTAAAAGTGGTTAATTAACCATATTTTATTTTAAAAAATAGCAACACTTGAAGTAGGGTATAAAAGGTGGCGCACTCCATTTGCAGGCCAGTTCTGACCAGTTCCCACGGCACACCAGAAGCGTTCTGCTTACGTCCTGACTACTACCCAGGTGCTGAGATCTGCGCATATATGAGGGTGACCTTCAGCTGAGACATTGACCGAAACAAGTAAGTGCCTTTAATTCCTGTAATGTTATCCCGTTAACTTCCCTATAGCAGTAAATGCACTAACAGTATTTTTGTTAACATTTTTCCAGAGTGTTAACTCCAAACTCTGCGTTTTCCAAAAGCGAAAATCGAGAGCAATCCCTCCCGCAGCAAAGCTTGTAAGTACTCACGATATAAATAGAGCATATGTCGTAACAACGTTCAATAAAACTTGCGTAACTGAATTGTTTGTCAGTTTCACAAGCGTACATTCCCTGTACTGTCCGGTGTGCAATTTATAGCGTGCCAAAAAGTGTCTTTTGCTAAGTGCTAACTGTACGTTAGCGTTTGTTTATGCTTCTGTCCGAAAATTAATCGTACTGATTTGCAGTAGGAGAGGTGTTAGATGGAGACAGGGGAGGTTGGTTGCAGGCTGGGAGCGGAAATGGTTCTTTTACTGTCTCATTATTTTAGAACGGAACAACAAAGCCATGGTTTCTGCTTTAGTATCTTAAATAACTAACAACCATTGACATAGCCAATTGTCCCATCTTGTTTTTGTTGTAATGCTACCTGCTGTATTATATATCTAGATGCAATTACCGAAAACAACATAATACCAGTCGCGCTGAACACAATACTAAGCACCGTTTTTAGGCCTGGGTGTTTTAAACCACGCCTTTTAATTACACCAAACACCCCCTTTAAAGCGACCCCCCATTTTTTTAACACCACTGAAAGCCCTGAAAACAACACCATGTCATAATCCCCTCACGCCCTGGCACTTTGCATCATGCATAACTCATGACTTCTACGTTTTTAGATTGCCTATGTGCAGGGGCATAAGGAACCCTCCCCCACCCCACGCCACTCCTTGCTTTCGGAAGTACAGCGAGGTGAAGTTGTTAATGTGCCTCTTTGTCTGCAACTTTGCAAACAAAGGGTCAGCTCATAATGTGAAAAGGTGTGCAAGTAAATAATTGAAGGGCTGTGTGAATGGCTGGATGGTTTAGTCAAAGGATCAATGGATGAATGAAAGCCTGAATGGATACATAATGAAAGGATGGATGAGTGAATGAGTGGGAGTATGGATGAGAGGAAAGGTAAATAGACGGATGTATGGGTGGATGGGTAGATGGATGGGTAAAAGGGTGGATGGGTGTGTGAAAGGATGGATGTATGAATTGATAAGTGGAAGGGTGAATGGATGGGTGAAAGGGTGGATGGAAGAGTGAAAGGATGGATGAGTAATAGGGTGAATGGATAGATTAATGAATGGCTGAGTAGAAAGGTGGGTGGGTGGGTGGAAGGATGGATGGAAGAGTGAAAGGATGGATGAGTAATAGGGTCAATGGATAGATTAATGAATGGCTGAGTAGATAGGTGGGTGGGTGGGTGGAAGGATGGATGGAAGAGTGAAAGGATGGATGAGTAATAGGGTCAATGGACAGATTAATGAATGGCTGAGTAGATAGGTGGGTGGGTGGGTGGAAGGATGGATGGATAAGTGAAAGGGGATGGAGAGAAAAAGGGAGGATGAATGACTTAAAGTGTGAACGGGTGGAAGGATAAGTGACTGGGTGGATGGATGAGTAAGTGAAAGGATGGCTGGATGGGTCGAAAGGGTAAATGGCTGGATGCATGAGTGAATAAATGGATGGCTGGAAGAGTGTATGGATCACTGTACGGATGGATGGTGGTCTATGTGAAGATGAGGGGCACCATTGGAGGGTGATAGCAAGGCCGGTTTCACTGGGAGGCTGGAAAGTGGGGGAGGGGAGCGGTTTTGTTACTGTGGGCTGGCACTGCTAAGTCCGTTCAAAGTACAAATAATCCATACAGTTAAACAAAAACACTACCTTTAACTTTTTATAATGTGGTGTAACACACTAAATGTCCACATTCGAACAATCCATTACATGTATCCGACCAAAACCACTGCTCCAATTGTGTCACCCAACTAATAATCCCTCTGCAAAAATAATTTTTGTTGTTGTTACAGAGTCTCCAAGTGAACGAAGTTGCAAGGAAAGCAAGATATTTTGGTCTTTTCGCTAAGTGCCCGAGCACACTAGTACAAAAGGTAAAACAGATGAAAAAGATAGTTTGTGATTGAACCTATTCTATTTTTGGCACAGCTAATAAATTACAACATACGTATCGAAAGTTTATAGGTGCTATTCGAAGAAACATTTGCACCATTTTTAATGTACCCCAAATTGTGTATGGTTATTGCTGCTCTCGAAAAAATTATTGTCTCCTTTTGTTGCAGTAATGTACCTATAACCGTCTACACCTTTTACGACTTACAACAGCAAACTATGTACATGTTTGTGTATAGAAACTGATTTTGCTTTTGTTTCTCTTTTTTTTTAGAGCTAATGTCTGTTCCAAAGATGGCCAAATACATCACCTCCAGCAGAGGAAACAGTCTACTAAAACATAGTGGTTATGTATATTGTAAAGAGAGACATTCGGAGCCACGGGGTCATTGGAGGTGTGTGCACTACTACTCCAGCCATTGCAGAGGCAGAGCGGTTACTCTGGGTGACTCTGTTTTAAGAAGCACAGACCATAACCACTCTGCCTCTGCAACGGCTATTGAAGTGAGAGAATCTATAAATGAAATGAAAGTGATTGCAGGCAACTCCAATGACCCGTGCGGTGCTATTTTAAGGGAGGTATCACAACACATTCCTGAACATGTTGCCAGTAGTAAGCCCACTATTCCCAACTTGCGTAGAATAATCCAACGTAAGAAACAGGCAAATAACCCTAAACGCGTTACACCACAAACCTTTTCGGATATAACAATTCCTCATGAACTCTCTCTTACTGTTTCAAACGAACCTTTCATATTGCATGACAATGAAAACCCTCTAAAGCGTATTTTAATGTTTAGCACCCCCCCGTAATCGAAATAGATTGGAGAACAGTGATATTTGGATGATGGATGGTACGTTTAAAAGTATGCCCACCCCTTTCACCCAAATATACACTATTCACGGCTTCGTTAGCAACACAGTAGTTCCTTTAGTGTACAGTTTACTACCAGACAAACAATCCTCAACGTATAATGAATTTTTGTCAGTCCTAAAATAAAAATTCCAAACAAAAGTCCGAGAAAAGTAATCATGGACTTTGAGTTACCAATGATGAATATTATAAACAAATTGTACACGGATACCCAAATCCAAGGATGTTTTTTCCACTTTTCTCAGGCGTTTTGGCGTAAAATTAAAAAAACATCCCTAATTGAGGATTATGCGTCTGACAGCAAACTACAGTTTGAGCTTAAAAAACTAACCGCCCTTTGCTTTGTTCCTCCTGACAGTGTAGACGAGTACTACACATCGATTACAGAGTCAGAGTACTTTATGGCAAATGAAGAAAAATTGGCACCAATTTTAAATTATTTCGAAGACACATGGATTGGCCATCTAAGCAGGTCGGGTCGCCGGAGGAAACCACGTTTCCTTGTGGACTGGTGGAACTGCTACTCGACCTGTGTCATAGAGGGTTGGCACAACTCTTTAAACAACAGTATTGGCAAACTTCACCCTAACTTCTACAATTTTTTAGAGATCTTGCAAAAGGAGCAAAGTTACCAGGAATTGCGAATGTCACAATCGTTAGCAGGTACTCTAAATCCACGTATTTCCCACCGAACAAAAGAAATGTTGGCAAGACTATTAGCAGCACTAAAACTTTTTACGTTGTCTGTGGCTTCTGACTACCTAGCTTCCATTGCACATATACTGAATTCCTTTGCCTAAGAATTTTTGTACTTTCCTTTTTCGCATCCCAAATGTAAGCCAAAAGATTCCTGTAGTCTACACAAATGTGTCCATAAATCGACAAATGCATAAAACTGCAGACTGTGGCAGACTGTGATTAGGGTCAACCGCTCATTTTGCACACCGCATGCATGCCTGCCAGCCCTTTTCCCAAAAATGCTGTTCTATTAACCCACACAATACCATCCAACCAAGAAGCCGAACAAAATCCGATGTGAAACATGTTACATTTGTCTTGCAAACACCAAATCATAAGTAATAATCAATGTCCAAGTATTATAACTGTATAAGAAACCATTCCATAAATGTAATATTCAAACGTACCACCGAAACTATTTGTTCAATTAAATCAATAATACCTAATAAGTATAATATTTGTTTAATAAACAATACCGTACATGTTATATGCTAAAGTTCCACCTGCATTTTTATTCAAAAGTCAAACAATAATGCAAAACGTTACTTATTGCGTCAGCGCTTACAGTGAAAATTAAATGTGCCTAATTTCTGTCATGAAGTCCAATGTGAACCAGGATATAATTTAAATGTACATAAAAAAACATGCTGGAATTTGTATTATATTAACGCAATAATCTGAAAATGTAATAAATGTAATATGTGTTTTTATATGGTACAACAAAAGCGAATAAATAAGTGAAATGAAATAACAATCCAATCATGTCCATGTAATATTTCAATCGTGAAATGAAATAACAATTCAATGATGTGCATGTAAAAAGTTAATAGTGCAATTAAATTCACAACAGCACCTTCTAGCTTCCACAGCTGTAGATTTATTACACAAGCTGCATGTTTTTGGGGAAGTAAAGTGTTAAAACGAAGAAAAGGTACGTAGGCCAGGTGATGTAGAACAGGATAGTAGATTTATTCATAAGATCACTTCTTGGTTACAGGTTACAAGATGTTAGGCAGATCCTATAAAGTGCCCCACCAGGAGCAGCCTCCTCGCTGCTCAGCCCTTCCACACCAACTGATTATCCCTTCAACACAAACACACTGAACATTCTATATGACCTCATCATAGGCTGAGCAGCAAGGCAGAGAACCTCTGTAGGGAGAGTGCATTGGGTAATTAGTACATTACAACACATCTCCCCCTTATAATGATCGAAAACAATCAAAATGTATGTAGATGCTAAAACACACGTCAGGAAAGGAGGATGCATTAACAACAAAATGATTATACATCACCCCCTCATATAATGACCATAAACAATCAAATGCATGGAGATTGTAAAACATACACATGACAGAAAAGGAGGATGCATAAAACAACAAAATCATTATACACATCTCCCCCCTTATAAAGATCATAAACAACAAAGAATGCAAGGTAAAGAAACACATTCTCAAAACTTAAAAACAGTGGATGCTATCCACCATAACTCACACCACAAACTGCGGGTACAATATCACCACACCACACAGAGTACCCATTGCGCCACAAACTAAGGCACAAGACTGCGGCAGAACAGGGATCTACAACCCTCAACTGCACATACTAATGACAAGACAGGTCTACCTCAAAGAAGAGGAATAAGACTCTACCCATACCAAAACACAGGGTAATTATAACTCAAAACACTCTTGAAGGACTATAGAAACTTAATATGGGTATCTTTAAACCCAACGTGGGTTTAACAGGGTATCACCCAAACCAATAAGTCAGAGAAGCTACACAAGAAGTAGTCTTCTCACGTGCGCACCCACAACACACAGTCCAAGCACCTCACACGAGGCAACAACCATTCAGAGGGTACCACAAAAACCGATAAGTCAGAGAAGCTTCATAAGAAGGAGTCTTCTCACGTGCGCACCCACAACGCACAGTCCAAGCACATACTCAAGAGACAACAACCATTCAGAGGGTATCACAAAACCAATAAGTCAGAGAAGCTACACAAGAAGTAGTCTTCTCACGTGCGCACCCACAACGCACAGTCCAAGCACCTCACACGAGGCAACAACCATTCAAAGGGTATAATCAAAACAGTAAGACAGAGAAGCTTCAGAGACACTACAGACTCCCCTACTGCACACACTTACCCACACACAACAATCAGGGCTACAACTGCATCGCTCATAAAAAAAAAATTATGTAAAACTTTTTCTCTGGTGAGTGATATTTCACCAGAACCCAACCGGAAATACAAACCCTGGACTTTACGGAGTGAAATCTCGTCCATAATAACCATGCTCAGAGACCCCCCCCTTTTTCACAGTCCAGACGAAAAGGAAATGCTCACATAAAAAAAACCCACCTATGATAAGCGCAGCTGTTTTTGAACTCGGTCCACAATCTTCAGAAAAGTTCATTGCCTTACTTAAATTCTTGCATGAGTGATGCAGGGCCCTAAATCCAGAGCTCCATACTTCAATAGGCAGAAGAATGTCCATAAAACATGCCGGCGACAGGAGATTCCTTTGATTCCTAAAAAAAAAACGTGCAACGTCCAACGTGGTTGGCAAGGATAGATCGATAGGCTGTGTCAAGTGCCAATCCAAAAATGGCGGCACGTTACAAACGTAGAGCCGGGTGGCTAACTGCACGTCCTTACAGCAGAGCGTCCTTGGTAGCACAGGAGACTGGAACCCGAAGGTGCCACGGACGACAATCGCGTCAACATGGGTTGCACGCTTGCACAAGCTCGCTCCAGGTAACTGCCACAGGCAATTCAAATGATGCGGTGGG
The DNA here is from genome assembly GCA_963921515.1 of Calotriton arnoldi. Classification (NCBI taxonomy): domain Eukaryota; kingdom Metazoa; phylum Chordata; class Amphibia; order Caudata; family Salamandridae; genus Calotriton; species Calotriton arnoldi. The sequence continues at coordinate 4,123,246 of CAWUFW010000406.1, forward strand.
AGCGAAGTTAGAGCAATTAAGGCAGTTTTATTTCCCTTTTTTTTTTTCACACACTTACTCGGAAATTAATTACCAACAGCAGGGCAGCTCATCACACAGATGGGACTGGAATGCTTTTCCAGACAGATATGTTGGCACATTAATTGCATAACCATGACACAATTACTCCGGGGCCCGAGCTTTGCCTCTATCACTGAATCTGACGGTCCGGTCACCACACACTGGGATAGTTTAACCAAAGACGAATCGTTAACACCGGGGCTCGACATATGCCCCCGAATACTGAATGTCCCCGAGATAAGTCCAGACGCTGTTAAGCAACACTGCAGTCAAGGTTCACAATATTCATGCATGGCCGGGTGCACAACACACGCTGCCAATTCACTGCACATGTAGAGTTCAAACAAAGACTTACAGGGTCTCTTCTTTTGTTTATATTGTAAGCTTTAGAGTTACTTACAGTTCAAGGCAGACCAAAACACTCAGAGCCAATGCAGGGACAACGCAGCAGAAGCTGGCAATCACTCTTCCAAGACAGCAGGCAGGCAAACAGAAACTGGCACACTTGAGTAGTGGGCGACCGATGACAGGGTCACTGGTGGGGCATTAGGGGTGCAGGGGTGCCAGGTTTCTTCAAATCCACGGCTTGTAATTTCACTTACTTGAAGTTCCTTTAGTTTCTTCAATTTTAAAAGTCCATTTTCCATTGAAGTAGCACGCAGGTTCTTTAAAATCGTCGCCAGTGTTAAAACAAAGAAAAGGTACGTAGGCCAGGTGATGTAGAACAGGATAGTAGATTTATTCATAAGATCACTTCTTGGTTACAGGTTACAAGATGTTAGGCAGATCCTATAAAGTGCCCCACCAGGAGCTCTGCTCAGCCCTTCCACACCAACTGATTATCCCTTCAACACAAACACACTGAACATTCTATATGACCTCATCATAGGCTGAGCAGCAAGGCAGAGAACCTCTGTAGGGAGAGTGCATTGGGTAATTAGTACATTACAACACAAAGCTTTACCTGGAAATAACTGTTGCTCTTGGAGTTTCTTGACATCTGTTTATTACTATTATGTGTCAGTCAGTAAAGCAACCTAAGCTGTTGTTGGCGTGTGTAAAATTACAATCATGGAGGGTGAATGACCATATGCCATCCACGCTCTTGCTATTCCGGTTAGGCAGGATGTGGCTAATCAAGCACTTCATTGCTGAAGACTACAACCCATAGAACTGATACCCATTTGTTTGCCAAGGAATTTTAAGAATGCCCACTAAAGTACATTTGCGGGCATTCTCAAACTCCAAACCTTTCCCACACTGGAATTGGTCATACATTTACTTCAACCAAGAGCTTGAGGCACTGCTCTTTCAGGATGGAAAGGTAAAAGGATCAGCCTCATATTTACCAGAAGTGTAAAAGATGCCTTTCTCCACAGGGACCTTTTCCCCATGTAGAAAATGAAGAAAATAAGCCTACATTTGTACAGGAAGCGTCATCACCCACTGTGAGCAATCCTGGCTACGTAGAATTCTGCATTTGTATGGGAGACTTCATTCTCCCCTGTGAGGAATTCTGCCTAAAATCGGTCACCAATCATACGACATTCCCAGACGTATGCCCGGAATCCTGACCCTAGTTCAGCTTTAGAGGAGTAAATTCGTCCATGTTTGTGAAAATTAAAAACCAGTAAAAGCGTGAACTGGCTGAGATGTACCTATTTTGTTTATGAACTGTACCCTCTAATAATAAATGCTAGATACTGATGTGATCAGAAGCACACACACACAAAGGCTTCATCGCATTGCTAAGTTATAGCTATGTATATGATTTGCCTTCCTAAGTTTGAATAGGCGTGTGGAAAATTACAATCGATGTAATCAGAGGAGGTTGTGCTTTCTGAAAACGTCCTACCGATTGTCACAGAACAATGGCTATGTGAGCGTCAGTGTCCTTCCAAACAATGAATATACCTTTATCAGACCTACTCAGAGTAGCAACATGGAGTAACCAAATGTGTTTTGCGTTATCAAAGGCCTTATTGAATTGTATTCTATTAACGATTATGCTTAGCAGGCTAAAAACTGTGTAAGGTATGCGCATCGAACCTTAAAGAAATAATGAGAGATATTAACATTGAACTGAATGTACATAGTGTACATAATTAAGTTAAAGTCACTTACCTTGACGGAGCTCTGCTTTCCACCTGCTCTCTGTCTCACGACCGACGTAATCGCCTAGTGTGAACATGGAAAAAGGACAAAGCTTAAGATAAAATCCGATGTTCAAATATGTTTATTAAACGTACATTAACGTACTATGCTTTTTGCTGCCAATGATTCTGTTCGGAAGACCGATAAGGATTAACCATATTTAGAGAATGCTAAAAAATGGACCTCCTCAATATTTTAAGTAGTGTGTATGTGTCTATACAAATCGTGCTGCTAAGTGATATAAAGGAGTGTGCAGAAGATGTCTTATTTACAAGGCAGCTATGGGTACTACTGTCAGATATAGGACATGTATAGAGCTAATATCAAAAGCTTCTAGGTGACTTGAAACTGCAAATGAGTCAAACAGAGCCCACCACATTAGTATTAATTATCCTCATTTCCCACATATTAACATTGAACTGAATGTACATAGTGTACATAATTAAGTTAAACTCACTTACCTTGACGGAGCTCGGCTTTCCACCTGCTCTCTGTCTCACGACGATTCCCGTAACAACTAACCCTGGGCGTAGTTCGCGAAGTAGCGCTACGCGAAGCTACGTGAAGTGCACCTCGCACTACGCGAGCTACGCGTAGCTACGTGAACTGCGTAGTGCACTGTGCAAAATGCTGTTCGCACTGATTGCACAGTGCCGGATGCTTGTCCGCACTGTGCAATCATTGAAAACGGCATCTTGCACAGTGCGAGCTGTCTTTTACTGCCGCTCGAGTAGATTTTTACTCGAGCGGCAGCTTTCTCAACGCGGACTGGTAGTTTCTCATCGCGAGCGGTCGCGAGCATGCGCAACCACTCGCAATGAGAAACCTGACCTCCCCGCGTTGAGAATCTCGCCGGAGTTTTTTTTCACGCTCGCGATCGGCAACTTGATGTTGCTGATCGCGAACGAGAAAAAGTCTCGCCGGGATGTCATTTTGCTTGCTCGCGGTCGCCAACTTGACGTTGAGGACCACGAGCAAGCAAAAAATGACCGCTACGCTACGCGTGTTTGCACTGTGCTACGTGCAATTCGCGTAGTGCGAAGTAACGCAAACTTCGCAAACTACGCGAGCGTAGCGTAGTGCTTTGCCCAGGCTTAGTAACAACGGCAGTAACGTATGCGCGTCGACGTAATCGCCTAGTGTGAACATGGCAAAAGGACAAAGCTTAAGAGAAAATCCGATGTTCAAATATGTTTATTAAACGTACAGTAACGTACTATGCTTTTTGCTGCCAATGATTGTAGCACGCAGCTGGTAACATTAATGTCTTTTTATGAACAAAATTAATGTAATAAGTCATATTTGTATGTGTTGGCACTAAAAAGATGGGAAGACCGATAAGGATTAACCATATTTAGAGAATGCTAAAAAATGGATGCCCTTAATATTTTCAGTAGTGTGTATGTGTCTATCCAAATCGTGCTGCTAAGTTATATAAAGGAGTGTGCAGAAGATGTCTTATTTACAAGGCAGCTATGGGTACTACTGTCAGATATAGGACATGTATAGAGCTAATACCAAAAGCTTCTAGGTGACTTGAAACTCCAAATGAGTCAAACAGAGCCCACCAGAGAAGTGAAATGTAATCATGGACACAGGAATTATGCGATTGTGCAGCCGTTGCTTTTTTCCACATTATTATGAATTATCCGCATTTGCCACATATTCTGACGTAGTGAGCTTATATCAACATAGACTACCCAATATGTTTGGCGTTTTAAAAGGGCTTAAATTAAAAAAGTATGTAGGAAATTTAAAGTCACTTACCTTGACGGAGCTCTGCTTCCCACCTGCTCTCTGTCGATACCATCTTCCTTGACTCTGTCTATGCCATCTTCCGTGACTTGCGACGACCTATGGAATGACGCAGCTGTCAATACTTGTGATTGTGATCTAATTCTGTTAATATTTCATATAATAAATCAGCTTTTCACGCAGGTGTTAATATTACTCTCCTTTTGCTTTTTTCCACATTATTATGAATTATCCGCATTTGCCACATATTCTGACGTACTGAGCTTATATCAACATAGACTACCCAATATGTTTGTCGTTTTAAAAGGGCTTAAATTAAAAAAGTATGTAGGAAATTTAAAGTCACTTACCTTGACGGAGCTCTGCTTTCCACCTGCTCTCTGTCGATACCATCTTCCTTGACTCTGTCTATGCCATCTTCAGAATGTAATACAAATTATGTCAATTCCCAATGTAAATGACGCAGCTGTCAATCCTTGTGATTGCGATATAATTCACGCATGCAGATGCACGCACGTCCTTTTAGCTGTTACATGCTGAAATGTAATATTTCAATATGCTGCACGCACGTAGGCATCTCAAACATTTAGAAAAGTATCCTTTTATTGTCACGCGTTGTAAGTGTCTTTGCGATCGAAATGTCAATTCGGAGTTGTAGCATGCGTTGTAAAAGCATGCTATGCAAATGATCCTGCGATGTAACGGTCGCGTTGCTATGGCACCGCGTCCAATTACCATCGTTGTAATGGGTGTTTCCCGTCAGAAGTCACCAGTACGTGACGTCATTGAGCACTTGAAGAAAACGCAAAGATCCTTGGCAAAATGAGATCTAGAGGCCTGCTGCTTTTGCTGGTCCGGTGATGACGCGCAGCAGGGATCTACCTCTGTCAAATTGAGCTTGCTGTTGGAGGCCTCGCCTGGCGTGAGCAGGGATCTGCCTCTTTTTATGTTTTACTTGCTGTTGCTTGTTTACTGGAGCGAAGGTTGTACCTGCAGGGTGCCTCAGATGCAGCTGGTGGTGCAGTTGGAGCTTGCCCTCCTTGCTCTGGCCCTGTTGCTTTCTTGGTTTGGGAGCTGTGGATCCAGGATGTCAGCCCCTCACACTTGATGGCAGTTGCAGACATCAGGAGAACCTGGTAAGGGCCTTTCCACCTTGGCCGGAGGTCTTGTCATCTGGTGTGGGCTTTTATCCAAACCCAGTCGCCTGGCTGCAGGTCATGTGATGGTGGCGTTGCTGCTTCTGGAAGGGCCTATAGAACCTGGTGATGAAGATAACGCAATGTCTCTGTTAACTTCTTACAATAGCACAAAAGCAAATCGTCTGCTATTGACAGTGGAGCAGAGGACATACGGCCTGGAATGTTCATTGGGCGACCAAAGAAAATTGTATGGGGACTTAACTTGGTCACTCTGTCTGGTGTACTCCTTATTGCCAACAGGACCAATGGCAATGCATCTACCCAGGATAGTTCAGTGGATGCACAGATTGTGAGAAGTTGGCCTGGTATATGCTGTTCACTAATTAAAGTGGACACCTTGCACCAGAACAATTCGACTCTTATGGTAGATAGGTTTAAGACAACCTTTATAGAAAGCTATCCTAGTGGTAGCTGTGGAGAGCAGCCTTCAGGCTAAGTCTTGAAGAAATGTAAAGCAGCTTGTTTTACCACACGATCTCTTGAATCACCAAATGAAAAGACACCACACAGGTATATATATCAAATATATATGTATTTATTAATAAACACTCTCTACTAATCTCTTTATGAGATTAGAGGTCAGGATCATATGTACAAGTCAGATGTAATCAAAATAAGTTAAGCACAATCGAATATCACAATCTTAGTTTGCTAGACCTAGGTCTAGGGCATCTAGAATCGAGGGACTCCCAAGAACCACCCCAGGTAGTTGTAGGAGACCCACAGGGGACGGACGCGGTGACCTGGCACCGGTGCGAGTCCTGTACGAGTCTATGCGAACAGACGCGATTGAGATTTCAATGTTAGAGGTCCCTTGCGTGTTCGAGGCGAACACACACGATCGCTCCTTGTACAAGTCGAAGGACGCGGTCACAGAGAGAGTTGCAAGGGAGTTGGACGCGCTGTGTCTAACACAGACGCGAACCTTGTGCGAGTCAGTGCAATGGAGAACTCAGAGTTACAGGCCCTTTGTGTGTTCGAGGCGAACACCGATCGGACTCAGTACGAGTCGAAGGATACAGTTTTAGTTAGTGTTACAAAGGAGATGGACGCGGTGTGTCTAACACAGACGCGAACCCTGTACGAGTCAGCGCAATTGTCGCACTTGGAAAGTTAGAGTTTTAGGACACTTCTAGGGAAGCTACAAGCAAGTCACTTACAGGGTAAGTAGTTCTAGGGCCCACACCCACAGGAGCACCGTAGTGCTAAAGTTACCTCACCCAGGGGAGCCGGGTGCATAGGTGTTCTTTGGTGTCGGGTCGCGGCGTTGTTTTCAATGGGAGCCAGTGAATCTTGCTGCTTGCGGCGACAGGAGAAGTGTCCGGAGGAATCCAAGCCTGGATTCGGAAGATGGAAGACCTGAAAGCAGAGGGGACAGTGTTCAAAGTCACTTGGCAGTGACTCGGGGCAAGGAAGATGGATGCCCACCGTCGTCGCAAGATTCAGGTAATCCGCGGTTGCCTTGACTCTTCAGCCACGAGGTCCAGGAGGTGTCGACGACGACCAGGAGCTGGATTCGGCGTGTCCCACGATGTCTGCAGCTTACTGCGGTGTCGGCGACTCGAGCGGAGCCAACAAGCCTTGGTAACAGCAAGTCTTGGGGAAAGTGTGAAGAGGCGATGGCGCAGATCAGCAAGGTCTGGGGGACTCACCCAGCGAGGGTAAGTCAGGGCAGGCCTGGAGCAACTAGGGGAGCCCTTTGGTTTCTTTAGAAAGTCTTCTGGGGACCCACAAGCCGGCTGGCAAGGGATCGCAAAGATGCCTCAGGAGGATTCACTCACAGGGGCCCACGGTCACTCGGGACATGGTAGGCCTCTGATCTTAGGAGGGATTCCTGCTGGAGGCTGGGACCACATGTGGTCCAAAGCACAAGTTTGTGGAACATTGTGAAGGGGTTGCACTCGACAATAGTGCACGGTACCCAGGGGTCGCGGTTCCTTGTTACTCTTGGGGTCCACTGGCCTCAGCTTCGCTGGGGACTCACGATGGCCTTTGAGAAGTCAGGAAATCCACTTCTGGGGCTGCAGGGACTTCGGACTCCGGCGGGAGCGGCGTAGTTTGCGACCGTCATTTGTAGTTTTTGGTGCCTGCCAAGCAGGGGAGTCACTCCTTGACTCCAAGGGAGATTCTTCAGTCTTCCAAAGGTAGTGGAACGTCGAAGGTCCGGGATTCTTCTTGTAGAGCGTCGTCCAGGGAAATCTAGGGTGCAATGCACAGGTTCCCCCTCTTATACTAAAAGAAGGGGAGGGACTAGCTCTATGACTCTACCTATGGGAGGGTCAGGGGAGTGGGGGGCTACACCCACTTCCCTTTGTCCAGTTTCGCGCCAGAGCAGGGACAGGTAGCCCCTGAGCCGGTTTGAACTGGCATATGCACAGAGGAGCCTTCTGCTCCCCAGTGCAGGACTTCAAAGCACTCTAAGAGTGCACCCGCCCAGCCCCAATACACTAAACCCTGTCTGGAAGGTGGTCACACCCCCTTGGGACAGGATATCTATTGTTGGGCTTCCTCCACTGCGAGTGTTGGTCATCAGCAGGAGGGCAGCCCAGTGTCTGTGACTGGTGGCATCCATTTTGTGATGCCAGGGCTCTACCAGATTCTACCGCGTTTCCACAGTAGGTACATGTCTATCCCTCTAGAAGGGTGGAATGCTACCCCCGCCACCAGGACTGGCGGGGGGTAGTATTCCAAGATGTTTGACACCAAACACGACATGTTTTGATGCAGCCGTTCCAAAGTTAGCATTTTACCGCGAGGATATAATGCACTTAAAAGTATATGGTTTAACCGCATCCACAAACAGCACCAGAGAATGGACTCTGAGAGCTGCAGAGGGGCCCTGCTCAGGCAGAGGCACCCCCTCACATAGAAGCCAAGCACCCTGCCCTCAGGATTGATAGGGCCTGCCGTAGGGGTGACTGATAGGTTTATATGTGTGTGCAGGAGAGATATAGGGAACCTATATCTCAGTGAGGGTGCTAGCACTTCCTCACCCAGGCTGCAGTAGCAGGCCTGTGGTGTCAGATTTAGTCTGCTTCCCAGGGGTGGCATAATACATGCTGCAGCCCCTGGTAGGCCTGTGAAGTACCTATGCCCTTAGCACCTAAGGTACCATATACTAGGGACTCATAAGGAACCACAGCATCCAATCACTAGTGCACCTAGAGTGCACTCCAAGTCGTTTAGAGAGAACAGAGAGGCTGGGGCCCTGATTAGCAGGGACCCAGCCAGACTATAGCCAGAAACCAGTGTAAACATCAGAAAAAAAGTGGGGGCAACCTAAGAGGCAGATCCTACTCTCTACACAACCCCCCCAAACACAGGGACACTAAACTAACCTTGACCAGTTGAGTCTTCGTGTTCAAAGTGGAAATACCTTGAGAGTCCATCTGCATTGGCATGTTGGGTCCCAGGTCTATGTTCCACTGTATAGTCCATCCCCTGTAGGGAAATGGACAACCTCAAAAGTTTTGGGTTTTCTCCTTTCATTTGTTTAAGCCATACGAGGGGCTTGTGGTCGGTCTGAACTATGAAGTGAGTGCCAAACAAGTATGTCCTCAGCTTCTTCAGGGCCCACACCACAGCAAAGGCCTCCCTCTCTATAGCTGACCAACGTTTCTCTCTAGGGGTCAGCCTTCTGCTAATAAAAGCTACTGGCTGGTCTTGACCTTCATCATTCAGTTGAGACAGTACAGCTCCCACACCCAGCTCAGAAGCATCTGTTTGGACAATGAACTTTTTGGTGTAGTCTGGACTCTCTAAGATGGGGCAGTGCACATGGCCTGCTTTAGGTCTTCAAATGCCTTTTGACAGCTAGCTGTCCACTGAACCTTTTTGGCATTTTCTTTGAGGTCAGATCATTCAAGGGGGTCACTATAGATCCATATCCCTTGACGAACCTCCTATAGTACCCAGTCAGGCCTAAGAAGGCTCTCACCTGTGTCTGGGTGGTAGGAGCAACCCATTCCATTATGGTTTGGATTTTGCTCTGTAAAGGCTGAACCTGGCCTCCACCTACAAGGTGGCCCAGGTATACAACCTGACTCTGCCCTATCTGGCACTTAGTGGCCTTGATAGTGAGGCCTGCCTTCTGCAGGGCCTCCAAAACATTCCTGAGGTGGACCAGGTGATCCTGCCAGGAGGAACTAAAGACAGCAATATCATCTAGATAAGCTGAGCAATACGTTTCCATCCCTGTCAGAACTTTATTCACCAACCTCTGAAAAGTGGCAGGTGCATTTTTCAATCCAAAGGGCATCACCACGAAGTGGTAGTGCCCACCAGGAGTCGAAAATGCTGTTTTGGCTTTTGCATCATCAGCTAACCTGATCTGCCAGTAGCCAGCTGTCAGGTCAAACGTGCTTAGATACTTGGCTGAGGCCAAAGTATCAATCAGCTCATCTGCCCTTGGTATGGGATAGGCATCAGTCCTAGTGACTGCATTGAGGCCTCTGTAGTCTACACAAAACCTCATTTCTTTCTTACCACCCTGGGTATGAGGCTTGGGTACCAGGACTACTGGACTAGCCCAAGGGCTATCTGAAGGCTCAATTACACCTAGCTCCAACATTTTCTGGACTTCAGTCCTGATACAGTCCCTGACATGGTCAGGTTGCCTGTAGATTTTATTCTTGACAGGCAGACTGTCTCCAGTGTCCACCTCGTGACTAGGGGTCAGGCTAAATGTTAGAACTGGGGGTCTCTAGTTGGCAATGGTTTGCACCTTTGTCCAAATAGGGACCCTTGCTTCTAGTCAGGATAAGGGGGAAACACTCCTAAAATAACCCCTGCTCACCCCCTGGTAGCTTGGCACGAGCAGACAGGCTTATCTCAGAGGCAGTGTGTAAAGCATTTGTGACCACATACAGTAATACAGAGAAAACACTACAGATGGACACCACACAGGTTGTTTATGTAAAAATAAGTAATCTTTATATAGACTTATCACAAGACCCAATAGCAAAAATCCACAATACTGTAATCAAAAATAGACTTAAAATGATAGAGACAGTTCACGTTATCTTCAAAAATAGGATAGTCACTCAAATAAAGCTTGTAGCAACAAATAACTCCACTTGGAGTTATCACGACGTCGTGACCGGTGGAAATCCCAAAGTACGGCGCCGACCGCGAGGTGCGCGGCGTCGGGCCCGGAGTCGAGCAGACCCACAAAGAACAGTACCTGGAATTCGATGAAAACAAAGACGGTGCACGGCGTCGGGGAGGTGATGCTTCGTTGGCGCCGGCGGCGTCGGTTCCTTACGACCCCAGGGGAGGTGATGTCTCGGTTCCTTACTGCAGCGCAGGGGAGGTGAGCGTCGGTTCCTTACTGGGTCGGGGAGGTGACGTCACGGATGGCGGCGAGGCGTCGGTTCCTTACGATGGTGCGGCGTCGATGGATTCGGGGGTCACCCACGTCGAGGATCGGCTCCGCGATGATGAAGCCCTGGCGTCGGTGAAGTCGGGGCTGCGGTGCGAGTCGGGACGGTGCGTCGTGAGCGTCACGAGCGGTGTCCTCGGCTCCGGTGCAGGCAGCGGCCTCGATGGCGGCTTCGGAGTCGATGTCGCACGGCGTCGGCAGGCGTCGGGCCTACGGTGCAAGTCGGGCGGTGCGTCGTGCTCTTCACGAGCGGTGCCCACGGCTTCGGTGCAGGTTACGGCGTCGCTCGCCGGCGTCGGTGTTGCAATTTCCCTCTGTTAGCAGCTAAAACAGCAGTTCCAGATGCAGGCAAACAGAAGAGGGTGAAGTCTTTGTGTCCCTGTGACTTCAGGCAGGAGGCAAGCTCAGTTCAAGCCCTTGGAGATTCCCTTCTTCAAGATGACAAAGCACAGCAAAGTCTTTTCTCCTGTCCTTGGCAGAAAGCAACCACTGCAGGCCAACCCCAATCAGCAAAACAGCACAGGGGCAGTACTCCTCCTTCAGCTTCTCCGGTTCTTCTCCTTGGCAACAGGTTTCTTGATTTCCCAGAAGTGATCTAATTTCCTAGGGGTCTGGGTCCCCTTTTTATACACCTTTTCCCTTTGTTCTCTGAAGGCAGAGAGGCCTCTGCCTAGTCCAAAACCAGTTCTGGTCAGTCCTGGAGCACTTTGTTTTTCTGACTCCTTCTTTCCTTTGTGAGTGAGGGGCAGAGCCATCAGACGCCCGGCAGGAGGTGGAGCCAGCATTGTGGAAGGCAGGCACAGCCCTATTCAGACCCAGGTGCAACTCCTCCCACCCATCCTCCTTCAGGCAGACCTATTCAGCCTAGTGCTGACTCACCCTGCCTCCTGGAATCCCCCAGCCCCTGTCACTCACAAATCCAGACACACAATACACAACCTGAGCAGAGGCAGCTGGATGGTTTAGGCAAGAAAATACCTACTTTCTAAAAGTGGTATTTTCAAACAAAGAATGTTAAAACCAACTTCACTAAAAGATGTATTTTATCATTCTGAGTTCAGGCATACTAAATTCGTTTTTCTACCATGTTCCCTGGGTCAGTTCTGACTATAAAGTGTAATAGTCAGTCTGCCCATTCTGGCCTATGGGGAGCAGGTAGCCTTGCAATAGTGAAAAACGAAAATGGCTGTAATTCACTATCAGGACATGCCACACACACCAGGGCATGTCCTACCTTATACTTACAATGCACCCTGCCCTTGGGCCTACCTTAGGGGTGTCTGATATGAAGATAAGGGAAGGTTTAGGGACTGGCAAGTGGGTGCACTTGCCAAGTCGACATGGCAGTCACAGACTGCACACAGGCTCTGCAATGGCAGGCCTGAGACACATTTTACAAGCTGCTTCTGTGGGTGGCACAACCAGTGCTGCAAGCCCACCAGCAGCATTGGATTTACAAGCCCTGGGCACACGCAGTGCACTGTACTAGGGACTGACAAGTAAACCAATCATCCAATCATGGAGTCACTAATCCATAACACAATTTACAGTAGGGAGCACTTGCACTGTGGCACTGAACAGCAGTGGCACAGTGCCCAAAAGCATCTAAAACCAGCAAAACATAAGAGGCAACAGCAAAAAATGGAAGGGAGACCCACGCCAATGGTGCCAAGTCTAACACGTGTCCCCTCCAGCTGAAATGTGGGGAGAACTACCCTTCCTCCTGGGAGTTCTCATCACTAAGGCGGAAAAAATCTGGACAGACCATCAGCATTGGCGTGTTCTGTACCAGGGCGGTGTTCCACCGTAAAGTCCATCCCCTGTAGGGAAATGGACCACCTCAACAGTTTTGGATTCTCACCCCTCATCTGCATTAACCATCTGAGGGGCCTGTGGTCTGTCTGAACCCGGAAGTGAGTCCCAAACAAGTATGGTCTCAACTTCTTCAGTGCCCAGACCACAGCAAATGCTTCACGTTCAATCGCACTCCACCTCTGTTCCCGTGGGAGTAACCTCCTACTAATAAAGGCTACAGGTTGGTCTAGGCCCTCCTTATTCATCTGTGAAAGCACAGCCCCAACACCATGCTCTGAAGCATCTGTCTGCACAATGAATTCCTTTGAGAAGTTGGGCGCCTGAAGCACGGGCGCCGTGCACATGGCAGATTTCAGGGCATCAAAAGCCTTTTGGCAGGCATCAGTCCAGTTCACTTTCCTGGGCTGCTTCCTGGAAGTCAGCTCAGTCAAGGGTGCAACAATGTTGCCATACCCCTTGACAAACCTCCTGTAATACCCGGTGAGTCCTAAGAAGGCCCTCACCTCTGTCTGGGTTTTGGGGGGTTCCCAAGCCAGAATGGTATCTATCTTGGGCTGTAGGGGCGCCACCTGGCCGCTCCCAACCTGGTGTCCCAAGTACACCACAGAACCCTGCCCGATCTGGCACTTACTTGCCTTGATCGTGAGGCCTGCCCTCCGCAGCGCCTTCAACACTTCCCAGAGGTGGTGCAGATGTTCCTCCCAAGTGGCGCTGAACACTGCAATGTCATCCAGGTAGGCGGCACTGAAATCCTCCAGCCCAGCCAACACCTGGTTGACCAACCTCTGAAAGGTGGCAGGGGCATTCTTCATCCCAAAGGGCATCACCCGGAATTGGTAGTGCCCATCTGGTGTGGAGAATGCTGACCTCTCTTTGGCCCCATCAGTTAAGGCGATCTGCCAGTACCCAGACGTTAGATCAAACGTGCTGAGGTACCGGGCAGCCCCCAACCGATCAATGAGCTCATCAGCTCTGGGGATGGGGTGCGCGTCAGTCCTGGTGACTGAATTGAGTCCTCGGTAGTCCACACAGAACCGGAGTTCGGGTGTGGCACCAGGCGTGGCAGCCTTTGGGACCAAGACCACTGGGCTGGCCCAAGGGCTGTTAGAGGACTCAATCACCCCTAAGGCAAACATCTTGGAGACCCTCCTCCTTGATGCAAGCTCTCACCCTGTCAGTCACTCTGTAAGTTTTGTGCTTCACAGGAGGACTGTCCCCAGTGTCCACATCATGGATGCACCATTCAGTGATACTGGGAGCCAGGGAGAACAGATCAGCAAACTGCCCCAACAGTTGGCGACAGTCATTCTGCTGCTCCGGGGTCAGGGTGGGAGAGAGGTTCACACCATCCACTGACCCATCTTGCTCTTTTGCATACAGGAGGTCAGGAAGAGGTTCAGTCTCCTCTTCCATCCCAGCATCTGTTGCTAAGAGCATGCCCACTTCAGACCTCTCAAAGTGGGGCTTCAGGCGGTTCACATGCAGGACCCGCAAGGGGTTCCTGGGAGACTGCAAGTCCACCAAGTAGGTGACTTCACTCTTGCGCTCCACCACCTCAAATGGTCCGGTCCACTTATCCTGGAGCGCACAGGGCTCCACTGGGGCCATGACCCACACCTTTTGTCCAGGCTGAAACTCGATCAGAGTGGCATTCTGATCATGCCAACGTTTCATCTCTTCCTGGCTGGCTTCCAGATTCGCCTCAGCGAGTTGTCTGAAACGCTCGAGTCTGGTTTCTGAAGGCCAGCATGTAACTAAATACATCCTGGGAGTTTTCCTGGGAGCTTCCTCCCAGCCTTCCTTGACCAGACTCAGAGGTCCTCTTACAGGATGGCCGTACAGCAGTTCAAAGGGACTGAACCCTAAGGACTTCTGGGGCACCTCTCTGTAAGCAAAGAGCAGGCATGGCAAGAGGACGTCCCACTTACGCCTCATGGGTTCTTCCAGACCCATAATCATGCTCCTTAAGGGTCCGGTTGAATCTCTCAACCAGCCCATTACCTTGGGGGTGGTAAGGAGTGGTGAACTTATAGGTTACACCACACTCCTGCCACAGGGACTTCATATACTTGGAAATGAAGTTGGTACCACGGTCAGACACCACCCTCCTTGGGGAACCCCACACGGGAGAAAATCCCCATCAGTGCACGTCCCACCACGGGGGCCGTCACTGTCCGAAGAGGATGGCTTCCGGGTACCGGGTGGCATGGTCCACCAAGACCAGGATGAACCTGTTGCCCATGGCTGTCTTGGGATCCAGAGGCCCCACAATGTCAATACCCACCCTCTCAAAGGGGGTGCTGACAACAGGGAAAGGTTGGAGAGGAGCCTTGTGCTTCCTCCCACTCTTACCACTTGCCTGGCAAGTCTGACAGGTCCTGCAATGAGTATCTGAACTCTTGCGCATTTGGGGCCAATGAAAGTGGGTGACAAGCCTTTGAAAGGTCTTGTCTTGCCCCAAATGTCCTGCTAAAGGCACATCATGAGCCAGACCCAGTAGGAAGGCTCTGAAGCGCTGGGGTACCACCAGCACACGGGCTGACCCAGGCTCAGCAACCTTAGGCTCACTATACAGGAGACCATTCTCCCAGTAGATCCAGTGTGATCCAGTCTGATCACCTGCTGCCTGGCTTACAGCCTGTTGCCGCAAGCCCTCAAGAGAAGGGCACTTCTTCTGCTCCTCGCAGAACTCTTCCCTGGAGGGGCCTCCTTCCTGCTGCCAATGGGTCAGCTCAGGCAGGTCCCCCAGTTCAGCCACTTGTTCCCCTATAGGTTCCAGGGCATCCCCTCAAGGTCTGCCTCCTCCTGGACCGTGGGAACTCGGGGCCGGTTTCCCGCGCCCCTGCCTCCTCTCTTTAAGGCAGGCACCTGGGCCCTTCTTCCAGGCTCCAGGTCCTCTTGAATACCCTTACCGGCTGCCATTGACCGAGTGGTCACACACGCCCACTCTGGCAGACCCAACATCTCCAAATGAGACCTCCGCTCCACCTTCGCCCAAGGGAGCTCTCCAAATCATTGCCTAGCAGACAGTCAACAGGCATGGCTGGCCTCACAGCTACTTGAAGGATACCTGAGACCCCCCACTCAAAGGGAACCTGGGCCACCTTGCAGTGGCTCTCTGAGTTGTCAGCGGCAACTACAGGGTAGAAATACATTGGGGACCACCTGCTCCTCAGACACCAGCCGACAACTGACAGCTGTCACACTGGCCCCGGTGTCTCTCAGAGCCTCCACCCTATGGCCATTGATGGTCACCCACTGCCTGTATTTCTTAGTGTTATCAGGCAGCTGGGTCCTAGGGACCATCTCACTGTCTCCTAAAGAGACCAGGGACATTTCTGCGGGACCCCACCCACCTTGGGCACCCAACTCCTCCCCAGGGCTACACTAGCCATCTGCCGGGGTGGTGCACCAGTGGGTGCAGTGGTCACGGTATTGGGGCACTTGGGACTTCCTACAAAGTGACCCACCTGACCACAACTAAAACATGCTTTGGGCCCCTTCTGAACAGACTTATCTGTTGGGACCCATGGTCTTTTCTCAGTGGGAGGCTGGGAACCCTTACCTTGGTTCCCTTGGGGTTTACTTTGGGGCCCTTTTTGGAACTCCTTCTGTTTACCCTTGTCCCCCCCACTCTTCTGCTGGGGACCCTGCCCACCTTTGGCGGAGTCTCCCACAAGACCCTTGTGGACCCGGGTACTGACCCAGCGGTCCGCCTCCTCAGCAAGCTTCCTAGGATTAGTCAGCTTACTGTCAACAAGGTGCTGGCGTAGCTCTGGAAAACAACTACTGGACAAGTGCTCCCATGCAATTAAATCATAGAACTCCTGCAAGTCATTTACTTTGCTACCCTTCACCCATCCATCCAATGCTCTGCAAAAATAAGACACATACTCCACCCAGGTACTAGACTCCAGCTTTTTGCAGTTCCTAAACTTCTGTCTATACAGCTCTGGAGTTAACCCATACCTTGCCACTAAAGCTTCCTTCAGGTGGGCATAGGACATCTGATCCACTGTGGGCAAGGCTAGCAAGGTTTCCCTTCCCTCACCTGCAAAGCGGCCCCACAACCCCGCTCCCCAATCCTTCTCAGGGACCCGGTGTGATGTCATGGCGATCTCATAAGCTTTAAACCATTGCCCAATGTCCTCCCCCTTCATGAAATCCTTAATAACCTCCTTGGGGATGTACACTCTACTTTCTACAGGCACTGGAGGTGTGCTGCCACCAGAGGGAGTGATTTCTAGGCTCCTAGCCTTTAGCTCTAGCTCCTCACCACTCTCTCATGCTCTAAAAGCATCTTCTTTTCTTCCATGGCCAACCTCTTACTTTCTAACTCCAATTTCTTATGCTCAAGGCTATCATGGCTTCCTGTTTCAGTTTGGCCATTTCCATTTCATGCATCCTGCTTTTGTCCCTGTCCTCCAGCTCCTCTGGAGACAGGCCCTTTGAGAAACACTGCTGCCCTCCCTGGAAGGCACTCTCCTCCCAGTTAAGCCCAATGGCCCCTCAAGCTGCCCATCTAAATTCTCTGCCTCCTCCACAGGCTCCTCGGACTGCCCACTGGCATTCCGTGCTTCCAACCAGGCCCTTAGCGCCTTGTGAAACTCCTCCTTCCTGGTGAGGCCTCTCATAGAGATTTTAAACTTTTTGCAAACAGCTTTGAGTTCTGGCACAGTGTAGGTATCAACCCTATCTTCTTCAAATTCAATATCTGCAGGTGCAATGGATCCTTTTTGCTCATGGTGAAAATTGGCAGTTCTCAACAAAAATAAAGGTTCCAAGGAAAAAAGTCCTATCAAAATGTATGTGGTCGCGTATTGGTCTGCACTCACTAGTAGTGTACACCAATCACTGTATATGAATCACAAATGCAAGTCCAAATCCTCACCGCTGACCACCAATGTTAGAACTGGGGGTCTCTAGTTCAGCAATGGTTTGCACCTTTGTCCAAATAGGGACCCTTGCTTCTAGTCAGGATAAGGGGGAAACACTCCTAAAATAACCCCTGCTCACCCCCTGGTAGCTTGGCACGAGCAGACAGGCTTATCTCAGAGGCAGTGTGTAAAGCATTTGTGACCACATACAGTAATACAGAGAAAACACTACAGATGGACACCACACAGGTTGTTTATGTAAAAATAAGTAATCTTTATATAGACTTATCACAAGACCCAATAGCAAAAATCCACAATACTGTAATCAAAAATAGACTTAAAATGATAGAGACAGTTCACGTTATCTTCAAAAATAGGATAGTCACTCAAATAAAGCTTGTAGCAACAAATAACTCCACTTGGAGTTATCACGACGTCGTGACCGGTGGAAATCCCAAAGTACGGCGCCGACCGCGAGTGCGCGGCGTCGGGCCCGGAGTCGAGCAGACCCACAAAGAACAGTACCTGGAATTCGATGAAAACAAAGACGGTGCACGGCGTCGGGGAGGTGATGCTTCGTTGGCGCCGGCGCGCGTCGGTTCCTACGACCCCAGGGGAGGTGATGTCTCGGTTCCTTACTGCAGCGCAGGGGAGGTGAGGCGTCGGTTCCTTACTGGGTCGGGGAGGTGACGTCACGGATGGCGGCGAGGCGTCGGTTCCTTACGATGGTGCGGCGTCGATGGATTCGGGGTCACCCACGTCGAGGATCGGCTCCGCGATGATGAAGCCCTGGCGTCGGTGAAGTCGGGGCTGCGGTGCGAGTCGGGACGGTGCGTCGTGAGCGTCACGAGCGGTGTCCTCGGCTCCGGTGCAGGCAGCGGCCTCGATGACGGCTTCGGAGTCGATGTCGCACGGCGTCGGCAGGCGTCGGGCCTACGGTGCAAGTCGGGGCGGTGCGTCGTGCTCTTCACGAGCGGTGCCCACGGCTTCGGTGCAGGTTACGGCGTCGCTCGCCGGCGTCGGTGTTGCAATTTCCCTCTGTTAGCAGCTAAAACAGCAGTTCCAGATGCAGGCAAACAGAAGGGGTGAAGTCTTTGTGTCCCTGTGACTTCAGGCAGGAGGCAAGCTCAGTTCAAGCCCTTGGAGATTCCCTTCTTCAAGATGACAAAGCACAGCAAAGTCTTTTCTCCTGTCCTTGGCAGAAAGCAACCACTGCAGGCCAACCCCAATCAGCAAAACAGCACAGGGGCAGTACTCCTCCTTCAGCTTCTCCGGTTCTTCTCCTTGGCAACAGGTTTCTTGATTTCCCAGAAGTGATCTAATTTCCTAGGGGTCTGGGTCCCCTTTTTATACACCTTTTCCCTTTGTTCTCTGAAGGCAGAGAGGCCTCTGCCTAGTCCAAAACCAGTTCTGGTCAGTCCTGGAGCACTTTGTTTTTCTGACTCCTTCTTTCCTTTGTGAGTGAGGGGCAGAGCCATCAGACGCCCGGCAGGAGGTGGAGCCAGCATTGTGGAAGGCAGGCACAGCCCTATTCAGACCCAGGTGCAACTCCTCCCACCCATCCTCCTTCAGAGCAGACCTATTCAGCCTAGTGCTGACTCACCCTGCCTCCTGGAATCCCCCAGCCCCTGTCACTCACAAATCCAGACACACAATACACAACCTGAGCAGAGGCAGCTGGATGGTTTAGGCAAGAAAATACCTACTTTCTAAAAGTGGTATTTTCAAACAAAGAATGTTAAAACCAACTTCACTAAAAGATGTATTTTATCATTCTGAGTTCAGGCATACTAAATTCGTTTTTCTACCATGTTCCCTGGGTCAGTTCTGACTATAAAGTGTAATAGTCAGTCTGCCCATTCTGGCCTATGGGGAGCAGGTAGCCTTGCAATAGTGAAAAACGAAAATGGCTGTAATTCACTATCAGGACATGCCACACACACCAGGGCATGTCCTACCTTATACTTACAATGCACCCTGCCCTTGGGCCTACCTTAGGGGTGTCTGATATGAAGATAAGGGAAGGTTTAGGGACTGGCAAGTGGGTGCACTTGCCAAGTCGACATGGGAGTCACAGACTGCACACAGGCTCTGCAATGGCACGCCTGAGACACATTTTACAAGCTGCTTCTGTGGGTGGCACAACCAGTGCTGCAAGCCCACCAGCAGCATTGGATTTACAAGCCCTGGGCACACGCAGTGCACTGTACTAGGGACTGACAAGTAAACCAATCATCCAATCATGGAGTCACTAATCCATAACACAATTTACAGTAGGGAGCACTTGCACTGTGGCACTGAACAGCAGTGGCACAGTGCCCAAAGTCATCTAAAACCAGCAAAACATAAGAGGCAACAGCAAAAAAATGGAAGGGAGACCCACGCCAATGGTGCCAAGTCTAACACTAAACATATGTCTATACTGTTGCAGAACTTGTCTGCACTCAGATTGCTGATGGTCAGTGAGGCTGCTTGCCAAAGCAACACCATCTACTGACCCATCATCAGGGTTCTGAGAGAGCAGGTCAGGGAGAGGGTCACTCTCCTCCTCCTGGTCCTCATCAGTTGCCATGAGCAAGCCCATGTCAGCCCTGTCAACATATGGCTTTAATCTGTTGACGTGGAGCACCCTCAGGGGGCTCCTGGGAGTTCCAAGATTCACCAGGTAGGTGACTTCTCCCTTTTGTTCAACTATTGTATGGGGGCCACTCCACTTGTCCTGGAGGGCTGCTGGGGCCACAGGCTCCAACACCCACACTTTCTGTCGCGGCTGGTATACAGTCAGTACAGCCTTTTGGTCATGCCAAGCTTTTTGTAATTCTTGGCTGGCCTCCAGGTTTTTGGTTGCCTTTTTCATGTACTCTGCCATCCGGGAGCGGAGACCAAGTACATAGTCCGTCACATCTTGTTTGGGGGGCTTGAGAGGTAACTCCCAGCCCTCTTTTACCAAACACAGTGGACCTCTCACAGGATGCCCAAACAGAAGCTCAAATGGGCTGTAACCAACCCCTTCTGTGGAACCTCTCTGTATGCAAACAACAGGCAAGGAAGAAGAAGGTCCCATTTCCGCCTAAGCTTCTCTGGGAGTCCTTTAATCATTCCTTTCAGGGTTTTGTTGAAGCGTTCAACTAAACCATTGCATTGTGGGTGATAGGGGGTGGTGAACTTATAAGTCACACCACACTCCTTCCACATTGCTTTCAGATATCCTGACATGAAGTTGGCACCTCTGTCAGAAATGACCTCCTTTGGGAAACCCACTCTGGAGAAGACTCCAATGAGGGCTCTTGCCACCACAGGGGCTGTGGTGGTCCTCAGAGAATTGCTTCTGGGTACCTGGTGGCATGATCCACTACCACCAGGATAAACCTGTGCCCAGATGCAGTTTGAGGGTCAAGGGGACCAACAATGTCAATCCCTACCCTTTCAAAGGGTACCCCCACCACAGGTAGTGGTATCAGGGGGCCTTTGTTGTGCCACCTGCCTTACCACTGGCTTGGCATGTGACACAGGAGCGACAAAACTCCTTTGTGTCCTCTGACATATGTGGCCAATGAAAATGTGGAACAAGCCTGTCCCAGGTCTTGTTTTGGCCCAAGTGTCCTGCTAAAGGGATGTCATGTGCTAGGGTCAAGAGGAACCCCTAAACTTCTGAGGTATTACCATCCTCCTGGTGGCTCCAGGGGCTGGGTCTCTACCCTCAGAATATAGGAGTCCCTCATCCCAATAAACTTTATGGGACCCACTAGCACTCCCAGCAGCCTCAGCAGCAGCCTGCTGTCTGAGGGTTCAAGAGAGGGGCAGCACTGTTGCTCCTTACTCAGATCTTCCCTAGAAGGGCCCCCTGCCCCCAAGAACTCAACCTGATCAGGCTCAAGTCCCTCTGGGGCAGTTCCTTCTTCAGGATCTGCTTCACCTCCCTCTGGGGGTGAATCTGAGATCTGAGACAGAGGGAAGGCACTGCCTTTACCCTACTGCTCCTCCTCTTGGGAAGCATCTGGTCCATTGTTCCAGGATCCAGAGCTGGTTCAGTGTCATGCATTCTTGCTTGTGACCTGGTCACAGCAAATACCTCTGCAGGGATGCCCAACATCTCAGCATGAGTCCATAACTCTACTTCAGACCAGGCTGAAGTCTCTAGATCATTGCCCAATAGACATTCGACAGGGAGGTCTGCACTGACTACAACCTTCTTGAGGCCAGTTACCCCTCCCCAGGAGAAATTCACATCTGCCAGACTATGGTTGGTCTTGACGTTGCTTGCATTGGTCACCTGGTACATTTCGCCCAGGATGATCTGTCCAGGGTCCGCAAGATCCTCTGCCACCATGGTGACACTAGCACCTGTGTCCCTAAATGCCAAAGCCTGTTTGCCATTTATTACAGGCTGCTGTTTGTATTTGCCCAGATTACTGGGACTCACTAGGAAGGACATATTAAGGTCTCCTCACAAATCAGCATTGCCTGAGTGGGCACTCTGACTAGGTCAGAGTCCACTTCAGAACCCAGGGTCAACCCTACTACACCCTTATTCTGTGTACCACCTCCACCAGTAGCTGAGCTAGGGGGAACAGTTGCCTTAGGGGCAGGAGTGGTGGTGGTTTGGTCTTTGGACTTGTTACAGTCAGAAGTCCAGTGCCCTTTCTGTTTACAGAATTTGCACCAGGGCTTCTTTTGGCCTTTTCCCTTGTTGGATTGTGACTCCCCACCAGATGCAGATTTTGGGGCCCTTGTGAAGACTTCTGGTCTTTTGACTTATCCCCACCTTTCTCAGAGCCCTTAGGATCTTGCTTCTTGGTGTCACGCCCTTGGTTCTGGGGTTTCTGCCTCACCCTGGTTCTGACCCATTTGTCTGCCTTCTTTCCCAATTCTTGGGGAGAGGTCAGATCCGAGTCCACCAGGTACTGATGCAACAACTGGTTCTGGCAATTATTAAGGATCTGTTCTCTCATCATCAGATTATACAATCCCTTGAAATCAGTAACCCTACTGCCAACCAGCCAACCCTCCAGAGCCTTGGTTGCACAATCAACAAAGTCAGTCCAGTCCTGAGTCTGTGCCTTCTGGGTGTCTCTGAACTTTAACCTGTACTGTTCAGTGGTTAAGCCAAACCCATCTATCGGTGCACTCTTCAGGACTTCATATTCATCAGCATCCTCTTCTCTAACAGTGAGGAGCTTGTCTCTACCTTTATCTGAAAAGGAGAGCCACAAGATTGCTGCCCACTGCTTCTGGGGGACCTGCTGTACTCTACAGGCCCTCTCCATAGCAGTTATCCACTTGTGGATATCATCCCCACTCTGGTAGGGAGGAACAACCTTGCTCAGGTTCCTACGGTCTGGAATAGATTCTCTGCCTCTAGGGACACTGTTGCTGCCACCAAGGGGTTCTAACCCCTCTCTTCTAGAAGCTCTCTGGATCTCCAGGGCTTCTCTATCCAGTGCCAACTGCTTGGTTCTGAGGGCAACTCTTGCTTCCTCATACTGCAGCAGTTTGCACATTCTTTCAGAGGAGGTCTCTCTTATGGGAAAGTATGAGTTCCTCTGGTGGACAAATTCTCTGCCAGAGTGATAAGAGTGCTCAGATTCCCTGGAAGGGGACCTACGCCTCTCCTCCACTCTGTCAGCTTTCTTAGGGAGAATTCCTCTGTCCTTTTCAGGCCCCTTGAGGCCTGGCCCTTCAATCACAGAGTCCTGGTCTTTCTGATTTTCATCATCTGACCCAGATACTGTAATTGACCCACCCACTGATTCAGACCCATTAGCTCCTAGAGCCAATCTAAGATCATCTGCTGTCAGCAGATCTATCAGGTGTAGGGTTGAGGGACTCTGTCCTAGCCTCAGGTGTCTTTCAACACACATGGCTCTCAAGTCAGAGAAAGCCATGTCCTTATACTGAGGTTGAGTGGATCCACTGGTTCCACCCTTTAAGGACATTCTAGTGTTGTGCAGTGTTGTACTACCTACACTAGTTTGTGGCCTACTGATACTAGCTTGAGCTGTAGAAAGGGTGTGCTATCCCTTGGCACACAGCTCTAAGTTCAGTAGAACTTATTGATACTAAGCTTGACTTTATATGTACCTTGAGTACCTATAGTGGTTTTCAGTTAGTAATTCAAATAGAGATTTTCTGGTAAAACAATAGCAAGCTGGAATCCCACACGCTGCCCACCAATGTGAGAAGTTGGCCTGGTATATGCTGTTCACTAATTAAAGTGGACACCTTGCACCAGAACAGTTCGACTCTTATGGTAGATAGGTTTAAGACAACCTTTATAGAAAGCTATCCTAGTGGTAGCTGTGGAGAGCAGCCTTCAGGCTAAGTCTTGAAAGAATGTAAAGCAGCTTGTTTTACCAAACGATCTCTTGAATCACCAAATGAAAAGACACCACACAGGTATATATATCAAATATATATGTATTTATTAATAAACACTCTCTACTAATCTCTTTATGAGATTAGAGGTCAGGATCATATGTACAAGTCAGATGTAATCAAAATAAGTTAAGCACAATCGAATATCACAATCTTAGTTTGCTAGACCTAGGTCTAGGGCATCTAGAATCGAGGGACCCCCAAGAACCACCCCAGGTAGTTGTAGGAGACCCACAGGGGACGGACGCGGTGACCTGGCACCGGTGTGAGTCCTGTACGAGTCTATGCGAACAGACGCGATTGAGATTTCAATGTTAGAGGTCCCTTGCGTGTTCGAGGCGAACACACCGATCGGTCCTTGTACGAGTCGAAGGACGCGGTCACAGAGAGAGTTGCAAGGGAGTTGGACGCGCTATGTCTAACACAGACGCGAACCTTGTGCGAGTCAGTGCAATGGAGAACTCAGAGTTACAGGCCCTTTGTGTGTTCGAGGCGAACACCGATCGGACTCAGTACGAGTCGAAGGATACAGTTTTAGTTAGTGTTACAAAGGAGATGGACGCGGTGTGTCTAACACAGACGCGAACCCTGTACGAGTCAGCGCAATTGTCGCACTTGGAAAGTTAGAGTTTTAGGACACTTCTAGGGAAGCTACAAGCAAGTCACTTACAGGGTAAGTAGTTCTAGGGCCCACACCCACAGGAGCACCGTAGTGCTAAAGTTACCTCACCCAGGGGAGCCGGGTGCATAGGTGTTCTTTGGTGTCGGGTCGCGGCGTCGTTTTCAATGGGAGCCAGTGAAGACTTGCTGCTTGCGGCGACAGGAGAAGTGTCCGGAGGAATCCAAGCCTGGATTCGGAAGATGGAAGACCTGAAAGCAGAGGGGACAGTGTTCAAAGTCACTTGGCAGTGACTCGGGGCAAGGAAGATGGATGCCCACCGTCGTCGCAAGATTCAGGTCGTCCGCAGTTGCCTTGACTCTTCAGCCACGAGGTCCAGGAGGCGTCGACGACGACCAGGAGCTGGATTCGGCGTGTCGCACGATGTTTGCAGCTTACTGCGGTGTCGGCGACTCGAGCGGAGCCAACAGGCCTTGGTAACAGCAAGTCTCGGGGAAAGTGTGAAGAGGCGATGGCGCAGACCAGCAAGGTCTGGGGGACTCACCCAGCGAGGGTAAGTCAGGGCAGGCCTGGAGCAACCAGGGGAGCCCTTTGGTTTCTTTAGAAAGTCTTCTGGGGACCCACAAGCCGGCTGGCAAGGGATCGCGAAGACGCCTCGGGAGGATACACTCACAGGGGCCCACGGTCACTCGGGACGTGGTAGGCCTCTGATCTTAGGAGGGATTCCTGCTGGAGGCTGGGACCACACGTGGTCCAAAGCACAAGTTCGTGGAACGTTGTAAAGGGGTTGCACTTGACAATAGTGCACGGTACCCAGGGGTCGCGGTTCCTCGTTACTCTTGGGGTCCACTGGCCTCAGCTTCGCTGGGGACTCACGATGGCCTTTGAGAAGTCAGGAAATCCACTTCTGGGGCTGCAGGGACTTTGGACTCCGGCGGGAGCGGCGTAGTTTGCGACCGTCGTTTGTAGTTTTGGTGCCTGCCAAGCAGGGAGTCACTCCTTGACTCCAAGGGAGATTCTTCAGTCTTCCAAAGGTAGTGGAACGTCGAAGGTCCGGGATTCTTCTTGTACAGCGTCGTCCAGGGAAATCTAGGGTGCAATGCACAGGTTCCCCCTCTTATACTAAAAGAAGGGGAGGGACTAGCTCTATGACCCTACCTATGGGAGGGTCAGGGGAGTGGGTGGCTACACCCACTTCCCTTTGTCCAGTTTCGCGCCAGAGCAGGGACAGGTAACCCTGAGCCGGTTTGAACTGGCATATGCACAGAGGAGCCTTCTGCTCCCCCAGTGCAGGACTTCAAAACACTCTAAGAGTGCACCCACCCAGCCCCAAAACACTAAACCCTGTCTGGAAGGTGGTCACACCCCCTTGGGACAGGATATCTATTGTTGGGCTTCCTCCACTGCGAGTGTTGGTCATCAGCAGGAGGGCAGCCCAGTGTCTGTGACTGGTGGCATCCATTTTGTGATGCCAGGGCTCTGCCCGGATTCTACCGCGTTTCCACAGTAGGTACATGTCTATCCCTCTAGAAGGGTGGAATGCTACCCCGCCGCCAGGACTGGCGGGGGAGTAGTATTCCAAGATGTTTGACACCAAACACGACATGTTTCGATGCAGCCATTCCAAAGTTAGCATTTTACCGCGAGGATATAATGCACTTAAAAGTATATGGTTTAACCGCATCCACAAACAGCACCAGGAATGGACTCTGAGAGCTGCAGAGAGGCCCTGCTCAGGCAGAGGCATCCCCTCACATAGAAGCCAAGCACCCTGCCCTCAGAATTGATAGGGCCTGCCTTAGGGGTGACTGATAGGTTTATATGTGTGTATGCAGGAGAGATATAGGAACCTATATCTCAGTGAGAGTGCTAGCACTTCCTCACCCAGGCTGCAGTAGCAGGCCTGTGGTGTCAGATTTAGTCTGCTTCCCAGGGGTGGCATAATACATGCTGCAACCCCTGGTAGGCCTGTGAAGTACCTATGCCCTTAGCACCTAAGGTACCATATACTAGGGACTCATAAGGAACCACAGCATCCAATCACTAGTGCACCTAGAGTGCACTCTAAGTCGTTTAGAGAGAACAGAGAGGCTGGGGCCCTGATTAGCAGGGACCCAGCCAGACTATAGCCAGAAACCAGTGTAAACATCAGAAAAAAGTGGGGGCAACCTAAGAGGCAGATCCTACTCTCCTACACAGATCTCCCTATTTTATTTTTCAACACCCCGTTTTTCCTTTCCACAGCGCCTGCTGCCGGTGGGTGATAAGCACAATGCAGTTTTTGTGTGACCCGGAGCCCTTTGCATATTCCCCCTGTCACATGGGAAATGAATGCAGGTCCGCTGTCTGAGCTCAAAAGGGCTGGGATCCCAAAACGCGGGATAAGTTCTTTCAAAAAGCATTTAGTAACAGTCTGTGCGTTACAGTTCTTTGTTGGATAGGCCTCGGTCCATTTGCTAAACATGCATACAATCACCAACACGCATTTGTACTTCTGAGTGAGGGGCATGTCAGTCCATCTGGAGACTCTCAAAGGGTCCGTGGAGAGGTGGAAAGTGGCCAGGTGCAGTTAATGTACCCTTCCCAGTGCTGTATTGTGCACAAACAGTACATTGTTTACAAATTCTCTTCGCTATCTGACGGAACTTGGAGTTTTACTAACATTGTGAAAACAAGCGGATCATGCCATCTCGTCCAACATGTGAGTGACCATGGAAGAGGCGTGCCATAGAGGAGTGCATTGGTGAAGGCAAACATATTTTACCATTCGGTCCTGTCCATAGCCCCTCATTTGTTTGCACACAAGCTCCTTTTGCCCACTCCTCCGTTTCATGTTCCTCAACCCATTTTCTGAATGTTCACAGGATCAAAATGTAGTGAGTCATTCTTTACATGAATCTCTTTGTTCTGTTCAATCATTTGTACCATAGTTAACTGGTAGCCTGTCAACGCTATTCTCTTAGCTTCCCCATCGATAAACGCATTGCCTTTTGACACCTAGGGGCCGATTCCAATTTGGGCAGGAAATCTCTCCGACCGAGCCGGACCCGGAGAGATTTCCGACCGAATCGGACCCTAGCAGTCCGACCGAGCGAGTACGATGCGTTCGCATGCTATCGGACTCGATTCGGTCGGACTCCCATTGAAAGTCAATGGGAGCCGTTCGTACAACGCGTGCGCAGGCTCCCATTGACTCCAATAGTGCGAGTAGCGAGCCAAGGGCGCCCCTATAGCGGGTATGCGTCGAGCGGGTCGCGCCGTACACGCACAGGTAGGGGGACCCATGGGTCCCCCCTGTGTGCGACTCGCGCGGCTACGCGTACAGGGGGGTCCGACACGGACCCCAAAGTGCGGCTCCGACTGCACTTTCGAGCTGGACGAGCGCGAGTCGGTCGGACTGCTCGCGGCTCGCATCGGTACTTACCCGGCCGGGAGACGTCTCCATTGCGCGGTGCGAGTCGTGTCCGTGCGAGTCGGTCGGAGCGGTTGGGTCCAGCAAGCGAGTCGGTCGGCGATTTCGCGTACGTTCGCATCGTACTCGTTCGCCCGGACGCACGTCCGACTCGGTCGGAAACAGGGCGTCCGAATCGGATCCGGTAAAGCCGAATCCGATTCGGAGCCCTACCGGCCGAGATCGGAATCGACCCCCTAGTCTTTTAATGAAATGTGCGCTGCGCATTTTATTATGGCTATTTTTCGCGGTAGTAACAATGCTTGGAGAAGGTCACTTATCAATTCTGCATGCTGTATTTGCTGACCTGCTGAGGTGAAGAATCCCCTCATTGACCATAGCTGCCCAAAATCGTGGACCACTCCGAAGGCATACTGGCTGTCTGTGTATGTGTTCACTCTTTTCCCTTCAGCCAAGGTGCATGCCCTCGTTAGTGCCACTAGTTCGGCTGCTTGTGTGCTTTTGGCAGCTGTCAACCTTCCCCCCTCCAAAGATTTGTTAGCTGTGCCCACTGCATAGGATGCCTGTAGAGTTCCTTTGTCATCCCTGAGACATGACCCATCCACAAACAAATCTCCTTGAGCATCTGGCAGTGGTGTATCTTTGAGGTCTGGGCATACTTTTGTATGCCTGTCTATAGCCAGTGTAAATCATGGAATGCATTGTCTGCGGCCAAATCATCCAGGTCATGTTCTGTGGGCAGAAGGCACGCTGGGTTCAGAGTGGTGCACCTTTTGGTGACAATGTGTGGTGCTAGAAGTGTCAGCTTGTAACTGGTAAAGCATGCATTTGTCAGATGCTGGGTCTTGGTGGACGTGAGGAGCGTGTCCACTGCGTGGGGAACATGCAAGACCATGGTGTGTGCCAACACTATATTTTCGGACTGTTCTATGGCCAGTGCTGCTGCCGCGACTGCTCGTAGGTAAGGCGAAAGTGCAGAAACTACTGAATCTAAGGTGGTAGAGTAGTAAGCCACTAGGGGGTAGAAAGATGAGTGCTTTTGTGTCAGGACTCCTAGTGAGTAGCCCCCCCTTCTCATGGCAGAACAGATGGAAGTCCTTACTGTAATTTGTAAGGCCTGGCGCCGGGGCCCCACTGAGTTCATGTTTCAGTTTGTGGAACACTCTGTCACAGTCCTGTGACCAGGGTGCAACGTCTGGCACGTTATTGTGTGTTAGGGCTTGTAAGGGCTTGGCAATCAAAGAGATATTTGGGATCCAGTGCCTGCAATATCCCGCCACCCCCAGGAAAGCCTGGACCACCTTTTGTGTGCGGGGTTGGGAAAGTGGGTGATGGTGGATATTCTGTCAGACAATAATGTTTTGTCCTTTCAGACAACTCATGGCCCACATATTTCACTGTGGTGAGGCAGAACTGTAATTTATTTGGGGAGACCTTGCAGCTAGGTGGTGCAGGAGGGTAACAGTGTCCTTTGCACAAGCATCCCTGGAAGTTGAAGCTAATAGCAAGTGGTCAATGTACTGGATAAGGGTAAAACCATCCTTTAGTACTAGGGAGTCCAGATCTGTCTTTAGTGCATTCGTGAAGATGGAGGGTGACTCTGGGTACCCTTGAGGAAGACAACACCACGTAAATCTTCGAGATCGATAAGAAAATGAGAAAAGATACTGGCTGACAGGATGTAGGGGAATGGTGAAGAAGGGGGAGCTACGACCTAGCACTGTAAAGTGTGTGGCTGTCACTAGAATGCTTGACAATATTTTAGCTGGGTTTGGGACCATGAAGAAAGAAGGTACCACTATTTTGTTCAATTCTCTTGTGTAAAACGATATACAGGGGCTCCATCCGAGCCCTTGGAAGCCTTCTTCACAGGCAGTATCGGTGTGTTGCATGGGTTGGAACGTATTTCCTTTATTATTCCCTGTTGGAGAAGGCCTTTTATGACTGGTGCTATACCCTCCTCCCCTTCCTTTAAAATCTTGTATTGTGGCACCCGTGGCAGTGGCGCTCCGAGTATCAATTTGATCTGTACTGGTGGGTAATCTGACACCTTTCCCAGATCATTGCTGGTACGAGCCCAGACATGATGTTGCACACAGTCACACAGTTCTGGTGGTATCTCTGGGTTTGTGCATGTCATGAATGCTTGTAGCATCAAGCCATTTGCTCTACTTTCTAGAAAAACACCTGTTGGTGAGCAATGTATAGTACACTGTAATTTACAAAGCAAATCCCTACCCAGCAGACTTACGAGGCAGTACCTGTTAAAATGAACTGGTGGTGGACGGTAAGGGAGCCAACTACTAACTTTAGTGGTTTTGTGAGGTACTCATCTACTGGTTGTCCTGTCATGCCGACTGCCATAATTTGGGTACCCGAGAGTAGTGCTTCTGGCATCTGAGAGGCCTTCAGCATTGATCTTTGAGCTCCTGTGTCTACTAGGAATGGAACAGTTTTGTTCAATATTGTTCCCTCCACGTATGGGCCAGATTGGTCCACTGCTATTGCTGGAGCTATTAGGCAGTCTCCCACTCCCAGGCATCCCTAGAATGTTCCTTGAGGCGGTGGAGGAAGTAGCAGAAAATCACAGTCATCCTCTGGCACCCATTCATCCAATACCACCCATTCGTCCCTTTTTCTCCTATTCTGGGGTGGGGGGCGGGGTGAAGGCATGTCATTGGATGCGTACCCTTGCTGAGCATTATTCCTGTAGTCTGTATGCTGGGTGTTCTGCTGGTATTGTTGTTGGCCCTGTGCTCTATTTTGTGTTGGCCTATTTGCCTGATTTTTATTTTTTAGTAGTGGGCAGTCTGCCTTCCAGTGGTTGGGGTCTTTACAATAGAAGCATGCAGTTCCGGGTAGGGGTAGTGAAGCTGTCCTATCACCTTGTTGTCGGCCTGTGCCCCTTCCTCTCCCCCTTCCCCTACCTCTGCCTTGCTGACTGTTATAAAAATTTTCTTGTGCTACCATCAGCCTCACTTTCTCTTTCTTCATTTTCTCTGCCTCCATTGTTTGTGCGTGTAACTGGTAATCAGTGCAGTATTTAGCTGCCACTAATACTTTTTCTATTGGTTCTTGCTGCCAACACACGAATGAGGTTTGTAGGTGTGCCTTAATAGGTGGTCTTAATCCCTGAACAAAGGTAGTGACAAATGTAGGCATTGCATCTCCCATTGGGTTCTTTAGTCCGCTGTTCTTCTGGTACACAAGCAGAAGGCGGTCAAAGTATGAATTTACACTTTCATCTTTTTCCTCTTTTGTGTGTGTTATTTTATTCCAGTCTACCTTGTCCTCTGGGACTTTTTCTTTCAAGTATCTTACTACTTCTTTGTATTTCTCCTCTACCTCTTCTCCTAGCATTCCTCCTACTCCCCTTTCTGGCTCCTTCTTTGGCCAATCAGCTTTTCTTTTGCAGTCTTCCCATAAATCTTTTGGCACAATCACATTGAATAAAATGTCAAAATCTCTCCCCAACAATCCTCCCATCACTGCCATCCTTTCTAATTCTGTGTACCACCTCCTGGGTTCTTCTCTTAGCTTAGGGAAGTCTTTGGTGATGGACATGAGATCTGCTCTGGACCATGACACGTGGACATATGCCAGTTCATTGTCTTTGCCTCCAGGCGGAGGGGGCACCTCTTGCAAGGGCATAATCAATGTAGGTGCTGTTGGGGCAGTGTCTATGACCTGAGCACACGGGGTAAGAGTCTGAACTACTTCTAGGACTGCAATTGTATTTATTAATTTCTTCCACGGTTGTAATTTATCTACTGCATATTTTAATACATGTGTTATTCTAGCAACATCCCATGTTGGCAGGTCTGAGTCTGTAAAATTAAATTTAGCTACATCCCAGTGGTACTGTGGGGGCAGTGTTGGTAGTTCCTGTATTCCGTCTGGGTGTGCAGTCTTTGCTTGCTGTGCGTATGCACAGTGTGCCTGTGGGCCTTTGTTCATTAGGGCTGCACGTGCCAACGAAAGCACTTTGTCCTGGTATAATCTACAATTTGTTGCTACAAATGCATCTACTTGTAATTTCCCTTCCACCATTTGATCTAATAGTTCCTGGCATTTATTGGTGTCCCCCTTCAGCATTTTCTTCTTAGTGGCAGGTGATGAGTGTGGAGAAGAGATGGCAGAATTTGGGTTACTAACACCGTGTTTTCGGGGCTGTGACGGAATGGGCAGAGTTCCTCTTAGAGCCTGTTCTAACATGGTGACATCATGTGCTGTCTGATGTGCATATGTTCAGATGTCCCAGATCCGATCTCGCCACTCTTCTACCGTAAATGTGTGATCTGCCGATTTGTCATCAAAAAGTTGTTTCCACGTATTATTGATAAGACGTGGCACTGCTATCTGTTTTTCTGTGCATAATTTTAACAGATCTCCTTTTTTGCTACTGTATTTTGAAGCCGCGTATGCTGCTTCCTGCCTCATTGTTACGAGAGAGTCAACATTTGAAATGCCATCTAGTTCTATTCTTGTAACTTCCTCATTCAGGAGCTTGCGCGCAAGAGCTCTGCAAGCTGTCTGTTCCTTGTCAGACAGCTGAGTGTTTTGTGTCCCAGTGGCGGAGAATGTCAATGAGTTATCTGTGTTGGGAAGGGGAGCCTGCTGTTTACCCGTCATTCTACCCATTAGTAGGTCTACAAGGACTGTGTCCTCCTTCCCCATTTTGCTGTTCTTTTTCACCCCCCACTGGAATGCATGGATACACTTATACAACACCTAATTGTGTCTTTCTCCAGTTCTCAATCATCCTTTTCTTTGCCATCTCATCTAAAAATCCGTTCTTAACCTCTAACAATTCCTTATGCACTTTGCTTTTCACATCACTTGTTGCGCGCATATCTCACAGAACCAAATCCGACAAAATGACTCCCACTCTTTTGGCCTTATTTTCTTCCCTTTCAACTTCAACATCTGTCTCAAATATGACAATTTATTCAAGTTGTACGTCCCGTGAACCGGAAATTGCAAGTAAGGTCTTTTTGCTGTGAGGTCATGCCACTTATGTATAAAGAGGATGGAACCCAGTCCTTGGCGTAAGGCCACGTGGTATGCTGGGGAATCCTTTGGTGGGGATGGCTTGCTACTGTTAAGGTCATTTTTACTCAAAGGGTTGCCCATACTATAAGTAGTGATGTGGCGTGATGTAGTTGTGATGAGCAAGCACTGGCCCTATTTGCGTTTAACAACAACTCAGTTATACTGGACACAGGGAGGCAAGGGGTGTCACACTATATTGATGACGGATAGCACCATGGGAGGACAAACGTTATCACACACCTTCAGCCAACCTGCAGCTTTTGCAAAAGCAGAGGAAGCCGTCTGTCAGTCAGTAGACAGTGCAATTGCTACTAGTTCACCAAAGCATTCACAAGTTGGAAAGGAAAGAAAACGTCCTGGGTGCTGTTAGCCAGGCAGTACTGGCTCTCCATGGACAGAAAAGAAGGCGACAGGAAGGTAGGGAGAAAGATAATAGTAGTTTTGTCCCCTTGCGTTCCTCCGTTATTCCCCCCAGGGTGAAGGGTGCGGCTGAACAGAATAGAAGACCCCCTCGGGCTGAGCCTTTGGGGGCAGGCATTCAAGTTAACAGAGCAGAAGTGGTGAACTCCTCATGCAGTTCAGGCATACACATGAAACATGAAAAGCAGTATTTGTGGGCCCTGCGCTGCAGCGCTGTGCTGTGCTGTGTGCTATGACTAAGTGATGTATAACTATCTTAGTTCCAGATAACAATAGGGGAAATAGGAAGAGGATTAGTGGTGCTTCATAGGTAATAAGAAGTAACTAACACACAGGCAGGTGGTAGTGTACAGTACACAGTGTAAATTAATAAGTCTGTCAGCCAGTCCATCTTATTTGTGTCATACTATTTAGTGGCATGTTTAAGGTAGCAATTCTTACTACAGGGGGAGGTCAGTCAGTCATCTGAGAATTAGCAGCCTATTAATGTCAGTCACGTAGCATCTGTAATACCCAAGTAAAATGAAAATCTCAGGAGGACTGAAAACACCCTGTAACAATGGAAATGCTAGGCGTTATCCTAACAATACTTAAGCACAATAAATGAGAGGCGCATGATAATAACACAGTAAATGATGCATTTAAGCTGAAAATTCAACTTAGTAAAACAAACACAAAACTCCCTCCCTGGGGACCACACCTGGTGTCCAGCAGGAGGCAGTGCCCCAGAGCTGTCCACTCTCCGGCGGCGCTGAGGTGGGTTGCCAGCACCCAAACCTGAGTTTATGCAAACGATCAACCGGTGCCAAAAAACCTATTGCAACAAAAGGAGAAGCCCACCTGGCTACCACTCCCACGATATTGCTCCTGCACAGGAACCCTGTGCAATCCCAGGGGAGCCTCTCCCGCTACCACCCTGAACCTGGGGAGAAAAACTGCAGCTACTCTAAAACGAGGGGCTACCTGCTCCCACCCAACCCTGAGGAGGGAAGTCCTCCATCAGAACTCACCGAAAGACGTGTGCACTGGCAATGCCTACCGACCTCTGCTCCTCGCAATGGATGAAGCTGCCGAACTCCTCCCCCACCCTGGCCGGGGAGTCTCCGCAGGCAACACAGGGGACCGCAAAAGTTTGCTCTCCCTGGTACACCATCAGCCAAGTGCTGCTTAGCACCAGAGAGTCACTGCTTGCAAGGGAAAAAAGCAGATGGACACCCTCTCCGGCCTGTAGGGGTGAAGGTGCAGCACAGGAACTAAAAAGTAGAGCAACATGCACATTAGAGAGAGGAGCAGAGTCAGGCAGCAGCACCAGAGGCAAACACCGCAGGCTGTGGTAACAGACAAGAGTTATCACCGCACAGTCAGCAGAAGTAAGTGAGGTCTAACCTCATACAGTGGCAAAGTCTTCAGGCGAGTGATGACACGCCTAAAAGTATATCACCAAAGACACAAAGAGTATACAAAAGCAAAAGCAACTGACCAAGACATCCGCCATCCATGCACATGTGATGAGAGAGAGAGAGAGAAGCAGGAGCAACCAGTGATATGACAAATACCGACCCACGGCGGGCAGAGACTTCCAACCTCAGAGCGGAGGGAGAGAGAGACGCAGAAAACAAGAAGTGGTCAAACCTCAAACCTCCGAGCGAAGGTGAAGGCAGCAGCCCGGTGGTGGCAGAAGTCAGAGACACTAGAGCCACATTCTCACACCAAATGTAGAAACCTAAAACAAAGAATAAACAAATAATATCAACTCTCTGACAGCACATAAGATGAATAGAATTTACTATAGGTCAACAAGATGATGCAAATACGTGCAGCACGGAGACAGTCAGCATAGCCAAGGAGTGTCCAAAGAGGTGACATTTCTGACAGCTTTTATTGGTATAAACCACAAAAGGAAAGAGCGTCATAATGCATGTAAGACAAATTAAGCATTGAATATTTGTCCAATCAGAAGAGGCCTAAGCTGCGTTATACCTTTTATGGTCCGAGATATACTGTTGCTGACCACATGTCCCCTGAGTACGTGACAACTTTGGGACTTCCCATTTAAATGAAATGTATTCTCCTTAGTACCTTTCACAGAAATCATTGCAATATCCAAAACGTGCAGTGACATTTCTAAATATGATATGCTGAAATGCTTGCGGCTAAGCTAGCATCCTGTGCTGTTCTAATGTAGTTCTTGAGCAAGCCTTGCGTTACGAGAGCAGGTTTACTTCTGAGCCATTGAAAAGTACAAGCATTTGTCTGATGATTTTATGTCAACTTTGCGAGGGCCTAAAAGTTTTGACATTTGGTATCAACTAAGAAAGATGGTTCTCACAAGGACATCTCCACCTACAGGTAAAAAAATACTCCTCTACACATAGGTGTGGGAGTAAATATACACAAGTATATTTACCTTTGTTCATTGGACCCAGATGGTCTGAATTGCAAATCAGCACCAGCAGATTTCTCACCTTGCTTTGATGCAGATTTCCAAATTTGTGGAATTCACAAAAAATTCAGGTTACATCTGGAAACATGAGAATGTTGCACGATTTCACAGGTACTCGTATAAAGTTGTCTGAATTCCATTTTCTATGGCAAAAATGTACACATGTATATTTTCCCATGGGATAATCGACAGTGCAAGTACAAAAGTGTTTGCTACATTTTAGGAGTTTTCCCCATGTGGAAATTACTTTTCATTCCTTACTTATATTACCAACAGTTCTGGAGGTGTTTCCATCCCTACCCTGCCCCTGAAAGTGATTTACTCCAATCCTGGACAGGAATACAATTCTGGCCTGTTCTAGGGTGGTAAAGAGTCACAGATGAGTTTATGAATACCCACAAATGGTCCTCTAAGCCTTACCAGGCTTTCACACCCGCTAATGCTACCTCCTTACCTCAGATAAAATACGGGTCGTGTCAGCATGATGGTGGAGTCCCGTCTGGCTCAACAATTGATCCCTTAGCATCGGGTCCCCGATGACGTTGGGGGATTTCCACTGGCCTGGGGGAGAGAATGAGCTACATGACCAAGGTCCAGCGGGAATGCATCAAAATGGCAAAAAGTAACAAGCCGCAAAATAGACTTACCGGTCAGAGCTCAATGGCGTGATCGGTTTGGATTTGCGATGATCCAAGTATCCCACAATAGGAAAAATGTCAGTGCCCGGGTGATAACCGTGGAAGTAAGTTCAATATGAGCAAGCTGTATTGAGCCTGACTCGGGATACTAGAGGTTGCGGTACGTGCAATACATGCGCATGCCTATTAGTGCGCAAAGTCAAACTAGCATGCGGGTGATATCAGCTCATGAAGAGTAAAATGTAGGCGCCATGATGGAAGAACGAAATAGAGTGTAAAGGGATGAAGAATAAAATCGCCGTGACGGTTAGAGAGTATAATCATTAGAGAAGAGAAAATTAAAGATATATGGCACACAGCCATAGTGACAGTTAAGCAACGCAGAGAGTGAAATCATAAATGAAAAGGGCATCAAGACAGTCACAATCTGAAGGTTGGCATGAAACATTCGGTAAGAGAGGCAAAAAATGGTCATACATTAACAGTGAAAATCGTGAAACATCCTTTACCCTGCATGCGTTACACCGCAATGCCATTACCCCGCAGTTTTTACACCGCAAAATCTTTTACAACGCAGGGCTTTACACCGCAAACTATTACAACGCACACCCCAAAGTAACGCCACGGTGAAGTTAGAATAGTAAATTGTGTTGTAATGGGAATGCGTTGTAGTGGATTGCTTGTAAAGGCAATGGCAGCGGAGTAAAAGTGTGCGGGGTAAAGTGTCCTATTCGTGAAAATTAAGTGTGGGGAAATCTGAGAGGGATGTCCTACATTGGGTATGATACAAGAAAAGTAATTCTGATAAAAGACTGAGGCAATATGAAAAATAGTATGCAATTAAGCTACTGTATCAACATTATTTTTAACTGTCTCATTCAGATTGGAGAAGACATGAGAGATTTAATCAGAAATGAAGTGGTGGCAAGATAACGTTCTCATGATCAATTAGATATAGCAACATGTGTTTGACGCAACATATAAACAATCGTTAGGAGTACTCACGAACAGTGTGGAGGAGCCAAAGTACCTAGGTAAAGGAATGAAAAAGTTACGTTCTCATGATCAGTTAATATGGTACTTATAGTATAGTGGGATAGTGCTGGTTGGAGTACTGTGACATCTCTCAAAGGTGCCAAATTGAATCTGGATGGTATGGGGAAAAAGGTCATAGAATCAATGGAGCGGTTCACAGATTAAATCAAATTAGTCCAGTCCTCCGTTTTGTTAAGCCCAGTGTGTAGGCTATTAGTGCGTAATATCCATTTCAGTTCCTCTTTGCTGAGGATGTTGCTGATGTCTGTGCTTCGCGGTGGAGGTTTGATCACGCTGATGACTTGCCATTTTAAGTTGTCCTCCGTGTGTACTTGGTCCGTGAAGTGTTCCACAAGTGGTGCGTTGGGTGTCTTGCATCTAAAGCGGCTCCGGTGGTGGCAGATCCGGATTCTGATCTTTTGGGTGGTTTGGCCTATATAAATTTGGTTAAAGGGACAAAAGATAGCATATACAACATTGGCAGTGTTACAGTTAGAAAATTGCCTCAGCGTTATTTTGATATTTCTGAATGCAAACTCCTTACTTTCAATGGTCAATTAGCAGACACTGCAACCTACATATTTGAAATGGCCCAGCACAGGCCCAAGCCCCAAATGTCACTAAGAGTTTGAGTCGTTTTTTTGGGGGGAAGTCACGCTTTGACCAAATGATCTCTAACATTTTTATTTTTGCGGAAGGCAAACAGAGGGCGTTCTAATGTCATATCACCAGCATTGAGCATTGGGCAGTGTCTCAAGATGCATTTCTTGACCTGATTGGAAACAGGAGAGAACGTTGTCACACATACTAAGCGATCATTTTCTGTTTTAGACTTAGGCGTCAAAAGTACTTCTCGTGGGCAATACCATGCTCTTTTCAATGATCTTCTAACAAGTTTGCGTGGATAACCTCTAATCATGAGTTTATTGGACAGATTATTGGCCTTGTGGAAATAATCCTGTTTGAATGAACAATTCCTTCTTATACGTAGGAATTGAGAGAATGGTAGAGAGTCCCTTAATGCCCGTGGATGATGGCTCGTATAAGAGAGTAAGATGTTTCTCTCAGTGTTTCTCTTAGTTGGCCTGCGAAATAGTATGGTATACAGTTCACCTTCAACTGGTTTGATAAGTAGGTCCAGGAAAGCTATTTGGGATTTGCTGTGTGTTATGGTGAATTTTAAACCATTACAGTTAGCATTAAGCCAGTCATGGAACTTGATCAAAGTAGCTTCAGAGCCTTGCCAAATCATAAAAATATAATCGATGTATCTCTTCCACATCATGATATTGGTCATGAAGGGGTTGGCATCTGATAAGATCTTATTAGTTTCAAGCCTATCCGTATACAGTATCGCAAAGTTTGGAGCAAAGACTGCTCCCATAGAAGTTCCTTTGATTTGCTGAAAGAATTGGCCATTGAATGAAAAAAGTTGTGGGTTAAGCAAATCCTTAGCAAATTCTTTTATCTAAGTAAGTTTCACCCTTGCCTCTACACTGGCAATTTGCACGCCGCTCTACCGATAATTACCCTGAATGTGACTTTGATTCTATTATTTATTATTACCGCTTAGGTCGCCTTCTACTACCAGCCCTATTTAGGATCTCGGCCCACAGACGTGTGGCCACGGTGACTCTGACAACGCGCACCAATGTGGTTTCCTATATGATACTGTATACAGTGTATCAACAGGTCAGCGGATCTGCATGCCCAGCTCCATACTTTCACCCTGCTTTTACGGCCTATGATCATCTACTCTATTTTTGCACCCATAATCACATTATTGCTAGTTTTTATTTGGCTTGCAGCACTAGGGGTACGTTGGAACTTAGATCTATGATACCTCACCTATGTTGCAGGTTTGATATGCACTACACATTGGTGTCTTGACCAAACGGTTTTATCTGGAACCAGTATAACCCATTTTCTTCGTCTTCTCCCCCGCCTTCTTTTTCTTGTTTTCTGCATGCTCCCTTTTTCCCTTCGTTGTACAGGCTATCACTCAGGCATAAATTCTTGTGTCCTGATGATGATCTCCCAATTCTAGTTGGGATTGAAACGTCGTCGACTTATGTATCTTGACTCCAAATTGGCTCATTTGAATTTCTGTGGAGCATAAGATGCCTTTTCCATTGTGACTGAATGAATATGTATTTATTGATAAAGTCACCATGTATATGCCTGAGGTCTGGAAATCTGTTGACTTGCAACCCTTTGCCCACGTAATTCTTATATGTTCTTGCTTTATGGTTCCAAATTATTTTGTATTTAATAAATGTACTGAGTCTCCATTTGGAGAATATCAACAGTTCCTAATGTGGTTCTATGTACCATTGTCCATTACCCTTTCGAAGGGACCAATGTAGCTTATAATGTTATGTATACCCTAGGTCCCTTCTGACTCATAGGGTTCCCTTGTTTCTTTACAAATATCTCAACAGAGACCAGCATTCCACAGCAGACGAGTTACCCCACATGATGGCACAAACCAATTCAGTATTCACATTATGTTGAGTGACTATAGTCATCCACATGCCAACATGTCCCTTTGGATGCACAGGGCCTTCTCCAAGCAAACAGTCCTCATGAGCTAAACACCAGCGGCAAACAGCAGACTGTTTACCTCACTGTCTATGGAGGCCAAAAACTTGTATGGGTTACTGGTCCTAGGCTATGTTCTTGGAGCAGGAATTCTGCCAAAAGATAGGACCAATAATTCCATTGATCCTTTACCAATAGACATTTATAATCTGCTTCCATAGTCAATGGCATCTTGCTTTCTCTGTCAAGTTTCAAATATTGATCTGAGGAAAAGTGGCAGGTATAAATCCATAAAGGCTAATTCTCCAACAAACTTAATAGAGTCACTCTACTAAACCATACAACATTTTCTACACTCTATCCTCCTACTTCTCCTACTGCACAATATCAGTGTTGTTTTGTAAAATGTACTTTCACACCATGTAAGCTACAGAACTGGGCTTCAAGAACAATTAAAATTACTGAGAGGATCCTTACCAGAAAAAAAGTATCTATAATGGCTGAACTCTCCTTTCCTGATTTCCCTCGACCACAGGGTAGCCCTCCAAGAGAATAAAGGAATTTGTTGATACAGGCCCATAAAAGCATAAATCAGGAACAGGGAATTGAGACTATGTGGCTAAGTGTGCTATCTTGCCGAAAAGAAATTAGATTAGAGGCAGAGTAAGAGGTTCTTGGTAGAAGCCAATTAATTATTTAACCCCTTGCTGTACCATTTGACCTAGGAAGCCTGGCAGAGCTCACAACACGGCCATTAGCAAGAGCTAATTAGAGTTATCGCCCGCCCAAGAGATGCAGTTATCCCACTAAGAAAACTCTAAGGGGCACATTTACTAAACTTTCACACAACACAGGGCAGCAAGCAAAGTTGCTGTGCTGCGTTGTGTGAAAGGGAGAGCAGAAATGCTCCATATTTACAAAGATAGGGAGCATTTCTGCTCTCTTCTTGCGCTGGCAAACTGCGTGCAGCCTATCGCCAAAGCAGGCACCCTTGCACCTCAATGCAAGGGTGCCTATGTAGTGGCATAGCTAGAGCTTTTGCTGCCCAGGCCGGTCCCCGAGGTTGCCGCCCCCCATAAATACTACGGTGGCACTGACTTGAGCACTTGTCTACGGACTGCTGGTAAGTGCATAGGCACTGGGCGCCTCCCCTGCGACTAACGGAGGCAGCCAGCAGTAGCTGGGTGCGACTTGTTTGCTCACTCGGCGGTGGCTGCCTGTTCACTGGCTCCCTCTCTTGCACTGCCTGCACCCCGCCATCCTCCCATCACATGACCAGTCATTTGCGTGCCACTCTCCTCAGCGCTGACCCCTGTTCCCCCCCACTCCTCCTGCCTCACCACAGAAACAGTGCTTTTCAGGGGGTGGTGTCAATCACCTTACGTGAAGTGCCACCACCCCCAAAAAAGTGCCGCCAGGGGCGGACTGCCCCATCTGCCTCCCAGTTATGCCACTTTGCCTCATTACAGGCAGGACACCTTCCTGCACATAAACAATTCTTAGAGGCATTTTCCCCTTTCTACATATGCTGCAGAATGCAGCAAATGAGGAAAGAGGAAATAACAAGGAGAAATAAAGACATTTCTCCTCGTAATGCCTCACTTGGGAAGGCGTAGCATTTTGATGCATTCTCAGGTTTACAAGTCTTGGTAAATCTGGGAATGCACCAGTGCTTAATTTGTGCCGGTGGTTTCCGGTGCTTAGCACCCGCACTTATTTACCAGGGCCGGGTCTAGACCTAAGTGCCAACTTACATCGACGACTGCACAATGTATGTCACAAAAATATAATGGACTGTACATTCTGTCTCCACTCTCCCCGGTAAAGAGTGCTTAGCCAATAATAAATCCATGCCTGCCCTTCAGTCAGTGCTGCCGGTGGGCGTGCCACTGATTGGGCTGGATTTGGTTCTGACTGGGTCTGCGCTGCGGCAGCGTGCGTAACCTTTTAAATTCCACACACCAGCCAGCCGTGCACGGCCCTGAAGCCCGCCATATCATCATTCATGAGGCACACACATGCACGAGTCACGGCGCATGCACCCGCAGTTCTGCATGACGCCACTATTATTTGAAGCAGCGTGTCGAGCAGTGTGCAGCAGCAGGCCTCTAAAGGCAGTAACCTTAACAGTAACCCAGTAAGCAGTGCTTAATTTGTAAAATATGAAGTCCAGGTGCTCAAATATTTGTTGGAGGCCACACCCACTTCCCCGCTGGCTCCACCCACTTCCTCCACAGTGGGCCCTTACCTCCCCATACCCACTCTGTTCCCTCCACCAGACCTGCAAACGCCCTTACACCTCCCTCCCTCCTGCTGTCCCCACACACCTGCGCACTTTCCCTCTTGCGCTCACCCTCTATCTAGACAAGCTCTAACCCCCACCCCCTTCTGATGTCTCCAAGGCCTGCACACTCACACTCTTCTGCTGCCAGTCCCCATCTCTTCTGATCTCTCCTTGAGGCCTCCTCCCCTCTCAGCCCTGAGCATGACCCCCCTCCTCCATGACAAGTTCTCGCCCGTCCCCTACTTTCCTTCGGGTCTTTTCGCTATGCCTGACACCTCCCCATCCTACACGCCCTTCTGACCCCCTCCCTCCTGCAGGCCTGCACACTTGCTCCTCTCTTCTGCTTTCTAAACATAGACTCGCCCCTCTTTCCTGCTCTCTCCTACAGGGCTGCCCCCTCCCTTCTGGTCTCCAGTCTCCTGTCCTAGAATGACACGGACCGACCCCACATGCCCTTCTGTACTCTTCCCCAGGCGGACATCACCTGCGCTCCTCAGCCCTCTCCAGGCAGGCCTCCAAACCACCATCTCTCCCGCTCTCTCCCTCTGTCCATGCTGGGGGTTCTCCAGGCTGGCCCCACCCCCCGCTTTTCAACCTTCTCTAGGAATGCACTGCATACCCCCTGCAGGTAGGTGCCCCAATGTGACGTCAAGTAACCGCCTCACTCTACAGACTAATCACTCACAAGCAAGGACATCATGTACCAGGACATGCCTGCCAACAAACCTTTCACCACCATCGCCCCCAAACTCCCTTAGAGGCTGCAGCCAGGTCCGTGGTCTGAGGCCTCGTGATTCTTGCACTGTTCTTGAGCTTCACTTTTGTTCCAGGCACATTCTTGCATGGCTAGCCCTCCTGATCCCGTGCACACTATGGATGTAGGATGTATGCTTGTGAAAAGCTCAGTTGGGGATATTTGGGTTTATTTCCTTTGCCTTTCATGCGACTTGATTATCGCCACTTAGGTTTGAAATTGTACACGTTAGACTGCACATTTCGGTATTTTGTGCAAGCAATATTGTTGTTTGAAAATAAATATGAATAAACTGCTTGTGCAAACAAAAGAGTGCAGAGCAATAAGAAAGATTTTGAAATTTGTCCATGAGATAATCCTACAGCTTCAGGAGAGATGATTTGGAAGAGGTTACACAAAGACAGTGAAACTACTCACTACACGAATGAAATAAAGTAGGAAACGATACCTTGAAAAGGGTGCTGCTGAAAAAGAGAACACTTGTGCGTGCAGAATGTCAGTGTGCCAGTCAGTCTACCTTAATTATGGCGCTGATGGTCATTCTGCTCCTTGAATTGAATTCGTAGCAAGACGGTGCTAAAGAAACGAAGTAGATTATTTAATGGAGGCAGGGACAATGTTGCCGGACACTAATGAAGTGGCAATTAGAAGAAGGCATTGTTGAGTTGTGTCTTTTATTCGCAGCACCGTTCTCATAATAAGTCAGTTAGCAAATGTGCTTCTGAAGGCCGCTCATGCTTAAAAGTATTCTTTACTGTGCTTGATGTGGCACAAATGGATTTACAGCCAGCTGCAGGGGGCTGTGCAGGGATTATTCTTATTTTCGAAAGGTCATCTCGACCAGGGAGTGTTGTACATAGAAGAGTGCGTAACTTGGGGACATTGGAAATCAGGGACAGGTGAGACATGATTTGGCTGCACACTGTTTGTGTCACATGTATGAACGATTCTTTGCGCTGTGTCCTATCAATACACACGGTGCCCCACCCGACGCCGGTGGCATGATTGCTGGGGACTCCGCCTCGGTTCAGGTGATCGTCACCTCGAGCCAGTAAAAGCAGCAGCAGCATTGTTTTTTTATTACTTACTGCGGTTACTGCTGGTGGCGTTGACTTATTAAGAGGCCTGATGCTGCTTCAAAGTGCCCGCCTCGACGTTAACTGGTGCTGGTGACTCGTCCAGTGCGTGTGTGCTGGGGTGTGTCCCTGGAATTAAAAAGTTTATGCACGGCACGCAGCCGCAGCCCCTCCCCTATAGAACCAAATACAGCCCAATCAGTGGCCCGCCCACCACCAGCAACACTGAAAGCAAATTAATTTGCATCATGGATATGGATTTATCGGCTCGCTGTATCAGCAGCCCTGCAGAGAAACACTCTTCTTCACCGACGGAGGATTCTGGAGACTGTCTGTGAAGTGAACGACGACACTGCAGTTAGGCAATTATATTTAATTTACTTTGACCATGACCTGCAGACTGCAGTGCAGTCGTGTCGTTATTGTAATTTGGCAGAGGCAGTATAGACCCGGCCCTGATAAAAAGGTGCCGGTGCTGAGCACCGGAAAGCTCCGGCACAAATTAAGCACTGCCAGTAAGTAAGTAAGTAAGTAACAAATGCTGCTTTTTCTCCAGCACTGTCACTGTGATGGTTGCAGTGTTAAAAACTTGGTATGAATGTAATGTAAAAACTCCCCCGAGTCCGACTTCGAGGCGTAGGATGATGGTGATGGGCATGAACCTGCAGGTGCTGGGCCGGGAGCTCTCCCTCTATCTGAAGCAGCGAGTCCGGTCAGGTTTTTCGGCTCTGGGGTGGGCTTGTCCTTGGTGCTGGGCTTCGGAGCTGCCTATGCCTGCTGTTACTTCAGCAACATCGCCAAGCTGAGCTCTTGCCCACCCCAAGGGATACTGCAGTAAACTCGGTATTCTGGGTGGTTAGCAGGGGAAGAGGGGGGATGGGGAGGAGAGAAGGGGAGAGACAGAATTATTGCCAAGCTAGAGGCAGCACCGAATAAACAAAATGAAGGATGGGGCAGAAGAATTAAATCCAGCACGAGACAAATCCACTAACAGCGTCTAAAAACCTGTATAATAATATTTGAGAGAGGCGAATTGTTCCATCACTCTTCAGTTTCCTGCAGGAGTGTGTTTTACTTGGGGCTGAGTTAGGGAGGCTTAG
This sequence comes from Calotriton arnoldi, assembly GCA_963921515.1. Taxonomy (NCBI): domain Eukaryota; kingdom Metazoa; phylum Chordata; class Amphibia; order Caudata; family Salamandridae; genus Calotriton; species Calotriton arnoldi. Next base: position 4,168,235 of record CAWUFW010000406.1, read on the forward strand.
AGTCAGCACCTCCAGCCCCGTCTCGTTACGGTACGTGATTCTCGGTTTGATAAGATTGAGGCCGATCCAAGGATTCCATCTCGTATTTCCCCGTTTCATCAGAATACATTTCAAAAGAGCTGAGCAAGTCGCTGAAAGCTGGTACCTTGCTCTGGCTCAGCTTGAGGCCCTCTTGGAGCGTCAAACCCGAAATGAGCTTAACTTTCATTTGGCTTCTGCGTGCCACCAACGCTGAATCCTTACACACAAAGAATTAAAAACAGAGCAGTTACCTTTGATGTAAAAAAAAGTAAAGAGAAAGAAATACCCATCTAGTGTTGCCCAACGTCAAGTAGTATAACAGATAGGAGTTAAGTTGCGTGACCGGCCCTCGCAGGAGTCAGTTGTTTCGGACTGCATTAGTGTAGTGTTATTGCCTCATGACTGGAGACAGTGTTGTATCAGTCAGGGGCACAAGTCCTCGAGCACCAGCAATAGTTCAGCTGAGGGCCTTATAAAAGTGCACCAAACCCCAGGTTCTTCAAGGCAACAGAGGTGCCAACAGTGAGACTTTCTTAGCAATTCAGAACAGATAGTTGCTGCAGCTATACAACGTGACTACAGAAAAAGTGGAGATTGCAGTTGTGTTAGACACAGGGTTCACACACAAGGGTGTTTTTATTGTAATTGGTAGTAAAGTTTTGAACATGCTCTATTGTTTTAGAGAACTGTGAATATCTACCGATTATCTCTGGAATTCGAACATCTGCGCATGAAATGCAGGCACTGACATTTCACTGCTCGGTTGATTAATCTTTGATTGCTTCAACAAAAAAAATTAAACTGAAACTTGATTTTTTTTAAAACTCTTTGACAACTCCATTGTCTTATCTAACACATTCAGTCCAGTCATGCCTTTTCAGGCACCTAAGAGATACGCAGTGGGAGTTGTAGATTTTTAAACCTTGTACATAGCGACTGCTAATCCCAAAATGAAATATTTTGCTGGCTAAAAATCCAACACTGTCTGAAGGAGTCACACTTGACGTAAGATTACTTGAAAGCTGTATTTGTAATGTAGTAAGTGGTCTAGGCCATTTACATTCTTACTTCTTGATCCCCATATACAACCAAATAAAAATCTGGTTCACCTATTTGATGGAAGTGTAATATTCAACTCTCATCATGCATGAAAACCAGCAAAAAAGCCATTTGTTTTGATTAGTGTTTAGAGGAAAGTTTTTACCAAGCTTCACTAACTGATATGGCAGGGGTAGCAGCAGGGCAAGTATTTTTAAAATACACGCAGATTGAAAAAAGAGAAGTGCCAGTAGGAATGTGCATGAGAGTGAGAGTTTGAGAAAATCTGAGTGTGAGAGAGCATGTGAGAGTGTATGAGAATTTGAGCATATGTGAGTGTGTGTGCACACAATGTGTCTGTGTTGATGTGAGTATAGCAGGGTGTGTGTTTTATGCTTGGGATTGTATTCCTGGCCCTGGCCTACTGGAGATAATTCTTGGCTAATGGGCAAGCGCACCCTTGGCATATGTATACTTATCTTGGCATATTGGATATATAATTTTTGGTAGGTGGGGAAACCCATGGCAAACTGCTGGTTTGACATATTTGAAGTAATTCTTGGCATAGGAGAGGGCACCCATAGTATAGGGGCACACAAGTCAAATTCTGGTCTGGAGGTAATATTTAAATATGAGGCGCCAATGGTGCATTAGGGATAGGTGTGTATATGAAAACACAAAGCACCTTTTCACATACCCCAGTATTGTCCTTTCCCCAAATCGGCACATAGAGCACTGGAATATTTCACGTGACCATTTTCAGTGCAGTAGTCATTTTAGGGAATTTATTCCAAAATTGTGCTTTAAATGCACTTATGATTTAATCTTTTTCAAACTTTTCACGGGGCGGGAGAAGCTCCTATCAAAACCTTACTTGAGAAAGGCTCCCTTGCTTAAATTCAGATCAGGTATTACATCTGGCATTCAGCAGTGCCAGTTGAGGATGTGGGTAGAGCCAATAGAGGAAGAGGGCGAGCCAATGGAGAAAGTGGTGGAGCTGGGGAAGTGGGTGTGGCCTCCGACAAACATATGAGCACCTGGACTTCATATTTTACAAATTAAGCACTGGAATGCACCAACATCCGTGGGTGGATGCATGGGAATGCCCATGCTCCTCCCATGGAACGCCTCCCAAGTTTAAATGTAGCATAACACAAGCAGCTGCTTTGCATTACCTTTCTTTAAAAAGCCATGCAAGGCCACGTAAATCAGGCCTTGTGTGGCATTGTAAATATTACTGAAGCCTTTGCGTTGTCCTTGCATCGCCTTGCGTGATACAAGGACAACATAAAGGCTTCATGAATATGGGCCTTAATTCATAAACGTGGATGGCAGACAGTAAGATGAAAACAGTCAGTATACCAGCAAGTTTACCCGAAGCACACATAGCTAAAGATGGATGTGAAATATCTGTTTACTTTATAAAATTATGGGTTCTGATTTGTTTTATATATTCTTAGCTAGAGGTTATATTTTCTTAGCTAGAGATTATTTACTGGGATAACTGCAACTCCCGAGCAAGATCATATATGTAACTGGAATGGCAAGATTGTACTCTTACAGAAACGTTCAAATCTGTCAGGTTCTAATATTTGACACCTGACAGTGTCTGCATATACAGGTATTATTTTATTTGCCTGTTTTAATCAGTGCAAATACTTTATTGTTTAGAAAACTTAAAATAAATGGCAATAGTTTTATAATTACAGCATTAAATACACAAAAGCTTGTGGAATGCTTGTGAATAGTCTTGACCTCTGACAGTCGCTCTTGGTAGCATTTTAACCCTTTGTTTGTCACACATTGTGCCACTCTACACAGATGCCTTCTTTATGCAAATCAGTACTGACCCTCTGACTCTGCTCCTCATGGGAATATCCATGCTGAGCTGCCATGCAAGGCCCCCTCCAGAATGGACTGCAAGCAACCCCAGACTAGTTTCAGCCTTATTCGGCCTTGTCTGTGAGGGATAGCTTGAATCCTATGGCACAGCGAGCAAGAGTTGTTTGTGTTCCTGTTTGGAGAGGACTTGGCTTGGCAGTTCGGGCTGGACTATCCCTATTGGAGCAGGACCAAAGCTGATTTGCATATGGCTGTGTCTGATCTGAGGTGGCATGGTAATCAGTGGCAGTGGTAACTTGCATTGCCTTTTGTGGGTATAATACAATAGGGTATAACCACCATCCGTTGTACACAATACAGAATAATCTGTATTTAGTAGATACATCTGTTCCCATGCAAATGAGGGAATTCCCCTTGCCATTGCTTAAGTACTGTCCTTGCATGCATGTGAGTGCTATTATAGCGGAACTCTTTTCAATATACCTAAAGTGGCCAATTAGCACAGCTTGTTTTAGTTACTGGTTATCATACCAATTATTAGTCACTTTTTATTTACATGATGCCAAATGCTGGTTTCAAAAAGTTCAATTGCATCAGATTTTAAGATTGTATGAATGTACTCCCTGCAAGGTCTTCAAAAGTCAAAGGGCATTTGATGTCACTTCCGCTACCCATAAAATTTTGGTGTAATGACTCCACCGACGAACACGAACACACACACACACACACACACACACACACACACACACACACCCCCCCCCCCCTCCCTCCCTCGCATGGTGAAGAGGGTTTATTCTAGTGAGGTTATAATGTAGGATTCATACCCATCTAAAAATAGCAGTGCCTGCCCAGAAGGCTCTCAGTGCCAATAATGTAAGCTTGATTACATCGACAAGATTCCACCAGGTCAGATCAACTCTTTTTCTGTAAGAACCTAGATCAATATGGCAGGCAAGCAGCCTTAGGGCCTTCAGCATCTTATTAATCCAGAGTTCAACTGATAGTTTCACAGATGTAAATTTCAATGTTCAAGCACAACGATCACCAATGCTTCAAGCAGAAATACAAGGTCCAAAAAAGCAAGAGCTGGGGCCCGTTCTTACACACATCTAGCCGAAGCACACTGGAATTTACTGCCGCTAGATCTCCGCTGCACTAATGACTATCTTGTATTCAGAAAGAAGCTCAAAACCTGGCTTTTTCCAAAATAATGATCATTCTATTTCTGTCTTACACACTACTTCTGCCTATGTTACATGGCTTGCCACAATGCCGTGATATCCCCTTCGGGATGAGTGCTGCACTTTACAAAAAAACAAAAAATCTTGCTGCAGCTTCTCTGTCACTCCCTTCCTGCCTTCTACCCACCTGCACATCTGTTCTGAAGTGCAAGGGGAGAACCAAACTGCACTCAGTAGGTGATGCACGGCTGATGCAGAACTGTGGACACTACAAGGTCATCATTCCAAAAAATTAGATGAACCCAGATTCGGGCATGAATTTGGATTACAAGTGGCGTGGTAAAAACAGGTCAAACATAAGTAAATCGTCTAGAATTCCGCATGCTATCCCTTATTATGACCTGAAAAAATGGGGTAGAAAAATCACCATGGGGAAAAGCCACACTTGGGTAACAGATTTACCACAGGGCGATTTTACTCTGAGTAACTGGAATAAAAGTTAGAGTGGTAAATCTTCTGTATGCATTGAGCCACCTACATTATAATGCACTTTACAGAGACGATCCCCTACAGGGAATTTTGTATTATGATCTAATAATGCCTTTGATGGGTTCTGGTTACGTCATAAAACCTCATAAATATTTTACTGTAAAACAAGGTATTTATGTAATCTTTATTAATAAAGACTAAAAGCTCAGTTCACATTGGGAAAAATGCAAGCGGACCTTGCATATGCCCAGGAATTGTTTTCTGTTATTCATGGTCCCTTCCGTGCTCACGTCCTTTCCTTGATCTCCAGCGGTATGTGGACAAGGGCCTGGTCACAAAGTTCCTACAGTCAGTTGGGGGATGGGCTACTGCTGTGCTAGGCCTGGTGATGTTGTACTAGTTCCTGACTAAACTTTGTTTCCATTTCAAGTCGGCGTTTCTCTTCAATTGTAACAAGAGGACTTATGGGCTTTGCTCTTGGGGCATGTATGTCACCACAATGAGGCTTCACATGTAGATGTTGTCTTAAATCTGGGTGACTGTGTGTCTGTTGTGTTGTTTGTGTGGAGCACATGCTTGCACAGCACAATATTCTAAGTCATGCATGGCAGAGAGCTGCAAGTTGTTACAGGATTTCCCCGTGCAAGTTTATGAGCTGGATGTTTATGTTATCTTTTACTGCGTGCACTACACTGGTTGCCGGTGAGAAACAGAATCACTTTCAAAATCTGCTGCCTAGTGCACAAAGCGCTCAATGGCAAGGGACCCAGTTATTTTTATTTTTTGTAAAATCTTTTTATTGGCATTTCGTTACTATACAAGGTCCTTACATCATGATAGCATCATTACAGGTGGTCAGTACATTGATTGCAAGCCTTTCTGTTCCCGGGTTTTATTACATTAGATGGGAGCATGAGTTATTACACAACATCCTTCTTTGTATCCCGGGGCGACGTATTATACAGCCTGTGCGAACATATGTTATTCCCTGCAGAACATACTATTACTCAATTCAATTCAACTTAACTTTATTCGGCACACAGCCACAAAAGTTTCGACAATCAAACAATACAAATTTAAAATACATTTTTTTCTAATAAATATTAAAAAGATAAAAGTTCCTTTATAAGCTAAAATCATACTTATACATAGATGTAATAAGGGCCGTAAAATGTTGAATCAATTTGACATCAAAACAAGGAATACAGATCATTTCATCTCCCCACCCAATTATTGCACTTCATAGCATTTCCTAATGCCCATTGCTGTTTTAATAAAGTTTAAAACAGCAGTGCAAATAACAGGATTGGTCAGTGATTGCAGCTATCTGTACCCCTCAATATATGTACATGGGCGAATATTCAATAGTAAGGGGTACCAAAAATCTACTCCTTGGTTCTTTATAAAGTGTACAAAAAAGAGTAAAGTGCAAGGTGCTCTGGGGAGTTCTATTGTCACATGGGCAAGAAATAAGGTTGTCCATCCACCCAGATTGTTTGGGGAATGCTACCAAAAAGTGCAAAGTGCTAAGGCGGAATCTTGTTAAAAGAAAACGCATCTGGCTGTTCGTTGTAAAGGATAGGTAATATTGCTGTTTGGGCATGAAAGGGCAGCTAGGGCCGGGTGCCTCCAATTGTAAATGACGCAAATTTGCCCAGACCCTATACTCCTCTTTAATTATGCCCTTTGCATTTGAGGGGATACTCGACGGGGTGTCAAAGTACTCACCCAACCCAATCTCGGATTACCTATCCCTCACAAACCGAAGCCAGGGAATCTTCACAGACTTATCCAAATTAATACAGTCTTCGACGATCTCCCTGGAAAACTGTAACTCTTCTGAGACCCAAATTTTGGCCCACAAGAGCAAAGGGGCAGCAGCGATACGATCTTCTATGTATTCCATCCCCACTTCTCGATGAGAAAATGAGGTGGCAGAGCTGCTTGGAATCATCAGCAGGCGTTTTATAAACTTGTTCTCCACTACTTGTAGCGAGCGACTTCTTTGATAGCCCCATACGCCCGCCCCATACGATGCAACCGACAAGCATTTTGCATTGTATAAGGTAACCAGCTCAGGCACTGGCTTGTGGCCTAACTTACAGGTGAATCTAAAGAGCCCCTCCACTACTCTACTTGTCTGCTGTGCCCTAGCAGTGATCAGGGAGTCCCATTTCAAATCCTTACTAAACATGTTCCCCAGATATGTAAACTGTTCCACCCTTTCAATGGACTTACCCCTTACATTGAAGCTTCTAGTTTTAACCTTTTTTGGGCCGCATACCATTATGTAAGACTTTGAGAAATTAACCCTCAAGTCTAACGCCAAGATAAAATTTGTAAAAGCATCCAGGGAGGTTTGGAGGCTATTGGCCGTCAAGACCATGAGTACAGTATCGTCCGCATACAAGAGCAGCGGAACTGGCTGACCTTTAATGCGGGGAAAATCGATTTTCTTGCCAAATAAAAACGCTTCCAGACCATTCGTATAAATTAAAAAAAGAAAAGGAGCTAAAATGCACCCCTGCCGAACTCCTTCGGTTGAGGCAATGGGCTTTGTCCTTTCCCCGTGTGGTCCAAATCTTATGGAAACATGTATTAGTATGTAGCCTTTTTAGGAGCAGGATTAGTGCACTCTCAAAACCCATTTCTGTCATTAGTGCCCACAATTTCCCCCTGTCCACAGTATCAAATGCACAGGACAAGTCCATGAAGGCAAAGTGGATGGAACCACTCTTTGCCCTCGTGTACTTGCCCATGATCAGGGACACATTTAGGCACTGCTCTGTTCTTCCCATTCCCCTCCGGAAGCCATACTGTGTCTTTGAGATGATCCCCTTACTCGTTGCCCATGACTCTAGTCGGGCAAGAATTACTCTACCCAGTACTTTAGCGGTAGAGTCAATAAGGGAAATAGGCCTATAACAGGCAGGATCATTTCTGTTCCCTTTTTTGAACACGGGTACAACTATGGACCCCTTTCCAAGATACTGGAATTGGACCGATCACCGCCGATTTAAAAACTTGTGTTAGCAGGGGTGCCCAGATATTTATGTTCAACTTAAAAAGATCTAGTGGAACTCCGTCTGGGCCTGGAGCTTTACTTCTAATTCCTTTTGCGAGTGCCTCCTCCACCTCAGTCACCGTAAGTGAGGCACTAAGCTTAACTGCCTGCGCCATATCAGGCGGGAGCTCCTCATTAAGCATCGACAGCTCCCTACCATTTAGGTTAAAGATAGGCGCAAAATGTAGTTCCCAGGTATCACCCAGGATCAATGACTCCATTTTTCCAGCTTCCTCAGTGAATTGGGGTCGATTGATGATGGCCCAGAAGCTTTTGCTATCTCTAAGAGCGCTAGCTCTCTCCAGATCATCCCATGCTATTCGCCTCAGCTCCTCTTTTCTTTCACTGATGGTAGTTTTATATAGGCGTCTCGTGCATTTTATTTGTTCTCTGTTATGGGGGTAAGTCTGGAGGGCAGTTTTTAAGATCTTGTGGGCTCTAGAGCATTCTGCATTAAACCAGCGGCTATCACGGTGCTGCTTGGGCCTAGCTGGGCATGTTAATCTTTTAGCTACATTAATGCAGAGCCGTTCAAAGTTCTGTACGATCGTGGATGAGGAAGAATCCTGCTCCAAACAGTCCATGATCAGGTCGAAATTAGATCTAACTATTTCCTCCTCAAAAAGTGTTGGATTTATTTTTCCCCAGTTTACTCGTACACTTTATTGCGATTATAATCAGTCAAGCGACCATCCCCCCCTGTAGTTCTAGCTATTACTTTAAGTGAAACAATTAGTGGGTTATGGTCACTCGCTAGTTCCGGGTCCACATGAAAATCGCACACCAGTGAGGAGACCTGCCTGGAAATAAACATAAAGTCAATAGAACTTTCCCTACCCCCGCCAACAAAGGTAGGGCACTGGACTGAAAAACTATTAATCAGACTGTCCAAATTGTTCTCAATGATAATGGTGTTCAGTGCCTCTCCCTGCGGGGTGTGAATAAAATGCGCCAAAGGCTGATCCTCTGTGTCCAAGAGACCACAAACTCTATCATTACTGTATTCACAGAATGTACAGTTAAAATCCCCCACCCATAAGACACATAAAGGTTGCCACTTCCCAGAAACATTAGCGATTTCCATTTGCAAGGCTTCTATAACTTGACAATTCTTTGGGTCAAAAATATTATAGTACCAATTTACAAGAAGGACTCTCACCTGGAGCATGTTAACAATCAAAATCAATTGAAACCACTGAGAGGATCCTACACAAAAAACTTTTATGGAACCAAATCTGACTGAGAATAAAGTTACCAACCCTCCCTTTGCCCTCCCAGATGATGATGCTATGGCGGGCACATCAAAGGCCTGATAACCATCCATCTCTATACTTTCTTTAGCCCACGTCTCCTGTAGACAGATTACATCGAAGCCCCTGATGTATTCCAGCCAAACCTCATCTGTTAGTTTCGAGCGAATACCTGCTATATTCCAGGAGATTAATTTAACTGGGGGTATAGGGTGGGCCAAGTCCGTGTTCGGTGATGTGACTAGTGAGACCAGTGGACTGGCCACGGGTGTTTGTAGCGACCCCTCCCCTGGACACCTATTTTCAGGGCTTGTATTTGCAGCCGCCGTACAAAATGTCGGGTTATTCATGTTCTCCTTTCCCGAGAGACCAGCGGAATTTGTAATATGATCTTTGTGGGGCTTTATGTTGCTGTATGCCTCATTGGTCCCAAATCCCCCTACGTCACCGTAAAGGTGGCCTTTTATGTCGTTATCTATATACCCACCAGATTGTATAGTTAGTCAGTCAATCTCGGTTAGGTCTGAGAGTGCCTCATACCTATTAGGGTGAAAGGAGGAGGGGCACATAGGGGCATCAATGATGTGTCTAGGCCGAGTTGGCCGCATGCTGGCGGGTAAAATCTGACTGGGGGGGGTAAAAGAAACCCAAAGGTCGAGCCTTTATCTGTTTGGTGGGTGAGTCTTTCAACTGGTTTAGTGCATCATAGACACACTTTGCGTCGCTAAAGTTAAGCACGACACAGTCCCCTCCAATGCTTTTCTTAGTGCCACCAATCCAGCACACCCGCCTGGCCATAATAATATACTCAAACCAATTAAAATGAGGTTGGGTTTTTATAGAGCAGCAGTGAACCGCTTTATTTATAAGACTCTGGCAACTTTCTTTTTGATTGGGGGATAACCTCGGGACCCCCGTTAAAATCAAGGTATAGGGGGTACTTTCTGGGGGCAGATGTAACCGGTCTAAAATCCGACTCCCTCCTGGGGTACCATGTAAGCGACTATGAGACTTTATGTCTCTAGTGGGAGATCTACCCCCATCCCTTAAATTAGAAGTTTTGGGGGACAGGACGCCCTGACCCAGATGTTGGCTCTGCGGGAGGGAGTTTTCATGGGGAACAGGATTCTCTGTTAGCTCCACCAGTGCACTAGTGTTTGTGGTCTCTTGTATACGGCCACAGCTTGGGGGTATAACACTAGGGATAAGTAGTACCTTCCTAGGGGCCGCCCCGTTAGATATAACCCCCGACCGTTTGCCTCCATTCCCTTCGGCTATACCCCTTGCCGATAAGCCTCTCTCAGTTGAGATATGTGGTGAAGTTACTTCTACTGGTACTAAGGCTTTACAAACAACAGTTAGCTGCTCCTCAATTTTAGTTAATCTCACCAAAATTGGTGCCAGAGCCTCCTGGATTAAGTTACTCAGTTTTCCAGTTAAAATATCAAGTCCATCCTGCCCACCGTTATCTATCCCTCCAGTAGATGACTTGACAACTTTTCCTGCAGTGTGAATTTGTTTGGATCTTTTAGTTTTGGGCGACTGATTGTTCGTTTTACGGGCAGACCCCGCCCTCTCTGTTCGCTTCCTCTTTCCTCCTATCGCGGACAATTTGCCAGGCTCCGTCGATGTTATGCAAGGGCTTTCTTCATCATCCCGTGGCCCTCGTGTCTCACCCTGTGATAAAACAAATACAGTGGGAACAATAGGGACTTGAGGCCTGTTCTCCAAGATACTTTCTACTGTACCAATGTGAGGATTATTATTTGGAGATAATAGCTGGTTATCAAGCGATAGTTCAGATGGTGGAGCCAGGGAAAGTCTTCGTTCCGCGCGCTCTATCTCTTTATTAATAGCTCACACCGCCTTTTGCAGGAAGCCGTCAAGAGTGGTATCAGTGGTTTTTGGGGCTGGAGTGGGCTTTCGCTTCCCCATGTTGTATTGAACCAACGCCTTCAAGTAGCTGACAATCAAGAGCTAGTGCAATAACGTTACCTTATGTGGACCTTTGTGATCTTAAACAAGGGAAAACACCACAAGTCCGCTTGCAAGTAGCCTGTGTTGCAGGACCAAGAGAGTAGGCCCAGCCCAGCCTCCTCCGGGCGCAGACGGGCCCGCCCTTGGCCCGGGCTTGGCCCGGGCACGCCCGCGCGCGTCCCGCGCTGTGGGAGCCCGTGACCGGTTTTAAAGTGCCTCCTGGCGCTGCTTGATGATGCTGGCAGCCGGGCGCCGCAAAGGAGGAAAGCAGGCAGGACGTTGTGGCCCCCCCTGGACCAAGGATTCAGGCAGCAAATGAACGCGGGTCCTGCGCCGCGGGAGCCCGCAACCGGTTTTAAAGCGCCTCCTGGCGCTGCTTGATGATGCTGGAGGCCGGGCACCGCAAAGGAGCAAAGCAGGCTGGACGTTGTGGCCCCCCCTGGACCAAGGACTCAGGCAGCAAATGAACGCGGGTCCCGCGCTGCAGGAGCCCGCGTCCCGTTTTAAAGCGCCTCCTGGCCCTGCTTGATGATGCTGGCGGCCGGGTGCCGCAAAGGAGCAAAGCAGGCTGGACGTTGTGGCCCCCCCTGGACCACGGATTCAGGCAGCAAATGAACGCAGGTCCCGCGCTGCGGGAGCCCGCGACCGGTTTTAAAGCGCCTCCTGGTGCTGCTTGATGATGCTGGCGGCCGGGCGCCGCAAAGGAGCAAAGCAGGCTGGACGTTGTGGTCCCCCCTGGACCAAGGATTCAGGCAGCAAATGAACGCGGGTCCCACGCTGCGGGAGCCCGCGACCGGTTTTAAAGCGCCTCCTGGCGCTGCTTGATGAAGCTGGCGGCCGGGCGCCGCAAAGGAGCAAAGCAGGCTGGACGTTGTGGCCCCCCCTGGACCAAGGATTCAGGCAGCAAATGAACGCGGGTCCCGCGTTGCAGCAGCCCGTGACCGGTTTTAAAGCGCCTCCTGGCTTCTTGATGATGCTGGCGGCCGGGCACTGCAAAGGAGCAAAGCAGGCTGGACGTTGTGGCCCCCCCCTGGACGAAGGATTCAGGCAGCAAATGAACGTGGGTCCCGCGCTCCAGGAGCCCGCGACCGGTTTTAAAGCGCCTCCTGGTGCTGCTTGATGATGCTGGCAGCCGGGCGCCGCAAAGGAGCAAAGCAGGCTGGACGTTGTGGCCCCCCCTGGACCAAGGATTCAGGCAGCAAATGAACGTGGGTCCCGCGCTGCAGGAGCCCGCGACCGGTTTTAAAGCGCCTCCTGGTGCTGCTTGATGATGCTGGCGGCCGGGCGTCGCAAAGGAGCAAAGCAGGCTGGACGTTGTGGCCCCCCCCGGACCAAGGATTCAGGCAGCAAATGAACGCGGGTCCCACGACCGGTTTTAAAGCGCCTCCTGGTGCTGCTTGATGATGCTGGCAGCACTCTTGTGTAGACCTGTTATACTGGTGTTGGGTAACACCGTCAATTGTGCTTTCTTGTATTATAAACATAACTCTTCAACGTGGGTAATTTAAACTGGGATTCACTGTATAGTAGTGTTCGTGTATTTATGAGGGCTAGTTGGTCCAATGGGCGGTGTCGGGCGCTCGGTTCTGTAGTGTAGGGTGCGAGTTGCGCAGGGCTATGTAGGGGGCGGTGGCTGATTTTCGCGTTCAGATTGGGGGTCGCGTTACTCTGAGTTTCCATTTTCGGGGGGGTATTCTGTGCGCTCTCCCTGTGTGCCTCCTCTACCGGGGGTGTAGCGGCCTGCGTGGGTGGCTCAGCTGTTCCTACCTGTTTGAAGGCATGGAGCAGTGTCGCCCATTGCATGGAAATGTGATGCTTGCTGGTACCTTGGATTTCTTCCGATCTAAGCACCTCCTCATCTGAGGCCCCCCACTTTTTAACCGCGCCCCGCCATGCCTCGTCCGACGGCCCTCCTGGCGCTCTCCAATGCATGGCTATGCATCTCTTCGCCAAGAGGATCGCTAGGGAGAGAAAGCGTGTCTCCACTTTTTGGTGCTTTCAGCGCTTGCCTATGCCCAGCGCACAGACCTCCCATGTATTGAGACCCGTAAGCCCGGTTATCTCTAGTAGAGTAGTGTGTATCATGGTCCAGTATGTGTGAAGTGCCGGACAATCCCAGAACATGTGGAGGAAGGAAGCCCTGTGCTCCAGGCATCTAGGGCAGGTGAAGTGTGAGTTGGGGTAATAACGCTGAAGCATTCCAGGGGTCAGATATGCACGATGCAGCATGTGGTATTGTATGTTTTTAAAATGGTAGTTGCGGGACACCTTTTTCGGGAACTCGAGAGCGCGTTCCCACTCTTTATCATGGAGGGGTCGTTGGAACTCTGCTTCCCATTTATCCCTTAGAGGGACTAAAGTGGCTGCGCCAAGCTCCTGCACCGCTTTGTACAGCCATGTCACCAAGTGTCGTCCTGGAGCCATCTGCAAGATAGTGTGTAGAACTGGGGGTGTGGGTGGTTCCGTGTCTATTGTGCGCCACATTCTTCGGCACTCCATCAACAGTTGTCTGTGTGTGAGGAATTGCCCATTTGGAAGGTCTGTGCCGCCGGTGAGGTCGGCAAATGTCTGCAATTGCCCGTTTGCATACAAGTCGCCCGCTTCTGTGATTACGTGCTCGGTCCAGATGCGCAGTGCACGTTCTGTATAATGAGTTCGGCCTCTAGGGAAACCCACCAGTGGCTGTATGGGAGAGTAGAAAGGGGCTGAGTGGCTCATTTTGTGTATGCGTTTCAAGCAGGCTTGTGCTACTGCTACCTGTAGTGGACAATCTGGTATAGACGCGGCACCCGGTAGTAGCATGCAGTGTATAACTGGGGCTGTAACTGGTCCCGCCATTGTGTGTGTCTCCGTCAATGCTTGGCCTGCGGTCCACCGCGACACCCATTGCAGCTGAGCTGCCAGAAAGTACGCCTCAAATGAGGGGGCACCCAGTCCTCCCTGATCCACGGGCAACTGTAATTTGGCGAGGGCTATTCGTCTTCGGCCTGTGCCCCAGATGAGGGACACCAGAAGGGCATCCAGCTCGCGGAAGAAGGGGCGGGGGGACCACTGGGAGATTGGTGAAAAGATACAGCAGCCGTGGGACCAGTGTCATCTTGGCCACTGCAATTTTCCCTATGGGAGCTAAAGGGAGATCCCTCCAGAAATTAACTGAGGTCCGAACCCCGGCCAGGGCCCTGTGGTGATTTCCCTTGTACATGTCTGGCGGCGTGTGATATAGCCGTATACCTAGGTATCGAACTGCTTGGGTACTCCAAGATATGTATTGCCCGTCCGTTAGCAGCGGCTGGGGTGGAAGGTCACCTGAGAGTGGGTAGATTGTGGACTTAGACCAGTTAACTTTCAGTCCTGCCACCTGTTCAAAGTCTCGCAGTGTGTCAAGTATAGGTGTGAGGTCTGACGTGATGTCACTGATGTAGATGAGGACATCATCGGCGTATAGCGACACTGCATTGATCGTGCCCGCTATTGGTATGCCCCACTTTTCTCCCTCCCTAGGGAGGCGAATCGCGAGTGGCTCCATCGCCATCGCAAAAAGCAGATGGGAAAGCGGGCACCCCAGCCTTGTGCCTCTGAGAATTGGAAAAGATGACGACATGTAGGGCCCCAGTTTTACTCTGGACGTCGGTCTAGTGTATATAAGCTTAGTGTAGGCGAGCAAGCGAGGTCCCAATCCCATCTGTCGCAGGACTCGGAGGAGGTAGGGCCAGCTCAGGGTATCGAAGGCCTTTTCGAGGTCCAGGACCAGGCATGCCACGCGCAGAAAATGATTGCGAGCCCGGTCCTGGACGTAAAACAGGCGTCTGATGTTATAGGAGGTGTTTCTGCCCGGTACAAACCCGCACTGGTCCGAGTGTATCACCGTTGGAAGGATTGTGGAATATCTGTCCGCAAGTATCTTCCCAAATATCTTGTAGTCCGCTGGCAGCAGGGTTATAGGTCGGTAGGATTCCACAAGCTGGGGATCCCTGTCCGGTTTGAGGAAGGAAACTATTACCGATTCGCACATGGACTGTGGTAGGTCCCCCTTATTTAGCACTGCCTGGTATATCTTTACCAACTGCAGCACCAACTGAGTAGAGAAGGTGCAGTAAAATTCCAGCAGGAGGCCATCTAGGCCGGGCGCTTTACAGGTAGCCAGCGATTGCAGTGCCTGTGTAACATCCGACGCTGTGATCACCTCGTCTAACTTTTGTCGGACCGCTCGCGTTATGCGGGGTAGGGAGAGTGTGCTGAAAAATCGAGGGAGTGCTCCCGAGTCTACTGTGACGGGGGCCGCATATAGTTGCGTGTAATATTGCTGAAAGACTGCTAGGATGGAGGCCTGCGAGTGTACCAAGGCGCCGGCTGCGTTGCGGATCGCGGTGATCAGTGGGAGGGTAGTGTCTAGCTTCAACAGCCAGGCCAACAGCGCGCCTGCTCTGTTACCTTCCTTGTGCATCTTTATGGCGTGTGCCCTAAAATTGTACCTACGGAGGTCTGCAAGCTCCTCCGCATATGCAGTTTTAGCGTCCGTCCCTTGGGTCAGAGTGGCCTCCCCTCTATCCGCTGCCTGCGTTAATGTGGCTAGTGCATGCTATTTCTCTATTGCGCTGCGCTCTAGTGTTTTGCGCACCCCTGAGATGTGCTGTATGCATGTGCCTCTGATCACCACTTTAAACGCGTTCCACTCCACTGCGCGGGTGGATGCCTTGTGCGCATTCTCGTTGAAGTAAGCTCATATGTGTGCCGCTTGCGTTTGCCTAAATACTGAGTCTTCAAGGCACTCTTTGGGCAGGTGCCAATTGGGGACCGGGATCCAGGGTGGTCGCCATGTTAAGGTGATTGTGTGCGCGTCATGATCGGATAGAACCCTACCTAAATATTCCGCCTTCTGTATCTTGGGCAGGATGGGGGGAACAGAGGAAGCAGTCCAGACGAACTCTGAGATCGTTTTGGATGGAGTGAAACGAATAGAGTCGGAGGTCTGGGTATTTGGAGCGCCATGCGTCAGTCAGAGCCCAGTATGTTGCCCAGGTAACAAATTGTTTGCCCTGTGCTGTTATAGGGGATGCCGGGTGTGGCGGGTAAGATCTATCGAGGAAGGTGTTTTACACACAGTTGTAGTCCCCTCCTAATATCCATGGGGCCTGGGTATATGTACTTAAGGGGCGTGAGAGTGTGTCCCAGAATGTTCCCTGGTCTGTGTTCGGTGCGTAAATACTCCCCAAAACTACTTGCTGACCGTCTAACAGCCCGTGCAGGAGTGCATAGCCGCCCTCCGTGTCAGCTTTTCTAGATAGCTCCTGAAATGGAATCCCTGGGCGTATCCATATGAGGGTCCCTCGCGCATAGGCCGAGTATGTTGTGGCGCAGAATATCCTGCGCCATCGCTTGCGCAGCTTGTCTAATTGGTTCGCTGCCAGGTGGGTTTCTTGTAGCAGCGCGATTTGAGCATTCTGCCTCTTTATATATGCATATGCTGCATATCGCTTACGTGCCGTGTGCATTCCTCGCACACTCAGGGTGAGGATGGTGATATGCCCCTTATGTGCCATGCTGTGATGCGGGGAATCCAGGGGAAGTGGGGTTCCTGGGCGCCATGTCGCGACGCAAACCACTGCCCTGAACTAGCCTGATCTCGCAGTCCAAGCATGGACGTAGCACCTTGTCTGTGCGCATGTGTGTGTACAGTGTAGGGGGGAATAACTTCGGATAGGAGGACAACAGGGGTGGGGAACAATCCCAATGCTGGGGACCTATCGCAAATGGCGATACGTCCAAACTCATGCTAGCGCACAAAGAGAGATGCTAAATATTGGAGGGGTGGCGTCTCGCAGCTGCTGGGTGGCTCTCGCCGGGGGCATTTGCAGGATTATCGCGCGCTCAGTGGCCTAGGGATAAGCAGGGAGTCACTAACTGAGCTGCTTGGCATGCCATGTACCTCATACTACATTATAGCATAGCTTACCGGAGTTCCCTGTGCACATGTACTGCTGGCTGCTGGTCATATCAGTGTGTCGGCAGTCTGTGGCGTGACCAGCGGCGGGGTCATTGAGTCCTCTCTGGAGAGCGTCTCTTCACTGCCCTCTTCCTCTCCTGACGAGATGTGTGGACCTCTGTCTGAGTCTGTAGCTGGTGAAGATGGGTGGAGCTCCGCGGCTGCCTGCAGGGCCCTTCGCCTTTCTTCTATAATCTGCTCCAAGTCCGGGGATCCCGAGGGCTGGGCACCCGAGCCGGCGGTGACTCTGCTGCCTTGTCGTTTCGGACAGCATCTGTAGCCGCGTTGGGTTTTAGGACGCCTGTCGGCCTTTTCGTTCACTCATGGATGCTTCCGACAGTGTTTGTCCACCCAGTCACAGGCCTCCTCCGCGTCCATGAAGAATACGGTGGACCCCTCATGTATAATTTTAAGGCGGGCTGGGAAAAGTAAAGAGTATTGTATACCCTCCAGCCGTAGGCGGGGTTTGACCTCGAGGAATGTGACTCTTTGACGTTGCACCGCTCTGGAGTAGTCCGGAAAGAACATTATTTGCTTATTCTCTACTTGGATGGGGCCGTGCTGTCTGGCTGCCCTGAGAATCGCATTGCGGTCTCTGAAATGTAGGAATTTCGCCAGCATCAGGCGAGGGGGGTTCCTGGTGGGGGCCTACGCGCCGGCACCCTGTGGGCCCTTTCAATGGAGAAAAAAGGAGTCTGGTCTGTAGCCGGCGTAAAGGACTTGGTCCATGTCTCCACATACGCGACGGGATCCGCACCTTCAATTCCCTCTGGGAGTCCCAGGACGCGGATTTTGTACCTTCTTGAACGACCTTCGAGGTCATCGATGCGTTCTTCCATGGTTGACATGCGCCCCAGAAGGGACTGGAGAGACTCCTGGTGCGTTTTGATTGAGGGTTGCAGGGAAGCTATTACTTTCTCACCATCTGACTCTTTGTCCGCAAGTTTGCGATGGTCGTCCCTGAGCAGGGTGATGTCTGTGGTGATAGTCCCGAGCCTCTCCTCCATTGACACCCTCGAGTGTTCTATGGCCGCAAGCACTTTGTCCATCTTTTTGGACAGGGTCAATTCTTGCTGGGTCATAGCTTCTTTCTGCGGTAGTTTGGCACTGGTGGCAGGTTCCTGCGTGGTCACGGTCATCGCTGGGCCCATCGTGGCCCATTGTTTTCCCATGTTGTCGGGTTGGGAGACGCGGTCTTCATCTTAGGAGTCATGTCCCCTCTCTCCGAGAGGAGGGTGCTTGCTGGGTAGCAGGATCGTGGATCAAATGGCGCGTTGGGCGTGCGCCTCGTTATTGTCCCCACTAGGAGGCCCACTTCACTTCTGGCGTGTTGCTCCGGGGGCCCTCTCTTGTTGCTTCAGGGGGGAAGGTAGCGCCTACCCCCGGAGTCAGTAGGATCTCGTAACGGCCACCGTCCCTGTGTCCGGTGCACCAGGTCTCGGCCACTTGCGGGGGCTCCTGTCCTTCTCTGGGGCATTGGTGTGGGCCTCTCATCTCTTGGTTCTTCCCTGCTGCGGGTGGGAGCCTTCACAAGTGTGCTAGTAGCCTGCTGTGTTACGTCTACCTCCGCACAATACCTTTCAGTGTCAGTCAATCGTCCACAGTATCCTGCCTTGCCATGTGTATTGTCTCCTAGGCTTCTTACATTATCCCCTGGGGCGCACTCTAGTTTCAGGGATTCTGCCATCTCGCGGTGGCCACCATTTTAACTTCTGGCTCCTTTGGGCATTGTGCGCCTGGGGCCCCCTCTTTGATGACGTCTCTTTGCTGATGGGGTCTTCCCCACATCTCATGGGGACGCTGGTAGAAGCTGTTTATGCCTTGGAATGCCATTGCGTTGGTGACGTCCCATTAGCTTCCCCGCTGCTTTCTGTTGTGGGGGGAGGGGGCAGAAACGAACTGTTCTGTGTGCCGTCACCCACCGTTGCTTGGGCTGCTTTTTGGCCCGGCGCGGTATCAGTGCAGTCTTTAGGAAACTTCCTGCCGTCTCTGAGGGGCGTTCAGCGGTCCCGGGATCGTTGCCGGCCCGCTGTGCCCCCATTTTAACTCCAGGCACACCGTTTCCCCTCGCCGTGCTGGCTCGCCAGGGTGCCTTTATCTGCAGCAGGAGCTCCGTGGCTGGCTATTCGTGTTGTGGGACTGCTCTGAGGTAAATACTGCCGGCTTCACTATTCCGCAGCTACCGGTCACCGGCGTGGGAGGAGGGTCCGTGCTTTCGGCGGGCTCCGACGAGCAGCTGCCGTGGGGGTGCTCTCTGTTCCCCGCTCCTCACCTGTCCTCCAGTCTCAGTTGGGTGGCCGTCTGGCAAGAGGAGGGTCGCCGCAGGACTGGTGCCCGATGTGCTGGCCTTTACGGCGGGCTTCAGTCCCTGTGTCTCGCATCCACCATTTTGAGCCCGGGTCCGGCACGATCTCGGGCTCGATTTCTGAGACCTGCCCGGTTCTTGGCCAGTGCGGAGCGCGGCAGCGAGCTCTATTGGTGTTCCGACCATTGCAGGTTTAATTTTGGCTCGGTTGAGAGCAGCGTGGCAGGCGAGATTCGTGCCCATTAGCGGAGCCTCAACCCAGCACGTCCGCCATTGCAGCCTGCTTGGCCAGGCCCCCAAGGGACCCAGTTATTTGATGGAAAAACTCATTCCCTATCGACTAGGAAGATCTCTAAGATCTACGAACAAACAACTACTCACTATACCTCGAATTAAGAAAACCCGCTCCAGAGGCCGTGCATTTTCATTCCTCGCCCCCCTATCTTTGGAACGAACTTCCCTTACATTTATGTGAATGTACTGCCCATCATAACTTTACAAAACTATTAAAAACCGAACTGTATTTAGGATCCTAGGTTACTGCAGGCATTTTTTTGTTTCCGCTGTGCGGAGATATCCCTTCGGGGATGATTCATGCGCATTACAAATAACATAAATAAATAAATTATCAATATCAGGCATTTGACAATATAACTCTGGCTTGCAAGTGCAAAATACTCCTAGGTGCATGAAATATTACAAACACATTCTTTTTCAATTCAGATAATTTGCACTAGCTCATATGGTTGGAGACGTACTCCTGCATAAAATTCTATTCACATTTTTTTCCTTTGTGAATCGAGCCCATGAGGTTGACCTCCTAAGTCTACTTGCTGTTTTCCTGACAAGAACAAAATGTATGGAGTAGATCGCACCTCCCACAATCACCCACCCTGTGGAACCTTTTCCCCATCTACGTAGCTGCCGAGGTTTCAAATTGCTTACGTGTGACATTTTCATTGTTTCAGTGCACTTATGAGTGACATTAAACAGCCAATTGTGTGACACTTAGAGTGCATTGCCTCACGAGTAAATCCAAGCAATGAGGTGCATGGGAAGGGATAAACGGAAATTACACCCTTTTTAGCGATGAGAAGCTCTAAAATATCTTGAAATTGCTGAAAAACGACTGAAATTGAAGGTTAACCCTTGCTTTACAATGAACCCTGAGGGGCAGATTTACAAGCCCCTTGCGCCACTTTTGCGTCACTTTTAACATGGGAAAAGTGACTCAAAAGTGGCGCAAGGGGCTTGTAAATCTGCCCCTAAATCTCTGCACATTTTGGTGCAGCGCTGTTATACTGTGCACAATACAATTTAAAAATAAGTGCACCAGACACCACTCATCCTGAGTAATCACACAATCCCAGCATACATGCATCCTACGACCGGTGTAGCGACCCCTTGGAATTTTTTTGTTTTTGTTAAAACAGGGTTTTACCACTCACTTTGGAAGTTTTATATTTCAGGTATAACAGGCATATGTCAATATGTGATGAGTAGTCAATATACAATCGATACTAGAAGTTGTACCTATGTATATGTTACCTCTACGTGACATCCCTTTCACCAATGGTATACCAGAGGAACATACTACTAACTATGATTGCATACATTTTACTTGACAATATATATGTTAACGGTTATACCTGACAGCACTCATATTAAGTGAGTTTAAAATGTATCATGACTACCAGTCTTTCTCTTCTTTTACTTCCCCTTTTTGTGTTGTATACCCTATTATGCCAATAAAAATTATTTGAAATTAAAAAAAAATTAAAAGTACATATTCATAGCGCTTTCAGTCGCATGCTTGTACCTCGTAGCACTATAGTACAGTAGTTACTATCCACCACTGCGCCAAAAAGGACAAAAATTCAGTGATGGCATTAACCAATTGAGGTTTCATAACATTAATGTGAAAGAATGCATTTCAGCATTATGACCTCTGCAGTTTCAATTTCAGCAGGTAGTTAAGACTGGCTTTATTAAGTGCAAGGCATCCAAACAGCATATTTCCTGGAATGCTGACAGCTTGCCTTTTACAGCTGCATGGAGCTGGAAATTGTCAGACATCATTCATGCCATTTCAACACAAATACAATTATTTTTCGGTATGAAACAAGTTATTTCACAGTCTCAGTCTGAAATATGAATTAAGAAAGGCATGCCTCTGAATGGTGCAAACTGGATTTGTCAGCCTAACATAGTTAAGCACATGCTGTAGAGATCAAAAGAACTTCCCAGTGCATTGTCTGAGATTGAGAGTGAATAACTCACCTAACTGCCACTGTCCAGAAGTGCTTTGGGTGTGTGTTTGCCAGGTCAGCACTTCCCGCTTGAGCTGTGTGTTCTTTGGGTAGGCGGGGCAAAGCTACAACAACAGGTGGCAGTTTAAAGGTGTGCCTGAGCCAAGGTCTGACTGGCCTATAGGGCAATCAGGCAGTGCCCAATGGGCTAGTCGGACAGGTCAGTTTGTGGGCCGGATTTTTGGCTGTTTGTGGGCCTGTTTTATGGTCTGCTGGGCCGGTTTTCACTATTGGTTTCCCTGATATTAAAAGACAAATAGCCTGAAATAAGCTGAAAATCCATGCAGTCTCTCTTACACTGCGAGTTACCTATAGAGTGTGTCTGTAGAAGTTTTAAACTCCCCCAATTTGCAAATGTGGCAGTGGGACACTTTTGTTAGTCATCTTATTCACCAGAGCTTAATTTGTAAAAGAATGAATGCCGGTGTCCATAGCAGTGCTCAGAGGTCCCCAGCCAGCACTGTTGAAAGGTCGGGGAGCCAAATACCAAGGCTTGTTGCTCGAATATGAATGTGGGGATTGTGTGTGGAGTCATAAATAAGAACCCTGATAAAAAAATACACGTGGGCCATAACCTTGCGTGGACCCAATGTGGGCCAGTGGGTAATGTGCCCAGATGTCCAGCATGAAGGGTGCGTGATCACTGTGTGTGCTGTGTCCTGATTGACTATGTGTTCCTAACTTTATGTGGCATCTGACTCTATGGTGTTTTGGGAATGTGCGCACCCCTCTGACCATGTGTGCTTTATTGGGACCAATCTCCCCGGACCAATGTGGTGTAGCTGCGCTCATCTGGGGGATGGACTTGAGTTTCCTGTTGGTGTGTTTGTCTGCCAGCTACGTGCCACCCCACCTGTGACCTGTCAATCAGTAACCTCAGGCCTAGGTTGCAAAGCCTGCCTGACTACGCATTTTGAGTCGGGGTTGATGGAGAGTTCGTGACGGACGAATTTGATAATAGTGATGCGATTTCGCTCGTATATGCGAGTGTATTATTATAAACAGTGGCATCCATTTTACCAATACCAACATTCCCCCCTCTAGTTGAATTTTCAACTACATTATCTAACCCATATTTCATGACAGTCACATTATTAGGGACATACTGTTCTTCAGTTTTGACTAATGCTATTTTCCTGGTTACTTGCATTGTACCTAATTTGAGGACTGCAGTTTTGCAGCAGGAAACCCCCAAATGTAGGAAACCACACAAGAACAATAAAAATATAAGAACGGGCAACAGTGACGTGCACAGTCCAGTCAGCCACCAGGGGAGCCAGGCAAACCAGTTTAAATACAATGCCTGCTCAGGGGCACCTCCCTCCTCACTCATGTCTCTTTGAAAATTGTACATTGCTTGCATGGGAAGAGTCAGAGTTCCGTTATCCAGGATGTTACCTGGGATAAACGTGCAGTAGGATGCACCGATTTTGGCACACACCCCTCCCTCCATTGCGGTCATTAAATTCAACACGTATCGATGTTGCATCACCATGAGGCATATGGATCTCAGTTCTTCCTTGATTATATTAAGGCTGAATCAGTGCTGTTCATCATCTTGAGCATCTCCAACCTGGATATCATTAACCAGTGGGCGTTCACTTTCCTTTGCAATGTGAAGAAGGGTATGGTCCCCCCTGCATTGATTTGTGTGTCAGAAACCAGTCTGAATTCATTCGGAATGTCCTTATACTGAGCACAGCCAAAATATTCAGAAGTTCTTTTCTCTCAAGCCTGATGCAACAGAGCCGTCTTCTTCCTTACCAGGTGTTTGTGCAACTCTGGCAGATCTTCTCCGGGAATGACCAAGGCCGGGTGTGTATGGTGACGAGGGAGCAGAGGCCATGCCATCTGGGAATGAGCTGAATGTAAGCAAACTTGGCATAGGTATCCATCAGCGTGGAGGTGCCCCACTGCATGTCTGCATTATTCTTCGACACAACCCCTACTCCGAACGGAAGAGAGCACGCACCCGAGGACTGTGGGTTTACAGCTTCTTTATTAATTTGGGCCTCCCTCAACCCAGCAGATAGGAGAGACACGTTTCGCCTGCAGTATATATATATATATATATATTCACTGAAAAAACCATAGGTTTTAGGGACAGTTATAGTTAGTTGGACATTGCACTCGTACAAAACCCGTGAAATTCCCCCGTTATAGTTAGTCCAGCTAACTATAACTCGCGCCCCGCAATGCACTGCTGATGACGTCACATATTACATCACTCATGACATGGTCAGTGACATCACTGATGACATCACTGATGACATCTCAAATGACATCACTGATGACATCACTGATGACATCATCCAGTGACTGTGTGTTTCTCTAAAAGTTTAAATATTTTTAATATATATAGGAAAAGACGTATTGAAGAATGAGTGGGTGTGTAAGTGTCTGTATGGATGATTTAGTAGGTGCGTGACTGACTGTATAAGTGAGTGATTTAACGTATCTTACTGAATGCATGGGTTAGTGACTAAACTGGGTGAATGTCTGTATCCGTCTGTCTGTTGCTGTGTAAGTGGCTGCATGTGTTTGTGAATAGCTACATGAGTGTCTATTTGAGTTATTGAATGCTTGTGTGAGTATCTGTATGGGTGCCTGAGTGTTTGTGTGGGAGGGGTGTGTGCGACTCTGTGCATAGATGTGTGAGTGGGTGATTCACTGGGTGGATGGTTTCAAGAGTGCATCTGTGATAGACTGTATGGGTGGGTAAGTGTGTGTAAGAGTGTGTTAGTGAGTGAATGTATGTCCCAGTGGTACATGTGTGAGTAACTACATATGTGAAAGGCAGTATATATGTGTGTTGGAGTATATAAATAGCTATAAGCGAGAGTGACTGATTGTGATAGTGGCTGTATGGATGAGTGTGTGCTTGTATCAGTGATTGTATAAGAGCGTAAGAATGTGCTAGTATTTGTATGAGTAAGTGAGCTGGTGTGTGTATAACTGTATAGGTGAGTAAATGGTAGTGTGTTTAATTATTTGCATGACTGACTAGGTGTGTGAGTACCTCTATGGATGAGTGGCGGTGTTTGAGTGTCTATATAGGAGTATGAGTGCATATGATAGTCCTGTACTGAGTGACCGTAAGTATGAGTGACTGTACGGGTGAGTGAGTGGATGTGTGCGTAGACCTAAGAATCAGTGTGTGGGTATGTAGTTATTGGTGTTGGAGTGTCTATGGTTTTGCGAATGGCATTCTGTAATTTAGAGTGGGTGTATCAAAGGTTATATTAGGGTGTGAGAAGATGCATGAAATTATCACACGGATGATGTCATCAGTGATGTCATCAGTGATGTCATTTGAGATGTCATCAGTGATGTCATCAGTGATGTCACTGACCATGTCATGAGTGATGTAATATGTGACGTCATCAGCAGTGCATTGCGGGCGCGAGTTATAGTTAGCTGGACTAACTATAACGGGGAAATTTCACGGGTTTTGTACGAGTGCAATGTCCAACTAACTATAACTGTCCCTAAAACCTATGGTTTTTTTCAGTGAATTTCAAAGGTTTTTAAATGCTAATTTGTAACTATAACGTCCCTGAAACCTATGGTTTTTCAGTGAATTTCAAAGGTTTTTAAATGCTAATTTGTAACTATAACATGTCTGAAACCTATGGTTTTTTCAGTGAATTTCAAAGGTTTTGTAAATGACAATTTTTGAATGTATTAATTGTTATATACATTTTTTTAATACTGATTTACTACATTTTTAGAAACAATTTTTTATAACATATTTTATTTTTAAATTACATTGTAATTACATTATACATTACATTACAAAAATACTTTCTCAGAATGAATTACTTTAGTTTAAATACTTTGCACATAGGCAATAGACTTTTAAGTACAGTAGTTACAGTTGTTGCAATGGGCAACACATTTTCAAACACAATGCAACATTCAGCTCAATGTGAATTTCTAGTTAAATGCAATTAGTTACTTTATGGATTACTTTTCTAACCACAGGACTGGATCCTAGATTCAGTCCTGGCACATCTCCTGTAAACAGTTGAGTAAAAGCGTTTTAGTTACACTCGTGATTTTTAAGGAATATTATTGTATTTTAAAAGTTGACACTTAGAAACTTTTTCTCATAGAATGACCAATGTTATCCTATGGAAGGAAATTCACTTAGGAGGTAAAAACTGTTATCGTTACTTTTTGTTACTCAGTGTTGGATCCTGGTTCCAGCACTGGTGCATCTCCTGTAAACAGTTGAAAGAATGCGTTTAAGTCATACAGGCGATTTTTAAGGAATATTTGTAGTTTGTGAAAATCGACACTTTGAAACTTTTCTGCTGAAAACCAGACAATGGATTCCTATGGAAGAAAATATAAGTTACTGGTAAGTACGGTTAAAATTACTTTTCTGGGTCAGTGCTGGGCTAAAAGATGCAGCACTGGGTTCTCTCCTGATAACAGGTGAGTAAATTGGAATTCGTACTTTGGTTGATTTTAGAGGAATATTATAAAGTTCCAAAACTCCACACTTAGAAGAATTTCCAAGTGAAACCAGTCAATGTTAGCCTATGAAGGAAATTCAAGTTACCGGTAAGTACGGTTAAAATTAATTTTGAGGATCAGTACTGGGCTGAAAGATGCAGCACTGAGGTCTCTCCTGATAACAGGTGAGTAAATCAGAATTCGGATTTCGGCTGATTTTAGAGGAATATTTTAAAGTTCCAAAAATCAACACTTAGAAACTTTTTCAGCAAAAAGCAGGCAATGATATCCTATGGAAGGAAATTCAAGTTACTGGTAAGTACGGTTAAAATTACTTTTGAGGATCAGTACTGGGCTGAAAGATGCAGCACTGAGGTCTCTCCTGATAACAGGTGAGTAAATCGGAATTCATATTTCGGCTGATTTTAGAGGAATATTTTAAAGTTCCAAAACTCCACACTTAGAAGAATTTCCAAGTGAAATCAGTCAATGTTAGCCTATGAAGGAAATTCAAGTTACCGGTAAGTACGGTTAAAATTACTTTTCAGGACCAGTACTGGGCTGAAAGATGCAGCACTGAGGTCTCTCCTGATAACAGGTGAGTAAATCGGAATTCGTATTTCGGCTGATTTTAGAGGAATATTTTAAAGTTCCAAAACTCCACACTTAGAAGAATTTCCAAGTGAAACCAGTCAATGTTAGCCTATGGAAGGAAATTCAAGTTACTGGTAAGTACGGTTAAAATTACTTTTCAGGACCAGTACTGGGCTAAAAGATACAGCACTGAGGTCTCTCCTTATAACAGGTGAGTAAACCGGAATTCGTCTTGGCTGATTTTAGAGGAATATTTGTATGTTTCAAAAATCAACACTTAGAAACTTTTTCAGCAAAAAGAAGGCAATGATATCCTATGGAAGGAAATTCAAGTTACTGGTAAGTACGGTTAAAATTACTTTTCAGGACCAGTACTGGGCTGAAAGATGCAGCACTGAGGTCTCTCCTTATAACAGGTGAGTAAATCGGAATTCGTATTTCGGATGATTTTAGAAGAATACTTGCACAATGGTGAAGGGAGGGGCGGGGCCTGAGGTGACATCTGTGCAAACGCGCCCCGTGGCGCGTTTTAAGTTGGGGGATTAAGTCCCCTTGAATCCTGAGGGTCCCTAGGGGCCAACTAGCCCACCAGGAACCTCCAATATGCGCCAGAGGCTGCGTTGCAGAGACGTGTAGAGAGGCCACACCCCTTTTACACCTCTCTGCAACGCGGCTCTGTGGCGCTTTCTGGATGTACCTGTTGGGCTAGTTGGCCCCCAGGGACACTCAGGATTGAAGGGATTTAATTCCCCATCTTAAAACGCGCCACGGGGCCTGTTTGCACACATGTCACCTGAAGCCCCGCCCTCCCTTCACCACTGTGCAAACGCGCCCCGTGGCGCGTTTTAAGTTGGGGGATTAAGTCCCCTTGAATCCTGAGGGTCCCCGGAGTCCAACTAGCCCACCATATACCTCCAAAAGCGCCACAGAGCTGCGTTGCAGAGAGGTGTAAAAGGGGCGTGGCCTCTGTACACCTCTCTGCAAGGCAGCCCCTGGCGCATACTGGAGGTTCCTGGTGGGCTAGTTGGCCCCCAGGGACCCCCAGTATTCAAGGGGATT
Source organism: Calotriton arnoldi (assembly GCA_963921515.1). NCBI lineage: Eukaryota > Metazoa > Chordata > Amphibia > Caudata > Salamandridae > Calotriton > Calotriton arnoldi. Next base: position 4,195,808 of record CAWUFW010000406.1, read on the forward strand.
GTTCCCTCTCTGCAAACGCGCCAGGGGCGCATTTGCAGAGTGGTGAAGGAAGGGGCGGGGCCTGCGGGCCCGATCGTTTTTTTTTTTTGTCTCCTGAAGGGGGCTGTGTGGCCCCCTTCCTTTTTTCTCTTTTTTGGGCCCTGGGGACCCCATCCCCAAGGGCCTTACCCCTTTTTATTACAAATACAAAAAACGGGAAGGGGCCGCGTGGCCCCCTTCCCTGGGCCTGTATTGGCCCGGGGACCCCATCCCCGGGGCATGGCCTCTATATTTATTATTTTAAGGGGGCAGCGTGGCCCCCTCCTCTGGCCATTTTAAGGCCCCGGGGACCCCATCCCCGGGGCCGGCCTTTCCATTTTTTATTTTTATTTTTTTGCTCTTTTTTGGGAAGGGGGCCGTGTGGCCCCATCCCGGGCCACTACTTGCCCCGGGGACCCCATCCCCGGGGCTGGCCCTCTCCATTGGGGACTGTGGGGGTCCCCAATCCCCCCACAGTCCCGCCGGCTCCCCACGTCCCTTGGGAGCCGGCATTGCTAGTCCCACATGGGGAGCAGCTGACATGCTGCTCCCCATGTGGAAAGCAATCGGCTTTGGATATTGGAAGAGAGAGCAGGTTTCCCTGCTCTCTCTTCCAATATCCAAAGCAGTTTGCTATGGCAGGACGGGAGCCGCGAGGCTCCCGTCCCTGCCATAGCAAACTACAGTGTCCCGGGGTAGGCACCTCGGGACACTGCAGGAGCCGGCCCTGGGGGGTGGTGGTCCCCAGGGCCATCAAGGGCTCCAGGAGGAGGCCGCGCGGCCCCCCTCCCATTCAGTACACAGCCCCGGGGAGGTGGTGGTCCCCGGGGCTCTGGGGTCCGTAACGGACCCCCATATTAAAATGTTTAGTGCACCGGGAGGTGGCGGTCCCGGGCGTGTGGGGGCTGGAGCCCCCACACAGGTTTTCTAATGTATAAAAAAGCCCCGGGAGGTGGTGGTCCCCGGGGCTGCGGGAAGGCTCAGAGCCCTCCCGCACCATTTAAAAAAAGCCCCGGGGGTGGCGGTCCCCGGGGCTTGGGGGCCCTTGAGGCCCCCTCACGTTAAATTATCCCCCCACCATGCCCCCGGGACTTGGCCCACCCGGGGGCCAATTAACATCGAGCGCGGGAGCCCGCGCTCGATTTTTCCGGCAGGATTCGCGCACCCTGAGCGCATCCTGCCGATTTAAAAAAAAATTTTTTTTGCCCAGGGGTCCTTGTGGGACCCCTGAGCAAACCTAGGGGTCAGGGTGTTTCTACCCTGCCCCCTTTGTGCGCTTTGCGCACTTGTTTCTGTCCCTCGGTTCTACCGAGGGACAAAATGGCTGCCAACATTTCCTGAATCGGAATGTTGACAGCCAGCTGACAGCCAATTAACATGCAGCTCGTGATCGGGACGGTGCGCGCAGGGTGCGCTGAGGGTACGCGGACCCTACTCGGCCATAGATATCACTAACTTTTTACTTTTCATTTTCTCAGCAACTACTGAACGGATTTACACCATTTAACAAAAAGGTTCTTTCTGAACCAAGAACTACCTCTTTGCCAAATTTGGTGTAATTCCGTTCAGCAGTTCGGGCTGTAGCCGTGTCTAAAGTTTCCTATGGAAAAGTGCATGGGGAAAACGCGTTTGGGACCCCCTTTTTCTCGGCCCCGCTTGACGAATCCCCGAGACTTTCAGGGTAGGAGCGGACCGGAGCGGGCCACAAAGTTTGAAAATTTCGCGAAGATACGTCAACCGGCAAGAGAGTTATTTCAAATAGAATGTCGCGGATTTCCTATGGATAATAGGTTGTAACTATAACTATCTACTGGCGACCGCCAGTAGATAATATATATATATATATATATAGCCCAAAGTGAATGAAAGACAATCCTTATTGTTGCTATGAAAAATTGAGAATAATATTTTTTTCCTAGTGGCCAATTATCATGTCCTCCAAATAGTAGTTTGTATGGCTCACTGCTAGGTTACTTTTTAATTTTGTGGCACAGGCCTACATAAGAAAGATGTTTTTTATTTGGCGTGTTCGGCACAGTTTTATTTTGTGAGCCAGAGTGCATGCAAAGAAAACTTATGTAGAGTAAGATGTATTCTATTTGTTATGTATTTGTTTATAGGTTTCCATTAGTACGTGACCATTAATGAGTCTTTCAGTGTTTCATGTAGTAATTCTCAAACTTTACATATGCAGTCTAGTTTATGTTTTGGGCTTCCATGCTACTTTTAGAAGAACTGTGCTACACAGATATCACTAAATTGTTGAACCTAATAACTTCATAAACACTTCATAACATCACTTGCAATAGCAAAAGGAATCATCTACACAGTCTAATGTACATTGCTGTGAAATTTCATTACAATCCATTAAGCCGTTTTGCCACTATGTGAAACAGAAAAGTCTATGTAAAACGCATTGAAGTGCAAGTGTGTTTTGGGACCCCCCTTTTATCTTTGCACCCCCTTGAGCAAACACCACCAAACTTTCACCTTCACTAATATAACGGGTGCAATAGGTCTGATAAGTTTTGTCTAAGTCGTCAAACGTATTACGGAACAAAAATCTGAGGAATTCCTGTTTCCGGTAACCCTAACTATATCTACAGAGTGGTGGTACGAACATATATATATATATATATATATATATATATATATATATATATATATATATATATATATATATAACAACAAGCAATCCTGTTCCACAAGGGAAGAAGGCACGCACTCAAGGCTGTTAGGTTTAGGGCCTCTTTATTTCCTCGGGTCTCCCTCGACCCCGCAACCGGAGAGACGCGTTTCGGCTGCGCAGCAGCCTTTATCAATCTCATTGGCGCCAAATACATTCAGGTATATATACCCCTCCCACTCTCAGGCATTAATAGACATAAAAGAACAGTTATCCCGTTGTGCAATGTTATACTTCAAACATATCATAGTGCTTGATCAGTATCATGGTTTTGAAAGCCACAATTGTGGATAGAAAAACATGAAATCACTGAAAAACATGTAAAGGCATAATGTAGCAAAATATAAAACATAATGCATAATTAACCTACATTGCCATAAACGATACTATAGAGCCTCTTAAAATGCACACAGAAAGAAAATGTCACCTGCCTGTGATGGGGGCACATTATGTTAAAAAAACCATAGTATGAACTATGTACATTCACAAGGTGGCGCCAACCCCCCCAGGAAATGCTGCCCAAATAGAATAAAAACAAATGAACATGACATGAACGTGTGCTGCAAGTCTCAATCAGCGTATTTAAAAGCGGCAACATTAAACCCAAAAGTTAAGTACAATATCACAAAATCTAATCTGCAAGGCTAAAACTTTGACCCCAGTTTCCTACACAACGGAAGCAAAACTGTTCTTTGTCCGATTTACATCGCACAAATGTACATGCTAAATTAGATGAGGAAATATAACGTTGGGCTAGACTGCAAACACAGAGGTTAAAGACACCTAGTGTGTACTTTACAGACCTCAATGCCAACCTCCGAGTTATCGCCAATTTCCCAGAAGGGACTTCAAGTCCCATAATGCCTCTTAAGTCATGCAAGTAACGAGGTCCGTTTCCCGTTGAATTCTCATATAACATGTCCCAATGTGTAGCAAGGATCAACACTGCAATGTCCAAAGGAAATACAAATGTTCCCCGAGTTCAATATTTCGAAAACCAGTGTGAGCCTTGTTAGATAAAACGGAAATTCCAAAGTTAAAACTTGTTAAGGCAAATGTCACAATGTCTCCGTATGACACGCAGCACAAACTGTAAAATCATAATGGGCACAAACACGGGGTCGGAGGAGACCAGTGAACAAAAATTAATATGCCCGACAGTCCTCACCGCTTCCGCATAGACATACACGGTGCCCAGTCACCAAAGGGACGCCAGTCTGCTGAGCAAGGCATTTCTAGACTGGGGAAACTCAGACCCCGTGCTGGCAGTTAGAGAAACCGCCCGCTCCGAGATCCTTGACTCCATGCTGCTGTCATCCTTAATCCTCTTCCCGGCGGACTCTCTGGGGGCTCGTCCACATAGCACTCCCATGCTCCTCCAAAACAATTGTGGTCAAAGGGAAGAGCCCAAAACCGACTGGTGATGCGTGTGTAGCGTCAACCGCCGACGCTAAATAATAACAACAAGCAATACTGTTCCACAAGGGAAGAAGGCACGCACTCAAGGCTGTTAGGTATAGGGCCTCTTTATTTCCTCGGGTCTCCCTCGACCCCGCGACCGGAGAGATGCGTTTCGGCTGCGCAGCAGCCTTTATCAATCTCATTGGCGCCAAATACATTCAGGTATATATACCCCTCCTACTCTCAGGCATTAATAGACATAAAAGAACAGTTATCCCGTTGTGCAATGTTATACTTCAAACATATCATAGTGCTTGATCAGTATCATGGTTTTGAAAGCCACAATTGTGGATAGAAAAACATGAAATCACTGAAAAACATATAAAGGCATAATGTAGCAAAATATAAAACATAATGCATAATTAACCTACATTGACATAAACGATACTATAGAGCCTCTTAAAATGCACACAGAAAGAAAATGTCACCTGCCTGTGATGGGGGCACATTATGTTAAAAAAACCATAGTATGTACTATGTACATTCACAAGGTGGCACCAACCTCCTCAGGAAATGCTGCCCAAATAGAATAAAAACAAATGAACATGACATGAACGTGTGCTGCAAGTCTCAATCAGCGTATTTAAAAGCGGCAACATTAAACCCAAAAGTTAAGTACAATATCACGAAACCTTATCTGCAAGGCTAAAACTTTGACCCCAGTTTCCTACACAACGAAAGCAAAACTGTTCTTTGTCCGATTTACATCGCACCAATGTACATGCTAAATTAGATGAGGCAATATAACGTTGGGCTAGACTGCAAACACAGAGGTTAAAGACACCTAGTGTGTACTTTACAGACCTCAATGCCAACCTCCGAGTTATCGCCAATTTCCCAGAAGGGACTTCAAGTCCCATAATGCCTCTTAAGTCATGCAAGTAACGAGGTCCGTGGGCCGTTGAATTCTCATATAACATGTCCCAATGTGTAGTAAGGATCAACACTGCAATGTCCAACGGAAACACAAACGTTCCCCGAGTTCAATATTTCGAAAACCAGTGTGAGCCTTGTTAGATAAAACGGAAATTCCAAAGTTAAAACTTGTGAAGGCAAATGTCACAATGTCTCCGTATGACACGCAGCACAAACTGTAAAATCATAATGGGCACAAACACGGGGTCGGAGGAGACCAGTGAACAAAAATTAATATGCCCGACAGTCCTCACCGCTTCCGCATAGGCATACACGGGGCCCAGTCACCAAAGGGACGCCAGTCTGCTGAGCAAGGCATATATATATATATATATTCACTGAAAAAACAAAGGTTACAGGGATGCTATAGTTAGGGTCACATTTCACTCATTCAAAACCAGAGAAATTCAGCAGTTATAGTTAGCTGAGCTATAGTTAGCTGAGCTAACTATAACTCGCGCCCCCACAATGTACTGCTTATGACCTCACATATTACATCACTCATGACATCACTGATGACATCTCAAATGACATCATTGATGACATCATCCACAGATTCTCTGACACACTCATCCACACCCCAATATAACCTTTCATACACCCACTCCAACTTCCACACTAGCATTCTCAAAACCATTGACACACCCATACCAGTACTTACACACCCACTCACTGATTCATAGGTCTACACACACATCCACTCAGTCACCCATACAGCCACTCATGCACTAAGTCACTCACTGATACAGCCACTGATATATCCACTCATACACCCATACAGCCACTAACACACTGTCGTCACTCATAGAGCTACTCACATACCTACTCACTTACTCACCTATACAGTTAGCCACTCACTTCACCATACAGATACTAACACATACTCACTCACCCATACAGCCCCTCATACACACACTCACTATGCTATACAGCTACTATCACAATCCCTCACTCACTCATACAGTCACTCACATACCCCATCACTCAACTATACTGCTTTTCACATATTCAGTTACCACGGACACATCTATTCAATCACCGACACAGCCATACACACACTCAGTCACTTATACAGCCCTTCACTTACACACTCAGTAACACATACAGCCACTGACTCACTCATCCATGTAGACAGACACACATCCTCTCACCCACCCACACAGATACTCATACACCCATACAGGAACTCAGACAACCAATCAATCACCTATACAGCCACTCATGTACCCACTCACCAAACCATACAGCCACTTAGACACCATCTGACAGACTGATACAGACATTCTGACAACCTAGTCAGGGACCCATACATTCACTAAGACACCTAATCACTCACTTATACAGTCAGTCATGCACCTACTGAATCATCGATTTTTAACTAGTAATCACGTTTGCAAAGTGGTGGAGAAAGTGGGCTGGGCCTCCGACCAGCTCTCAGGAATCCCAACTTATAGGACTTACAAGAGCTACCAGGAGGGCTTCTTGACCCCCAAGGTCCCTCATGAGTAAAGTGGACTTCATCCCCCAGCCAGTAGCGCACCACGAGCCGAGCTGTATTTGCAGAGTGGCCTCCAAAGACGTCTTAGCAATCCCACTGTGTGAGACTTACTGGAGGTTACAGAAGGGGTAGTTGGCCCTCGAGGACATCCTTGGGGACTGACTACCTCTCCTGTTACCTCCAGTACATCCCACACAGCAGGATTGCTGAGTTGTTGTCAGAGGCCATGCCCCCTTTCTCCACCACTCTACAAACACCCCTCCTAGCGCACTTCTAGTAGTGGGAAGAAGTCCGCTTGGCTCCAGAGGATCCTTGGGGGCCAACTACTCCTCGTGGCCCCCGCATTTCTTTTGTCTTCAGCCCAGGGAGGTGGTGGTCCCCGGGGCTGCAGGGGGCCCCATCATCATTTAATAATGCCCGGTGGCCTAATTAAACAAAGAGCGTGAGCCTGGGCTTCATTATTTTTTAAATTTTTGATGGTAGTCATAAATTCAACGCAACTCCCGCCAATTTAAAAAAAAAAATGCTTTTTCAGCCCAAGAGGCCTAGGGGACAAGGTGTTTCTACCCTCCCCCTTTATCTTTTTTTTTAACATTTTTGCTTGTGACTCGGTTTACCTGAGTCACAAAATGGCTGCCAACACTTCCTGGTTTGAAGTGTTGGCAGCCAATCAGATCTCAGGCACGAGATCGGGAGAGGTCGCAGATCCCCCATGGCCACAGTTGTATATTTGAGAAATCTTAAAATTTTCACAGAACCTACTGAAAGGATTTACACCATTTTACAAAAAGGGTGCTTTCTGGACCAAGAGCTACCTTTTTGCCAAATTTGGTGAAATTCCGTTCAGCAGTTCGGCCTGTAGCCGTGTCTAAAGTTTCCTATGGAAATTAACATGGGGATAAAGCGTTTTTTCTCGGCCCTTGATTGATGGATCGCCCTGAAACTTTCAAGACAGCTGCTAAAGTGACTGGCGTATTAGTTTTGAAAATTTTGCGAGGATTCATCAAACGACACCAAAGTTATTGACAAATAAAGCTTTCCATGAAAACTACATCCTAACTATAACTACCTACTGGCGACCACCAGTAGGTAACAAATATATACATATATATATATATATATTCACTGAAAAAACCATAGGTTTCAGGCACGTTATAGTATTTCAGGTTTCCTGCCTCTCTTCCAAAAACCAAAGCAGTTTGCTATGGCAGGACGGAGCCGCGAGGCTCCCGCCCCCTGCTGACACATAGCAAACTACAGTGTCCCGGGGGTAGGCACCCCGGGACACTGCAGGAGCCGGCCCTGGGGGATGGCGGTCCCCAGGGCCATCACTGGCTCCAGAAGGGGGGCCGCGCGGCCCCCCTCCAAACATCTTGAAAGCCCCGGGGAGGTGGTGGGACCCCCATATTTAACGATTTAGTGCCCCGGGGAGGTGGCGGTCCCCGGGGCATGTGGTGGGGCTTGAGCCCCCCCACACAGGTAATTTCAATTTTAAAAAGAAGCCCCGGGGGTGGCAGTCCTCGGAGCTGTGGGAGGGCCGAGAGCCTCTCGCACCATTTTTTTAAAGCCCCGGGGGTGGCGGTCCCTGGGGCTTGGGGGGGCCTTAGAGGCCCCCCATACATTAATTTAATAAACCCCCGCATGCCCCCGGGACTTGGCCCACCCGGGGGCCAATTAACAACAAAGCGCGGGAGACCGCGCTTCGTTTTTTTTTTTCTTGGCGGGATCCGCGCACCCTAAGCGCATCCTGCCGATTTTGTTTAAAAAAAAAATTGCTTTTTTCTGCCCAGGGGGTCCTTGTGGGACCCCCTGAGCAGACCTAGGGGGTCAGGGTGTTTCTACCCTGCCCCCTTTGTGCATTTTGCGCACTTGTTTCTTTTTTTTTTCTCGGCGGGATCCGCGCACCCTAAGCGCATCCCGCCGATTTTTTTTTTTTTTAATGCTTTTTTCTGCCCAGGGGGTCCTTGTGGGACCCCCTGAGCAGACCTAGGGGGTCAGGGTGTTTCTACCCTGCCCCCTTTGTGCGTTTTGCGCACTTGTTTCTGTGCCTCGGTTCTACCGAGGCATAAAATGGCTGCCAACACTTCCTGATTTGGAGTGTTGACAGCCAATTAGCATGCAGCTCGTGATCGGGAGGGTACGCGGACCCTACTCGGCCATAGATATATATGTGATTTTACTTTTGATTTTCTCAGGAACTACTGAACGGATTTACACCATTTAAGCAAAAGGCACGACTCTGAACCAAGGGCTACCTATTTGCCAAATTTGGTGTAATTCCGTTTAGCAGTTCGGGCTGTAGCTGCGACTAAAGGTTCCTATGGAAAATTGCATGGGGAAAACGCGTTTTGGGACCCCCTTTTTCTCGGCCCCTGCTTGACGAATCACCCCGAGACTTTCAGCATAGGAGCGGACCGGAGCGCCCACAAAGTTTGAAAATTTTGCGAAGATTCGTCAACCGGCGCCAAAGTTATTTCAAATAGAATGTTGCGGATTTCCTATGGAAAATAGGTCCTAACTATAACTATCTACTGGCGACCGCTAGTAGATTATATATATATATATATATATATATATATATATATATATATATATATATATATATATATATATATATATATATATTATATTTCAGGAAACTTTATTTATTCTTTCTATACTAACAAAACTTAAAATACACAAACATTAGAAATTCTTCAGTTATAGTTATACTTTAAATTTATCATTTATGCACCACCTTTACATTAATATAACTTTATTTATTCTTTAGCTACAAACAAAAGTAAAAGTACAAATAAATGTACATTTCTAAACTTATAGCTTTAATGTATAATTTACGCAACACCTTATCATAACTTGTGCTCCTCCATACACAGTGTATTCAAGTCAGTATCCACTCCACATTAACTACAACTCATGACTTCTCCATGCACTGCTTATATTGTTTTATATTATAAATAACTGATCACCATAGTAACAGAGCTACAAGAGCATGGGGGAAGGGAACAAAAATGTGAAGGGAGAAATAGTGACTAAGGAGTGTTTGGGTTCAAATTTAGTCATTTATACCAAGTGGAGTATGAATGACATTGGATTTTCATGTCCTGCGTGGATCTGTGAATCCGGTGCAAAGTTACAGAGGAGGATGTGTTGGACGCCACGACAGATTCGCGAATCCATCTAAGACCCATACAAAATTGGGCTTTCTTTAGAGGAGTGTTAGGAAGGGTTAACAATTCTGACCATTTAGAAGTGGTATACCATAAGTTAAATATGAAAGGGATGTTGTGATTTGGTTTCTGATTGAGTAACCTTGAAAGCAAAGTTGAAAAGGTTGCCATGTGTTATGACATTGATGCATACATTAACACACCCATGCACACATTCATGTATACACTAACCCTGGCAGGCACACACTGATGCATACACAGAGACAGTCAGCCAGACAGTGAGGCATACACTGACACCCAGGTACACACTGATGCATACACTGACACATCCAGGCAGACACAGATGCATACACTCACACACCCAGAAGCACGCTCATGCATACACTGACACACCTAGGCACTCACTCATGCCAACACTGACACACCTAGGACATGCATACACTGACACACCCAGGCACACACTGAAATACCCAGACACACACTGATACATCCACTAACACACCCATATTGAGGCATACACTGACACACCCAAGCTCACTCTTATGCATACACTATCACACTCAAACAAACAGTAAAATATATACTAACACACCAGAACACACTTATGCACACACTAACACACCCATGTACACACTAATGCATACACTGACACACACAGAAGCACATTCATATATATGCTAACACATCTAGGCACTCACTCATGCACACACTGACACACCCAGGCAAACACTAATACACACACTGACAAACCCAGGCACACACTAAAGCATACACTGATATACCCAGACACACACTGACACATACACTAACACACCCAGACATATTGAAGCATACACTGACACACCCAAGCTCACTCTTATGCATACACTAATACATTCAGACACACAGTAACACATATACTAACACTCCAAAACATACTTATGCATACACTAACATACCCAGGTACACAGTAGTGCATACACTTACATACCCAGGCACACACTGATGCATACACTGACATACCCAGAAGCACACTCATACATACACTGACACACCTAGGATGCACTGATGCATACACTGACATACCAAGGCAGACACTGATACATACACTCACACACCCAGGCAGACACTGACACATACACTGTCATACCCAGACACACACTGGTGCATATGCTAACACACCCAGACATACTGAAGCATACACTGACACTCCCAAGCTCACTCTTATGCATACACTTACACACTAAGACACACAGTAACATATATACTAACACACCAAAACAAACATGCATACACTAACAACACCCAGGTACACAGTAGTATATACACTCACACACCCAGGAACACACTGATGCATTCACTAACACACCCAGGCACACACAAACTAATGAAGGTAGTGACACACCCAGGTATACATTGATAGAGTTACTGCAACACCCACCAAACACTAATAGAACTAGTGGCACACTGAAGCAGACACTAATGCAGACACTCACAAACGCATCCTAACACTAATGGAGACATGCGCAAACTCATGCAAACACTGATGTAAACACTCATACACTCAGTCAAACACTAATACAGCCACTGACACAGAGGCTTTTCTGATGCAGCAATTGAGACACCCAGTAACATACTGATGCAAGCAGTGACACAAGCAAACACACACAGATGTAAACATTGATATGCTCAGGCACACACTGATACAGTCACTGACACAGTCATATAAACACTAATGCAGCTACTGAGACACCCAGGCATATACTATTGCAGGCACTGACACACCTATGCATACACTGATACAGCTACTGACACGACCAGTCCACACCAAGACAGACACTGACACACCCAAGAAACACTAATACAGTCAATGGCATACCCATGCACATACCATTTTACACACTGACGTACCTGGTCAAACACTATTGCAGCCACTAACACACTCAAGCATGCACTGATGCAAGGAGGGCCACACCCAGGTAGACAATAATATAGCTATAAACACAGTCAGCAAAACAGTAATACAGCTACATAGAGACCCAGGTATACACTGAGATACACAGTAAGAGACCCATCCAATCACTAATGCACACAATGACACACCCATACATACACTGTCACGCTCAGCCTAGCAATAATACCTATCAGTAAGAGAGGTAGTTGCATGGACAGTTAGATGTCCCTACTGTAAGAAACAGAGGAAATAAGCAATGCAAATAAATACTTGTGTAACTATTTACCACCCATAGAGTTAATAACACCCCAGTTACAGAACAACATATTTTATCACAAATTCACTCAAATACTCAGCGAATCACTAATATAGTTGCTCAATATATTTCAAAGAACTGGAACACAGTCTCCTATCTATACAGTAACTAATATATGCAGTTATAGATGTATGCTGAGAGACATATACAACCTTTTAGACACTGAAATTAGCACTCATGTACTTAGTTACTTGCTCATAGTACTATGCTCTTTAGAAATAAATGTATTATTTGTTTTCCAGATATCCACTTGTATTTAAAGAAGAATTGTAATGCCTGACAAGAGACAAAGAAGAAAGAAACAGAGGAAACAGTACTACCTTCTTAAAACTGAGAGTGAAAAAGAAAATAAGGTGGAGAATGTGCAGAGAAAAAAAAAGAGTAGCTGGTAAGAGTATCAAGGAGTTTCTGAAAAAATATATCACAAAATGCAGAATGAGGGATAAGTGTCAAGTAAAAACCAAAGCTTGAAATCAACTGACAAACAGCAAGGAGTACATGATTTTGAAAGTAGGAAATGCTATAAGAAAACAGGCAGTCTGACATGGAGACAGAAATAGTTTAAGGAGATACGAGCTAAAATGTTTTGAATAAGAGTAATACAGAATTTGCTCTGAAAGATGAAGAAGTATACGAGGAGAAGTGCTGCACTGAAGCAAAAGCAACATATTGAGAGTGTTGTTGACAAAGCATTTGCTGTGAAGAGGAAAATATTTATCTTGATATTGAACAGAATGAGGACAATAGACAAAACATTATTGTCATGAAGAAAAAAACTCTACAAAAAGGCTTATTAATAAAACAAATTTGTGCAAGATTGTTAAATGCAAATGGAAGCACATGTCTAGTACAGAGCCTTTCTTTTATAACGAAAGATATTTACAAGAGAACACAGTAGTGCGCACAGTTGGTACAACTGGTCGTTGTTATGAGGTAAAAGATGGTACTCCTATTGCAAAAGAGGAGATGGTTCCTAGAAATGTAGAGGATGTGATAGATAAAAAGGTACAAGGAAGACCTAGACAGTCCCCTCTATACAAATGGAACTGTAGCAGCATTTGCAGTGTTTGTCAGGAATCAATAGATATATTGAGAATTTTCCTACTTGAATTTCCATGCAAAAGTGTGAAGCGGAAAATTGGAATTTTGTACGGTTTAGATCCATGCAAACTGAGGAAGTATACTAATTTACAGGGAAATTCACTAGCATGTCTGTCAAAGAAAGTGTGCAGAAGCACCTTTCATCACTTCAGAATATTAGCTGTTCATCATTCTAAAATGTGAAATTTAGTTAGGACACTCTACTTTCTGAAAACACCTACCTTATGTTTAGGAGAAATGAATAAAGCTCTACTGCATGGTACACTAGCAGAGGTAGAAAACGGTTTTGAAGTTGTTCAGTTTTGTTTCTTTGGTCCTGAAGAGGAGTCTAGGGAAAATGAAGAGTTGGTTACTGGAGGTGTAGAGGAGCAGGACACAGTTATTAGTACTGATAACATTGCATAAGAGATTGCAAAGTTTAACACAGTATCTTCAGAGAAACTAAACTGTGTTTGTATTTGTTGTCTACGCACTCACTACAAAAGCCAAACTCACAATGTAGTTGTATTCTCAAAAACTGAACAGGAGAACTGAGATAAGTGGCAAGAATTTGCTGTATATTTATTTGCAGAGAAATGCTTTGATTTGGCAATACGACAAATGTTATGTACGTATTGTTATGATAAGCTAGAAGACAACAAAATGCCAACCAGAGCAATACATAAAAAGTTAGAATTGGTGTCAATTCCAGAAGAACTTCAACATTTAAATATTTATGAATCAATTCTCATACTGTGCGTACACCCTTTTCAAGCAATAGTTCATATGGAAACAAAGACTGGGAAACCACCACCAACAGAGCTACAGAAAATCTTAAAGGAACAGGTGTCTACTTACCTTTAGATTTTAAATGAAATAATAAAACTGTGAGTGTAGAGACATATATTGATGAACCACTTATCATTCTTAGAAATAATATTTATTAGAAAAATGTCCTTTGTACATTCCAAGGAAGTTGTTGGTGATGCTATTGATCTCTTTCAAATGAAACAAGCAAAAGGAGCTCCATTGAGTGTGTGTTTGAAAAACGTTTAGAGGCTTGCTACTTCCCACTCCTATACTACATTGGAGTAGGTGGCCGGTATGATGACCATCCGTAAAAATATTAGCAGCTGAGTACAGGTCAATTAGACTATATTCAGAGGACCCTAGATTTCGCTAGTGTACTTCATACATATTCCATTTATTATTTGAGAGTGACTTGTCTGGACTATCATGTGCTATAAACCACATTTTGAAGACAGGGGTTAATCTACAAAATCTCTCTGCAAGGGAATTGTTTGTCAAAGTTCAAGGTATGAATAAAAAGTTGGAATACAATTTGATTAATTTAATGGTATGTCAACGTGGTACCAACGAGTATTGGTATCATCGCCATGGAGAACTTAAATGTATGTTGTGAATCTTAGGTGCGCCAACTGGGTTTCTGACACTCAGATGTGCAGAGTACACATGGGATGATTTACTTGACTTTTTAAGAGAAGTCAACTCAAACATTAAGGACATCAATGTGAAGACAGCAGGAGAACTTTGGTCTTTGGATCCTGCTAATATTTGTAGATATTATAACCACAGGTTTCAAGCCATGCTGTCTTTTATCTGCAACAAAAGAAATCTTCCTCTAGGTGAAGTTACTGATTTCTTTTGGCGTACAGAGTACCAAGCAAGAGGTGCTCCTCATATTCTCATGCTGTTTTGGATAAAAGATGCACCAAAATTTGGAACAGACAGTGATGAATCTGTACTCTTTCATAGAACAGTATGTGACATGTGCCATCCCAAAAGGCAATGACGAAATAGGCCTGAGACAGCAAGTTCTGTGCTTTCAAACACATAGATATGGCAAGTACTGTCGTGGAAAATACAGGTGTAATGGAAAATTTTACACAAGGTGTCATTTTGGATTTTCAAGACCTGTCATTTCCAAAGGAAGAGTGAGCAGTTTTTTATCTGCAGTTAGACATAAACTGGCATGAAAATCACCAAAAAGCACACATACAACCCCAGAAGAACAGAGGCCTCCAAGTATATTAATGACTATAATCCTGTGATTCTGAAAATGTGAAATGCCAATATGAATATGAATATAGGCCTGGGCGTAGTTCGCTACGCGAAACTCCGCGAAGTTACAAAAAAACTCTGCGAAGCTCCGCGAGTGGCGGAGTGCAGTGCGAACTGCAGTTTGTGCTGGTATTCCTGCTGCCTGGGTAGAAATTCTACCAGAGCAGCAGCTCGCGCTCGCAAACTTACCGTTCGCGATCACAAACTTACCGTTCGCGGAAAAAACTCTGCTGCACATCGCGGAGCGGAGTTTTCTGCACTCCGCGAGCCCTGCGGAGTGCAGAAAACTCCGCAAACTCCGCGAACGGAGCGAAGTTCACCCCCCAGGCCTAATATACACTCCATCGGCTCATTATATCACTTCGTACATTACACAATCAGGGAAGACAGAGATGAAGGAGATGTGGGAGGAGATTTCTGCAGAAATGTCTGTAACCAAGAAATTGTACAGCTTCAGCTTGAAAATGCTTTCACACTCCTATGAATGCTGTGACCGGTTCAGCTCAGTCAGTTTGTACTCGAAGTCAAGGGGAATTGTTTGGGTAAGTCTAGGCCTTGCAAGCACATGAAACAGAGTCTTGAAGTCTTTCCTGGAAATGCAGTACCTATTAGAGTTTGACTCGGAAAGTACAGATATTGTGAAAACAAATATGTTGGATACTTACTATCAAAGATGGAGTTAACACCTTGAAAATATGTGTCTTTACGAGATACTTCAACACTATAGATATAGAAACAATGTAACAGAAAACCTGGATGATGGGAAATATGCAGAAGTTGATTGCGATGGTTGTTTGGTTCGACATATAGAAGGAAGTTTAATAAACCACAGAAAACGTAGTTGCCAAACTCCTGATAAAAGAGAGTTTTTCTATTTGGCACTTCTGCAACTGTTCAAGCCTTAGCGTTCTGAATCAGAGTTACTCGGACACTTTGACTGCTATGAAGATTCTTTCAACACCGTGAAAGACAGCATTCAGTGTTAAATCTTTTCCAACTACATGAAAATGTTAAATGATGAGATTGAACAGGAGGAAAAAATTGCTGCTGAGATAGCTAAGGATAGTTCATAAAGCAGTCAAAGTTCAGAACCTCTAAGTCAAGTTCCTCTAGGACAACCAATCATTGAAAATAAAGCTGACATGAATGAAGTGGAGACTGCAATGCAACAAGCAAGACAAGAAAGTGTTGATTTGCAGCAATTAGTTGGACAACTGAATGACGAGCAGAAAGTAATATATATGGAGGTAAAAGAGAAAATAGAGCATGGATTTCTCCATGAGAAGAATGAATGTAAATGCTCATCATTTAAGCCACCACTATTATACAGCAGTGGTCAAGCTAGCACTTGGAAAAGCTTTTTAATTGAAGTTCTTACCGCTTATCTACAAAGGACTGTAAACTCAAATTTGTTGTGTGTAGTAACAGCCCCAAATGGATTAGCTGCATACAACATTAAAGGAATTACTTTACATCGACAACTTATGCTACCTGTAGAACATGACAGCAAACTGGAGTATCAAAAGATATCCGGTGAAGCTTGTCATGAAGTCTCAAGAGCACTGAAGTAACTGAAACTTTTAATCATCGATGAGGTGAGCGTGGTCTCAAATTTTATGCTTGCCTTTGTACACTTGAGAATGCAGCAGATTTTTAAAACAGAGTATGATGTTCTCTTTAGAAGCAAGCACTTAATTGTGTTCGGTGACCTACTACAACTTACCCACCTCCCCCATCAAAGGACAGCCTGTGTTCAAGACACTTCTTTATGACGAAATTCTGAATTTCTTGGGAAGTATTGGACATGTAAACATTTGGCTAAACTTCCAATATAAGGAACTACTTAGAAATCTGCGTCAAACATCTGACGTGGAATGTGGAAATATTCTGAAGAGTATTAGAGTAGGAGTTCTCACAAAAAGGGGAAACGTTGCTTAGAAAGTTGACTTATAAGGAAACTATTTTCTTCAAACAAGACAGCAGCACAGCTAATGTACAATTTCATTGAAGAAGGGAAATCCATTGTCTGCCTAATGCCTACACTTTAGGAGTGCTTCTGTTTTAATGAACAATTATTAAACTGGGGAAGGAAGACATTTTGGAAATTACAACAATCAACAAAATGGAACACCAGGGGGTCACAATACTGCTAAGTGAAAAACTACAAGCAAAATTAGATTTAATGGAGAAATCTGTTTCCAGAACTGCGGGATTAGAAAAGTGTTTACGTGTTTGCAAAAACTGTAGCGTAATTTGCGTACAAATTTGAATGTTGAGGAATGATTAGTAAATGGTGCTATGGGTAAGGTGGTTGATTTAATTGATTTTTCATATAGGAATGAGGTTGAATACTTTGCAATAAAGTTTGATCAGATTGATGGCATAAAGCAGATTGGTAGATGTATGTTTATTGCTTGTAAAACACTTGTGTGGTCGGCGGCAGCAGTTTCCAGTTTTCTCTAGCATAAGCTGTGACTATCCATAAATCTCAAGGTTTAAGCGTAGATGCAGCTTTTGTTAATATAGGTAGTACTGAATTTAAAGAAGGTATGTCATATGTAGTGTTATTTCGAGTTAGAACATTGTCTAGTTCATTTTTGGTTGAATTTGATGACCGCAAAGTAAGTGCTAATGCAAGTTGTGTTGTAGAGTATAATCGGTTAAGAAGTGTGTATGCTCCTCATTTAGGACAGTGTCCCATTTATGAAAAACTGATAATCTGTTCAAAATGAAAGCTTACAAAAGATTCTACAGATGTTGCTGAAAAGAAGAAAAAGAAGGAGAACAAGGAATATGTTAAAAAGAAAAAAGTGGAAAATGAGAGAGATATTGTAGGTTCCCAGTTGACGAACCCTTCTGGTGTGAACTGCTATGCAAATGTTGTTCTCAATGTACTCTTTCAATTAGCACATCTTGTAAATGCAATTGAACAGAAACCACAGAATAGATTATGTTCTGCGCTGTGTGGTTTGCTGCAATGTTTGGATAGTGATGGGACTTTAATATATTGTGCTTCAGGCATTCGAGATCTAGTAGATTTAAGTAGTGGATCAGTACAATTTACACAAAACACTCAACAAGATGCTCAGGAGTTTATAATGGTCAGCCTTTGAGTGTTAGAAGAAGAAGAAATAAGAATTGATTACTTTTTTGGACTGAGTTACTCATGGAACCATGAGTGTGAAGATTGCTTTTTCACATCAAGTACACAAATAGGTTCAGAGTGATTTCTTTATTTAACACTACCAGATTGCAAAACTGTGTCTTTTGACAGATTGATCAAAAAAGCTAACCAAAACAATACCTCTCCAAATTGTTGATAAGATGTTATGTGAACATTACATGTACGAAGAAGTGGAAAGTATCTTTTATTAATGCTGCAATGATGCAGAGCAGATGGAAGTAAATTAGAGACACAGATTACAAACTTCAAAGCTGGACAAATATCTGTTTGTGGAAGAACTAATACCACTATGGCTATCATCTTTCACAAAGGACTTAGTGTAACATCCAGACACTATACTGTCCATTTAAAGAGTGAAACTGGATAGACGGAATGCAATGATAGCAACCTGAAATTCAAACAAAAACTGCATTTCAAGCAACCAAATTCTTATCTTTTATTTCTCCAACCAAAGTTCTAAGGAGGATTACTGTTTAAAAAAGTGGTATACGGTATTTGTTCCACGTGATTCATCAGTGCTTATGACATCATTCAGCCTACCAGGGGTGATGTCTTTATAAGGGTCTCCATCATTCCAGTGCCCTTTATATCTATTAATAGTATTGTACGGTACCACTTTTAATAATAAACAAGTTATTAGTTCAGTAACTATAGGTAAAAGAATTGATTAAATAATTGTAGTCAGTGCAATGCATAGTGTTGCTTTTTTGTGGTGACATACTGTACAGTTCTTTTTTCCCTACAATCTATATGATTGTTTTTCCCCACTGTTCAAGGATGAATCTTTATACAGTACATTGTTTATGATGTACTAGTATAAAAGCTGAGAACAGTAAAAGGGAAAATGAAATGCTTTAATATAATGTAAGATGCTATTATAGCATAGGAAATGTCTACAGTTTTGTTTATAATATAAACGTATGCATTGCAAGAATTACAAGTTTATTGTGTAATTTTGTAAAATGTATTACTAATTTACATTTATGTTTTTTCTTTTCATACAGATGAATGATGCCATCTATTGGAGTAATGTAATTTACTAATTAGTCCTTTATGTGTTGTTCAACAAACTTACATTCTCAAGTTACACACTGATGAAGAGAGTGATATAGCCACTGAGACATCCAGACACACACCCATACAGCCACTCACACACCTAGTCACACACCAGTACATGCACTCACATACCCACCCACTTACCCATACAGTCACTGACACACCCACTCACTTACCTATATGACTAGTAACACATGCACTCACACATCCATACAGCTACTCTTACAACTACTCACTCTCCCATACAGCAACTCCACTATTTTGTTTCAACATTTCCACTATTTTTGTATTTATTGTTAACTGTACAATTAATTAAAATCATTACAGTAAAAGCAGTCATCATGTTGCAGCTAAAACAGTAAGTAAAAAAACATTTAAAAATTATTATTGATTTTTATAATAAAAGAAGTTTTCCGCTTCCTCCCCAGTTCCACCACAATCAGCCTTCCCCAGGGTTTATGGATGCGGAGGTAGGGCTTTATGGCAATCCGAAAGCCCACATTGTTCTATGGGGATGGATGACATTGTACAACTGTGGCAGATGTCCATTAACCATGGGTACGTATTCCTGTGTGGCTCTGTCCCGGGGGGGATGCTAGAAGTACGGAGAAGGCCGATGCAGTTACGAGGCCACCTCGCCGTCGTTCCTTGGATTTGTAATACTTTGCTCCAGAGTTTTGTTTCGTTCATTTGCCTTTTTTAAGGCGAGCCTGATGCTGTAGATCAATTTCCCCAGTCTTGCTAGGGTCATTGTGCTAGACTTGGAAAAGCACATAGCTGACGCTTCGCTACAGGATTTTATTCCATAGATGTTACAGATTGGGCGCAGTAGTCTTCTTCGATCGTCATTGAGATTCGGGCAGCAGCATAAAAGGTGCAGCCACGATTCCTTCTTGTATGGGCAGAGTCTGCAATTTGTGGCATCTCCCCTTCGGGCCCATGCCGGATTAAAGTCCACAATTCCTAGAGTGATTAATCGCATGGACAGTATTTTACTGGGTTGATGGAGTGAGAGCCTCACTTAGGTAAACCTGGGCTTTGCCTACCATATAGGAGCTATTCAGCGGGTCTAGGTGTGGACTTGAGCGGAGGGATTTGCAATCGAGATCGAATGAAATTTCGCCCACTTGTTTATTTATAGCTCTTTTCCAGGTGATCATTGGAATTTCCGGCCTCGATATGCTCTCTTCCACTAAGTTCAATGCCTTGATTGCTTTGTGCAGGGTGATGTGCCAGAGCGTTCGTGGCTCTTCAAAGATGGATCTCAGTTGGTGTTTTAATGAATTCGCTGAGCCCTTAAAATCCTAAGATAAAGTTTTATAAAGTCCCCTGGCACATCAAATCGGGCCTTGCCAAGCCTAATTCCAGCCTTAGCCTTGCATTCCTTGCTGACCTCGGAATTTGGAGCACCGTTTTATAAGCTTTAGATTGTATTGAATTTAAGCTAGCGTGCTGTGACCCGGGGAAAGCAAGGTGGCCATAACTGATTGCTGGTAAAAGTTTCGCTTTTAGAACTTTCAGTATTGGGCCGGCAGTCGGGCTGATCAGGTAGTTGTTTAATTGCTTGAGTAGATGTATCACCATGTTGGCCTTAGTGCTCTGGTGTTTCAAGTGGGCCTTCGCATTTGCCCGTTCCGTCAGCCAGACCCCAGGTAGTTGTATGACTCTGCTGTATTGATATGCAAGTTGCCCATTTGCCATTGCGCTTCATTTTCTGGTGGTAGGTCCCGAAGATGACGATCTTGGTCTTTCCCTTGGTTTACTGTCAGGTTATTGATTCTGTTGAAATGATTTAGTGCTGTTAAGGCTCTTTGTAGACCAACCCTTGTATGGTCCATTATGGCTGTATCGTCGGCGTAGTTGGAGCACCGGCAACCTCAAGTTACCTAGTCTTGGTGCTACTAGGCAGGCTCCTTTTAGGCATCCCCCAGATCCGCCGTGTATAGATTAAACAAAATGGGTGCCAGCACACACCCTTGCTTCAGCCCGTTCTCTGTAATTATTTTCGAGGACACTGTGCTGGTACTGGTTTTGACTCTTACCCAGGTGTCCTCATAGAGCCATCTTATTGCCTTCAGTAGGTTTGGAGGAATTTCCCAGTTTTCTAACTTCCACCATAATCTTCTGCAAACAACTTTGTCGAATGCTGTGCTGTAATCCACAAAGCAACAGAAGAGTGGGGGTGGTTCTTCCGAGTAGCCTGGGCAGATAGATGGGTCAGTGCCAGTACATTATCCATTGTTGATGCCTGTGACCTGAAGCCAGTTTGGTAAGGAGGCATAATACTATTCTCCTCCACCCACTCCTCCAGGTCCTTTAGTAGCAGGCGGGCGTAGGCCTTGGCCTCGAGGTCGAGTAGGGCAATAAGCCTATAATTTGATGACTTTAGGCGGTCTCCTTTTTTAACTCATACATCCACTCACTCATCCATACAGCTACTTACAGAACAACTCACTCTCCCATATAGCTACTCACACACCCATGTAGCCACTCATACTCCCACTCACTCACCCATACAGCCACTAACACAAACACTCACTCATCCATACAGTCAGTTGCACAGCTACTTACTCAACCATACACCCAATTTCCCATACAACCACTCACACAACCACTAACTCTCCTATACAGTCACTGACACACCTACTCACCAACCCATACATCTACTCACACACCCACTTACTCAACCATACAGCCACTCACACACCCACTCACTCACCTATACGGGTACTAACACACCCAGGTACACACTGATGCATACACTGACACACACATACTGATACAGCCACTGACACACCCAGGCACACACTGAGACATACATTGACACACCCAAGCATACACTGATCCATACACTAACACACCTACGTGCACACTCATACATACGCTGACACACCTAGGCACTCTCTCATATATACACTGACATGCCCAGGCAGACATTAATACATACACTGACACACCCAGGCACACACTCATACATGCACTGATATACCCAGGCACACATTGAGACATGCACTGACACACCCAGGCACACACCTATACATACAATGACATTCCCAGGCGCACACTAATGTATACACTGACACAACTAAGCACACTGTGATGCACACACAAACACACCCAGGCACACACTCATTCATGTACTGACACACCCAAACACACACTGATACATACACTGATACATTGAGGCACACACTAAAGGAATAAAAACACAAACACAGCTCTTTTTATGATTAGATGGTGTGATTCTAAGAAGAACCTTTTTAATAAAGTTTTTTTGTTGTATTTTTCATAAATGCAACAAAAAAAACAGGTGCACAACTATAGAAAGATAAAATTAACATGGATGATTGTTAATTGCATCCAAATATTCTTCCACTGATGATGTGTTCAAGCCGACTGGAATGTGGCATCTCAAGCAGTGGGTCGTCATGTGTCGTAGGTTGGGACACATAGCAGGACAGTGATGGTGGCTGAGGTGGACGGTGCAGGCAAAGTGGTTGTAGATGTTGAAGCACCTGCAGCAGTTTCTCTTTCGCGTACCATCCTCAGATATGCTCTTTCAATGATGTTCTAAAGATGCTCCTACATCGAGCTAGTACCGTGACTGTATTTCTTGCTTGTGCCACGAGAGAACTCTTTCATGCAAATCATGCATTTTACGGTTTTTGCTGCGACTTTCTTCTCCCCTGAGGGGAAAGTAAAAAATTGCCACACCTTGCTCTGTCTTTTAGGTGGACGGCTCTGCTCTTCCTCATCTTTCTGGACCAGGACAGGATCCTCTTGTTCAACAGAAGGATTAGATGCAGCCATGATTTTCAAAATCTGCAGTTCGAACAAGCTGGAAGCCTCAAAAGCTGGAGCTTAATATCAAACAGTGTAGCTGTCTGCACTGTTTAATAGCAAATAATAGGTTTTGGGTGTGTTTTTTGCTATAAAAAAGGGTGTGTGCCTATCAGACTAAGTAAAAGGAAATTTGCACGTGTCATCGTGCAACTTCGCAAATCCAGTCTATTGATTCGCGAAGTCGCGAAAAATATAAATAATGTGAGTAATCTTAAAAACAAATATATAGCGACATGGACTCAAATATGTCCACAGTGACCTCCTTCATTAAATTAGTGTACTATCTCTCTCGATATATCTATTACCTACTGGCGGTCGCCAGTAGGTAGTTATAGTTAGGACCTATTATCCATAGGAAAAGCGTTTTTTGATTTGCCAATATCTTTGGCGCCGGTTGACGCATCTTCGCGAAATTTTCAAAACTAATGGGGCGCTCCGGTCAGCTCCTGTCTTGAAAGTTTCTGGGTGATTCGTCAAGCGGGGGCCGAGAAAAAAGGGGGGTCCCAAAACGCGTTTTCTCCATGTTAATTTCCATAGGAAACTTTAGACAAAGCTACAGCCCGAATTGCTGAACGGAATTTCACCAAATTTGGCGAAAAGGTAGGTCTTGGTCTAGAAAGCGTGCTTTTTTTTAGAATCAATCATGTTTATTGCGTGGCAACAAAATAGCAAGTACACAGTTTAACTGCCTATATCATACCGCCGGCAGAGCAAGAACCAACAAGAGTGACACAGCGTTTAGGTCTACACCCCTGAGGTCGACCTCGCAATGAGTTCAGATCATAGTGAGGCAGTAAACAGCTAGTGAGTGTACCACTTTTCAGAAAATGTTAACACAAATAAACAACCACCCCTCTCCCGACCAACCCTCCACCCTCCCTCCGCATCAGTTCATGTCTAACTAAGCCAGTGCAAACCTATTTCCACTCGATGATCCGTTGTCTAGTAAGTCAGTTTGTGGATGTACCAGGTGGTTCTATGGGTATGAGACGCAGGATTTGTAGATATTTCGGACATGTTACTTCCCTCATATCTTTGGTTAGAATCTGCAAGAAAGGGGCCCACAGTGTCGGAAACTCCTTGCCCTTCCCATCTACGCTAAGTGATAAACGCTCCATTGCTAAGAGTTGCCAAAGGTTCTGAATCCAATCTCGAGGGTCAGGGATCGTCAGGGAGCCCCAGTGTGCTAGAAGTATCTGCCGTGCTGCAAGCAAAGCCATGGCAATCTGCTTACCCTTCAGAGACTTCAATGGAAAGGACTTAGGATGGGGAAGGCCCAACAGCGTATGCTCGGGTGCTCGAGGTAGTGTAATCTGAAATGCTGCGTCCACATCATCTAGGACTGCTGCCCAATAACGCACCAGCTTTGGGCAGTGCCAGAGTAAATGTACTAGTGTGCCAGTGAGACCACACCCCCGCCAGCAGAGGCCTGACTTGGACCTGTCCCAGCTCCTAAAGCGCGCTGGCGTATAATACCAGTGAGTAACCACCTTGTATGCAGATTCCGCTCCCGCCGTATTAGCGGCCGTGTGATGCGCTCTATAAAAAATGTGCTCCCACTCTTTGTGTGTAAGGGGCCTCCCCAGCTCTGTTTCCCATCTGATTTGTGCTTTCGTGCGGTGTTTCTTGGATGGTATGGTGATCATGGCATAGAGTTCGGAGATGAGTTTGCGGTCATCCTTCTTGTACACCAGCCATTTTTCAAAAGATGTTAAGGGGCGAGACATGAGTGCGACGTTCTCCGCCCTCATAACCCAGTGTGCGATCTGTGAATAGTGGAAGGCATCTGACATTGGCAAGTCGTAATCCCTACGCAACTGCTGAAAGGGGATCAAGCCCTCTAGGTCAAATAGGAAGCCCACTCTTTTGCACCCCTTCTCCCTCCAGCGCTGGAAGACCGGGGACATGCATCCCGGCTGGAAGTCGGGGTTATCGACTATAGGGGACATAGGGGAAGGGAAGGTGGTCCACCCCTTTGAGCCAGCCAACTGATCCCAGACCTTGAGCGTCGGGGAGGTAACCGGAGAGGAGTAGAGTCCCCAAGCTCTATGTCTGCGTGGGAGCCACAGTTCCCGCCATATATTCCGTCCAGCAACTGTTTGGTCCATGAAATTCCAGTGTTTGCTGGATAGTGGCCTGTTCGATTCCGTGATGTAACGAAGGCATGCTGCCCGATAGTAGGCGCTCACTACCGGGAAGCCAAGTCCTCCCTGGGCTCTCGAGGAGGCCACATGGGCAAATGCAAGACGCGGTTTCTTGTTGTCCCATAAGAACTTGTTCAGAAGTCTTCCGCAACACCCCTGGGGGTGGGCTTAGCGGGAGCATTTGAAAGAGATATAGGATGCGTGGCAACACCGTCATCTTTACTGCCGTGATCCTACCGTACCACGCCAGTTTGAGCCGCGACCAGGCAGCCAGAGCCTTGGTCGTCTGCTCCAGCAGCAGCGCGTAATTAAGAGCAGCCATCCTAGCAATGGATGCGGTCAGTCGAATGCCCAAGTATGTGATGTCTGTGGACACCCATTGGAATGCAAAGTCTTGCTGGAGATCATGCACCTCAGTCTCCGGAATAGAGATATTGAGGATCTGCGACTTTGTAAAGTTGACCTTGAACCCTGCTACCGTACCAAAAGTGGTAAGCTCCATAGTCAGGTACCGCAACGATGACTGGGCTTGTGTGAGGGAGAGAATGACATCATCAGCATACATACTGATTTTATGTGTATCCGCCCCGAATTTAAGGCCCACTATGTCAGGATTTGCGTGAATGCGTTGGGCAAAGGGCTCCATGTAGAGCGCAAATAAAAGCGGGGACAAGGGACAACCCTGCCGCGTGCCCCGGGCGATAGGGAAGGAGGTCGACCTGCAACCATTGACCCGCACTGCCGCCGTGGGGGATGCATAGAGACACCGGATCCAGCGAATAAAAGTGTCACCGAACCTAAATGCACGCAGCACCACGAACAAGTACTCCCAATCCACGCGGTCAAAAGCCTTCTCCGCGTCAATCGAGAGTAGAAAGGCCTGAGTGCGTGATCGGTGTATAAAATCAATGTGTAAAAGTCTCTTGGTATTATCCCCCCCTTGCCGCGTCGGTATAAAGCCGGACTGGTCCGGGTCTATAATGTTGTCCATAAGGGGACTGAGGCGGGAGGCTAAAACACCCGCAAACAATTTCGCGACAATATTAAGGAGCGAGATCGGTCGGTACGAGCCGCACTCCGCTGGGTCTTTCCCCGGTTTAGGGATGACAGTAATTACCGCCTCAGACATAGTAGGCGTCACCTCCCCAGTGTCTAGAAAGGAGTTAAAGAGCCTCGTCAAAAGGGGGGCCAGTTCCATGCAAAATGTCTTATAAAACAGAGCCGGGAAGCCATCCGGGCCCGGCGACTTCGCCACTTTGAGCCGAGCTATCGCCGATATTACCTCCTCGATGCAAATAGGGGCATCCAAGAGATCAGCCGTTGGTGGGAGTAAGGGAGTGATATCGCAAGAAGCCAGATATTTCCCTGGATCTTGCAGTGTGGCATCCTCCTTCGAATAAAGGCGGTGATAGAATTGACGGAAGGCATCAGCGATAAGGCCATCCGCAGTATGCTCAACCGCATTCTGGTCCCGTATGGAGGGGATCGCGGTCGCCTGCGCCCTCGCCCGCAGCTTATGAGCAAGCATCCTCCCACACTTATCTCCACTGAGGTAAAATTTATGCCGCAGTCGCAGAAGCGCATGCTCAGCCCTGTCTAGATCTAGATGCTTCAGCATGCGTCGCTGCGTTTCCAGTTCCCTCCAAACTCTCAGTGCCCCCGTGCGCTTGTGAACTGCCTCTAATTCCCCCACTTCCTTCTCTAGTTCCGCCCGTTTCTCTTTGTGAATACGCGCGAAAGACGCCGCAACCGCAATGAATTCCCCCCGCACTACGAGCTTCAAAGCCTCCAAGACAGACGCGAGAGAGGTACCCCCCTGGTCATTCTCAGAGAGGTAGTGTTTTATGGTGACCCGGATTCGCTGCGTGACTTCATCTGCTTGAAGAAGAGAGTCGCGGAGTCGCCAGCCCGGAGGGTTGAATCGCCCGCAGCGCGCCGGGAGCTGGACTGAGATAAGGGCATGGTCTGATAGGGAACGCGGAGTGATATCCGAATCCTGTAAGAGAGGAAGGAGGGGTGAGGAGGCTAAGAAGTGGTCAAGTCGCGCATATGTCTTGTGTGCCGCTGAATAGTATGTATAGTCCCGTTCAGTAGGATGTTGTATGCGCCACACATCACACAGCCCGCAGTCAGACAGCCACTGTTTCCCAGCCTGTGATAGTGTCCCTGCCTGGGTAGCCCTCTGTCCTGACCTATCCAACTCTGGATCCATCACTACATTCAAGTCCCCCCCGATCAGAAGTGCAGAATCAGGAGAAGCAAGGACCTCTGCCAAAGCAAGGCGCAGAAAGGGCTCCTGTCGCTCATTTGGGGCATATAAGGATCCTAATGTTAAGTGCGTATCCCCCCATTGTACCCTGACTGCCAACAACCGGCCTTTTATCTCTGCCACCGTAGAGACCACCTTGCATTGTGAGCGCGCACTAAAAAGGATTGCTACCCCATTGTGTTTGGTCAAACCCGATGACCAGAACTGGTGCGGGAAGCGCCTATCCCTCATGCGCTTGGTATCCTTAGCTAATAAATGGGTTTCTTGGAAGTAAGCAGACATCCCCACCAGAGTTTTCTAACAGCGAGAGTATAGCAGAGCGCTTGACAGGATTATTCAACCCCCGTACATTCAAGCTAACAATTTTCAGGTCCCTACCCATCCCAGTAGCGTGGGCAAGAAACGCTATTGGGCAGCCTATGGCCACCGGTCTCCAAACCATTGCAGATCACCTCCCATGAACGGGCCAGTCACCCATCTTGCCCGCGAACTGATGCGGAGCCCCCAAGTAACCCCCAAACATATCCCAAAGCAAAAACATAACAAACTCCAGAAAACAGCACAACCAAAGAAAAGCAAGGCAACATGACAAAAGTTCGTCTCGATGAGCAGTGTGTAGGGAGACGTGGCCCTGCCCCAGGACACATCAGGAGTAGCGTAGCCATCACTCCAATGTCCAGGGTGTACAAACAGTTGAGGGGTCTCCCCCCTCCGGCGCCGACCAAAGCATCCCAGCGGTCGCCATGCTAAGTGCATCCAGATGTCTCGGGGTTGTCGGTCACTTGTGAAACTGATGAGAGGGCTGCCTCTCTCTCGAGCTTGCTAGCAGCTATGTCGGGTGCGGGGCTTGGTTTCAAACTCCCCACTTGTAGCCATTCGGAGGAGCGACGCCGTCTGCGAGGAAGTGCTTGAGCGTCGTGCGTCTCAGCAGATGACCTTTCAATGCCCAGTTTGCCATATGCTTCCTCCAGGGATCGAATCTGATGCAATTTGCCCTGAAACTTGAAGATGAGGCGGAACGGATGGCCCCGGGAATAAGGAATCTTCAGATCTCTGAAATGGTTAGTGATGGGTTTAAAGTCTCTACGTTTAATCAGAGTAGATGCCGCTAAGTCCTGGTAAAGCACTGGCTGATGATCACGGAATTGCACTGGATTAAGGTCCCTAGCTCTGCGGAGGATACGCTCTTTTAGTTGGAAGTCGTGCACACAGACGAGAATGTCAGGGGGGGGGCTTTGGCGCCACGCGGAAGGCCTACACGGTGAACACGATCCATTTGTATCTCTCGGTTTTCCTCCTCCCCCAGGATCTGGAGGAACAGGGCGCTAACATATGCACGTAGGTCGTCGCCTTCACCCTTCCACGGCACCGCCCGGATCCGGATATTGTTGCGCCGGGAACGATTCTCCAAGTCCTCCGCGTGCGCTTGTAAATCGATGTTTTGGTCTCGAAGGCGTATCATCTCCTGCTGCAGTTGGTGCAGATCGTCTTCCCTGCTCAGGTCGTGCTCCTCCAATGTCGCCACTCTTTCTCCGATGCCGTCCACATCCCGCCGGACCTCCCGAAGCTCCGCGGAGAGCTGCGAGCGGAGGTCTTGAATATCCTCTTTAATGGCGGAGAAGAGCTCAATCATGAAGGCCTTAGTTGCTGGTGCGTCTTCCCCGTCAATCTGTGTCGTACCGGCTACCGGTTGTGCTGCGGCGTGCCCCGTTGTCTTCTGCAGCAGATCTTTGAGGGATTTGTCTCTTTTCCCCCTCGTCAAAGACATACTGGGACCGGGCGGCCCACACCGGACCCTCCGCCCGCTCTTTCCTCTGCGTAGGGGCCGCTAACTGAGGCACACACTCCCACCGGTCAGATGACCCCTGGCCCACCTGAAGATGCGCACACGGGTTCGCTGCTTGTGTAGATGTCGCGCTCCTCGAACCCCTCACCGGAACCCCAGTCAGGGGAACTCCCTTGGTGGACTGCCTAGCGTTAGTGCAGTGAATGGGGCGCCTCGGGGCAGTCGGATCAGCAGCGAAAGACAATGTCCAGTGGGGGGGGGGATCGGTTTCACGTGGCGCGCACCCTACCCTTAGTGCCAATCAGGGTGTGGTACCATTAATAAGACAGCTCGCCGCAATCCCCAGGCCAAAGTCACGCTGTCAGCCACACAGCACTCACCAGGGGGCTCAGAAGTTCAGTCCCAGCCTCTAGGTACCTTCACCGCTCTCCCCTGTCTGCTTCCAGTGGGGACCTCAGTGCCAGCATGTCGCGTAGGAGTGCTGGCCCAGCCAGGAATTTCAGGCACTGGCCCCTTCCACATGATCACAGGGTGCACTGTCCCCGCTAGGCCTCCCGATCTCCGCCGTGCCAGCGCTGTGGACCGGGCAGCTCAACAATGCCCTCTGCTCAGAGTTCCAACTCCCAGGCCCCGTCAGAGCGTCGCTCAGTCTGCCGACTCGCAGACCGATCTCTGCCCCGCAGATTGCAGCGCTCATTCCCGGCCCGCCTCTCCTTACCAACAGGCCGCACGGGGGGTCACCGCAGCCCCCGTAACTGCTATGCGGATGGCAGTCACCGACCCCCTCACGGAGGCAGGCACATAATCGCCCCAGTCTCCGCAGGCCACGTATGTTCCGCCGCACCAACGCCTGGGCTCATACAGTGCAGCACGTTCCCGCGTTCACTGCTCACAGCCTCCGGGGACCCACAGGACACAACTCCATCTGCCGAACTGCAGACCGGATCTCACAGCCTCAGGCATACTACTCTCCCGGGCTTGCTACTCTTCACCTGCAGACCCCGCAGCGCAGCGCCGCCTCCACATGAAGTGCAGCTTCCAGCCGCTGTATTAGGTCGGGTCTCTGCTACTGCTTAGGACTCGGACCGACTGCTGCCCCGCAGCTGCGGGCTAGGCCCGACCCGTCACTTCTTCCCGGCCGCCATTTCCGACCCGGCCAGGTCCCTCTGGTGTCCCCAAAATGGCGCCGCCTCCGGATCGCGTCCTTTGCGATCGCGCCAGTGAGCAGATCAATGGGGGGGTCCGATGCAGGTGGGGGCAGGTGTACTACCGCTATGCTCACCCGGATGGGCCACCCTGACAAGCACAGCAGGCTATGAGGATATTCGGCCAGTCACCCGGCCGCACTTCACCCGCCGGGCCGCAGCAAGGCCGGGGCTCGGTAACCGAGTCACAAGAAAAAGGTAAAATAAAGGTAAAAAACAAGAAAACGGGGCAGGGTAGAAACATACTGAGGCCCAAAAAAAAGCATTTTTTTTTTTTTTAAACGCCCGAATTCGCGCTGAGTGCGCGAATCCGGCCGAGAAAATAAAAAAAAAACAAAGCGCTGGCTCCCGCACTTTCTTGTACTTAAGCCCCCAGGTGGGCCAGGTCCCGGGGGCAATCACTAATTAATTTGCGGGGCCCGCGGGGGCCCCCGCAGCCACGGGGACTGCCACCTCCCCGGGGCTTAGTTGATTGCATGCGGGGGAGCCCTGGGGACTGTTACCTCCCCGGGGCTTAAAAAATAAATGCATGGGGGGGTCCTAACCCCCCACGCTGCCCCGGGGACCGCCACCTCCCCGGGGCTTTATTATTATGGAGGTGGGGGGGCCTCACGGGCCCCCCCAAGCCTTGGGGACCACCACCTCCCCGGGGCTTCCTTGATTAATGGGGGGCCTTGCGGGCCCCCCCAAACCCCGGGGACCACCACCTTCCCGGGGCTTCTGTTATTAATGACGGGGGGCCTCAGGGGGGCCCCCTCAAGCCCCGGGGACCACCAACTCCCCAGGGCTATGTTAAATGTAGGGCCCCTCCTGGAGCCCTTGATGGCCCAGGAAACCTGCTCTCGCTTCCAAGAAGCAAAGCAGAATTGCTTGTGGGCAAGGGGAGCTGCATGTCAGCAGCTCCCCTTGCCCAAAAGCAATGCCGGCTCCCGCAGGAGGCGGGGAGCCGGCTGGGACAGTGGGGGCATTGGGGCTTCCCCGACGGTCCCCAACATGAGGCCAGGCACCGGGGATGGGGTCCCCGGGGCCATAATTGGCCCAGGGGAGGGGGCCACGTGGCCGCCCTGCAAAATTAAACAAAAATGTAAAGGTTGGCCAAGCCCCGGGGGATGGGGTCCCCGGGGCCAGAAGTGGCCCAGGGAAGGGGGGCCACGCGGCCCCCCTCCCATAAAATAAAAAAAAGAAACCGGCAACTTGCCGGAGGCCCCGCCCCCTCCCTGCATGACTCTGCAAACGCGCCCCCTGGTGCGTTCTAAGTTGGGGGATTAAGTCCCCTTCATTCCTGAGGGTCCCTGGGGGCCAACTAGCCCACCAGGTACCTCCAGTCAGCCCCACACAGTGGGATTGATGAGAGGTGGTCCGAGGCCAAGCCCCTTTTTAAACCACTCTGCAAACGCGCCTCTTGGCGCATTGCTGGTGGGGCAATGAGGTCCTCTTGTGTCCTGAGGACCTTAGGACACAAGTGGACTTCATCCCCCGAGCAGCAGTGCGCCAGGAGGCGTGTTTGCAGAGTGGTGTAAAAAGGGGGCATGGCCTCGGACCACTCTCAGCAATCCAGCTGTATGGGGCTTACTGGAGGTAACAGGAGGGCTAGTTGGCCCCCAGGGACCCTCAGGAGGAAAGGGGACTTAATCCCCCAACTTAGAACACGCCAGGAGGTGCGTTTGCAGAGTGGTGGAAAAGGGGATGTGGCCTGTGTCCACCTCTCAACAATCCCACTGTGTGGGGCTTACTGGAGGTAAGAGGTAGGCTAGTTGGCCCCTAAAGGACCCCCAGCAGCGAAGGGACTTCAATCCCCATCCAAGAGCGCGCCAGGGAGCGTGTTTGCAGAGTGGTGGGCAAAGGGGGCGTGGCCTGCAATGAGAACTTAGCAATCCTGCTGTGTGGGACTTACTGGACATAATAGGAGGGGTAGTTGGCCCCCAAGGATGTCCTTGGGGGCCAACTACCCCTCTTGTTACCTCCAGTAAGTCCCACACAGTGGGATTGCTAAGACGTCTTCGGAGGCCATGCCCCCCTTTCTCCACCACTCTGCAAACGTGCCTCCTGACAGACTACGGGATGAGGGATGAAGTCCAATTTACTCCTGAAGGACTTTGGGGGCCAAAAAGCCCTCCTGGTACCTCCTGTAAGTCCTACGCAGCGGAATTCCTGAGTGCTGGCCGGAGGCCCAGCACCCTTTCTCTACCACTCTGCAAACGCGACTACTAGTTAAAGAAGTGTTTGCAATGTAATAGGTTTTGCATTTGCGAGAGTTAGAGCTATTGGCGTTGTAAATGTAAAAGTTTTTTACTAATGTTTTTTGGAGTGGAGTGGATGTACGTTGTGTGTAGTGGAATTATGTGGTATGTTGTGCAGTGAATTTATGTGGATAGAAAGTATGTGGTATTTAGTGTATAGGAATTATGTAGAGTGGGATTATGTGTTATGGAGAGTAATTATGTGGTATTGTAGTCTGTGTTGTGGAGTGGTAACCTCAGGTTTAGTCTTCCTCGTTTCCATAGAAGCTCAACTATGAACTCAGTGAGACAAAAAAGAAGGAATCACTGAGGAGCACTTGTGGACCTAGTCAGAGGTATGAGCAGGGCCACTGGAATTATGTGACTGTTTGGCTGCACCGACATTCGCACAATTATACATTTTCTGCATTAGCCACATAATTCATCATCTGCTCCCTAATCTGCAGATTTGAACAAAAAAAGCCTTGTTTCTAGCTCAAACGGCTCAAACTTTACCAAAAATGCAGCGACTAGTGTTACAGCGTGGTGGAAGGCCCTTTGCAAACCTAGAATGGTCACCTGTTACTTATTGCTAAATGTGGGTGTTAAATTGGTACTGATCGTGTGCAAGCCACTCTTGCTTCCTTCTGCACCTCTCTTGCCTCTTTCTGCATTTCTGTTCCTTCTTTCTGCACATTTCTTTCTTTTTTTGCACTTCTCTTGCCTCTTTCTTCACATCTCTTCTACTTTCTGCACCTCTCTTGCCTCTTTCTGCACCTCTGTTGCCTCTTTCTGCACCTCACTTGCTTCTTTCTGTACACCTCTTGCCCCTTTCTGCACCCTTCTTCCCTCTTTCTGAACCTCTCTTGGCTCTTTCTGCACCCCTTACCTCTTTCTGCACCCCCTTTGCCTCTTTCTGCACCTCTGTTGCTTCTTTCTGCACTTCTCTTTCTTCTTTCTGCACCCCTCTTGCCTCTTTCTCCACCACTCTTCCCCCTTTCTGCATGTCTGTTGCTTCTTTCTGCACTTTTCTTGCCTCTTTCTATACCTTTCTTGCATCTATCTGCACCCCACTTGCCTCTTTCTGCACCCTTCTCCCCTCTTTGTGCACCTCTCTTGCCTCTTTGTGCACCTCTCTTGCCTCTTTCTGCACCTCTCTTGCCTCTTTCTGCACCCCTCTTGCCTCTTTCCGCATCTCTTTTGCTTGTTTATGCACTTCTTTTGCCTGTTTCTGTACCCCTCTTGCCTCCTTCTGTACCTCTGTTGTTTCTTACTGCACTGCTCTTGTTTCTTTCTGCACCTCTCTTACAAATTTCTACACCCCTTTTGCCTCTTTCTGCACCCCTCTTGCCTCCTGCACCTCTGTTGGTTCTTTCTGCACTGCTCTTGCTTCTTTCTGCACCTCTTTTGCCTGTTTCTGCAACTCTCTTGCCTCTTTCTGCACTTCTCTTGCCTCTTTCTGCACATCTGTTGCTTCTTTTTTGCACTTCTCTTCCTCTTTCTGCACCCCTTTTGCCTCTTTCTGCGCCTCTGTTGCTTCTTTCTGCACTTCTCTTGCTTCTTTCTACACTTCTCTTGCTTCTTTCTGCAACCATCTTGCCTCTTTCTGCACCCCTCTTTCCTCTTTGTTCAACTCTGTTGCCTCTTTCTACACCTCTCTTCCCTCTTTCTGCACCACTCTTGCCTCTTTCTGTACCTCTGTTGCTTCTTTCTGCACTTCTCTTGCCTCTTTCTGCACCCTTCGTGCCTCTTTCAGCACCTCTGTTGCTTCTTTCTGCACTTCTCTTCCTTCTTTCTGCACCCCTCATGCCTCCTTCTGCACCTCTGTTGCTTCTTTCTGCACTTCTCTTGGTTCTTTCTGCACTGTTCTTGCCTCTTTCTGCATCCCTCTTGCCTCTTTGAGCACCTCTTTTGCTTCTTTCTGCACTTCTCTCTCCTCTTTCTGCACCCCTCTTGCCTCTTTCAGCACCTCTGTTGCTTTTTTCTGCAGATCTCTTGCCTCTTTCTGCACTTCATTTGCCTCTTTCAGCACCTCTGTTGCTTTTTTCTGCATATCTCTTGCCTATTTCTGCACCCCTCTTTTCTCTTTCTGTACCTCTCTTGCCTCTTTCTGCACCCCTGTTCCCTTTTGTGCACCTTTTCTGTCTGTTTCTGCACCTCTCTTGCCTCTTTCTGTACCTCTGTTGCCTCTTTCTGCACTTCTCTTGCCTCTTGCTGCACCCCTCTTGCCTCTTTCTGTACCTCTGTTGCTTCTTTCTGCACTTCTGTTGCCTCTTTCTGCACCTCTCTTGCTTCTTTCTGCACCTCACTTGCCTCTTTCAGCACCTCTGTTGCTTTTTTCTGCAGATCTCTTGCCCCTTTCTGCACCTCACTTGCCTCTTTCAGCACCTCTGTTGCTTTTTTCTGCAGATCTCTTGCCCCTTTCTGCACCTCACTTGCCTCTTTCAGCACTTCTGTTGCTTTTTTCTGCAGATCTCTTCCCTCTTTCTGTACCCCTCTTTTCTCTTTCTGCACCCCTGTTCCCTCTTTCTGCACCTTTCCTGCCTGTTTCTGCACCTCTCTTACCTCTTTCAGCACCTCTGTTACTTCTTGCTGCACTTCTCTTCCTTCTTTCTGCACCCATCCTGCCTCTTTCTGTACCTCTCTTGCCTCTTTGTGCACCCTCCTACCTTTTTCTGCACCCCTCTTGCTTCTTTTTGCACCTCTGTTGGTTCTTTCTGCACCCCTTTTGCCTCTTTCTGTGCCTCTGTTGCTTCTTTCTGCACTTCTCTTGCTTCTTTCTACACTTCTCTTGCTTCTTTCTGCAACCATCTTGCCTCTTTCTGCACCCCTCTTTCCTCTTTGTTCAACTCTGTTGCCTCTTTCTACACCTCTCTTCCCTCTTTCTGCACCACTCTTGCCTCTTTCTGTACCTCTGTTGCTTCTTTCTGCACTTCTCTTGCCTCTTTCTGCACCCTTCGTGCCTCTTTCATCACCTCTGTTGCTTCTTTCTGCACTTCTCTTCCTTCCTTCTGCACCTCTGTTGCTTCTTTCTGCACTTCTCTTGGTTCTTTCTGCACTGTTCTTGCCTCTTTCTGCATCCCTCTTGCCTCTTTGAGCACCTCTTTTGCTTCTTTCTGCACTTCTCTCTCCTCTTTCTGCACCCCTCTTGCCTCTTTCAGCACCTCTGTTGCTTTTTTCTGCAGATCTCTTGCCTCTTTCTGCACTTCATTTGCCTCTTTCAGCACCTCTGTTGCTTTTTTCTGCATATTTCTTGCCTATTTATGCACCTCTCTTTTCTCTTTCTGTACCTCTCTTGCCTCTTTTTGCACCCCTGTTCCCTTTTGGTGCACCTTTTCTGTCTGTTTCTGCACCTCTCTTGCCTCTTTCTGTACCTCTGTTGCCTCTTTCTGCACTTCTCTTGCCTCTTGCTGCACCCCTCTTGCCTCTTTCTGTACCTCTGTTGCTTCTTTCTGCACTTCTGTTGCCTCTTTCTGCACCCCTCTTGCTTCTTTCTGCACCTCACTTGCCTCTTTCAGCACCTCTGTTGCTTTTTTCTGCAGATCTCTTGCCCCTTTCTGCACCTCACTTGCCTCTTTCAGCACCTCTGTTGCTTTTTTCTGCAGATCTCTTCCCTCTTTCTGTACCCCTCTTTTCTCTTTCTGCACCCCTGTTCCCTCTTTCTGCACCTTTCCTGCCTGTTTCTGCACCTCTCTTACCTCTTTCAGCACCTCTGTTACTTCTTGCTGCACTTCTCTTCCTTCTTTCTGCACCCATCCTGCCTCTTTCTGTACCTCTCTTGCCTCTTTGTGCACCCTCCTACCTTTTTCTGCACCCCTCTTGCTTCTTTTTGCACCTCTGTTGGTTCTTTCTGCACTGCTCTTGCCTCTTTCTGCACCTCTCTTGCCTCTTTCTGCACTTCACTTGTTTCTTTCTGCACCTCTCTTGCCTCTTTCGGCACCTCTGTTGCTTCTTTCTGCACTTTTCTTGCCTCTTTCTGCACCTCTGACTTAGAGGTAGTTTTAATCCCCCT
Source organism: Calotriton arnoldi (assembly GCA_963921515.1). Taxonomy (NCBI): domain Eukaryota; kingdom Metazoa; phylum Chordata; class Amphibia; order Caudata; family Salamandridae; genus Calotriton; species Calotriton arnoldi. Next base: position 4,232,685 of record CAWUFW010000406.1, read on the forward strand.
GCCCTATTATGTACTAGGGCCTTACAGGGGAGTTCATGCCAATCACAGGGGTACCCCAACCCATAGTGTACCCTAGTGTATGTAGGTGTTTTCACTGTATTCTAAGTGTCTTTCAGCATAGCACTGGCTCCGGGCATGGTTAGTCAGAGTCAGTTACCACCAGTACCAGTCAGCAAAAAGTTGGGGGGACAGGATGACTTTGCAACAAGGCCTCTTTCTGCACATCTGTTGGTTCTTTCTGCATATCTCTTGCTTCTTTCTGCACCTTTCTTCATCTTTCTGGACTTTTGTTGCCTCTTTCTGCATTTCTCCTGCTTCTTTCTGCGCTTTTCTTCTTCTTTCTGCACATGTCCTACCACGGTAGGAATAGTTAGAAATTAGCATTTAAAAAACCTTTGAAATTCACTGAAAAAACCATAGGTTTCAGGGACGTTATAGTTAGAAATTAGCATTTAAAAAACCTTTGAAATTCACTGAAAGAACCATAGGTTTCAGGGACGTTATAGTTAGAAATTAGCATTTAAAAAACCTTAGAAATTCACTGAAAAAACCACAGGTTTCAGGGATGTTTTAGTTAGGCTGACATTTCACTCGTACAAAACCAGAGAAATTCAGCCGTTAGAGTTAGTTGAGCTAACTATAACTCGCGCCCCCGCAATGCACTGCTGATGACGTCACATATTACATCATTCATGACATGGTCAGTGACATCCCTGATGACATCTCAAATGAACTCACTGATAACATCACTGATGACATCATCCACATAATAATCTGATGCACCTCCTCATACCCTAATATAACCTTTGATACACCCACTCTAAAATACAGACTACCATTTTCGAAACCATAGACACACCAATACCAGTTACTACATACCCACTGACTGATTCCTAGGTCTACACACACATCCACTCATTCACCCATACAGTCACTCATACATGCAGTCACTCATCAATACAGCACTATCATATACACTCATACACCTATACAGACACTCACACACCGCCACTCATCCATAGAGTTACTCACACACCTAGTCAGTCATGCAAAGAATAAATCACACTCCCATTTACTCACCTATACAGTTAGACACACACCACCTCACTTATTCATACAGATACTAACACATACTTACTCTCTTATACAATCACTGATACAAGCACACACTCATCCATACAGCCACTCTCACAATCACTCACTCTCACATATAGTCATTTATATACTCCAACACTCACATACACTGCCTTTCACATATGTAGTTACTCACACATGCACCACTGAGACATCTATTCACTCACCAACACACCCATACACACACTCATCTACCCATACAGCCCTTCATGTATGCATTCTTGAACCCATAAACCCAGTGAATCACCCACTCACACATCTATGCACAGAGTCACACACTCCCCATCCACCCACACAGACACTCAGGCACCCATAAAGATACTCAGACAACCAATAAATAACCCATATAGACACTCATGTAGCTACTCACCAACCCATGCTGCTGCTTACACACCAACTAACAGACTGATACAGACATTCACACAGTTTAGTCACTAACCCATGCATTCAGTAAGACATGTTTAATCACTCACTTATACAGTCAGTCACGCACCTACTAAATCATCCATTCAGACACTCATACACCCACTCATTCTTCAATACACCTTGGCATTTATATATATAAAACATATTTAAACTTTACAGAAACACACAGTCACTGGATGATGTCATCAGTGATGTAATCAGTGATGTCATTTGAGATGTCATCAGTGATGTCATCTGTGATGTCACTGACCATGTCATGAATGATATAATATGTGACGTCATCAGCAGTGCATTGCGGGGGCGCAAGTTATGGTTAGCTCAACTTTATGCACATAGGAGAACTGCTTTTGATGTTGTTGTATTACACCTACAACAAGTATGATACAGGAGGGCACACATGTTTTCTACGCAGCTGTTGTTCTGAAAGTACATATATATATTTTTTTGAGTCCACCACGTGTCTGTATGCTCACGCGCTACATAGGTGAGCACAGGCACAGCCATTCTGCATTGTAGAAGACCGCGTGTTGAGCAGGGTAGTGTGCTCACAACTTTGTAACTTTATTGACAATGTACGATGACACTGCTTGGCCGACTTGAGTGTTGTCTATATGGATGACGACTTTTCCCACTTGGGGATCTATCTTACTGTTGATACTTTCTTGATACCAATTTTGGCACTGGTCGAGCATAGGTAAAAGGTTGGGGGTGGACATCTCCACGTTAACGCACATATCGTACATCTGATACCTTTTCAGCAGTAGGTTTTACAGACACGGTTATATATATAATTTACAGCTGGTAGAGAGATGCATCAAGGATTATTTTGATTAGAGGTACTTTAGGCACAGCCGCTTTGCATTTTAGAAGACCGGGTGCGGAGTAGCCCATTTCACTTGTAACTTTATTGGACTACCTATAAATGTCTCACTTAGTTGTGCATTTTGTTGCTAATCATTAGCATGTCTTATTTCGATCTCTGTCACTACTGACTGGGCACATCGTTTTGTAATTTGTATTTCACAATTGACTGTCTGATACTTCTACAATCCATGTGTGTATTACAATAGGAATGTATTATTCAGTTTCTAACCATTCCAAGATGGCTGCCGCTACTCATATGTATGTCCGTTGTTTATTTTCATTGCCATCGACTCTCTATAATTGTTGCCCACATTGGTTGCACGGTTCACGTGATCAAGCTTTCAGGGAAAGCGAAACGCGTTGTGAATAAACACAGCAGTGGACACTACGACCACAGAGTCCTCCTTTTCTGAGAGCGCGCAGAATTGTGAGTTGTACGGAAGGATTAAGACAGCCGGTGTGCTCCGCCGGCGTGCGCGCCACTCTCCAAGGGTCCCATGCAGTCCAGAAGGAGTGTGTTCATGTTTGATTTATATATATATATATATATATATATATATATGTAATTTTTTTTTATTTCGATGAATCCACAATTCCAAATTTGCAAATACATTGTGATCATGTGATTGAAATGAGAAACCATAGAGTTCTTATAGTCCCATCTCGGTTCTTTCCCGCGGAGGCTTTGCAGATCAGAAAAAAATAGAAATAAAATATAACTTATTAAAATTACTTTCAATAATTTACTACACATCAAAACATTTAAAATGCAATTATTATTAAAAAAGTCACTACAGATGAAAAAATAAACTTTATAGCAAAAAAGGAAAAAATGTATAAATCAAAAAATTCCACAAAAAAGGTAAAGTATTCAAACATCCTAAAATTTATACTAGAATTTTTTTAAACTATAAAAATTCACAAAAAATAATTTATAAATAAAATGTTATAATTACATGACATAAACTTTAAAAACCTCACAAATTAAGTGGAAAAACCAAAGGTTACATGGATGTTATAGTTAGGAAACAACATTATAAAACTACAGAAATTCGCTGTAAAAAACAAAGGTTACAGGGACATTTTAGCTAGGAAATAGAATTAAAAAACCTTAGAAATTCACTGAAAAAGCCTAAGGTTTCAGGGACGTTATAGTTTTTTTGATAATCACATTTTTATTGGTTTATAACTCTCACAACAAATCAGCCAAAGCACGGAGGACAGTGAATTGATTACATTTTCACAGTTAAAATCTCCACATTTCCACACCCCATAAGACTTGCACAGCAACAGTTAGTAATGAGACAAATCAGTCTGACCCTTCCATAGCACCTACCCATTTCCCCCACACCCTTTTAGATTTCCTGGGGCACCCTCTTGCCGTGTAAAGAGTTTTCTCCTGGGTCGCACACCAATCCACCCCCCTCCGCCACCGCCCAATCTCCGGCGGTTCAGGACATGTCCACGCCGCCGCTATATCACGTTTAGCCACTATCATGGCTGTGTTGAAAAATAGCTTGTCACTCCTGGATCCATCCAACCCATCTGTGATTCCCAGTATTGAGTGCCTTGGGTCATGAGGAACCTCCCAGCCCAGGACCGCCGTAAGCTCTTCCTCGATGGCCCCCCAAAATCGCTCTAGCCGGGGGCAGGACCAAACCACATGGAAGAAATCAGCCATGGCAGAGCTACATCTCGCGCAGGATGCATTGGGGCGCAAGTTCGCTTTGTACAGGCGCTGGGGAGTGAGATATGCTGCATGCAAGTAGTAGAGTTGGATCAATTTGAGCCTAGCAGAAGTGGTGATTGTCCTGGGAGCCATTAGGGCATCCCGCCAGTCCTCCTCGTTGAGGGGACCCACCCATTCCACCCACTGGTACCTCAACGTGTCTAGAGAGGTGGGAGTGTTATTGACTAGGGTGCGGTATATGCGTGAAATGCCCCCCTTGCCTAGATCCCCCAGCATTATCTGCGCCTCTGTGGGGCTGTACTCGGGGAGCCTCGTGCCGTCCGTAATGTGTGTCTGAAGGGCATGCCGCAGCTGCAAATATCTGTAGAATTGGGAAGGTTGCAGGGAATACTGGGTCTGGAGTTCCTGGAAGGAAAGCAAGTGGCCTTTAGCCCATATGTCCCCTAATTGTGTAATGCCAATGAGGTCCCATGATTTAAACCCCTGCAACCCACTAACCTCCCGGAGCCAAGCCCCCTGCCATAGGGGTGTACACCGAGTTAGCTTACGCGTCCACCCAGTGTGGCGCAACGAGGCCCGCCAGGCCAGGAACACGGAACGGGTCGCATCAGGTAATCAGGACGGGATGGGTCTCCCATAGAGCATTGCTTGAATTGCCGGCAGTCCCAGCTCACTCAGTTCGAGCCGATAGGCTGGATCTGACCAGCCCCCGTTAAACCAGTAGTGAAACACCAGGAGACGTGCAGCCAGGAAATAAAGATATAGGTGTGTCATTCCCATGCCCCCGTCAAAGGAGGGGATCCGGCAGGTAGACAAGGCTAGGCGTGCCCTCCCCCCGCTCCAAAGGAACTTGGTGGTTATACTGTCCAGCTCCTGGAACCAGGTTCTGGGGAAACAGAAGGGGGTATTTTGGAGGACGTAAAGAAATCTGGGGAGTATCATCATTTTAAACAAGGCGACCCTCCCCAGAGGGTTAAGAGGAAGCGTCTTCCATTTAGTGAGATCTTCTTTGGCTTTCTTGACTAGTGGGGCGACATTAAGCGCCCAGCCCAGATCAGGAACAAGGGTGATCCATCTCCCCAGGTATTTAAAGGATTGGCGCCGAAGCGGTATAGTGGATTGCCAATCTAAGCATTCCCTAGAGAGGTGCAGCGGGATCAGGACTGACTTCCCGGGGTTCAGCCGGAGCCCAGAGGCCTGTCCGAAATAGTCTAGAATCTGGAGGCAGTGTGGCCCCGAGGAAGCTGGGTCAGCCAGGAAAATCATGACATCGTCCGCGTAAAGTGCGATCTTGTCCGCTTCTGTATTGGGCCATTTCCACCCACTGATACGGTCCTCCGCCCGCACCAGAGAGGCCAGGGGCTCCATGGCCAGGGCGAACAGCAGTGGTGAGAGGGGACATCCCTGCCTAGTACCTCTGCTGATAGGGAAGGCCTCTGACAGTGCACCGTTGACCAACACCCATGCTCGCGGGTGGGCGTAGAGGACCCGAACCATGGCCCGGAATTTGGGCCCCATTCCCATTTCGGCCATCGCGTCCTGCAAGTTCTCCCAATTCACCGAGTCGAACGCTTTTTCAAAATCTATTGATAGGAGGGCCAAATATGGGGTGAGCAAGTGTCGGTGGGCTAGAGCCAGTAGCAGTCTACGGAGGCAGTGCCGGGTCCCACGTTGGGGCATGAAACCGCATTGGTCTGGGTGGACCAGGAAAGCCAAATAGGGCTTTAAACGTTGGGCCAGAATGGCAGCATACAATTTCACCTCCGTATTCAGAAGGGAGATAGGGCGGTAGTCCGCACAGCGACGCGAGGGAGGCTGGGATTTTGGGAGAACCACGATGGTGGCAATATCTGTTTCAGTCGGAAAAGAACCTCTTTCCATTGCTTCCTGGAACAAATCGGCCAGACGGGGCACTAGAATTTCGCGATATGCCTCGTAATATTCTTGTGGAAGGCCATCTGGGCCCGGTGTCTTGCCCGAAGAGGTAATGGAGATCGCTTCCTCGATTTCCTTAAGAGAAATGGGCCGTTCCAAGTCCTCTCGGGCGGTTTCTTCCAAGCAAGGAAGACGCGCCTTGCCGCGCTCAAGGAGGCCGGAGAGCGAGAGGTCAGAGGCACGTGCTGTATATAAACCCTGATAATAGGAGGCGAAGGTGTTGGCCATCGCCGTAGGAGTGCGGTGCACCGTTCCGACCTCATCTGTCACCTCTGGGATAATGCGATTCGCCCTAGGATAGGTGGCTAGCCTATGCAGGATCGTACCGTTCTTGTCGCCCCAACCATAAATCCGTGCCACCGACGACCTCCATAGGAGCTTGGCGGCGTCCAAAGATAGTTGTTTAATCTCGTTCCGGAGGGACGTTATTGTTAGGGTGAGATTTCACTCGTACAAAACCAGTGAATTTCAGCAGTTATAGTTACCTGAGCTAACTATAACTCACGCCCTCACACTGCACTGCTTATCACCTCACATATTACCATTACTCATGACATGGTCAGTGACATCACTGATTTTTTTTTTAAACAATTTTTATTAATTTGCAATTGATCTAGGACGGAAACCAAGATGACCAGCAAAAGACGCAAGGGGGTTCAGTTACAGGCCCCAGGTATGTATCAGAAATACTTGACAAATCAGGTAATTGAGGCCAATCAATTGCTCCGTAAACTGTCCATACACACTGCCCAAGCAAAATCTGTGAGTGAGTTCTTTGCAAAAGTCATTGTCCAACCTTAGAAAATTCAAACTCTAGCCACCCTCCCACCCCTCTTCCCTCCCCCCCAGGCGTGTCACTTAAGTACTGGAAACGCAGGATCAGGAGAGCTAATGTCGCAATATGGCGACTCATTGGAATGTGAGGAAGCTGAGTAAATGCAGGAGTATATGGCAGGTGCCCCTACTAAGCATGAGGGGACAAAGCAGGGTGGGCGCAATGCTGACTTTGCATTAACCTAGGGCTGCCACCGGGTCATTCACAGGTGCGTCCTCTTCGTCATCTTTAGGGGATTTAAGAGCTACGACAAGCATTTCCCAGGCTCTCGCCCTTCCCATTGCCTTTTCACTCCCCGTGCGATTTGCAATTTGTAACCTAATCACTCCCTCGCACTCAGCCCATTTCAGGAGGTCCGCTTTCCACTTAACGACAGTAGGGGCCCACTGTGCTTTCCAATGAGTGGTGATGGTTCTCTTGGCTAACAGGAAACCCAGATCTATAAATTTACTAGTGATTTTGTTCTTTGAGGTATGGGGAAACCAATGTAGGATACAGTGAGCCATGGATGGGTCTAGGTCCCTGTCGGTAAGGTCTGTCAATAAAGCTGTTACCTCCTCCCAGAAGCTATCAAGTCCGGGCAGTCCCACAGCATATGTTTAAAATCTGCGTTATCTGCATTACATCTTGGGCAGGACGCTGGCTGGGCCGGGAAATATGCATGCAACCTTGCTGGGGTAAGGTATGCTCTGTGTAGAATATGAAAGTGTACCAACTGGAACGTCGCATTCCTCGTGCTCTTCCAGGCTCTCTCCACAAGTTCACCGCACGTCTTGTCCGGAATGGCCACCCCTATGTCCGTTTCCCACTTAAGCTTTAGAGCAGACAGGGGGGATAGGGATTCCAGTGTCATACGTCTATTGAGACATGTCACCGCTTTAAATGTGCCTGCCGGCCATCACCACATACTGGTATCCCATAGAAGTGGGTGGTTCTGTTAATCCTCCACCCCAGTGTTTCCTGATGGCTGTCGTGAGGGCCGTGTATTGTAAGAAGTCACCCCCAGGCAAGTCGTAACGAGCCCGTAGTTCATCAAACGGGATCATGGCACCCTCCTCGTAAAGGTCTCCCATGGTGGCAAGTCCCCGCTGTGCCCAAGTCTTCAATCTCTGCCAGTTGCCCCCATGCGGCAGTGCCCTGCACATCTGCAATGGTATCTCTGGTGCATAGGGGCGCTTAATAGAAGCCCCCCGCAAATACCTGTTCCAGCATCTCCTCGCCGGTGCAAATTCTAGGGTGAGGGACATAGGGTCAATCGGGAGCCGCAGTACTATACGGGACAGCACCATCAGGGGCCCTAAAACTGCCCCAGGCTCCTCCCCTCCTCCAATGGCCCTCGCTACCCATTGTGTGAGCCATTGGAATTGGGCTGCTAAATAATAAGTCTCGTAGTCTGGAACCGCTAGAACTCCCTCCGCTCGAGGGCGCATAAGTGTACTGAGGGCTATTCTGCGCCTGCCCTTGCCCCACAGAAAAGCGGTGATCATTGCATGGAGTTGCTTGAAGTAGGGAGCTGGGATCCAGATCGGCAGGGTCCCAAAGAGATATAGGAGCCGCGGGAGGGTCACCATTTTGAGCTGCACCACCCGAACTGCCATGGAGAGGAGTAGGGAACCCCAGAATTCAAAGTCAGCCCTTGCCCCCCTGATGGCCTTCCCAATGTTACCTTCAAGAATATCCTCCTGTCCGTGATAGATAAGAGTGCCCAGGTAGGGCAAGCATCTGTCCTCCCAGTTCACTCCCTCTGTGCATTTTGGGCCTAATCTATTCCCGCGCGCCGGTAACAGGCATGATTTTGACCAATTCACTTTTAGTCCTGCCACTCTGCTGAGAGCATGGAGCATCTTTTTTGCCCCCAACAAGGCCACTCCCGAGTGAGCAAGGAAAAGGAGGAGATCATCCGCATAAAGTGCTATATGATGCACCTGTCTGTGTACATTAAGCCCCCGGGATGCTCGCCCCAACCTAGCATGCGCCGCTAAGGGTTCCACCGCCAGAGCAAACAACAGCGGAGAGAGGGGACACCCCTGCCGTGTACCCCGTCCCACCCTGCATGCTTCCGTGATCACTCCTCCTGTCTTGATCCTGGCGGTGGAGTCAGTAATCTTAACCGTAAAGCCCCGACGCCAGTCCAAGAGTTTGGTTTTTTACGTATGGAACGCATTCTGAGTCTGCGACCACGACCAGCACGCCAAGAACAACAACAAAAAACCAAAACACAAAATCAAAGAGAAGGAGAAGGAAGGACAGACGATGGGGAAAAACAAAGAACCGCAAAAACATCCTACAGAAGGAACAGACGGAGATAATTACTAACTCAGACACTGACAATACAGTAATTAACCTATCCACCATGGCTTTAAACCCAGAAGAAGAAAAGATTTTAGCTTTAGGATTGACATATTGTACTAATACTAACTTTGATTAAACACAAACTAGGCTAGATGTGTATCAATTTGCACGCAAGCTCAAATTACGAAAACATTTCTTTAATGTGACAAGCGAAACAAGTGAAAATGAGATAGGAACAACGAACACTGGTAATCTCTGTGTGGCAGACATGAGCCTATTAAAAGATTTGGCTGAATTGGACTGTGAAGATCAATGGAGTCAAATATCTCCAATGGATGTGGCATTAAGATCAGAATTAGACATATATGAAAATATACCTACGCCATTTAGACCTAAATCTGTCTTTACCCCTGTGATGCCTAAGGATGGAATAGACATGTTTGTTGATAAAGTAATCAAAGATCTGAAAGAATTGGCTATAATCAGTAGCAGAGACTTTATCAAAACAAACCACAACCAAAGGACTCAATATAACAACGTAATTCAAAAAATTAAACAACGACCAGACATTGTGGTAAGATGGTCTGATAAAGGCGGAAATGTTGTCCTATGGCCTTTAGAGATGTATAATAAGGAAGCAATGACACAGTTGCAGGACAGAGAATGCTATAGCCGCACCAGTTCTACCAGCATAATAGGAGCCAAAGAAAAATTCCATAAAGCACTATATGAATGGAGAGGAATGGGCCTCATTTCAAAACAAGAACTAGGCTATTTGAAAAATGACTATCCGATAACGCCCCAATTATATCTCATACCCAAGATACATAAGGATGCTCATTGCCCCCAGGTAGACCTATCATTTCGGCCATTGGGGGACTGTTTGAGAATACCAGCAGATTTATAGACTTCTTTCTTCAGCCATATGTTCGAGAACTTCCAGCATATATCAGAGACACTGGGGATTTTTATCAAAATCTATGATCGCACCTGGAATGATAACTTTGTTTTTATGACATTGGATGTACATACTTTGTATACAAGTATTAGACACAGGGATGGTTTGAATGCATTGAGCTACTTTCTAGGGAAACGGCCCATAGGACTGTATCAACACACCAGTATGTTACTACAAATGGCCGAGTGGTGTTTGGAAAACAACATATTTATCTTTGATAGACTCTTTTATAAACAAATGCAAGGCACTGCCATGGGTACTTGCTTCGCCCCCAGCTATGCTAATTTGCATATGGGCTGGTGGAAGGAGCAAGTACTCATGAAGACTCATTGTGCATCTATGTCTGAAAATGTGATACTTTACACTAGATACATAGATGATATCTTTATTCTGTGGCAAGGCACAGAAGAAAGTGCTATTAAGTTTGCTACAGAAATTAACAATAACTGTCTTAATTTAACTTTCACCTGCACAACCAGTAAAGAGTCTATTAAATTCTTAGATTTGGAACTATATGTCGAGAACAATAAAATCCAATCTAAGACGTACAGAAAACCTACATCAGGCAATGCTATCCTTCATGCCAGTAGTTTCCACCCCACTAATCTTAAAGATAGCATACCATATGCAGAATGCCTCAGGATGAAGCGAAATTGTAGTACACAAGAGGGATTGAAAGAATCTACAAATGGTCTTTTTAAAAGACTTAAATGTAGGGGCTACAGCACTAGAACCTTGACCAATGCCAAACAGAATGTGAAAACATAAAGAGGGAGGATCTCCTGTTTCCTACTATTAACAGCAAGAAACATAGTACGAAACAAAATAAAGCAAAAACACCTGCATTGATCACCGGGTTTAATGCTTATCATACTAACCTGCGTAAAATATTGAACAAACATTGGCAACTTATACGCAGTGACCCAACAATAGGACCCACGTGTACGAAACCCCCACAAATAACATTTAGAAGAGCCAAATCAATGCGCCAGGAACTAGTCTGTAATGCACCATCAATAGACAAGGGAGCTGGCTGGCTCAAACCACAGAGAGGGTTTCACAAATGCTTCAAGTGTAAAGCGTGTAACCATGGCGTCAACACCAGAACTGTTCCTTTACCGCTTAGGCACACTCCCTTTGAAATCAGAGGTAGTTACTCCTGTAAAACAGATTTCGCAGTGTATGTCCTCCGATGCACATGTGACAAATTGTACGTAGGGAGTACTATACACCCGGTTCATGTGCGAATCCTACAGCATCTAAGGGCCATTAGCAACAACGATCCAACATATCCGGTAGCTAGGCACATGAACTTATGCCATGGCGGAAAAATTCAAGAACTTTCTTTCTTTGTGATTGACAGCATCCCTAGAAACATCAGAGGAGGGAATAGACAGCTGTCACTCAGGAGACTAGAATCACGATACATAATTCTACTGAATTGTAAAATCCCAAATGGGATGAATGCAGATGAGGCTCTAAGTGTACATCTCTGATACTTCAGCCGCTTGTCCTGTACCTTAAACCCTATCCGTAGCGTTAGGTTCTCTTTCTTTATAATCTTCTTTTTTGATAATTTTCAGTTAGCACATTTTTTCGCACATCTTTACAGCTGTTTGAGGGGATTTGTATTTATTTATAGATACAGGAGTTTAGATTTTGTATTTAACTGCCCACTTGGGCTTCATTCAAATGACCACTGCCTATTAAATTTGTTTTTTCCTGTGTTACAGCTACTATACTGTAAACTCGTGAAATTGTTCTACTTGTTTAAAGCTATACAAATAGATGGAATTTTTCTATATATACACTTCTTTTTTATTGCATTAGCCGCTAACTTTAGCCGCTAACACATACAGGCATAGTTATGAAGAGATTTCTCTTTTTTCAAATTTTCGTTTAGGCATATAAGTGGCTGTAATTTCTTCTATTTCTTCTGTAATAATAAGTTGAAATTGTAACAGTACCCTTGAATAACTGTATACACAAATATTTTTTAACAGCTTTTTTAATTAATGTCACAGTTTATATAAGTGTATATAAATACTGTTGTGATGTTAGCAAATTTAGCTTTAACAATAGTACACTTTGTTTTGGTTTACATCACTCTTTTTCATTTTTTCACTTTTCCGTTTTTGCACTATCATGGTTACAAATGCACTTTCTTCTATGTCTTTTAAACCATGGTTGCTGTGACAACCAAACTAATGTGCTTGACTCACTCGTGTATATAAGAGCATTATTTGGAGATACCTGATGTAGTGAACAAGGCGGTCTGCCGCCGAAACGCGTCTAGGTCATCTTTCTCGAATAAATTGATTTTCTTTGATATATTTCCCACGGAGTCAGCGCCTGTTTTGTATGCCGATATCAGGACAGGTTTAATATATATATATATATATATATATATATATATATATATATATATATATATATATATATATATATATATATATATATATATATATATATATATATATAATACATCCTGAATATACCTTTATACAGGACGAAGGCTGTGCGTAGTAGTCTTTTTTGTTTGGGGCCCCATGGGACTCCGGCATGACCACACCGTTGGCCACACTGAGTTCAACAGAAGTTCCTCAGGATAGTCACGACATTTTATTTATTTATTTTTGGCAGCGGGAGGCGTCAGAGGGGCTCCGTCACAAGAGATAGGGAGTCTGGGTTTTCCTACCCCTTATGTTGTTTTGTTTTCTTTGTATTTTTCAGGACTGAGGGCCCAAGTTACTGAGTGCTGTGATGGCGGCAATAATATTTTTCTCCGTTGCAGCCACTCAATTAGATTGGTCAATCTCTCAGGACTCCCACGGGACCAGCTAATCAAATTGTGTTTTTCCCTGTGTGGACCCACAGGTATCCTGCAGCAGTACCTTGGAAGTACTGCTTAGCTAGATATCTATCAATTTTGAACCTCAATTTCTCCAAAACTACTGAATGGATTCCCATCAAAGCACAAAAAGTACGTTTTCTGGATCAAGATGTAGCTTTCTGACAAATTTGGTGTAAATCTGTCCAGTCGTTTTGGCTGTAGCGTTGTCTAACATCATTATAGCACATTTGATCAAGGGTGGGATAATGCTCGCCTCCATATCCTTAATAGAATTAAAAATTCATGTTGGAGGAGCACAATTTTACATTTGCATAATTAACACATTTATTAACAAAATGGGATCCACATTGTTAAATAACATGTGCATATTAATCATATCATTTGCAGTAGGTGACTGCATTTAGCCATTTTGAGCAGTATCTGAGTTAACATGCTGCGTAACTTAAGTTAGCAATATTTATTGCCATTTTGAATGTCTTATTTAACACGTTTAAGGCTGAAAGACCTGCACATTTCATTTTTGTTTGTTTTGCAGGTTATGTGTTTTTCCACTGTAGATGCTATTTTCCCAGACACCTTTTGCTAGCTAGTGAATAGTTTATTGTTATATATTAGATGACTGATAGTGAGGTTCTCATCGAAAGAAGAAGGTGCCAGGATGGGAGGGCAACTTATGGGAAGAACTGACTGTACTCAACAGTCTCTCCAGTGTAACAGTTCAAGGACATAGCCATGCATGTACCACTGTGTTGTCCTTAGAAAGAGGGGAGTTTACCTGCTCCGAGGGTTTGGAGTAATATGATTGGCTCCCGAGAGTGAGAACAAGCTGAAAATTTTGCAAACTAATGCCTTGCTAAATAATAATAGCGTGTGTTCCTTAGACTAGAAAGGAGTTCCTCGCTGACTTCGAACTGAGAAAACCCTTCTTGCCTTTACTGATCTCCTCTGCTCAAGTGTAAAGGCTTTGTGCCTAAGCATTCATATTCTCTCATCAGACACCTTTATTTGGTTTTCTGAAGCTCACACCTTAAATTATTTATTTATGCCCTTTCCCGACCTATACCTGCTTAATTTAGGTTAGGGGTTTTGTTTATGGAACACACTTTTGGATTTTGGATTCTTTATGTAGCTCTTTTGATGCTCTATTTTTCCTTATCCTGAAATATGTGCTTTTGGACTATTTATGCTTGTAATATTGATGCTTTAATCTGAATGCCTAATGAATTAATGGCCTTGATTTAGCTACATTTGTCAATAAATCAGGGGCGGCTGCCTCGGAATGGGGTGGTGGGGCGGGGGGAATGGATTACAAAAAAATAATAATAAACAAATGAACTTACCTTTTCCTTCACCGCCGCGCTGCCGCACGTCTCTCCTCTGTACTCTTCCTCACAATCTGCAAGAAGCAGCGGAAGCACTCAGGCTTCCAGACACTCCCAGCCAATCATGACGCATCCTGTTTGGACGCTCAGGCAGTGTCTGGGAGGCTTGGCATGTTCTCCAAGGAGCTGTGCAACACAGCCCAAAGGAGCATATGCCAAGTGCGCATGACGGTTGTGCCGGCCCAAGAGGGCCGGCCAAACTGTCATGCTCACTTAGAGGAGTGCAAACCACTCCTCACTCTGCTTGGCATCACGGAGCCCAGCCCCGCTCCCAGCTGGCTCCGAGCTCCGCATAGAAAAATAAAATAATAACGTTATGTTATTATCATTTTCTTTTTCTTTTGTGCACTGCTGAATTAGCAGCGGGGCGACGCTCCTCTGCCTTAGCGGAGGAGCCGCCACTACAATAAATCCTTTTAAACTCACTACAATTCTCTGTTATTTCCTGTGGAGCCCCACTGGCTTTCACTGTTATTGAAATTTATCTAAATGATTGCTCCTGGATCCCTCGCAATGTCGATGAAATAAAGTCCATGTGACCACTGGAGGGGTTTGTATGATGATTACACCCGACGTTTGAGATTTAAGAATCCCTGCTTAATGAATGGTCACAAATGCTCTAACATTTTTAATTATATGACAAGACTGGAAACTTCAGATTATGCAAGTTTGAAGCTCCTAATGTACAATGGATAATAGAACTTTTACCTCATTGGTTAGGGAGGGGCTAGGAGTCACCCTTCCCACAAGGTAGCTCCAGGCAGAAATGTGGCACCCCCTGGCACTCTCTTCAAAACACTACTGGGCCTGAGGAATATCAGAAGAGGACTGAACCTGCTGTCTCAGACCTGAGAGGAGTCCTGAAGGACTGGACATGCTCCATCTTGTACCCAGCACAAAGAAGTGGACACCAAGGATCATAGGGCTGACCTCCTGTTCAAGCTACATTGATACAGCAAGCTACAAGAGGCCTTTCCTGCAACTGTCCAGCTGATGGGTTACAACTAGACATGCCCTGGACCCTGCTGTTGGCCTCTGTTGGAGCAAATCTTGGCCCCCAAGTGCTGTTCCTGAGGTCCTGGAACCCTTGGTTGTGTCTGGCTGGACTTCTCCTACTAGCCCTGAAAACCTAAGACTTAGAAACGTTTTCAACTTCCAGACCTCCAAGAATCGGGATCAAACTACCAAACTGATCCGCCCAAAGTGCCTTGTCACTGGGCTGAAGATTCAGGTTTTACCCACTTTTACGCACCGGCAAATCTGATTCAGCAGGACAGTGCGGAGGAAGTATCTGGCCTCATGGAGCCTTCCCCGGGAACAGCTTAATGTTTTGTCCTACTGAAGGATTCCTAGTTCCTAAAAAGTGACTAAGTGTGAATGTAGAAATCTTGACAGGGCAAAAGCACCAAAACTATCTGCCCATTGGCCACAGAAATTTCCTGCACACAAAATTAAATGTTTTCCCAGTTGGAGCTTTTTCTGCCAAACCAGGTTCAATAGCTGTCCAATCTAGTGGAGCCCTCTTCGGCTAAAGCCTTCTACCTTGCCCCACAGAAGATTTTTTGGGGAAAAAAACATTTTTTTTTAACATATCAGCCACTCTTAGATAACAGTAGGAATCCTTAAGGGCCCAATTGACAGCATTTATATGTATTTTGTGAGTACACTTCTGGTTACAACAGCAACATATTAATACAATAAGAGGGTTTCAAGCTTAACACCCCTGTCCTTTCCAAACTGACTCCAAATAAGACGGCTGTATCGCCTGCTGAAAATGTTTGCCTTCCATTTTTGAGTCCCAATGTTAAACCTCCTTCGGGTTAAAACTGGTTTCTGTCTCCGACTGTCTCCAGTCTGCCTCAAATCGCACCTAGGTCACGGTTTGCGGTGACCAGTTGACCGTGGTTGGCGTTTTTAAAGCTATTTTTATTTAAAACTTTAAAAATTCATATATCCTGTTCCCCTGTAGAAGTTTTGTTGTTTTGGTGTCATTTTATTTTTTTTAAAGTACTCTATTTTCCTAATTCGGTTTTGGAAAGCACTAGTGAACCGCATCGAAGGAAGCTCCAACAGCTGCAAGGAGATCTTCTCGATCATTAAGGATTTCACCTCGCCCTCAGCCACTGTCAACAGCAATGCTGCCTCCCAACAACTCTGCAACAACCTTTCCAACTTCTTCCACAGCAAAATCGCAAACATCTACAGCAACTTTGCACACCAACCCAACCCCAGAGAATTCGTTGCTAACCTACCCACCACCAACCAAGACGGCCACCTGACAGAATGGACAACCCTCACCAGAAATGACACAGCAGCAATCATGTGGACCATCCACTCAGGGGCCCCAATGGACCCATGTTCCCACTACATCTACAACCTGGGAACATCACCAAACACCACCACCCTGACCACATTACCAACACCTCTATCACGTCTGCCACTTCCCCGGATGAATGGAAACTTGTAGAAATCAATAGTCTCCTCAAGAAGCCCAAAGCTGACCCGAATCAACTGAGCAAATTCCGACCCATCTTCCTGCTCCCCAATCTAGTCAAAGTGATTGAGAAGGCCATCAACAAGCAACTCACAACTCACCTCGAACTTCACCATCTTCTAGACAACACTTAATCAGGATTCAGTAAGAACCAGTGCATCGAAACAGCACTCATCGCGGCCACAGATTCCATTTGGGTCATCCTGGATTAAGGTGAAACAGCGACTCTCATCCTGCTCAAACTTTCTGTGGCCTTCATCTCTGTCTCCCTTACAACCCTCATCACAAGACTCCATGAGATTGGCATACAAGGATCCACTCTCAAATGGATCTGTTCCTTCCTCATGGGAAGAACCCAAAGGGTCAGGCTGCCACCCTTCAAATCAGAGACCAAGAAATTGATATGCGGAGTCCTACAGGGATCGTCCCTCAGCCCCTCCTTTTTCAACTTATACATGACACTGCTCGCCAACATCATGCGATCACAAAACATCACTGTTGCCTCCTATGCCAATGACACCCAACTCATCCTCTCCCTGACAGACAAGACAACAACCACCAGAACCAACTCCACCAACTACATAACCATGGTGGCAGATTGGATGGGAACCAACTGCCTGCAGCTCAACTCCGACAAGACAGAAGTACTGGTCTTCAGCAATAAGACCTCCCCATGGGACTCCACCTGGTGGCCGTCGTTGCTAGGACCAACACCCACACCCACAGACCACACAAGAAATCTAGGGATCAACCTGGACGACCAGCTCAACATTACGATTCAAGTAAATTCAGTGTGCACCTCCTGCTTCCACATCCTATGCATGCTGTGAAAGATCTTCAAATTGTTGCCTCAGAACACCAGATAGCCCTTCATGCAAGCACTCATCGCCAGAAGTCTGCACTACGGAACACTCTCTACGCCGGAATCTCCAAACAACTCCTACATAGACTCCAGACCCTCCAGAACACAGCTGCAAGACTCATACTTGACCTTCCATGCCGCACCCACATCACACCACACCTCAGAAAGTTTCACTGGCCCCCTATTCACAAGCTCAGCCAATTCAAACTTCTCCTGCACACATACAAAGCTCTACACAACACAGGACCAGAATACATGAACAGGTCCCATTCACTTTCACCAAACAACCAGATACCTATGCTCTGCTTCACTCTCACTTGCACGCATTCCCCGCATCTGCAAAAGCAAGACTGGAGGTCACTCATTCTCCTACATTGCACCTTAGACATGGAACGCCCCCCCCTCAACACATCAGAGCCTCCTCCTCACTTCTCGAGTTCCGCAAGAAGCTAGAGGCCTGGCTCTTCATATAAGCAACTTGGGGACCACACACCTACATACCTGCTCAATGGCCTGGATGCTCAAGGCCTGGATACTCTCTCAGGTGATTAATGTGCTATACAAATCAATATAACATTACGTTGTGTTGTATTTTGACTTTATTCCTGTTTTGGTTCTGCATAAATAAATGCCCTAAGTTTAGCCTGTCTGCTCTGTGCCATAGCTACCAGGAGCTTGAGCTCAGGTTAATTTAGTGACTTCGACAGTTCACCCTAACAAGAACTGTGATTATTACACAAGGTGGGTAGTCACCCCCAACTAATAACCCAATTTGTAACAATTTTTCTTTCACATTTTGAGGTAGACCCATTTCCAGAAGCTGAAATGCTCCACTTAAAGACTGTGATATCTCCTACCTGTACACTAACATCAGTTGTGCTTCATAGACCATCCCCCAGCCTGAAAACAACTTTGGTAATAACTCCTTGAATTCACATCCCTCTTGATCTCTGTCCTGCCAACTTTATATTGTTAGGAGACTTTAATGTTTGGACTGACCACGCTCAATTAGTTGAGACTTGACGCTGAATTAGACTAATTAGCAGCTTTAGGCTTCTCACAACTAATCTCATAACCCATGAATAAAGTGGGTCACTTGTTCAAACTTTCCTTTTCGAAAGAGAAGCAAACCACACATCTTAATGTGTCCCTTCTCATTTGGCCTGACTGCTTAACCATCTTTTTTACCTGTCACCACTCCATATTTGTGTCTCATACAAAATCTGCACAACCCATACTTAAACATTATTTGTGTAAGATAAAACCCATCAACTTCAACACAGCACTCGCATGTGCTTCCCCCGATGGAAGCTCTACCTCTAGAATAGTATTTGAAATAATATGCTAATTGGATTATGACTGCTCTGAACATATTAGCCACTCTCAAGCCAGCACTTCCTCGTCAGCTAAGACCATCCACCCCTTGTTCACAAATGATCTTAAATCATTCTAATTAATTGTAATTGTAATTGTATTCATATGGCACTTATTACCCATGATTAGGAAATGAAGCACTTTTCGGTGAGTAGCATGCTACTCCGGAACCTAGAGTGGATTAGTAGTGGATTAGTCCAAGGAAATAAAAGTTGTTAATTTGAGTTGTGGACATGTTAGTCTGTTAGTTGGATTGGATAGGGTAAAGGAGGGATGTAGAAGGGAAGAGTCTAGAAAGTGTTATTTGGGCGATCATAGTAGTAGTAAAATAAAGTTTGGGACAAGTCAAAGGAGGGATAGAAGATGGAAGAGCCTAGTAAGGGTTAATAGGGAAATCATAGTAGGAAAATGAGGTATAGGATGAGTCAAAGGAGGGAAGAGCGTGGAAAGGTTTATTAGGGAGAGCATAGTAGTCCATTGTGGTTTGGTATGCGCCAGAGAGTGAAGGTAGAGGATATATTGAAAGAGGTATATGATAAGACAGAGTAGTAAATTGTATAGAGTTAAAGTTTTTTTTTACAGTAGGAGTAAGGTAATGAATATATAAATGCAGAACTGCATAGAAAGTGATACCGGAGTATGGAAAATTATAAAGAGATATAAAGTTGTATTATATAAAGTCCCATATGTACATGTATGGATAAATACTTGGAAATTCAGACTTTAAAGTGTTGCTGTACATAAAGCTGATTTATTTATGTATTGTTATTAATTTGCTTTTTAAATTGTATATATTTATTTTTATTATTTATATTTATTTATTTATATTTTATATTTTCTCCAAAATTTCAATAGTGAAGCACTTATAGATGCAATTGTTATGATCATATTTACACATTGTGATTGATAAAATAAATAAAACAGAAGTCCATAAGCATATAATCAAATAACTTATATGTACACTATAATTAATAAAAAGCTAAATAAACTGATCCTCAGATTACTCTATCTCAAAGTGTATTCACTTTCAAAACTACTTTGCACCTACCAAAAAAGAAATCAGACAAGAAGTGTGACTTTTGCTCCAATCGAATTGATAACACGACTAATCCCACTAAGGACATTTTAAAAGTAGTTCCTTCCCTTCTTATGCCCATCTGCTATAAAATGCCCATCCCTCCATCACAATCGCTGTGTACACTGGTGTAACGAAACTTGAGGGGGCCTCCCTGCAAGGTACGTGGAGGGGCCCCCTCTGGGCTCAATCAGGAGCTCTCCAGCAAGAGTGCTGTTCTGAGGGGGCCCCTTGGAGCTTGGGGGCCCCCCCGCACCGCAGGGGCTGCGGGGGCCTGTGTTACGCCCCTGGCTGTGTAAAGAACTTTCATTCTTCTTTCAAGATAACATTGCCAAACAATTGATCTGAAAGACCTACCCAAATTTTGCATCATGGATCTCCTAGCACTTCAGCCACATTAGAAGCAATGTTAACACTAGAAAGTGTGCATAGGCTGCTTTCATACCTTTATTAAGCTCTGAAAGCGGACAAAGTCAAAATCCCGATACAGCTAGGCGATTATGGCAGGCGGATCTGCAGAGACCTCTGATGAGCAGAGAATGGGGAGCAGCGTTTGCCATGATGCGAGAAGTTTCCAGCAATGCTAGATTTAAATGAATTCACTTTAACCTTTTTCACAGCATGTTCATGACCTCTGGATTCTTAAGAGAATTTACCCTGACATATCTTCATCTTGATCGAATGTTGGTGAACAGGAGGCCACATTCTCATATATGGTACGGACATAAAGACTTCTATGTGCAAACTGGGAATGTATTTCGAAGAAATTGAAAATGGTCATGGGGATCAATATTGAGACTACAATGCTGCATTGTCTATTGGGAGTCATACCCAAAGCCAGGAGCCATAAACCCCAATACAGATTTACACATATTGTTAATGGATAAAAGGCATATTGCAATCCGTAGATTGTGCTCTAGTGGCCCAGGAGATGAGCCATGGAGAAAAGACTTGCTAGAATGGGCTCTGGCAGATGAGATACAAATGAAAGCAGTCAGGACAGATGATGATGTAGATGAGTTTGTGGTACTGTGGTTCAACTTGAGAGGATCTATAGCTGGTCCCGAAGACGCAGCTTAAGATACATCTGAATAGACCCACTCGTATCGATCAGGCACAGGGGTAAGTATGGTGGGCAAAGGTCTGGGTGGCTGGATGATCTGACTGTGAGCTTATCGGGGTTGTGAAAAGTGATACTAACATCTGGCTTTGAAGGTGGGGTGTGTTCAGCCACTTGTCGCAGCAACGTTGGTGGTGAGGCTAAAAGAAGACATATCTGCAATATTTATGGCACAACTACGTGCGAGCCCCTATGTGATGCTCTCTCCGTAACTGAAATATTTTTTTCTTTGGTATGATGAAAGTATTGATGTAACTGTCGATGGCATGGCTTTTTGTTATGTTTTTTTTTCTGCCCTTCTATTGCAGACTGTCTGTTTGAAAATGCATTTTTTAATCATTGAAAAATCATGAATAAAGACTATAAAAAAACTAACTGTGTCAATACTGTGATACTCAGGGCATTATGAACTTTCCACAGCAATGCATATTTAATTGTGACAATGAAGCATGGCAATGGGTGCCTATCCAGTGCTAATGTGAAGAACATGGGCAAAGCACTTTACAAAGCCAGGGCTTTAAGTGTGCCAGGTCCATCCAGGTCTCAGACCCGGTAATAATTAAAAACAGACACTGAAACATGTTCCTTCGGGCCCTAATTTCATGTCCTTAAGTTTATTGTCAAAACACTGATCGATTTCTGAACAACTAATGTAAAAAGCGTTAAGGTATCCCATGCCAACAATTTCCTACATTTATATTTCACCTTTCACTTCATCTTGCATTCCCTTTTAGTGTTAACGTCTCCAGGATGTTGCGTAGGGGTGGGCAATAAACTCTGCTCCTCTGGCGGAGTTCGCAGAGTTTTGCCCACTCCGCTAGGAGCAGAGAATTCCGTAAAAACATTGCCAACCGCCACATTGTGGAGTTTTTCCTTGTGCGTGGGTCGCCAACGTAAAGTTGGCAAGAGCGAGCAAGAAAATTGAACACTAGACCGCCTCCTGGCGAGATTTCTCAATGCGGGCGGTCGCTGCAGGCAGGGGCAGATCGCTACCGCTGGCGTTGAGAAAGCTGCTGCACGAGTAGAAAATCTACTTGAGCAGAAGAAAGAAGCAGCTCTCTGGTGCGCCATGTGGTGCAGTTTGTGCTGATTTTACAATGCGAGACAAGCTCCTGGTGCTAAAATTCAGCAAGAGCAGCGCAATGTACCGCTAACTCTGCGGAATTCCACAGAGTGAAACTCTGCGAGTTCAGCCCACCCCTAATTTGTGTTGAAGTATTTGTTTTTGTGGATATAAAATATTACCTGTTTAACCCTTTCCGTGCGTCGGACGGCCGGGAGCCGTCCGACGTCACGGTTGGCGTGTGCGTGGGACAGCTCCCGGCCGTCCTAGCACCCACCCACGGAGGAAGCGCTGGCGCTCCCCCAGTGGGTCGCCCTTCAACCTGCCCCCACCGGGGAAGGCAGGGGAAGCCCTTCCCCTTTCCCCCCCGCCCCCTCCCTCCACGTCATCTAATGACGTCAGCGCGCGAGGCGCGCTGTCGTCATTAGAGGATACCGGATGCACTGGAAGCCATTTGCTTCCAGTGCATCCAGGAAAGAGGAGGTGAGTTTCTCCTCGGGGAGGGTGGGGGATACTTTTTAAAAGGCATCGGAGGAAAGGAAGGGTTTTCCTTTCCTCCGATGTCTTTTAAAAAAGCATTCCTGCTGCATGATCGCGCCTGGGGCGCGATCGTGCAGCAGGAATGCCCGTTTTTTGTTTTTTTAAATGCCCATTTTGTTTTGGGGAGCGGCCCCTTGGGCAAGGGTCGTTCCCCTTAGGGGAGCAATGTTTTTACTTTGTTCTGCCCCCTTTGTGGGGGGGGGGCAGATCGCCTAAAAAACAAGTTATATATATGTATAGGTGCCCACTGGGCCACCAGGGTTTTTTTTTTTTTTAATGTCCTTTTTGTGTTTTGGTGAGCGGCCCCTTAGGCAAGGGTCGCTCCCCTTTGGGGATTATTTATTTTGGCCGTTTCTGCCCCCCTTGGGGGCAGATCTGCCTTGTGAGTCTAGGCCAGTCTGCCCCCAAGGGGGGCAGAAGCCATTAGACACCAGGGATTGTTTTAGTGTTGTTGGGGAGCGGCCCTTGGACAAGGGTCGCTCCCCTTTATGGGGTGAATATTGTGGCCGTTTCTGGCCCCTTTGGGGGCAGATCAGCCATATGTTTTCAGGCCCATCTGTCCCCTGGGGGGCAGAAGCCACTAGATACCAGAGCTTTTTAAATGTTGATTTTGGGGAGTGACCCCTTGGGTAAGGGTCGCTCCCCTTTATGATGGTGAATTTTTTGGCTGTTTCTGCTCCCCGCGGGGGCAGATCGGCCTTATGCTTTTAGGCCCACCTACTACCTTTGCTTGGCTGGTGGATAGTGTGTGGACTAGTGCATTATTTGCATATGTGATTGTAATGTGTTTTTTCTCCTTTTTACTCTAGTGCAAAGCTTTTGATTCTTGTTTGCGGTTTCGGCAGTGGTTGATCTGCAGTTTTGCGTAGTTGCATTTTTTTTGTAAGAAATACATTTTCGTTGTGTTTACTCCAATTGAGTATTAATGTCATGCATGAATGAATTTTTTGTAAGTGGTGTCATAATAGCAGCATATTTAGTTAGTGTTTTGTGCATGAAATTCTTTGCGATGTGTTTTGCGTGGTCTTATGTGTAATTTTCTTTTTTTTCTTTTTTAGTGGGATACTGTTGGTCCTTACTGTGTCTGTGCAGAGTAGGTGGTGGTGAGTCTAGCTGCTTCTGGCAAGTGAGTGGTATAGTGTTGGAGTATATAGGTCTTTGTGATAAAGCTACATTTTGTTTATTTCTTTTTTACAAAGGGTTTGTTGTTGTTGACTTGTTTGACAAGTTACCTTTATTAGTAAGCATTATGGCTAGCCGTAGAATTACTGCTCAGCAGGTGGTTGGTATGCTTCTTGAATCTTCCTCTGAGCAGGATTATGAGACTGACAGTGCGTCTGAGGGAGAGGAGGGAGGGGAAGATTCAGGCAGTGAGTTTTCTCTCCACATGGAATCATCGGATGATGAAGCTACTCTCAGTGCGGATGAAGCTACACTCAGTGCGGATGAAGTGCCTGTTTTAGAGGAGGACACTGATGTGCCGATGGTGCAAGAGGCATCTGGATTGCAGCCTGAGGCTGCAAGGCTTCCTACTGGAAGTGCTGGACTCTGGGTTGATCCAAACATGGTGCAGCCGGTGCTGCCTGCCTTTAGTGGTGATGCAGGGTGTAGAGTGGATTGTGAATTTTTTTTGCCTATACAGTTTTTTCAGTTGTTCATGGATGATGTATTTTTGGGTGAGATTGTTGAGCAGACTAATTTGTATGCTGAACAGTTTTTGAGGGACAACAGTGCCAGACTTAGGCCCCGCTCTAGAGCTACCCGGTGGACTCCCACAAATCTGGATGAGATGAAGAAGTTTTTGGGTTTGACTTTTTTGATGGGCTTGATGAGGAAGCCGTCCCTGGCTTCATATTGGTCTACCAGTCCCTTGATGGCAACGGCCATATTTCCTGCAATTATGAGTCGTGATCGGTATTTACTTTTGCTTCGGATGCTGCATTTTGTTGATAATGCTTTGGCGTTGCCACGAGATAACCCTGACTGTGACAGTCTTTTTAAGATTCGGCATGTTCTTGATCACTTTGTAGATCGATTTTCAGAGATCTATACTCCAGGCAAAGAAATATCTCTTGATGAGTTTTTGGTCCTGTTCAAGGGCCGTTTGGTTTTTAGGCAGTACATTCCTAGCAAGAGGGCACGTTATGGAATTAAGATGTATATGTTGTCTTAGAGTAGGACAGGATATGTCTATAATTTCCGGGTGTACACTGGTAGGGATTCCACTATTGACCCCCCTGGTTGTCCGTCCACTTTTGGAGTTTCTGAGAAAGTTGTGTGGGATCTTGCTAGAGGACTGTTTAACAGAGGCCACCACTTGTACCTTGATAACTTCTACACTGCTGTGCAATTGTTTAAGGAATTGTTCAAAGTGGACACTTTTGCTTGCGGCACAATCCGCTCTAACCGTAAAGGTTACCCAAAAGAGCTTGTTTGCAAAAAGCTTCAGAGGGGACAGTGCAGTGCCTTGCGTAGTGAGGAACTGCTAGCTGTGAAATTTGTGGACAGGAGGGATGTGTACATGCTGACTACCATTCATGATGAGAGTACTTCACCTGTGACTGTTTGGGGTCAGGCTGCTGAAGTGCGCAAACCTGTCTGCATTGTAGACTACAATAAGCACATGGGTGGTGTCGATAGAGTAGATCAGAGGTTGGAACCTTACACTGCTATTCGTAAGGCTTACATTTGGTATAAGAAGTTGGCCATCCATCTCTTCAATTTAGCAACTTTCAATGCTTTTGTTGTGTACAAGGAGTGTTCTCCTGCGTCAAAGATGACTTGAAAGATCACCACTTTCCTGATTTAATTCCTCCCACGCCCCAAAAAAACAATCCCTGTAAGAGATGTAGAGTCTGCTTGCGAAGAGGTGTGCGGAAGGAGAGTCATATGCACTGTGCCGATTGTCCTTCTAATCCTGGGCTGTGTGTGCCCACATGTTTCAGATTGTATAACACTCAAAAGAGTTTTTGGGAGCAACCGTGAGTCTAATAGTGTATTCCCTGGTCTGTATGGCTTTATATAGTTGTTCAGTTTCAAGTTTGGCAATAGAATGATGTCTTTAGTTACTGCTGTTGCTTTTGTAGTTATAGTTTTGTATCTAGTTGCAATTGGTTTGTGTTTTCTTTCTTGTTTAAAAAATATTTATGACGGTGTGCGTGGACTGGCGCTTGGCTGGCGGTGTGCGTGGACTGGCGCTTGGCTGGCGGTGAGTCGACTGGTGCTTGGCTGGCAGTGAGTGGACTGGCACTTGGCTGGCGGTGTGCGTGGATTGGCGCTTGGCTGGCGGTGTGCGTGGATTGGTGCTTGGCTGGCGGTGTGCGTGGACTGGCGCTTGGCTGGCGGTGTGCGTGGATTGGCGCTTGGCTGGCGGTGTGCGTGGATTGGCGCTTGGCTGGCGGTGTGTGTGGACTGGCGCTTGGCTGGCGGTGAGTGGACTGGCTCTTGGCTGGCGGTGTGCGTGGATTGGCGCTTGGCTGGCGGTGTGCGTGGATTGGCGCTTGGCTGGCGGTGTGCGTGGACTGGCGCTTGGCTGGCGGTGTGCGTGGATTGGCGCTTGGCTGGCGGTGTGCGTGGACTGGCGCTTGGCTGGCGGTGTGCGTGGATTGGTGCTTGGCTGGCGGTGTGCGTGGTTTGGCGCTTGGCTGGCGGTGTGCGTGGACTGGTGCTTGGCTGGCAGTGAGTGGACTGGCGCTTGGCTGGCGGTGTGCGTGGATTGGTGCTTGGCTGGCGGTGTGCGTGGATTGGCGCTTGGCTGGCGGTGTGCGTGGACTGGCGCTTGGCTAGCGGTGTGCGTGGACTGGCGCTTGGCTGGCGGTGTGCGTGGACTGGCACTTGGCTGGCGGTGTGCATGGACTGGCGCTTGGCTGGTGGTGTGCGTGGACTGGCGCTTGGCTGGCGGTGTGCGTAGAAGGGCGCTTGGCTGGCGGTGTGTGAGTAGTGACTTGCTGCTGGTCACTACACACACTGCTAGCTAAACGCCACTCCATGCAATCCGTGAGCTGGTGTGGTTGCTGTGTCAGGAATGTGGGCGTGTGAAAGTAATGGGCCCTTGAATGGCGCTGTCTGCTGGTGTGAGTGTTGTAATGTGCTGGGCTCGCGGCTGGCGGTGTGAATGGTTTTGTATGTGTCACACGTATGAAAGGTGTATGAATGGCCTGTAAAGTGGTTGGTGCCTTGTCGTGGCTTTACAGCTCACGAGCTGTGAGTCAATGGTTCAGTTTCTCGTCCTTTCAATTATTAACATTGCATTTAATTTTTGTGAAATCTCTGGTTAATACAACTGTATATACTGAACCATCACTCACCCTCGTGCCAAATCCAACCGGTATGTATGTGTGCTTGAGGAATAGGTGGTTGTGCAGAAATATTTGTCTTTTCTATCTTTCTCAAGCAGGGTGTACCTTGTCCCTTTTGTGAATGTTGTAATGTGTTGGTTTTGTGCCTGGTGGTGTGAATGGTCTTGTGTGTATCACGTATGAAAAGTGTGTGAATGGCCTGTAAAGCGGTTGGGGCCTTGACGTGGCTTTATAGATCACGAGCTGCGAGTCACTGGTTCCGTTTTTGTCCTTTCAATTATTGACAGTGCATTTCATTTTTGTGAAATCTCTTGTTAATAAAATTTTATATACTGAACCATCACTCGCCCTCGTGCCAAATCCAACCAGTATGTGTGTGTGCTTGAGGAATACATGGCTGTGCAGTAATCTTTGCTTTTTGTCTCTCTGCCAAGGTGTACATTTCATCTAAGAAAACCTACCAACTGTAGATATTGTTGTAAACTAAACACCCATGGGAGTACATGGTGATGTCTCTCTTGTGGATCCCAACAAGTTATCTTACCCACAATGTCCTGCAAACCTCAAAATGTGACTGTCACATTTTCCTTGCATTATTGTGCCAAAATTTTCACGCTGCAGAAAGAAACAACAACTTTCCTACCCCCCAGAATTTCTCCAAATATCCCAATTGAAATGCTACCTCACTTGTGTGGGTGGGCCAAGTACCTGCGGCAGGGAAGGGCCCAAAACCTATTGAGGAGACATCAAAATTACCTATCACAAACCAACCTGGTTTTGCAAGGGGGGTCACCTGGGTTTTTGGCCCCGTGCTCGGCGGCCAGCTAGGGAAACCTACTAAACCCACACATTTCTGAAAACTATATACCCGGGGGATTCCAGGGAGGTATGGCTTGCGTGGATCCCCCAACGGTTTCTTACCCAAAATCCCCTGCAAACCTCAAATTTAGCTGAAAAAATCACTTTTTCCACACATTATTGTGTGGGAAAGTTGTGGCATCACCGGGCTGACACAAATTTCCTACCACCCAGTGTTCCCCCAGGTCTCCCGATAAAAATGGTGCCTCACTCGTGTGGGAGGCCCAAGTACCCGCGACAGGCAAGGGCCCAAAACGTATTGAGGCAACATCAAAATTGCCTATGACAAAACAACCTGGTTTTCCAAGGGGGGTCACCTGGGTTTTTGGCCCCGTGCTCAGCGGCCAGCTAGGAAAACCAACCGAACCCACACATTTCTGAAAACTAGACACCCAGGGGATTCCAGGGAGGTATGGCTTGCGTGGATCCCCCAACGTTTTCTTACCCAGAATCCCCTGCAAACCTCAAATTTAGCTGAAAAAAAATCACTTTTTCCACACATTTTTGTGTGGGAAAGTTGTGGCAATACCGGGCTGACACAAATTTCCTACCACCCAGTGTTCCCAGAGGTCTCCCGATAAAAATGGTGACTCACTCGTGTGGGAGGCCCAATTGTCCGCGACAGGCAAGGGCCCAAAACATTTTGTGATAGGCAATTTTGATGTCGCCTCAATACGTTTTGGGCCCTTGCCTGTCGCGGGTACTTGGGCCTCCCACACGAGTGAGGCACTATTTTTATCGGGAGACCTGGGGGAACACTGGGTGGTAGGAAATTTGTGTCAGCCCGGTGATGCCACAACTTTCCCACACAATAATGTGTACATGTATACATTTTCCCAATATAATTGCTATATACCCGGTACATAATAAAAAACCATTGCAAGATGCTGCTCAGTTATTGGCTCTGGGTTCGTCGGGTTCTTGGTGAACCTACAAGTCCTATATATCCCCACAACCAGAAAGGTCCAGCAAATGTAACGGTATATTGCTTTCAAACAGCTGTCATAATTAGAAGAAGTTACAGGTGAAAACGTTGACACAAATGGCTGTTTTTTTCAACTAATTTTCAATTTTTCCTATATTTAACTGTTAGTTTCTATGAAGAAACCTGGAAGGATCTACACAAATGACCCCTTGCTGAATTCAGAATGTTGTCTAATTTTCTAAAATGTATAGCTTTCCAGGATCCATTATTGCTTTCATACCCATTTCTACCATTAACTGGAAGGAGGTTGAAAGCACAAAAATAGCAAAAATAGGCTATGTCCCAGAAAAATGCCAAAACTGTGTAAAAAATGTTGGTTTTCTGACAAAAGTCTGCCTGTCCCTAAAAGCTGGGAAGATAGTGATTTCAGCACCACAACCCCTTTTTGATACCATTTGCAGGGAAAAAACCAGACGCTTTCATCTGGAGCCCTTTTTTCCCATTTTTCAAAAAACAAAACAAAATATAGCTGTATTTTGGCTAATTTCCGGGTCCTCTCCAGGGGAATCCACAAACCCTGGGTACTTTTAGAATCCCCATGACGTTGGAAAAAAAGGACGCAAATTTGGCGTGGATACCTTATGTGGTCAAAATGTTACAGGGGCCTAAGCGCGAACTACCCCAAATAGAGCAAAAAAAGGCTTAGCACAGGGGGGGGGGGAAGGCCTAGCAGCGAATGGGTTAAGCCCATATTACGTAGGTCATGCTGCCTTAGTGAGTGCCCAGCCCTTACCCCCCCCCGCACCCCCCATTTTTTCATCCCACTTACAGTACTGAAATAAGCATTGTAATACCAGGGGCGTCAATTGAGTGTCGCCAGGGGTCTCAGCTGCGACCCATAGCTTGCCCTTTGCGACCCATGACACAGAAGGTAAGGCTGTTCCAAAAAATGAAAGCAAACATGGCTCAGCCATGTTTCCATTGTGCATTTCCCATACCTGTTTCTCCTAAAGTCCTTTAGCCTTATGAAGGACAAAGGTGGGAGAAGAGGTTGGGCTCTAGCAGCTCCATCAGCGTCATTAACCAACCTGTGGTTGGCTCGGGGAACAAGAGGAGGATAGTAATGTCCAGAAAGACTGCGAATGGCAAATGCCTGCAACTGAGCGCACAAGTTTTTTTAAATATACTGAGAGAGGGGAATCAAGTCCCCCAGCAGTGGGTCAGTGCCCTGCGATGACAGTGCTCAGTGCCCATAAGAGTCTATGTCTGCAAGCCCTTAGTAAATTATGGGACTAGAGGGCAGCTCAGACCTTTCATTTGCATCGTATTAAAACACACAGAGAATGCACACGAGAACATTCAGCTAAGGTTCCATGGCACGAGGGTGGAGTGGTTGAGGTAGTTTATTATTGTGCATTAGCTGTCTGTGACGTGACTGTGCTCAATATATATAACCAGGGGTGACAAAATACAAATTGCATGGGTCTGTCGATGGTCAGCACAACACTTGCTGCTTGTGTGCTCTCACGTGTTGTAATGTGAAATATTAATTATAATTCTGAAGGATCGTTCCTCACTTGTCAATGTATGGAATGTGCTTGCCAGTTATTTCACTTTCACTGGAATGCACTTGTTTGACATCTAGTTGTTATACGTATTTTCCTTGCCACAAAATGAGCTGACCTAACTGAGCTCCAGTGGATTCAATACAGATCCTAGTTTCCTTAGTATATTTACATTGGTGAAATAGTTATAAATGTTTTTCAGTGCTTTTTTATGATATACATGTTGGTAATGATTATTTTTGCCACTGTGGAAAGAGTCTATGGCATTCTAAAAATATTTCTCAGTCTTTGGCACAATAAATGTGTGTAAATCCTTCTATTTGTCATCAATATTGTGATATTGTGTTGGGTTTCCTCATAGGTTCTCTATTAATGAGTACTGAAACCGAGTTGTACATAGGATTAATGTACTGACTGTATGTAACTGCAGGTGTAGATTATGACATGGGGATCCATGCTACAGTGACATGGGTGCTGTAGGGCAGGATTGAAGTGCGTGGACAGAGCTGCCAGGGACATAGTGCAGGCATATAAAGGTCAGGGTTGCAGTTCATAGTTACTGCTTTCCAAAGGTTGCAGTATTGAATTAGTAACTGGCTCTACTGAGGCACCAGAGCAGAGCTCTGCATGGGACAGTCGAACTGCAAGGCTGCTGTAGATGTTGTGAGGATATGCACTGGCAGAATTGTGAGTTGCAGCACCTAGAATAGCAGGTGTTCTCCATGGTTGGATTGGGGTGCAAATGCAACTGTGAGAGGGTCTCAGTGGTAGAATATTAGTCTCTTCTTCCAGTCAAGATCTAGGTGCGCAGATACCTGGGGGCTACTCCCAGAGATGGAAACAGGGGATGCTACAGTACATAATTGTGATGCACCGCCAGAGCTATTAGAATAGTAGTAGGGCTGTAGGGCATGATGTACACATGCAAACATGATATGGATTTGACATTGGAAATATCAGTCTAACAGAACTGAAGCACAATGATAAACCTTATCTGCAAATATACATTTTGTATGTGACTACATCTCCCAGAATACACACTGTTCAATCTCCTCCCAGCATTGTTTGGCATCTGCACAAGTGAGGCTCAATAACTGCTGGTAGCCTCTGACTGGCTGAGTGGCAGATGGCTGCATAATGAGGACTTCAGACTCGACAGGGAGTTTGAGAGTGCACCTGGACTTGGGTTCACCACTTGGGTGGACAGACAATTTTGTGGCATCCACCAAAAGATGGGGCTGGAGGAGACTTGCATGGTATTTGGGGTACATGATCGAGGTATAGGGGACGTGGCCTAAGAGGTTTTTCTGCTGAGTTTGGAACCGAGATCCACTAAGAGGGATCAACGAGGACTTCATCCTGGGGTTTATCACTCCTCTCCCCTCAGCAATTCAGGGTTGGATGGATAGGAGGTATTCCTAGAATGCCTGGGAAGAATTACTTGTAGGGGTGGTCTGAATGGGATGATCTTCTGTGTGGAACTGTGGGTGGTCTTTGTGGACTATGGCTGGTCTTGGGTGCTGGTTGCTCTATGGTAGGTACCAGTGCCCGGGATGTGCAGATGGTGGTCCTTGTGTGGGTCAAGGAGCAGGTCTACATTGTTTGTGTCAAATAACGTTATGATACAGAGATTGGATTACTTGAATAAGTGGAAGTTAGGAGCCTTGTGTGGGTGGGTGGTCAAATGGGTTTTGGGACCTAATTTGGGTTGGCACCTTGCCCTTTCACTTGTATGTTATACCACTAAAGCCTCCTCACTCTACCAGGCAATACGTGTAAGCAGACCACCCTTTTCTCTCTTTAATCTTGGACTCCTTGGAGCATGGCTCTTAAAGAAATGAGTTACTGGTCCCGCCGATCTACACCTTCAGTTTTCTTACCTACAGTCCCACAGATATACCCATCTCTTCTTCTGTGGCCACAATGCATCCAGCGCTTCGATTCTGTTGTCTTTAGCTTAGTCTCTTCATACCTATTATGCTGCCTTAGCTGGTGGATGTCTCTCTCCCTTCATTCTGGGACTGGTGCCTGCTGTCCAGTGCTCTTCCTCCATCCTCATGCCTCATGTAACTCCTGTATGAACCTTTTGGGCCAAACTCCATTCTTGTGGCTATTTGTGCAGGCACTTTGACAACGAGCCTTCCTAAACACTTCCTGACACCAACCAAGAGATGAGTGAGGTGGGGAGTGATGGAACAGCTACACTTCATGAGGGCATGAGGCTTGGGCTCTCCTGCCAAGCAGGTTGGCTCTGCAGGTTTGGTTCCTTAACTTGAACACACCACGATTGAAGAATGGGCAAACAATGATGGTATGTTGATGATTATTCACTGTTTATTACTATTGTCATGAGGATAGCTGGGTGGTTGCTATTGGATTTGTGTATTGCAGACTGTGCCCTCTCACATTCAACATCAACACAAAATGTTAACTTCTTTTCACTCTATTTGTCTTTGATAACAACACTTTTGTTCTGTGGAAAGCTTCACATGCTAGTCCAACCGAACTCTTAGAGCAAAACATAACACATGCACCCATCACAGGGCAGGCATGTTTGAAATAGCTAATGGTAAGTGGAACCCACGAGTAGCTTGGTAGATATATGGGAAAGGGGAAAACAGGTGCTGGCACTGTATATCTATAGAGAGCAAGTCCTCTACTTTAAAGGATGAAGGACCTCACCCACCCTAAGGTGGCATACTTCATTTTAGGGCACCTCCTCACTCTTTTACCTGTGGATGACAGAGGTGTGTGCTACTTCCCCCGGATGAGGGAAGCTCATTTGGAGTAATACGGAAGGGGGTCCTCCTGGTTATATGTGTTTATGTGCAAAAGAGCACAGAGGGATAGAAAAAAAACCTACCTCCCCGTGAGCTTTCAATGATTTATTCTTGTCCCCAGTGGGTAGAGGGTAAAAACACAAATCGGTCAATATGTTTCTGCCTAACTGATCCAATGAAACAGGCATCTGGACATTCGTCAGGAGCAACTTAACCCCTCTGCCAATCAGCATCAACTGGCAAAATGATTAATAAGTTACACGAAAAGGTAACCAGTCTTTTGTTGATTAAAACACATACTGACTGTTGCTTTGTTGGGTCGAGAGGCCTCAACTCAGGGGACATGGTCAGGAAATAAACAGGCTCTAGATTGGTTCCTTTTTCCATTATCTCACGGTGCTGAGGAGATTTTGTGTTTTCTTACACTTATTAGTGTGCAGTCTGATAGGGTCCTTGCTGCAGGTGTGGTGAGAACCATCAGGTATGGTGAACTTGTCTCTGTAGTAAGATGGGTTTCTGTTGCAGTAACCCCCCACTTTTCTGGGGGGGTTACTGATTTCCCCAGATTTCTGGTGCACTTTGGCTTGATGTGCCCTTGGTCCCTGCCAATCAGGTTCCCAGGGCCTGTGTTCTTTCCCAAAACGGTACCTTTGTATCCCCAATTGGCACCTCTCTGGCCACATGTAAGTCCCTTGTAAAAGGTACCATGGGTACCAAGGTGGACTATGACCAGGGAAGGCCTCCAAGCGCTGCAGCACATATTGTGCCACCCTTAGAGGTCCTGTACATTAACACACACACATTGCCATTGCAGGCTGCGTGTTTTGGTGCAGAGAAAAGTGAAGAGTCGACATGGCACACATACCTGTGTGCCATGCCTGTAACCCACTGCCTATGGTATAGGTAAGACACCCCTCTAGCTGGGTGCACTATACCACTGGTAAGGGTACAGTTGCATGAGCACTGTACCCCTACAGTGTCTAAGTCCATTCTTAGACATTGTAAGTGCAATAAAGCCATAAAGAGTACATGGTCTGGGAGTTTGTCATTACGAACTCCACAGCACCATAACGGCTTTACTGAATTCTGGGAAGTTTGGTAGCAAACTTCTCAGCATAATAAACCCACACTGATGCCAGTGTGGGATTTATTATACCATGCACTCAGAGAGATTCCCCCTGAAAAGCTACCAGCCTCTGGTGGGTTCCCTGACTGGTAAACACCAGCCTGCCACCAAAAGACATGTTTCTGGACCCCTGGGGTGGGAGCCTTCACTCCCTGAGCCCAGAAACAAAGCCTCTCCTGGGCGGAGTTGGTCACACCTCCCCCAGGTCAGGAAGAGCTATCTGTGGCAGGGGAGCTTCAAAGGCCTTGCCGCCTTTGTAACGCAACCCCCAGCCTCTCCTGCTATCAGGAGCAGGCCCCCTTCCTGTCTCCCCTCATTTTCGGCGGGAAGACAGGCGGGGAAAGTTAGAACAGCCCAGAAAGTGTGCCCACCTCTGCCATACCCCACCCCTCAGGTGGGGGAGGCGAGGTGCAGCCCACTCTTCAGTGCCCGCCATCTTGCAGATGGCAGGCACTCTCCAATCAATTTGAGGGATTGTGCCCACTCACTCACGTGGGGTGAGTACACCAAGGATGTAGTCACCCTAAGGTCAGTAGCCCATTGGCTACTGACCTCAAGACCCCTAAAAACGCCCCCTAAATACAGTAGTTAGGGGGTAACAGTATTTAGGGGGTAGCCCTGAAACAAGAAGACAGATTCCCGCAACCTACCAAGAAGGACAAAAGAAAACGCCCAGCAGAGGAGACTGTAGAGAACAACTGACTTGACCCCAGCCCTACTTGCCCGTCTGCAGTTTCCAGAGACCCTGCGCCAAAAGTCGCTTTGTCCTGCAGCCAGTGACCTCCAGAACCCCTAGGAGGACTGACTGCCTTCCACAAAGACCGGATCTCCTGTGAACAGCAGCTCTGTTCAAAAGAATCTCCAAAGCAAGACTCGGAGCCTGCTGAAGACAAAGAAACCCGACGCCTGGAACCACCACTGCCCCTGTCGCCTACGGCCTGAATTTGTGTGGCCCACAAGTCCCAGTAAGGTACCCCAGCACTCCACAGTCCGAGTCCACCGTGGGTTGACCCCTCCAGGACTCCCCGACGTCGCTTGCATACTCTGCATGGAGACCCCCCAACCATGAGTGGCCCGGTAAGGTGAAATCCGACCCCAAAAGTCACCCATGCATCCAGCAGCCCTGCGCCCTGGAGAAGAGAACCCGAGGTGCACCTATGTCCCTGAGCCCTCCAACTTACCTGCCCAGCTGTTGGTTCCTCCTGGAAGACTTCCTGGACCGAGCCTGCAGCCAAAATCCAAAACCGGCAACTCCCATTGAAAACAACAGGGCACCCGAAGGCAAATCAGCCCTCTGCACCCGGCTGCCCCAGTGCCGCTGTGGGTGCACCTTGAGTGCTAAATTGGATCCCCCTTTGCCCTGAGCTTAAGTCCAAGAGCTTTTCTCCCACAACCTTGTGGCCTGCTTGTGAGCAGCCACCAACTGGAGGCCCACTATCAGCCGTTGAATAACATGGGGCATCAGCACTCGGCACCGGGCCGCCCTAGTGCCGCTGAGGGTGCTTTGAGAGTGCATCCTTGACCCTGGGGGAACCCTAGTTCTAACCCCAGAAAACCAACTCCCGACCCTAAGCACTAACAGTGAAACCGATAATCTGATTTTCTCCCATAGGACTGCATTGACTGCTTTCTTGTGAAAATTGTTTTAAGTGTGGAGTTGGATTGTATGAAACCTTAAAGAAACTGCATGTTTACAAAAACTGATTTACTTCCCTTTTATCTAGGAAATGTCCCAGAGTGATGTCTAGGCATATCACACTGAATAGAAAAAGTAACTTAAAAAGTAATCTGAAAAGTAATGTACACAGTAATCTGAAAAGTAACTGAATAGTAATTCTAACTGTTTTATGAACAAATGACTTACCTGTAACCAATGCAATTGCATTCAACTGCATTCAAACTGTATTTAACTGCATTATTCTTGCAAAGTATTATTATACGTACCTGTACCAGGCCTCGCTTGGTTCTAGAAAATAAAATACAACTAAATAATATTTTAATACAAACAAATTGGTCTGAGTTCAGTCTTTGAGTGTGTGACATCATTTCTTGCCGGAGTGTGTACAATAAATGCTTAACACTACCCTCTGATAAAGCCTTACTGCTCGCCCACACTACCACAAATAGAGAGCAAGGTATTATCTACTTTTACCTCTGCCTATCTTTGGGGATCCACTGGACTCTGTACACACTATACCTTACGTTGGTATAGTATATATAGAGCCATCTTCCTACAGTCTCCAAGATAAGTGCCTGCGCTGGTCCTGATGACTTTGCAAATGATGGCAGTTTAGAAGATGGTGTGAGCCAGCAAGGGGAGCCAATGGAGTTCCATGAGGATGAGGGTCATGTGATCATATTTCTTCAAGCCCTGGATGAGACAAGCTCCAGTATGTAGAAGGCCCTTAATGGGTGCCTGTGTGGAGTCTGGGAAGCCATGGAGCAGGGTGTTACCAACATCCAGAAGTGAGATTAGAAGGGCTTGACAGCAATTTGGAAGTTGTTTTCTGGAAGAAAATGTTTCACTTTCTTTGAAAAACGAGAGCTGGTACCAGGCCGTCTTTGTTTTATGGCAATGTGTTCCTTTGAGGGTTAGGCTGTTTGTTGTCCAGGGTGAATCCAAATGGCTTGGCACTGGGTGTAAGTTAGGTATCTATGAGAACCCAAATGTACAGATACCAGCTTTCACAAATGTATGGTTATTTTAATAATCTTGAACTTATTGTTTAATTTTCCAATGTTTATTTTTTCATCTTTAGTGATACCTCACGTGATGACATCAAGGGCCAAAAGTCATGTGACCTCTTCCTGTTCTATTTCTGGGGCCCAGGTATGTGATGTCACTTCCTGTGATGTCATGGGGGGGGGGTTGTGGAGGGGTTTAAAGGGTATGTGACGTCACTCCCAATACCCCAGAACTTTTGGTGAATCGACGTCCATGTGTAATACTAGCAGAAAAATGTGCTCTAAGTAATGCCTGATTCGGCCAGAACAGTGCGGGCAAAGTGAATTCATATTCTCAAACAGGCAATCTTCCTATCAATTGAATTACACGATCAAACGAGTTACCAAATGCAGATTAAAACTCAAACTAAAAAAAAGCTACGCACCCTTTCCAATCAGCAAAGGCACAGCGAAGACAGCGATAGTAAATATGCTAATTGTTTTTGCAAATGGGTGTCGTGATGACACCAGCTCGCGCTGTTTTAAATGCTATAGAGATATTCTTCTCCCAGCGAGGAATGACCCGGGTAATCCTGGTAATTACAGACCCGGCGCGCGATGGTAGGCTTGGAATCTACGGCGCTGCCTGCTCGCGCTGTCACTCAGGGGCTTCTGTGTGGGCGCGAGGAGGCCTTGCAGCAGGAGGCCGGGGAAATGTCGAAAAGATGAATGTGGTGGGCAAGGAGAGAGGATAGCGCAACTGCCCACGAAGTGCCACGTGACGCAGCTCGTATTCCTCGTGTGGGAGGACAGTTATCTGAGGTGCTGCGGCTAAAAAGGTCTCACGCAGAGGGCCGTATTAAACAGTCCGGGGTGATGTGCACTTCAGCCAGGATATTACATATAGTAAAGGTCTTCTGTTTTACTACATTTCTCTTTGACCCATAATCCAAGCTTCAATGAATTCCCTGTTTGAGCGGAATTGGGAGAGTATCCCAAATCCGTATCCCGAGTAATTTTGTTAGATGAGCGAGCAGGTTGGGGAGTTAAGAGGCTGCAGGAAGAGGATGGGGGTATATAAGGACGGGCTGGGGACGAGGAAAGAAGCATAAGGAAATATGAAAATAAAAAGGTCATTTCGCGTTTAGAATTTCCTATTTCTGCAATATCGGGTGTGAAACTACTGTGGCTGCCCGCGGTCCACACAGGGGACCCTCATAAGAGGGCGGCCGCCTTAGTGCCACATGAGGGCACACGATACAGCCTAGTGCTGAGGGACCCCCTCTGGGTCCACACGCACGCGTCATTTCCGGGCACGGGTGGGCGGGGAGATAGGTATAAGTACCTCTCCCGCCCACCTGGCGTCCTCTTTTGGCCGCTACCCTTCACGCCGTGTGCCGAGACCTCCAGGAGCTGTTTACTCGGTGAATTAACCCCCCCGCCCTCCCCATTACAGGGGCAGTCCCCCAGGCTGGGCGGTTTAGCCCGGCCATTGCCGAGGCTGCGGTCCACGCCTTGAGGGGGGTGGTTTGGACAGCTCCCAGTGGGCACAGGCCAGCATCCCTCGCCCCTGGTCTAGGCCACTCGGCCATGCCGCTCGGCTCTGGCCAGGACCCGTGGGCCCGGGCTTTGCCGGGGGCGGGGGGGCCAGGGAGTGTAGCGAAGCTCCCCCTCCCTCCCGCCGCTTCCGAGCGGCGTGGGGGCAGGAGCACGAATCGCGTGGTGGGGGAGGAGAGCAACGGGCGCCGTGTAGCTCCCCCACCTACGGAAGCTTTGGCTAGGCAGGGCCCTTGCTGCCTGCTACCACGGGGCCTTGGCCCCCTAGTGGGCCTGTTGATGCGGTGGGGGGGCAGCGAGCGACGCGTGGCTCCCCCCCTCAGTTGCGCTACCATTCCAGCCGCGCTGATTCCTGGGCCCTTGGCCCGTGTGGGCATGTGGTTGCGAAGGGGGGCCAGCGAGCGTCGTGAGGCTCCCTCCTTCGCTCCTCCTTATTCCGGCTGTGGTAGGGCATGGTGTTGCGTGGGGGGGGGAGGCAGCGAGGGCCGCGTGGCTTCCCCCTCTGCTGCACTACTATTGAGGTGGGGTTGGTGCCAGGGCCTCGGCCCGCGCGGGCATGTTGCTGCGTCCTGCACGTCTTTGTGCCCCCCTGGTCTTGCGACTCCGGGTGCGTCGGTTTGAAGCGGTGAGTACAAAGGCATGTTCTCTCCTCCCATTTCCCTCCTTCCCCCTGGTCTTGGCTCCGGTCTCTTTGTCGGGGAGCCCGGTTTGTTCGGGTGGAACTGGGCGGGAGGGTGGGGTCGGGTGCCTGGCCCCCAGTGTGGCGTTCATGCCCGCGCTCTCACTACGTTTGTGACTTGCCGCGGGGGGGATTGTGAGTCCAGTTTAAGGATGCCACTAGGGGTTTCAATGTCTCCGCGGGTCCCAGGTAAACTTGCCCCATCCCCTTTCGCGGGGCTGGCCTGCTACCGTTTGGCCCTCATTTTCCAGCCGTCTTCCAGAGACCACTGTCTGGCCTCCGGCCTTGTTCACTGGTCCCTTTAGCTGGGGCTGGCCAGGCCGGACCGCAGTCCCAGCACAGCCCTCTGCAGAGCAGGGAGTTTGCAGCCGGGCAATCAAGTTTGTGCATGAGGCCACGGGGGCTATCGTCCGGTCGGTACCGGGGGATATCGACCGGAGGGCGGTGAAGGGGCGTAGGAGCCCACAAGCGGCCGAGGGATGCTGTGCGAACGCGCGGCCGCCCCCTTCCCCAGTTTGGGGCAGTAAACAGAGGCCACCGGAAATTAGGCCTAGGGTATAAAACTTACTCAAGCGGTCAGAGCGGCCTATATTGAGCAGTGAGTCCAGCCTCCTTGTGTCGGCCCGGGGGTTGAGGCTACCTGGTTTTTCGGGTACGATTTGATGCGTGAGTCGGGGCCGGCCGGGGATTGCGGCCACCGTATTGACGCTAGCACCCGGCTTGCGAGGGGATAAGAGAGCTGCATGGTTATGGGTTAGTGGGAGGCCTGGGCGGTCCGCCGTGGGTGAGCTGGTGCCCTGTGAGGAAGGTATCGGTGGAGCATGCCTCGGCAGGGTGGGGGCAGAGGCTATGCGGCCGATTGAGGAGACATTGTAGTGGTGGTGAATGCATTGTGTGTTGTCCGCGCGGCACCGTGTTGCCACCCTTGCCGGCAGCGCCCCACCCTCCCTTGTCTCAAGTTGTGCAGTCGTGCACTGACGGGCAGCAATAGATTAGATTCAGGTGGTCTTTTCCCACCAAATGACTCTCACCCCAGCAGCTTTAATAGTTTGGAAGAGGCCTCCTCAGGATCCTCGGGATCCAACCCTCCGCCAGTCGTTATGTGAGGTGTCCCGGAATGGCCAACCATTTGTCACAACCCCCCTCCTCCCTTTGACCGAGAAGGAGCGGCTGTGCAGTGCTTCGTGCAATCCTTGCCCCTGCTCTAGTGCCTCTCGCTTTCCTGCCACCAAGGCGCTTCCTTACGGGCGGCAGGCAGCGCCGGTGTTTGAGGCGGTAAGTCCGGTGCCCGTTGGGGTATTGCTTTAGTGCAACTGGGGATACAGGTGCAGGTTGATTAGGAGCCTGACCGGACGGCCCAGTCTGGTTACATACGAGTGCCAATGCGACCGCGGTTCAATACACGCGCGGGCCAACTCCTAATTAATTCGGCGGCTCTTTGAGCAAAGGTTCCTCCGCGGGGGCTGGTGTTTTCATTCTGCGACGTTCCCCCCGTCGCCCTAGATTACCTTGGTTGGAGAGGAAGACATCAGACATCGTCCTCCCCTTTCTTTCTATGCTTCAGAGGGTGGAGCACATGATTACAGTAATTAAGTATTATGTCGTGGCCGGCTCGGTTTCTCGTCGTTGCGGGCGAGGTTGTGCAGTAACGGCCAGCGCGGCCAGATCTTGGTGGTGAAAGGAAGGTCTGTGTTTTAGGGGCTCCAAGGCAAAGGGGGGACTCTTAGCGGGAGCCGGCTAGAAGGCGGTCAGCTCGTCCTTAAGGGGTGGTTAGAGCTTGAATATGCAGGCAGTAAGTACCCAAACAGATGCTAGCTGTCTACCCTCAGGGGGCTTTTCCGCCACCGGGCGGCACTGCCCCTTGTTTCGTTTTACTCTCGGGCACGCAATCCCCCCCGTGCCTAACCATATGAATGGGTCCATCTGCAGCACACCTGGCGATCATGCGCAACGCTCTAATACCTTGGGCAGCATGTGCGCAAGGGAGTAACACCGCGTAAGTGGTAGTGTTGTGAAGTTTCGAGACGGTGATGTAACTTCTAAGAGACTCATGATAGAGCTTGCACAGTCTAATCAGTCAGAACTGAAGCATTTTCATGATTCTGTCAAGGCAGTCATAGTTGTTGCTTATTGTAGTGTGCAGATGGCACAGCTGATATTGGCGCAGGAGATTGACTCCTTCGGCCCACCTGGTGTATGTCAAAGGAGGGCGACTTGTACTGAGGGGATCATCCTGGTTTTAAACAATACCTTGTTTCAGTTATAAGGGATGATTGGCCTATCTTTTTCATTTCCTTGAATATTATTCTTTGACTGAAACTGGGCATGTCCAGCTGGTCTATTTGGGTTTAACGAACTGCCCACCAGCTGATAGGCATCAGCGACAGTTCATAGTGCACCGTCGCTGTGGCCAGGGGGCATGGCGTGTAGGGCTGGAATCTTTCTCGGTTTGGGTACGAGTTGAGGTCAGGATATGGGGAAGGACTGGCTTCAGACCTTTATTTTATCCCTGGGTACATCATTATTGAGTGATATTATATAGCGCCCAATTGAACAACTCCTTTTCTCTCAGAGGCAAAAGGACGGCAGAGTTTTGTAGTAAAAGGGGAGCGAGCTTATCGGACTATAGTATTATGTAGTATAGTACTATTGTATATGTGTACTAGTGGTTAGTTACATATATACAAGTTGCAAATTAACTCAAGCATATGATACTAGCAGGCTATGTATATGTATCCACTCTGAAAGGGCTTGAGGGGAGTGTAAAACGATACTAATTTTGCTAGGAGAGTTGTTTAAATCAACTATTGATTGAATACCCTTCACCTGCTGTGCGAGAATGTATCCAGGGCTCATCAAATTTGGTGACCCACAGGCAATGCCACAGAATTTTCACAGCAGCAACCTTCGCGCTGCCATGGGTTTCTAATTTTGATACCTTTATACACCCTTTCGGCAGTTTGCAGCACGGTCGGTATTCGCCTTACTGTGCTGAACATTTCAGTACTTGTAATGCCTCCCAACTACCAGGATATCTAGTTTTCCGGGCTAACAAAATTTTAATGTTTTAATTCAATGACCAAGACAGAGCAAGTGTTCGGGTCAGAATCATTAGGCAACAGGGTGGCACGACAAAATAATTTTAAACCAGCAGGTGGCACATTTGAATAGGTGCATGCT
This sequence comes from Calotriton arnoldi, assembly GCA_963921515.1. Lineage (NCBI taxonomy): Eukaryota > Metazoa > Chordata > Amphibia > Caudata > Salamandridae > Calotriton > Calotriton arnoldi. Next base: position 4,275,215 of record CAWUFW010000406.1, read on the forward strand.
AATCAGGCCGTCTAACATTTTGGTATCTGGTGTTTTACCCGCCCTCCACCCCTCGCTATCCTCGTAGGGGAGTTGCAAGTTATCGGGTGGTAATCAATGGATAGTTCTTGCTTCCTTTTGCGGAATTACTTAGCAATACTGTAAAGCAGCATTGCTGAGTTTCTCAAATGTTAGACTTTCGGTCCATTTATCTAAGGAGTTATGCGTAATATTCACCCTCAAAGTGAGCAGCCGGGTCCACAGGCGCAGGTTTGGTGGATGCACTAGTGCCAGGGTAGGTTTAAGTAGTTGTTGGGGGCAAGTGAATTTGACCAAGCGCTCAAGGCTACACGAGTGCATCGCTACGCAGTGGCAGTGCACATGCATTGTGTTTGCCATAGGGGGGGCAAGCGATGGCAAGGCTCTGTCCAAATCTGGTACCCGAACTCAAGGTTCGAGACTCATTACAGCTCTTGGTAACAGCGGGGACAGGCACCACCAAATAACGGCTTGGGGGTCATTTCGGCGGGGCAGGTACACCCACGTTATTTCAATGGAAACAACAATGGCAGAGACATGCTTCGTCCACCCTTAGCGGTAGACTCAGCCAGCAGCAGTACGTCCAGTTGGGGCTGGTGTATTGTCTCACAGGCAGGCCCCCAAGCAAGCTGGACTAGGTACCTAGGTTGCGCACATTAGGGAGAAGGGTCCAGTGGAATCACATAAAGGGGGACTGCACCACAATGGGACACTGCACATGTTGGATTCCGACTGAATGTTTCTGCACCACTCATATTGTTCACAGTGACATGCATTCCCTAAGGCCTCTTGTTTAGAAGCACCAGTAGCTGGGCAGGCGCGCACCTGGGGGAGGAGGGTTACAAACGGATAATAGCCTGGGTGGCCAAGCTAGCAAGACATTTTCACCCCCTTCTACTAACGGGAGCCCCTAGGGTGAAACAGCGGGTGGTGCTTGCTATTCGAGCAGAGGACAGGAGGATTAAAGAACATTCCAGGGTCCCCATTGCACAGGAGGACGGAGGGTGATTACAACGGGCATTGGCAACGCTAGACTGTCAGCTTGCTGAATAGAATGTTTCGATCACCAAGCAGAAGGGCGACAGGAGGCAAACCAGTAAACAGGCAGGCCTTTGTTCCTGGTGGAGGGAAATTCATTCTGGGGACAAACCTTGGAAGTGGGCCCATGTCATGGTTTAAGCATCCATGGTTTCAGTCCAGTAAAGGCCTCGCTGTTGTCGTCATTAAATAACTACAAGGTACTACAGATGGGGAGCATATCAGCTACCCAGCTGGGTGTATCACTAGAGGAACTGCAGCACGTGATTGCAAGGCCTTATTGACGCTTGTTATAGCAGTCCAGAGCACAACACAGAGGGTGAAGAATAGGCCAAGTCCCTTGTCAATATATGCTTCCTTTTATTCGCCCGGGTTTGGTGCTTGCAATGTCATTCAACTCTTGCAGCCAGAAATGGAAAAGGCAAAGAAATATCTGTGATGGTGCGAGGGGCACTCAGCAGTGAAGTAAGCTAAGATTCAGCATAATCCTGGTATATCGGGCAAAAAACTTAGGGTTATGGGCTACACCCGAATAAGCACTATTCAGTCAGCCGGGGCGTTAGTTTTCATTCCTAAAAGCCTAAAAGGGTGCTGTTACCTCAAGTGGGCTGAAATGGGTTGGATCACAAATACGGACAACTACCAGAGCACATTTTGCATTCATATTTAAGAGGGTGCAGGCACATTGCTCAATAGGTCTACACCATGGCCAATCAAAAGGGCTGTGCAAACGTCTGGGCCAACTCAGCAAAGCAGTTGCACACTGGACCCGGGCCATGTTACAGGTTGCTTCCCTGCCCGGATAGCCAGTCGAACTAGGCCGGTTGAGGAAGCGGACATCTACAAGGGTGCTGCTGTCCCTTAGTTGGGGAAACAAGGTATTAAAGCACTATAAGGCCACAATGTATTAAGAAAAGTGGGCATGTCCATTATTTAAGCGAAGGCAGGTAGCTGTACTTATTGTGTCTCCCCCCCTGTCCCCATCCCTTGTCTGCGCCATGGCTCACATTGGCAAAGTTTGAAAGCGCATGACTTGCGCTAGGAGGGGACATCAGCCTGGAATCACAGCAGTTTTACACCGCAGGCAGAAGGTGAGGGGCTAGCATGCAATATGGCCATGTTATAAAGCAGATTACGGGGGGGTCAGGTGTGATGCCAGGGCATTACTTGGTCCATATACGGGCAGAAAGGTACAGTGCCAGGAGCAGCGTGAATTTGAAGCTAGCTAGGGGCATTCATGGGTTGCCATTCCATATATGGGTATGCTGCGACTCCAAGGAGGCCTGGCCCTTTGCCCTTCAGGAGAGGGTTATTTACTGAGTCATGCTGATTGCTCGCCCCTTACCAAAGTTCAGGTTGAACAGGTAATGGAGGCATACTTGAAAAGGTCAGGCAATGCGGGTCCTGGCAAGCGCTTTTGCAGTCACTCTTTCTGGAGGGGCAGCGACTGCAGCTTTCAGGGCGGGCATGTAAGCGGAGCGTATCATGCAGGTGGAACGATGGGAATCCCAATGTTTTAACGGTACTTCTGTCTGTAAGCCACCCAGGGGAGTGGCCGGAGGACAGGTTGAATGAATTATGTACAGTGTGAATTTTGAGTATACCGAAAGCAACACTGTGATGCATCAGATGTTTGGTGGGTGCAGTGTTATTGTGTGAAATTATGTGCAATCTTGAGTAGTGGTATAGAATGGTGTGCAGTGCTTCAATATATGTGTCTGGCAACCTAGCATTTCCTTATTTTGCCAGGATCAAAGGTCTGGGTGAATGGCCTCTCGTGCGTCTTGAGAGTGGCACGGGAATGGAGGCATGGGTATTTCTACCACTGAGGTAATTTGGTTGGGGGTCCCAGGCATGCGCTGGAACAGCTTGCTGTAGAAGCTGCGGCACAGGCTGGGGGCGGGTGTCTCCCCTCCCAACATTTTGGTCATACAACTGGGAGGCATTGATTTGACTTTTCTGGGTAGGAGGGTACTGCAGTAAGGAATGATTTCCTTCAGGTGTAAATTATGCAACCAATTGGGGGCATGTGAGTTATGGTGGTCAGAGAGGACCCCACGTTTAGTGTGGCTAGGGGCCCGGTCAGGGGAAGCTGTGGAAACCTCACGCAGGAGAGTTAACAGTGCCATGGGCGAATTCACTGAGCAGAGGGGGTTTGGCTTTAGACACGGTCTGCTGCATGCCAAGTCCACAGGGTGTTTTGAAGAAGATGGGGTTCACCTGTCTAGAGTGGGCATGGACTTGTTCTGCTGGACCAGGATCGAAGGTCTGGGTGATTGGCCATTCGGGCGTCTTGAGAGTGGCACGGTGGGCGGAAAACAGGAAATGGAGGCAAGGCTTTTCCGCCACCGAGATAATTTGGCTGGAATACCCAGGCATGCACTGGAACTGCTTGCTGAAGAAGCTGCAGCAGAGACTGGGGGGGTGTCTCTCCTCCCAACATCCTGGTCATACACCTGGGAGGAAATGATCTGACTCTCTTGGGTAGGAGGGAACTGCTGCATTGGGGGCTTGTGAGTTATGGTGGTCAAAGATAACCCCTCGTTTAGTGTGGCGAGGAGCACAGTCAGTGGATGCCGTGGAAACCTCGCGCAGGAGAGTTAACAGTGCTATGTGTAAATTCACTGAACAGAGGGGGTTTGGCTTTATCAGGCATGGTTTGCTGCATGCCAAGTCTACAGGGTGTTTTGAAGAAGATGGGGTACACCTGTCTAGAGTGGGCATGGACTTTTTTTTGCTGGATCTGGGAGAGGCCCTGGAATCAGCAGGATGTAGGTAAGAATGCCGGCCTTGGTGGGGGGCCCTGGTGGTGACGGTGGCCCCACCCAGAGCTGTGGCGGAGTTACAGGGCGATCCAGAGGCTGAAAGGTACACAGGGGTACCCTCTTCAGGAGCACAAGGGTGTAAATGCAAAATATCCCCAGGAAGTCCTCCCGGTGGACCCTGGAGGAGTGACGACACCCTGCTAGTCCTATGGGCAGTTGTAATCCTGAGCAACCGGGGGTTGCTTGGAATGCTCTGTTCCCTCAGGGCGCGTGAGTAGAGGGGTGGACTGGCGGTCCACCGGTGGGAGGGGGTAACCCCTCCCTCAAAATTGATAATTACCGATTGGCTAGGGCCACGGTGTAATTTGGCTCATCAGGTGGGCAGGCGGCGGAGGGGCTGCCTGCCCTTGGATCGCCCGTAAGCTAACCCACCATGTTGGCATATTTTGGTATGCAAATAATCCTGCAGCAATTTTCTCCACAAAAAAAGGTGTCTTGTCTGTTTATTTCATCAGGAGATTGCTGTATGTGTGATGGGGAGTGTGTTGCCGATATTGGCACTAAATATTGGGGTTTCCGGTGAACTCAGAACGAGGGCGGTTAGTGCTATTTTGTGGTAACAAAAATCGATGTCTATATTGTAATTGTAATTGCATGCATATAGCGCTTATTACCCCTAACGAGGCGTCGAAGCGCTGTTTCAGCGAGTAGCACCCTACTCCGGAACCCAAAGAGGATTAGATGTGAATTAGTATAGGGAGATATGAAATTAATTGAGCGGTGGACTTGTGACATTATTATTTAGATTTCAAAAGGATAGTGGAGGGATAGAAGAGGACAAATATATTAATATGGACAAAATACACCCAGCAATATTGGGCTTCTGCAACACTGACATGCACACCATGCAGGTCGCAAAAATAACAGACTCTTTAAAGTATGTGTGTTTTCTGAGGTAGAGCCTCCTACTAAGATACTGATTATGAGCTGAGCAGAGCACAATTCTGTTAGAAAGTGGTTCTGACCATCTGAGCCACCCGGAATTTTCGCATTTTGAACACCTAATTTTTGAGCTTTTACTGTGGGAGAGCCTCATAAGCTGGCACTCACCCACAGTGAACTCATGATGAAACAGACTGCATGTGGTCTCCGCACTTGGAATACATAGAATAGCTCAGTCTTCTATCACAGAAGCAGCTGAATCTGCAAAAGCTGAGCAAATAATGAAACCAATGGTTTCTCCAGAAAGGAAAGCAAGAAACAGAATAAAGGATCACCCTACTGACAGTGTCACTAAATTATACCCGATCTTTACTGCATCATGTAAAATTAAAAAATTAGAAGGAAATCTATCACCATCAACACCTGCAAAACCACAGTCAATCCAAAATAATTCAATTAAAGGGTCTGCAGGAACTAACACAGAACCCTCTGGTTCTCTTGAAAACAAAACCATTGACATCACTGTCTTGGCTTATGCTAATTCCCAGGAAGAAAAGGGAATACACAAGTCTGCTGACAGAGTCGGTCTGTGTGCACAAGACCTTAAGAAACAAACAGACAGAGAAGGATCTAAAAAAGGGAAAATCAAATTTGCATCTCTCATCAACAGCACACTTACTGCCTCCAGTTCAGACTCCTTTATCCGGAACAACAGTAGGTCCCAAACCTGTCAACCATTCAAACACTCCCATAAGTACAATACAACACTCATTTAATTCTAAAGACACACTGGGTGCCCAGCAGCAGGAAACAAAAAAGATTAATAGTACAGACCCTCCAGAGATTTCCAGAATCATTGCTGTAAGTCAGGAAACGATAAAGGGAAACCAGTCATCACAAGTACAACTACAATATCATATTGTAAACCAGACAAACCACGAACCAAAGGACAGAGTAATTAAGGAAAGTCTGAGAGACTCATCCAAGCTTAACTGCACAACTCAACAGATACTATGGACCCCGGAATACGACTCACAAGGTAGCCATGATATCTTAAACAGAAGTAATATACTAAGACTCATGGCGGTGATTCCGGACTTAAAGCGGATACACATGACCAACCTCCTGGCAGTCAAGTTCCTTAAAGCAGACCAAAAAGACTCTAAGGAACAAACACTAACCACATTGTAATTGGCAGAAACTGTTCAGTTAATATTAAATAGCTCCCAACAATTTGCGGACTGGGGTATTAAACTATCTATACCAACAAGCCCTCGCTACCCCTCTCCCCTGTTTGATAATCATTTATATCAAACAAAACGAGATTGCAACAATCCTCTGGTTACTAAACAAGTTTACTCCATACTACAGAGCACTAAAGGAAGCAGTAGTTCACAAGGCAGCTTGGAAAGCAAAGTCGCAGTTCGACATTCAGTAAACAACTTAAGCTTAAATGAGTGGCACTGGCTTCTGGGTACACTAGCCACCGGTAACAGAGAATGACAAAGAACAAACAAAACTAGGAATCCTTTCGAGGACAAGATTCATATTATATCCTGAAACATAGCTGGAGCAAAGAAACTACTTGAAGAAGGTCTTCCACTACAAGAATGGGCCCTCTGTGACATAATTGCCTTACAGGAGACATGGGCAATGGAAGACCTTCCTATAGTTGGATTCGCTCACTACACAGTGGAGGCAGAAAAATGCAAACAACATGGCCGGGCAATGGGCGGCCTGGCAGTCTATATTGCATTAGCTCTAAACATTACCTCGGAACAGATGAATTCTCCAGATCCAAGTATGCAACTTATCAAACTTACATACCTCCGCTCAGGTAAAAGGACATCAGTAATATTGATCAACTACTACACGCAGCCGAATGTCCCAAAAAAAAAAGGAAAACAGCGCACTTTTACTTAAAACCATCTTGGAATTACATTTGGCTGAACCAGTATGGGATATAGTTCTAACTGGAGATTTCAATACAAACTTGTTCCACACACCCGAAGAAGACGAAATATTGGGAGCTGACAATATTTTTTGGAGTGTACGGCAACAGCTCTCGAATAGGCAGACTCGACAGGATAAAATCGGCCCACAGCTGGTAGCTCTAGAATATCAGGGAATGCGTGTGATCAATGGAAGATCGGAAGAAGATACTCCACCCAAATACACGTATCATGGCCCAAGGTCTCAGTCGACACTTGATTACACGATCATAACACTCCCATTAATGCCACTCCTTGCTCATTATTACATTGAATACACTACACTGAGCGACCACTCAATTCAGCATATTGTTTTCCACCTGAATTTGACACGATTTCAAGCCTTTACATCTCAGGAAGGCAATTTGAACACAATAAATCTAAAACGCCTCACCTGGTCAAGTGGAAGAAATCAGCAGCAATTTACAACAACAAAAGTGCAACTCGCTGAGTCTATTCAAGTAAACACCAATTTGGTATTAGCATGGTCACAATTTCTGATCGACTTACCAACAGCAAGAATTAAGCCTCGTTACAAGACACCATGTTTTTACCCACACAAAGGATTAACAATTGAGGTCCAAAATTTACGAAGGGACATAAAAAAAACACTAAGGAAATTACAAACAAATATCAGCAATGACACTGCATGGGAAGCATTTTGAGAGCAGAGAAAACTTTATAAAAAAAAGCTATGGGAGAACAAACGATCAAGAGCAGGTAAAACTACTACATAACGCAAGAAATCAGAACTCAAATAAATTTTGGCAAACAATAAACAAATTGAATCGGCCAAGGAACATTTTAACATCAAACGTGCAGGAACAGGAATGGGCAAATTACATAACGCAGAAATTTGGAACACAGCACTATCTTTCCCAACAAACACAGATAACGCAGGTTCACCTAAGTCATTCACAGCAACGAGGTGCAGACATTCAACTTACTTATGTAAAAGAGACAAACGAGATCCTTGGAACATTTATGGAAGCCAATACAACCAATCTCCCTTATACAGCAGATGCAATAAAAAGCATAATAAATAAAAGCAAAAGAAATGGAGCCCCGGGGCCCAACGGAATCCCGCAAGCTTTTTTTAAACACGACCCAGTCTTTTGGAGCTCCATACTAGAGAATCTTTTCTTTGAAACTGAGATTCTAAACCACATTCCGGAGAGCTGGCAAGGATCTATTTTTACACCAATATATAAAGGAGGAGAAAGAACAAACCCATCCAACTATAGGCTTATAGCATTGTTGGATGTTGAATCGAAATACCTTGCCTCTCTGATCCTGGAAGATCTGGTTAACTGGTCCAACAAACTCAACCTGATTCCTGCGAATCAAACAGGCTTTAGAAAAGGGATAGGAACTACATCTAACATCTTATCCATCTCCCTAATTACAGAGAAATGCAAGAAAAACAAACAGAATCTGCATCTCTGTTTCATTGATCTAAAAGCTGCTTTTGACAGTGTGGACCGGAAGCTTTTATGGACCAAACTGCGAGCATGGAACATTCCAGAAAGAATTCTAAAAGGCTTAATGTTATTTTATACTGCCACATGGGTAAGAGTAAAACTCGGAAACGGTTCAAGAGTCTCAAGAAAAATATACACGAACAAAGGCTTGAAGCAGGGATGTGTATTGGCCCCTCACCTATTTAACCTTTTTATATCTGATTTGTCAGGAAAACTTAATACAATTAACTCTCACTCCCCACATCTTGGTACCTTAGCCCTTTCGCACCTTGCCTATGCTGATGATATTGTTCTAATCAGTTTAACCAAGATTGGCCTAACTAGATTATTAACCGTACTTGCAGAATTCCTAACAGCAAACAAGCTAGAACTCAACACAACAAAAACAAAAACCATGCTTATTAGTAATCGGGCAGCCCAACAGTATAGCATCTGGCTAGAAGGAAAGTCCTTAGAAAATGTGACAAGCTATAAATATCTGGGATACTACATTGACAACAAATTGACTCATTGCGAACACAAGAATTATATGGCTCGACGCGCAAGTGCACTATTTTTTGCCTATAAGTCACTGGCAAAGAAACTGGAGGGTCCATCATACAGACCATTGATTTCGGTTATGACAGCCAAAACACTCCCAACTCTAACGTACGCGAGTGCCGCCTTTTACGGAAAAGACTCAATTATTCTTAATAACTTAATAACTAGTATCTTTAGGTTTAAATCTTTTTATTTATTCATGACATAACTGCCAATATAGCTATCAACTGCATGAAAATCAAGCACCGCATGTGAGTTACACAGAACTCAGAACGTGCAATTTGTTCGTATAGTCGCATAATAAATCAAACAGCAAATAACCATTACAAAACCACCCCCCACCCCGATGAGAAAGAGAAAAAGGAAAAGGAAAGGAAAAGAGGAAAGAAGAGCCCCCATCCCCCTCCCTGTCCACTATAGATTAGTTATCACTGCGTCGACGTGCAGTGGCACCATTAAGGCCGGATCTGCTCGGTAGTCGTGTCCAGAGGGGCCAGCCGCAGGAGGCGAAGGTATCTGGGGCATGTTAACTCCCGGAACTCCTGGGCTAGGAGTGTCAGGAATGGCTGCCAAAGCTCGCAAAATGTTGAACCCTTCCCTGCCAAAGTGAGCGAGATCTTCTCCATTCTCAATATGTGCCACATCCGTTGGAGCCACCCTGTGTGTGTGGAAATCCGGGTGGACCTCCAATGTATTAGTATGTTTTGAGTGACCGTGCCCAGTGCCATCGCAATCTGTCGCCCTCTCCTAGACTTCAGGGGGTACGTAAGTGGGTTCGGAACACCTAGGAGAACATAGGCAGGGAACCTAGTAAGTTCTGTGTCCAGGTGTTTGTCGATTTCATCCAATACTTGAGACCAATAGCCTTGTAGGTGCTCGCACTCCCAGAGGAGATGAACTAATGTTCCCCGCTTCCCACATCCCCTCCAACAATCTGGGTTATGTGTGGGGTCAGCCCGATGAAGGCGTTCAGGAGTGTAATACCAGTAATACACTAGTTTGGTTAAGGTTTCAGTGAGACCCGTGTGGCTCGCGGTGTGACGCGCCCTGTAGCATGCTCCCTCCCACTCTTTATTGCTGAGATCTCGGCCGAGGTCCCTCTCCCAGCGCGCACGACCAGCGTGGTATGTATGCGTGTGTCGTGAGAGAAGCATTTTGTATAGGTCCAAGATCAGTTTCTTGTCTGAGGGCCGAGTAATAAGCCATCTCTCGTAGGGGGTAAGGTGTCTTTGCGCGTGAGGTTTTACATCCGGATGCTGCGTCCAGTGTCGCAGCTGCAGATAATGTAACCTTTCCGATTCCGGGAGGCCATAGTCCGCTCCCAGTTGCATAAAAGAGATGATGCCATCGGCATCAAATAATTGACCCAATGCACGGATTCCTGCAGCTCTCCACAGGGGGAAGGATATCTCGTCCGCTCCAGGGCTGAAGTCGGGGTTGTCGAGGAGTGGTGTGGGAGGGGAGGGGAAGGTCGTCATGTCGTGTCTCCTACATGTCTGGTCCCATGTAGATAATATAGGGCATGTGACTTGTGAGGCGTAAAGGTTGGGTGGTCTCTGTGGCTTCTTAAGGAAGGGGATCTTCATAAGAGAAGTGCCTGCTACGGCACGGTCCTGGAAGAGCCAATGCTTCTCTGATTCAGTGCGGCTCCACTTAACCAGATACCGTAGTTGTGCAGCTTTGTAATAGAGCGTGATATCTGGGACCCCGAGGCCACCATCATCGGGTGGTAATATGCAGACAACTCTCTTCAGTCTCGGTTTGCGACCCTGCCAAATGAAAAGAGAGAGTTCCGATTGTACACGGCTCAGCCAACCGTTGGGAGGCTGCAGAGGGAGTGTCTGAAATAAATAAAGAATTTTAGGGAGTATTGTCATTTTAATGGCCGCAATACGTCCCAACCAAGAGATAGGGTAGTGTTTCCAGCGCTGTAAATCTGTGCGAATTTGGGCGTGTAGGTTGGTGTAGTTGACCATCGTCATAGCCTGTAACGTAGGGGCCAAATGGATCCCCAAGTACGGGACCGTCCCGTCAGACCATTGTATAGGGTGGCGGCTCTGAAGAAATGCTGAGTCTGAGGCGAGAGTGAGAGATTCAAGGCAGTGGATTTCGTTATATTAACTTTAAACCCGGAGGCACCTGCGAAGGAGTCCAGCTCCTCCAGAAAGGTACCTAGGGCAGTCACCGGGTCTGATAAAGTGACAAGAACATCATCTGCATACAAATGTCGCTCCCAAAGCAAATACCTGTGATTTGTGCGTGATCCCGGACCCTCTGTGCCATCGGTTCCATATATAGGGCGAAGAGCAGGGGCGACAGAGGGCACCCCTGCCGGGTGCCCCTACTGATGGGAAATGGAGTGGAGGTGTGCCCATTAACCCTTACCGAAGCTGTAGGAGAACGATAGCAGTTGAGGATATGCATCCTCATCTTTGTGCCTAGGCCGATGCGGATCAGTACTTGTTCAAGATATGGCCAATGGACACGGTCGAATGCCTTTTAGGCATCGATAGTGAGGAGCATATAATCCCCTGGGATACGCGATGCCTTCTCTATGAGATGCAGCACCCTCTTAGTGTTGTCGCTGGTCTGCCGCTGGGGAATGAACCCAGCCTGATCCGGGTCTATCAGCCCTGACATATAGGGTGACAATCGGGCCGCCAGGATCCCAGTGTACAGCTTCAGGTCGATATTTAGTAAGGAAATAGGCTTATAGGCCCCACAGCTAGTCTTGTCCTTCCCTGGTTTAGGGATGACTACGATGGAAGCCTCCAGCATTGACGAGGGGATCGCGCCTGACGTCGCAAAGGAGTTAAAGAGCCTAGTAAGTAAGGGGACCAGCGTAGAGCAGAATTGTTTGTAAAAGGCTGCTGTGTAGCCGTCGGGGCCGGGGGATTTAGCTAATTTAAGGCGTGATATGGCCGCTATGACTTCCTCTGGGCGTATCTCCCTTTCTATGTGTTCGGCCTGGGCTGGGGTCAGTGTAGGGAGATGGGCCTGTGTCAAGTATGCATCAATGTCCTCTGCCGCCAAATGTTGCTCATCATACAACCCAGCGTAAAAGTGTCGGAATATCTCGGCGATGGCCGCGTCATCCGTAAGCACTGACCCGTGGTGATCCATAATCTCCTGCACTCCCTGGCGCTGTTTGACCTCTCTAAGTTTATGTGCTAGCAGTCGCCCACATTTGTCCCCCCCACATAAAAGGAATGATGCAGGCGCAACGCTGCGTATTCCGCTTTGTCACGATCAATGGCAGGCAGTTGTGCCCGCTCAGCGGTCAATTGACGCCAGATGCGAGGGGCCCCGGTGCGTTGGTGCATTTGCTCCAATTTGCGTACTTTTTGAGTAAGTTCCTCTCTCTTACGCTTATGCTCCGCGTTGTCTGCGGAGGAAATGGCTATTATTTCGCCCCTAATGACCGCTTTCAGGGCTTCCCACCGAGGGGACACCTGTGTGTCTGGGTTGCCGTTATGGGCTAAGTAGTCATCAAGTGTGCGTTGTATCTGGCCAACTACGTCCTCGCGTTGAAGGAGAGTGTCCCATAGGTGCCACCGCCTGGAGGGCGGTTGGGTCGGGGGCAGTGTCAAAGTAGCTATGACTGGTGCATGATCCGACAGTGCTGCCGTTGCAATTTCTACCACTGTCGTGGTGTCGCAAAGCGCTCTAGAGCCTAATAAATAGTCAAGTCGGGCATAAGTTTTGTGAGCGTGAGAATAATAAGAGCATTCCCTGAGTCGGGGGTGGCGGCTTCTCCATAGATCCACCAGGCCCAGGTCGTCCAGCCTGGTTAGCCCGGCGCGGGAGAGAGCGCCCACCTGACTTGTGCGCTGCGCCGACCTATCTAGATTGTTGTCTAAGACTAGGTTAAGGCCGCCCCCCAGTAAAAGTTTACGTTCGGACGTGGCCGTGGCTTCGCCCAGGGCACCATGCAAGAAGCGTTCCTGACCTTCATTGGGTGCATATATAGTCCCTATGACTAGCGTGTGAGCACCCACCGCAAATTGTCAAGTGAGCAGTCTGCCCTTGATTTCGGCCTCCTTTTGTAACACCTTCCCTCTAAATGTCCGGGAAACCAGTATTGCTACCCCTGCTGTCTTGGAGGGTCCGGAGGAGAAGAGTTGAGTGGGGAAAGCCCGGGACTTAAGCCAATGACAATCTTTGGGGAGCAGATGTGTCTCTTGTAAGAGGCAGACGTCAGCGCCGGTACTTTCTAGGTATGATAGGATCGCCAGGCGCTTGATTGGATTGTTAAGCCCCCTCACGTTTAGCGTGAGGACTTTGAGAGTATTAGGCAGCATCTAAAACGCAGGGCCGTGCAAAAAGCGCACCAAGCGGAGGAGAGAACTGAACACAGTGGCTGAAGGGCGTCGTCAGTATACGTCTGCTGCATCTACATCGGTATCACAAGCCGCGGGGAGCAGTGAACAGGGATCCCAGAGAATAAAGGAAACAGGGAAAGAGAGAGAGGTCCCACAAAAACACGGCCCAGTAGCTGCCTAAGAGGGTCTATGGTCTGCACTGCAGCCCGTCCTTTAAGGAAGGAGGAAACTGAGTGTAGCGTCTAGTGGGCCGCTGTAGGGAGCGCGCAGTACGGCCATGCTGGCGTCGCAAAGCGCAGGTGGCAGTGGACAGGGAACCCCAGGCGAAAAGAAAGAAAAGAGAAAGAAGAAAGTCCCTCAAAAACATGGCACAACCGGTGCCTACACGGTCTGTAGTCCGGAATGCAGTCCGTCTTCCATGGAAGACCAGAAGTCAATGTTCACAGGGGTAATGTTGTGGTAGGGGGTGACTCCCAGCCTCCCCCACCGACCGCCTGGAATGTAGCCTACAGGGCGGCAAACAAGTGGCCCAGGCGCCGATCATGAGGCCTGCGACTTGGCTAGTGCTCCTGGCAGGGCGTCCAACGTGGCTTGTTGCTCTTTCCTGATGACTTCGGGGTCCGGCCGATTGGGACAGCGTCGTCTCCTCTGTCGCCTCCATCTCGGTTGGGACTCTCCAGATCCGCGCTCCGGGTTATCGCTACCGTCGCTGTCATCTGGAATGTCTATGCCTAACAGCAGACTTGCCTCCGACAAGGAGCGGAGTTGGTAAAGTTTGCCGTCATGGCGGAAGATGAGGCGAAATGGATGACCCCAAGAATATGCAATGTTGCGTTGGCGGAGGACCGAAGTGATGGGCCGGAAGGTCTTGCATTTCTGGAGCGTAAGTGCTGACAAGTCCTGATAGAGAACAGGGTTCTGGTCCCTAAATGTGATCAGGTGAAGCGCTCTAGCCTTGCGAAGGATCTCCTCCTTGGTGCGGAAGTTGGACGCAGGCTAGGATATCTGATGGGGGAGCGGTGTCGGGGCGGGGAGGGCCCACCCTGTGGGCTCTATCTATTTTGAGCTCTGCGTCCAGGGGGCTGCCCAGAATGTGGTTGAAAAGTTCTTTCACGTATGTGAAGATGTCGCCAGCCTCTGCGTTGGTTTTGATCCCTCGGATTCTAATGTTATGGCGCCGAGAGCGGTTCTCCAGATCCTCAAGGTGCGACTGTAGATCCACTTGCTGGTCATGGATGCAGATGACCTCTTGTTGTAGGGCAGCTACCTCCGAAACTCTATTGTCACTCTTATCTTCCAATGCTGCAACACGCTCCCCGATGCTATCCATGTCCTTGCGGACATCCTGTATTTCTGCGGTGAGATCCCGCTTGAGAGTGTGGAGATCATCGCGTAGGGCGGAGAAGAGGGACTCCAGAAAAGCCCGGGTCACCGGTTCCTCCGAAGGCGCGTCCACCGGCGTTAAAGCGTCGGCCGCCGTTCCGCCTTGGGCGCGGGCTAAAAGTTCCTTAAGGGTTTTGTCTTTTTTCCCCCGAGTAGTTGACATGCTCCTGCCTAGCGGGGCTGTAGTCACCGTGAGGAACCTGCACCACTCGGCGCTGATCCGGGAGCCCTCTCATTGCCCCGCCGCCAGGGTGGCCGACAGACTGTCCCAATGTCCGCGTGGCAAAGCACCGCCGGGCCGACCGGGCAGCGGCTCGTGCTTCAGTGGCGATGACCCTCAACCACAGTACTGGTGTCCGATATATGATGTAGGACAACTAGAGGAGCCATTCGCTCATCCCCCCTTGGACCGATGTGGAGCAGGCCCCGTCCCTTGTTACCTGTGGAGAGGGTGTACTCAGGTTGACCCTGTGGCCCCCAAACCACCGCCGCCCAAGATTGCGGTATTCGTCCCAAGGGGGGGTAGCGGGACCTCGGTGCAGGTACGGCTCCGTCGAGGGCGCCGCGTGGCGTCGTGGGTGAAGCTGTCGCATGCTCCGTTCTCAGACAAGTTCCAGGCCTGCAGGTTGCACCATGTGCGTCGGTCAGTGTCCGCTTGGGCCCCTATGATCTCTCGCTGCGGGACCTCCCAGCCGGAACCAGGGCCGAGCGGGGGGCCACACAGCGCACCACAAACCGCACCCGGACCTAGCCGGGCCGTCTCCGTGGCCCACCGGGCCCCACCCTCGGCAGCCGCCTCTAACGGCGACTGCACTCGGTCCCCAGACCCCACCACCAGTGGAGTCCAGAATGAGGTGCCCCCCTACCAGACTCAAGCGTCGGTTGCAGAACCGGCTTCTTCGGGGACTGCTGCCGGAGAGTGGTGCCGCCGGGTCTGATGTGAAGGCCTGCATTCCCCGCCTCCAGGAGCGCTCTCTGCCACCTTCCCCCGCTGTGTTGGCAAGATGGGGCCGCGTGGGGAGCCTCCTCGTTGCCCCTCGGGTCTCCCGTGTGTCAGCCACCGGAATGGTTCTGTGCTCTCCTCCTCGTGGGAGCCGAGTGCCCCCGACGCCTGCCCTCAGTCTCCTACTGCCGGGATCAGGCCGCTCCGTCCTCTGCGCAGCTAGCGCTTCGCTGGCCCTCGCGGCAAGATGGCGGGCCTGTCTTCTCTGGGCCGCGCGGCCGATGCGTCGCTGGCAGAGCTCTCCCCCGCAGTGTGCCAACACAAGCCGCAAGGGGGGGAACGGGCAATCCGCCGCAGCCCGATCCTCTCACCCCGTTCTCGTGCAGGTCTTCTCCGCGGGGCGGAGCGGGGTCCGCCGCGCCCGGCCCCGCGGAACTCGTTTCCAGCCGCGACTATTGTGTGCGGCCGCACCACAGTCCGGTGCCAATTCGTGCCCCAAAATCACCCTCTAGAGAGGTCCCAGGTCGCCACGGTGAACGCTGCGACCATTCCCCTCCTGCCCTGCTCGTGTGACAGCGGTAGGCGGCCCAGGGCCGATGCTTCAGCGGACGGCCGGCGGGAGAGACGGGAGAACGCGTCCTATCTCACCACCATCTTGGCCACGCCCCCAATAACTAGTATCTTTAAAAAGGTCTTTCAACTCCCTCAAACTGCTTCGCCAGCTCAAATGCGTCTGGAATTTGGCCTAATTAACGAAACCCTAGGTCGACTCTACTCATCAATAAAAGTCTGGTATCGAATAAAACAAAATGTGGAGAACTCCAGCCTTAATGAGGCATTGTGGCAAGAACTCGAGAACGGGAAGAAATCACCTTACACTGTCTATTTGTACAAAGCACTTGAATCCACACGTACTTTAGACCTTTGGAATAAAAACCTGTCCTTCTCAACATTTAAGTTAGCACTTAATAAAGCAGCAAAACTCCATTCTTTATTATTGGACAAAAACAACTTCAGTCAAAGATCTCACTCCTGGACAGCACTTAATAACTATAAAATCCTCAAATCAGCGGCCCCACCAATACCACCACCACCACCAGCAATACCACCACCACCAGCAATACCACCACCACCAGCAATACCACCACCACCAGTACCACCACCACCACCACCAATACCACCAATACCACCAATACCAATACTACCACCACCAATACCAATACCACCACCACCAATACCACCACCAATACCACCACCACCAGTACCAATACCACCACCACCACCAATACCACCACCAATACCACTGTTGCAGGGATTCTGCACATACACAGAACTATGCGCAGGAATACGGGACCTTGGTGTATAGGGGCTAAGTCTTCCTACCGCCTCAGTACCCACATTCCCAGGACCGACTAGCTATAGTGTCTCACTCGCTCTCCTACACAATCACAAAGATGCAAATGATTAGACACCCCAGATCACAAAACTCCCGACTCTCTCAAGAATCACGGTAACAAGACATGCCCTTTCGTTCACTCACTCATACTTGTCCACAATAAGAATTGTCTGAGACACGAGTATAGTTTAAAATGTTTATTTTAACTATCGTGCTCTATAACGCAGTATACGAGCCACTATCAACAGCAAAATGCATATACTCAACACAGTTAGCATTGTAGCAAGTCCATATATCATAAAGGGAGATGTCATGTTATAAAGAGAGTGGATAAAGGGCTATAAGGCCTAACCACCCTCCCTGTGGCAAGAAGAAGTATTATTATATAATAGAAGATCTCTGGGCTTTGTCAGCAGACCCCATACCTTATTGCCTAGATGGTATATCTACATCATAGGAACAGCATGGCTCTTCTCCCTGGAAAGGCCCCTCTCCAAGTGTGTGTTAACCAAACATGCATTCCCATAATATCAAAGCACGAGTCTTCAGCGGCCGCAGCTGTGTTAGCGTGTTTTGTCTAGGTGCTAGGGACTGACCAGAACAGAATAACAAGGGGCATTGTTTATCGACCTTGCTCACCGTGTTCAGACTAAACTCCAGGAACAGACAGAGAACGCACAAAGCAGACAGTTCTCATGTGAAAGGCATAAACAGAGTCTTGCAAATATAAAGTCATGTATTAACGTGCGCAAAAGCGGCATCATGGCAGCAGAGCTCATGCTAATTTAGCAATGTCGACAATGTCCCTATCGGCCATATGACACCCTCCCCTTGGCCAGGTCGTAGCATATAGATAAAAGACCCAAACAGAGTTCAAAGGTAAGCAGAGTCAGAAAACGCTAGTAAAAAGTCGAATTCGGAAGATTCAAAAAAAGAATTTTCATTCAAAATGTAATTTAAGGTGAATTTGGATAATCCATCAAATTACGTGAACTTAAGAATGCAATTTGTTCCAAAAGGTCATCGCTATCGTTCGTAGCAAAAAGGGATGCCATCCAGTTAAGTAGGTCGAAGGAACACACATGTTCCTCGTAATCCGATGCTTCCAAGAGCATATCCGGGCAACTTGCGTGATATTCGATGAAACTCCGTTGTAAGAGGTGCTGTGCAGCCGCACAGGTATTCCATTCAGCCAACACTCCAAGTGCAGCCGCACGCATCAAACAGCCATCCCCAGAACAGGCCTGGCCAGTAACGGACCCAGCAACAGATCATAATCTGGGTCTGTGCCGGACGCATATGAGAGGCATAAATCCAAAGCCCAATATAAAGGGCACCATTGGCAGTAGAACACAGGTTGCATGTAAGTTCTTGGCCTTTTCAGTTCACTTTCTTTTTCCTCTCTTTCTGTTCTCCAAGTTCTCTTTCTTGACTCTAGTTTCTGGTTTCTTTCTTCTCCACTTTCTTCTGACTCTGTTTCAGTCCTTTCTTTATTGTCTCTTATCTTAAATTTTAGAATTTCACTTCCTTCATCTATTTTTGGTTTTTCTCTTGTTTTCCTTTGATCACCTACTTCTGTCCCTCCTCGAGGTTCTTCCGAATTTGTGTCAATCTCTCTATCTGTTTCTGAGTTTCCCTGTTCTTTTGTTCGTCGATCTGTCCCTTTTGCTCCTCGGGGGTCTTCCGATTCTTCTACCTTTCTATCTGAAACTATCCCTTCTTCGTCTATTAATATAATTTCTGAAGGATCTTCACCATAACTTGTACTTGGTTGCTCACTGTTATTGTCTTTTTGCTCAGTTTCTTCTTTTATGCTATCCAATTTCTTTTCAGATTTTCATCACAATCCGAATGCTCTGTATCAGATGCTGAACTGGTGTCTGATATTTCCAGATGTCGACTCACATGTCGATCTTCAGATTGTGGAATTTTTGATATTTCCTTGGTATTTCATCATGTCGTAATGTGGATGGAGTTGTAATTGGGTCTTCCAGATGTCGACTTACAGGTCGAACTTCAAATTCTGGAGCCCTGTTCGTCTCTTCCTCTGCATCAGATGCTGAACTGGTATCCAATACTTCCAGATGTCGACTCACAGGTCGATCTTCAGGTTCTGGAACTCTGATGGTGTGGCTGGCATGTACCCAGTGTTTTATTCCTGCACATTTGACTGCAGTTGTTGTCACCAGGATCACTTGTCGTGGTTGGTCCCAGCGAGGAACCAAGCTGTTTCTTCTTCGGTGGACTTTTATGCGGACCCAATCTCCTGGATTCAAATCGTGAGCTGGTTTTCTTTCAAGAGTGGTTGCATCTGGTCCAACCTGATGAAACACAGAACGTACCACATCAGCCAATCCTTTGCAATAATCCAACACGAGATCATCAGTTATAGTCAGTAGTTTGTTGACAGGTACATGTGCTTGTCTCATTGCTCGTCCCATAATTATTTTGTGGGGACTGAGTCCTGTCTTTCTTTCTGGTATGCTTCTGATAGTCATTAAGACCAATGGCAAGGCATCTGGCCATTTGAGTCCTGTGGCTTGACACATTTTTCCTAGCCTGTTCTTAATTGTTCCATTCACTTGCTCTACTATTCCAGAAGCCTCTGTTCTGTATGCACAGTGCAGTTTCTGTTTAATACTAAGTGCTTCACAAATCAGTTGAATCAATTCGTTTTGAAAATGTGTTCCTCTATCTGTTTCAATCGTTACTGGAAAACCATACCTTGGAATGAATTCTCGCAGCATAAGTTTTGCTACTGTAATTCCATCATTCCTTCTGGTCGGGTATGCTTCCACCCAACGGGAAAACAAACAGACGACTACAAGGACATACCTTAATCTATTGCTCGGGGTATTTCTATAAAATCCATTTGCATTCTCGTGAAAGGACCTCCCTCTCGTCCTATTGTTCCTAGACTCACTACTGTCTTTCTTCCTGGATTTAGCTGTTGACAAATAAGACATCTTTGACAAAGACTCTCAGCTATGGCTCTGAATTTTGGATTATACCATGTTTGTCTAAAAAGTCTGATCATTGCATCTCTTCCAATATGTGCTTGTCCATGGTACATCCGTGCCATGTCAGAAATCATGCTATCAGGCATAACTGGTCTTTCATCTCTGTAAACCCAAACATCATTTTCCTCCCGTTTTCTGCATCCTGCTTTTATCCAGCTATCTTTTTCCTCATCATCTGCTGCTTCCTGTAATTGTCTCACCTCATCCCATGTCTTGACAGGGTTAGTAAAAAGCAAAGGACATGAAATATGCTCTCTTTCTCTGTTTCTGTTTAGTGAGACGACATTTTTGGCACATGTTAGACTTGGCATCTTTTGGCGTGTTTGCCCAGACTTTTTGCTTTCTGACCTCCTGGTTTTGACTCTGTTTTTGCTGGTGTAATGATTCTGCGCACTTTCCTCACTGCTGTCCAGTGGGAAAGTGCAAGTGCTCCTGTATAAAATGTGTTATGGATTGGTGTTTCCATAATTGGCCTATTTGATTTATGTGTCAGTCCCTTGTAAAGTGCACTGAGAGTGCCAGGGCATATAGATCAAATGCTGTTGGTGGGCTGCAGCACTGGATTGTGCCACCCACGCAAACAGCCCGTAAAGTGTAACTCTGGCCTGCCATTGCAGAGCCTGTGTGCAGCCTGGGGCTGCCATGTCGACTTGGCAAGTGCACACAATTGCAAGTCCCTAAACCTTCCCTTTTCTACATGTTAGTCACCCCTAAGGTAGGCCCAAGGTACCCCTGTGGCAGGGTGCATTGTATGTGAAAGGTAGGACATGCCCTGGTGTGTGTGGCATGTCCTGATAGTGAATTACAGCCTATTTCGTTTTTCACTATTGCAAGGCTACCTGTTCCCCATAGGCCAGAATGGGCAGTTCTGATTATTACAGCTTATAATCCTAACTGACCCAGGGAACATGGTAGAAATCCGAGTTTAGTATGCCTGGACTCAGAATGATAAAATGCATCTTTTAGTGAAGTTGGTTTTAACATTCTGTGTTTGAAAATACCACTTTTAGAAAGTGGATATTTTCTTGTCTAACCATCCAAGCCTGCCTCTGCTAGGTTGTGTATTCCTTGTCTGGAGTGTGAGTGACAGGGGTTGGGGGATGCCAGGAGACAGGGTGAGTCAGCACAGGGCTGAATAGCAAGATCTACATGTAGATGGGTGGGAGGAGATGCACCTGGGACCTGAATAGGGCTGGGCCTTCCCTCCACAATGCTGGCTCCACCTCCTGTGGTGCGTCTGATGTCCCTGGCCTGCACTGTGAAAGGAAAGAAGGAGACTTGTCAACAAAGTGCTCCAGGACTGACCAGAACTGGTTTGGACTAGGCAAAGGCCTCTCTGCCTTCAGAGAACAAAGAGAAATTGAGGATAAAAAGGGGGACCCAAACCCCAGAAAATTGGAACTCTTTTGGATCAAGAAGACTGCCAAGAAGAAGAGCTGGAGAAGCTGTGAGGAGGAACTACCACATTGCTGTGTGCTTTGCTGTGTTGGCCTGCAGTGGCTGCTTCTGTCTTGGGCAGTGAAAGGACTGGAACTGAACTTTCTGCAATCTACTTTGTGAGTGTCTCCAAGGGCTTGAGGTACAGCTTGCCCCCTGTTCAAGAAGTCTCAGGAACCGCAAAGACTTCAAGTTCTTCTGCCCTCAGCACTGGGGACTGTGTGTTTTGTGCTGCAACAGAAGAAAAGCAACTCGACGACGTCGACGACGCCGCTGCCGACTCCATGTCCCGACGGCACCGCAGAGGGCACCGCCGCACCGCGACCCTGGTCTCACCGACGACGCCTGCTGATGCCGCCACCGAGCCGCTGCTCGCACCGCGACCTGTGGGCACCGCACTCCGCACCACCTCGCTTCACGACGACGCCGTGGCCTTCCCGATGACGCCGCTCCACGCCGGACTCGACGCCGCTGCTTGCACCGTGGTTCGGGTGCACTGCTCGTAAGTTACACGACGCACCGCCCTCATCCCGCACCGCAGCCTTGGCCCACCGACGCCGGTGCCATCGACTCCAAGTTCATCAGCCGACGACAGCGCTGCAGCTACGACGCCGCTGCTGCTGCACCGTGACCTGCCAGCACCGTGACAAGCACCGCCTTCATCTCACACCGCGACCCTTGTCTCACCGACGACGCCATCCGATGCCGCCACCGAGCCGCTGCTCGCACCGCGACCTGAGGGCACTGCACGCCGCACCGCTGCACTTTGCACCGCAGCACCCGACGCCGGCCGACGCCAGCGCTCCTGACTTCAACAGAGAGGAGATCGATCTGCAACGCGTGTGACTTCGAGGGCCCGACGACGCCGCACTGACCTCCGGAACCGACGCCTGCGGACGCCGTGTGTTCGGAAGCCCACCGCGAGGTCATCGATGCTCTGCATTTCTGAAAGGTACTGTTTGCGGGTCTTCCCGACACCGTAGCTGACCCGGGACGCCGCGGTCAGCCAGAACTGTTTGGATTTGTTTGTTCATGACGCCGTGATAGCCCCGGACGGAGCTATCGACATCAAGGAACTGTTTTTAAGGACAGTTTGATAACAGAAGATTTTTAAAGTACTGTACTGTGGATTTTTATCGTATTTGGTCTTGTTTTAAAGTATATAAAAATATTGGATATTTTTCTAAACTGGTGTGGTGTCAGTTTGTAGTGCTTACACTGTATTACTGTTGGTTATGTGCAAATGGTTTACACACTGCCTCTAGAATAAGCCTGACTGCTCGTGCCAAGCTACCAAGGGGGTGAGCAGGGGTTATTTTAGGAGTGTAACTCCCTTACCCTGACTAGGAAGAAGGGTCCCTACTTGGACAAAGGTGCAAGCCCTTGCCAACTAGAGATCCCATTTCTAACATTGGTTGGCAGCGGTGAGGATAGGACTTGTGTTTGCACTTGACTTACAGTGATTGGTGTGCACTACTACCATATCGCAGACCATTACATACCACTTACAGGCTCTTTTTCTTTTTGGCCTATTTTTGATCTTGCCAGTTTGAACTTGCTACTTCAACATGCCTGAATCTATAGTATCATCAATTGCATCAGTAGAAATTGCCTTTGAGGAGGATCGATTGGAAGCGTACAATGTCAAGGAGTTAAAATCTATTTGCAAGAACCTGAAAGTCCAGGTCAGAGGCCTCACCAGGAAGGATGAGCTACAAAAGGCGCTGAGGGCCTGGGTAGCAGCCAGAGGTGCCAGTAGGCAATCTGGTGATCTCAATGGAGAGGTGGAGGAGCCTGTTCCTAGGGTGGATGTGCTTTTGGGAGGGGGGGAACCCTCCAGGCCAGGCAGCAGTAGTTTGTCCCCAGAGGAGCTGGAGGACAGGCGGGAAGTAAGGAGGTTTGAATTGGAGAAACTCAGAATAGAAAGTGAGAGGGAAGAGAAAAGAATAGCCATGGAGGAAAGGAAAATGATACTAGATCATGAGAGAATGATCAAGGAGCTGGAGCCCAATAGTAGATCCGGTTCAGATGGTGGCAGCAATTCTTCAGCACACACAGACAGGATTGTACACATCCCCAAGAATGTAGGTAAAGAGTACAAAAAGGGTGATGACATACAAAGGTGGTTTCAAGGGTACGAGTCGTCTATTCATATGAATGGGGTCCCTGAAAGGAACTGGGGAGCGGGGTTGTGGCCTCTCTTCCCAGAGGAAGCTAGGGATACTCTGATAGCTTTGGGTAAGGGGCAGGACCTCACCTATGCTGACATGAAAGACGCTCTCCTCACTAGATATGGGCTCACACCTGAAAAGTACAGGGATCAGTTTAGGTCCAGTAAAAGTCTGAGGCCAACACTTGGTTGGAATGTGTGGATATGTTCTGTAGGTCACTGGATGGTTGGGTGAAGGGCAGTAATGTAACAGATTTTCAGGGGCTCTACAATTTGATTGCATGGGAGCACTTGTCTAGTCTATGTTTTGCAGATCTGCGCCAGCACCTAGTTGATAGTAAGCTAACTGACCCCAGGAAGCTTGCTATGGAGGCGGACCGCTGGGTGAGTACCAGGGTCCACAAGAAAGCGTTTGGGGAGACTCAGCCAAAGGTGGGCAGGGTCCCCAGCAGAAAGGCGGGGGACAAGGGTAAAGCACAGGAGTTCTCTAAAGGGCCCCAAACTAGTACCCAGGGTAAAGGTTCCCAGCCCCCGGTGATAAGAAGAAAGGGGTCTCTACAGGGAAGCCTGTTGAGACCGGCCCCGCAGAGTGTTATGCATGTGACCAGGTAGGTCACTTTAAGGGGGACCCCAAGTGCCCAAAGGGGACACAGCCACCCACCGGTGGACAGTCCAAAGTGTTGGCTAGTGTAGCGCTTGGGGAGGAGGGGTGCCCACAGGAGGGTGGGGATCCCGCAGAAATGACCCTTGTCTCACTAGGGGACAGTGAGATGGTCCCAGGAAACCAGGTGCCCCCTAACACAAAGAAATATAGCACCTGGGTGACCATTAATGGGAACAGGGTAGAGGCTCTCAGAGATACTGGAGCCAGTGTGACCTCAGTCCGGTGTCACCTGATCTCTGAGAAGCAGGTAGTCCCAGGGGCATTCCACCAAGTAGTTGCTGTGGACAACTCTGAGCGCCAGTGTATGGTGGCGCAGGTTCCCTTTGAATGGGGGGTCTCAGGTCCCTTGAGGGTGGTTGTGAGCCCTACCATGCCTGTAGATTGTCTGCTAGGTAACGACCTGGAGCAGTCCTTATGGAAGGATGTTGAGCTCAGGTCTCACTTGGAGATGCTTGGGTTGCCAGAGTGGGCATGCGTGTCTACTCGGTCAATGGCAGCCAGGAAGGGTGATCAAGAGGACTTGGAGCCTGGAACAGTGGCCCAAGTCCCTGCCAAGAGGAGGGCAGGGGCGCGGGAAACCGGCCCCCGAAGTTCCCACGGACCGGGAGGAGGCGGACCTCGAGGGGACGCCCGGTGCCTACAGGGGAGCAGGTAGCCGAACTGGGAGACATCTCTGAGCTGACCCATTGGCAGCAAGAAGGGGTCCCACCAGGGAGGAGTTCTGCAGGGAGCAGAACGAGTGCCCTACTCTGGAGGGTCTGCGGCGGCAGGCTGCAGACCAGGCAGCTGGTAATCAGTCCGTGTCACATCTGATCTACTGGGAGAATGGTCTCCTATACAGTGAACCTAAGGTTGCTGAGCCTGGGTCAGCCCGTGTGCTGGTGGTACCCCAGCGCTTCAGGACCTTCCTACTGGGTCTGGCTCATGATGTGCCTTTGGCAGGACATTTGGGGCAGGACAAGACCTTTGACAGGCTTGTCACCCACTTCTTTTGGCCCCAAATGGGAAGGCAGTCAGATGCACACTGTAGGTCTTGCCAAACTTGCCAGGCAAGTGGCAAGAGTGGGAGGAAGGTCAAAGCTCCTCTCCAACCTTTTCCTGTTGTTGGAACTTCCTTTGAAAGGGTAGGGATGGATATTGTGGGGCCACTGGATCCCAAGACAGCCATGGGCAACAGGTACATCCTGGTCTTGGTGGACCATGCCACCTGGTACCCGGAGGCAATCCCTCTCAGGACAACGACTGTGCCAGTGGTGGGCCGGGCGTTAATGGGGATCTTTTCCCGTGTGGGATTCCCCAGAGAGGTGGTTTCTGATAGGGGGACCAATTTCATATCCAAGTATATGACATCCCTGTGGAAGGAGTGTGGTGTAACCTACAAGTTCACCACTCCTTACCACCCACAAGGAAACGGTCTGGTGGAGAGATTCAACCAGACCTTGAAAGGCATGATCAAGGGTCTAACAGAACCCATGAGGCGTAAGTGGTACGTCCTCTTGCCATGCCTACTCTTTGCATACAGGGAGGTGCCTCAGAAGTCTCTTGGGTACAGCCCCTTTGAGCTCCTGTATGGCCACCCTGTCAGAGGACCTCTGAGTTTGGTAAAGGAAGGCTGGGAGGCAGCTCCCAGGAAAACTCCCCAGGATGTGTTTAGCTACATGCTGGCCTTTAGAAACCAAACTGCCCGCTTCAGGAAACTCGCTCAGGCGAACCTAGAAGCAAGCCAGGAAGAAATGAAGAGATGGTATGACCAGAATGCCACTCTGGTCGAATTTCAACCTGGGCAAAAAGTGTGGGTCATGGCCCCAGTGGAACCTTGTGCCTTGCAGGACAAGTGGACTGGGCCATATGAGGTGGTGGAGCGCAAAAGTGACGTCACCTACCTGATGGATTTGCAGGCTCCAAGGAACCCTTTGAGGGTCCTTCACGTGAACCGCCTCAAGCCCCACTTCGAGAGGTCCGAAGTGAGTATGCTCTTGGCGACAGATGATGGGGGTGGAAGAGGAGAGTGAGCCTCTCCCTGACCTCCTGTCTACCAAGGAGCATGATGGGTCAGTAGAGGGTGTGATCCTCTCCCCTACTCTGACTCAGGAGCAGCAGGGGGACTGTCACCAGTTGTTGGGACAGTTCGCCCCACTGTTCTCTCTGACCCCCGGTGTTACTCACTGGTGTACCCATGATGTGGACACTGGTGACAGCCCTCCTGTGAAGCACAAGATTTACAGGTTGACTGACCGGGTCAGGGCCAGCATCAAGGAGGAGGTCTCTAAGATGTTGGCGTTAGGGGTGATTGAGCCCTCCAACAGTCCTTGGGCCAGCCCAGTGGTCTTGGTCCCAAAGGCTGCTGCGCCCGGTGCCACTCCAGAACTCCGGTTTTGTGTGGACTACCGTGGGCTCAATGCCGTCACCAGGACTGACGCGCACCCCATCCCCAGAGCTGATGAGCTCATTGATCGGTTGGGAGCTGCCCGGTTCCTCAGCACGTTTGATTTAACGTCTGGGTACTGGCAGATTGCCTTAACCGATGGGGCCAAGGAGAGATCAGCATTCTCAACCCCAGAAGGTCATTACCAATTCCGGGTGATGCCCTTTGGGTTGAAGAATGCCCCTGCCACCTTTCAGAGGTTGGTCAATCAGGTGTTGGCTGGGCTGGAGGATTTCAGTGCCGCCTACCTGGATGACATTGCTGTGTTCAGTTCCAGCTGGGAAGAACATTTACAGCACCTTGAGAAAGTGTTGAGGGCTCTGCAAGGTGCAGGCCTCACGATCAAGGCCAGTAAGTGCCAGATCGGGCAGGGTTCTGTGGTGTACTTGGGACACCAGGTAGGAAGCGGCCAGGTGGCGCCCCTACAACCCAAGATTGACACCATTCTGGCTTGGGAGCCCCCAAGACTTAGACAGAGGTGAGAGCCTTCTTAGGTCTCACCGGCTACTATAGGAGATTTGTTAAGGGCTATGGCACCATCGTTGCCCCCTTAACAGAGCTGACTTCTAAGAAGCAGCCCAGGAAAGTGATCTGGACTGAGTCCTGCCAGAAAGCTTTTGATGCCCTGAAGGCAGCCATGTGCCCGGCGCCCGTGCTCAAGGCACCTGACTTCTCCAAGGAATTCGTCGTGCAGACTGACGCTTCAGAGCATGGTGTGGGAGCGGTGCTCTCACAACTGAACGAAGAGGGCCTGGATCAGCCTGTAGTCTTCCTTAGCAGGAGACTACTCCCCAGGGAACAGAGGTGGAGTGCCATAGAAAGGGAAGCTTTTGCTGTGGTCTGGGCACTGAAGAAGCTGAGACCATACCTGTTTGGGACTCACTTCCGGGTTCAGACGGGCCACAGGCCCCTCAGATGGTTGATGCAAATGAGGGGTGAGAATCCAAAACTGCTGAGGTGGTCCATCTCCCTACAGGGAATGGACTTTATGGTAGAACACCGTCCTGGTACAGAACACGCCAACGCAGATGGTCTGTCCAGGTTCTTCCGCCTTAGTGAAGAGAACTCCAATGGGGTTGGGTAGTTCTCCCTACCTTCAGCTGGAGGGGACATGTGTTAGACTTGGCATCTTTTGGCGTGTTTCCCCTGACTTTTTGCTTTCTGACCTCCTGGTTTTGACTCTGTTTTTGCTGGTGTAATGATTCTGCGCACTTTCCTCACTGCTGTCCAGTGGGAAAGTGCAAGTGCTCCTGTATAAAATGTGTTATGGATTGGTGTTTCCATAATTGGCCTATTTGATTTATGTGTCAGTCCCTTGTAAAGTGCACTGAGAGTGCCAGGGCCTATAGATCAAATGCTGTTGGTGGGCTGCAGCACTGGATTGTGCCACCCACACAAACAGCCCGTAAAGTGTAACTCTGGCCTGCCATTGCAGAGCCTGTGTGCAGCCTGGGGCTGCCATGTCGACTTGGCAAGTGCACACACTTGCAAGTCCCTAAACCTTCCCTTTTCTACATGTTAGTCACCCCTAAGGTAGGCCCAAGGTACCCCTGTGGGCAGGGTGCATTGTATGTGAAAGGTAGGACGTGCCCTGGTGTGTGTGGCATGTCCTGATAGTGAATTACAGCCTATTTCGTTTTTCACTATTGCAAGGCTACCTGTTCCCCATAGGCCAGAATGGGCAGTTCTGATTATTACAGCTTATAATCCTAACTGACCCAGGGAACATGGTAGAAATCCGAGTTTAGTATGCCTGGACTCAGAATGATAAAATGCATCTTTTAGTGAAGTTGGTTTTAACATTCTGTGTTTGAAAATACCACTTTTAGAAAGTGGATATTTTCTTGTCTAACCATCCAAGCCTGCCTCTGCTAGGTTGTGTATTCCTTGTCTGGAGTGTGAGTGACAGGGGCTGGGGGATGCCAGGAGACAGGGTGAGTCAGCACAGGGCTGAATAGCAAGATCTACATGTAGATGGGTGGGAGGAGATGCACCTGGGACCTGAATAGGGCTGGGCCTTCCCTCCACAATGCTGGCTCCACCTCCTGTGGTGCGTCTGATGTCCCTGGCCTGCACTGTGAAAGGAAAGAAGGAGACTTGTCAACAAAGTGCTCCAGGACTGACCAGAACTGGTTTGGACTAGGCAAAGGCCTCTCTGACTTCAGAGAACAAAGAGAAATTGAGGATAAAAAGGGGGACCCAAACCCCAGAAAATTGGAACTCTTTTGGATCAAGAAGACTGCCAAGAAGAAGAGCTGGAGAAGCTGTGAGGAGGAACTACCACTTTGCTGTGTGCTTTGCTGTGTTGGCCTGCAGTGGCTGCTTCTGTCTTGGGCAGTGAAAGGACTGGAACTGAACTTTCTGCAATCTACTTTGTGAGTGTCTCCAAGGGCTTGAGGTAGAGCTTGCCCCCTGTTCAAGAAGTCTCAGGAACAGCAAAGACTTCAAGTTCTTCTGCCCTCAGCACTGGGGACTGTGTGTTTTGTGCTGCAACAGAAGAAAAGCAACTCGGCACGACGTCGACGACGCCGCTGCCGACTCCGTGTCCCGACGGCACCGCAGAGGGCACCGCCGCAACGCCGCACCGCGACCCTGGTCTCACCGACGATGCCTGCTGACGCCGCCACCGAGCCGCTGCTCGCACCGCGACCTGTGGGCACCGCGCTCCACACCGCCTCGCTTCACGACGACGCCGTGGCCTTCCCGACGACGCCGCTCCACGCCGGACTTGACGCCGCTGCTTGCACCGTGGTTCAGGAGCACCGCTCGTAAGTTACGCGACGCACCGCCCTCATCCCGCACCGCAGCCTTGGCCCACCCACGCCGGTGCCATCGACTCCAAGTTCGTCAGCCGATGACAGCACTGCAGCTACGACGACGCCGCTGCTGCACCGTGACCTGCCAGCACTGTGACGAGCACCGCCTTCATCTCACACCGCGACCCTGGTCTCACCGACGACGCCATCCGACGCCGCCACCGAGCCACTGCTCGCACCGCGACCTGAGGGCACCGCACGCCGCACTGCTGCACTTCGCACCGCAGCACCCGACGCCGGCCGACGCCAGCGCTCCTGACTTCAACAGAGAGGAGATCGATCTGCAACGCGTGTGACTTTGACGGCCCGATGACGCCGCACCGACCTCAGGGATCCGACGCCTGCGGACGCCGTGTGTTCGGAAGCCCACCGCGAGGTCATCGACGCCCTGCATTTCTGAAAGGTACTGTTTGCGGGTCTTCCCGACACCGTAGTTGACCCGCGACGCCGCGGTCAGCCAGAACTGTTTGGATTTGTTTGTTCATGACGCCGTGATAGCCCCGGACGGAGCTATCGACATCAAGGAACTGTTTTTAAGGACAATTTGATAACAGAAGATTTTTAAAGTACTGTACTGTGGATTTTTATCGTATTTGGTCTTGTTTTAAAGTATATAAAAATATTGGATATTTTTCTAAACTGGTGTGGTGTCAGTTTGTAGTGCTTACACTGTATTACTGTTGGTTATGTGCAAATGGTTTACACACTGCCTCTAGAATAAGCCTGACTGCTCGTGCCAAGCTACCAAGGGGGTGAGCAGGGGTTATTTTAGGAGTGTAACTCCCTTACCCTGACTAGGAAGAAGGGTCCCTACTTGGACAAAGGTGCAAGCCCTTGCCAACTAGAGATCCCATTTCTAACAGCACAGTACTGTGCGATTTCATCAGCAAACTTATTGCCAACAGTTATGTAGTCTTCCCCATTTTTATGTGCATTGCACTTCACCACCGCAATCTGTTTAGGCAGCTGTATCGCCTCAATCAACTTTTTCACAAATTCACCATTTCTAATTGGGGTTCCTGCAGACGTCAAGAAACCTCTCTGGGACCAGATCTGCCCAAAATCATGAACCACTCCAAAGCCATATTGGCTATCCGTGATTACTGTGATTCGGACATTCTTTCCCAATTTGCATGCTTGAATTAGAGCAATCAACTCCGCTACTTGGGCAGAACGTATTCCTCTCAAACAAGATGCTTCCATTACAGCAGCTACTGTGCAAACTGCGTATGCTGCACTCAGAACTCCATCATTCGTTCTCAAACAAGAACCATCCACGAACAGAATATAATCTGATTCCTTTAAAGGCTCATCCCGTATATTGGGTCTCGGTTTTGTACAATATTCGAGTACATTCAGACAATCATGATCAACTTCATCCATTTCAATCACACTCTCTTCATCTGGCAATGATGTTGAAGGATTCACATTTATGCATCTGTCAATGGTGACATTGTCTGCACTCAAAATTACTTTTTCATACCTAGTCAGCCGACTATGTGTCATATATTGGGTTTTGGTTCTTGTCAAAATAATTTCCACAGAATGAGGGACATATACTCTTAGTGGATATCCCATCACAATGCCTTCACTCTGCTCCAGACTTACACAAGTAGCAGCAACTGCTTTCAAACATCCAGGCAACGCTTTCACTACTGGGTCTAAGACAGCTGAAAAATATGCAATGGGTCTTTTCATATTTCCGTGTCTCTGCACTAGGACTGAAAATGCACACCCATCTCTTTCACTACAATACAACTCAAAGTCTTTTTCATAGTCAGGCATTCCCAATGCCGGGGCTTCACACAGTTTTGTTTTTAGTTCTCTGAATGCTTTCATTTCCTCATCATTCATTTCAAAAGGATCTTTAACATCCTTCTTTGTCAATCTCTGTAATGGTTTTGCAATTAATGAAAATCCACTTATCCATTGTCGACAATATCCAACCATTCCTAGGAACATTCTTACTTCTCTCTGTGTCATTGGAGCTCTCATTCCTTGAATTATTTTTATTCTTTCAGTCGTTACCTTTCGCACTCCCTTTTCAATCTTATGTCCTAAATATTGGACCTCTTGTTGACAAAACTGCAATTTTGGTGGGGATACCTTATGTCCTCTTTTTGCTAAATGATTCAGCAAAGCAATTGTATCATTAACACATGCTTCCTTTGTTTTTGATGCCACCAGTAGGTCATCAATATACTGAACCATCACAGATTTTTCTGGCATTTTTAAATCTTCCAATGATTTCTTTAAAATCTGATTAAAGATCGAGGGGCTTTCTGTATACCCCTGAGGAATTCGGCACCATGCCAAAATACGCTCTCGAACCTGAACGCAAATAATGGCTGGCTATCTGGATGTAATGGGATAGAGAAAATGCATGGCACAAATCAATAACTGTGTACCATTCTGCTTCGCGTGGAATCTGGTATAGAATTACAGCAGGGTTTGGTACTATCGGGCAGCAAGGCACAACAATTTTGTTTACCTTTCTCAAATCCTGTACAATTCTATATGTTCCATTCGGCTTTTTCAGTCCCATTATCGGTGAATTGCATGGACTGCTCATTATTTCTCTCAGAATCCCTTGTTCAATCATTTTATTTATTACCGGTGTTATTCCTTCAATTATTTCTGGTGTCAATTTATACTGTGGCGTATTTGGGTAACTCGTTCCTTCTTTAACAGAGATTTTAACAGGGTCTACTCCTTTCATTAACCCTATATCTTCTCCCGTAAAATCCCACACTTCCTGTTTCACTGTTTCTTTCAGTTCAATTGGGATTTTCTCTACGTCAAATATGGGAAATAAATCATTCACTTCTGATTCTAAATTTACCATTGTCATTTTATATAATACATCTTCATCCGGGGTCTGAAATGCAATCCCATCTGGAGTACAATAGATGGTGCAATTCATTTTGCAAAGTAGATCGCGTCCTAATAGGTTCACAGGACTGCAATCACACACCACAAATCGGTGCATTTCACTGAATGGTCCAATCTTTACCTCCACTAATTTGGTAAGAGGCGCCTTAATTTGCTGATTCGAAACACCTACGACTTGGATATGTTCACCTGAGAGAGGAAGGTTTGGAATTTCCACTGACCTAACAGTAGAACGGGTAGCTCCAGTGTCCACAAGGAATGTTACATTTGCACCATTCACTTCACCATCCACAAATGGACCTGCTTGATCTACCTCTAGAGTTGCGCCAAGCACGCACTCTTCTTCCTCTCCTAGGCACCGTCATAAACTTTCATCCGACTCATTCCCATCCTGTCGTAACCAGTATTGAGATATGGCAGCTGCGCGCGGCAATTGTGTTACCTGCTCTCCTCCATAGAATCCTGTTTCTGCACTGTATTTCTGTGGATTAACACTCTTGGGAAGTGGTGGTTGAGGCACCTGACTTTGTTGGGTAACTACCTCACTCTGCACCTGTGGATTTAATGATTGATTTTCCGCATTAGTTTTTGGAGGGAATTTACACTAGTTTCTCCAATGTCCTAACTTTCCGCAGTTGTGGCATGGCCACTTTTTCTTTGCCTCTTCTATACTCATTTGACCTTTTCCTTTACCTATATTTGACTGGATTTAGTCTGTCCTGCCTCATTAACTTGATTATTCAATTGAGCTTCTTGCTTTTCTGCAACTTTCACCTGTGCCCACATTGCTTTCTCTTTTAATTTACGCTGTCTACTCTCAATGTCATCACTGCAGTATTTAGCATATCTCAAAACCTCATCTACCGTGCTGTTCTGCCAACAAATCATATGTTGTTTAATCATTTCACTTATCTCTGGTTTCAACCCATAAACAAATCTATATACAAAATGACTCATATCCTTCTCATTTAGTGTCTCATAGCCACTATACTGTTTAAAAACTAACAGTAGTCTTTCATAATACGCGTGTACAGATTCTTTACTTTCCTGTGTGGTTCTGTCAATTTTTACCCAATCCGTTTCTTTGGGTGGGATTTTATTTTTCAAAAAGGTAATAACTTGGTCATATTTTCTCATCACTTCTGGTCCTGGCGCTCCTGTTTTAGCATCTCTTGGATATTCTACAGTTGGCCAATCAATAGTAATCTTACATTCTGTCCACAAATCAGCTGGTACTACTATGTCAAATAATCCATCCAAATCTATCCATTACACCTTTGAAACTTTAACAAACCTCTCCACTTGTCTGTACCATTCTACTGGTTTTTCTCTCAATTTTGGGAAGTCATTTGTAAATGACAGTATATCCTGTCTAGACCATGGGACGTGCACATAACTACCTCCTGGAGTTTCTCTCATCGGGTACTCCCTTACAATTGATTCCTTGTCTGTCACCGCAAAAGCCAAAGACGCTTTATCTGTCGTTTTCTCATTCCTTTTAGTCCACCTGCTTCTCCATCTATCCACATCACCCCATTTTCTCAGCAAAACAATTAATTCTTTTATTTGGGTTAACCGTCCTGATGTGTTCAAATTTTCTATATCTTTCTCGCAAAAATCTACTCTATATGGTTTCTGCAAACTTCTCACTTTTACAAATTCTACTCCTAGTTCATTTGCTGTTTCTTCTAATTTGTCATGTAAATTTCTAGCTCTCCATGTAATGCTTTTACATAAGAACATTATCTCGTCATCCTGATAAGTTTTCAGTTTTTCTGTGCCAATTGTCCCTAAGATCAATTCCTCCATGTCTATTTTTAACCTAATTACATCTAATGGTTTTGATTCTGTCTCTTTCGTTTTCAGAGTTTTCATCCATTCATTCAATTCATCCGGAGTCGGACCTACAGGTGTACTATTTAATTCTATCCAATTTTTACTTCTTTCTGGTGCCTCTGATGCAGACTCAGTTCCCATAGGTATCCTCCTAAACTCATTCTCATTTACCGTCAAATTAGTAGGTGGGCTTGGTCTATATGAACTGACCAAATTTCTTGCACCTTCATTGTCTAATTCCATCCCTTCTTTCCTTCTTTGCAAGTTTGAATTCATAGGAATGACTAAAGAATGCTCTTCTATTTTCTGATTCTCAAAAACTGGTATTACTGGACCTATCGTCACTGGTACAGTTACAGCTTCCATATTCATTGTTAATTCTCTTATCTTTTCAGTCAATTCTCTTGTGGTTTTTGCTAATTCAGTTGTATTGTCACTTTCAATCTTCTCGTTTTGTGGGGTTTTCAATTGATCTTGTGACCTATTTATCTCATATCCCCGATCGGGATTTTTATTCCTCCCAGTTTCCATTGGCGGTGCATTAGGTGTCACCACCGCAGAATTCTGTTGGTATGGAGGTGGGTTTCTGTTTAAAATATCTTCCAGCAATTCATCTTCCGTCTCACTACCACCATACCCATACTTTTCAGTAACCAAATGTTTCTTTTCTCTGTACACTTTCTCTTTGCTTCTTCCTCAACTGTAAAAGCTGGAAACAAACCTCCTGTCATATTAGCATATCTCCAACGCTTTATTCTGTCCTCATGATTCACTCCCCACAACCTTCCAGGCACAAAATCATGATTCTTTAATCCTCTGAATCTTTCTCGTTCATACATCTCATCTTCCCATTCACTTAAAGCTTCAAACTGTGTTGGTCTAGGTTTAGGTTCAAGCATCGTCATCTTCTCCCTCAAATTCCGAAGTACAGCTACACTAAATGAACCATTCTCAGGAAATGCTAATACTCCATCATTTTGAGTATATTTAGTCCAATTTTCTAACCATATGCAGGTATGATATCCGTACTTCAGCATCATATGCAAAGCTGGTGATTTCGGCGGAGGAATTACTTGTCCCTCTCTAGTCACTACCTTTTTGTCATTCTTAAAAAAGTTCTTAATTTTCGCCATCCACGACGTTTTCTCTCTACCATACTCATAATAAGCCATAATTCACAAAAAGTCCGCAATTCAACACTGTTCTCTATGCGTTATTCGGACCTATCCCAGCGCGACTCACACCAACGCTCCAATCCTAAGCTTCTACATCACTGCTTATCCAACCACTCCTAGCGCGTCTCACACCAACGCACCAATCAGAGCGTCTTCTGTATAACTAGTGCACTGTCCAATCCCAGCGCGGCTTTTGTCTACGTCAGTTCGGCTCCTGACCCCTCCTTTACAAAATTTATCGGCAATTTATTTTTCAACAGTTCTTTGTTAGTTACAACAATAAAAACACATTTCCATTGTCTGATTTCACTAACAAAAGTGACAGTTTTATTCTAGCTCGCAAGAATACAGTTTCGTTCGATAAGTGTAGCACTTCCCTCTACCTTACCCTTCTTTCAAGCAAGGGGTAAACCCGTTTCTCTGGGGATAAAACACATGTGGAGATTACACTGCTCCTGAGAATTAAGGCCAGAGTTTCACAAGAAAACCGGTTGCTATTTCACTCACACACCTTTTATACAGAAAATGTCCCTATCATAACACAACCTGTGTTATCACCAATATGAACTCAGACAATGCACTATTCCATGTGACTTCTCTTGTCACACGTGTCCACTTCCTACTTCCCGGAAGCTTCAAAACCTTTGACTTACATATAACGTGATACCATACAACATGAAGTGTTATACATAAAAATAACCAATAACCAATAATCAATAATCAATAATCACCAAACTAATCTATAGTAACCATCCTCTGCTACCAAGAAATCTGATCCAGCGCTATCAATAAAATTTCTTCTCCTATATGCTTTGGACGTCCAGGTACAAATATCCCTCTTTCCACAACTATATCCATATGACGGTGGGGCCCATAACACCGCATAAACATTCACTCTCTCATATATTCCCTGGATTTCATCCGTTTTTACTTAGGAGAAAACAGTTAATGATTTGCTGGAAGGAGACGGGATACCTTTTAAAACGACATAATACTTCTCAAGCTTTAAGGTATTCCGCTCATTGGTCGATGGACCAACTAGTAGGAATCAGTTGATGGTGATTAAGACCAGCTCAATCACTATAAACCTTTAAACATTTACATTTATCATTGAGCTAAAGAACCACAGACTCATTATTTTAAAGATAATAAAGTTTATCTAATTTTTAGAAGCATGAATAAGTTTCAAATTTATTATTCAGATTATTACATTTAGCATCATTATAAGAATAAATTGAAATTGCAATGCATACCTATTAGATGGAAAAACAAAGTTCGTCACAGCAATGAATTCAGATCACAGCATAGAACTCCCGAAAA
Organism: Calotriton arnoldi; assembly: GCA_963921515.1. Lineage (NCBI taxonomy): Eukaryota > Metazoa > Chordata > Amphibia > Caudata > Salamandridae > Calotriton > Calotriton arnoldi. The sequence continues at coordinate 4,311,789 of CAWUFW010000406.1, forward strand.
ACTGTCTATCTGTCCTGAAAAACAGGCCTTCTCGACGGACCACCTATAGGGTGTTTCCCGCCACAATCCCGTTCTTTTCCCCTTTAGTATTTTAAGAATAAAAAGGTCTAATAGTATTAAAATGGAAAATCTATTAAAAGCAAAAAGGTTCTCCAGCAGCAGTGTCTCGTGCTCAATCAAAAATATAAAATAGCAGTAGCGTTTCAGTCTCCCGCTTCTGAACCCCCCTCCCTAAGAGTGGGTCTTCTTATACCCTAATACTAGCTTACTAAGTGAAAATGTTACATCTTTGTGGGCGAGATTCTCTCTAATTGGTCCATTTGGGGTCAGTATACATCTCATTATGAATATCCTTGCTCCAACCAGTTCTTTGTGGAAAGTTCATACTTCTGTCGTTTCTCACGGGTTCATGACATTACCCATCCGCACATTGGTCTCAATCTATATCCTTTTCTGATACTTTAAGTTGAACAGTTCATTGTTTATTCACATATTCACTGCAACTTCTCACGCTTTTCGCTATGTCCTTCTTTGGCACACGTTTGTATAATAAGGTAATCGCAGCCTTGACCACGCTTCCATCCTAGGCTTTGGGACGGTCACATGATCCCTTTGTTCACAGCCTTTCTCACTTTCGGAACCCACTTCGCGCCTGCGTACTCTAGCTTGTTTGCCACAGCAGCCTTTTTTACATCGCGGCACAACAGGCCTAAGCGAACTATTATAAAGATAAACAGAACATAGTTAAGAATAAAGAATATAAGCCTTTTCGTTTCCCTCCCGTCATTCTACGTACCCCAATTAAGTATTACCTCGCAAAAGCGACATATAAAGCCATTTCTTACTTACCAACCGCTTTACTTTGCCACTACACAGTTTATTTCCAAGCACAAATCATGCATTTATTATTCTAATTAGTACGCAAATTATTAGGCTTATGTTATCCACGTTAACAATTGTAAGTAAATTAGTTTGCACGGATATAGCGTGTTACCCATAACCCTTTTCATGACACATACATGGGTGGTTATTTACTGAGACGAACCTGTGTGTTAATTATTCAACATAAATATTAGGAGGTTAAATTTTTTCGTTTACCCTGCTCCATCACATGCTAGTGAAGTAGGCGAAGCGAAAAGTTAGTCCATAACTTACGCCAAGCGTCGCCAATGGCAAGCATCCAAAACGTTGTTGCATTCGGTCACGGTATAGTTGCAATTGGCCGGGTCTGTGCAGTACCACAAGATGGGCATCCATTGCATAACAGGAGCAGAAGTACCAGCACTCCACCCGCCAGCGCTAGTATTAAGGGAAAACCTCAGAAGGCGCTGGAAAATATAGAATGGATAAAGGCCGGTATTACTCCAAAAATCGCCTGAAAAGATGTCACATGGACGGATCCCACAAGTTTAAAAAAATGTGCAAGCCCTTCAGTATCAGATGCATTAAATATTTAGTGTTTTAATTCCCCAAAATGGAGTGGGAGATTGGTATTAAGCAGCGAGTGTATCTCACTTGCGGTTCTCACCACCTGTAATTCAAAGGTCTCTCGTGCTGATGTGAGAGCCACTTCTTGTTGAAACAATAGTGCTTTGAGTCTGCTTATTTTATTGAAATCTGTTTTCAAAGTCGGAATGGAAGGCCAAAGCGAACTATCTACAATCCCATGTGGGGTGGAAAAAGGACATTGCTGCAACAAGTAACACGTTGCGAAACTGTTACTATATACGGGATGCCGGGCCGTAAGCCAGAGCAGTCGTGGTTATTCAAAATAAGATAACTGCCATCTGAAAGCAATGTGAGCGCGGGAATAATCGCTGGGACGGGCGTACCTTTTAAAAAACAAGCCAGATTAGGGGCAGAAACGTTACAAGCGCCGTGCAATTTAACTTGTTTGCAAACTAGGGAATGTCCTACTATGGAATCCCACTCCTCCCCTGTTAGGAAAACTTCCTTATCCTCCCGTAGACATCTGTAGGTGAAAGGCAAGGACCACAATTCAGGAATAAACACACTTCCTAGGGGTTCAAAGCGGCCTATTGGGAAGTGTTTCATGCAAGATTTGAACTGAAACAGTGAAAATGGTAAAGATATAATGCTACAGAAAATGGTAAATGTTCTAATTGTTCTATGTGTAACAGGGTATATGTTGCATCTTTCATAGACATGAACCTTTGTTTATCAGTTAAATTAAACGGCAAAAACAGAGCAGAAGCATTCATATAGTCTCATAGCACTTTTCCCATTTTGAGAGTTTGCAATGTCCATGCAAACTGCATTACAGATCGCAATTGATTTTGACCACGGTGCAATACAGATACATCACTTTGAACAATATCAATAACAGACGAAAGAATATTATCAAGAGTATAAATACGGGACAACAATGTGTTTATGCTATTGTCGACAACTGCAAGAACTTTTTCCAAATTAGCTTTGTCAATTTGGCGCAGACGTAACGCTGCTTCCATCTGCGATAGTTTCCACAATTCATTATAAGCCTCATAGATAAAACGTTTTGATCTAGGTGATTTGGGACCCAGAATAAAATCAGCCAAATCGATGTCGCTTTACAAGAGTGACAGGTGTTGTTTTACTGACGACAGTGTGGAGTGTCTCAACCATTGCTGACACAATTTTCCCACCAAATATGTGGTGACCGAATGAGAATGCGGGAAACGTTGATCAGGTCTAGTCTGTGTGAAACCTGTCATTGCATTATGAAAACGCAGTTGACATGCATTGGAATTGGTTTGCCACAACAACCATCCTGAGGGGTCAACGTCAGAGACATTTAAAGTGCCATTTCTAAACATGGCTTGCAGGACATCGAGTGTAAGATTGGTGTGTTTATGCCAAGTATCATACTCTGCCAATAAAGAAATGAACGGAATATTTAAATGTTTGGCTGTAGCTAAGCCAAAACAAGTAGATTGTTGTACCGTGTCATTCAAAAACAATATTTGAGATGGAATGAGACACGCACGATGCAAAGCCTCAGTTCCCCGGACCTGCCAAAGTTTAGTGCCCCAAATTGATTTTAAATCAATGGTATCCTTCCAGTGTTCGTAACCATGTATGCCCAAATCAGACCTAAATGAATTGAAATAAATTAATTTTGTGTGGGACAACATAAATTTAGATTGAGCAGGCATTTTTAACTTATAGAAATAGGACTCTGGATTGGACGTATTGTAATCTGAAAAGTAGGTGAACTTATCCCGGAGAGTTTTAGAACTTCCCTTTAAGGGAGTTGGACAATCTTCCCACTGGGTAAAATTAAAAACTGGTCTTAACGTGTTTGATTTATGCAAGAAATGATGGCCATAATGTGGATAACAGAATAAATCTGCGTAATTGGCCAAATTTAAATACAAATCCTCAGCATCAAATGCAGCATAATACTTCAAATTAGAAAACAATGAATGTACTGCTTGTACATCCCAATCATCTGAATGTATGTCCTGTGTTACCACATCTCCTAGCGAAACGCGAAACACGTATGGTATCTTGAGGACCTCCGTCGGGAAATGGATCTCGAATGCAACTTTATCCCAAACGATGCCATCAGCAACAGGGAAAGCGGAAATGTTCACAAGGGCTTGGTCACGTTTCATGATATGGGACGATGTATGGGGAGCCAGAATTCCATCAACCAACTTCACAGCAGAGCGTTCTGGTAAATAGTGACCACTGATTAGCAAGAAAAATACTGTCACAAATCCAATCCACATGAAAAGGAAAATTAGTATGAGCACCAGCCAGATATATGTCCAAGGCAGGACCAGGTAAGTCTTTTTGAACCAGGAGATAAAAAGACTGGTACGCGTCAGCGAAGTGGTTGCAGATAAGGACGAAGAAGAAGAATCATAAGAGAAGCTCGTCCGGTCCACATAATAACCACTTGCACCCAAGCTCATTAAAGGAGGCTGTGCAGCATCAGACGGATGATGTAAAGGACTGTCAGGTACCTCAACATGGGACTGATCCGCAGGATAAGCATACTCCACGTCTGCATTAGGGGATGATGAAGGTACCACAGGCAGAAAGTCAATAATAGTTTCCATTTCTCCCTCCACGACGTGGGCTGTAGTCAAGGAAGCTGTAGCCATCGGATTCGGAAAAACACTGGGGGGCATATTCACTAGAATGTGCGATAAACATCGCCAAAATAGGTTAACGCAAGTTCACATATCGCCGTCCATCGCGGGAAAATAACCCTGTGTTAACCTGGCATTCCCAACAAGGCGGTAACATGCGATAGTGTCTTGATAACGCGGAAAATTACCGCGATGAACTCACCGGGACGGCGATAAAAATCCAACGCCGAACGTGAAAAAAGGTGCGATGGGCCCAATCGCGATAAGACAATCAGCGAAAAGCAGCGCCAGGCCTGCAAATCACACACGTCAGGCGGGAAAAATCACCATAAAAGCAGAAAAAACAAAAACAAACTAAAACCGAACCACAGCGAGTCACAATGGAGGCAGCCGGAGCAGGCACAGAGGACGGCCAGAACCCCACAAGCCCCACAGAGGTCCAGCCTGGGACCCCGGGGACAGGGAAGGGCAAGGACAAGAAGAAGAGGAAGACGAAGTTCAGTCCGCAGGAAAACAGGATCCTGATCACGGAGGTGGTAGAACACCATCAACAACTGTTCGTCACCTCCACTGTGTCATTGGCAACCAAAAATGCAACATGGCAATCCATCCTGGACAAGGTGAATGCAGTCGGAGTGCTGAGGAGGACAATGGAAGCGGTCAAGAGGCTCTGGAATGATGTCCAGCGCAAAACCAAGCAGAAACTCGCCAACAACCAGAAGGCAGCAATGCAGACTGGAGGTGGGAGTCCTGCGCCACAGGAGGAGCTGGATGACATGGAGGAAATGGTGTCCACAGTCATCAGTGGGGAGACGGTGGCAGGAGTTGGGGGACCGGACACTGCTCAACATGACCGGACACAACAGCAACAGGTTGAGTAACCACCAGGGACTGGGGGGACGGGGGGAGATGGGCACAATGGCACACATGCACAATCAAGAATAGCACACTGCACACCCACAATGACTCTGGGTCATGCCCCTGATCTCCTTGGCATACTGCGGCACACATAGAAACAGCAAGTGGGCCCCCGTCCACAACGTGCACAGAGGGGGCCCTCCCCACACATCACTAATCTCACAACAAACCCATGCACATGTGCCGAACCCAGCAAAGCGGCGTGTCAGTGAGCCACACTGACAATGCAAGTGACACTGCATGACGAATAGCATGGCTGCAGTCAACATTCCATGACATGTTGCACGCCACCACACTGAGGTGGCTGAGTGTGGACCACATCCGTAAAGGAGCAGGTCACACTCTGACACATCCACCTGCACAAACAACCCCTGACCTCAACAACACACCTGCGGACAAACCATGCCCCACAGCCCCAACCCCCACCAAGAGCCCAATTTACCCAAGTATGCAACATCTCAGCACTGTAGAAGCACAGAAGTCAAGGCACACCGCCTGAAAGGGATAAGGGCCAGCCACTTCAGAGCTGCAGGGGTGACTCACCCAAAATGCGGCACACACACATGATATGCAGAGCACATCAACAATGTGGTATGAACTGCAACACGTTCACAACAGAACAGAGCACCCAAGTGGCGCCGCTTGTGTGTAGAAACTGGCCAAACACATTTGGCATAGCAGGGAAACATGGGATGAAAATGTACGAGTACAAACACACATCCGTGATGATGTCGAAATGTCCACTGTCCCGCATCAAATAGGCAGCTCCTCCCAAACAGTAACAATGTACATTGTCATGCAGTCTGTATGTAAATGTGTACAATCCGTCAACATACATGTGTACACAATGTAAAACTGCATCTACCCTTCACATTGCAGAGGGAGAACCAACACCTCCTGCAGAGCAGACCCAACCTCTCTTCACTGATGACGAAGAGGACCACACCACCATTGACACCGACGCCCTCCAACAGCTCATGGATGCCCTCAGGACCCCGCGCCCAGGATCAGGGCAGACCAGCTGCATCGAGGAAACCCCACCCCCTGCACAGACCACACAGTAGGAAGCACCTACCACCACGGCTGACTCCCAGGACCCCCACGACCAACACATGGCCTTCCAACGCCGTGTGTTGGAGTGCCAGGAGAAGGTGGCTGATCAGGTGCGGTTGGGATTCGACCGCATGGCAGCCAGACTTGATGCCATACATGGGTGTCTAATTCCCATCAGGGACCACTTTCAGTCCCTAACGGACACCCACAGTCGTCCGCTCCATGCTCTCCAGCGATCCATGGCTGACATCGCTGGAGTCATGATACTGAGACAAGAACAACTGTCCAGTCAGAGTGGCTCCAGCGAGGTCTGCCGGGAGTTGGGACAGATGCGGGGGCTCATGGAGACCATGGTGCGGATGACGGCGGACAGGATGGCTGCCATGGCTGCACACCAGCGGGATGTGGCTGGGGCCTTCAATGCCCTGCAGCACATCGTCATGACATTGCTGCCTCAAGGCCTTGCTCAGATGGGTGCTGCTGCAGCTTCTACATCCACATCTTCGCCCCCTGTTGTCTCAGTGCCTCACAGTGTGGCAGGCAATCCACCACCACCCACGTGTGAGGCACATGTGCCATCAGAGGACGAAGATGCGGGTGAACCAACCTTACTGGTAAGGAGGAGGCAGTAGCATTCATCTCCGCCATATGGCCTGTTTCTGCTTGGTTCTGCCCTTTGCATCATCACCTTCCACTGTCCCCCGATACACTCTATGACACTCACCTTGGCCTCAACATGGACTGCCATATTCTGTTTGGTTACCAATGACACAGCGATCAGACTGCGGACTGAACTCTTCCTCTTCCGATGTACTTGTCATTCCATGTGGGACTCTGGCTGGCCCTCCACGGGCCAATAATGTGAAGTGGGGTTTGCATGGCCCTGTACTGCTCCAGCTGCAACACTCCACTGGATGTGAAATAAACATTCAGAATCGCACAGATGTGTCATGCCTTTGATCATTCACGTATGTGCGTATGGTTGAATGTAGGGTGGGAGATTCCCCCTAACGTCCATGTTGCTCATGTCGTGGAACTTGTGTGACAGGGTGCAACAGTGCCGATTGCGGTCCGGGTGGCGTAATCACTACAACAGGGACACACGCATCAGTAACTTCCATGTCCAGCCCAGAACTGGAGCACGCCCAGAGCCCCGGGTTCATTGTTCCCACCCTCTACGCTGGCCTGCCATCGCCAGGCCAGTCCACTCCGCTTACGCATACAGGGAGGGACGACAACGCTAAATGTCCCAGGTCGTCCCTGTAGTGATCTGCTGATCACTGATCTAGTCATCAGCATACCACAGCCACTCCCTGAGGGCTCATTCAGACCCACAACAAACCCATCCAGCACAGGCATCATAGGACATGTGACCCTGCCAATCAAAGGGGCCTAGCACGTCACATACCCCACTGCCGGTGTGTTAGTCCGGGGGGGGCCCTAGGGGGTGGGGGTCCTGGGTGTGGTGGCGGTGGGTGTTGTGGCCCTCTTGGGGCTCCGAGCTGCATGATCAGTAGCTCCATGGCATCTGTTGGTCTTCTGGTGTGGCTGTGGGCTGGGCTCCCTTTTATGGTGCAGGTTGTCGTCCGACTTAACACCAGGTAGGAGCAGGTGTTAAATCCCTGCTGCTAACGCGCCTTATCGCATGTTTTGTGCTCTTATCGCCGATCTGGCCGGTCGTTGGGAATGTTGCGAAGTGGTGTTTCCGCGGCTTTTTGCACGGGAACGCCTACTCTGCATCTCATTAGCGTTAGTTGCCGGTGTCATCTGTGGCGATGTTTTTTGCGACTGCTATCGCAAGAAAACTGGTGATATGGGCTGTTAGCACCAGCTTGTGAATGGTGCGATGAATTTATCGCCACTTTGGCTGCGATAAAGTGCAGCTAACTCGGCGATAAGTCCTTGAGAATATGCCCCTGGGAGTTACACTATTCAGAATCGGCCATATGGTGTAGTTTGACATTGTCAATTGAAATGTATCTATTTTCTTTGTGATCAGGAAAAGGAGGTAAAAATCACTGTACGAGTACCCTTCAATCCAAGAACGGAGACTGGTGCACAATAAGAGGGACCAAATTCTTTCTTGTTCTCCAGCTTTTCTCGTACCAGATCTCCAATCTTAGGTAGCCAACAGGCAACAGGAATCAGCATTGCCGTTTCAGTGGAAGAGGGTGACTGTTCGGTGGTGAAGCTGCCACGAGTCTTTTGTAGGTCCTGTAACATAGTAGAATGGTTATCTACGTCAAACATTGCGGCAGCAGCCACAACGTCTAGACCATCAAGGTCTGGCACAAACATTTTAATGCCAAAGAGCATTTCGTACGGGGTCCGCCCACCCAGAGATCTTCGTGGGAGATTATTAAGTGCACGTTGAACCCCATACAAATGAGCTAGCCAGTTCCTGCCAGTACCTAAGACTCTAGCTGTCAAAGATTGCTTTAAGTCACGGTTCATTCACTCCACTATAGAATTGCCCTCAGGCCTGTATGGAGACGAAAACTGCACCAGCACCCCCAAAGACCTCATTGCGTCCTTGTACACCTTAGAGGCGAATGCTGGACCTTGGTCAGAATGGAAGGTGCCACAGGCAAACGTCCCAACAAAGACACGCAAATCTCTAATGACATTTCGAGCGTCAGCACTGCATTGTGGCCAAACTCATAGGAACCTAGTGCACGAATCCACTGAAACAAAAATGTATTTATATGCAGTATCAGAAGTCAAGGGACCGCAGTGATCAAGATAAATACAGCCAAATGGCTGATTTGAAATATACAGCTGTGTTTGTGGTGGGCGTGAAACCGTAGATGGTTTAATTTGCTGACAAATGTCACAAGAAAGCACATAGTTACGGGTTTGTCTATATAAACCACAGCACCAATAACGTTGTTGTAAGATAGAAACAGTCGCAGAAACTCCAGCATGTACAGATGCCATGCCTTCATGTGCGGCTACGATCAAAGAAAGTCTGCGGTCCATGTTGGGAATCAGCCGATCCCCAACGGAAGGTATTGTAGGATAAGGGACTTGTTTGGGAGACAATTGATAAAAATACTTAGAAGGGAAGCCCTGCGGGTAATCCTTGCCTTCCTTCGTAGCAACTATGGCTGCCAGAATATCATTATCTATTTTAGTCATGGACCTTGTAACTGCTGCAACGGAACACGTGGCTAATGCAGATTTGGCTGCCTCATCAGCCAAATAATTGCCAACAGAATGTGCTCCCACATGCTGATGGCCAAGAGAACGGATAACACGTGTGAGTGGCAGACGTGCTTTAAGTTCAGCCACTCGTACCTAAAGCATTTTATGCTTTATCGCGCTGCCTTTAGAGTCTCCATAATCATTCTGAGCCCAAAAAATAAATTGTCATTAAAAGACTGGACACATTAGTAGGAATCGCACACAATAAGAGTGTTCACATTTGGATCTGCGAATTCTAGAGCTAAAACAAGAGCACGCAACTCCGCCAATTGCGCCGTACAATCCCCAAGTGCCTGTGTATGCACAATGGAAGACTCAAATTCACCATTTACAATTGAACCAGCCACAATAGCGCAAGCCGCCGAATAAGCATGTTTGGACCCAATGGGCGGTTGAGCCGCGCTGTTGGTATAAATTATACATTTGTACTGGTCCAAAGGGAGCAACGACAACGGAGGAGGATGAACATGTTCATACTGTAAAAACTCCTGTGTCTGCAATGCGGGATCAAAAATAAACGTGACATCAGCCGATGTCAAAGAAGTAGCCATTGTATCCAACGGGGATGTAAAGCTTTAGAATTTGGTACACTCGCCTTAGTCACTGCTTCTAAAGCAGGTATAGGCGAAACCATAAGAATGCGATTCCCCTGCGCCAGAGATCGTTCTTTTAGAATCGCCATTTGGACCGTAGTCAAAGATTTTTCAACATTGGAAAACCGCATTTCAGCTGATGTGTACAAATGTGATTTGTATGCAATTGGTACTGTGTCACCTTCATTAAACGTTGAAATGAAATGAAATGAAGAATTTGTATAGCGCTGCATATACCCAGAGGTGTCTAGGCACTTAATGAGCATACAGGCAGAGGAATTACAGTAGAGGTGCCCTAATAGAGCCAGGTCTTTTAACCCTTCCTGAATTTAAGCAAATTGGACTTTTTTTTAGGGATATAGGAAGGGAATTCCAGAGTTTGGTGGTGGTGTAGGCAAAGCTTTTTCCTCCCCATTTTACTTTGTGTGCCTTGGGGATAATCAAATTACCACTATCTGATGATCTGAGTGGTCTGGCTGGAGTGTATGATTTGAAAAATTGCAACAGTTGCCACGGACCAAGGCCGTGTCTAGCTTTAAAAGCTATGCATAATGCTTTGAATTGAATACGTTTGCTGATGGGCAACCAGTGTAGCTCCGTGAGAGCCCTGGAGACCGAATCATAGTGAGAGAGCCCAAACAGGACTCTTGCTGCAGCGTTTTGAGTCATCTGAAGTTTGTGTATGCTGCGCTTGCTCGCACTGGTAAATAGGGCGTTACAGTAGTCCAGCCTAGATGCAATTAACGCTGTGACCACTGTTTTCCTTAGCTCAAATGGGATAAACGGAAGTACTTTTTTCAATATTTTGAGAATAAAAAAGCATGCCGCTGTAGTATGATTGATCTGAGTTTCGAAGGACAGCTTAGTGTCGAAGAAAACCCCGAGATTTTTTACTTTGTTAAGTAAGTGAAACCTACCGTCCCCGGCACAATACGTATGACCAGGTTCATAGAATTATCATGTGTTAACAAGAAGTTAGTCGCAAGCAGATCAGACTGCAAAGATTGAAGAATAGAGGTATGTTCCGGAAGCCAGCTGGCAGAAGAATACGAAGGTTGTATCAATGCATAAAGCGGTTTGATACCCCGGGCATAATTAGGAATGTATGTCCTCCCGAAATTCAAAAATCCCAGCAAAGATTGAAGTTTTTCCAGAGTAGATGGAGGCTGCAATTGTGCACATTTCTCCAGAAAGTGGGGGCCAACCCCCTACCTTCATTATTGAGCTCATAATCCAAGAAAAGCACTGCTAAACAAGCGATGTGTGATTTAGCAAAGTTAAATTTATATCCAAAGTCGGCAAACAACAGAATAATTCGATCCACGCGGACTAGATGCGGAATCAGTTCGTCATCCGTCAGATAAATGTCATCCGCGTATGAGAACGCATCTGGGTCAATGCTGTGTAACAAAGACACAACACGAGCAGCAAATGCCCCAGGGCTGTTCTTATAGCCCATAGGCAAACGCGTAAATCTTTTTTGGTTGCCGACCGCGCTAAATGCGGTCAAATCACGGCTCTCTGGAGCCAAATTGTGACTGTAAAAACCATTGGATATATCTAGTGTTGTCTTGTATTTTTTACGAACAATGTTATTCACTAACGCAGAGCTGCGTGTGTTCTGTACTGCAAATGTACGAACATGACTATTTAAATTTTGATAATCCAATACAACGCGATACGAACCATCCGGTTTCGATATCGGAAAAAGAGGATTATTCATGGGTGATACACAGGGTTCAATTACACCTTGATATTCCAATTGAGACAAAATGTCACAGACGGAAGCTTTAGTCTCTCATCTGATTGGATATTGTGGTTGGGGCTGCGGCGTAGAACGCAAAGGAATCTCATGTGCCGGCGAAGCCCTATCCCAGCCCACTTGATTACGATACACCGCCGGAGCCAGGGCCAATGCCCACTCCGATGCATACGCCTGTTTAGCTTCCTCAGGGACGTAACGCCAAAAACTTGGAAGTATCACGTCCTCCCCTCGAGAAAAAGCCAGAACAAATGGTGGAGGCCCATCCGCCTCCGCCAACAAAATGTCATACGAGGATGTGAGATTTTCCCAGAAAACCGCAGTAATTGTACGCTGTATATCACCTTCAATCTGGAGGACTATTTCATATAGTCTATCTGGTGGTGCAACTCGTGTATCTGCTGTTTCCACTATAATGAATGTATCAGTTGCTCTCGCCGCCAGACAGTGACGCAGTGCCTCCCGCACTATGGTAACTTCCGCCGGGCTGTCGAGGAGTGTCACTACCCATGTCCAATCTAGGAGTAGGGTTCTCACCGTCTGAGGCATATTTCGCTGTTAAAGCGGCAACTTTTTTCTTCTGATATGGGGGTCTAAAAAGAGGCAGTCCCTGTGGTTTGGCTTTTACGTCAAACTGGCATGGCGGATCACGTCTCTGCTGAGCGGTCGCGCCTTTGCTGCAATCCTGGCACTCCCACCACCGACCTGAAAATCCGATGGGTCCTGTAAATAACGAGGAGAGCACTGATCAGGGACTTGAAATCTCTCCGGAGACTTAATTTTAGTGTGGTCACGCAGATCATATTTACGCTCAGAAGCTTCAGGTGTCGGTGAACCAGCACGCGAACCCTGCTTCTGTTGCTGCTGCAGCTGATTTTTATTCCAGTTCTTTTTAGGAAAGAACGGGCACCCATCCTTCTCAGGTTGGGCTTTTGGTTGAGTTTGAGTAAAAGGCTTAATTCCCAGACTATTGCCCCCTAATGTTTTTATAAGCTTTAGCAATAATCTTCGGTAATTCACGCTGTTTGTCTACGTCAGCAACAGCCTCCAAGCGCTGAGCCACCTGCAAGCTTACCGCTTCACCCTTTACATTAGCAAGGATCATATCGCAAACAATATCGAACACCCCTACAGGATCATATCGCAAACAATATCGAACACCCCTACCAGTCTCATTCCCAACTCCAGGGCCGCTTCGGCACCATGCTCATCTTGAACACGTTTAATCACTAATGGAGAACGGTAATGGAGGGAGTGCCAAAACACTGTGAATATACCGCTGCAAACACTTTTCCCCAAGTGTTACAATCAGCTCACTCGGGAATAAATCCTTTAGGTAAGCTCATAGTCAAAATTCTGTGTTTTTCAACAGGTGAGGTATTCGGAAAAACAGCTTCGAGTTGTTCAAACTTCTCAGCTAGCCAATAAGGGAGTTCATCTTTATTCTGAGGACGTTTGGCCATCACTGAGTTAATCATGATGGGACTTATAACCATACCACCGTGTCCGGGCGGTTGTGCAGCAACTCCAGGCTGTGCAACCTGTATGTTGCGCAACATGAACTGTATAACAGCTCTATGTACACGAATAAACGACGTATGTAAGACACGTAGCTATGCGATAGTAACATTAAGATAGTTTGGATGTGGTGTATTCCCAGCTAAAACGGGCCCTGTGGCCCCACCAATCGATAAGGGGCCTAAACGGACCGCTGTCAAAGGATGAGGAAGGGCGCCATTAAACCATATGGTACGTTGCCAAGCTGTCAAAGGAACTTCAAGAGATCTATAAGGTTGATAATCCTGCGGAAGCGCCATGGCAGTATATTCGTGAAACAAATTATCGTTTCCATCCACTGCTGGAAAACTGACCCAAGAATAGAAGACTTCGAAGCGGTGTGCTGCATCCACTTCAACAACGAAAATAAGAGCAGTACCAGCATTAGGGACTCCACATTGATTCAAATAAGCTGTGACTGGAGCGCGGTTTGGAGCCACTATGGCAACCGCCATAACGAAAAGAAGATTAAAACCAACCTATGAGTGGCAGCGCAACAACGGGTAATATAGAGAGAAAGACCTTTTAAAATTCAAGCTTGAAAAACCTATAATATCTCAAATATAGGAGGCTACGCCATCACAACCGTCTCCGGAAACAGAAGTGAGGGGTTTGTGGACAAGCACAAGCACTACTCTGGAGTCTCACAAATAAGTACCAGACCAAACGTTCGCGGCGCTATGTTGCAGAGATTCTGCACATACACAGAACTTTGCGCAGGAATACAGGACCTTGGTGTAAAGGGGCTAAGCCTTTCTACCGCCTCAGTACCCACAATCCCAGGACCGACTAGCTATAGTGTCTCACTCGCTCTCCTAAACAATCACGAAGATGCAAATGATTAGACACCCCAGAACACAACACTCCCGACTCTCTCAGGAATCGCGGTAACAAGACATGCCCTTTCGCTCACTCACTCGTACTTGTCCACAATAAGAATTGTCTGAGACACGAGTATAGTTTAAAATGTTTATTTTAACTATTGTGCTCTATAACGCAGTATACGAGCCACTACCAACAGCAAAATGCATATACTCAACACAGTTAGCATTGTAGCAAGTCCATATATCATAAAGGGAGATGTCATCTTATAAAGACAGTGGATACAGGGCTATAAGGCCTAACCACCCTCCCCTTGGCAAGAAGAAGTATTATTATATAATAGAAGATCTCTGGGCTTTGCCAGCTGACCCCATACTTTAGTGCCTAGATGGTATATCTACATCATAGGAACAGCTCTTCTCCCTGGAAAGGTCCCTCTCCAAGTGTGCTTTAACCAAACATGCATTCCCATAATATCAAAGCACGAGTCTTCAGCAGCCTCAGCTGTGTTATTGTGTTTTGTCTAGGTGCTAGGGACTGACCAGAACAGAATAACAAGGGGCATTGTATATCGACATTGCTCACCGTGTTCAGACTAAACTCCAGGAACAGACAGAGAACTCACAAAGCAGATCATTCCCATGTGAAAGGCATAAACAGAGTCTTGCAAATATAAAGTCATGCAGTAGCGTGCGCAAAAGTGGCATCATGGCAGTAGAGCTCATGCTAACTTAGCGATGTCGACAATGTCCCTATCGGCCATATGACACCACCACCACCAATACCACCACCACCAATACCACCCCTACCACCGCCAATACCACCGCCAATACCTCACCACCAATACCACCACCAATACCACCACCAACACCACCACCAATACCACCACCACCACCAATACCACCACCACCACCAATACCACCAGCAACCAATACCAGTACCACCACCAATACCACCACCAATACCAATACTACCACCACCAATACCGCCACCACCAATACCACCACCACCAATACCAGGACAACCACCAATACCACTACCACCAATACCAATACTGCCACCACCAATACCACCACCACCAATACCACCAATGCCACCAATGCCACCACCATGACCACCACTACCACCACCACCATCACCACCACCAATACCACCAATACCAGTACCACCAATACCACCACCACCAATACCACCACCACCACCAATGCCACCAATACCACCACCACCAATACCAATACAACCACCTCAGCGCCTCTCGCTCACTAGTAATAGCAGGGGCACTGTACGAGGCCAGAGCTGCAGCTGAGACCATCCCTCCCTCCCTCCATGCCTGCCATAAAGCACAGCCCGCCCTGCACCAGGAGGTGAAGCCAGGGCCCTACTACAGTTGCAGTGTTTTTTATAAGGCCAAAGATAGCAATGACATTACGCAATGCCACACTGCACACTCAAATCACGGAGAGGGCAGGAAATAGCCCCCACATCCCGCTCTTCCTCCTGAGCCGCAATAGTGTAATCACAGAGCGAAAGGTGTTGGAGCGCTTTGTTAGTGTTTATAGCTCGTATCATATGTAACTCTCACTTACACATCTTCTTCACAGCACTATGTATCACTACTTTGAAGACGTTGCAGGCCGTTCTCTTCCTCTGATATTTACAATCTAACAAGCGGTCGAGAAGGCCCTTTATTGCAATGTAATAGGTCTCGCATTTGCGAGAGTTTAAGCTATTAGTATTGTAAATGACAATGCCTTTTATTTATGTTTTAAAACCCAAAACATAAATAAAAGGCATTGTCATTTACAATGCCAATAGCTCAAACTCACGTGAATGCGAGACCTACTGCATTGCAAATGCTTGTCTTCGGTTCTTATTGGTCCATCATTGGTTATCAAGGCTTTTTCGTGAGTGGAAGTTACACCACTTGATTTTTTTAAACACATTTTATTAAGTTTTATGCATAACCTTACAAGTACATTTCATATGTCTCGCTCGGTACAGGTTAGTTCTTCAATAGGCAAAAATAGTTACAATTTATGTTCCATAGATGGGTGATTCAGCACAAGCATGTCTTCCAGTAGAAACAGCAACTTATATCAAAACCTTAACAAAAGTATCAAGCTGCTGGAGTCAGAACAGGGTACACGTGTCAGGAGTTCAAAGGCCGGGGAGGGTGTGTGTGTGGTGTACTTTAATCAGTCGATTTTATAGGGTGGCTGTATCACCTGAGAGGGTACCCAGGTGCTTGCAGGGTGCAAGAGAATTGCGGTAGAGAAGGGGAGGGTTGGGGCTGCAGGGGGAGGCCTAAAGCATTGGCAAAGTGGGTGATTGTTGAGAGGCCCTCTGCAACTTCTGCTGCTCCTGCATGATCCCGAGGTGCCGGGAGAACAGAAATACAAGCTTTCCCTGTCCACATTATAGAGAAATGTCTGTAATCAAAAAAAATTCCAGCTCATGAAGCAACTTAGCAACATTGCTAAAACAGCTTCAGCTTTATCTGCCCCATGGTGAAATTTTGTACAAGAAACAAAGCAACACTCAGGCCGTTCTGTGAACAGGACAAGAACATATAATGCTGGATCTGTTAAAAGTCAAAGCAAGGATAAAAAAAGATACTGAGTCCCAAATATGACGCTACTGGCAAGGTATGTGCGTGGGAGTTTAGGTATCACAAGCCTCATTCTGGCTTCTGCAGGGAAAAAAGCTGAGGAGCACACCCCAGAAAGAATCAAACACTTTCGATTTAGATGGGAAGTTCCCATTTTTTTTCAGGCTAAAATTAATCTAGCTTTACTTTTTTCACACACTTAACATTTTATCAGTTCAAATGCAGGTTAATGTTCAAAGTACTTACACAGTCCATTTTGATTTGTTACAATCTTTACAGCATAAAGGGGGCAGTTTCGGATTACCAAATAGGCAGTGCTTAATTTGAGCCGGTCGTTTCCGGTGCTCGGCACCGGTACTTTATTGTCAACACCGGCTCTTATGATAGCCTGCCACATGGTGGCGCTGTTTGTCCTTTTTTGAGGAGCACAACAGCTGTTGTTTAATAATTAAATATACATTAAAATCACAAATACCTGCCACCAACAGCTATAAGAATACCTTGGCGGCATGTATAAGTCATTTTAATGTATATTCAAAGTCTGAATCGTCACACTTTTATGAATGTGATGGCTAGTAATGATAGTACTGTCATTGACAGAGCTATTGGGAGCAATTGGTGGTGCCAGCTGCAGTGGCCTCCTGACAAGGGCCCTGGCACTTCTTTTTTTACAAATTAAGCACTGCAAATAGGCAAAGTAGGCACCGGCCTATGAGCCCCACTCCTTTTAGGGGCCCGCGACAACGGATCAAAATAATATTGATTTGATCTTGAAAGAAAATTACATTCAAGCTTTCTTAAATTGTTAGCAATTCATTTTTGTTTAATAACATTAATAATTGTTAAAGTTTAGTTTTATGTAATCAAATTGGTTTATTAAAATTGTTGGTTGGCTAAATTAAAAACGTATTAGGAGATAATTTGCGAGGGGAGCCCAGAAATTTCGCCTGCCTAGGGCCCTCCACAGGGTTCAATCCGGCACTGAAGGGGAGTCTGTGGCAGACATGTTTTCCTTAAATTAGATTTCAGAATGAGAGGCTGAAAAATGTCCGGGGTTTACTTATTTCACACAGAGAATGAATGGTATTTATGTCTTAATTGCCTTGAATGATGTTTGGCAATTGCCAGCTCCATGCAGGTAAAAGCCAACCTGTAAGCATCCCATGAAATATGCTGCTCAGATACACTGCACTAAAGCCAGTCTTAACTATCTGGTTACATTTGAAACTGCAGCGGCCAAAAAGCATTTATAGCCTTTAGCTCCGACTGCTTCAGCAGCCAATGCAGTCTAGGTGTCACAACAAAATAGAAACTAGGAAAAAATATTTTATAACTACTTTGTTGGTCTTTCACCATTAAGCAACTGCATACAAAATGAGCAAACAGCTAAATAAAAGATGATAAATTACACAAGTCAAAGAAATTGATGGGAAATGCATTCTTTTATGTTACCACATCAATTGGTTAGTACAATCACTGCAGAGATTTTGAGTGTAACCAGAGAGAAATGGAAATGAGTCCTGGTTGGCGCAGTGGGGTATAGTGACTTTTGTGGTTCACTGATAGAATATCGATGTCACAAACATCAATGTTCTAAATCTCGAGTTAAAAATATCGACTACAAAAATATCGACTCCCATACCTTAAAAGGTAAGTACAAAAATATCGACTCAAAAATATCGAGGTAAAAAATAGAGATGTAAAAAATATTGATTAAAAAATATATATAAAATAAAATAATATATATTAAATAATAATATTATTTTTTAAAAATACATTTAATTTAATATACATTTAAACTAAATATAACAAATAAACTTAATTTAAAAAAATATAAACACACAAACATAATAATTTATACATATATTAACTTAAAAATAATTTATTAACTATTATCTTTATTTAATTTAAAATTGTTAAATTATATAAAAATAATATATATATATATCAATAATTTAAAATAAAAATAAAAAATTCTATAATAAATTAAAACAAACTATTAAGAAAAATGTAAACTAACATTTCCCAATACAGTAAATGCAACAGTAGGGAAAGTGTTGGATAGCAGAATAATTAAATTTACTATTTCAACGCCAGTGAGTGCAACAGTAGGGAAAGTGTTGGATAGCGGAGGGGAAAAAATTACTATTCCCACTCCAAAGAGTGCAATATTAGGGAAATTGTTGGATAGCGGAGGGGTAAAAATTACTATTCCCACTCCAGTAACTGCAAAAGTAGGGTAACTTTTGGATATCAAGGGAATTAAGGGGCCCATTATGATATCGGGCGGATCACCACCGCCGGGCCGGCAGTGGCGACCTGCCCGCCAGATGCTCCCGTTTCACCCCCGCCATATTAGTATGGCGGGGGGCACCGCGGCGGACGGTAAGACCATCTGCCGCTTTTCCGCCGGTCGGATTCCCGGCCGGGCGGAAAAGGCCCTCAATATGGTGGCGGTGCATCCATATTAGGATGTGCAATTTTAAAGGCCTTTCCATGGCGGCATCGAGGCATGAGGAAATTGCTTTGGGGGCCCGTTACGGGCCCCCAGGGGGGGAGGGGGTGGGGGGCTGCACTTACTGGCATACACAAGGTGGCAGGCACCGCGCGGTGCCTGTCACGTTGTGCATGCCAAAGCACAACATGCATTATTGCATTGCGGTGGGTGCTGCTTTACAGCACCGCCCGCCGCAATTTAATATATGCGGGATGCGACCGCCAGGGTGGCGGTCGCATCCTAATGGGTCTAGCGGGACCGCCGCACCTCTGGCGGTCGGCCCCGTGTACCGTTACGGTCCGCCCGCCATCGTAATAGACCCCTAAATTTACTATTCCAACTCCAGTGAGTGCCACAGTAGGAAAAATGTTGGATAGCGGAGGGGTAAAAATTACTATTGCCACTTCAGTGAGTGCAAAAGTAGGGTAAGTGTTGGATAGCGGAGGAATTAAATTTACTATTCCAACTCCAGTAAGTGCAACAGTAGGGAAAATATTGGATAGCGGAGGGGTAAAAATTACTATTCCCACTCCAGGGAGTGCAACATTAGAGAAAGTGCTGGATAGAGGAGGGGTAAAAATTACTATTTCCACTCCAGTGAATGCAACAGTAGGTAAAGTGCTGGATAGAGAAGAGGTAAAAATTACTATTCCCACTCCTGTGAGTGCAACATTAGTGAAAGTGTTGGATAGCAGAGAAACAAAAATTACTAATAACACTTAAACAGTTAACAAAAAAAATTACAAAATTTGAAAAATCATAAAAAAAACAATATTTAAAAAATATAAATTTAAATCTATTAAACATATAAAAAGAACACATATTATAATATTAATTACATATAACAAAAACCTACAAACAATATATAAAATAAAAATAATAAATACATTTATAAACAATAATTATTTAAAAGTAGCAAATATTAACAAACAAAAAAAATATTTAAAACAAATATATTTACTTTATTTCATACCCTATAACACCACACCAATAACAAAACACTTCAACATTTTTAATTACATTTATTTCCATAATTAACATAATTCATAATAAATTAAAAAACATCTTATTAATAAAAAAATTAAAATAAACATTAATTGAGTGCACAAGCTTTAACACTCTAATATCCACAACACACACCTAAATTAAACTATAAAATAATAAAACACAATTATATAATATTTTTTAAAGAAAAGCTATTACTATTAACAACTAATAATTAAATAACATTTTATTTAATACCCACCCTTTACCCCTTTAAAAGTAAAAACAAAAAAAGAAACATTTAGCCATAATAAATATCAAATAATTAACATTAATTACCAACTATATATTAATTAATTAAACACAAATTACTTCCCACCCTTTACTCCTATAAAAACGACAACACGCAAATATAATTAATTACACAATTACCATAATTAATTACCAAATAATTAATTAAAATGAATTAACAACCAATTATGAATTAATTAATAAATTAATTTACACATTTTAACACAATAACATATCAATTAAACTAATATTAATAAATAAAAATTAATCAATAAAATAAATATAAATAAATTACTTCCCACCCTATTCCCCTATAAACCCAAAACCCGCTACGGAACTAAAAATGCAAAAATAAAATTAAAAAAATTAAAACATTTAATATAATTAAATTACTTCCCACCCTATTCCCCAATAAACACACAACCCGCTACGGACCTAAAAACACAAAATTCAAATTAAAAAATTTATTAAATTTAATATAATTAAATTACTTCCCACCCTATTCCCCTATAGAACCACAACCCGCTACAGGACTACAAGCGCAAAATTCAAATTAAAAAAAATTAATAACCACTAAAAATTTAACACATATATTAAAAATACAAAAAAATCTTATACAAAAAAACATACATCACTTACATATAAAATATATACTAAAATACACAGCAATAATAAACGATATTTTTAACAACTATATTTTTGCAAACGATATTTAACACTTCGATATTTTTAAAAACGATATTTCCTACCTTAAATCGATATTCTTGACCACAATATTCTTGCGGTCGATATTCCTGACCCACGATATTAATGACTTGATATTTGTGCAGCTTGATATTTTGTAGTCGATATTCTGTCTCTGCACCGACTTTTGTATTATAGTGTTACATGGTCACCAGCCTGCCACTGAAAGCACAATGAATATGCACATTGTTTTAAAATTCTAGTACACACAGTCAAAGATAGGCTACCGCAAAGCGTGCAGAGATTTTGGGGCCGATTCCGATTCGGGCCGGAAATCTCTCCGACCGACCCGGACCCGGAGAGATTTCCGACCGAATCGGACCCTAGCAGTCCGACCGAACGAGTACGATGCGCACGCATGCTATCGGACTCGATTCGGTTGGACTCCCATTGAAGTCAATGGGAGCCGGTCGTACAACACGTACGCAGGCTCCTATTGACTCAATGGGTGCGAGGCGAACAAGGGCGCCCCCTCCAGCGGGTACGCGTCAAAGCGGGTCGCGCCGTACATGCACAGGTAGGGGGGACCCATGGGTCCCCCCTGTGTGCGACTCACGCGGCTACGCGTACAGGGGGGTCCGACACGGACCCCCAAAGTGCAGCTCTGACTGCTCTTTTGAGCCGGACGGCGCGAGTCGTCGGACTGCTCGAGGCGCGCATCGTACTTACCCGGCCGGGGAACGTCTCCATTGCGCGGTGCGAGTCGTGTCCCTGCGAGTCGGTCGGAGCGGTCGGCTTTCGCGAACGAGTCGGTCGGTGCGGTTGGGTCTCGCGAACGAGTCGGTCGGAGATTTCGCATCGTACTCGCTCGCCCGGATGCACGTACGAATCGGTCGGGAAACAGGGCTCCGAATCGGATCCGGTAAAGCCGAATCCGATTCGGAGCCCTACCGGCCGAGATCGGAATCAACCCCTCTGTGTTATAAAGCAAGTGTTATTTTTTTATTTCTAGGGTTTTGAAGCAGTTTCAAAATAGTTTGAGAGCTTTTTCATTCCTCCAAAGGGTGTAATTTCTGATATTTATCTGTTTCCATGCACTCCATTAATTGGTTTTACTAGCAAGAAAGTGTCGCTCTAAGTGTCATACATTTGGCAGTTGAATGTCATTCATTTTTTTTTTTCATTTTTGTATTGATTTTATTTAACAGTTCACAGCAGCACACGTAATTCTGTATAATTTAAAATTACAGCAGTGAGAATATATAAATGATCAGCGAGATAAAAACATCACATCATTATCAGCAATTTTGAAGCAGAACAGAATCGATTGCCACATGCCAGACAGTATCACCTAACAACTAGGACTACATCACTAATATAACATCGACTGAATTAGCATTGTACACCAGAACAGCCCACATCATCTCGCCCTTGCATGGGTGACAAAATTCGGCACAACAACTCTAAACATCATTTGTCTCGCCCACATCTCTTGCCAAAAGAAATTGTTTATACATACCCCAGAATCTTTTGGGGCGACTCTGTGGGGGCATTAGCTCACTGTATATTTTAGACTGTGGGGCCGATTCCGATTCAGGCCGGAAATCTCTCCGACCGAGCCGGACCCGGAGAGATTTCCGACCGAATCGGACTCTGGCAGTCCGACCGAACGAGTACGATGCGCACGCATGCAATCGGACTCGAGTCGGTCGGACTCCCATTGAATCAATGGGAGCCGGACGTACAACGCGTACGCGGGCTCCCAGTGACCCAATGGGTGCGAGGCGAACAAGGGTGCCCCCTACAGCGGGTACGCCTCAAAACGACTCGCGGCGTACATGCACAGGGGGGTCCGACACGGACCCCCAAAGTGCGGCTCCGACTTCTCTTTCGAGCCGGACGGCGCGAGTCGGTCGGACTGCTTGCGGCGCGCATCATACTTGCCCGGCCGGGGAACGTCTCCATCGCGCGGTGCAAGTCGTGTCCGTGCGAGTCGGTCAGAGCGCTTCGGACCCGCGAACAAGTCGGTCGGCGATTTCGCGTGCGCTCGCATCGTACTCGCTCGGCCGGACGCACGTACGAATCGGTCGGGAAAGAGGGCTCCGAATCGGATCCGGTTAAGCCGAATCCGATTCGGTGCCCTACCGGCCGAGATCGGAATCGGCCCCTGTGTATTACAAAATATCATGTCTTTTTCCCATTTCGTTTTTGAGGGAGGAGGGCCGCGTGCCCAGCGCAACGCTATCCGCCGCTTTTCCATAACCAAACCCAAACCGATGAGTTTCCTAACATCTTTGTACAGGGGCTTTGTATATCCCAATAGGGCCAGCAGGGGATCAGTGGCAAGCAGGGTTCCCACCACCTCCCCCAGCTCTTGAAATATTTGATTCCAGAGGGCAGCAATCTGGGGGCAGGACCATACCATGTGAAAACATCTGCGCCACATATACCACAGCGCTCACAGCAGTTCGTGTCTCTCAACCCATATCTGTGGAGCCGTGCGGGCGTGTAATATACCCTGTTAAGAAACTTGAAGTGGATCAATCTGTGTCTGCTGTTTAATGACACTGTTTGGGTGACATAGAACAATGTTGCCACTGTGCACTCACGTCTTCTTTTGAAAGACTATTGTGAGTCAAAGTAAACTTGTGCGTCTCTGTCAATACGCCATGTCCATTGGCGTTGGCTGAAAATAACCCAAGAGTGCTGGAAGGGATAGTCCCTCCAAGCTGACTGGCGCACTTATTCTGAAACTCCAAGGTTCCTTAACGTAGGTAAAATAATTCTCTTGAAATTAATACTTAATGCCAAACTTCTTTCTCCAATAATGGATATTTAATCATTCCAATAACATCTGTATGTCACTAATCATATTCACAATTCATATGGGGTGACATGTGTTCATTCCTGATTAACAAACCATCCGTAAACAACCCAATGCATTTCGGGTCGCGGCTGACCCTTCATCAGGGGTTACAATTGGTGATCTATAAAAAATTTAACAGGTGGCTTTACTCAGCTGTCCACAAGTATGCAGAAATAAAATAGAAAGATTGTGTGATTTCATGCAGAAAGTGATAGAGTTACAGGTAGTGCACGTAGATGCCAAAGATAATGATGGTACCGACAGCGTAATCATGCGAACAATGGAGATCAGTGACCCTGATGGAGCAAGGTTTCAAAAATGAAACTTGCTTGTACGCAATCCTCCTCATAGTATTAATTTATTCAATTTGTATTGTCAATACTAACCTTTGCATTCACAAACACAAGAGGGACAGAAGCTTGCCTATGTGTTTTACTAATGAATAACGCTTGTCTGTAATCCAAAATGTCCGCTAAAGCGCGGGAACCTCAATGCGCATGTCGCAACCTGATCACATGGTGTGACGTCTTTCTTTGCTTGGTGGGAAACTTCTGCTTCTGCGCAGTGTGCACTAAAATGGCCGCTAAATGTTTTCACATGCTTAAGCTTGCTCCCATGCCATTATTAAATTGTTGTTTTCTTAATGCTACTAATGCAGGATAGTATTATAATTAATTGGGAATAGAGTAGGAAAAGTGGGCATACAGTGAAACATTTTATTTGTGATTTTAATATTTTCTTCTTGCACTTTTAGTAATTCGTAAACTTGGGCCTGGGTTGGTGACTTGTAACTCGAGAGACAATGGTTCTGCGCATGTATCCTGTGTGCCTGCCAAGTGAAGTCAACTTGGACGTCTCCCAAGGCCATGACCCATTGGCCGAAGATGCTGTACTTTATGTTTCCTGTGGACAAAATGATACTTTTCCCCTGTAAAATGTATAACATTTGTCGTGAGACGGGTGGGAAATAAAGTGAATGTATTAATTTGAAGGGGCGGGAAGCTAAAAACAATAGGCTTCACAATTTAGGCCGAATTTGACATGGTGCGAGAATCCACCCCTGTCCCTGACCAATCAGAAGTAGTGGTCCCATATTTTAGCAACATTAAGGGGAGGTACATGGGCGTAGAAGGGTATAATAGAATATAGCATTAGTTAATTAGTCAGAGCATGCTTTCACGAAGAACAGGCGTCCATGCTGCGAGAGAGCTCTTAGCTCCAGACTGCCATGCTGATCGGTTGCTGACTGAATCCCTGTCCAGAAGAGGTCCTGAGGAGGGGGCGGCGGAGTCCATTAGAACGGGAGAATCGAGGAGAAGTCGAGTATCAGAGAGGGGAACGGCGCAGGCGTCGTTGTAGAGAGGTCACCGGTCCTGTCCTGATCCTGGAAGAAGTCTTTGCTCTTCATCCTTCCTGGGTCCTATCCTTTCCAACTCCTTGTCCAAGGGGCTTGGTTCTCGCATTTAGGTAACTATACTGCAACCTTTAGTTGCGCTGCTGTCTCTATTCTCTTCCTTTCCTTAAACACCGTCATTTATTAGCAAATCATTTCTATGCTTTTTCTTGGGTATTTCAATCAAGTATCGTGTTTTCTGTATTTTACTCTGCTAAAACTTTAGATAAACATTTTAAAACTTCCTGACTCAGTGGTTATTTCAGGATTATGAACTATATTGAATGTCACTCATTTTAAATTTCCCAATTGGCAAAGGATCCATTGGTAAGTTATTACTCTTCAATCAGAAGGTAATTGGTAGCAGGGACTTTGATAAAAGAGTACATCTGACACCCAGCGTAAGCATTAGTGTAGTATGAATGTATGGGCCCAAGTGAGTATATGGTGTATGAGTGCTGTTGGCTAATATTGCGCTGGATCAGTTTTCTGGTAAGCAGAGGACGGTTATGGTTACTCTTTGTTAATTGGGTAATGAGAATTTTTATTTGTATTTTTATGAACTAACATCCGCTTAAATTTTGAGTTTTGTTTTATGTTGTCCAGAATACCCCGGGGTAAAAAGAATAGTGGGTGGCAAGTGGAAGCCATACTGCAGTGAGGTTATCTGTCAGGCAGAATTAGTACTGAGAAGTTAAGCAGGACTTCAAGTACTCGTTAGGGACTCTATGCGTGTGAGTAATAGCAAAAAGAGTACGCTGGTAAAAATTTGATGTCACCTAGAAAGGGTAACATTGGAGAAGTAACAGGTACTTCTGGAGCTTGTGTGAAGAGTAGACGGAAGTGTTTTACTCGTAGTGTATGTTTTAAGTAAACGGAAAGGTTTTACTAAAGTGTGGAAGAAACTATTCTTTTCTATTTTAGAGAAACTGGCACGATAGCGAATGTTTTATGTTGTTACTGAAATTTAATTAAGATTTATAGAGAAAATAAGTTTGCGTAAATTTTTGTAAAGGGAGGGTCAGTTGCCGGAGAGGGAGCTGACGTCACAAAACGCCGCGCTGTGGATTGGTTGAATCCGCGGGTGTGGGAAAACCCTTGTAAAGGAGGGGTCAGTAGTCAGGAGCAGTACTGACATCACAGGTGCCGCGCTGGGATTGGTTAAAACCAGCGAGGACAGAAAAGAGCAGATTGTAAAGTAGGGGTTGACAGAGAAACGTCACCAAAAGGCCGCGCAAGGATTGGCTCGGAAATAAAAGATAGCAGACATTTGATTGGTCGAGATTTTAGAAGCAAAATTCTTAGTGGATAAGGATTGCATGATAAAACGCGATCCAACTTTAACAGGAACTCGACCGGATAGGAGATTCCTAGGTTTTGCAGAATATAATTTTGTACACCGAAGATTAGATAGAATGTACGGAGAAAGGAGAAAAATGTCATTTTTGCAAAAGATTAAGAATTATTTTAAAAAGGACAAACCAATCAAAACTAGAGAAGGAATTATTATTCCACCAGCTAAAACGCCAGCATCATTCATGATGATGGAGAGAGGTTATCATACTTGTGTATGGATGGAGAATTGGATAGAATACACCAAAAATGATGGAATATTAGCATTTCCTCAGAATGGCACGTTCAATGGGCGAATTCTTCAGAACTTGAGATTGAGGATGAATGACTTAGAACCCAGACCTAGATTAACTCAGTACGAAGCTCTAGAGGAATGGGAAACCGAGGCATTTGAGCGGGACCGATCTAGAAGTAATAGGAGTTATCCAGGATTTTTTCCCAGATATCTACGTGAGTCTAGGGACGGTCAGATGAAACAATGGAGAAGGGCAATGATTACAGAAGGATTATATCCATTGTTTTCAGCAGAAGGAGAGAAATTAGGAAGTAAATGCACAGAAAAGACAAAACATTTAATGAGAAATGAGGAGTCTGAAGACGAATTTATGGAGGAAATGTTAAGAAATCCCCCACCATATCAGGAAGGGACAAGTGGATGCACCCCAAGTGCACCACCAAAAACTCCATTAGTGCCACAGGTAATGCATGAATTCACCACTAGTAGAATACTTCATGACAAAGAAAAAGAAGCCCTAGAAAAGACCAGAGCAGAATTAATACAGAAAATAACTCAGATAAAAGTACATCCTGATTCGTTGACCATACCTGTAACAATTGGTCCAGTAGTTCCATTATATGGTACTCAGGGAAGCTGTCCTCCACCGATACTTACACCTACTCCTGTGAATAATCCCAAACCTGAAGCTCCAGTTATAATTGAGGATCAATTTAGTGACTGTGAATCCACAATATCACTTATGGACTTGCCTATTCGAGGTTCTGTAAATAGTACTCCAAGAAAAGATGTACCTGGAGGTTCAAAAGATGTAAGTTTAGTAACTTCATCGGGAGCAAAAAGTGCTACCATAGTAACACCTGAAGATCTAGAAAGATGGGTGCAAGGGTCAGTTAAACAGTGCACACCTCCGAAAATAATGGACATTCATAAATTGAAAGTCGAATTAGAAGAAATAATAGCAGGAAATGTAGGACTAGAACGCTTAAATACCTATGATGAAGAAGAATTATTATTCCTGTGTAGGAGTATCACCAGAAATGTAAGGATATTTCATGAAAAATTATCCAATTTAGCACTACAGATGGGAATAGAAATAGGGAGATCAAAGGTACTACAGAAACCCTATAGAGCAGAATTTTCAGACAAAGACTTAGAAAATATGAATGCCTCTGGAAGAAGATTACAAATAAGAGAATTAATGTTAGTTTTGCAAAAATGGGGAGACCTAGATAAATGGAAAACTAGGTGGGCCAAGAAAAAGGAAGAAGCACGAACAAGTAGAACAGCATCTGAATATGTGATGAAGGAAACAGGGAAAGCAGACCAGATGTATCCAATGCGAGAAGTTGCGGGAGGAGGATATGTACATGTCCCATGGAGCAGACAGGATATTTTGTCATTTACGAATGATTTTCCAAAATTGAGAGAAAAACCAATTGAATGGTACAAGCAGGTTGATAGGTTTGTGAAGGTGTCAAAGGTATTGTTGAAGGATTTAGATGGTCTGTTTGACATAGTGGTACCTGCCGATTTGTGGACAGATTGTAAAATTACAGTCGATTGGCCTAGTGATGAATATCCTAGAGATCCGAAGACAGGTGCCCCGTCAAATGATGTAATGAAAAAGTATCAGCAAGTGATAACTTACCTGAAAGGGAAAATACCACCGAAAGAAACAGATTGGGTAAAAATAGATCGAACTACCCAAGAAGCGAATGAATCAGTGCATTCCTACTATGAGCGTTTATTGCAGGTATTTAAACAGTATAGTGGATTTGAGGACATTGGAGACAAAAACATGAGTCAGTTTGTGTATCGGTTTGTTTACGGTCTGAAGCCAGAGATTTGCCAGATGATTAAACAGCATATGCTGTGTTGGCAGGGAAAGCCCATAGATGAGATTCTGAAGTATGCAAAATATTGTGGAGACGATATTGAGGATAGACACAAGAAATTGCAGGAAAAAGTGATGTGGGCTCAGGTGAAAATGGCAGAGAAGCAGGGAATTAATTTGGAAAATCCGAGTGAAAATCCAGGAAAAGATTCTGGAACGAGTGGTGATACGGGAAATGGTGGAAAATTTAGAGGACGAATGAGTAGAGAAGAAGCTAAAAAGAAATTTCCTTGTCATGGATGCGGAAAATTGGGGCATTGGAAGGACGAATGTAAAAAGATTCGGAATAATAATGGCCCAAATCAAAACTTAAATCCACAGACGCAGAATGACTCACAGCAGGGTGTAAATCTCCAGAGTCAATTGCCACCTCCACCTGTTCAGGGTAATGTAAGCAGAGCAAAGCACGGTACAGACATCGGATACCCAGGAGGAAGTGTTAAGAATGATTATATGACATCACAATTTCTTTTGCAGGACAATTTCTGTGAATTCAACTCATGACGGTGCCTAGGAGAGGGGAAGAAGGAGTGCGTACTTGGCGCATCCTTACAGGTAGATCAGTCTGGTCCATATGTTGAAGGGAATGTGAAAGGTAATGATATTACTTTCCTTTTGGACACTGGTGCTACCAGGTCTACGGTGAGATCAGCAGACATCCCAGTCCTTCCTCTCTCGGGTGAAGATATCCAAGTAGTAGGGGTAGCTAATCAAAGAATTAGAACACCTCTTACAGAACCAATGGAAGTCAAAATAGGAAATTTTAGAGAAATGCATCAATTTGTAGTGTGTGATTCTAGTCCAGTGAATTTATTAGGTAGGGATTTATTGTGCAAAATGAACTGTACAATTTTCTGCACGCCAGATGGTGTGGCAGTTCAGACACCAGATGAGGACCATGTATATAAAATTATGGTTGCAAAACAAGGTACAGAAATAGACGAAATGTTTTCGTTAATAACAAAAGATGAGTTGCCAGAAGAAATAAAAGGTACAGTAAACCCCATAGTATGGGATTTCACGGGAAAAGAAGTAGGACTTATGGCAAAAATAGATCCAGTTAAAATTACTGTAAAAGAAGGTGCAATTTTCCCAAATACTAGACAGTATAAAATGAGTGCAGAAGTAAAAACAGGAGTTATTGAAGAAATCAATCGAATGGTAGAACAAAACATTCTAAAAGAAGTAATGAGTAGCCCATGTAATTCACCAATCATGGGACTAAAGAAACCTAGTGGAAAATATAGGATTGTTCAGGACCTGCGTAAAATAAATAAGATTGTGGAACCATGTTGTCCCATAGTACCAAATCCTGCAGTAATTCTATACCAGATCCCTTGGAATGCAGGATGGTTCACAGTAATTGATTTGTGTCAAGCATTCTTTTCAATACCATTGCATCCAGACAGCCAGTATCTTTTCTCATTTAAATTTGAGAACAAGGTCTATGTGTGGAATCGTGTTCCTCAGGGGTACACAGAAAGTCCTTCCATCTTCAACCAGATACTGAAAAAGTGCCTGGAAAAACTAGTGATGCCAGGAAGCTCAGTCTTAGTCCAATATATCGACGACTTATTGGTGGCGTCGACCACCAGAGAAGACTGTGTTGTTGACTCCATAGCATTATTAAATCTTTTGGCTGAGGAAGGGCATAAAGTCTCACCTGAAAAGTTACAGTTTTGCAGGACAGCTGTTAAATATCTGGGACATCAAATTGAGAGGGGAAAAAGAAGAATAACCTCTGAAAGAGTAGAATTAATAAAGAGAATGCAAATGCCTGTAACCCAAAGACAAGTGCGAATGTTCCTAGGAATAGTAGGCTACTGTCGACAATGGATACCAAATTTTTCCATGTTAGCTAAGCCCTTAATTAACATGACGAAAAAGAAAGCAAAGGACCCTGTTGAGTGGGAGGATGAAAGTGTAGAAGCTTTTGTAAAATTGAGAAACGCACTTTGTTCAGCACCTGCCTTAGGCATGCCTGATTATAAAAGAGAATTCGCATTATTCTGTCAAGAGAGAGAAAATTGTGCACTTTCTGTCCTAACTCAGAGACATGGACTAGACAGACGTCCTATAGCGTACTTTTCTGCTACATTGGACCCAGTAGCAGCCGCGTTGCCAGGATGCTTAAAAGCAGTGGCAGCAACTTGTTTGAGCATTGAACAAAGCGAGTCAATTGTGATGGGACATCCTGTAAAAGTGTATGTTCCACATGCAGTTGTGATTCTGTTGACAAGAACCCGAACTCAGCATCTTACTCCTAGTCGGCTGACTAAATATGAGAGGATAATAATGGGTGCTGAAAATGTGACCATGGTAAGGTGTACAATAATAAATCCAGCAACTTTATTGCCGGACCCATATCATGAAACAAATAAAGATGACGAAGAAGATGAACATGATTGTGTACAAATTACAGAATTATGTACAAAACCACGCCCAGACATAGAGGAACAGCCTCTTAAAAAGCCAGACAGGGAGCTATTTGTCGATGGTTCATGTCAAAGACATGAAGATGGTAAACTAACTGCTGCCTATGCGGTATGTGAATTAACTGGAATAGTTGAAGCATCCTATTTACCAGGAGTCAAATCTGCACAAGTAGCTGAATTGATTGCTTTGATAAAAGCTTGCAAAATTGGGAGGAATCAGAGAGTGACCATATTTACAGATAGTCAATATGGTTACGGGGTTGTGCATGATTTTGGCCAACTGTGGATGCAGAGGGATTTCATGACTTCTTCAGGATCCCCCATTAAAAATGGACAATTTGTAAGGGAATTGCTAGAAGCAATACAATCACCAAAAGAATTGGCTGTGGTGAAATGTGCCGCACACCAGTCAGGAGATGACTGGGTGGTAGTCGGCAACAGATATGCGGATCTGGTGGCTCAACATTGTGCCAAAGCCAGAATGTCAGTCAATAAGAGGGTGGAAAGAATGGGAATCAGCTGCCAACTTATGCTGTATATGCCACCTGAAACTTGGAATGACGTCAAGAAATTGCAAGATGAGGTTGATGAAAGTGAGAAGAATTTGTGGATCAAAGTGGGTTGCTCCCAAAGAGGAGAGGATGAAGTATGGATCAGTGCTGATGGCAGACCAGTCATGCCAGACTGTTTACTCTCACAAATGGCTAGAATGCACCATGGAGACTCACACATAGGGAGAGATGCAATGATTAGGCTGTTCAGACAAAATTGGTACAATCCCAAATTCAGGGCTGTTGCAGAGAGTCTTTGCCAGAGATGTCTAACTTGCCAAATGCATAATCCAGGCAGGAAAACGATAATTGGGTTTGGAAAGATTGGAAAGGCAGAGGGCCCATTTATAAGACTCCAGTTCGACTTCATACAGTTACCACCATGCAGAGGACTAAAATATGTACTAGTCATAGTGTGTCTGTTTTCAAAGTGGGTGGAGGCTTACCCTACTAGGAGAAATGACAGTATTACAGTTGCAAAACTGTTGTTACGTGAGCTCATACCTAGATTTGGTTTCCCAGTATCTTTGGAATCAGATAGAGGAAAACACTTTAATAGCGAAGTGATCCAGATAATCTGTGAAGCATTTCAAATCAAACAGAAATTGCACTGTGCATATCGCCCAGAGGCTTCTGGAGTGGTTGAACAATTAAATGGCACTATAAAGTCAAGATTGGGAAAAATGTGTGCATCAACATCATTAGAGTGGCCAGACGCATTGCCACTTGTCTTGATGGGACTCAGAAGCATACCTGACAGAACGACAGGATTAAGCCCCCATGAAATAATGATGGGAAGAGCAATGAGACAAACACATGTTCCCACAAACAAATTAGTGAATATATCTGATGATATGGTTCTGGATTATTGCAAAGGATTGGCTGACCTAGTGCGTTCTGTCTCTCATCAGGTTGGAGAAGACGCAGTTTCCAGGCAGCCTGAACTAGAACATGATCTGAATCCTGGTGATTGGGTGGTAGTGAAGAATCACACCAGAGAAACGTGTCTATCACCCAGGTGGAGCAGACCTTGTCAAGTTATATTGACCACCAATACAGCAGTGAAGTGTGCAAGATTTCCTAATTGGATTCACGTAAGCCACACAAAGAGAGTACCAGACCCTGAAGAGGAGAATTCACAGACAACACCAATCACTGAAGAAGCTGAAGGTTGCCCAGCAGAGGAATCTCAGGCTCGAGGTTCGAGAGAAGCTGACGGAGAACAACCGAGCACAAGTCAGGATTGGATACCAGTGGTAGAAGTTCCTGAAGTATACCACAGAACAAGAAGTCAAGCGAAATTGGAAGAAATAGAAGAAGATCAGATAGGTGAAGAAGAAGCAGCTCAGGTACAAGAAGAAAAGACAATAAGAGAACCTGAGCAAGGTCAGATAGGGAAAGAAAATTGGACTCAAAACAGTGAAAACCTAATAGACTTTGAACAGGGACAGACAGATCTAGAAGAATCCGGTCAGGCTGCAGAAGTTCACAGTGCAATAAGCCCTGATCAGAACAAGTTAGATCAAGAAGAGTACACGGAAGAAGAAAACCTTGAAAAACATGAACTTGAAGAAATAAATAAAGAACAAGGTCAGTTATTGGAAACTCACAGCGGAGCTGTTACAGAGAAACCAATTAGACCTGAAAAGGAGCAAACAAGAAACACAGTAATTGAAGAAAACGAAACAGTGCTAAGAAGTGAAATTAACGAGATCCCTGAAGACGAAAGCAAAGAAACAGTGCCAACAAAGAAAACAAGAAAAGGAGATCATTGGCCAAGTGTCATTAAAAGAGTAAAGTACCACATAACAACCAGAAGTGAAAATCCAGATCAAGTACCTGAAGTAACAAGTCAAACTGATCAAGAGAAAAAGTCAGGGAAAAGAAAAAGCAAAAGACTGAAACTTGTGAATAATAAATTCAAGGGTCCTGACTGGACTTATATCATTCTTGAAGATTTTGAAAGCTCAGAGTCAAGTGACAGTGGTGGCGAAGGAACAAGTGCAGAACTAACATACGAAGAAGAAACAAGACCACCCTGACTAAACAAAAGAATCCTCTAAAGAAAAGAAGAAGAGATAAGAAGAGCAATCTTCCTTGTCGAAAAATGCCTGACGATAGAGTTACTGGGAGACCAAAACGAAATTGTTGTAGGAGATGCTGTGCAATCTGCATATGTAGTCTAGTATTGGTGCTTATAGTATGGTTAGTCCTGATTGTAGCAGTTCCTTACCTTATGATAATAGATAAGAAGATTAATAATGAAACTAAAGGGAGGACAGCAAACATGAAGGGCAATAGAGTAGAATTAATGACAGAAGATGAGGCAGAAATTCATCATGAAATAGCTGATAACGACACTAGTTTAAATGTTTTCACAAAATTATTGTTTCAGTATGTAGACACAATGGAAGTTAGTAATTGTTATGTCTGTATGAAGTTACCTGAATCAGTAGCGGAAGGATTAACATACCATCATTTACCACTGACATATGGCATCTCATGTAGTGTATTAACAAGTTTATTTTATAGAACAGGTAGACTGCAGTATTATTATTCAAACTTAGATGTGATATTTTCTGAGGTTCCGATTCGCAAGAGTATGAACCCAGTGCTTAGTAGTCAAGACGCACAGTTTATGGGAGAATTTTTCTTAACAATGAAATCAATAGATATAACACATGCACATAGACACAATCTAACATGTTCTCTATTAGAAGAAGAAAAGATATTTTTGAATTTAGTAGAAGATAGAAGACAAGATTTTCAAAAGAAAGCTTCTGAGCATAAGGCTCATTTGCCACCTTGGGCGGAGAAAGAAGGGAGTTATACACCTGGCAAAGCTCAAGCTGCTATGGCTCTGGATTTCGTAAAGACAGGGAAAATTTGTCTTCATAGGTTAAAGACTGATTATAACAATGTTTTCATCGGTACCAGTGAATGTGAACACAATTTTTTAATTCTTGGAGGTTGGGGACTCAAAGGAGGAACAGATTCAGTTTTTCCTGGAATTTATTATGTATGCGGGAATAAGGCTTACTTTAGGCTTCCTGCACGGTGGTATGGAAGTTGTTATTTTGGAATAGTTTTTCCAAAGATATACCACGTAAAAAGAAACACTGGGAGCAATGAAAACAATAGCGAATTAATACGTAGTAAAAGAGCTAGTTTTTCAGAAATTGTAGGTGATATATTTGGTGCATTGATACCTTCAGTGGGAATAATTCTGAACTCAAGGAAAATATGCAAATTGTCTACAGTAGTTGATCGTTTATCAACGGATACTGCTGGAGGTTTTCTAATGATTAATGCGGAGATGGTTGCGATTAGATCTATGGTGATGCAAAATCGACTTGCTCTTGACATTCTATTGGCAAAAGAGGGAGGAGTCTGTAAATTATTGAAGACGAAACATTGTTGCACTTATATTCCTGATAAGAGTGCAGAAATTGGAACGTATATTCAGAACATAACTAAACTTGAGAAAGAACTTAAACCACTGGAAGTTGATAGTGTATGGGAAAGATTGACAAATAGTATCTCGTCAATTGGAACCTGGTTTGCAAATGTAGGAAAAGGACTTATAGGTCAAATATTAGTACCCCTAGCAGGGATAGCAATAATAATATTGGCAATAACAATATGGTGCAAATGCTGTAGAAAGAATGGAACATATAAAGTGACAGGAAAAGGAAAGAAGAGAAAACTAGATGAAATAGAACTTGAAGAATGGAGAAGTGAATTATACAAAAAGTTGAAAGGGGATGTGAAAAACAGAAAATGTAAAAATGAGAATGAAACGAATTGCTAGAAGTTGGCATCTGATTGAGGGTAGTGTTTTTGATGGCTCAGAAACGCCATCAGAGAGGGGATTGATGGAGCAAGGTTTCAAAAATGAAACTTGCTTGTACGCAATCCTCCTCATAGTATTAATTTATTAAATTTGTATTGTCAATACTAACCTTTGCATTCACAAACACAAGAGGGACAGAAGCTTGCCTATGTGTTTTACTAATGAATAACGCTTGTCTGTAATCCAAAATGTCCGCTAAAGCGCGGGAACCTCAATGCGCATGTCGCAACCTGATCACATGGTGTGACGTCTTTCTTTGCTTGGTGGGAAACTTCTGCTTCTGCGCAGTGTGCGCTAAAATGGCCGCTAAATGTTTTCACATGCTTAAGCTTGCTCTCATGTCATTATTAAATTGTCGTTTTCTTAATGCTACTAATGCAGGATAGTATTATAATTAATTGGGAATAGAGTAGGAAAAGTGGGCATACAGTGAAACATTTTATTTGTGATTTTAATATTTTCTTCTTGCACTTTTAGTAATTCGTAAACTTGGGCCTGGGTTGGTGACTTGTAACTCGAGAGACGATGGTTCTGCGCATGTATCCTGTGTGCCTGCCAAGTGAAGTCAACTTGGACGTCTCCCAAGGCCATGACCCATTGGCCGAAGATGCTGTACTTTATGTTTCCTGTGGACAAAATGATACTTTTCCCCTGTAAAATGTATAACATTTGTCGTGAGACGGGTGGGAAATAAAGTGAATGTATTAATTTGAAGGGGCGGGAAGCTAAAAACAATAGGCTTCACAATTTAGGCCGAATTTGACATGGTGCGAGAATCCACCCCCTGTCCCTGTCCAATCAGAAGTAGTGGTCCCATATTTTAGCAACATTAAGGGGAGGTACATGGGCGTAGAAGGGTATAATAGAATATAGCATTAGTTAATTAGTCAGAGCATGCTTTCACGAAGAACAGGCGTCCATGCTGCGAGAGAGCTCTTAGCTCCAGACTGCCATGCTGATCGGTTGCTGACTGAATCCCTGTCCAGAAGAGGTCCTGAGGAGGGGCGGCGGAGTCCATTAGAACGGGAGAATCGAGGAGAAGTCGAGTATCAGAGAGGGGAACGGCGCAGGCGTCGTTGTAGAGAGGTCACCGGTCCTGTCCTGATCCTGGAAGAAGTCTTTGCTCTTCATCCTTCCTGGGTCCTATCCTTTCCAACTCCTTGGCCAAGGGGCTTGGTTCTCGCATTTAGGTAACTATACTGCAACCTTTAGTTGCGCTGCTGTCTCTATTCTCTTCCTTTCCTTAAACACCGTCATTTATTAGCAAATCATTTCTATGCTTTTTCTTGGGTATTTCAATCAAGTATCGTGTTTTCTGTATTTTACTCTGCTAAAACTTTAGATAAACATTTTAAAACTTCCTGACTCAGTGGTTATTTCAGGATTATGAACTATATTGAATGTCACTCATTTTAAATTTCCCAATTGGCAAAGGATCCATTGGTAAGTTATTACTCTTCAATCAGAAGGTAATTGGTAGCAGGGACTTTGATAAAAGAGTACATCTGACACCCAGCGTAAGCATTAGTGTAGTATGAATGTATGGGCCCAAGTGAGTATATGGTGTATGAATGCTGTTGGCTAATATTGCGCTGGATCAACCCGATAAATTCAAACGTGCGCGGAAAAGCGTCAGTGCACACAATTAAAAAAGTGCCCGTCTTTGTGAATTAACCAAAGAAACGTCCACGCAGTGTGTAACCAAAGGTGAACATATTAAACACGATCTTGCAAACATTGTTACAATGTGACTCGTGCCAATAAATAAACGGATACAAAAATCCTTACCGGAGTAATCGCGTTGCACCTTATCGAAGGTTTAAAGGAAGAATGAGTGCTCAGGTGTGTGACGAGGCTTAATAGGTTTAACGTGTTACGTGAGAGTAGCAAGACTCTTAAAGTCAGAACCCCCTGGCATGGGAGGTGAACCCCGCCGCATGGAATGTGCCCTGAAGCCTCCTGTTATTGAGCATGCAAGTGTTGGGGGCTAAGAGTGTTTCTTGCAGTAAGGCAATATCAACCTCATGACGCTTGAGATAGGCCAGTATTTTACGTAACTTTCTAAAATCGTTCAAACCTCTGAAATTCCAAGTGATGAATCGGACTTTGCCTGGTTGGCTACGAGGTGTATCTCCTAGCATCTGTTGCTGCCTACCCATTCTGTCCCTTGCAAACCTTTATATGTGACATTCTCTGCCGATCCTCCCGCATCATTAATGTGTACGCTGACTGTGAGTACAAAACGAAACCACAACTCCCCCCACCCACGCAATGCCTTTCCCAACTGTGCATATGCGACCTGTATCCCACCCTCCCATAACAATCCTGAACATTCACTGTAATATAAGAGAATAAACACAAAAGAAAGAGGTCAATAGACCGTTCAGGAGGTCTAGCCAGACATAACATCAAACAACAAACATGACCCTGCCGTCTGATAAGGAGTGATAACACCCCAGGGGGGCCGCTGTTCAAGACAATGATGAAATAGACCAAATGAAGCAGGACTATAAATGACCCCTCATCTGCGCGAATCGCTGATTAGGCCCAACTGCTTGGTCCAGAAGGGACCAAGTGGACTTAAACTGTAGACCAAATATTGAGTGTAACAGACTAAACATCCAAGTTATGCGGAAATCTGAAAAAAAGGGGGGGTTAGAAAGACAAATCCAAATTTCAGTAAGGCCTTGATACAAAACTAGTCATTGTCATCTAAATTTCCGCTCGAGCCCGCAGCCCCATCTCCAGAGCACGAGGCCTTCTTATTCGGCTCCCCCACCCTACATTCTTCAAGGGCCTTTTGAAGAGACTTAAGGTCTGAAAAAATCTTTGCCGAACCATTTACTATAACTCTCCGTCTTGCTGGGTACAGCTTAGCGTATTCGATGTGCTGTTCTCTCAGTTTGCGTTTCATTGGGATAAATTGCCTTCTGGCTTCTTGGACATTAAGGGGCCGATTCCGATCTCGGCCGGTAGGGCTCCGAATCGGATTCGGCTTAACCGGATCCGATTCGGAGCCCTATTTCCCGACCGATTCGTACGTGCGTCCGGACGAGCGAGTATGATGCGAAATCGCCGACCGACTCGTTCGGGCGTCCCAACCGCTCCGACCGACACGTTCCCGGGTCGAACCGCACCGACCGACTCGCTCGGACACGACTCGCACCGCGCAATGGAGACGTTCCCCGGCCGGGTAAGTACGATGCGCGCCGCGAGCAGTCCGACCGACACGCGCCGCCCGGCTCGAAGAGCAGTCGGAGCCGTACTCGGGGGTCCGTGTCGGACCCCCTGTACGCGTAGCCACGCGAGTCGCACACAGGGGGACCCATGGGTCCCCCTACCTGTGCGTGTACGGCGCGAGCCGCTCGCCGTGTACACGCTGTAGGGGGCGCCCTTGTTCGCCTCGCAGCCATTGAGGCAATGGGAGCCCGCATACACGTTGTACGACCGGCTCCCATTGACTTCAATGGGAGTCCGACCGACTCGAGTACGATAGCATACGGACGCATCGAACTCGTTCGGTCGGTCTGATCGGGTCCGATTCGGTCGGAAATCTCTCTGGGTCCGGCTCGGTCGGAGAGATTTCCGGCCCGAATCGGAATCGGCCCCTAAGAGTGAAATCTGGAAATAATGAGAGTGAGGAACCTTCATATCTTAATTCTCCCAGTTCTCTGGCCTTTTTAAGAGCAGCGTCTCTGTCCCTGTAGTTGAGTAGCTTTGCGATGATGCGTGGAGGTGCACCTGGGGAAGGCCTGGGACCCAAGGACCTGTGCGCACGTTCCACCACAAACATTGATGAAAAAGTCTCAGCACCCAGCAAAGTAGTAGGAGTCTCTCAACAAAAACCTCCATGACGCCAGTAGCAGTGGATTCCGGAAGGCCAGTAATACGCAAGTTACTTTGCCGGGGTCTGGCTTCCAAGTCCTCAGTTTTATCCTGTAGCACCGTCAAGGCCTTTTCCATCTGCCTCTGGGTATTGTACGCTTCAGTTTGCGCCTCTTCAACCTCCGAGATACGCCGTTCTGACATGTCTAGTCATTCCGCCTGCTTGTCCAGTCTTTCGGACATACGGTCCATTCTATATGATAGGGAGTTGATTTTACAGTCAATAGTGGATAGACTTTTTTGCATAGTGGCCAAGATCTGCTTAATGTCCCCACTCATGGCCTCAGATTCCTCCCCAGATCCAGTCGTTGACGTCTCAGAGGCCTCCTCCCTGTGCCTGGATTTATGTTGGTCGAAGTTCAACTTCGGTTGGGATTTGTCTGGTTTGCCCATAGTGGAGATATTGCCCATGCAGTTAGGATTGTACACCTGTCGTAGACTCCAGGGAGCCCCACTTAGCGCGATCTCAAAGTGATAGGCGGTGCGGGCGGGGGTTGACCCTGTCTATGGAGCAAATAAAATGACGCCAGATTCAGGCCAGGGTTATCAATCAGCAGCACTCCACACTAAAGAAATCAGCTCCTGCAGTGGGCACGCTCAGCGCCAGTGGGGGCAAACAAGGAGCGATGTGCGTAGTCCAATAGAGAATCCCCCCGCCCAAGCGACCAGCCGGCTGCCCACCAACCTGGCGCCAGGGCAAGGATGCAGCCGAAAGCAATGCTGGAGTGAGTCTTAAGGGGGAGGGGGGGCAGGGTTGCAAGTGAGAACCCACCTCCCCAGTCCGGATACACCGAGTGAGTGGTGGCCTTCCCAACGCGCCGCACCACCGGGCGAGGGCGCACAGGAGCAGAGATCCCCGGTCAGTAGGCTGGCGCGGGTGGACCACCGCACCCGATCTCAGGGGCGGGGCCGCGATTAAGCAGTTCAGGTAGGGCACAAGGGCACCGAAAGTCCTTGGGTAGGGCACAGGGGAGCAGCCAGCGCAGCACTCACCATCAGACAGGTGCCGGGTTGGGGTAATCCATCGGTCGCTCCAGCGGCTGCGAGTGAAAGGCACACTACAGGCCGCATCCCCGGGCTCAATTAACTGCGACGTCGAGCGGCCTGCACCACAGTCCGGCTCGCCTCGCGGCACCAGGCGCGTTCACGGGGCAGGTCGCTCAGCCGGTCGGGCCGCGCCGTCACCAAAGACAAGTGGCAACCTGTGGAGCGCAGGCCCGTGCTGCGTCAATCAGGAGCAGAGCCGACAGCAAACCCCCGCCACCAGGAAGGCCTCGCCGCAGCTCCGCACCCTTTGCTGCGTCACGAGAGGGAAAGCACACGGCAATGTGCTATGGGGCTTAGGGCTCAAATTGCGGGCCGAACTTGGGGTCCTTCAATAGCACCGAGCTCCCTGCACAATCCTGGCTGAATTACGGTCGGTGGGCCCTGGGTGAAATGGTAATAATGTCGGATAATTAGAGACGGCGAGTGGAGCTGGCTCAACCAGCAGCCATCTTTGAGCCTGGCAAGCTCCGCCTCCCTCGAATGTCACTCATAAGTGCACTGAAACCATGAAAATGTCATACATAAGCAATCTGAAAACTTGGCAGCTATGTGTATTTTGTGTGCACCTTGTCTTTCTGCTCTCTGGTAGAACTTGAAACAGTCTGAGGCCGTGGCACTGCGTTCATTGCTGCCTGCTCCCTCTCCCCCACACTCCTGCTCACTTGGAACAGTCTCGGTATAGTGACCACTGAGAAGAGAGTATCGAGGAGCATTACAGAGTCCACCAATGGCAGGCTTTTGTTGCTACCAGTGCCCTCAATCTGAGCCCGCAGGAAAGTCATTAGACCAGAACAGTAAAAAAGGCCAATTACTATGTAACACAAACGTATTAGAAAACCTGTTAAAATTCCAGTGGTACTGCCCAAAATGTAATGGACCGCAAATTGAATCTGTTCAACCTGGAATCTAATCAGTGAAGGCATCTCTCGAGGTGCAATCTTCTGCCTACTTGTTAGGTCTGAAATATGTAAACAATGTTTCTCATTTTGTATACAACTAATAATTAATTTGTATGTGTCATATCCTGTGTACATGGGGCTCCATGACTTTGCATAGAATGTAGTCTGGGCAGCAGTAATGATCAGTCACTGCCCCCAGTAGCTGCGCCTATGTAGGTGGAAAAGTGCCCAACTTAAAACAGATGAGTGGTGTATAGTTGGAAAATAGCTTGTGAAAGGGAAACTTAGACATGGTATATGTTGGTGGGAAGAGCAGTGATGGCACATAGCTTAGAAAAGCACTACAGATGAGGCTGAAATGTCCGACTCGGGTCACGTGACATTGCAATGCTAATGGAAACCTGCCTATGTGCATAGGTTTTGATTCGCAGAGCTTTTGTAGGACGTCCAGTAGAGAACTGGTATGGACTTGTGATCATGCTAATTCATGTACAATTTATAAGATTTAAAACAAAACTATGTATGTTTCAAT
Organism: Calotriton arnoldi; assembly: GCA_963921515.1. NCBI lineage: Eukaryota > Metazoa > Chordata > Amphibia > Caudata > Salamandridae > Calotriton > Calotriton arnoldi. The sequence goes on from CAWUFW010000406.1 coordinate 4,353,808, forward strand.
CCCACTTCCCCATTTCAGTTCGAACTGTAAAAAGCCCACAGTAAACTCTATTTATACTTACCAAGAGACTAGTGAGCATTGGCTGTAAAAATAAGCAGAACATAGCTCTCACTGAAACTAATGAACAACGCTGCAATCAGTCTTTTTTTAGATGGGGCGGCCATATTAAAACTGATGAGCCTTTAGCACTATGGGTTCCAGCAGTGAGGGTGGCCCTCTTAGAGGTGCCTGGTTTGAGGGTCAGGTGCAGGGCCAGAGAAGGGGTATTCCCAATGTGATTTTACTGTCTAGATTTTCCGGATGGTGATATTGGGTCCATTGATCCTGCATCGAGTAAATCTGGGTGCAGGAAGGTACGCAACCAACAGCCCACACCTGATTGAATGAAGTGGAATTCCAAATAGGAATTGTACTATGCTCAGCTCATATTCAGTATCTTAGTAGAAGGCTTCACCTCAGAAAATTAGGAAAAGTGATATAGTTACAATAAACAGCATAAAGAAGGAGTTGTGTATGGATAAAACACGAGTTTATGGTGGTGTGGATCTCTGATAGCCTCTCTTTGGCCTTGTAGGAAGGTAGGATCCGTCTGCATGGTTACCCCCACGTTCTGCTTGGTGTTGCTATGTTTTTCTGATTAGTCTGACTGGGATCCTGCTAATCAGGGCCCCAGTCTCTGTGCTTCTTCCCTAAGTTGGACATGGTGAGTACTTAGGTACACTCCAGATTGGCTACTGGTGTACCCTTATAAGTCCCTAGTATATGGTATTAAGGTACCCAGGGCATAGGTACACCAGGGTTCTCCCATGGGCTGAAGCATGCATTATGCCACCCATGAGAGACCACTCAAATTGTGACTACAGGTCTGCCATTGCAGCCTGTGTAAGCTGGTTCTAGCACCACTTACGACAGATATAAGTTTCCTTATATCTGAGGTCACTGCACTTAAAACCTATAAGTTACCCCTAAGAAAGGCCTTTCAATCCTGAAGGCAGGGTGCTCGGTTCGAAGTGTGAGGGTGCACATGCATGAGCAGGGCACCCCTACAACCTTCGAAGTCCATTTTCCCAGGTTGTAAGTGCACCAGCCATTAAGATACATAGGGTGGCCTGGGTCATTACGTGATGGCTATCTCTAAACTGGCTGTAATGAACCCTGTCGTGTTTGGTATCAAACATGTTGGAATCATACCCACAATATGTTCCGTGTGGGGATATGATTCCATGCACTGTAAAGCTCCTGCGTGAGGCCCTCTGTGCTCCCGGTACCAGTCTTCTAGAACTGGACAGCAAACTATGGCTGCTGCCGACCAGAGACACAATTCTGCCCTCCTGCTGCTGAGCCAAGCTCAAGCAGGGGAAGGCAAGGCAATAGGTTTCCTGTCACAGGGAGGTGTGACCACTTCTAAGACAGGGTTTAGTGTAGTGGGGGCGTTTTCCAGTTCCACTAGACTGCTTTGAAGGGCACATTTGGTGCCCTCCTTGCATACTACAGTTGAAACCAGTTTAGGGAGCTGTTGGCTCCCGCTCTGGCGTGAAACTGGACAAAGGACATGGGAGTATCCTCCCCACTGTCCAGACCCTCCTCTGGGAGGGACCCCTGAATCATCCCAATGCTTTCCTTAGGGTACCTCTGGGTGGGTCCCTAGATTCATCATTGGACAAGATTCAGATCCAAAACTGCTTCAACTTCAACCATCTTGGCTCTTTGGACTTCACTTGACTTTGCGTTAGGAACTGAGACTGCAACTGGGAAGACTCCTGCTGCTCCTGGTCTCGTCATCCTGCAAGTCTGCTGCAATGTCTGTGCCCGTGCTCCCTACAGGTCCTTCACAGGGCCTGTGAACATCCAAGACACCCGAAGGAGTCTCCCTTGGAGTGAAGGAGTCACTCCCCTGCATCTGCAGGCACCGCAATACAGCTGACAGGTCTGCTGATCCTGGGCTCCCATGGAATCTGAAAGGCTCAGCAACACAGGTGATGGTTCTGCAACTCCCCCGAGGCCTGCACTGTCTTCTTACCGAGTTTGAGGCCAGTATCCCTCGTCGGAACCGCTGGAACAGAACCCCTGTGCACCGCGTCGACTTGCCGTTGCCAAGGCTTGTTGACTCTCTCCTCCAGAGATCTTCGGGCTCCAAGAAGCTCCAGCCTCAAGCATCTCCTACAGCCAAGATCTTTGCCTGCACCACATCCTTTGCACCGTGGGCCTTCATCCTTTGGTGAGCTGCTCGAGGCCCTCTTCCGACTCGTCTGCCTCCGGCCCGTGGGTTCTCTTGAGGGTCTTCTTTGGCTCCACTGGGCACCCCTGCTTGTTTGGGGCCTGCTATGACTTACCTGCTCGTGGTGAGTCACTTGGACCTTGCTGGTCCCGACACTGCACCTTATTCTACAACTACGTTGGCTGCCGTTGTTGGGCTTGTTGGTGCCCCTGCCGGATACTGACCCCTTGGCTCTTGACATCCGACATGGGACAGCTCGTGAACGGCTCCTAGTCTTCCACAGCATTGCCTGCTATGCACAGCTGCAACTTCAAGGGCACCGTCAACTCTCCTGCATCTCCGACATCAGTGGGCATTCGTCTTCGGTGCCTCCTGGTCACTCCTGAGTGGCATAGACTCTGTCCTCTCTGCTTGCAGGTACCTCTCATCTTGAATCCACCTTTGGGTTCCACCGGACTCTTTCACCTTCTTCGCCAGCGGCATCTTTTCTGAAGCCCTCCATTGTGGTCTACTGCGGTTTCCGACGTCACTTCGCACCTATGCAACCGGCTTCCCTGGTGTAGGTATCCTGGTTCCTAGGGTATCCACGGGTGGGGTGACTCTCCAACCTTCCATCTTCCAAGGGGTTTCTTCAGGGTCTGCTGGGAAGGGTCCTTCTTCTGTAAAATTGCAACCACGACTTACCCACTGACTTCTATGGAGCACGCGGTTGTGTTCCCACTCTGCTCACGACCTCCGTGGGGTTCCTAGATACTCACCTGGGGTTCTATGTTTTTGGGTTCATTCTCGACTTAGGTGGTGGTTCGCATTCCACTATTTTAGTACATGGTTTTGGTCTCCCCCTGGAGACCACTGTGTATTTGTGCTACTTACGTATTTTATTGACAAAGTATTGTGTGTATTGTGGTTATATCTCCGGGTAGGAGATATTACATTGTGTTAGTGAGTGTTAATAATAAATACATTTTTTTATAACTACACTGTGTGGTTCTTTTTCACTTAACCTATACCATAAGATTGAGGACTGGTAAAACAAGCTGCTTTACACTCCTTCTCGGGTTAAGCACGAAGGCTGCTCTCCACAGCTACCTCTTAGAGAGCTTTCTAAGGTTGACTAAAACCACTAAAATCACCATAAGGGTTGTCTGGATTAGTGCAGGGTGCTTCACTTACATATGCGTGCACTATATAGTGAGCCAGCCTCCTACAGGCCTAGAGGTGTGATCTCTTCCTGAGCCTGTGAAGTCAGAATGAAATTTAGGTATCTTAGAGGACCCCAGCACTTCTCTCCAAAGTAGATTTCAGTCTTGCTGTCTGCAGGCATTTATTATAGGCATATTTAAAGGAACGTTTTGCCGTTCCTTAATGAGGATGACAAAAAATGCACTATGGCAATTGTGTATTTGCATGTATGTATGTATATATGCATATGGTATTTATATAGCGCAAACCTAGACAAAAGGCAGCAAACTACTGTACATGCTCAAAGCCAAGCCTAAAGTGAACCAGTACTAGGAGAGAAAGCTGTTTTGTGGACGTTTAATACATAGGGATGTAGTGTTCTTTAATGAGGTGAATCCTCAACTCTTTCCTCATTTAGAGCAGCATTGGGGCGGTCCTGATGAAGACAGGATTTTGTTCCAGATCCTGAGTGAACAGGTGGAAAAAGCCTGCTGTCTTTTTTTTTCTTATTTTACACTTCTTAGTTTGCAGTCTGGCGTTGTCCTGACTGAGGGTGTGCTGAGAACCACCAGAAATGGTGAGCTTGTCTGCAAGGTAAGTGGGGGTGCTGGGTGATAGATTTGTAAATGATGCAGCTTGTTTTGCACCGACAAGGGGAGTCAATGGAGTTTAATCAGCATGGGAGGGTGTGATCATATTTTTTCAAGTGGTTGAGACATGCTGCAGATTGTAGGATACCCCTAAAGGGTGCCATTGTGGAGCTTGGGAGGCCATAGAGTAAAGCATTCCCACAGTCCAGATGGGAGAGTACGGAGGCTTGAACTGCAGTTCTGAAATCACTTTCTGAAAGAAACAGTTTGTCTTTCTTTAGAAGACAGAGAGCTGGTACCAGGCCATCTTTGTTTTTTTGGCAATGTGTTCCTTGAGCGCGAGTTTAGTGTCCAGGGTGATTACAAGTGACTTGGTATTCAGTGAAAATTGGAGTTCATGGCCATCAAAGTCCATGTCATTGAGCCAGGTTTGTACTGTATCTTGTTTGTTGTTCTTGACAAATAACAGGCATTCTGTCTAAGTTGTGTTGAGCAAGCAGTGTTTGAGGCACTGGATGCTAAAGCAGAGGAGACTCTCAAGTAGGGTTATGTATCACTGACATAGTGGTGAATTTTGATGCTGTTATCTGTAAGTAGAGCTCCAAACAGCTCCATGTAAGATTGACGATAACAGTAGACAGTATGGAGCCCTGGGGAACTTCACATGTGATAGGGGTCTTTTGTGACCTGGAGATACCCATGTGAACAAACTGGTGCCAGTTGGAAAGGTAGGAAGAGAACCAGTGAAGGGTATTGCTGGTGAATCCCATTTGAGACTCCAGGGTGTGTATGAGGGTGGGATGGTCAACTGTGTCGATGCAATATCAGGAGGCAAGAGTCATCTTCATCTGTTGTCAAGAGGACATCATCTACGATGTGTGAAATTGTGCTCTCTGTGCTGCGGCGTCATCGGAACACAGACTACTAGTCGTACTGGAGATGGTTAGAATTGATGTGGTCTTGAGATTGATCATAGACTGCTTTGTCAATGATCTTGCTGCTGAATGGTAGATGAGGGATGGTCTGGTAGTTGGCCAGGTCAGGGAGCACTATAGATTTCTTTAGGAGTGGGATTATCTGGCCTGCCTAGAGAGCATCATGGACTATGCCTTGAGTGAGGGAGGCCTTGACAATGGTAACTAGGGGTAAGAGATCATCTCCAAAGAGAGCTTAGATGATGTAAGATAGTAAGACATGATCTTCATAAGGAGGTACATAAGGGATTGCCTGATTATATGTTGCATCATTGTAGGAAAGTGCCCCTTTTTGCATTGTTGCCCCGACCTTTTGCCTAATGTTGATGTACTTTGACTGATTGTGCCCTGGGTTCCAGCCAACCAGGTTCTTTCCCCAAACTGTACTGTTGCAAACCTAATTGGCAACTCTCTGGCCACATGTAAGTCCCTTGTAAAAGGTACCACTGGTACCAAGGGCACTGTGACCAGGGAAGGCCCCTAAGGGCTGCAGCACTTATTGTGCCACCCTTAAAGTCCCTGTACCTTTACACACACACACTGCCATTGCAGGCTGCATGTTTTGGTGTAGAACAAAATGAAGAGTCGACATGGCCTTCAGCAGTTCCCAAACTAATGACCATGCTTAGCCCCTTGGCTAACTTATGGTCCCTGCACTCTGCACCGTGCCGCCTCTGACCGCTGGCGGTGCAAACCGAATGCCCTCTTGACCGAATCCTACTCATGGACCGTACACTCACTTTTGTTCTTGCAGGACTAAGAGGGTCTCGTGGTAATCTTGCAAAACTTTACACTGTATTACAAAACGCATTACCTTCTTTCCCTTCCCTTAGGAAATGCACCAGTGTGGTATCTAGAGATACCTCACTGTGTAAGAAAAGTAATTATGAAGTAATTTCGACTGCTTATTGCCAAAGTTTACAAACCTGTAAACAAAAGCTAAGTCAATGTCAAATGCATATTCGTAATACTGTGTCTTTGAGAGTACAATTTTGCCTATGATTTGGTTCTAGTAATAAAATAATATTTTTATACAAATCAATTGGTCTGAGTTGTCTTTGAGTGTGTGACACCATTTCTTGCCTGAGTGTGTACAATAATGCTTAGCACTACCCTCTGATAAAGCCTTACTGCTCGCCCACACTACCACAAATAGAGAGTAAGGTATTTTCTACTTTTACCTCTGCCTACCCTTGGGGTTCCACTGGACTCTGTGCACACTATATCTTACTTTGGTATAGTATATACAGAGCCAGCTTCCTACAATCATACACAAAAAAACCTGAATCATGTAGGTTTACTGGTAAAGGATGCTCCAATAGCAGCCTGCCCTTTATTGAAATCCTTACATTGACTTCCAATGACAGAGCTATATTGCTTATAACTTTACTTACAATGTATGGGGCCTGATATAGAAAAGCTCATGTAATTAGAAAGAATATGGTTCACCATCCTTTCTGGCTAGAACCCTTGGTTATTCATTGGACAATCTGTTGACCATCTCGTAATTCTCTAAATCAAGGAAAGGTAGGTGGCTAGGCCCAGAAAAAATGGCTATATCTTCATGCCTATCAGTTGGTATTGGAGATATTTAGTGAGATGTTATTCAGTCTGTGTAATGAATGGCACCCAAGTGTCTTAAAGACTTGAGTGTGTGAGCGCTGTTTAAATGTTAATTTGGCCTAAAGTATCCACTAGCACAGACTTGTCCAGTCGCGTAACGCAAAATGATGTGGCTCCCTTGTAGATTGTGATAAAGGGCCCGTAAGTCTCCCATATCTTACAGATATTCCTTGGGCTCAATGGTGTCTCCCTTGAAGGGTTGGAGGCTCCCTAGAGAGTTGCTCCCCCCGCGCCGCAGGGGCTGTAGGGGCCTGTGTTAGGCCCCTGGACCTGCCACATGTGTATTTCGGAGACACACATGCCCTTCCATTTGAAGGAAGTAGTACAGATAACATGCCTCACCAGAGTCTAGGGAACATGGGAAAGCTCTCGGAGGATAAGAGGGCAAGGTGAGTGGTTCCCCATGATAGTAATTTTACACATACTCTCCTGACTATCTGTGCTTGGCCCTCTTCAAGTGGAATATTATAGTAAAGATGCAACAAATACCATCCACACCTCGTGACACTGCAAGCATTGCACCACTGTCCAGTGAGCTCTTTCAAATGTGAATGACACTAGTATGGAACTAAAGGCTGCCCCATTGCCGCATTCTCCGTATGCTGCTGTTCTCTGGGCAGATTCGACATGAGACTCACGCTCCAACTCATTAAATGGTTTCATTTTACACTAAGTGGTCCAGTGGTGCAAATTTGTATTCCATAAATGCATCTATGAAATATGGAAATGTTGGTACAAAATTGCACCAGTGCAAGCTGAGTAATATGGGCCCTGTGGACAGACATTCTGTGATATAGTGCCTAGTGACTAAAAATAATTGAACTTCTCTAGCTCTTTCACAGCATGGCAGGGGACAATTCTAAATAAACAACTGATACAGAAGATGCTGTTCTAAAATGGGACTTTATCTTAATATCCTTATCTTCTGCAAGGTGTTGGAGGCCAGTGTTTGAAGAAAGACTGCACTGCGGCAGTGTGTCGATTTTTAATGACCCTACAATGCGAGAAAAAAATAAACGATAAAACAAAAGATACGCTATTCAAAAACAAACAAAATAGACGCTTCAAAGCAGTCAAACAACAATCTTGTAAAAGGTATTTCTTCACAGATGTTTATGATTGTCTTCGGGACATATAAGCGTTGTTTGCTTTTAAATAGTCCTGCTGTGCTACATGTTCTGCTAGAAAGTAATGCTTGCTTCACAACTGGCCATTGTGATTTGGGGGTTGATCCAGCGCTATCAATAAAATTTCTTCTCCTCTAGGCATTAACGTCCAGGTTGGGAAACACTCTTCTTCACAACTATACCAATATGACGGTGGGGCCCATAACACCGCATAAACATTCACTCACTCATATATTCCCTGGAACCCGTCCGCCTTTACTTAGGAGAAAAAGTTAAAATGAGTTGCTGGAAGGAGACGGGATACCTTTTTAAATCAACATGATAATTCTCAAACTTCTAAGGTATTCCGCTCATTGGTCGATGGACCAATTAGTAGGAATCAGTTGATGGTGATTAAGACCAGCTCAATCACTATAAACTTTTAAACATTTACAATTATTATTGAGCTAAAGAACCACAGACTCGTAAATTTAATTATAATATAGTTTATCTGATTTTATAAGCATGAATAAATTCAGTTTTATTAATCGAATCAATACATTTAGTATCATTATAAGAATAAATTGAAATTGCAATGCATACCCTTTTAGATGGAAAAATAAAGTTCGTCACAGCTGTTAAATTCAGATCCCAGCATAGAACTCCCAAAAACTGACTGTCTGTCCTGCTAAACAGGCCTCCTCGACGGACCACCTATACAGGTTTTCCGCCACAATCTCGTTCTTTCTCAATCAAAATTAAGAATAAAAGATTAATCGTATTAAAATATAAAGGCCTATAGGAAAATAGCAGTGGCTTCTCCAGCGTCAGCGTCCAGTGCTCAATAAAAATATGTAAAAAGCAGCGCAGCAGCCCCTCCTACTTAAGAGAGTCCTCTTATACCCTAACACTAGCTTACTAATCACAAATGTTTCATTTTTGGGGGCGAGATTCACGCTAATTGGTCCATTACCCTCCTTGCTCAAACCAGTTCCAAAGAATGTTCATAACTTTGTCCTTTCTCACGGGTTCAGGACATTACCAATCCAATTGACAGTCTTTATTTGTATCTTCTTTCAGATACTTTATTTTAAACAGTTCATTGTCCATTCACGAATGCACTGCTGGTTCTCACACTTGTTCGCTGAGTCCCCCTTTGGCACACGCTCGGGTAATAAGGTCATCACAACCTTGATCTCTCTTCCATCCTAGGCTTTGGAAATAACCACGTGATGCATTCGTTCACAGCTTTTTCTTCCGCTTGGAAGCCATCTTGCGCAAGCGCATTCTAGCTTGTTTGCCTCAGCAGCCAATTTTACAGCACGGCCTAGCAGGCCTGAGCGAACTATCATAGAAATAAACAGAAAATAGTTAAGAATAAAGAAAATAAGCCTTTTCGTTTCCCTCCGTCATTCTACGTACCCCAGTTAGGTGTTACCTAGCAAAAGCGACATATAAAGCTATTTCTTACTTACCAACCACTTTCTTTTGCCACCATACAATTCTCTCGTAGCACAAATCATGCAATATTATTCTAATTAATACGCATATCTTTATGTTATCGTTATTTACATTAACAATTTGTAAGTAAATTAGTTTGCACAGATACTGCATGTTAGCAAAAACACTTATAAGGAAAACATACGTTGTTGGTTATTTCACTGAAACGAACAATTGTATTAATTATTATTATTAGTATTAGGGGGTTCAAAATGTTCTCATTTACCTTGATCCATCAGGGTTAAAATATAAAGCATCTTTAAACTCTTCCTTCTTTTCCTCGTCATATCACAAACAAGTACGTGCACACACATGCACACGTACACACACACGCATGCACGCACACACATGCACACACGCACAAACACACACACTCTCTCTCTCTCTCTTTTCACGAATGGTAATATGGCAATAGGTAAATCATTATAAAAGGCACAGATATAAGGCCGCTCACAAGATAACCTTGAAGTGGTGAGATAAAGAGGCCGCACTCGTCCTCACTTGTGTCTTGTACCCTTATCTTATGGCAGGCAACCTACTAAAGATGCATCAATTTCCTTTGGAAATAGGTCTCTGCTGATAGCTAGACCTGGGTGGAAAAGTTAAAAGGAGAAGCCCATCTGGAGAAAATACCTCCTGAGAGGTGCACCCTGGCTTGCCTGGTCCCAGCAGCACAGAATGGTACAGCTATTCTGTGGAGGACAAGGCGGTGGGCCACAAGAGATGCTGTTCTCCTGCATGTAGTTGGTGCAGATGCAGAGTGACAATAGTTGACGGTACTCTTCGCAGATAACCATCAGTCAAGTGAAGATGCATGTCCTACTAGAGAAGAAGTAAATGTGAGTCCCTCCCAGAAGCTGTAAGTATTTTAAAAGGACTGTGACCCATTGAGAGAGGTTTTGGCTTATTGCTCAGTTCTTGCTCTCCCACAGGCGTAAACAGAGAAGGCAATCATTGTCCGGAATACTGCTCAGGGGGCAATCATGATGTGTCTTGTGCTTTCACTCAATCTTAAGATCAGCTTCAAGACTTGGTGAATGAGTGAGTAAAGCAGCTTAACCTTGATCGTGTTAAATGGAAATATCAACTAAACGGGCAGAAACGGAAGGGAGTATTTCCTCTACTTTCTCATCACTGGATTCTGAGGTGGATATCAAGGAAACAAAACTGAAATGTAAGAATGCTTTCTAAGAATATGTTAGATCTTTCAGGGATATTTTGAGGGGAGGTTGGTATATGGTTTTGGGACATTAAATCTGTCACTTGAAAGACCTTTCGTTTTGGACAGAAGCAACCTGGTCGCAATTAGATAAATAAGTGTCAGGCCTTGTAATCCGGATCCAATGGGAGCGATGTGTGTTTTCACACGTCTTTGGACACACTACCAATCATACACTGACAATACATTGGGTAGAAGTAGACCCGGGAAAAGGGAATGTGACAAGAGAAACAGAGACACTCTATATTGTCACACTGACTGGTTGCAAACCTGGGCTTGGTCTGTGTTGGTAGAGGGTTGATAGCTAAAGACAAAAAGAGGCTTTTAGGATTTCTATTATACTGACACTAGCACCTAACTTCTGATATAGTATTCAATATATCTTTTGACAATCTCTATATTTCTAGCTCTCTATCGCTCAAGGAAGCTGTGTGTTTTCTTAGAGCAGAAACATAATTAGGATCTATAATACACTTGCCATTGATACTTTCAATTATTATGTGTTATTTACCAAAGACAGCTACCTTGAAGGCTATGCAGTAACATTCTGTGGTTTAAACGCCATGCTCCGGACGCCTAATGAGAAACCTCTGACTCAGGTCTACCACTGCAGCCTGTAGTACAGCTTTAAACTGCCATTTTGACCTGGCAAAATAAACCTTTTCCCAGGCCTAAACCTTCCTTTTAAAATCATATGTCACCCCTGAAGTAGGCCCTAAAGGCACATTGCGCAGTGTGCATCGTATCTAAAAAGTAGGACGTGTGGGTTTACGTTGTTTTTCACAGTTGTAAGGCCTGTCTTTCCCATTGACTAACAGTGGGTTACCTTATTACATTTAATAAGTGATAACTTTAGATTGGGAGCAGATAACACATGGTGTTTACACTCAAATGAATTGTAATTTTAAATCTTATTTAATGGTAAATTCAGATTTCAAGTCACAATTCTGAAAATGACACTCTTAAAAAGTTGCCATTTCTGACTTCTGCCAGTGTCCTGAGTCACATGACTATGAATGGCTCTGTTGTTGGGGTTTGTGAATTGCTTCCAGAAAATGACATAAAGATGGCTTAGATGTAGACAGGATGGGCCATCTTGAAAGAATGGCTGGGTGAGGAGTTGTACCCAGCTTCACTTACACTTCAAAGGGATTTGCCTCCAGTACACACACAAGGAATATGACACCAGGGCTGCCTACTTTTTGTCACTCCCTAGACAGTTTGGAGCCTTGACAGGGGAAAAACTTTCCAGATCCAGATGTGGGGGTAGGACAGGGAATCCCCTCCCACAAAGGCTGGCACCAGTATAACTATTGGACCCCCTGAGCCACTCATCAGCACACCCCTGGACCTGTGGACATTACAGAAGAAGGACTGCCCTTCTGCTTGAGGATCACCTTGCTATCTGAGAAGCAAGATAGGACTTGCTAACCTGCATTCCAGGCTAACCTCAGTGATTCCTAGGGTCAGTTGGCTGACCTCCTCTGTGAGCTACAGGGACACAACAATCTCTAGAGGCCTCCCTGCAACTGCCCATATGACATGCTGTACTGGACCTGCAACTGGCACTGCCTGAGCCCTGCTGGCCTCTGCTGGAGTGAATCCCTGATTCCCAAGAGGTGCTTCCCAGGGTCCTGGACCCTTGACTGGCATCAGAGTGCACTCCTCCTGAAGTGAAAAGGTGAAATCCAGAAGTTCGGCTCTTCTTGACTGTGAACAGGCCTGTTCTCGCTGTTCCGGCAAAGGCTGCCAACACAAAGCTCCAGTGAGACGGGCCCTTTGCACTACAGAAACCGCCGACCGTCACTGCGTGATTTGCACGACGTGGTACAGCAACAACAGGCCGCTGTGACCGCCGACGCAAAGCTGCAGCAATGACTGTTTGCGATGGCCGACTGGCTCCTCACGCTCTAACAATGACAGCCGGAGATGCTCAGCCTGCTCTTCGCGATATGGTGACGACTGTCCGCAATGCTCCAGCTGGTCCTAGCTGCCTCCTCCAGCATGAACAGAACTCTTCGTGCCAGAGTCAGAAAGTAATCTTTCGGTTGGACTAACCTGGATTTTGTATCCGATCTGAGCTTCATCAGGGTTGGCCTCAACTTGTGATTTTCCCCATGTCTAGTGTGACCAGGTGATGCAAGTGGCGCTTTGTGCTTTCAGGTGGTATTTTTACCTAAAACTTTAAAATTGAATATCTCCAATTCTTCTGATTGAATTTTTGTCATTCTGGTATCATTTTATGTATTAAACTTTACTCTATTTTTTCAAACTGGTTTTTTTTTTTTATTGTGTTGTGCGTTCACTTTAATACTTTTGGTGTGCTGCATATATGGATTACACATTACCTCTAAGTTAAGCCTGATTGCCTTGTACCAAGCTACCAGAGGGCTAAGCAGAGGTTAATTTAGTGAAATTTGTGGTTCACTCCGACAAAGATTGTGGTTGTTGCCTGAGTGGGGCTTTCACCCCACTCAACCAATAACCCAATTTCTTACACTACCCATTGGGATAGTCTAAACATGCCCTTCTAAATTACGATTTGTTATGCATTTCTAAAACAATTTTGCGATTTGGTGACCATTTAAAAAATGATTTGTGGTCTGGAAACTCCTGGTGATGTAAACACCTTGATACCTCTGGATTTAGGTGCTATAAATATTGAATAGACTGGCATGGATGAATCATACATCGCCCTTCAGAATCGTATGACCATGTGCTATGCTGCACAAGACAGAGATACTATAAATATAGCAGAGAAGGCAGAGAATGAGGAGGAAGGAAGGGATTAACAGTCATCAAAGTATAACAATTTTTGGTCTGCATCAAAATATTTCAGAGATTTGTCGAATTAACAGACCTGGGGGCATATTACCAAGGGCAGTATCGCCACTTTAGCGGCACTTTTTGCCGATAAAGCGGCGATATTTTTATCGCACTATTAGCAAGCTGTCGCTAACAGCTATTAGCGACAGCTTAATGGCGATAACAGCCGTTTTGTTGCCGCTTTGCATGTCAGCGATAATTATCGCTAATGACATGCAAAGTAGGCGTTCCCAACTAAAAGCAACTGCAAACAGCTGCTAACACAACTACCCCCTATTAGCAATGCCCGCGAAGAGATAAAAAAAGTCGCGCTAACCGCGATTATCGCTGGAATTTAACACCTGATAAAAACTTGACTTAACCATCTTGTCAATGGGAGGTGGATTGTAAGGTTAAGTCCTCACCTGCCTATTAGCAAGCTTTTCATTAGCGCAGTGAATTTATCGCTGGATTTCTCGCGCTATTGCTGGGTTTCGCCGCTATTGCTGGATTTTTTATCGCCTTGGAGATAAGCGTTGATAATAACGCGTTATCTCCGCGATGAAATCCAGCGATAGCCGGCGATAAAAAAAACAGCGCTAAGCGCGCTTTGCGAATCGGAAATCCTTGGTAATATGCCCCGTAGAATTATAAACTTCACACAAGAGCTTGATTCCATGCTGACCAGCAAAAACAGTACAGTGAAGCTCTTCCAACCAATGCACAGGTCTTGTGCTGCTTACATCTGCTGGACTCCATGAGCTAAAGCTCTGCCATAGCTTGGGAGATGTACTATCTTAAAGTAAGTTCTCAGGTGCTTTTTTATCAGTTCCTGGACTGCTCACTACAACAAAAGCACACGTCATTCCTGAAACGCCTGCTGATTTACAGCACACAATATTTTGTTTTGTGACACAAAAGAAAATGAATACATAGAAATCGAAAAAAATCAACACTTATTAAACTACCAGGTGTTTTATTCTGCTGATATCATCATTATAGTCTAAGCTGCATGTTATCCTGGAAGCATGTTTGACTCCTACATGTTCAATGACTGTGCCCTTCATATCCGCCTTGCCCTAGGTGACCTTGAAGGTGGGTAGTCACCAAGGGGCATATTTATCATAGGTTTTGCGTCACCCTGCACCACGCAAGGCGATGCTGGGCGGCGCAAAACCTACAATGAGATTTATCAAACCATGCAAGGCCACGCTCGTGGCCTTGTGTGGCTTGGTAAATCTAGTGTAACACAAGTCAGCGCAAGTCGCTGCCTTGCGTTATACTATGTGGTGAGGGAGTTACATGGGCTGAGCGTGGGTGTTCCTACCCGCCCATGTATTCTGACGAATTTCCAGATTTACCAAGAGTGGTAGACCTGGGAATGTGTCAGAATTGTATGCCTCCCCACCAGAACTGCAACGAGGAGAAATATCTTTATTTCTCCTTGTTGTTTCCTCCTTCTAAGTGTGCCACATTTACTTAAAAGTTTGTTAAATATGCCCCTAAGTGAGGTAGTGTCAGAAATGGGGATCTCTAGTTGGCAGTGGTATGCACTCTGTCCAAGTAGGGACCCTTCCTTTTAGTCAGGATAAGGGGATTACACATCCAAGATAACCCCTGCTCACCCCCTTGGTCACTTGGCATGAGCAGTCAGGCCTATCTCAGAGGCAATGTGTAAAGTATTTGTACTTAACACACACAGTAACACTGTGAAAACACTACAAATAGACACCATACCAGTTTAGAAAAATAAAGTGTCTTTATCTAAACCAAACAAGACCAAAACAACAAAAATCCAACATACACAACTCAAAATATCACTTTTAAAAGGTTTTAGAAATTCAGTCGATAAAACTCTATGGATGCAGTGATTTTACACGAAGTACCTTTAGATGCATCAAAATCCACAAAGAAAAACAACCGCAGAGGAGGAAAGCGTTGGAAAACACAGCGATACATCAGTTCCTGAGTCCCTGAGGAGGCGATGCGTCAGTTTTGCTGCATGCAGGAGAAGTGTTGTGTCAAATCCGGACTGTAAGGGGAAGCGATGCGTCGAAATGCAGGCGGTTCTGGTCTGCGGGTGATGCGGTGTAAAACTTGCAAAAACAACAATTGATGGACAGAATGTAAAACAATGTCGTACATTCACCCCAGTACAGAGATCTGGGCCTAAATCCATCGTTTTTTTGCTCACCATGCCATTCCAGTTTGGATCCAGCCATATGCAAATCAGTCTTGACCCTGCACCCAATGGGAACAGTCCAGCCCGAACTGCCAGGCCAGGTCCTCCCTGGACTGGAAACAAGCATCCTAGGACCGGTTTCGGGCTTTCAGCCCTCATCAGCCAGGATAGCTTGACTCCAGTGGCATGGAGAGCACGGGACCCACGTCTGGGCTTACCCGTCCCACTCGGGGTGACAAATGCAAAAACAACAATTGATGGCCAGAATGTAGAACAATGTCGTCCATTCAACCCAGTACAGAGATCTGGGCCTAAATCCATCGTTTTTTTGCTCACCATGCTATTCCAGTTTGGACCCAGCCATATGCAAATCAGTCTTGACCCTGCGCCCAATGGGAACAGTGCAGCCCGAACTGCCAGGCCAGGTCCTCCCTGGACTGGAAACAAGCATCCTAGGACCGGTTTCGGGCTTTCAGCCCTCATCAGCCAGGATAGCTTGACTCCAGTGGCATGGAGAGCACGGGACCTACTTCTGGGCATACCCGTCCCACTCGGGGTGACAAATGCAAAAACAACACTTGATGGACAGAATGTAGAACAATGTCGTACATTCACCCCAGTACAGAGATCTGGGCCTAAATCCATCGTTTTGTTGCTCACCATGTCATTGCTCCAGATCAGGCAGAGAACTAGGTTTAATGGCCTCTGCATCGCACACAAACCCATTTAAGTCCAGGCCCCAACCTACATTAAAGACCATCTGGTAAGCTACACGCCCAGCAGGTCTCTCCGCTCCTCGGAGGCAGGCTTGCTAGCCTGTCCTCGCTTTAGCACTGCCTCCAAAGGAGGTAGAGCCTTCTCGGCCTTAATTCCTCAACTGTGGAAGAAGCTGCCGGCGAATCTTCGTAAGGAACCCGCCCTCCTCCCATTTAGGAAGAAGCTAAAAACACTCCTCTTTGTGGAAGCCTGGGGCACAACTTAACCAATCATAACCATACCATGTGCCACGGTAGGGCTCTCTCTCATAGGGCTTAGAGACCTGGTGGTGATTATGCGCTCTAGAAGTCACAATTACAATTACAATGTCGTACATTCACCCCAGTACAGAGATCTGGGCCTAAATCCATCGTTCTTTTGCTCACCATGCCATTCCAGTTTGGACCCAGCCATATGCAAATCAGTCTTGACCCTGCGCCCAATGGGAACAGTCCAGCCCGAACTGCCAGGCCAGGTCCTCCCTGGACTGGAAACAAGCATCCTAGGACCGGTTTCGGGCTTTCAGCCCTCATCAGCCAGGATAGCTTGACTCCAGTGGCATGGAGAGCACGGGACCCACGTCTGGGCATACCCGTCCCACTCGGGGTGACAAATGCAAAAACAACAATTGATGGACAGAATGTAGAACAATGTCGTACATTCACCCCAGTACAGAGATCTGGGCCTAAATCCATCGTTTTTTTGCTCACCATGCCATTCCAGTTTGGACCCAGCCATATGCAAATCAGTCTTGACCCTGCGCCCAATGGGAACAGTCCAGCCCGAACTGCCAGACGAGGTCCTCCCTGGACTGGAAACAAGCCTCCTAGGACCGGTTTCGGGCTTTCAGCCCTCATCAGCCAGGATAGCTTGACTCCAGTGGCATGGAGAGCACGGGACCCACGTCTGGGCATACCCGTCCCACTCGGGGTGACAAATGCAAAAACAACAATTGATGGACAGAATGTAGAACAATGTCGTACATTCACCCCAGTACAGAGATCTGGGCCTAAATCCATCGTTTTTTTGCTCACCATGCCATTCCAGTTTGGACCCAGCCATATGCAAATCAGTCTTGACCCTGCGCCCAATGGGAACAGTCCAGCCCGAACTGCCAGACGAGGTCCTCCCTTAACTGGAAACAAGCCTCCTAGGACCGGTTTCGGGCTTTCAGCCCTCATCAGCCAGGATAGCTTGACTCCAGTGGCATGGAGAGCACGGGACCCACGTCTGGGCATACCCGTCCCACTCGGGGTGACAAATGCATAAACAACAATTGATGGACAGAATGTAGAACAATGTCGTACATTCACCCCAGTACAGAGATCTGGGCCTAAATCCATCGTTTTTTTGCTCACCATGCCATTCCAGTTTGGACCCAGCCATATGCAAATCAGTCTTGACTCTGCGCCCAATGGGAACAGTCCAGCCCGAACTGCCAGGCCAGGTCCTCCCTGGACTGGAAACAAGCATCCTAGGACTGGTTTCGGGCTTTCAGCCCTCATCAGCCAGGATAGCTTGACTCCAGTGGCATGGAGAGCACGGGACCCACATCTGGGCATACCCGTCCCACTGGGGGTGACAAATGCAAAAACAGCAATTGATGGACAGAATGTAGAACAATGTTGTACATTCACCCCAGTACAGAGATCTGGGCCTAAATCCATCCTTTTTTTGCTCACCATGCCATTCCAGTTTGGACCCAGCCATATGCAAATCAGTCCAGCCCGAACTGCCAGGCCAGGTCCTCCCTGGACTGAAAACAAGCATCCTAGGACCGGTTTCCGGCTTTCAGCCCTCATCAGCCAGGATAGCTTGACTCCAGTGGCATGGAGAGCACGGGAC
This sequence comes from Calotriton arnoldi, assembly GCA_963921515.1. Classification (NCBI taxonomy): domain Eukaryota; kingdom Metazoa; phylum Chordata; class Amphibia; order Caudata; family Salamandridae; genus Calotriton; species Calotriton arnoldi. Next base: position 4,371,808 of record CAWUFW010000406.1, read on the forward strand.
CCACGTCTGGGCATACCCGTCCCACTCGGGGTGACAAATGCAAAAACAACAATAGATGGACAGAATGTAGAACAATGTTGTACATTCACCACAGTACAGAGATCTGGGCCTAAATCCATCGTTTTTTTGCTCACCATGCCATTCCAGTTTGGACCCAGCCATATGCACATCAGTCTTGACCCTGCACCCAATGGGAACAGTCCAGCCTGAACTGCCAGGCCAGGGCCTCCCTGGACTGGAAACAAGCATCCTAGGACCGGTTTCGGGCTTTCAGCCCTCATCAGCCAGGATAGCTTGACTCCAGTGGCATGGAGAGCACAGGACCCACGTCTGGGCATACCCGTCCCATCAAATGTGTGTCTTTTGCTTTCTCGCCCTAAGTGCGCCGGGTATGCCCAGACGTGGGTCTCGGGCTCACTGTGCCACTGGAATCAAGCTATCCTGGCTGAAGAGGGGTGAAACCCCGAAACCGGTCCTAGGATGCTTGTTTCCAGTCCAGGGAGGACCTGGCTTGGCAGTTTGGGCTGGACTGTTCCCATGAGGCACAGGGTCAAGACTAATTTGCATATGGCTAGGTCTAAACTGGGGTGGCATGGTGAGCAAAAGAATGATGGATTTAACCCAGATCTCTTGACTGGGGGTGAATGTTTTGATTTGTTCTGCATTCCGTCCATCAAATGTCTGTCTTTTGCTTTCTCGCCCTAAGTGCGCCGGGTATGCCCAGACGTGGGTCCCGGGCTCACTGTGCTACTGGAATCAAGCTATCCTGGCTGAAGAGGGGTGAAACCCCGAAACCGGTCCTAGGATGCTTGTTTCCGGTCCAGGGAGGACCTGCCTTGGCAGTTCGGGCTGGACTGTTCCCATGAGGCAATCAATCAATCAATCAATCAATCAATCACAGAATTTGTAAGCGCACTACTTACCCGCGAGGGTCTCAAGGCGCTGGGGGAGAAAAAAAAGGGGGGGGTGCTGCTACTGGTCGAACAACCAGGTCTTGAGTAGCCTCCTGAAGGTCAGCAGGTCTTGGGTCTGTCGTAGGCTTAGTGGAAGGGTGTTCCAGGTCTTGGCGGCGAGGTGGGAGAAGGATCTGCCGCCGGTGGTGGTTCTTCGAATGCGAGGGACGGTGGCGAGGAGAGGTCGGCGGAGCGGAGTTGGCGGTTGGGGACGTAGAAGAGGAGTCGTCTGTTGAGGTAGGCTGGGCCAGTCTTGTGGAGTGCCTTGTGTGCGTGGATGAGGAGTTTGAAGGAGATTCTCCTGTCGACGGGGAGCCAGTGCAGGTTCCTCAGGTGGGGGTGATGTGGCTGTGGCGTGGTACATCGAGGATCAGGCGTGCGGAGGCGTTTTGTATGCGTTGCAGTCGCTTGATGAGCTTGGCCGGGGCTCCGCGTAGAGGGCGTTCCCATAGTCGAGTCTGCTGCTGACGAGGGCCTGGGTCAAGACTGATTTGCATATGGCCAGGTCTAAACTGGGGTGGCATGGTGAGCAAAAGAATGATGGATTTAACCCAGATCTCTTGACTGGGGGTGAATGTTTTGATTTGTTCTGCATTCCATCCATCAAATCTGTGTCTTTTGCTTTCTCGCCCTAAGTGCGCCGGGTATGCCCAGACGTGGGTCCCGGGCTCACTGTTCCACTGGACTCAAGCTATCATGGCTGAAGAGGGGTGAAACTCCAAAACCAGTCCTAGGATGCTTGTTTCCGGTCCAGGGAGGACCTGGCTTGGCAGTTCGGGCTGGACTGTTCCCATGAGGCACCGGGTCAAGACTGATTTGCAGATGGCCAGGTCTAAACTGGGGTGGCATGGTGAGCAAAAGAATGATGGATTTAACCCAGATCTCTTGACTGGGGGTGAATGTTTTGATTTGTTCTGCATTCCGTCCATCAAATGTGTGTCTTTTGCGGTGTAAAACTTGGAGCACAGTTGATATGCATGGAAATCAGGATGCGCTGGAGATTCGAAGCAGTGGCCGCAAACAGGCACTACTTCAGTCTTCAGCCGCAGTCCAACGATGCGTTGATTCTTTTAGCCGAACAGTAGTGCCTGCATTGGAGTCAGTGCGGTGGTCTGGCACTTCGTAGACATGGTGTGCTGAACTCAGGCTGCAGCGGTTTCTTCGGCCGAAGGCAGACACTGCATCGATTTCTTTGGCCGCACAATGGTGGTGCGTGGAAGTTTCTCCCACACAGCGGTGCTGCGTCGGAAAAACAGATGCTGGAAGGGCGATGTGTTGATTTTTGATAGTTTCAATCAGCGAAAACAATCTCCAAGGGCCTAGAACTGGAATTGGCACCACAAAGCAAGTCAAAACTCCTAGCAGTGGAGTTCAGGGATGCTGCAGATTAAGTAGTTGATGGACATGAGACTTCTTAACAGGAGGCAAGCACACACAAGCCCTTGGAGAAAACTCTCAAGCAGGATCCACAGCAAAGTCCAGTTCTTTTTCTCTCCAAAGCAGAAGCAGCAACTGCAGGCCAACACAGCAAAGCAACACCCAGCAAAGGGGCAGTACTCCTCCTTACAGCTCTTCAGCTCCTCCCTTTGGCAGAGTCTACTCTTGATCCAGAAGTGTTCTCAAAGTCTGGGGTTTTAGGTCCAATACTTATACTCCTTTTGGTCTTTGAAGTAGGCATACTTCAAAGAAAAGTCTTTGTTGTCCACAAGTTCCTGCCTTGCCTTGACTCCAGACACACTCCAGGGGGGTGGAGACAGCATTGTGAGAGGAGAGGCACAGCCCTGTTCAGGTGTCAGTGACAACTCCTCCCACCACTCTAGATCTGGAAGACCCATCAGGATATATACAGGGCACACCTCAGCACCCTTTGTGTGACTGTCTAGAGTGAATGCAAAAACAGACCCCTGTCAGTCTAAACCATACGTTGATTCTACAGGCAGGCAGAGGCACAGGATGGTTAAACAAGAAAATGCCCACTTTCTAAAAGTGGAATTTTTAAACACACAATTTAAAAACCAACTTCACTAAAATATGCATTTTTACATTCTGAGCCCAGGGAGCCCAATCTCTATCTCTTCTAAATTGGAAGTTACACTTTTAAGGTGTTACAAGGCAGCTCCGATGATAACCTATGGGAGAGACAGGCCTTGCAATAGTGAAAAACGAAATTGATAGTATTTCACTATCAGGACATGTAAAGCACACCAACACATGCCCTACCTTTCACATGCACTGCACTCTGTCTATGGGGGTACCTTGGTCCTCCCTTACGGGTGTGTTACATGTAGAAAAAGGGAAGGTTAGGACCTAGCAAGTGGGTGCACTTGCCAGGTTGACATGGTAGTTTAAAACTGCTCTCATAGACACTGCAATGGCAGGCCTGAGACATGTTTACAGGACAACTCATGTGGGTGGCACAATCAGTGCTGCAGGTCCAGTAGTAGCATTTGATTTCCAGGCCCTCGGCACACACAGTGCACTTTACTAGGGACTTACTAGTAAATCAAATATACCAATCATGGATAATTAATCAGAATCCCAATTTACACAGGGAGCGCTTGCACTTTAGTGCTGATTAGCAGTGGTAAAGTGCCCAAAGTATATAAACCAGCAAAAACGAAGCTCAGCACACCAACAAAAAAACAGGCGGTAGAGGCAAAAAGACAGAGGAAACCTCATTTCACTCAACACACTTCAGTACAGGCGCCTTTCCATCAATGACAATTGCTCTCCCCAAGTAGGTGACACTGACTACCCCTGCGGCACTTGGATCATAACACAGTGATGCAAGAACATGAAACTGTAAGGCAGCACGCTAGCAAATAAAGTGTGTAGTTGAATAGTCCTGTGGAATCCTGCGTGCAGGGTTCAGATGCGTTCTTGAGGCTGACAATGTTCTACTGTGAAAGCCGGGCCTTCAGGAGTTTTCTGCATGTAAAAGTTCAGAGATTCATATTATGAAAATCCTACCTTCCCTACCACCTTTCTGTGGGCAAAATAAAGCCTGTGTAAACTTGCTCCAAGTATTGTAAAAAAATGTATCCTCTTGAGAAAATATGAAAACAAGCACAGCAGCTCTAGCTGCTGCTGCCCTCTGTTGGGATCACATTGTTTAACTACCTCTTCATCTTTAAACAGACAGGCTTACTTCAAAGTCAAACTATTGTTTGTAGTAGGAGTGCAGGTCCTAAACAAAGCATGTGGCCTGGGGTATTATGCCCCTTCTGCCCACTGCTTGTGGTGGACCTTGGGAGCAGTTACACTTAACTATATTTGGAAGTAGAACATTTCACATTTAAGAGAAACAATGCACAAGTAGGTTTTATTCACAGGTGAAATATCAATATATAAAAATAGTGATGGCTAACCATTTGCGATGCTCTGAAGGTACACCACCATAATCAATAGAAGTATCAGTGAACAAAAAAGGCGAACACAAAGCACACTGTAACATAAACTGACTTATCTAGTGGGGAATGCTACTTTCTCCTTCCTCTGCTTGCCACTAATCCCTGTATATTTTGGGTGGTACAATGCCTGCATTATTCCCACCCCGTCACAATAGGTGAGGTGCTTCTTCAGGTGCAGCTCTGGCTACAAACACAAGGCATTGGCTGGAAGCCTCCCTGATCTCCACACTGTGAGTGGGGCTGCCTCTTACAGAAGCATTTCCGACCTGAAACTGGAGGGGACCATCTCCACCTGGAAATTGAGGGGCATATTTACAAGCCCCTATCGCCACCACAACGTCACTTTTAAAGATGTTGTGGTGCGATACGGGCTTTGCCTTATTTACAAGGCAGAGTTAAGCCACTTAACATAGCTTAACGCCGCCTTGTAAATAAGGCACCCTTTCACTCTATACTTAGCATGAAAGGGGAAGGCAATGGGTGTTGCTGTGGGCGCTCCACTGCAACACCCATTGCTTTTGACGCTGCCCATATTACAAGGGTGGCGTAAATATGGGGCAGCACCAAAATTAGACCAGGGAAAACCTGGTCTTAGAAGACAAAAGAGGTACGGTGTTCCTGGGTGGCAAGTTGGCCACCTGGTTAGTACTCAGAGTGGTGGGGAGGTGGGAAATACCTCCTTTCGGAACTAGGACCCTCACACACCCAGCAAGCTAGGTGTCATGCTTCATCATATGGGTCTGCTCCTCGTCGAGCCGGCGCTGCAATGCTCGACGGGCACCCATAAAGGGGCTCTTTATCGGAGATCTTTTGTTCCTTGCCGTATAGGTGCCGTGGGTGTGAGGGGCCTCCTTCCTGATGCAGCGGAGCGGGTAGGTGAGCCGGACTGCTCTGAGCGGGAGCAGCGACACTACGTTGAGTGTCCATATACTCCGCTGCGGTCTGATGAAGCAGCACTTGAATCCTTAAGAGGTTGGCTGCTTTTCTCCGGGGCAACGTCCTACCGAGAGAAGAAGTGGTATGTAGAACCACACCACACACTGTAGATAGTTTTCATTTAGTCACTAAGTCCTGAGGAATCGCCAACTGATCTATTAGAGACATTTTATAGGCGAGAAACATGTTGACCACTAAGGGGTAGAGCGTAATTTTTGTCAGATTAAAACAAAATAGTCGCCCTCCTTCTTCTTTTTACTTTTTAATCAGGTTGTGACCTCTCCAGAATAAAAATAATTATAGAGGATTCCCTTACCTGTTTTAACCCACACACCACATCTACATCTTACCAGGCCCCTCACACCCACGGCACCTATACGGCAAGGAACAAAAGACCTCCGATAAAGAGCCCCTTTATGGGTGCCCGTCGAGCATTGCAGCGCCGGCTCGACGAGGAGCAGACCCATATGATGAAGCATGACACCTAGCTTGCTGGGTGTGTGAGGGTCCTAGTTCCGAAAGGAGGTATTTCCCACCTCCCCACCACTCTGAGTACTAACCAGGTGGCCAACTTGCCACCCAGGAACACCGTACCTCTTTTGTCTTCTAGTTCTACACAGGGCAAGTACGGTTGACCTTTATCAAGCCCTCATTGTCCCCCTTGTTGTTTACTAAAACCTGGTCTTACCCTGGCGAAGCGAGGAGAAATGTTTAATTTCTCCTTGTTTTTGCTGTTTCCATGTGTGTTGTGTTGTGCAGTACACATGGAAACAGCAAAACGCATTTGATTGTTTATCTGCAGGAAGGTGTTCCTTCCTGCACATAAACAATCATTTGAAAAAATGACGTTTTGCAACTTCTATGTGTGCTGCATTAAGCAGCACACAGAGAAGTTTCAAATAATCCATTTCAGATTGTTTATGTGCAGGAAGTGACACCTTCCTGCACATAAACAATCACTCCCCTCAACCCATGCACCCTTGCACTGTGGTGCAAGGGTGACTGCTTTGGTACTAGGCAGTTAAATTTAGCGCCAGCACAGGGGGAAACGCAGGGCGGCACCATATTCTTGTAAATATGGTGCAGCCCTGCGTTTCTAAAGTGACGGAGCGTGTTGTTAGCCTTCTTGGCTTAACGACACACTTCGCCACTTTCCTTGTAAATATGCCCGAGTCTGCATTGGCAAAAAAATGAAAGTAGAGTTCGATTTATTGAGAGTGAGCTTGTAGTCATGAGTTTTGAAATAACTGAGTTACCTTGGCCTATTTATCTGCCATGTATTGCACTGCCTCTGTGACCATCTGTACTGCCTTCTATACCTCATCTATATCAGCCTTGTGAGTCCGCTGCTGGGGTGTCTGGAAACTGATGCTGCTCCATCTCACTCACCTTGTTCTCTGAGGAAGACACAGGAGAAAACGGTATTAGGAAAGGCACACATGCTGCGTATCGCCTTCGTATGGGCCTGGTATAGATTATTTTCCAATCCTGCGGTTTAAATATCTTTGGTCCTACAAGAAGTAAATGAAGGTAAAATTAACTCACCAATCTTACAGGACTAACTACTTTTAAGATAACTGCATTATACTATTCCCTATAGCAGCTGGCCATCCTTCTACATTTATGTGTGCTTTATGCAGGTTAAGTGATTCTCCTGTACCACATAACACTTTGGTGAATCATTCTAAACCCTTCACGAGTGTGAGCGTAGTATGCAATCAATAGCTATATACGTCACCCAAACTACCTGATAGTAAAAGGATATCACATGCAGCTCACAGTATGGCTGTACCGACACAACCAATTTCCCCTTGTCGAATATTATAGTAAAGAGTGAAATACCATCCCTCACACCTCGTGACGCTTCAAAATCGAATCGCTGTCCAAAAGGCTGCATAAAATGGGAATGACACTAGTAAGAAAGCAATGGCTGCAGGAGCTGACCCATTTCCCCATTCTACGTATGCGGCTGCTCTTCAACATGTGAATCACACTCCAACACATTGAAAAGTTTTCATTTTCCACCAAGCGATTCAGTGGTGCAAATTTGTATTGCCATAAATGCAATCTATGAAATATGGAAGTGCTGGTACAAAATTGCACCAGTGCAAACTTTGTAATTTGGGCCTGGTGGACAGACATTCTGTGCCTAATTACGATGGCGGTTGGTCAGACGACTGACCGTCATCGCAGCAGGAATGAGACCGGCCGACAAGGAGTCGGCGGTCCCACCCTCTATATAATGATGAGGCAGTCGGAAGCTGCCTTTTTCTAATGCAGCTTGTTCTGCGGCCCAGGAAAAGGGCAGTGGAAAAAGTTAGTTTGTGCACATCCATGCATGTGGTGCCTGGCACATGGTGAATGGATGTGTGAGGGGGTCACTACATGTGCCCCCCAGGCCACTTAGCAGTAGCCCACGGGCGACTGGGGCTATGTTTTGGGCCCCCAAAGTCCCTTTCTGGCTGCCTTTTCATGGCGGTGGTACCGCCATTAAAAAGGCAGTCAGAAAGGGATATCCTAATCCCTATGGCTGTGCACAGGCACCGCCCCCATTGTAGGGTTAGGAATCCGACCGCCGTCCCGACAGGTTCTTTGATCATGTCGGAGGCGGCGGTGCTACACCCGACCTCTGCGCTCCGACTGCCGGTATTGTAATCCGGCGGTCAGACCGATGCCCAGGATATCGGAGCGCCCACCACCGACAGGCCGTCGGTGGTGGTCCGCCCAACATCGTAATTATCCCCATAGTGCCTAGCTACAAAAATTATTTTACTACTCTCGCTGATTCATAGCATGGCAGGAGACAATTCTAAATAAACAAATGATACAGAAGATGATGTTCAAATAAAGGAACAGTAACTTAATATCCTTATCTTCTGCTAGATGATGGAGGCCAGTGTTTGAAGAAATACTGCACTGCGGCAGTTTGATGATTTTTAATGACCCTACAAGGCGATTATAAAGAATACACGATAAAACAAAAATGATACGCCATTCACAAACAAACAAAACAGTTGCTTCAAAGCAGTCAAACAACAATGTTGTAAAAGGTATTTCTTCACAGATGTTTATGATTGTCTTCGGAACATAAAAGCGTTGTTTGCCTTTTAAATAATATTCTGCATTATGGCGCATTTACATAATATGTTTAAATCTAGAACAGTACTGCTGTGCTGTATGTTCTGCCAGAGAGTAATGTTTGCTCCCCAATGGTGCATTGTGATCTGGGGTTTAAAAGATAAACATGATTTAAACTATTCCTTTTTTTCCTCGTCACATCACACACACACACACACGCACACACACACGCACGTGCACACACACACACACACACACTCTCTCTCTCTCTCTCTCCCTCTTGGAGAATGGTGATATGGTAATAGGTAAGGTATTATACAAGACACAGACATGAGGCTGTTCACTAGATGACGCTGATGTGGTGAGAGAAAAAGTCCACGCTCCTGTTCACACTCTCTTGTTTCTTGTACCCTTATTTTACATCAATTTCTTTACGAACCAGGTCTCTGCTGGGATCTAGACTTGGGTGGTAGAAGTTCAAACCAAAGGAGAAGCCGTTCTGGAGCAGACGGCTCAAAAAAAGTGCACCCTGACAAAGCTGGTTCCAGCAGCTCAGAATGGTGCAGTTATTCGGTGGAGGAGAAGGCGGTGGGCCGCAATAGGACTGATGCCCTGGTGAATGTGGTTGGTATAGATGCAGAGTGGCAATAGTTGCAGTACTCTCCATGAGTGACCTACAGCCAAGTGGAGATGCCTGTCCTACCAGAGAATAACTAAACTTGAGTCTCAAACCAGAACCTGCAAGTATTTAAAAAGGACTGTGACCAATTAAGGGATGTTTTGGTTTGTTGCTCAGTTCTTGCTCTCCCACAGGCATAAACAGAGAAGGGGATGATTGTCTGGAATATTGCACAGGGGGCAGTCATGATGTGTCTTGTGCTTTCACTCAATCTCAAGATCAGCTTCAATACTTGGTGAATGAGTGAGTGCAGTGGCTTAACCATGATCATGTTAAATAGAAGTATCTACTAAAGTTGCAGAAATGGAGGGGAGTATTTCCTCTACTTTCTCATCATCTGATTCCGAGGTGGATATCAAGGAAGCAAAGCTGAAAGGTAAGAATGCTTCCTAAGAATAAGTTAGCAGTGCTTCTTAACCTTCTGTCTTCTGCGGACCCCAATGTAATCATTACTGGAACCAGGGGACGCCCACTGAATCATTATTAGAATCAGGGTACCCCCACGAAGTTATTACTGGAAGCAGAGGACACCGGCTTAGGCAGCATTTTCGATGATTTGAACAGCAAAACAACACGCATAAAATATGGAAACAAGCATTCATCAAATGAACAAATGATGAAATCTTTTATTTTATTCAGAAACAAATATAATAATAATAATACATTTATAAAGCGCAACAGCTACCTCAAACAGAGGTGTCCCGGCGCTAACGCAGTCAAGCAAGAGAGATAGGATGTAGGGGTCTAGCATCGGCCAGGTCTTTAGCGCCTTCCTGAACTCCAGTTCAGATTGGATTAGGCGAAGTCTATCCAGAAGGGAGTTCCATAATCTGGTCATCACCACCGTAAAAGATCTACCTCCAATGCGTGACTTTGCAAATCGAGGTACGCACAGCAGATTCTGGGAGTTCGATCTTAAAAAGCGTTTTTGTTGGTAGGGGCGAATGCGTTTCCTTATGTAGCTGGGGCAGATGCCTCTCAGAGCCCTGAAAGCTACCGTCAGGGCGTTGAATTCTATCCGTTTTGCTACCGGCAGCCAGTGAAGCTGTTTGATGTGCGGAGAGATGTGTTGTCTGAAAGGTACTCTTCTGATCAATCTTGCAGCCGCATTTTGCACCATCTGCAATCTCTTAATCAGATATGCACGCAGCCCCAGGTGTAGACTATTCGCATAGTCCAACCTTGATGTCACAGTTGCATAGACAACGGATCTGCGACAACTCTCTGGTAGTAAGTGTAAACATTTTCTCACACTTCTCATTATGCCGAAGCAAGAGGATGCAATAAAACGTACTTGGGTTGAGAAAGTCAGGTCGGATTCCCATTTTACACCCAGGTTTTTCGCCGTGGTTGAGGGGCAGGGGGGGAGACCCATTTCCTCCGTCCACCACAGTCCAGCCGCCGGTGGGGGTGCCTTGCCAAAAAACAGGCCCTCGGTTTTCTCGGCATTAAGCTTTAATTTATTGTTATTCATCCAGCTGGAGATGTCCTTCAGACATCCCCTAAATCTGGCAAAGGCATTAGCAGATTGGTCCTTAAAGGAGAATACCATCTGGGTGTCGTCCGCGTAGGAAATAGTTTTTATTTCCCATTTCACAATGAGCGAAATGGGAAAATAATTCTACATTTTAATGGGAAGGTTGGAGAATTTCGAAATTCAATTGAGGCCATTCATTGTTCTTACTATGTTCTGTTTGATGCATTTGCACTGCTTCCATTAATCAATCTGAGGATAGTAATTTTTAGCCTCCAATTTCAAATTTCTTCACATTTACAGAATATTTAAACATTTTCAGATTTACATTTTGTCTCCTTATTTAAATACACTTTATTAATCTGATGTGTTAATATTATTTAATTTTCTAAGCAGTTGTGGACCTTCTGAATAGGTTTCGCAGACCCCCAGGGGTCCCCTGACCACAGGTTAAGAACCACTGTGTTAGAGGCTTCCAGGGACTTTTGAGAGGGGAGGTTGATGCATGGTTCTGGGTCATTAATTTTGTCACTTTTGGATGGAAGCAACCTGGTTGCATGCAAATAAAGAAGTATCAATCCTTGCAATCTGGATCCAATGGAGGAGATGTGTGCTTTCTCACTTCTTCAAACCCACACCCAGTCATACACTGACAACATGTTGGTTAGAAGTAGACCCGGGGAAAAACAATGGGAAAAGAGAAACAGAAACTTTGTATATTGTCACAATGACTGGTTGCAAACCTGGGCTTGGTCTTTGTTGCTAAATGGTTGATATCTAAAGACAAAAAGAGACTTTTAGGATTCCTATTTTACTGACACCTAACATCTGATACAGTATACAATATACCTTTTGACAGACTCTGTATTTCCAGCTTGTTAGACCTGCCAACCTTAGTGTGGTCTTCTCCAAACCTTTTGCCTTTTCCCTTCACTTTTTTGCTGGAATCTGTTTTTGTTGGCCTTAGGACTCTGTGCACTTTTCTACTGCTAACAAGTGCTAAAGTGCTTGTGCTCTCGCCCCTAAAGATGGTAAAATTGGCTGACACCTGATCGCATATCAAATTTACTTTTAAGTCCCTTGTAGATTGGTATACCATATACCCAGGGCATGTAAATTAAATGCTACTAGTGGGCTTGCAGCACTTATTGTACCACCCACTTAAGACGCCCCTTGAAATGTGTCCCAAATGTGCCATTACAGCCTGAATGCAATTTTAAACTGCCAAATCGAGTTGGTAATTTAACCCCCTTGCCAAGCCTTAAACTCCCCTTCTATTGCATATAAGTACCCCTACGGTAGGCCCTAAGTAGCTGATAGGGCAGAGTGCATTGTAATTAAAATGTGTGCAAGTTTTACATGCCCTGGTAGCAGCCTCGGCCGGCATGACTCATGGCTGGGGTTGCGGGGTGTCGCTCGGGTACAGAGTTAACTTAACTTACCTTCGCGGCCGGGTCCTGCGTTTTCTTGGCTCCTGCTTCTGTTCTCCTGCATCCGGCAGGAACAGGAAGCAGGCAGCCTCCCTCCTCTCCCCTAAGCCAATCACAATGCTGCAATGGCAGCGTTGTGATTGGTTGGGACGCCGACCAGCCAGGCGCCTATGAGGAGGCCATTTTCTCCATGTAGGCTGCATGCAGACTACATGGAGAAAAGGCAGAGTGCGCATGACTGGTTTGGTCGGCCCCAGAGGGCCGAGCAAACAGTCAGCGCCTTCAGCAGTGGGCAAGCCACTCCTCCCCTGCCCTAGAACAGGACCGCCCACCTGCCCACCCCCAACCAAACACTTCTGCTTTCTCGCAGTGCAATTAGCAGAAACATAAAATGGTAGTTTTATCATTTTATGTTTCTGCTTCTTGCACTGCGAGAAAACAGTGGTGCGATTCTCCTCCGCCCTAGCGGAGCAGCTGCCCCTGCCTGGTAGTGAAAAACTCCTAAATTTGTTTAGCACTACTGTGAGGCCTACCTCTATCATAGGATAACATTGGGTTGCCTTATTACATTTAATAAGTGCTAATTTTTGATTGGGACCCGGCAAACATTTCATGTTGGATTTAAAGTTACAATTTTGAAATCTCCACTTTTAGAAAATTGACATTTTTCTGCCCTAGCTATTTGGTGCCTGCAGCTTGTCCGAGGTCACATGACTGGGTGCAGTTGGACTTTGTTTATTCCTCGCAGACGACCACACAATAGAGGGATGACTGAATGGGCTATGAATTCGTAGGAATGGGAGGGCGGAGCTGTGCACAGCCTCACTTGCAACTAAATGGGCTGTGCTCTGTTTTTACATAAAGGACTTGTCACCCCTGCATTGTTCATGCAGCCAGCTTAGATCCAGGGCAGGGGAAGCAGGATATTTCAATCACTTCCCAACACCACCCTCAGAGGCACCCTTGTCTACAGACCCCCTGGGCCCCGACCCCAGTTCAGCGACTCCATCGCCGACTTCATCAGCACGCACGCCCTGACCTCTACCGACTACATCCTCCTCGGAGACCTGAACTTTCACATGGAGAACAACAACGACAGCAACTCCACCACCCTGATCGACAACCTCGCCAACCTCGGACTGAGACAGCTCGTCACAACACCGACCCATTCCGCCAGCCACACGCTCGACCCCGTCTTCTCCTCAAGCTCCCACGTCTCCTTCAGCCACACCACGGAACTCCTCTGGACCGACCACCGCTGCATCCACTTCACCTTCCAGAAACCCACCACACACCACCGCACCCAACAGATCCCACGCCGCTGCTGGAGCAAAGTCACCGAAGACCAACTACGGGCAAACCTCGCTCTCAGCCCTCCCTCCGACCCATCCAACACCGACGACGCTGCCTGCAACCTCAGACGATGGATAGACGACGGTGCCAACACCCTCGCCCCGCTGAAAAAACTCACCTACAGTGACACCACCAAAAGAGCCAGCTGGTTCACCCCGGAACTCCTAGCGTCCTAGCGTACCTGCCGGAAACTAGAGAAGAAATGGCACAGTGATAAGACACCGGATAGCCACGCAGCCCACAAAGACGCCATCCGTAACCACCACCACCTCATCAGGTCCGCCAAGAGAATCTCCTTCAAAGACTGCCTCGACAACAACGCACACAACAGCAAGGAGCTCTTCAACATCGTGAAGGAACTCTTCAACCCCAGCTCCAACACCAACGACATCCCGCCGTCGCAAGCCCTGTGCGATTCCCTCGCCACCTTCTTCCACCGCAAGATCGCCGACATCCACGACAGCTTCAACACCCAGACAGCCCCAACTAAGATCGATGCACCAGACCCGCCGCACACCATCGACCACGACCCCTTGCCAGCCTGGGCCAGCGTGAACATCGATGACACCATCAAGACCATGAGCACAATACACTCCGGCTCCCCGTCAGACCCTTTCCCGCACCACATCTTCAACAAAGCCAGCAGCTCCATCGCACCCCACCTGTGCAACGTTATCAATCTCTCCTTCGAGACCACGACCTTCCCAGAGAGCTGGAAACACGCAGAGATCAACGCCCTACTCAAAAAACCCAAGGCGGCTCCGAGAGACCTCAAGAACTTCCGGCCCATCTCCCTGCTTCCGTTCCCAGCCAAGGTCATCGAGAAGATCGTCAACAAACAGCTAACCCGATACCTCGAAGAAAACAGCATCCTGGACCCATCCCAATCAGGGTTCCGCAGCAACCACAGCACTGAGACTGCCCTCATCGCCGCCACCGACGACATCAGGACCCTGCTGGACAACGGTGAACCGCAGCCCTCATCCTGCTGGACCTCTCTGCCACCTTCGACACTGTCTGCCACCACACTCTACGCGCACGCCTCCACGACGCAGGGATCCGAGACAAGGCCCTGGAATGGGCCACCTCCTTCCTCGCCGGCAGAACCCAGAGAGTCCGCCTCCTACCATTCCGATCCGAAGCCTCCGAGATCATCTGCGGCGTACCCCAGGGATCATCCCTCAGCCCAACACTGTTCAACATCTACATGGCCCCGCTCGCACGCATCACCAGACAGCACGACCTCAACATAATCTCCTACGCCGACGACACTCAACTGATCCTTTCCCTCACCAAGGACCCCCTCGCCGCCAAATCCAACCTCCATGAAGGAATGAAGGCCGTCGCCGATTGGATGAAGCCGACTAAAGCTGAACACGGACAAAACAGAGGTCCTCATCCTCGGCTCCAACCCCTCAGCCTGGGACGACTCCTGGTGGCCAACGACACTGGGAGCAGCCCCGACACCCACCGACCACGCACGCAACCTGGGAGTCATCCTCGACTCAACGCTCTCCATGGCCAAGCAAGTCAACGCAGTCTCCTCCTCCTGCTTCAACACCCTCCGCATGCTTCGCAAGATCTACAGGTGGATCCCGACAGATACAAGAAGAACAGTCACCCAGGCCCTCGTCAGTAGCAGACTTGACTATGGGAACGCCCTCTACGCGGGAGCCCTGGCCAAGCTCATCAAGCGACTGCAACGCATACAAAACGCCTCCGCACGCCTGATCCTCGACGTACCACGCCACAGCCACATCACCCCCACCTGAGGAACCTGCACTGGCTCCCCGTCGACAGGAGAATCTCCTTCAAACTCCTCATCCACGCACACAAGGCACTCCACAAGACTGGCCCAGCCTACCTCAACAGACGACTTTTCTTCTACGTCCCCAACCGCCAGCTCCGCTCCGCCGACCTCTCCCTCGCCACCGTCCCTCGCATTCGAAGAACAACCACCGGCGGCAGATCCTTCTCACACCTCACCGCCAAGACCTGGAACACCCTTCCACTAAGCCTACGACAGACCCAAGACCTGCTGACCTTCAGGAGGCTACTCAAGACCTGGCTGTTCGACCAGTAGCAGCACCCCCCCCCCCTTTTTTTCTCCCCAGCGCCTTGAGACCCTCGCGGGTAAGTAGTGCGCTCTACAAATTCTGTGATTGATTGATTGACTTCAAAGGGAATCTTCTAGAAGTTTCTCCTACATCAAAGGAGGCACTAGGTATAAAAATAGGACCCTCAGACCCACTGTTCAGTTCACTTTCTGGGCCTGCAGAAGGACTCTCAGAGGACTGCCTGCTGATGTGGTCTGCTATGTACTTCAGACGACTGCCTTGCTGCACCTTGAAGGACTGCTTTGCAGCCTGAAGTCTGCCTTGAACCCTAAGAGGCCTGCCCTGCTGCTTGAGTCCTGTTCTGCTTCTGAACCTAGGACTTCCAGAGTGACTCCAAAGGCTAATTGGCTGACCTCTGATCAGAGCCTCAGGGACAGAAAAGGCTCCAACCATCTTGAACCTGCACCTGGACCCAGCCTGAGTAACTACTAACCCCCCAAGTGATTTCCCTCCAGTCTTGGACCCTTAGTGGTGGTTCTAAAGGTGCCCAGATAGCCAAAATCCAAAACTTCGGTTTTTCTAAACTTTTGCTTAAAAACTGCTCTGAGAACCGAGAGGAGACCGGGATCAGCCTGCTTGTCTATCTGCCCAAGGTGCATGGCTGGTCAGCCTGACATTGCGGCAACTCTCGCTACGTTCTTCTCTGCAGCAGCAAATCCTATTCAGTGGTCCTTCAGCAAAGGGTTTATCTGGTCTCCTGGAACTCTCGTCGACTACAGCCTCCAGATTCATACCTGCTGGAGATTATCGACTTCCAAACAAGTGACTACATCCAAAGATAGAACTCTTCACCGCAACTTCACCTAGCAGCTCCCCAAGGATGACGCTTTCTCCTGGGACACACCTTCAGCTTCGCTCTGCTGAACTTTACCCTCTCAGAACATTTTTCTCAAAATTTCTTCTGAGTCTGAAGTTAAGCGCTGACTGGGCCCAATTCACTTTTTTCTTATCAGACCCGCACTTCATTGAGGTCAGCCATATTTTTCAAATTTGACCCGGTATCGCATGACTAGAGGTTTGCAGTTGGCGCTTTGATATTTTAGACACTAGTTTTTACCTTAAACTAAATCATAACTCTGGTTCTGCTAACTGGATTTTTGTCGTTTTGGTGCAAATAATTTATTAAACTTTACTCTATTCCTCTAAATTGTTGTAGGTTTATTACGGTTTGTGTGCCGCATAAATACTTTATTAAAGGGACAGAGGTCCCTAAGCATCAGATTTGAAAACAATATTTACTGAAAACATAATAATTCCTATGAATTGTTCCAATGACTATACAATTTCAATTTATTTTCAAAGGTAAAACCAACAAAACAATGTTAAGGAATGTACCACCGCCGGGGTAAATGCAAAACAGGTGTAGAAAATGAAGAAAATTAAACAACATAAAAGCAAAAGACAGGGTGTGACCAACAATCATATATAAAAATGAGGTCACTTATTAAAAGAAACAGTTCACTTCTGCACCCAAAAAAAAAGATTAAACATGATCTGGCGGGTCAGTGTATGTGTCGACGGAGTTTCGATCCCGTGCCAATATGGGATCATCATCAGGACAAATAATCATATGCCTGCGAAACAACGACCAGCACTTGTACTTCCAAAATGGCCCCATGTTGGACACTCACTACCTACCAGACCCCATAGTCCCCTTTCTATTTATAATATTACACCATTGTACAAGTGCACGCCTCACTGTTGCGATGACACCACTCCCAGGCGGACGATCTCCCGGTCCGTCTCCACTCTTGGATATTGACAACCAATCAACATATGGTAGGAATCTAGCCTGGGGCAATTGTTTTTATCACAGTTTACACAGGTTTACTTACTGGTGCAACATGCTCTCAGCCCTCAATTCTGGCAGCTGAGAGTGCAATTGCATGAGTAGTGCAGCCTCATGCTTACTCTGAGTGGGAGCAGATTAACTTTGGCGGTTTCCACTGTCCGTGCTATAACGGTGCTGCGTGATTTATAACTGCCATTTAGCAACACATTGTTACTGGAGGTTCCACCATCGACCAGGTCCTCTTCGCAAGGGTGCATAGGCTTTAAGGGTTTGGCAGATACACTGCAACTCTTAATTGTCAATACCTCTGATTTTCTTTGTACCCCCCACATATAGATATTCACTCATGGATATTCTTTTAGGCTTGATACTGTGATCCTGTATTGAAATACAATTGGACCCTACCGTTTGGTCTGGAGCCCCTATTCATTGAATCAACTATTGTATGGAACAGAGGGCCAGATTATCTTTATTTAAAACCTTGAGTAGGTATTCAAATTCTTACATTTGATTACTTACAAATTGCATTATTCATGATAGCAATTGTAGCTGATTATTGCCAATCCTGCCCTACTGGCCCTCCCTGGAATGACATGATGCCAGGTCGGTACATATAAACCATCACGCCTAGCTCACGATAAAGGACCTCACACCTTATTGTCCTGTCACTTGATAGGTGCGGCTCAAGCCTCTCACTTTCGCCAAGTATTAAATGTTAACCAGAACCCTCACTGTCCTGTTTTTGACAGGTTTGGCTCACACCACTCACCTATACTCAGTAGTAATACATTCGCATGATTGGTAATTCTCCGGGACGGAGCATTCTCAGTTAAACTTCTTCTTTTTATTTCTCCTTCCCATTTCAGCTATTCAAATGTATCATTGTACTATTTAGTTGTTTCTCAGGCGTATGATTATTTGTCCTGATGATGATCACATATTGACACGGGATTGAAACGCCTTCAACACACACTATGAGCCGCTAGATCATTTATAAACTGCTTTTTTGGGAGCTGAAGTGAACTGTTTCTTTTAATAAGTGACCTTATTTTTGTATATGATTGTTGCCCACACCCTGTCTTTTGTCTGTATGTTGTTTAATTTTCTCTGTTCTTTACATCTGTTTTGGATTTACCCCGGCGGGGGTACGTTCCTTAACATTGTTTTGTTGGTTTTACTTTTGAATATAAATTGAAATTGTATAGTCATTGGAACAATTTATCAGAATTATTATGTTTTCAGTAAATATTGTTTTCAAATCCGATTCTTAGGGATCACTGTTCCTTTAATTACGAATTACCCTTGGTCCCTAATGATCCTTGGGTTCCCTTGCCTCTACGTTAAGCCTTACTGCTTTTGTGTTAAGCTACCAGAGGGTTAAAAACAGGTTAATTTAGTGAATTTTGTGGTTCACCCTGACAGGAATTGTGGGTGTTGCTTGAACAGGGGTCACCCCACTTCAACCAACAACCCAACTTCTCACACAGCTCTGTATAATTGAATAAAGCTTTGCAATTTTCTAGAGCTGAAACAGATTTAGGATCTATGTAACACATGCCAATGTTACTTTGAGCTATTATGTGTTGCTTACTAAAGATAGCTACCGTGGAAGATATGCAGAAACCTACCTTTCATCGTGGATGGTTCATAAACTGTAACATAATAAATGTATTTTAACATCACATAGTTTGCCTTACAACCAGCAATCACTTTGTCATCAAAAGCAATTTTTTCATATCGTATGTCTCTATGAAAGGTTATTAAAGTCTGTGCATGGTTCCTTTTCACTCCTGTTATAAAATGGACAAATGCAAATATGAGAGTTCATAATCCATAAAGAATAACACCTGAAAACAGTGTTCAAGAGCAAAGTCGATACTCATAAGCATGAGTGTTGTGCTAGAATACTTGAATCTAGTTCAGTCTTTCATCAACTTCCAAGCAATAGCAGACTGTGAGAGTTCTGTAACTCTGACAACACAGTACCGGCTGCAGCAACCATCATGATTCCCTAGAAAGGACACTATAGAACATGTATAACTTATGCCCTAAGGATTCAGGATGCCACCGTCATCTGCACATTTAATGAGAGTCCTTTGGCCCCATGGAATATGTATTCCTTTTTATCTTCAATCCCATATGTTTAAGATGTGAGACTCTTTTCAAATGGTGCCAATACTCTCTTTTCTCTTCTGCTTCTGCAGACACTTATGTTCCTGAGACTCAGTAGAAGGCATCTCAGTGAGGGACCAGCACACAAAAATATGCAGGTCCCCCAGATCATGACAAAAAGTATTTGATGAGCAGGAATAACCCTTACTTTTCCATAGTAAACTTAAAGATGTGGAACACAAATCCCTACTGGTATAGCAAGCCAGGTACTCAGCAGACATCCATAGCATGTGAAGAGTTTCTGCACCGTTTACATCTATAAAATCCAATCTACCACGCCAAGGACAGTTGTTCTGAGAATGCCAGTGGCACACTGGAGGAGTATCCATTATTTGTAGGGTAGATGAATACATTCACAGAACCTGCTTCTGTTTCCAAATCATGGGACATGAAAATTGGAAGGAAACTGCATGAAAGTCCCTCTCCCATCCTGATTCTTGGGCGATTGTAACCTCTTGGATAAAAAAAAGTGATAGACTCCAGAGAAAACAAGAGAGCTAAACGATATTACTCAATTCAATACTCAGTGAGCAATATATTGAGGGAATTTCACAAGGAGTAAGGCATAAAAAGGGCGTCTTGGAAGGTGGGGAAACCGTGATTCAAACTGGAGACTCTCCAAAGAAGCATCCTCTGGTGGTGCAAGTGGAATACTTGACTGCTATAATCTAGAAGATGCCTACCACAATGTCCTAATTCGCACATATAACCAAAAGCAAGGAATTACTCGTTGCTAGTATTGCCATTCTGGCTGAGTAAGATGCCCAGAGTTCCAAAGCAGCTGTACCACTGGTGTGACGTTTTCATTATAAGTTACTGGAGTAGAATTTATAACCCTGCATTTGGTTTTCAGACAATTTATTGTTTTTAAGACCGAGCCATGATAAATAATCCACATTACACTTCTGTTGTGATCTGTAGTATACTGGGGATGCTTATAAAGACAACAAATACATATAAATTAAGAGAGACCATGCCATTGAATATCAGTGTAACATGCCTTATCAGGTTACACTAAGCAAACAGGGTGATGATGAGTCAGAATTCAAACTATAAAGTGAGAGTGATGTAGATCTCTGCAGCTGCGAGGTAACGGATGATACATAACAGACGCATACAACAGTATCC
Organism: Calotriton arnoldi; assembly: GCA_963921515.1. NCBI lineage: Eukaryota > Metazoa > Chordata > Amphibia > Caudata > Salamandridae > Calotriton > Calotriton arnoldi. The sequence continues at coordinate 4,392,330 of CAWUFW010000406.1, forward strand.
ATTAGGCATATCACGGGGTGGAGAAAAATAAAGATAAAAAGAAAAGAAGAGCCCTGAGTAGGAAGGGGGAGAAGGATAGAGAAAGATAGAGAGAGAAAATAGAAATCTGTACTATAGTAATCCAAAAGGAGCACCGTTGCCTATATCCAGTAATAACAGTAGAAACAGTGGATGTCAACAAACAACAATTCAACCATGCGTATTAGCAACCTTATTGTACAGGAGAGCACCTGAGGTTGTTTGTTGTTCTGTAAATATTTAAATCTGTGGGTTATTATGTATTTGAATTTTTATGGAAGGGCAAGAAAGCAAAGATTCCCATGAATACATTGAAGTTGAATAAAACCTCTGGGGGCATGAATCTTCCTGATTACCAACAATACCAACAAGCATTCCTAGCATCTCAAGGTGCCTAGTGGTTTCGTATACATGAGACTTGTCCTCCCCGCTGGCTTAATATAGAGATCCATCTAACATATCCTCTACCTCTCAGCTCCACTCTCTCCATACACAACGTAGCCAGACTCCCTCTGGAGCATTCAAAATGCATAATAATGGATATAGTATTCGCCCTACTCTTGCTTTAGAGGCGGTTAGACAAACAAATAAGTGCCTCAACTATGGCCTCCTTGTGGCATAATCATAACATTAAATTAGATGGGAAGACGGTGTATTGGTAACCGTGGGGGAAGAAGGGTATAAACACTCTTTGAGATTTAGGCACTCGACTACACCCTATTCCATTCATGTCCCTTTGCATGGCATTCGATATACCAGATATCAATTTCTAAAAATGTTTGAGATTGAAAAGCATAATTGGTAAACTGAAGTCTCCTCACTCACCTGGCCATTCTGCATCACACATACATATACTTCTAGAATCTCCCCAAAACTATTTGCTAAGAACACTTACCTGGAAATGGGATACATACATTCATTCCTCACGATACTCGAACATCCCAGAGTTCACATGGAGGAAAATCTGACAATCTCCATTTATTGCATAAATCACACCGACTCTAGTTCAGACCAGATTTTGGTCTACACTTAAGACATATTAGACTCCATCTAGATTACACAAGATTGGCTTAAGTATGACAGATGTTTGCTGGAGATGTGGGGAGGATGTGGGGGATTTAGAACATTTGTTTTTTACCTGTAAGATGGCCTGCCTGCTATGGAATAAAATACAGTCCTTGATTCATGGCATAACGGGGAAATCCTTCAAGATCAACATTTTGACCTTTGTCCTTGTCTTGCATGCTAATCCTCAATCATCAAGTTTCACTGAACAGAAATAGATGTTGTTTGACCTATTGCTGTCAGTGGGTACTAAGATAATAATAACAGACTGGAAATTAACTTCAGTGAGCTCCTGTAATGCTATATGCATTTATATGCATTGTGAGATTGTGGTGACCTTTAACGCTATTTGTTTTAATTGACTCCATTTTGAATGTACAACATAATTTTTGTGCTCTTGCATGACTTCATTTTGTGCCTTCTTGCAGCTTCATAGTGGGATGTTTTCTTTCTTCTCAGCACAGAGCAAAACAGCCTTGCTGAAACAGAACGTGTGGGATGTGCGTTCGAAAGTGTGGGAGAGGAATGGACTTCTCTGTCTCGGAGTTAAAACACGGATGGTTGGCCAGCTTCCGTCCTTACTTCGAAACAGACTGGTATGGTTAGCATTGGTTTTGGAATAGATGAAGTCTCTCTCTGTGTTAGTAAAAGGTATTAAAGACAGGAAGTTTTGGCAAGCAGAAATTAGCTCACTCGTGGGATGGATGCACCATCACAGGAACATTTTGCTGTCCCATTGAGACTTCTGGATGACTGAAAAGGGCTTCCCAGTCAAGCTGACCAGAATGATGTGTTCTCTAAGGTGATGTATGAGCTACAAGTTTAATTGCTCTGTGATATTTTCATGTTGAATATACATGCTCTTTATATTTGAGTCTTTCATTTGACAGTGCTTATTCTTGGTATTTGACAGTGTTTGTTTCTTGCATTGAACGTCCATTATTATCTGTTTATGTTTTCCTCCCTTGCATTTGACTTGGGAGTGTTCCATTAGTATTATTTATGTGGATTTTACTATTATTATCTTCTGGTGTTTTATCTCATGCATTTGATTACTTGTGAGTGTTTTATTATTACTTGTTTGTGCACATATATATCTATATACATTTGCATGTTGTTTTACCTGTTTCATTTGACATCTGGGAACGTCTTTCTTGTAGAGAGTGTTGCATTAATAATACCCCATGCTTTATTTCGAAACTGCCTTTTGATGTGCCTCATTTTGCGAGTGCTAAGTCTCCTTTCCAAGTGTTTTTTCCTGCTTTACTGGTTGCCTCATCTTGGGACTGCTGAATTTCTTTTATCTGGGAGTGTAAAGCAAGACAGTTCCTTTGAAAAATGGTGGAATAGGCTGTGCTCCATCAGAGGTGTGTATAACATTTTTAACGCAAAATTGCACAATGCTTCTAGATCTAGACACCTTTGGGTTCATCCTCACTTTAATGACTTTAATGATGGTTAGTATTTATCATGGCAACTTTCAAGATTGATGTCACCTACGTTTTGTTACCTCACACGAGAAAGTAAAACACTTGATGCATCTGTCTCTGCTTTACTTTCCAGAAGCCCTTGCATTGAGTTGGTGGTGGTTGCAGAGTGAGATCTCCACAGCAGGTATCCTGATCTTGTGGCCCTACTTTTGCATTGAGCCTGTGTTGGATACCTTCTGCATTGCTGGGATAAAGCTGCACAGTAATCACATGGCTGATGTTAAAACAACATCTAGGCTGAGTTGGAGTGGTGACTTTAACCTGGTCATCTAGAAAAAGAGCTCAACTGAATCACTCGCTTCCACAAATATTAATGTCCAATGTCAGTTTTGGCAGGTTAACTGAATGCATTTAACCTGATAGGTTTATGTATATTAGTGAGGACAGAAAATATAGTACCTCATGCCTACCTCAACAACAAAGTGGCAGAGAGTTACACCTTGAGTCTTGCATCTCTAGCTGCTCAAGTGTTCGTCTTAGTACAGATCAACATCTTTTCTCTTTTGGCTGTGACCATATGTGGTACAGGCAGCAGTGAGGCTGAGTAGTGTTTCCACCCTTTAAAGTTTACTAGCTGTCCAATGATACATTTCAGGAAATATGCAGGATGTTTGTGCAACCATACTTTGTCAAATTCCAACATGGATATCACATAAGGGGAGACATAACTTATTCTGGTGGTTCCGTTCTGGAGTCTAATGCCCTTGTTTCCTCTTATAAGGCAGAGTTTGACATGAGCAAAGTGATATCTTGAAGAAGATATCTGCTTCCCCAGCTCTTCTTTCCTTTCAACCCTGACCCAGCTTAGATCCAACTGCTGGGCTTGATAATAAGAGAGTACGGGTGCCGAATTTGGGGCTGATTTGGAAGGATGCCATAGCAGTTCAACTTTCTAAGCATCTCACTGTCCTTATAGTCAGTATCCGAGGCTGATTATCATCATAGATATTCCCTCAGGATGGGGAGGGAGGAAGTCTCTAAGTGTGGTGGGCAGAACTCTGCCAGGGAAGTGGAGGTCAGGACTCCGCATTCCTAGGTAAATGACCTCTTAGGATTGTTTACGCTCTTGGTGTTTTGGTATCTTCACTACACTGTGAATGGCCTCTTTTTCTACAATTTTTAGAAGTGGATACTTTGAGTTCTGAAACTGAATGAATAACACATTAAGGGCAAAGGCAGAGAAAGTTATTCCTAGATCATCAGATTTTGTACCTGTAAAAATAGTCGCATTGGGAATTGGTCATTTAGCCTGCATAATATTTGAATGCCATATTTGAATGCATGTATTATAAACCTTTATAGTTTTTGTTTATTTATTTAGATAGCACTTCTTTGTTAACATAGAGCTTAGTATACTAAAAGACGAATTGGAAGAAGTAGTCACAAATGGCGCGCCAACAACTTACTACCAGTCTTTAATTTTATGACATGATGCATATATACTAATAGGTTACATCGCAAAATCTCCAATTGCAGTAAAAAGTGAGGCACAAGCAGGAGAAGCACTCAGAAAAACAGGGGGAAAGAAAGGAGAAAGCAGTAAAAAACTAGGGTAAAGCAGGAGAAAGCACTCAGAAAAATGGAGGGGGAAGGAAGGAGAAAGGTGTAAAACATGAGGCAAAAGCAGGAGAAAGCATTCAGAAAACAGGGGGAAAGGAAGGAGAAAGCAGTAAAAAACTATGGAAAAGCAGGAGAAAGCACTCAGAAAAATGGAGGGGAAAGGAAGGAGAAAGGTGTAAAACATGAGGCAAAAGCAGGCAAAAGCACTCAGACAACAGAGAGGAAGTAGAGTGGGGCTGCAGCAGGGTAGAGCTGGGCCTGGGGCGTTCTCAACGGGGGCACGCTGCAGCCTCCATTAAGTAGATCCTGGGAGGAGGGAGTGGCGCTGGGAGGTGGTGAGCAGGGGTAGGTGTGAGTCAGGAAAATGGGCAGCAGGCGGGAGCGGAAATTAAAAAAAAACCACAATAAGCAGTGAGAAGCAAGGGAAAAGCAGTAGAAAGCATTCAAAAAAACAGGGGAGAGGAAGGAGAAGCAATAAAAAATTAGGCAAAAGCAGAAAAAGCACAGTAAAATGGGGGAAGGAAGGAGAAAGGTGTAAAACATGAAGCAAAAGCAGGAGAAAGCACTCAGAAAACAGGGGAAAGGAACGAGAAAGCAGTAAACAAGCATTGGCATAGCCAATATGTCTGGCCTTTGGGACCTTATAAGTGTTTAGCTATGCAGTTCGTATATACATGGCGTGGCCAATCGCAGACCAAAGAAAGGACAGGCTTTCACACTAATGGATGGTGAATTCTCCATTTATATTGTAAAGTTATGAAAAATGTGGGAATCACAGAGGCGCTCAAGGCAAACGATTCTTGTTTAACTGTAAAGATTACAAAGCTTGCAAAAAATAGTCTGACAGCACAGACAGGTTTCCTGTTTTTTCCTACCTCTGTGACTCAGTTGAAAATCTTCCTGTAGTAATGAGGACTGAACAAAATAAGTTTTTAGTTGCTGCAAATAGTAGGGACCCTCCCCGCCCCCGCACTAGCTAAACAAGAGGCGGAGCGCAGTCCATCGACCTAAGAAGGACCAAATGCTCAGTTATCCCCCACAGCATTGCAAGCCCTGAGCTTCACCTGCATGCTGAGCTCTGTAGTATGTGCATTAACCTAGTGGTCTGTATTATTGGATTCAGGAGGATTGAAGTCAGTGGGTCAGACGGTCCTTTAGCCTTTATGAAACCGCATCTGTCACGCGCGCTCTCTTCCTGTGATCCCAGCAGAAGGCACTGATAACGGTGATAACCCATGCAGCGCATTATTCTGGGATAAATACAATACGAAGTAAATTATGTTATGCCATACGTGCATGTTTAAGCATATTTTACATGCATCTAATGGCGCTCAATTAAAAACACGGTAAGTGAATTGCTAGGATAACTTGGTGTGTTATGACCAAAAGATAACAAGCATTTACAATGCAATAGGTCTCGCATTACTAAAGTTTGAGCTATTGGCATTGTAAACGACAATGCCTTTTATTTATGTGTTTCGAAAAGCTGTATGCGGTGCATAAACACGCCCTTTGTACTTATAGTCCTTGCTTACGAAAAGGAAGGCTGGCAGTAAAAGGCATAGTTACTGCCAGCGTTGCTTCTCGTAAGCAACGACTGCAAGTACAAAGTGCCTGTTTACGCACCGCTTGCAGGTTTTTAAAATACAGAAATAAAAGGCATTGGTATTTACAATGCCAATAGCTCAAACTCTGCAAATGCGACACCTATTGCATAGCAAAAGCTCGTTTTCTTATTGCGTAGTAGAACCACTCTTTGTGGAAAACAACAATCATGCCATGCCAGATGGTCTTACAGGCATTCACAGATATACAAACCTACAATATGTTTCCTAAATTCAGGTTTTGGAATGTTCCGTTTTTAAAGCACAATAAAGATGGGGGCTGTTGGTGGGGATGTAGGCATGCACCAAGCTTCCTGGCACTGAGGGTCTATTCCATGCGTGTGGGTATGCACTGTGCTTCCTGGCAGTGAGGGTCTATCTCATGCGTGTAGGCATGCACCGAGCTTCCTGGCACTGAGGGTCTATCCCATGCGTGTAGGCATGCACCGAGTTTCCTGGCAGTGGGGGTCTATCCCATGCATGTAGGCATGCACCGTGCTTCCTGGAAGTGAGGGTCTTCCCCATGCGTGTAGTATGCATCATGCTTCCTGGCAGTGAGGGTTTATCCCATGCATGTAGGCATGCACCGAGCTTCCTGGCACTGAGGGTCTATTCCATGCATGTAGGTATGCACAGTACTTCCTGGCAGTGAGGGTCTGCCCCATGGGTGTAGTATGCATCGTGCTTCCTGGCAATGAGGGTCTATCCCATGCGTGTAGGCATGCACCGATCTTCCTGTCACTGAGGGTCTATTCCATGTGTGTAGGTGTGCACCGTGCTTCCTGGCAGTGAGGGTCTGCCCCATGCGTGTAGGAATGCACCGCGCTTCCTGGCAGTGAGGGTCTATCCCATGCGTGTAGGTATGCACCTTGCTTCCTGGCAGTGAGGATCTATCCCATGCATGTAGGCATGCACTGTGCTTCCTGGCAGAGAGGGTCTATCCCATGCGTGTAGGCATGCACCGAGCTTCCTGGCACTGATGATCTATTCCATGCGTGTAGGTATGCACCGTGCTTCCTGGCAGTGAGGGTCTGCCCCATGTGTGTAGGCATGCACCATGCTTCCCGGCAGTGAGGGTCTATCCCATGCGTGTAGGCATGCACCCTGCTTCCTGGCACTGAGGGTCTATTCCATGCATGTAGGTATGCACTATGCTTCCTGGCAGTAAGGGCCTATCCCATGCCTGCAGGCATGCACCGAGCTTCCTGGCACTGAGGGTCTATTCCATGCATGTAGGTATGCACAGTGCTTCCTGGCAGTGAGGGTCTGCCCCATGCGTGTAGTATGCATCGTGCTTCCTGGCAATGAGGGTCTATCCCATGCGTGTAGGCATGCACCGATCTTCCTGTCACTGAGGGTCTATTCCATGTGTGTAGGTGTGCACCGTGCTTCCTGGCAGTGAGGGTCTGCCCCATGCGTGTAGGAATGCACCGCGCTTCCTGGCAGTGAGGGTCTATCCCATGCGTGTAGGTATGCACCTTGCTTCCTGGCAGTGAGGGTCTATCCCATGCATGTAGGCATGCACTGTGCTTCCTGGCAGAGAGGGTCTATCCCATGCGTTTAGGCATGAACCGTGCTTCATGGCAGTGAGGGCCAATTGCATGCGTGTAGGCATGCACCTTGCTTACTAGCAGTGAGGGTCTACCCCATGTGTGTAGGCATGAACCATGCTTCCTGTCAGTGAGGGTCTGCCCCATTTGTGTAGTATGCACCGTGCTTCCTGGCAGTGAGGGTCTATCCCATGCATGGCATGCACTGTGCTTCCTGTCAGTAAGGGTCTATTCCCTGCATGTAGGCATGCACCGTGCTTCCTGGCAGTGAGGGTCTAGCCCATGCATGTAGGCATGCACTGTGCTTCCTGTCAGTAATGGTCTATTCCATGCATGTAGGCATGAACAGTGCTTCGTAACAGTGAGGGTCTATCCCACGCATGTAGGCATGCACCGTGCTTCCTGGCAGTGAGGGTCTATCCCATGCGTGTAGGCATGAACCATGCTTAATGGCAGTGATGGTCTATCACATGCGTGTAGGCATGCACCGTGCTTACTAGCAGTGAGGGTCTACCCCATGTGAGTAGGCATGAACCATGCTTACTGTCAGAGAGGGTCTGCCCCATGAGTGTAGTATGCACTGTGCTCCCTGGCAGTGAGGGTCTATCCCATGAGTGTAGGCATGAACTGTGCTTCCTGGCAGTGAGGGTCTATCAGATATGTGTAGGCATGCACCGTGCTTCCTGACAGTCCCATCTGTACAAGTGAGCTACAAGTCCCCAGATGGGTTCAACAGCACATTGTGCTCTGCAGTCTCCATATGGGGCACTCATCACCATTTTCTCAGGGGGACCGAACCATCCCTGGAGGGCGGTTGCAGGAAGAACCCAGATCTGTGCTTCATTCCCAAGCCTCCCTCTCCACATCTAAGGTGATCACTTGTCTTATCATCCCGAGCACTGCTTCCAGTCCTGGCCTTTTGTGTGACAGGCTATTGCATTCTGGGCACTGTAGTCCTAATTTCCTTCCACTGAACTAATCAAACTAACACACCCGATAGCAATGATTTATGGAATACAAATCCAAGCTTGTCTGCACCTGAAACCGAATATCTGCACTTACACAAAGACACTGGAAATACATGCCCCTGCTATGCACTGCAGGGAGTTTCAGAGCACCTCCATCTTGGCACATCAAAGCCCGGAAGCACTGCCTTCTTCACAGATGGAATACAACACATAAGCGATGCTCTTCTTGAAACACTTTTCATACTCCTAGCTTGTTTTTGCAGTCATACCATAGTCAGGACAAATATTAAGATAATCAGATGACTCCCCCTCACCATCAACACCACATTCTAATGATTTTACTGATCGACCTAATGCACGCTGCCTGTGGTTCTAAAGGGGACTAAGAAACATCTAAGAAAACTCTACCAGAGGCGTGGCTCATGGAACTAAGGTTGTAGCCTATCACATGTAAAACAGGCTTCTGTGGTTGACAATTTCATAGATACTCCTGCTAGAGAAAGAATAGCAGATATCAGCAGCAAACGAGACATTTAATGGTTTATGCAGCAGCGTTAGCACTTTACAAGGTAAATTTAAAAGTAGCAAGGGGACATAACTTGGGCATTCATTTGAAATGAAACATTATCTTGGGCTCGAAGATACCGATGGTAAATGACTGTATCCTCTGAGCCAGTTGTCACTGAGCTACAAAGGTGACGTCCGGTGATGGCGCTGCAGCTCGGGCTTGTAAGTGGCAGGCAGGTACAGTTTTTTTATTTAACCCGTGAATGGCAGAAAAAGATAGGGCCTTGGTTCAATCTCAGGTTTTTTTTTTTTTGGCTTTGTCAGGGGTGAGCCCTGGTAGGCCCTAGCCCTCTTTGAGCACTGTTAAGTTTTATTGCTGATGAGGGCTCCAGCGGTACATCCCTCTTCAAATACAGGAGTACTCATTCGGTAATCCAGGACTGTGAGCCTCATTTGCCTGGCCTTGTGATGACCCCTGCCAGGGACACACCCTGGAGTACTCCTTCGGTAATTCAGGACTGTGAGCCTCATTTGCCTGTCCTTGTGAATACCCCTACCAGGGGCACCCCCGTGAGAGAACCTAATTGGTTTAAAGGGTCATATGATGTGAGCCTTAATATAATATACATGTGGCTTAACGCAAACAGTGGTTTACCACATCTCAAAGATGTCATATAACCCCTTTTGCTATCACTTCAAAATAATACATTAACGCAAGAGGCTACATTAGCCATCTATACATCGGAAAGATTTCCAATGTAATACTAACGATGGGTTTTAAATAGCATTTACCGCCAAAACCTTACAGCAATAATCGGGGTCTAATTACCTGAATCAACAGGGCTTGTTTTCCCTAGCATGGGGAATTACTTCCAGTGCACATCTGGCAATGCACGCCCGGTGGCGAGGCATGTGCCGGTCCCTGCTTGGGGTCTAAAGCGCCTTAAAGCATGTCTGCCGTCCATCCTCCAAACAGGCCACCCACATCTGTTTTGAGTGCTTGTGCAGAAAACAAGCTCCCTCGTGCCACTAGCAAGGAGTGAAACGGGATGAGGCCATCTCCAGATTGTCATGGCATGCTGTTACCAGGCTTAACAAGGGTGTCCAATCCTCGAAGGAAGCTGCTTGCAAAACAGGAAGGGAGGGGAGGCTGTACTTCTAAACCAGTGGTGCGCGCGCACCACAGAGGAGCGGGGGCCAGGGAGCGCGGCAACGGCAGCGAGGCGAACGCGCGCTGCTTCGCGTTCTGGCCACCGTCGGGAATGGGAGGAGCGAAGGCGGGACATGCGCCCGCCTTTGCCCACTCGCGTGCCGTTTTTTCTAAAAAAACGCACGCTACAGCCAATGAGGGCTTCTGAAAACAAAACCACACGCACGAGCGTGTAGGTCGCTTTCAGAAGCCCTTTCTAGAGGTCTCGCGCTGCGCGAGCAGTGCTGCGCACTGCAACGCTAGGCGCGAGACCTAAAAATGAATGCATGATGCCTTGGAGTAAACTCAGTCACACAAAGTAATGGTAGCTTCCTGCCACTGCATCGCAAAACTATACAAGCAACATTCTACGATTTGAAAATATCACCACCAGATAACGTAAATGTTTAACAGGTACACTATCTTCATCCTGGCAGAAGCCACTCTGACTTAAAGTTAATTTGTATAGGTTAAATAAATAAAATAGAGTGTGTGCGTTCCCGATTACTGCATATTTTATATACACCAGCACTCTGTTCTTTCTCAATCTGTGTTGTTGCACATGGCTGCGCTTGTGTTGGGTTTGGGACACACTCTACTTCTATTTTATATTCAAAAGGCACTTTATTGTTTTAAAACTTCAGTCTAGTCAACACTCCATGGGGTGTGTTTGATCGGCATGAATTGATGCAGCAGTTTAAAACTGGAGGGAATGGGAAAAATACAAGTTAGAAAATGGGAGCCACCAGGAAGATTTGGAATAGCTGGAGTCAGAATGAAACCGATTATGAGCTAGTAAAGGGGTGAATGAGCTTGAAAAGTGAGGGGGGGAGAGGGGGGGAGAGAGACACGGTTCTTCAGGGGTGCTGGTGAACGAAATGAAAACGAGTAAGCCAACTGAGATAAAGATTTGCTTCTTTATCTAAACCCGCGGGACTGCCTTGGCAAATAATTTACACCCATCCCCCAGAGCCCAGGTAAACCGATCCGTTTATGTATTTTGCCAGACAGTCCGCACTGGTTAATGAAGGAGCGACAATAAGGTGTAAGAAATAAAATACTTACCCTGCTGCAGCCTGCCCGAGTGTCAACCCACATCAAACGCCCTAGCATTCCTCCCTTCCAAAAATAAAAGTGCTATGCCGCAGCCAGCACTGGCCATTTTTGGTTGGCTTTGGTGCCTCATTTTCACCAAATGCTGCTGTCCCACACTTTTGCCAGTGTCAAAAGTCTCAGGACAAGAGAAGCATTCAGCAGAAGGAAGCACTCTGCACACACCTTTCGCAGGGGCGGTGCGTCCATTGGGGCGGTGGGGCGTTCAACTGTAGTTCATAACAATAACTACATTAATAAAAGAACTACAAAAGAAGTCTTTTGTAGTTCTTTTATTAATGTAGTAAGTTAAATAACACTCGCCGCGCCCGCTCGGCTCGCGGCACTGGCAGTCAGCAGCTAATTGAAGGGGGTGGGGGCGGGGCTGGCTGCGGCAGCGGGTTGAGTGACAGCTGCGCTTAGTAAGCGCTGCTGCAATAGTGCGCATGCTCGATTTTGGGCTGGTCATTTTTATGACCAGCCCGAACATGCGCACTACAGCCACCCTACTACCATACTTGAGCCAGGAGAGCGAGGGGGGGTCGGGACCGAGAGGCCGAGGGTTGCTTGAATGCAGCAGCTCCCGGTCTCTTAATGGGCGAGGCGTCACCGTGCTCTAGCCAATCCTGGCGCTGCTAATGCAGCGTCTGGATTGGCAGAGACACCGCGCAGCCTGAGCTGAGGGCAGGCATTTGCTGCATTGGATGCCGCGCGTGGGTGGGTGGCACTGGGCGCTGTGCCGCACTGTGATTGGATTTGGCCATCGTGATTTGTGACGTGACCGCGCAGGCTCCGTCACCGTGCCAGTGCCGGCGCCCGCATGAGCCTGCTGGAGCTGAGCCGCCGGAACGTCAAGTACCGCAAGCTGCAGAACTACCTATACAACGTGTTGGAGAGACCCCGCGCCTGGGCCTTCATCTAGCACGTCTTCGTGTGAGTACCGGTCCTCTAGGCGCTATGTGGTAGAACTTCGCTGAACTGCGGTGGGACTTCTGTACTTCAGAGAGGCGTACAAGTTCCCCGCGCGGTGTTTATGCTTACAATGTCTGCCTTTACTGTGCCGTGAGTCTCCTTTCACAGTAGGACCTCTGCGTCTCCTTTCACAGTAGGACCTGAGTGTCTTTATCTCCAAGTTCAGCTCTTGCAATGTTTTAATTTTACAATATATGGTGTTTGCGGTGTTACACTCTACCTGCTTGTCTTTGATGTATCTTACTTGGGAATATGGTGCCTTTTCCTCAGCCGTTAGGTGTGGCTCCGTTCGGCTTACTATGAAATGTACCGAAGGTCTCTGTCTTATGCTTGCTTTTAGCAGTGGGTGCTGCCTTGGTGTACTCGGGAGATATCAATGCTTAAAGTATCCTCCCTCCTCTTCATTTTCCGTTTACCGCGCGGTAGTTGTGCTGATTGTGAGAAGCCAACTTTAACTATATAGTGCTTGTCTTTAACCGTTATGTGTGACTGCGTACAACTCGCTGTACAACCCCAGGCACTTTGAAATGTATAAGTTTGCAGTGCGGTGGTTGCCTTTTCCACATTGTCTCTACTTTGTATCATGAGTTGTATGTCTTTATCGGATCTTTCTTAAAATGTTCATACTGTGAGTCTGACTTTATCGTGCGCTGTGAGGCAGCTCAAAGGACCATCCGGGGCAGCATGCTGTCTGGGAGGTGCCTCCGCGCCACGCACATGCTCTGGCTGCAGAGAACAAAGTTGTAGGTAGTGTATATGCTGGTGGATTATTGTCACATGCAGTGAGTGCATGGCGTACCATGGGCTTCGTTTGTCGTTTGGTTTTATGCTAAAAAAAAGTGCAGAATTACGAAGAAAGTACCCTAAATACCACGATGGAGACACGAAGTGTGCTCGGTGTGCGCAGCCAGCAGCAGGTACCACTACCAGAGTGAAGTTGGAGCCTGGCCAGGGAGAGATGCAGCGGTCCTGCTGCCTGCCGCTGCCCCTTTCAGTCGCGCACTGGCGGGAGGAGGGTGTAATGTGCGTGTTGGGGTAGGAGAGCTTTCCGTGTTGAGTGAGAAGTGTGCGCGGCCCGTGTGTGCCACGGTCGGTGTCTGGCGTGTGCCTGCGCAAACTGAGGGAACTGGTCCCAGTGGTAATTCCTACATTTTAATTCCTCTAGGCAGTACTGCTGTAGTGTGCTGTTACCTCATCTCTACCCACCCCTACCTAGGGCTCTGCTGTTTGCATAGGTTTACTGTCAGCACTTTTCATTTAAGCATAGATTAATACTGTGGCTTAATTCTTTGAAATACAGCTCATAGATCTAATTACATTTGGTTTTGCATTGTCATCTGCTAGCTTAATATGATGCAAAAGCCAGTTTTGTAAACTATTTGCAGGTACACATAATCTGTTCTTTGTAAGCATTAAACTCATTCATATAGTCAGGTTAATATTATACAAATAAAAACAATACATGTAACAAAGTGGAAGACTGGTCAAGCCTCAGCGTGCAGTAATTGTCTCATTGTTAATGTTCATTCACCCCTCAGGAGGCATGGGCATATGCATTGTTGTGATGTTTACTTTACCTGTCATTTTATTCAGTTAATATTTTAGAGAATAATGAAGGCTGGAGCAAAAAAGCACTCGTTTTGTGGCTGTGTTTCTATTTCTAGTTCATTTCGGGCTCTCCTTGCAGCTTTCACCGACTATCAATGAGGTTTAAATCCAGGGGTATGGATGTGATACAGGGTATGGTATCCTGTGGTTGAAATTTGCTTGAAAATGCACCATTTTTCCACTCTTTTTTCAACCCCCCTTAGGTTGTTAGGGCTCGCTCGCTACGCTCGCTCGCTACGGTGCACTATGACAATCATTTTACGCCCCACCAGTTAAAAAAGTCACCAGCCACCACTGCACCTTTGTATGCCAGCCTAGCCTGTGCTTACTCATGCCTAGAGAACAGCGCCCCAGCCCCTCCTTCCTTTGAGCGCCACGCGGTTGGGCTACATTTGGGCTAGGTTTGGTGAAACGTCAACTAACTTCGTCAATTAGAAATCACGTTGTACGATCACTCTAAGGAGCCATGCCGTTAGCAAGCAGTTGGCTTATACATTCGGTACACACTTTACATGGGCATTTAAAACGAGTCAGTCGACTGCAAACACCGTGAAGAATTTGTGAAAATTAGGCAATGCGTAGTTACTAAATGCGAAGGGGAGTCAGACTGGCAAGTGTCTCGCTACGGCCTGAAACGAGTCACCAAGGGCCGCATGCAGGGGAGAAACTGTTCACTGGCCGGCACCCAGTTCGCTACATAAGACCACAGTGCAGCTGCCACTCATTTCCACTGTAAACAGGTAGGGATCGCGATCTCATTGGCAGGCTGACTAGACCCACAATAAGCTATGGGTATAATCAACAAGCATTTGCAATGCAATAGGACTCGCATTTACGCGCGACCTATTGCATTGCATCGCATCGCATCATGGACAACGGGAGGGGGGAGGACGGACAACGGGAGTGCGGTGGGAGGAAGGGGGGAGAAGGGGGCGAGAAGGCACGGACAAAGTAGTGCTCACAGTCTAAATAACATGTACCTTACTGTGTAACACTCGAAGTAAAGGGGACTGTAGCTTTGGGAGGTAACAAATGACGAAAAATGACGGCATAGCCATAATAAGGAGGGACTAACAAGCCTCATAATCAATCAGACGGCAGCATTTACGAAAGACAATGACATGAGCCAATTAAAAACATGGGCGGAGAGTGGGCGGAACTTCCACTGAGCTTCCACTCCATACTCCATTACTGCATGCATCGTACAGCGAGCAGCGCATGCGCGCTGCCGCTATAGGCTCAACCTAAAAATGATTGAAAAGTAGGAGAAAGCACTGAGAAAAATAGGGAGGAAGCAGAGTGGTGCTGCAGCAGGGTAGAACTGCACCTGGGGCCTGCTCATTGGGGTCACGCTGCAGTCTCCATTAAGTAGGTCCTGGGAGGAGGGAGGGGCGCTGGGAGGCGGTGGGCCGGGCTAGGCAGGAAGCAGGAAAATGGGAGTCAGGCGGGAGCAGAATATAGAAAAAAACATAGGAAGCAGTGAAAAACAAGGGTAAAGCAGGAGAAAGCACTCAGAAAAACAGGGGAGAGGAAGAGACACAGTAAAAAAAGAGGCAAAAGCAGGAAAAGCACTCAGAAAAAACAGGGGAAAGGAAGGAGAAAACAGTGAAAAAACGAGGGAAAAGCAGGAAAAATCACTCCCAAAAACGGGGGAAAAGGAAGGAGAAAGCAGTAAAAAATTAGGGAAAAGCAGGATAAAAGCACTCAGAAAGACGGGGAGGAAGCAGAGTGGTGCAGCAGCACGGGAGAGCTGGGCCTAGGGGACCCCCTGTGATTGGCTACTAACACATGGATGGTGCCCTGCGTTTGCATTGCCAAACAGCAAACTGTTTTTTAAAAGCAGCATGTGTTCCTTAAAGGAACCAGTTCTAATTTTGAAACAATCTTTTCTGTTTGGGAAAGATATCCAGAGTACAGGTTGAGCGACACAGTTCACAAAGGGGAAGGGGATACTTTCATCTTTGCGAATCATTTACCACGTCTTTGTAGAAGTCAGTAACTGATCAATGCTTTTACCATTGATACATACTAGCAATTAGGAAGGGTCACCCCTTTCACGCCCACTCCCAATTTCGATTCAGATCGAATCACAAAACTTATCTTGCGAGTCAGAAACACTTTCCCAACTTGTACAATGGATTTAGTACATTGATTGTAAAAATTTTGCCTCAGGAAACCCTGTTGTTATTTTGTGAATCACAGGGTTTGCAAATCATTTTTTTATTAGATTGGGCCTGTAGTGCTATGTCATTTTCCGGTAATTTGAAAAAAAAATCCCTTTCAAACGTGCACCTTTCCTGGACCTGCTTTTTTAGCTGAAGAATGTTTTAGTTTCTCTATCTGTCTCTTACTGTCTCTGTCACTCTCAATTTATCTGTCTCTATCTGGCTCTATGTATCTACCTGTCTTTATGTGCTAGTCTCCATCTGTCTAGATCTATATGCTTTTGTCTGTCTCTAGGTATCTGTCTCAAGCTGCCTCTTGCTGTCTGTCTCAATCTATTTGTCTCTATCTGCTAGTCTCAGTCTGTCTATATTTATATGTCTCTATGTATTTGTTTCTAGCTGTCTCTCTGTATCTGTCTCTATCTACCTGTCTTTATCTGCTAGTCTCCACCTGTCTATATGACTCAATCTGTCTCTATATATCTGTCTCTATATCTATATGGCTCTATCTGTCTCTGTATATCTGTCCCTAGCTGTCTTTTCGTGTCTGTCTCTATCTATCTGTCTCCAGCCATGCGTCTCAATCTCTTCTCTTTCTATCGATAGCTACATGTCTCTATCTATCTCTCAGTTCCATTTCCAGTTGTTTTTGCTAAGCCTTTTGCACAACCCAAAAGTCAAGTCTTTCTCTATCTGTCTCAATCAATCAATCAGGCGTTTGTTAAGCGCGACTACTCACCCGTAAGGGTCTCAAGGCGCTGGGGGTGGGGGGGGGTGCAGGTTCCAGTCCATCAGGAGGGGGTCTGTCGAAGAGCCAGGTTTTGAGGTTTCTTGCGAAGATGGGAAGCGATGTTGTCTGTCGGAGGTGGAGCGGAAGGGCGTTCCAGGCTCTGGCCGCGAGGAAGGAGAAGGAGCGGCCTCCCGATCTGGTCTTTCTGGTGCGGGGGACCACGGCGTAGGAGAGCTGGGCTGATCGTAGGGTCCTTTGGGGTGCGTGGAAATTGAGTCGGCTGTTCAGGTATGCTGGTCCGGTGTCGTGGAGGGCCTTGTGTGCGTGGGTGAGCATCTTGAAGGTGACTCTGGCCTCGATGGGGAGCCAGTGGAGTGTGTGCAGGTGCTGGGAGATGTGGCAGTGTCTTGGCAGGTTGAGGACCAGTCTTACGGCGGCGTTCTGGATGTTCTGTAGCTTGCGGGTGAGGTTTTTGTTTATTCCGGCGTAGAGTGCATTGCCGTAGTCGAGTCTGCTGGTGACCAGGGCGTGAGTGACGGTCTTTCTGTGTTCGAGGGGGATCCATTTGAAGGTCTTACGTAGGAGGCGGAGGGTGTGGAAGCAGGAGGACGAGACTGAGTTGATCTGGCGGTCCATTTTGAGCTCGGAATCCAGGATGATTCCCAGGTTGCGTGCGTGGTCCGTGGGGGTGGGCGGGTTTCCGAGGGCGGGGGCCACCAGGTGTCGTTCCAGGCGTCGGGGTTTGGGCCCATGATGAGTACTTCTGTCTTGTTGGTGTTTAGTTGTAGGCAGCTGTTTTTCATCCATTTGGCGACGGCTTCCATGCCTTCTCGAAAGTTGTGTCTGGCGGTGTTGGGTTCGTTGGATAGGGAGAGGATGAGTTGGGTGTCGTCTACGTATGACACGATGTTGAGTCTGTAGGTTCTGACGATGGGGGCGAGTGGAGCCATGTAGACGTTGAAGAGCGTAGGGCTGAGGGCTGTCTCGATCCTTCTCCACCAGCCCCTTCCTCTATCTGCCTTTCTGTTCCTAACTCTGTCTTTATCTCTATATATTTATCTCTATCTAGGTTTGTCTATTTCTCTCTTCGTCTCTACCTGTCTGTGTCTGCTGATATTTCTCTGTCTATCTCTATCTGTTTCTGTCTTTTTCTGCCTCTAACTATAACTCCATCTGCCTTTTTCTGTCGCTGTCGCTCTGTCTCTAGCAGTGTCTATCTATTTGTAGCTGTCTCTTTTTCTGTCTCTATCAATTTCTATCTGTCTTTGTCTCAATCTGTCTTCTTCTGTATCTGTCTGTATCGCTCGATGTTTCAATTTGTCTGCCTCTATCAGTCTCCATCTATCTTTATCTCTCTATCGTTATCTGTAGCTCTAGTTGTCCACATCTGTCTTTTCCTCTATTACTATCTGTATTTGTGTCTGTATCTGTCTTCATCCCTGTCTCTGTATGTATTTGCCTCTATCTGTTACTGTCACACTACTATTTGCTCCTCCATCTGTCGGCCTCTGGCTGTCTCTGTATATCTGTCTCTAGCTTACTTTATCTATATGTCTTTATCTTTATCTATTTCTATGTCCTTATCTCTCTCTCTCTGTGTCTGTATGTCTTTATCTGTCTAAACTATCTCGACCTGTATCTGTCTGTTTCCAGCTCTATCTCTCTGCATGTCTAGCTACATTTGTCTCTTTCTGTTCCTACTGGGTTCTGTCTCTGTCTCTCTCTATCTCCCTCCATCTGTAGCTGTCTCCTTTTCTGCATATCTATTTCTCTCTCTATAGCTGACTTTTTCTGCCTGTCACTATGTGTCTGTCTGGCCGTCTCTCTTTTTCTCTTTCTTTCACTATCTATATGTCTCTGACTCAACTTGTACCCATTTCTATCTGCCTCTGACTCAGAATGTATCTACCACTATCTATACCTGTCTCTTTCTGTTGTTGTGTCTCTATCACTGTGTCACTATATCCTCTCTCGGTCTTTCCCTGTTTGCCGCTGTTTAGCTTTATTTGTGTCTATCCGTTTGCCTTTATCTGTATCGAGCTCTGCTTATGTCTCTGTATGTTTATGTCCGTTTAGACCTAAAGCTATCTCTACAGAAGTCTCTGCCTATATATTCCTCTGTATACATGTCTGTCTCTCCCATTCTCTACCTGTCTATATATATCCGTCTCTGTCTTACAGTCTCTGTCTCTGTTTCCTTCTCCATCTGTCTCTATATGTAGCGGTCTCTTTCTTTCTCTGACACTATCAGCCTCCCTATCAGTCGGTCTCTGCCTTTCTCTGTGCATCTGTCCCTCACTTCGCTTGTCACTCTCTGTCTCCATCTATATGTATCTGTTTCTGTATGTATCTGCAACAGTTCCACCACAGCCAGGTCCCTTCTTTCAGCCACTAGATCCATCGTTAAGCATAGGATAATGAAAAATGTTCTAAAATTGAATACCTTTATGACAGAATATTTAATTATCAAAGATTCAATAACCACACCTCTCCTATCATCTGGCCTGACTTAATGAGTCCCTGTCCACCACCTTCAAATTGGGAGTTGAAGTGTAATTTGTGTGTAGTAATAGATGCGGAACTCAAGATGAACTTCCAAGTGGCAAAGTAGCTGCCAATTCCGTCTGGAATTTTAAACTTTTAAAGAATATATTGCCTCTATTTGACAAGGTTTTCCACACACTAGTGGCATATGTTTTCCTTCTCCTGGTATTTGCATCTCCCCCATAATCTGCTTAGATGCCTTCAGTTAGTCCAAAATGTGACTTCCCATTTACTCACCGGCATTTCTGCCCAACTCTATGCAGTCTGCCTTGCATGTCAATCAAAAAACGAGCACTGTTCAAGTCTCTGACACTGGTGCAAAAGAAAATTTACGGAACTGCCCGTTGCTTCTGAAAATTAAACCTTATCGACCTTTAAGATCCTTTTTGTTCTCTGAAGGAAAACAGCTACTTTTTGTGATTGTGCTTTTTCTGTTTCAGCAGCAAAAGAATGCAACAAGTTACCTGATCATCTTTGTGCACTCATAACCTGCTAAGCTTCTGAAAACTCCTGTTATCATACCTGTTTAACACACATTAAAACACAGTTTTATCTTTTCTGGTTTTAGTGCAACTAAGCTTTTGCGTACATGCGTTTTAGAAATAAATACAATACAATCCAATACTTCTGTTTCTATTTATCCCTAGCTGTCCCTTTGTTTGTATGACATTACAATGCATGCCTTTACCACGCATATTTTACCACGCATGACTTTACCATGCGTTACATAGGTTAATATTGATTTTACCTTTCACACATAGATTTACCATGCATGTCTTTAACATGCACCTCTTTAGCACATAATTTTTTAATTAAATATATATTTTGTTAACTCT
Organism: Calotriton arnoldi; assembly: GCA_963921515.1. Taxonomy (NCBI): domain Eukaryota; kingdom Metazoa; phylum Chordata; class Amphibia; order Caudata; family Salamandridae; genus Calotriton; species Calotriton arnoldi. The sequence goes on from CAWUFW010000406.1 coordinate 4,412,228, forward strand.
ATATTGTATGTTGTAAAACACCACATTTATTTATTTAACAAAGAACGTTTTTAAAAGAACGTTTTGAAGATGTAAACCATTGTGCCCCAACCAAGATGGCGGGCACCTATATTAAAGAAGGTCACAATAAAATTGTAAAAATTAACTTCCACTTAAAATATATGTTCAGTCATACATAAAATTGCATAAATCAAACAATTCTAATATATATTTTACTATAAATATAGGTTTTCTCTTAAAATTACTATAAAAGTGGGCATCCGTAATTTTGTGCTCAGTGGTGCACTTCCCTGTGAGATGACCACATGTACTGCTAATAGGAGAAGAGCCAGAGACAGCGTGTTATTGAAACACTGCTATCTACCTTTCTAAGTATTAGAGAAATAAAAATATAATATTTGAAGCAATACCTATTTAAATGAAATTAAATATATAATCTATTTTTTTTTTTACACCGTCAAAGACCATTTATAAAGGAATACATATTTCACACAGCAGAGATTCATTCATTTACAAGCAATTGAACAGTAAAGAATAAGTAAGTCTATTAAATACTCTTTTTCCTTATATTTTAAAATATAAATTATCTTGTATTAACCATGTACAAACATGAAAGTCATTTATCTATGTAATAGACATAAGTAAATGCTGAAAGAATAAGTAGAATTTATAGAGAATACAGTTGTCAAATTTAATTTTTCACCTCAAAACAAAGCCATCTCAGGGAAGGTACTGGACTCTGAAGGTGGCAGATTTACTATTCCAACTCCTAACTAAAACCCACTTAGGTAGGGTGCAGGACACTGAAGCAGTAAGATTTACTATTCCAACTCCAAATTAAGCCTTCTCAGGGAAGGTACCGGGCACTACAGATGTGAGATTTACTATTCCAAACAAAGCCATCTTGAGGAAGGTCCTGGACACTAAAGGGGTGAGACTTACTAATCCACCACCCAACTAAAATCAACTCAGGGAAGCTGCAGGACACTAAAGTGGTGAGATTTACTATTTTAACTCCAGACTAAGCTATCTCGGGGAAAGTTGTGATCCCTGAAGGTGTGAGACTTACTATTCAAGCTCTAGACTATGATATGTTGGGTAAGGTCCTGGACACCGAAGGAGTGAAATGTACTATTTTAACTCCAGAGTAAGCCATCTTTCGAAAGGTGCTTGACTCTAATGGGGGGGAGGGTCAGATTCTCTCTTCCAACTCCTAACTAAGCCATTTTGAGGAGGGTAATGGACACTGGAGAGATAAAAAACACTATTCTGACGCTAAACAAAGATACCTGAAGGCAAAGGGTGGAGACTGGAGTGGTAACAAATGCAGTCATTATAATACGCTTCATTATTATGTAAAATATCAAAACGTTTTAAAATGCTTATTTTTTTCAGACTCTAACAGAACACATAAAACCCACTGAAAGACTCTGCAAGGTGATTTAAAAAATAAAATAACAGTTGTAACTTTATAAAACAGAACGTTTTCTTCATCTCTCTCCCGCAGGCGATAACATTCCAATTCTTAACAGGTGTAGTAAACTTTCAAAAGCAAAAACCTAAAAATATACATATTTTTAAATTTTCCTACCAGGAACTTTGCAGTTTGCAGACCATCTCATTGCAAAAAAAAGCATTGCATAAACCATGCAAAAGATAAATATATTCTGATTTTTCCCCCACTACCAGTAACCATTGTAATTCTTCTATTGTCAAGCTATAGGTTGATTGAATATTTTTAAAGAAAATTTTGAAAACAATACAAAATGTTGCAATTTATTTTCCTCCTCAAACAAACACAGCTAAATTAAATAAAAGATGAAGCCATGCATTGCTATTTTTTTCAATGTTCTAGGTCAAAAAGTTGACTGTCAAACATCCTAAAAGAACACCAGCCTGAATATAAAAAAAAACAATATTCATGTCCATAAGATAACTATCCCAACATAAGCTATGCAACAACTTGTTTACCAATTTGGAAACCACTAACATAAAAAAAGAAAATTATTCTCCTTTCTTCAGATTTAAAAACATTAACAATATGTGTTTTTCTGTTTTAAAAGAGGTGTAACAAATAACAACTTTTTCTTTTTTTCCACAGGATAAAACCGAACAGGCAAAACTGTTTTAAAACAAATTTCCTAGAACATTTCAAATAAATTGTTGCTTTTTGCTTTTCAGATCACCTAATATGGAAAATCTTCTTGAAGCATATAACATACTTTCCAAGAGAGGTAATTGACTCGTTAAGTATGGTAGATACATTTATTGTAAGGAGAGACTTACTGTGCCCAGGAGTCAGTGGACTGTTTCCCAACCCGTTGCATAGGCAGAGTAATTACTCTTGGTGATATTGTCGAGAGGACTACAAAGCATAACAACTCTGGCTCTGGAATGGATATGGAAGTTAGAGGACAAGTTCAATTTCTAAAGTCACTTGGTGCTACCTCCAATGAGCTCTGTGGCTCAGTATTGAGGTAGGTAGCCCAGAACATCCCAATGCACGTTGCAAGTAGTATGCCCACAATCCCAAATTTATGAAGAAAGATACAAAGAAAAAACAGGTGAGTAATTCACAACTTAGATCCCCGCAAATGCTTTCCCCAGAAACCTTTAATCAGGGACTTTTACTTCTATATGATAACAAGCAATCTCAAAAACATATACTAATCTTTGCAACCTTACAAAATACTGTAATCCTAGAAAATAGTGAAATTTGGAGAATGAATGGTACATTTAAGTCGACCCCCCAACTCCCATCCATTTGCCCATATTTACACTATAGATTTATAATCTATGTTTTCTCTGGTCTTCATTTGCTGCAGCTCCAGTCTTTATCTGTAGCACACCAAAAAAGCCTGAAATATGTAATCTTTTAAAATAAAAATCCGCAAACCTGCATCCAGAATGTTATCTTCTTTCTTCCAATTTTTTTTTACTTTGAATAGACTCCAATGTCCAAATAACCTGAAAACATTTTTTTAAACGTACTCCTTTAAAATTTAAGTAATGTAATCCAGTGCTTGTGTCTTCTTTTCCAAGTTCCCTTCTTCTAAAAAGTAAACCTAGTAAACAACCTGACAGAAAATGAGGTTGTCATATCTTTTTTTCCTGAAAAGTAGAAAATAATCCAATCAGAACCTTTTATTTCAAAAAAATATTGACAACTGGCCCGTGCACATAGGAAAGCAACCAGTTTAAGGATGTACAGATGGTTAAAACCCAATATACTTGCAATATACTTTTACTTAATACATATCTACCACCCTACCTCTCTCCTTACAATAAGTTGCCTAACCTTTATATTATTTTGAGTAAATTAGCTTGTTCTTACCTGACCGCACCGCTTCTGTGATTCCAATCTTGATCACGACTCTCCAATGAGTGTAGAAACAGATGCACTACCAAGAACGTCAGACTGAAAAGTAAAAACAAAAAAGGGACAATTTCTCCCATTATAATGAATGAGAAAACATTAAAAAGTTATTGTTTTACGTTTAATCAAATTGTAAATACATGTTTATAAATTCTGTTAAAATGTAATAATATGTTAATAAAAATATATATCTTCTAATGCATGCAGATGACAGGAGTGCTTCCTGCCTTACATGTCCAAAACCACAGCAACACAATCCACAAAAATGGCACTTCTTGTTGCAGCAAAAACACTGTTTATGGAGTGCATTGTTCCGAGTGCCAACATCATTCTATTCGAAGGTCACACCATGGAGGCACACATGCAGTAATAACCATATTATTTGCTAGTATGGTGGTCAATCCAGATGATTCGATATATATATTAAAAAAGCTATTTCTCAGTCTGGGGACAAACCTATAAATATGAAATTGGTACAAAAACACAATGGGCCTCATTACAATGTGACACAGTTGCGGTTTGGGAACCAACCAACCTCAGGTCGGCAGTTCCAACAGACTCAATTCGATGCAACCGCATATGGTGCGGTCTCAAACTTCCATGTTTCAATGGGAGCTTGTGCGGTGGGTGGAAACGGCCCGCAGTACAAGCTTCCATTGAAAAATGGAAGTTTGAAATACATCCCTGCACCGTGTGGCAGGCACGCCCAAATGCAGAGGCTGCGAAGGGACAGGGGCCCTGTTAGGGGCCCCCTGTGTCACTTTCTGACAGCCTTTCCATGTCGGAAAGGCCGACATGGAATGGCTGTCGGAAACTGACATCATAATCCCAAGGCAGAAACGCCATCTGTAATGGATTATGGGGTCTTTTCAACTGACTGATGGGCTCCTTGAGCCCGTCGGAAACGCGTCGGATTCTCCGGCCGGTTTAAACTCCGACCGCTGCCATCATTATACTGCGGTCGGACTTGAAACCTACCATGTCGGTCGGAAAGCCTCCGACCAGCGGTTGGAGGCTTTCCGACCGACATCGTAATGAGGCCCAATATGTAACTCATGGGATGTTATCTATAGAGATTATAGAGTCAGGATGTTTTACGTTTTAACATCAATTATACTCCAATTGTAGATGCAGAATATGAACATCAAAGAGTTACTTTGGGTATAAAGAGCACCATTCAATCAAATCAATCGGACATGTACAGATGCTATCCAGTATGTGTATCCAACGGATGTCTTTATAAGAGAGCATTTTTTCTACATTGTTTCCCCTCTTCCTAATGGATGCTGTATTGATTGTGATCTATTGCGTGTCTTGTGGTTCACATTGCTTTAGAATGCAATGGCCAATTTACAGAACATTCTGCGCTTCCTACCCAATTCTTGAAAGGTTCTCTGAAACCCTAGGGCATACTTCTTGTATTGTCATTCTGATATAAAGAAGATCACAAGAACATTTGATGCTGTATACCACATTTTTGGAACCACAAGGTGTGGTCTATCAATATTTTCTTTCTATGTTGCCTGCTTTGAATAATATACAGTTAGTTGTAATGACACAAGCAGTGCAATGTCCACATTTAAAAAGTTCTCCTACTGTTTCCAGTACCCAATTTTCTGTTACCTAATACATAATTTTCAGCTCCAAAAATTGCATGCATCGAATACGTGTGTGTGAATGTTTTTAGCCTTTTTAAAGGGAAAAGGAGATTTTTTTTATACCAAATGTAACAGTATCTTCAATATGCCAAATGCTCTTGATCATCATAGCAGCTTTCACCCATTCCCTCCAAAACGAACTCTTTTATTGAGTTCCGTACTAGATCCCCCCTAGCCTTCCATGCCAGTAGCTGCCCACATCCCTCTCCATATTCGCAATGTGAATGTTTACTGGCGAAACATCTTTTCTTTACTATCCCTTCTAAATGCTCTACTAGCTCTTTTTTTCCTTCATCAATTTGCATTTGTATTTGATTAATTTAGTCAATAAAAGAGTTAGTTTTGGAGGGAACGGGTGAAAGCTGCTATGATGATCAAGATATTGGGAGCGCCTTCATTGGCTTCTTTCAAACCTTATATAAGGAAGAGGTAATAATATCAGATGAGCAAATCATCACTTGGTTCCTAAATGACCCCCTACCAAAACTCACACAAGATAAAGAACGTGATCTTAACAACCCGATGACTCCTGAAGAAGTATTAATAGCAATTAAAAGCCTAAAGAATGGGAAAGCCCCAGGGCCGGATGGCATTCCAAGTGAAGTTTATAAAGCCTTGGCGGACGAAAATATTCCAGTATTAACCCTATTATTTAACACAATTTATATAGACTAAGGGGCCGATTCCGATTCGGGCCGGAAATCTCTCCGACCGAGCCGGACTAGGAGAGATTTCCGACCGAATCGGACTCTGGCAGCCCGACCGAACGAGTACGATGCGCACGTATGCCATCGGACTCGAGTCGGTCGGACTCCCATTGAAGTCAATGGGAGCCGGTCGTACAACGCGTATGCGGGCTCCCATTGACTCAATGGGTGCGAGGCGGTCAAGGGCACCCCCTACAGCGTGTACGCGGTGAAGCGACTCGCGCCGTACACGCACAGTTAGGGGGGACCCATAGGTCCCCCCTGTGTGCGACTCGTGCGGCTACGCGTACAGGGGGGTCCGACATGGACCCCCAAAGTGCGTCTCCGACTGCTCTTTGGAGCCGGAGTGTGCGGCTCGGTCGGACTGCTCGCGGCGCGCATCGTACTCACCCAGCCGGGGAACGTCTCCATTGCGCGGTGCGAGTCGGAGTCCGAGCGAGTCGGTCGGTGCTGATTCGACCCGGGAACGAGTCGGTTGGAGCGGTCGGGACGCCCGGACGAGTCGGTCGGCGACTCGCATCGTACTCGCTCGACGGACGCGCGTACGAATCGGTCGGGAAATAGGGCTCGAATCGGATCCGGTTAAGCCGAATCCGATTCAGAGCCCTACCGGCCGAGATCGGAATCGGCCCCTTAGTATCTGTCCCGGACACTTGGAATGATGCCACAATAACTTTAATTCTGAAACCAAATAAAAACCCTAAAAAGTGTGAGTAATATAGACCGATATCTTTACTCAACAATGATTACAAGTTATACACAAACATATTGGCCAAAAGGTGAGATAAAGTAATAGGAGACTTAGGGGCTGATTCCGATCTCGGCCGGTAGGGCTCCGAATCGGATTCGGCTTAACCGGATCCGATTCGAGCCCTATTTCCCGACCGATTCGTACGCGCGTCCGGGCGAGCGAGAACGATGCGAGTCGCCGACCGACTCGTCCGGGCGTCCCGACCGCTCCGACCGACTCGTTCCCGGGTCGAACCGCACCGACCGACTCGCTCGGACTCGACTCGCACCGCGCAATGGAGACGTTCCCCGGCCGGGTGAGTACGATGCGCGCCGCGAGCAGTCCGACCGAGCCGCGCACTCCGGCTCCAAAGAGCAGTCAGAGACGTACTTTGGGGGTCCGTGTCGGACCCCCCTGTATGCGTAGCCGCGCGAATCGCACACAGGGGGGACCTGTGCGTGTACGGCGCGAGTCGCTTCGCCGCGTACACGCTGTAGGGGGCGCCCTTGACCGCCTCGCACCCATTGAGTCAATGGGAGCCCGCGTACGCGTTGTACGACCAGCTCCCATTGACTTCAATGGGAGTCCGACCGACTCGAGTCCGATGGCATACGTGCGCATCGTACTCGTTCGGTCAGGCTGCCAGAGTCCGATTCGGTCGGAAATCTCTCCGAGTCCGGCTCGGTCGGAGAGATTTCCGGCCCGAATCGGAATCGGCCCCTTAATCGGGACTTCACAGAAAGGGTTTATGAAAGGCAGGTAGTTAAATGACCTTACTCATGATTTGGTGTGCGCCATAGGCCTGGCCACAGATACAAATCTGCCACTAGCCATTATGACAGTGGACGCCGCCAAGGCATTTGAAGGGTCAGCTGGCCTTTTCTTTACGCTGTCATGAGACAGAATAGGTTAGGGGATAAGTTTCAGAAGGCAATAAAAATATATATAGATGCCCATCTGCAAGGATCTTAATTAATGGTTCCCTCACTCAACAACTGGAGATAGGCAGAGGCACGCGGCAAGGTTGTCCCCTATCTCCTTTATTGTTCAATCTATACATTGATCCCTTGGCTAGGAGAATTAGAAAAGAACAGAGGATTTGGCCCTTTCAATATCGAGACTGGGTTAAGAAGGAGGCTCTCTACACTGATGATTTGCTGATATATACAAAAAAAACATAGAATCATTCCCAATTATCATGCATATATTAAACGACTTTGGGGAGATAGCAGGATACCAGGTCAAAAAAGAAAAAACCGAGATAATGACCTGGAATGTACAACTAGGTGCCACCCTGAAATAAAAGGTGAAAAAAGAGATAAGATACTTAGGAGTCCAGCTGGTAAAAACTTGGAAGAAATGGTCCGGATAAACTTTCAAAAGCTTACGAGTGAAACCAAGAGGCTATTATAGCTCTGGTCTTTCCTACCTTTATCAATCATTGGCGGGGTAAACTTGATCAAGATAATGATCCTTCCGAAGTTCACCTTTATATTCAATGCTTTACCGCTGCATTTTGAGACAAAGTGCTTTAGGAAAATACAAGGGGACTTGATCAGTTTTATTTGGGCTAGTAATAGTCCGAGAATTGCCTGGAAAAAGCTACGCAAAAAAACGATAGATGGGGGCTAGCCTTTCCAGATTCTCAGCTGTATTGTTGTGCCTTTCAGCTAAAATACCTTAGAATACTGTTAACAAAAAACTATCAATTGGCCCGGCCATGCTATGGAGCTCTAGCCCACGATTATGCTGAACAAGGCAGTTATTTTCTCTTTAAATACGGGCATCAAAATTTCTTTAAAAAGGTCCGGCTAAAGGTTTTGAGTACAGCATATAAGCTGAGGATCCAGGTCCGGAGAATATTAGACATACCTTATTATAGCCAGCTGGCCCCAATCTGGAAATGTCCCGGAACTCCTTTATGCTTACAAGACTCACTGACTACACCACTTGCGGATGCCGCAATTAGGAAATGGGGCCAACTAATGGATGAGAACAATGCAATCTCCTGGGACTATTTAGCAAAGAAAAGCAATTACCAACTGTCTAGATTCAAATATTTGCAAATAACGAGTTGGGCCCGAAGTCAAGTAAATGTGGGAGGCTCTAATAATTGGGAGACAGCATTATGTGGCAACTTCCAACAAAAGAAAGAGGTGACCAAGTGGTATTGGATGCTAGCCCAGGAGGAAGGTCGCCTTAATACCCCTACTGAAGAAAAATGGAAGGATGCTTTACCCACGGCAGACTTAACATCTCTTTGGCAAGTATCTATGAATACGCTTTGGTAATTTGTTAAATATGCTCCATTAAGAAAAAATCATCTGTTTACCTTATATAGGGTTTATTGGTCTCCCAAGAAATTATCCAGAATAGGAGGGGAAATCAGGTGTTGCCCAAATTCGTATTGGCGAAAGCAGATGATGTGCATATGTTCTGGCAGTGCCCAGGAGTCCATGCTTACTGGCTAGACGTGGGTAAGGCATTAACAGCTATCATGAAAAGGAAAATAGAGGTAAGCTTATCTCTGATTACATTTGGGATTTTCGATAATGCTAGTTTTGTTGGGAAGGATAGGAAATTGCAAGAGCAATTTCTACTAATCCTGATAATAATTGCCCGTAGGGAAATATGCATTAATTGGATTGTCAGTACCCTGCCTTCTTGTACAGCCTGGTTAAAGGCAGCTAGGCACTTTGGTAGGATGGACTGCATAAATAGTTCGGAGAAGAGGGTCAGCACTTGTGAACCCCTTGTATTCTATAATTCAATCCCAATTAGGCAATAGTTACTTAATGGTCCAAGGATTAAGACATTCTACTCCAAGGAGAGGTAAAGTGGGTGTAACCCCACCACCTCTAAATAAAGGTTGAATGTAGGTGTGTCAGGGGCAGCAAACATCCAGCAGGACGTGGGTATACGATTCGATTCCAGAACCTAATTATACCGTAACAAACACCTTTCATTGGATTGTCACATATGAGGACTAAAAAAATAAATAAAAAATAAATATGCCAAATGTCTAAAATGCATTTGCTGATGGAATTGCTAAATGTGCCAAAAGTTGTGACACAAAAATGTTTTTTTGTCATTGGTTTTTTACTTATAGCAGACTAGCTCTATCGACATACCAGACTCGTTTTGAGGTCTTTCTCAATAGTCTTCAGGATCAACTTCTCTCTCGTAATTTTTCACTCAGTATATTAGATTCTAAATAGTCATCTTCTTTACTAGTAAGTTGAGCCGGAACTTCAAGAACTGTTCAAAGGGCAGATTATATGTGAGGTTACACCGGTGGTGGCTCTTATATTTTAATTAGGTTTTTCATTCAGAAGACATATATAGGATTCCAGCTCAATGGATTATTTGTAAATCCAGAAAACAAATCTCCTAAAAAGCTTCAAATTCCATGATAAACGTTAGATCTTAGCTCTTTTCATTGTACCATGAAAATAACTGAATTTCATTTTAAGTACCCTAAAATACGCATAAAAATATTAATTGTTTTTGGCATAAACTGATGTTATTGATGAAAGAATTGGTATATTGATATATGACTGTATCCTCAATTTTTGTCACAAAAATATTCGGCAGATTTGGAGCAAAAGATAATCCCATATCGATCCTCATGTTTTGTAGACAGAATTGATCTTTAAACAGTAAAAGGTTTTTTTTTCAAGAGCTATTTGAGCACATTCCACTATAAAATCTGTTGACACCAAATGTGGTATATACCTTAGTATCAAACAAATTGTTAACATGTATTGGGAAAAAAAGTCTAACTTCTGAATTAGACAACAAATGTGACGATGAAATGAAAATTGAAATCCATTTTCAAACAATAGCAGTAATGGGTGCAGGTTTGTCATCGACTAGGTGTGTACTGGTTGCAGTACCATTCTCTCCAGCCCCCACTTATTCAAAGAGCTTTCTCTTTCGGACCCTGATATAAAAATATGTTGGGGTAGGTGTGGAAGGAGTCTAGTTTGCTGTTGATGCGCTAGAAGGGTCAGATATTTCTCAGTCTGTGCTGGAGAAGTTAGAAAGTAAAGAAAAGGTTACTGTTTGTCATAATTCTTCCGATCCTCTAGTTTCTCAGTCTTTTTCTTTAGATTGACTCTTCTACTCTTTTGACAGACATTATCAAGTAGGTCTTGCGTGTTACAAATTGTTGTGTTCTCCAGAATACTTTTTTCCAGCTTCAACAGTTTAGATTCTAGTTTTGGACATGTGCGAGTGCTGTCTCAATCCTCATGTCCAAAAGTTGGATTGAAATTCTAACTCTGTGAAATTCACTGGTTAATTGTGTACCAGTAGGCCAATTGGTATAATAATAGCTTCAAGGAAATTGGCCATAAGTTTAGCATGCAATTCAGTTTGAAGAATTTACTTTTGAAGTTTCTCTAATTTGTCTTCTGCATATCGGAGGGGTGGGAGTGCACCTTCTGCTCAAATATATAATGGTCACCAACAGTTAATGGGTGTAGCGATGGATTTATTTCAAACCCCTCTGCTCCTCCGTTTCTCTCCCATCCCCCCTGGTTGACCCCTGCTACTCAGCAGCATTCAGGTGCTCACACTCGACCCCCACCTTTTACTCATGTATTCTTCTGCCCCTCAGTGTCCCATTTAATAAAATAGTTTTTCTTCCTTTTTTGAAGTTCCTCACAGCTGTAATTTGCTATCGCCTGCTCTGATCTTTAATAAATTCATACTCCTTTTCTGGTGGATTTTTAGTTTACCACGTTAAGATGAGTGTCCGCCAGCTTGGAACAGTGAAGTACAAAAAGCCAAAAGTGATGCCGCAGAGTCATTATGTATGCACACATGTGGTGACACATGCGCACACATACATTATCACCATATGGCACTGTGCAGACATTTATTTTTGATAGATGCTGGACAGCATGAGGAACAAGCATGTTTTTCTTTTTACCGATGTTGTTCAGTATCGCAACAAGCACTAGCAAAATCAAAAGGTTGGCTAATGCCTTTAAAAGGCAAGATTTATTGGCTTTGCCAATGATTGTTTAATCAGAAAAGTCATTTTTACTTTCATCATATTTTTGTTACATCAGTTGACAGTGAACCTATAGGTCGGGCCTGTGACGAAGGGTCAATAATTTTATTTCAATATTCATTATATTTTCTGGTTACAGTGAGGCGAGTTGCTTTGATAGTTGCAGGTGGTAGCCACCTGACCTCATTTTTAGGGAACGGGGCTTATTGTCATCATCTGATTTTGGCACAGAGCAAATGAGAGAAATACAGAAAAGGGAGAAAAAAGGTAGATGAGAAAGATTGGAAATCAGTGACAAGGGTAGAAATCAGGGATGAAAAAGAACCTGTGAGATAAGAGAAGGGAAGCATTGGAAGATGAAAGAAAGAGGCATGATGTGGAATCACGACTGGGCTGCACTCCTAAAATTCACAACTCCGGCATTCAGCATGGCTGGTGATGCTCTCCTAAGAGAAACTGTGGGCCTATGCACATATTTGCATTACAAATTAAGTACTGGATGCAGGCCTGTGACCTACTGTAAGGAAGGAGTCATAATGAAAAATACCGTAAGTATCTATCGGTATTTGTTCTTTTTAATTGTAAATTTAATGAAGATATGAGATACCAGGGGGTGCTGTTGCTGACTAGAGAGCATCAAATATGTTCTCTCTGCGTTGTCTAATTTTCTGCTGTAGTTGGCATGCCTGTGTCAGAGGGGGTGGGAGCTGCAGCAGGCTGGGGCCATCCTTTTTGGGTTATATTTCTAATGTTGGTGACATCCGGTAGGGTCAGAAGGAAGCCCTAGGCTTCGATTAGTTATTTATTATTTATTTCTGCTTTTTTTATAAGGCACTCCCCCCAACAAGGTTTTATTATGCTGTATGTTTGAACAGCGAGATATGTGGCATCCTTTCATGGAACAAGGAGCTAGATGTACTTAATTTGCAACCTGTATTTGCAACCAGTAAACAATTTTTCAAACTGACCAATGTATACATAGGTCGGTTTAGAAAATTAAGATTAGAAGTGGTTCACAATCAGACCTACCTCATTAATATTCAGGCCGTAGGTAGCAAATGCGACTCACTCGGATTGGAAGCAACAGGTATGGTGGCCTGCTGGGTACAGCAGACCACCATATCTGTGATTGCTTTCAATAAAGTAAACTTTTTTTAAATGCTGCCCATTTTCCTTAAAGGAAATGGGGCTGCTTTTAAAAAGAAAAGTGGACCACTCCCTACTTTCCAACAAACATTTTTTTACATACACAAAGGAGAAGGGGTCCAAAGGGACCCCCTTCCGTTTTGCGAATGTGTTATCATGCCAGCTTGGGGTTCGGTTCAATTTCAATGACCTACAACCGCTATTTTAGACCTAAACCATTGATACATATGTATAGGAATCGCTATTTGGAAGTTATGCCTACAACACTCCCCTTACAAATAGTGATTCCTAATCCAGTTCTACCCCGGTTTTAGGTGTTGGAAAAAGTTATCTACTCCTACAATGGGTTTAATACATTGCAAAAAGCATCTTTGTGGTTGTAAACTCTGAATTAGAGCGTTTGTGACCATTAAAATGCTTTGTACAACTGGCCTAACACAATATTATGATAAGACCAATTGCTATTACATGGTTATCTAGTTGTACATCACCACAGAGCACAGGAAAATCTGAGAATATAAGGTAGAATGGGTGCTGACAGGCAAGCATGCGCAGGTTGAGCTAAGTAGGAAATAAGAGAAAAGGGGAAGATGAGGTCAAAATGTGCCTGTACTTCCTTATAACTATTTGGTGACCAGATGTCCCGGATCAACCCTAACAGTCCCAATTTTTCGAGGACTGTCTCTACATCCCTAGACTTTTTACAAAAATAAATACATGTCCTGGTTTTGAGAGAGTCTGAGAGCATGCACAGTTATCACTGTGCTGTGAAGGCTCAAGTTCACAATGACCCTCTCATCACTGCAGTGACATAGTGTACTTGTTTAAAAGAGTCTCCTGCTGTGCTACCTGGCCTCATTCAGGCAGCACAGCAGGATTTAATGAGGGGTGAGTCCACCTCTGCAGAACCCATCACCGGGATCACAAACCTGTCCTTGGAAAATGTAAATGTATAAAAACAGGAACAGCCAATGACATAGAAATAGGGCTAACAGTTGACACTGCAGTCAGCAGTGTCAACGTTTAGTCCTATTTCTATGTCAATGGCTGTCCTTGTGTTTTGTTCTGAGAATCTGCTCACCCCACAGACATATACAATGCTTCCCCTGAAGAGCGGACATGAGGGCCGTTGGGATAAACCCAAATATTCTAGGACAGCATAATTTACTATTCTAATGGCAGTCTTTTTTTTGTGCAACTTTTTAAATTGAAATTGCAATAATACCGTGCAATAAAGAGACTTAGGAGTGCTGCAAGAGGTACACATTATGGAGGGCACTAAAAGGTATAACAACAGTCAACAGCGAGCAACTTCGGGTGACATTACAGGAAGAATGAACAGCCGGTCTCAACTGCATAAAGAATTGGAGCCCAAGCTTCTGTAGTTTAAGGTTGACTGGGTCCACTCTGCAGAGAGAATCCTCCCTGTAAACAAAGAAGGCACTTCATGTTTTTCAGCTTTTCAGTAATACAGTGCAATATGAACAAAGTCAATGTAATGGAGGTATGTAACATGCATAGATTATACATGTTTCACAAGTTTCTTGTGCTGCATGGCCACCGGCCCTACAAATCTTTAGGAAGATACTTCAAAAAACTTCTATGTTTATGCTACCACTGCTGGGGAAATATTTGAAAAGGTCTGTGTTCATGAAAGATTGTGTCTACTGCTTCTCTCTTGCTACGAATAAAGCCAGAAAAGAAAACTGGGCTGCTTCAACCGGATATTGGGATGCTAAACAACTGAATCATGGAGTGCCATTGGATCATTCCGGTTAGAACTCTTGCTGCTGCTTGTTAGGTGAATGTATTTTCTTTTGCATATATTCCCCTAAATTATGGGCTAACTGGCCAATACCACAGCTGATACTTCTGACATTGCAAGATAATATGAATTCTGAGACATATGATTAAGCTTTGATATCTGTTCCCATGGTATTGGAAATACTGGGTCAAATACCGGGTGTAGTTTTATTGCACCCAGTATTACAGTGCACACATGAGGTACGGGACAGTGGGAAATAGTAATAAATACAGAAAGTATGCTATTTGCAGTAGCAATGTGGGCTCAGGAAGTCTTCCTCAGCACACCACAACCTTCTGACAGGAGCATTCCAACCCTGTTGCTCTCTGTTCTGCTCATACCCTGTCTGAGGACACCTCTTCACTTTTCCTTCTTTTATCATCCATTTTGAATAATTCCACCAACCCTCAAGAATCACTTGCTGTCCAGCTTTGCAAACCTATTAATCTTCTCACAAGGGCCTCGGCACGAATCAACAAAGACAAATATAAGTAGAAGGAGCTTGAGGTGCTAGCAGAGGAGGTTGTGAATGAAGAGCTAAGAGTCATGAGCCACCACCCACAGTGGAAATGCAAAAGTATGAGCCAAAATATGGCAAAACATCATAGACAAGATATGTGCTGTGTCCTCATATCCTTAAGATGTTAACATTTAAAAAAAAGATATTTACAGATCTAAAATGACATGTGTGTGTTCTCCTATCAAAGCACTGATGGATGAACCAGACCACTCAGGGCAGACCAGCACCAGAGCTCCCTTTCCAAGCATGATAAAAAGACTGATGTCCATCATAAATATCACAAGTTTGAAGGGGATTGGCGGAGGACCTGAAGCTGGTGGGGATGAAGAAACAGGGGAGCTTAGCAACAGTGTATAGGATCAACACACATGTACTAGCTTCAATGTCAACATAAAGTAGACATTTATCTCACATACCATACTAGTGATAATGGAAACTGGAGTAAATGATACAATAAATCTGGCACAACCTGGACACTTCTAATTGGGTGATCATGAAGCTGATACCAATGCAGTCAATGCACATGATTGCAGAATCAAAGCAGCCAGAAATGCTTGAGGGGGGCACATATAAATCAAGTTGGGAGACACCATTGTTAAACGTATATTGATTGCTCAGGAGAGCTCATGTTTCATGGATTGAAAAGGGCAGGCAAGTAGTGAATTAGCAATTTGTCTTCCTGGGTTATTTTCAGATCTTTAGATCTCTGCAGTAATGTCCTAGAGATAGATGACACTTTTTTTTGACCACTGAAATCACTTGGAATTCCTTGCAGCAACAAACTCCAAGAGAAATCTGGAGGGAAAGGACAATTTGAAGAAAAAACTGCTGAGTGTCACCCTTGTTCTGCAGAGATCTTCTAGTGAGTTGTGTTGTTTTTGAATAGTGAGAGGATGAGTCCCTATATTAGTGAAGAAAGATTTTAGTGGGTAATTGATATTAATATTAATACAATTCTGTATATTCAGCAACATATACCTATCCATAGGGTTTCCATAGCTTCAGCTATGGTTTTTCATGTAGTCATATACAGATTTGGTTCAAATATCTTCAAGAAAGCAATGTCCTTTACTCAGATAGCATAGATACATAACCAAATATTAACAAGTTAGCATGTTAATACAGTACCTGAAGCAGAAACAGTCTCAGATTAAAAGGGAATTGTCTGTTTCCTCACAGCAGCTCAGTGTGTCTGAATTTTTGCAGACTTCCATAGGATATATTTCATCACAATCCTATAATGGCCTTGGGTCCTTTAGAAATCAAGTCTTTCTGTAGCTTGTTACAGCACAATCCACTAATGAATACTCATTTTGCTTGTTGTAACAAGTCCTCATAACATCCAGCAAGAAACTGAAGACAAGGGATGCCTGGACACAGGGTTCTTGAGGTTCTGGAATAACCTCTAATGTGAAAATCTAACAGAGACAGTGATTCTTTCAGAGTGATTGGGAAGCACTGTCAAGATGCAGGGCACTTGCTTATAGACTGAATGCAAAACATGGCCGCCACACAGGAAATATCATAAAAAGGACTAATAAATCTCTCGCGAGCACGCTGCCTTATTGAATTGGGAATAAGATCTATTGATAACATAATGCATATACCAGAGAGTCCTCCATGTTAGTACAGGAAACAAACACTTGCATTTATAAGTCTTCCATGGCCTCCGGTGCTGACATCTGCGATAAACAAGTAACAGAGAAGGACAACAGGTACTATATGACAACTGGTAATGCCACCCTCTCATGTTAACTCACACAACCCGTGCTCTTCTATGTGTAGTGAATAACATCTTTATAGATTGCTGGCACCTGACAGTTATATGGTGACAGTAGTTGCCTAAAGATGTGACAGCCATGTCGGATAAGAGCTCATAGCGTGAGCCCTTCAGTATAACATATTTCAAAGATGGATGATACAGAGAATGTACATGAGGCAAAAGATTTACCCAACTAATATCTGAAATGAAGCACATACACATGGGCCATTTGTGATTTATTACAGATTTCATAATGTTTTTGTGATTAGGGATGCCAGAGGATTAGGGGTTGTAAACTATAAAAATGCCTTTATTTCCTGTCTTACCAATCAATAAGTAGTTGAGATATTATCATTGTTATCTCTGCTTCTCTTGCCAAGAGAATTCATTCATTTGCCTTTCAGTCTTTAGCACAGAGCCTCTTTTTAAAAGCGTGCAAAATAGTTAGCTCCCCTAGATCCAGTGATCTGTCTGATAGTTCTTGCACCCAGGGAGCTCATATTTGTCCCCTTTGTAATTCTCCACACCTTAGAAGTAAAAAGAAGCAGCCCTGCCAAGTATCCCGCATCAGGCGTTAGACTAACGCAATTTAGTGTGGTGGTCCGCATCACCGCACTAAGATGCAAAGTCACACATTTATAGCGCCTCCTGGCGCTGTCAAGCCAGAGCGCTATAACTTAGCAAAGCAGCACATGGTCCACGTAGCTGCTCTCAGAGACTCTGACTGCTGCAGGAACTGGGGTCTGCCTCAGCTGCGCTTGCTGGCTTCATTCGGCATTGCATTTATGGGACACAGAGTCAGGAAGACTCATTGCAACAATGTGTCTATGTCAATGCCGGCCGAGACACGAGATGCAAATTATAAATATGGCGGGCCTCATGCGAAAGTGGGCGCCACTTATGACATTTTCTTAAAGTTTAATTCTGGCTGGAGTGAGCTCGCCAGTGATTGCACCACCGGCAGTATTTGGTGCGTGCCTGCTGCCTCTCGAGTGAGTACAGCCGCAGAGGCTGCCGGACAGACTGTGGTTGGTGCCTGCAGCCTGTTAGGATCATGCCACGTGACTCTGGACCAGACGCAGATGCTGGAGAACATTTTGCCTGCATGCAGCCTCTCATAACGCTGGCCCTGACGATACTCCTTTGATCGCTCTCTGCCAGACTGTCAGAAGTATCAACCAGGCAATTTAATAGTATTATATTCATTATTGAGCATCAATAATCACTGTGCTGTGCCTGTTACAGCGCTCATTGCTTGGCTTTCTACTCTGTGTTTTAATTGGATACAGTACACCTTACTAGGCCCTGCATCAGTGCCCGTGGCCTTTCATTTCGAACCTGGCCGAGACTCCCAGGCAGAAAGGGCACGTCTGGATAATATCGGGGAGCTGTGGTGGTGGGGGAGGAACCCGTGCCAGCTGTATCCTGCCTGCCCAAAGCGAATCTTAGGTGACACAGGCCAGACCTCCGTTAGGTTTCCCGGTGGAGGTCAGAGTTTGCAGCTGCAAAGTGCATGTGCACTACACAACTGCAGCAGATATTCAAGCACTGAGAGCAGCAGATCGCCCCTCCTGACCGCGGAACTGCACAGCAGGGAAGCCTGTGCCCTGGAGAGAGGAAGGGGTTGTGTTCGGATAGGCCACAGTGAGAGGATCCATAGATAACTTGGCGCTGGATGGACGGGCTGGCCCGGAGCTTCAATGAAGCCTAAACTGGCCTCAAGCTTTTTGTCAGCGCACACAGGGTACAGCTGAGACAATGGTGATTTTCCCCCTAAGATGAGGTTGCAGCTATCTCTTTTGTCGCCATTCTGCCACCAGTGCAGTCCGATCTTGAGATGGCAGGTCAGGTCAGTGTGTGGGGTGACTTTTTAGATCGAGCCTGGGCAGTGTATGCGCTGCTCTGCGAGGCATGCTCTATTCGAGTATGGACTTGAAGCTCCGCCCACTCTCCGCCCATATTTTGCATTTGGTTGTGTCATTGTCCTTTGTAAATGCTGGCTTCTGATTCGTTAATAGGCTTATTAGTCCCTCCTTAGTACTGCCTTGTCTTCATTTGTAACCTCCCATGAGGACTGGCCCTTTTACTTCTGTTGTTACACAGTAAGTCTTATTTAGTCTGTAAGCACAAATTTTTTTAATGAGTTTCTCCTACTTCAGTCACAACATGGTTTCCTGCAACATCCAGCTCGTCATTCGCGCTTTCATTTTCCAAGCAGCCCGGGACAATGGTGGCCGCTTCTTTGAAATTAAATAGGTCTCGCATTTACAAGAGTTTGAGCTATTGGCATTGTAAATGACAATGCCTTTTATTTATGTGTTATTTATCAAAACAGATAAATAAAAGGCATTGTCATTTACAATGCCAATAGCTTAAACTCTCGCAAATGCGAGTCCTATTGCAGTGCAAATGCTTGTTTTTGTCAGTTTGTGTGCTTGTCGGGCTAGGTGGCTAGGCTGGACTGCAGATTTTTCTGGAGAAAAAAAATCCTGCAGTAAACTTAAATGGACAGAATCTGACTTGCAAACCACGTATATAGCATATGAGGACAGCCTGAAAATATGTTTGCTATGGTGTAAGTCATGATCTTCTACTGTTGCACTGACTTGCTATGCTATGAAAATTTGCTTTTGGTGGCACAGTCACATTGCTCAAATAGGTGTAATTTCTGATATTTATGTTTCACTCATTTTCATTGCTTGATTTTGCTCACAAGAAAGTGTCACTCATAGTCGTTGAAATGTCACTCATAATTTCACAAAAATTTATTAAAATGTCACACAAAGCAATCTGAAACCTTGGCAGCTATGAAGGAGGTACTTCTGCAGTGACTGCTGACCTCCTCCTTGACCCTCTGCCATGACCTATTGGAATCCCTTTTTCTATTCTCCAAACCCCTCTTGCCTACAAGAAAGAAGAAGGTGGTTCTGTTAAGTAATTACTAGAGTCTGCTGCCCCTCCTTCTGTCCTCATTTAAATACTCTGCCTAAAGTCTGCTTGTTGGTTGACTCCATACCTAACCTGTAATCGCTGTCGTATCTTCTGTGGGAGTCAACCAGGAGAATGCTGCAAATTCAGGTAAGTGGTTAAGTTATATGTTATTCAAGAGTAGTGGCCCGCTGGTTTAGCAGGTCACGCGGGTTGCACAGCCGTATACGCATTGGTATCCCAAAGTAATACTCATCCACCATAGTAATCAAATTTTGTTCAATTTTATTTTCTCATTGTTTGTCCTCATTATTCCACATTTTATCCATCACGTCAAAAGATATAAAATTCGTTGATTTTTAGCATTTAATTGTTCGATGTATTGCCCATCCAGGCCTATGCATGAACATATAGCGAATTTCAAGTCCTCCACAAGATTCGATTCACATCCTACTCAATGCATTTCGGTTTAAAAACCTTCGTCAGGAGTATCTATAAAGTATAAAAATATATGTTTCGGTCACATTGCATGTACTACACCTCATAGTGTAAATATTAACTAACAAGTATCCCCTTCTTATTTAGTGCCAAACGATTTGAACCTCAAATGCTAATTAATCACAATCCCGTACTCCCGTGACATAAGTCCAAACATCAACTAAATAATACAAATCATATTGTGTGCTCCTCAATCTAACCCCAAGTTTTAAACACTTCATCCTGATTTATGAAACCATTGTACTTTAACCCACGCACCCTCCAAGCAACTAACCCACTGAGAATCAAACCCTGTGAACCTCAAATCACCCCTGCCCAACTGACACAACCCCCGAACAAACTGCACTACTTCCCTATGTCAAGTTTTTCACCATCTCCAACCCCGTGCATACCGGATGTAAAACTCGCAACGCATCAACCTCCTCGTGCGCGCTCGTTGTTTATTTTATGCGACCATGCTAATCCTCCCTGATTTAAATCGATGTTACCCGCCCCACCTCCATGGTCATTGGTGTAAACCATCACGTGTTTCCCCACCACCACCAAATCACATTACCTGTCGTCATTTAAAGTGCTAACAGTGCTAATAAACCCTCACCCTTTTGGTCATTTAAACCCTATTCGTCATTTAAAGTGCTAACAGTGCTAATAAACCCTCACCCTTTTGGTGAGGGTTTATTAGCACTGTTAGCACTTTAAATGACGACAGGTAATGTGATTTGGTGGTGGTGGGGAAACACGTGATGGTTTACACCAATGACCATGGAGGTGGGGCGGGTAACATCGATTTAAATCAGGGAGGATTAGCATGGTCGCGTAAAATAAACAACGAGCGCGCACGAGGAGGTTGATGCGTCGCGAGTTTACATCCGGTATGCACGGGGTTGGAGATGGTGAAAACTTGACATAGGGAAGTAGTGTAGTTTGTTCGGGGGTTGTGTCAGTTGGGCAGGGGTGATTTGAGGTTCACAGGGTTTGATTCTCAGTGGGTTAGTTGCTTGGAGGGTGCGTGGAGTTAAAGTACAATGGTTTCATAAATCAGGATGAAGTGTTTAAAACTTGGAGTTAGATTGAAGAGCACACAATATGATTTGTATTATTTAGTTGATGTTTGGACTTATGTCACGGGAGTACGGGATTGTGATTAATTGGCATTTGAGGTTCAAATCGCTTGGCACTAAATAAGAAGGGAAACTTGTTAGTTAATATTTACACTATGAGGTGTAGTACATGCAATGTGACTGAAACATATATTTTTATACTTTATAGATATTCCTGACGAAGGTTTTTTAAACCGAAATGCATTTAGTAGGATGTGAATCGAATCTTGTGGAGGACTTGAAATTCGCTATATGTTCATGCATAGGCCTGGATGGGCAATACATCGAACAATTAAATGCTAAAAATCAACGAATTTTATATCTTTTGACGAGATGGATAAAATGTGGAATAATGAGGACAAACAATGAGAAAATAAAATTGAACAAAATTTGATTACTATGGGGGATGAGTATTACTTTGGGATACCAATGCGTATACGGCTGTGCAACCCGCGTGACCTGCTAAACCAGCGGGCCACTACTCTTGAATGAATTATGTTCAGGTGCGAAAGGAACGGCGCACCAATTACGGGTGCTGCACGCCAAACTTGAAAAAAATAAGGTAACATGAACTAAACGAAGAAAAGTAATGGGTGTGCTTCAGGACACTTCTGTCTAAGTTATATATTAGACATGGCAACCTTGGCATGGTTTCCCCTGTCTTTTTGCCTATGCCTCCTGTATTTTTGCTGTGTGCTGGGTTTTGTTTTTGCTGGTCTAGATGATTTGGGCCCTTTGCCACTGCTGATCAGTGCCAAAGGGCAAGTGCTCCCTATGTAAATTGTGTTAATGGATTGGTATTTCCATGATTGGTTTATTTGATTTACCTTTAACTCCCTAGTACAGTGTACTGTGTGCGCCCAGGGCTTGTAAATCAAATGCTGCTAGTGGGCCTGCAGCACTGGTTATGCCACCCACACAAGCAGCTCCTCAAAGGGTTCTCAGACCTGCCACTGCAGTGTCTGTGCGCAGTTGTGACTGCCATGTCAGCCTGGCAAGTGCACCCACTTGCCAGGCCCTACCCTTCCCTTTTCTTACAAGTAAGACCCCCCTCAGGTACGCACAAGATACCATTGCGAAAAAGTGGAGCACTCCTTATCTCTCTACTCTTTATTTATATTAAGCTGATCTTTCTAATTCAGCGTGCTACAAAGGTGGACATGCTGTCTGGACATGTCAAACCTGTAAACCAACATACTTCAAGTACTTAAACTTGACCTCTGTGCACTATTGCATTCTGCTACTGCTAATTGTAATCCTATAAAACTAGTTTATAAACCTGTTTCTAAGCACAGTATGAAAATGCAATATTGAACCACATGTAAACTCAAACAGTATTCGAAATTACAACATCAATGATTCATGATGATAACATCTTTTATTCTGTTATTGACACAGAAAATGAAAATAGTACAATACAAATGATCCGTTTCGTTTTCATGCCCAATGCATTTCGGGCCTCTTGGCCCTTCTTCAGGCGCTTAAATCTACAAATGACAAAAACAATATCCAATATAAGATAACTTCAATGTGCAGGGAAATATAAACAAAATCTGATTGTGTAACTTGTGACTCTGAATACATCCATGTATATTAGACACTCTGTTTCTAGTTAATATCCAAGATGTGAAATGAAAGAAAGACACTAGGTAAAAGAAGATAGTGTGCCAGTGAGAAAAAATCTGGGAAAATCACCGTCTATAACGTGTTTCATCAATACCAGTAATCAAAAAACGGTGCTCTCCTATGCCTCTCCTATCCGTGAATTCACAATGTACAAAACATAAACATAAACATGAACTGGCACCTTAATGGAACGGGTCCTGCGCAATTTCTCTGTAAAAAAATAACGAACACAAGGTGGAGGTACAACCGGCTCTCAAATAACCACAACATGAAGATGGGGAAATAACACGACTGTACTGACCTCACTAAACGTGAACAAATACTTCTCGTAAAGCGGTCCGGATGAGAACTCTAAAAAAGATAAGCACAGCATTGTTGGTGACCTGAGTCCCAAATCACAGGCTATCTCCCCTAACATACCACCTGTTAGAACAAAATGAATAACCTTCCTCCTCACCTCTTAAATTTTGAGAAAAACACTCAACTTTTTCCATCTACCACTCGATCCGGTGATAGTTGACGGTGGCTCTCTCCAGTTTAAAAAGTTGCGTTTTCGCTCGAAATCGACAACGGACTATACAACAAACGGAGGACTCAAAGTACCAAACACTGCGCAGAAGCAAAGTTTTCCCTCCAAGCAAAGAAAGACGTCATACCACGTGATATGGTTGACACATGCGCAATGGAGTTCCCGCGCTTTAGCGGCCATTTTGGATTAGACAAGCATTACTTATTAGTTTATACACATAGGCAAGCTTCCCTCTGATACTGTGTTCATGTATGCATTTATTAGTAAAGACATTACAAAGTTTAATTAATTAATACTATGAGAACATTGCTTATGAGCAAGTCTCATTTTGAGTCCTTGCTCCATCAATCCCCTCTCTGATGGCGTTTCTGAGCCATCAAAACTACCCACAACCAGATGCCAACTTTTTAGCATATTATTGTATCAGTCTCATTTTTACATTTTCTATTTTAATGTTCTCCTTTCAATTTCTTGTATAATTCACTTTTAAGATCTTCTAATTCTATTTCATCAAACTTTCGTTTCTTTCCTTTACCTGTCACTCTATACGTCTCATTCTTTCTACAACATTTGCACCATATCATTATTGACAATACTATTATTGCTATCCCTACTAAGGGTACTAATATTTGACCTATAAGTCCTTTTCCTACATTAGTAAACCAGATACCAATTGATGCAATGCTATTGGTCAATCTTTCCCATACACTATCAACTCAGTTCATTCTCAAGTTTTGTTATATTCTTTATATACGTTCCAATTTCTGCACTTTTGTCAGGAATATACGTGCAACAATGTTTTGCTTTCAACAATTTGCAGACTCCGCCCTCTTTTGCTAATATTATATCAAGAGCAAGTCGATTTTGCATAACCATTGATCTAATTGCAACCATCTCCGCATTAATCATTAGAAATCCTCTAGCAGTATCCGTTGATAAACGATCAACCACCGTAGATAATTTACATATTTTCCTTGAGTTCAGAATTATTCCCACTGAAGGTATCAATGCACCAAATATGTCACCTACAATTTCAGAAAAACTAGCTCTTTTACTACGGGTTAATTCACTATTATTTTCATTGCTTCCAGTGTTTCTTTTTACATGGTATATTTTCGGAAAAACTATTCCAAAATAACAACTTCCATACCACCGTGCAGGAAGCCTAAAGTAAGCCTTATTCCCACACACATAATAAATTCCAGGAAAAACTGAATTTGTTCCTCCTTTTAATCCCCAACCTCCAAGAATTAAGAAATTATGTTCACATTCACTGGTACCGATGAAAATATTGTTATAATCAGTCTTTAACCTATGTAGACAAATTTTCCCTGTCTTTACAAAATCCAGAGCCATAGCAGCTTGAGCCTTGCCAGGTGTGTAAATACCCTCTTTCTCAGCCCAAGGTGGAAGATGAGCCTTAATTCAAAAATATCTTTTCTTCTTCATGTAATGAACATGTTAGATTGCTTCTATGTGCATGTGTTATATCTATCGACTTCATTGTTAGAAAAAACTCTCCCATAAATTGTGCATCTTAACTACTAAGCACTGGGTTCATATTCTTTCGAATCGGAACCTCAGAAAATATCACATCTATATCTGAATAATAATACTGAAGTCTCCCGGTTCTATAAAATAAACTAGTTAATACACTACATGATATGCCATAAGTTAGAGGCAAATGATGGTATGTTAACCCTTCTGCTACTGATTCTGGTAACTTCATACAGACATAACAATCATTGACTTCCATTGTATCTACGTACTGAAACAACAATTTAGTGAAAACATTTAAACTAGTATCGTTATCTGTTACCCCGTGATGAAACTCTGGTTCATCTTCTGCTTCTATTCTTACGCTATCACTTTTCAAGTTATCTATCCTTCCCTTAGTATCGTTGTTAATCTTTTTATCCATTATCATAAGGTAAGGAATTGCTACAATCACAACTAACCACACTACAAGCACCACTACCAGGCTACATATGCATATAGCACAGCATATTTTACAACATTTCCGTTTCGGTCTCCCAGAAACTCTGTCGTCAGGTATTTTGACAAAGAAGATTTCTCTTCTTTTCTTTTTCCTTCAAGACTTTTACGTTATCAAGGTGGTTTCACTTCTTTTTCATAAGTCAGTTCGGCACTTGTTCTTTCGTCGCCACTTTCACTTGATTCATAACTCTCGTAATCTTCAAGGATTATATAAATCCAGTCAGGACCTTTAAGTTTATTGTTCACAAGTTTCAGTCTTTTGCTTTTTCGCTTTTCAGTTCCACTTATTTGTCCAGTTAAGCTTGTTACTTCATTTACTTGTTCTGGATCGTCACTTCTGGTTTCTATATGGTATTTTACTCTTTTAATGACACTAGGCCAATGATCACCTTTTCTGGCTTTCTTTGTTTGCACTGTATTTTCACCTTCTGAGTCTTTTCCAAAAATTCTTTTATTTTCAAGGCGTTGTACAATTTGTTTTTCCTCGTTTTCAGTTTTTTCTTCTATTTGTTCTTTTTCAGGTCTTATTGGTTTTTCTTCAGTTGCTCCAATGTGAGTTTCTACTAACTGACCCTGTTCAGGATTGACGTCTTCGTGCTTGAGGCTCTCTTGCTCGGTGTTTTCTTGATTTTCTTCTCCCTGAACGTGTTTTTCTTCTTCTAACTGATTCTGATCAGGGCTTATTGCACTTTGTACTTCTGCAGCCTGACCGCGTTCTTCTAAACCTGTCTGTCCCTGCTCAAATTTTGTTGTTTCGTTGTCGATTTGAGCCCAATTTCCTCTCCCTATCTGGTCCTGCTCAGGTTCTCTTATTGTTTCGTTCTCCCTATCCTGAGCTGCTTCTTCTTCACCTATCTGATCCTCACTAATTTCTTCTAATCTTGCTCGACTGCTTGTTTTGTTGTAAACTTCTGGTACATCAACCACTGGTATCCAGTCCTGACTTGTGCTCGGTTGTTCTTCTTCAGCTTCTCCAGAATCTCTCACCTGGGATTCTTCAGCTGGCCAACCTTCAGCTTCCTCAGTTATTGATGCTGGCTGAGGATCTTTTCCTTCAGGAGCTGGCACCCTTTTGGTGTGGCTTACATGAATCCAAATAGGCAATCCTGCACATTTCACTGCTGTGTTCGTAACTAATATAACCTGACAAGGTACGCCCCACCTGGGTGATAAACACGTTTCTCTGGTGTGATGCTTCACAACCACCCAGTCTCCGGGGTTCAGATCATGCTCTTGTTCAGGCTGCCTGGAAACTGCGTCTTCTCCAACCTGGTGAGAGACAGAACGCACTAGGTCAGTCAATCCCTTGCAATAATCTAGAACCATATCATCAGTTATGTTCAGCAGTTTATTTGTAGGTACATGTGCTTGTCTCATTGCTCTTCCCATGATGATTTCATGGGGACTCAATCCTGTATTTCTATCAGGAATGCTTCTGAGTCCCATTAAAACAAGAGGCAATGCATCTGGCCAATCTAACGATGTTGATGCACACATCTTTGACAGTCTTGATTTTATTGTGCCATTCATTTGTTCAACCACTCCAGAAGCCTCTGGGCGGTACGCACAGTGCAATTTCTGTTCAATTTGGAATGCTTCACATATTATTCGAATTATATCGTTATTGAAGTGACTTCCTCTATCTGATTCCAAAGTTACTGGGAACCCGAACCTAGGAATGAGTTCTCGTAATAACAGCTTTGCGACTGTAATACTATCATTCCTTCTGGTAGGATAAGCCTCCACCCATTTTGAAAACAGACATACTATGGCAAGTACATATTTCAGTCCTTTACATGGTGGTAACTGTATGAAATCTAGCTGCAACCTGACAAAAGGACCTTCAGCCTTTCAAATTTTTCCCAAACCAATTACTGTTCTCCTTCCCGGATTATTCATTTGGCAAGTTAGACACCTTTGGCAAAGACTCTCTGCTGCAGCCCTAAACTTTTGATTGTACCAACTTTGTCTGAACAGTCTAATCATGGCATCTCTCCCTACATGTGTGTCTCCATGATACATTCTGGCCATTTGTGAGATCAAACAGTCGGGCATGACTGGTCTGCCATCTGTATATACCCATACATCATCATCTGTTCTTCGGGTACATCCTATTTTTATCCAAACATCTCTTTCACTCTCCTCAGGATCGTCTTGCAGTCTTTTCACATCATTCCATGTTTTAGGTGGTGAACTTAGCATAAGTTGGCAGCTGATTCCCATCCTTTCAACCTTTTTGTTTACTGCCAACCTGTTTTTGGTACAGTGTTGAGCCACTAGATCTGTGTATCTGTTACCGACTACCACCCAATCATCTCCTGACTGGTGTGCGGCACATTTCACCACTGCCAATTCTTTTGGTGATTGTATTGCTTCCAATAATTCCTTTACAAACTGCCCATTTTTGATTGGGGATCCTGAAGAAGTCATGAAATCCCTCTGCATCCACAATTGGCCAAAGTCATGCACAACCCCGTACCCATATTGACTGTCCGTAAATATGGTTACTCTTAAATTTTTCCCAATTTTGGAAGCTTTGATCAGAGCAATTAATTCAGCTACTTGTGCAGACTTGACTCCTGGTAAATAGGATGCTTCGACTATTCCAGATAGTTCACACACAGCATAGGCTGCGCTCAATTTACCATCCTCATGCCTTGGGCATGAGCCGTCCACGAACAGCTCCCTGTCTGGATCTTTTAGGGGCACTTCCTGTATGTCAGGATGCGGTTTTGTACACAATTCTGTGACCTTTAGGCAATAATGTTCTGGATCGTCCTTAACTTCTTCAAAAATTGGATCTGGCAATAATGTAGCAGGATTCACAACAGTGCACCTAACTATGGTCACATTTTCAGCTCCAAGAATAATTCGTTCATACCTTGTCATCTGACTAGGTGTGAGATGCTGAGTTCTAGTTCTTGTCAACAGGATCACAACTGCATGTGGGACAAACACTGTTACAGGATATCCCATCACTATCGACTCACTTTGTTCAATGCTCATACAGGTAGCAGCGACTGCTTTCAAACAGCCTGGCAATGCTGCCGCCACTGGGTCCAATGTAGCAGAGAAATATGCTATAGGATGCCTGTCTATTCCATGTCTTTGAGTTAACACTGAAAGTGCACAATTTTCTCTTTCATAGCAAAATAGTGCGAATTCTCTTGTATAGTCAAAAATGCCTAAGGGAGGTGCCTCACGCAAAGCATTTCTTAATTTTACAAATGCACTAGCACTTTCATCATCCCATTCAACTGGATCTTTAGCTTTCTTTTTGGTTAGCTGAATTAAAGGCTTTGCTAGTAGTGAAAACCCTATAATCCATTGTCGACAGTAACCTACTATTCCAAGAAACATTCTCACTTCTCTTTGTGTTACTGGCATTTTCATTTTCTTGATTTTATTCTTCTTGTTCCCCTTTCAATTTGGTGTCCCAAATATTTAACTGCCGTTGTACAAAACTGCAGCTTTTCAGGTGACACTTTGTGTCCTTCTTCAGCTAAATGGTTGAGCAACGCAATTGAATCTTCAACACAATCATCATGAGTGTTGGATGCTACCAATAAGTCGTCTATATACTGCACCAAGACTGAACTCCTGGGCAGCACTAATTTCTCTAGACACCCTTTCAGTATTTGATTAAAGATGGAGGGACTTTCTGTGTATCCTTGAGGAACACGATTCCATACATAGACTTTGTTTTCGAATTTAAACGAAAAGAGATATTGGCTATCTGGGTGCAACGGTATTGAGAAGAATGCTTGGCATAGATCAATCACTGTGAACCATTCTGCACTCCAGGGTATCTGGTATAGGATTACTGCAGGATTTGGTACTATAGGACAACAAGGTACCACGATTTTATTAATTTTCCGCAAATCCTGAACAATCCTATACTTTCCACTAGGCTTTTTCAAACCCATTATTGGTGAATTACATGGACTACTCATAACTTCTTTTAATATGCCTTGTTTCACCATTCTGTTAATTTCCTCAACAACTCCTGCTTTTACTTCTGCACTCATTTTGTACTGTCTAGTATTTGGGAAAATTGCACCTTCTTTTACAGTGATCTTTACTGGGTCTATTTTGGGCCATAAGTCCTACTTCTTTCCCTGTAAAATCCCATACCTTGGAATTCACTGTAGTTCTCAGTTCCTCTGGTAATTCGTTTTTTGTTATCAAAGAGAACATCTCATCTATTTCCGTACCTTGCTTGGCTATCATGAACTTATAAACATGATGTTCATCCGGGGTCTGTATTGCAACACCATCCGGTGTGCAGAAAATAGTGCAATTCATTTTGCACAGTAAGTCTCTACCCAATAAGTTTACTTGACTGGAATCACACACTACAAATTGGTGCATTTCTCGGAAGTTTCCTATTTTTACTTCCATTGGCTCAGTAAGGGGTTTTCTGATCTTTTGATTAGCTACACCTACAACTTGGATAGCTTCTCCAGAGTGAGGGAGGTCTGGGATGTCTGCTGTTCTTACAGTAGAACGGGTAGCACCAGTGTCCAAAAGAAAAGTGATATCATTACCTTTTACTTTCCCTTCAACATATGGACCTGACTGATCTACCGGTAAGGATGCACCAAGTACGCACTCCTTCTCCCCCTCTCTTAGGCACCGTCATTGATGTCTATATGGATCAAATTCGTCCTGTAAAAGAAACTGTGAAGTTACATATTCATTCTTACCACTTCCTCCTTGATATCCGACGTCTGTACAGTGCTTTGCTCTGCTTACATTACCCTGTATAGGGGTAGGTGGTAACTGACTCTGAGGATTTACACCCTGCTGTGAGTCATTCTGCGTCTGTGGATTTAAATTATGATTTGGGCCATTATTATTTCGAATCTTTTTTCATTCGTCCTTCCAATGTCCCAACTTTCCGCATCCATGACAAGGAAATTTCTTTTTAGCCTCTTCTCTACTCATTCGTCCTCTCATTTTTCCACCATTCCCTGTGTCACCATTCGTTCCAGATTCTTTTCCCTGACTTTCTGTTGGATTATCCAAATTAATTCCCTGTCGCTCAGCCATTTTCACTTGAGCCCACATCACTTTCTCTTGCAGTTTCTTGTGCCTATCTTCAATGTCGTCTCCACAATATTTAGCATATTTCAAAATCTCGTCTATAGGCTTTCCCTGCCAGCACAACATGCGCTGCTTAATCATCTGACAAATCTCTGGCTTTAGACCATAAACAAATCGGTAGACAAACTGACTCATATTTTTGTCCCCAATGTCCTCAAATCCACTATACTGTTTGAACACCTGTAATAGACGTTCATAATAGGCATGTACCAATTCACTTGCTTCTTGGGTAGTCCTGTCTATCTTCACCCAATCTGTTTCTTTGGGTGGTATTTTCCCTTTCAGATAAGTTATTACCTGGTGATACTTTTTCATTACATCACTCGATGGGGCACCTGTCTTTGCATCTCTTGGCCAGTCAACTGTAATTTTACAATCTGTCCACAAATCAACAGGTACCACTATGTCAAACAGACCATCCAAGTCCTTCAACAATACCTTTGACACTTTCACAAACCTCTCAACCTGCTTGTACCATTCAATTGGCTTTTCTCTCAACTTTGGGAAATCATTTGTAAATGACAAAATATCTTGTCTACTCCATGGGACATGAACGTAACCTCCTCCAGGTACTTCCCACATTGGGTACATCTGATCTACTTTCCCAGTTTCCTTCAATAAATATTCTGGAGTTGATCTACTGTACCGTGCCTCTTCCTTTTTCTTTGTCCATCTAGTTTTCCATTTATCTAGTTCTCCCCATTTCTGTAATACTGACATTAATTCTTTCACTTGTAGTTTTCTACCAGAGGCATTCATATTTTCTAAATCTTTGTCAGTAAAATCTGCTCTATAGGGTTTCTGTAACACTTTCGACTTCCCTATTTCAATTCCCATTTGTAAGGCCAAATCTGATAATTTTTCATGAAATATCTTTACATTTCTAGTTATGCTCCTGCATACGAACAATAGTTCTTCTTCATTGTAGGTATTCAGACGATCCACTCCTACATTTCCTGCCATCATTTCTTCTAACTCGACTTTTAATTTGTAAATGTCCATGATCTTTGGGGTGAACTCTGTCTGTGTGATCCCTGTGCCCACCTTTCTAAGTCTTCTGGCGTTACTACAGTAGCACTCTTAGTTCCTGAAGATGTTATTATGTTTACATCTTTTGAGCAACCAGGTGGAACTCTTCTGGGGGTGCTGTTTACAGAGTCTCGATTAGGTAAATCCATTAGTGAAATCATAGATTCACACTCACTGATATGGTCATCAAATATTACTGCTTCATGTTTTGGAGTCTCCACAGGTATAGGCATAGTTAAAGGTTTTGGACAATTTACTTTATCACCATATAAGGGAACCACTGGACCAATTGTTACAGGTATGGTCAGGGAATCAGGATGTACATTCAGCTGTGTTATTTTTTGTATCAATTCTGCTCTGTTTCTGTCTATAGCCTCTCTTTCCTTATCCTGAAGTACCCTATTAACTGGTGGATTATGCAATACTTGCCGTACCAATGGTGTTCTTAAAATTGGTGCACTTGGGGTACATCCACTTGCCCCTTCCTGATATGGTGGCAGGTTCTTTATATTTCTTCCATAAATTCGTCTTCAGAATCTCCAAACCCTGTCAAATGTTTTGTCTTTTCTTTACATTTGCTCCCTAACAGTTCATCTGTCATGAAAACTGGATACAAACCCTCTGTAAGCATCGCTCTTCTCCACTGTTTCATCTGACTGTCTCTTGACTCAATTTGGTGTTTAGGGAAAAATCCCCTATAACCCCTATTGCTTCTCGGTCGGTCACGTTCAAATGCCTCTGTTTCCTATTCTTCTAGGGCTTCATATTGAGTTAATCTTGGTCTGGGTTCTAAATCATTCATTCTTATTCTTAAATTTTGAAGAATTCTCCCATTGAAAGTACCATTCTTTGGGAAAGCTAATATTCCGTCATCTTTTGTATATTCTATCCAATTTTCTAACCATACGCAAGTATGATAACCCCTTTCCATCATCATAAATGAAGCGGGTGTTTTTGCCGGTGGAATAATAATTCCTTCCCTAGTTTTGATGGGTTAAAATAATTCTTAATCTTTTGTAAAAATGAAATTTTTCTCTTTTCTCCGTACATTTTGGGTAAATATCTATGTATTGAATTATATTCGGCAAAACTTAGGAATCTTCTGTCTGGACGGGTTCCTGTCAAAGTCGGGTCGCGTTGCCACATACAATCTACACTGTCCACTAAGATTTCAATTTCTATCCTGACAACCAATCAAATTCCAGTTAACATTTGTCTCTGAACCAATCCTAGCGCGGCTTTTCTGTGACGTCTGTCTGACAACCCCTCCTTTACAATCTGCGCTTCTCTGTCCCTCGCTGTTTCAACCAATAACCAGCGCGACACCTGTGACGTCAGTATTACTCCTATCTACTGACCCCTCCTTTACAAGACTCGCTCCACGCCCGCTGTTTCAACCAATCCCAGCGCGGCGTTTGTGACATCAGCTTCTACTCCGGCAGCTGACCCTCCCTTTACAAAAATCGTTCGCAAACTTTATTTTCTCTACACTTTATTAAAAATTCAGTAACAACATAAAAACATTCACTATCGTGCCAGTTTCTCTAAATTGGAAAAGATAGTTTCTCTTACACTTAGTAAAACCTTTCCGTTTACTAAACATACACTACGAGTAAAACCCTTCCGTCTACTCTTCACGTAAGCTTCAGAAATACCTGCTACTTCTTCAATGTTACCCTTTCTAGGTGATATAACATCAAATTTTTACCAGCGTAATCCTTTGCTATCACTCACACACATAGAGTCCCTAACAAGTACTGATAGCCTTGCTTAACTTTTCAGTACTATTTCTGCCTGACAGATAACCTCACTGCAGTATGGCTTCCACTTACCATCTGCTATTCAAATTTCCCCGGGGATTCTAGACAACATAAAACAAAACTTTTAAACAAACGGATGTTAGTTTTAAAAATAAATTCTCATTACCCAATTAACAAAGCGCAACCATCCTCTGATAACCAGAAAACTGATCCAGCGGGTTACTAGCAACAGGCATTCATACACCGAATACTCACCTGGGCCCATTCATTCATACTACACTAGCAATTTCCGCTGGTGGGTCAGTTGTACTCTTTATTAATATCCCTGCTACCAATTACTTTTCTGATTGAAGAGTAATGACTTACCAATGGACCCTTTGATAATTGGGAAGTTTAAAATGAGTGACATTCAATATAATTCATAAACCTGAAATAATCACTGAGTCAGGAAGTTTTAAAGTGTTTATCTAAAGATTTAGCAGAGTAAATTACAAAACCACATAATACTTAATCGTATATCAAGGATGAAGCAATACTAAATAATCATTTATCAATCAATGACGGTCCCTCAGAAAGAAGAAGATAGAGACAGCAGTACAGCTAAAGTTTATGCTCATAGTTACCTAAAAATGTGAGAACCAAACCCCTTGGCCAAGGAGTTGGGAAAGGGTCCCAGAAAGGATGAAGATCAAGACCTCCGGACCAGGTTCAAGACGGGACAGGTGACCTCTCTACCAACGACGCCTGCGTCGTTCCCCTCTCTGTCACTTCGCTCCTCCTCAATATCTTCCGTGTCTTCCTTCTAATGGAATCCCCCGCCCCCACCTCAGGACCTCTCTGGACAGCGGTTCAGTCTGCAATCGATCAGCTTGTCGAGCACCAAAGCCTGATCTCTCGTGTCTGAGCTAGCTAATTAGCTAATTCTATATCTATTATACCCTTCCACACCCAGGTACCTCCCATTAATGTTTCAAAATTATGGGCTCACTACTTCTGATTGGACGGGGACAGGGGGTTGATCCTCACACCATGTCAATTTAGTTCAATTTCTTTAAGCCCATTGTTTTTAAATACCGCCCCTCACAATTAATACATTTGCTTTATTTCCCACCCGTCTCACAACAAAGTTTAATACTAAATGTATATATAATGTTGCATTTTAGAGAACATCGCGGATGTAGTAGAGGTGGCCAACAAGTCATGGCCTTGGATGTCGTCCAAGTTGACTTCATCGCTGTGCCTTGATTTTCAGAGCGCATGCGCACATCCCATAGTTTTCGGGCTGCCATTTCTGTTAACCCAGGCCCCAATTTACGAACTAATAGAAATCAAAGAAGAAACATATTAAAATCAAAAATAAATGTCTTCACTGTATACCCCCTATTTCTACTCTATTCCCATTTAATTATAAAATCTATCCCGCATTAGTTGCATTAGAATACCACAGTGTTAATTGCAGCAAATGCGTAAGCTTTAGCACGTGAAAACATTAAGCAGCCATTTTAGCACACACTGCGCAGAAGCAAAGTTTTCCCTTCAAGCAAAGAAAGACGTCATACCACGTGTTATGGTTGACACATGCGCAATGGAGTTCCCGCGCTTTAGCGGCCATTTTGGATTAGACAAGCATTACTTATTAGTTTATACACATAGGCAAGCTTCCCTCTGATACTGTGTTCATGTATGCATTTATTAGTAAAGACATTACAAAGTTTAATTAATTAATACTATGAGAAGATTGCTTACGAGCAAGTCTCATTTTGAGTCCTTGCTCCATCACTGTCCTTGGAAAATATAAATGTATAAAAACAGGAACAGTCACTGACAAAGAAATAGGGCTAACAGTTGACACTGCAGTCAGCAGTATCAACGTTTAGTCCTATTTCTATGTCAATGGCTGTCCTTGTGTTTTTTTCTGAGAATCTGCTCACCCCACAGACATATACAATGCTTCCCCTGAAGAGCGGACATGAGGGCCGTTGGGATAAACCCAAATATTCTAGGACAGCATAATTTACTATTCTAATGGCAGTCTTTTTTTTTTGCAACTTTTTTTATTGAAATGTTAATAATACCGTGCAATAAAGAGACTTAGGAGTGCTGCAAGAGGTACACATTATGGAGGGCACTAAAAGGTATAACAACAGTCAACAGCGAGCAACTTCGGGTGACATTACAGGAAGAATGAACAGCCGGTCTCAACTGCATAAAGAATTGGAGCCCAAGCTTCTGTAGTTTAAGGTTGACTGGGTCCACTCTGCAGAGAGAATCCTCCCTGTAAACAAAGAAGGCACTTCATGTTTTTCAGCTTTTCAGTAATACAGTGCAATATGAACAAAGTCAATGTAATGGAGGTATGTAACATGCATAGATTATACATGTTTCACAAGTTTCTTGTGCTGCATGGCCACCGGCCCTACAAATCTTTAGGAAGATACTTCAAAAAACGTCTTCCTCAGCACACCACAGCCTGATGACAGGAGCATTCCAACCCTGTTGCTCTCTGTTCTGCTCATACCCTGTCTGAGGACACCTCTTCACTTTTCCTTCTTTTATCATCCATTTTGAATAATTCCACCAACCCTCAAGAATCACTTGCTGTCCAGCTTTGCAAACCTATTAATCTTCTCACAAGAGCCTCAGCACGAATCAACAAAGACAAATATAAGTAGAAGGAGCTTGAGGTGCTAGCAGAGGAGGTTGTGAATGAAGAGCTAAGAGTCATGAGCCACCACCCACAGTGGAAATGCAAAAGTGTGAGCCAAAATATGGCAAAACATCATAGACAAGATAGGTGCTGTGTCCTCATATCCTTAAGATGTTAACATTTAAAAAAAAGATATTTACAGATCTAAAATGACATGTGTGTGTTCTCCTATCAAAGCACTGATGGATGAACCAGACCACTCAGGGCAGACCAGCACCAGAGCTCCCTTTCCAAGCATGATAAAAAAGACTGATGTCCATCATAAATATCACAAGTTTGAAGGGGATTGGCGGAGGACCTGAAGCTGGTGGGGATGAAGAAACAGGGGAGCTTAGCAACAGTGTATAGGATCAACACACATGTACTAGCTTCAATGTCAACATAAAGTAGACATTTATCTCACATACCATACTAGTGATAATGGAAACTGGAGTAAATGATACAATAAATCCGGCACAAGCTGGACACTTCTAATTGGGTGATCATGAAGCTGATACCAATGCAGTCAATACACATGATTCCAGAGTCAAAGCAGCCAGAAATGCTTGAGGGGTACATAATCATCAAGTTGGGAGACACCATTGTTAAAAGTATATTGATTGCTCAGGAGATTTCATGTTTCATGGATTGAAAGGGTAGGCAAGTAGGGAATTAACAATGTGTCTGCCTGGGTTATTTTCAGATCTTTAGATCTCTGCAGTAATGTCCTAGAGATAGATGACACTTTCTCTTGACCACCAAAATCACCTGGAATTCCTTGCTGCAACAAACTCCAAGATAAATCTGGAGGGAAAAGGCAATGGGAAGAAAAAACAGTGCCACCCTTGTTCTGCATAGATCGCCTTCTAGTGAGTTGTGTTGTTTTTGAATAGTGAGAGGATGAGTCTCTATATTAGTAAAGAAAGATTTTAGTGGGTAAGTGATATTTATATTAACACAAATCTGTATATTCAGCAACATATACCTATCCATAGGGTTCCCATAGCTTCAGCTATGGTTTTTCATGTAGTCATATTGAGATTTGGTTCAAATATCTTCAAGAAAGCAATATCCTTTACTCAGATAGCATAAATACATAACTAAATATAGACAAGTTAACATGTTAATACAGTACCTGAAGCAAAGACAGTCTCAGATTAAAAGGGAATTGGCTGTTTCCTCACAGCAGCTCAGTGATTCTTAAATGTTGCACGCTTCCATAGGATATATTTCAGCACAATCCTATAATGGCCTTGGGTCCTTTAGAAATCAAGTCTTTCTGTAGCTTTTTATAGCACAATCCACTAATGAATATTCATTTTGCTTGTTGTAACAAGTCCTCATAACATCCAGCAAGAAACTGAAGACAAGGGATACCTGGATACAGGGTTCTTGAGGTTCTGGAATAACTTCTACTGTGAAAATCTAACAGAGACAGAGATTCTTTCAGAGTGATTGGGAACCACAGTCAAGATGCAAGGTACTTGCTTATAGACTGAATGCAAAATATGTCCGCCACACAGGAAATATCATAAAATTGACTAATAAATCTCTCAAGAGTACGCTGCCTTATTGAATTGGGAATAAGATCTAATGATAACATAATGTATATACAAGTGTTGGATTAGAAATGTTTTTAGCCTAATTCTCTATGCATTGTACGACGTAAGTTAGCATTCGCTGCACCATTTTGTATTCAGCCGCCATTTTGAGCCATGATAGAAACTAACTTCTGTCTCATTTTTCTGTCTGCTTCAGCTGAAAGCTGCTGTGATAGTTTTTTTTTTTGTTTCTTCAAGGCTGAGCTTCGCTGTGCTAATGAATACACTGTTTTTGCCGGTACATACCTTTCCCTGTAGATAGGTCTGCTCCCACCCTTAGAGCGGCAGGGCGCAGGCAGAGTGACCTTGGCGTTGAGATAGCATGTACCCGGTCTCAGGACCTAGACCCATCCTTCTGTACCTCCTTTGTTCACCAGCTACCAACTGGAAATTTCCAGTAAGGGCGTGTCATTATCGGTTCTGAACTGTATTTCATATGTTGCTATGCTTGCTGAAGTCAGTCCCTCTGCAGCATCCAAGGAGGCTGGTCAGACAGGACTCCATTCGAGTGTACCTCTAATAAATACCTTTGGTTTGTATTCTCTACTACCTGACCTACTCTTCATTTATGAGGAAGGCTGAGAGGTGGTCGCGAGAGTGACCCGAGTGACCCTAATCGGGTCACTTCCTTCATTTGGCGCCCAAACAGGGACTCCATCGGTGGACTCATCCTCGCCCGCGGACTGGTGGGGAGGTCGGCCACGTTGGGTCGGACGGGCGGACAGGGATCCCTGCATGAGAGAGTCTTGTACTCACAGCTGCCCCGTCTGTCTGACCGAGCGGTCATCCCGACTGGGGTCCTGAACGGCGAAACCCTTGGATCTGACCGTTTCGTCCGAAGAGTCGGCAGTGGAGAATAAACTCGTTTGACCTGTGTGCACCAGGTGAGTTTGCTTTGGTTCTGTGTGGATATGGCGCCATTTTGATTTGTATTTGACATGGTTTGAGGACCGTCTTTGGACAAGCGCTTGAGTTTGTTTGAGTTCTTTACGAACACGGTACATTTTGATTTGTATTTGATGAGGTCTGAGGACCCACTTTGGTAAAGATATTTGCAAATATCTGCTAGGCATAAATAGTGAACCTGTTTTCTTCTGAAAAATGCCGTGGCCTAAGTAAGGTGTTTTGTTTGGGCTGTCGTTGTTGTTCTGCTGATGCTCGATTGGAAGAAAGTCAGCCAGCGCCTCCAGAAGGCACCCCGAATTTCGATATGTACCTAAAACATGGCCTTGGCCCTATTATGTTTAGTACGCTATGGCACAAATATACGAGGGACAATGCCGAGTTGCAGTGGCCGTTGACGGGCACTTTTGATGAACAGAAAATTAATTTCCTGCAGGAAAAATTGTTTGCGAAAAGGAGTAGGCAGTCGATGTTTGATTCCCTCAGAACAGGGCAAAAGGAGGCTAAACAGAGACGAATGAAAGCAGAGAAAGTGGCCCGGAAGGGGAGAATGCAGACATTAACTCAGAAAGCTGTAGTGCATGATAGAGAGAAAGTAGAAAAAGGAATAGAGTGTGCTGATAGCAAATTTCGATTACAATGTGAAAAGTCTTATGTTGCCCGAGAAGAAAATGATACATTTGTGGAGGAATTGTTAGATACTCGACCTCCACCCCCATACGCCCCGCAGAGAATATACCCTGCCATGCCCCAGCCTCAGACATCCGTTCCTTCTGTCTCTGCTGCTTCTGTTTCTTCTGCTATTGATCAAGCTGCTACGGCCACAGCGCCTCCTACCCTATCTTTGACTTTGCCTTCTGCGGCTACGATGACTGCCAGTCTCCCTGCTACGCCTATTGTTTCAGCATCTCTCTCTCCAGCCCTTACACCTACGTCGCTGCCGGCGTCGTTGGTGCCTGTTACGTCTGTCGCTACTCCTTCCCTGTTCCTACATCCCCCGACATTACTGAGCAGCGGAACGCCGGTACGTGGACTAGGGGACGGAGACTGGGCATCTGCTAGGGAACGACTGGGGCGGATATTGATACGATCAAATGTGGGAGACGAAGAGTAAAAGTTAGTAGCCGATCAGGCTGCCCAGTGGACCCGTAACCCCATTTACAGTATGGAAGATGTGTGGAGAGTGATGAAAGATTATGAGCCTTTTGTGTAGCAGCATGCCCTTAAGCACATGTCGGCTACTTTGATTGGACTGTGGGAACAGTGTTTCAATGATGTAGCACCCCAGATTATTTATGATATTAGGGATCATGTATATGCTGCTGATATGGCACCTGGTAAAGTTTCTGATAATGTTGCTGCGTTGGTCGCTTATCGGAGTAGGCTGCTTGAGAAGAGCCCGACGACAGTACACCAGTTTGCGATGAGGGAAGTCCACCCCATATATCACCCTGAAATACCAGAGCTCCGGGATCAGCATAACGTTGTTACTAGACCACGGGTAGAGGCCCGGTTCCAAGAACAGTGGGTTTACACTCCATGGAAAAGGAGTGAAGTTTTATCCCTTAAGACTCAGTTGCCTGACCGTAGGACAAACCCGACAGCATATTATAAAGAATTGACTGAGGCTGCATCCTCGACGGTTATGACTCTTGTGGATATTGAGATGTTCTTTGGCTTGTTGGTTCTGGTTGATATTTGGAGACAAGTGCACGTACAAGATCATGTTGTAGAATTGGGGGGTACCTGGAATCAAATAAAGGCATGGGATCAGGAGAGGAAGCCAGGTGAGAAGCCTAGAGCGGAGATACTTGCCTCGCCAGGCTGTATTATTGCTTATATGCATTCTCTTATCCTCCAAGAAAGGTATATTGGGACAAGCTCTCAGCTTGTCATCAGAAGAAAGATGAGAGCGTGTCAGATTTCTTCACTCGGTTTGAAGGTGTATTTCTGGACTACAGTGGGCAGGATTTGTCTGCTGATGGAGGTGTCCGATTGTTTGTTAATAGGTTTGTGTTGAATTTACTTCAGGAGATCATGACTCCGTTGCAGGCTTCTGAAAGTACTTGGTCCACTTCTTCCCCTTCTGTTATTTTGAACATGGCACAGTATTATAAGCATAGGGAAAATGAGGACAAAGAGAAGACAGAGAAAAAGCATAAAGACCTGAAGACGAAGGTGTTGTTGCAGCAGGCTTCTAGGGGGAATGGTAGAGGACGTGGCATTTCGGACAGGCAGCTTCCGCGTACTAGCCAGAATACTACGCCTGTGGGGCCGAATCAATGTGCGTATTGTAAAGAGGAGGGACATTGGCGTAGCGAGTGTCCGGTGTTGTTGCAGAAAGTCGCGGCCCCTAGAGGACGAGGTTCTCGTGGACAGGGTCGTGGAGCAAGTGGACAGGACAGAGCTCAACATACCACACCCTCACAGGATCGTCCGGATAGTAACTACTTCGATTACAATAGGGGTGGCCAGTTTTATCATGATGACTATGATATAGACAAGGTGACAGGTATGTCTCACAGCTAGGACAGCCAGGACAGCCAGGGACAGGGTGAGGGACCAGTTCAGATACCTGTAGATCAGCGCGGTCCTTATGTTACTGCAGATTTTCATGGCTCAGCTAAGGAATTTTCGGAGGATACAGGTGCAATGAATAGCTCTATTTCTCGTTCACTGGTCCCCGGGGCAGCTCTGTCTGGCTATAATAATGTTTTGGTAGGATTTTCTGGTGTACCGGTTGTGAGCCCCATTTCCAAACCTCTTACACTGACTATAGGTCCTTTTACTGTGGATTCGCCATTTTTGTTGACATCTAATTGTGGAGAAAA
This sequence comes from Calotriton arnoldi, assembly GCA_963921515.1. Taxonomy (NCBI): domain Eukaryota; kingdom Metazoa; phylum Chordata; class Amphibia; order Caudata; family Salamandridae; genus Calotriton; species Calotriton arnoldi. The sequence continues at coordinate 4,453,546 of CAWUFW010000406.1, forward strand.
TCTGATGGGCTTAGATTTATTAAAGAAGTTGCATGCTACTATTTATTGTTCCCCGGAAGGTGTTTACATGACGACGGGCTCGAATGTGGTCAGCACTAAGCAGTGTCTGTCCAAAGATGCGCCCCTCCCTATTGAATTTAAGGACGTGCCGCCCACTTTGTGGGCAACGGGTGACACGGACGTAGGACTATTGCAGATACCCCCAGTTCCTATCAAGAAATGTGTGTAATAGCCCTATTCTTCCCATTCTTAAGAGGGCGCCTTCGGGCTCCTCTGATGATCATCCAGATGTTTATCGTTTGGTGATTGACTTGCGCGCAATAAATAAAATAGTAGTTCCTCAGTTACCGGTGGTCCCTGACATTACTGCCCTTTTGACGATTCCTTCTTCTGCTAAATTCTTCTCTGTCATTGACCTAAAAAATGCATTCTTTAGTATTCCGATCCATCCAGATAGCAGATACTTGTTCGGTTTTACCCAAGCTGGCAGAAGCTTTAGATTCTGTCGAGCTCCTCAGGGCTATACTGAGAGCCCTAGTATATATAGTCAAGCTTTAAAAGCCCAATAGGACTCCCTTGCGCTTCCTTCAGGTAATGTATTGCTCCAATATGTAGACGACCTTCTCATCGCTTCTGACACTGAAAAGGGTTGCAAAGACAGTACGGTTCAATTGTTATTGCATTTGGCACACCACGGACATAAAGTGTCCCTTTCCAAATTTCACTATTGTCGACAGGAAGTCACCTACTTAGGTCACCTGCTGTCGAAGGAGGGTAGGAGATTGACCCCTGAGCGTATCAGTACCATTGTTAAAATGCCTATCCCTAAAACTCAAAGGGATGTGCGCACTTTTATTGGCATTACTTCCTATTGTCGTCAGTGGATCCCTAACTATTCGTTATTAACAAAACCCCTGCCCCCAATAACCACTAAAGATGTGCATGAACCCTTGCCTTGGACGCCTGAATGTCAGCAGTCTTTTGAGCAATTAAAAGTTGTGCTTTACTCTGCGCCTGTGCTTGGTACGCCTGATTATGCAAAGCCGTTTGTGCTGTACGTACACGAGACGGCTGGCTGTGCGCTTTCTCTTTTAATGCAGGCCTTTGGAGGTAAGCAACGGCTGTGTGCTTATTTTTCTGCTCTTCTTGACCCTGTTGCAAGAGCCCTCCCGGGCTGTCTAAGAGCGGTTGCGGCTGTGGCCGTCTCCATAAGGCAATTGGCTGGGCTCGTACTTGAAACTGACCTCACAGTCATGGTGCCCCATGCTGTGGATACCCTTTTGAATAGACAAGACACAGCACCTCACCAGTGCACGTCTGACCGGTTATGAGCTAACTCTCTTTGCAGCACATATCACAATTAAAAGATGTGCCACTCTGAACCCAGCCACGTTACTACCTCTCCCTTCTGAGAGTGAGGAAATTGACATACATGATTGTATCTTCCGGACGGAGGAAGAGACGAAAGGACGGGTAGACTTGACTGATGTTCCCTTATCTGACCCCCAAAGGGATCTATATGTCGATGGCTCTTGTTTTAAGTTACCAGATGGTACTACAACAGCCGCATATGCAATCACGACACTGTACACGGTAGTTGAGACGTCACAAGTTCCCTATCAGTCGGCCTAAGCTGCAGAGCTCGTTGCCCTTATTTGAGCCTGCGAGTTGAGTGAGGGACTGGCTGTCAATATCTATACTGACAGTCAGTATGCCTTCGGAGTCACCCATAATTTTGGTTGCTGTGGGCAGAGAGAGGGTTTCTCACTTCCCATGGGATGAAGATCCAGCATGGCCCCCTTATACATAGGCTTTTGTCGGCTTTGACACTCCCCAAGAAATTAGCGATAGTAAAGTGCAGCGCCCACAAGACAATTACTGACAATGTGGGTAAGGGGAATGCCTTTGCAGAGCAGACAGCTAAGGAGACAGCCCGAACGAAGATGAAAAGGATGTTTGTAGCAGGTCACCATGTTTGAGGATACTCTGGAAGATGTTAAGGAGATACAGAGTGAGGCAACGATTGAGGAATTAGCAATATGGCAGGAAAGCACAGCACGTTTGGATGAGGAGGTGTGTTGGACTGGTAAGTCAGGGAGACAGAGATGGATGTTACCAGATGCATATGTTCTTCCCATAGTCATCATGGCGCACAGGCCAGCCCAAATCAGTGCTAAAGGTATTTGTAAGTTGTTAGACCCTGTATGGCAAAATGATAACATCCCAAAGACTGCCGCTCATTTGGTCCAATATTGTATGGTGTGTATGATGCACAATCTTGGAAAAGGTACCCCTACGCCACCTGGTAATTTTGCACCTCCCACTTTCCCTTTTGAGGTCCTCCAGATAGATTACATAGAAAAGGATCCAGTCAACAATTTGAAATATGTATTAGTGGTGGTTTGTGCATTCAGTAAATGGGTTGAGGCCCAACCCACGAAAGAAAATACAGCCATAGTGACTGCAAAAGTACTCCTGAAGGAGTTCTTTCCTCGCTTCGGCTTGCCCCATTTGATTTGGAGTGATAATGGAAGTCACTTTAATGCCACGGTAATTCAGTTAGTTTGTGAGGGACTACATATCAGACAGACGTTTCATGCTGCAAATCATCCCCAGTCCGCTGGTTTGGTTGAGAAGTACAACGGTACTCTCAAACTGAAGCTGGCAAAGATTCAGGAGACCACAGGGTTGCAGTGGCCAGATGCTTTACCATTAGCCCTTTTGTCCACAAGAACTACAGCGCATTCTAGGACAGGACTGTCACCCTACTAGGTCGTGTTGGGGCGCCCGGCAAATGTCTGGGGCATCCCGCATCCTCGTAGATTCTCTGAAATTGAATATCCTCTGTTAGTGGAATATCTGTATGAGTTAACTAAAAGCCTGCGTTCTATTCACCAACAGATCCAGGATTCTCTCCCGCCAGTACTCGAGGGGCCAGGACATGATATTCGGCCTGGTGATTTTATTCTAATCCGGAATTTTCAGAGGAAGAAAAACTTGGAGCCGAGGTGGAAAGGACCAGTCCAGGTCCTCCTTGCCACCCGCACTGCAGTGAAGGTCACCGGCCGAAAGTACTGGTTTCATAGCCAATACTGCCGCAGAGTGCCTCTACCCTTGCCCTATGATCAGTGGGTCAAGGAAGGAATTGGGGACTGGGAGTGGGAGCAAGTCCCATGATTTGTCCCCTTTTCGGATGCCATGCTCACATGGACCCAAACGAAGGCCAAGAACAATGAGGTACTAAATGCAGCAGTGCCCCCGGAGTTCAAGGCTGTTCAAGAGCCCTTTTCCACTGGCCCCTCTGTGTCTGAGCCCCTTTCAACTGACTCCTCTGTGCCTGGAGTAGCTAGGTACAATTTGCGCCCCCGACGGAGGAACAGTGCACCAAAGGAGAAGTCAGATTAGCCGGGATGGACTACTCAAGTTAGGGTGTACTTTGCTTATAGTACCAACAGTAGTTTAGGGAGAGGCAAGATTGGTGCATTGTTTGGACATTGGACAGGATAGATCGAATGTGCTCCCTTGGAGGGGGGGTACATTATCCTGTGCGACGTGGGATTTCATCAAGAGCTAGGATCGAACAGCTCCACCGCCGGTGCTCAAGAGCGCCAACGTTGATGAACAATAGGAGTCCACCAGTGGGGCTCTGATGGACACTGGGAACACTTGTCTTTGCCATCAGTTCTATTGTATTCCTTTTTTTTCCCCTGGTTCCAAAATGTATCCGTTTGGTCGGCCCATTTCTGTAGAAGAACAGCCGTTTGCACCTCCACGCCCAGAGCGGGGTTGGCCCACAAAAAGCTAAATAGATTTTGCATCCATAATTGCAATCGCATTGATATTTGTATTAGGGATATCTTGTTTCTTGTAGGAGACGTATCCTGCACGTTCTTTGATTGGGACAACTCCTGTCCCCCCTGAACACATGTTTGTCACTTTGGCCCCTCACAAAGGGCACACCGGAAGTCTTATAAGAATAATGTGTTTATACAAATGTTGCATCAGGCTCATAATGTGTCTAACACAACTAATTGTTGGGTGTGCGGAATACTTCCCTCAGTGACCCATAAAAGTGAGAACTTATTGTCCATGCCATTGTCTTATATTAGCAGTTGTGAGGGTTGGTTTGCATTGCTTAGTATGGTGCGTCCCCATCCCCAATTTGATGCTTTAGATAGAACACGTACTGATTCTCGCACCATGATACAGAATGTACATTTCCAGCATAGGGCTCACCCCGGTGCTTCAACAGGCCAAGAGCCGTTTGGTAGATTGTTCTTAAGCTCCTGCATGCATGCATACAAGGGGGTGAGAAATGGAACGTGTTCTCGAATGGAAACAGCTAATTTTCTGGGGCTCAACACGTAAGAGAATTTCCAGTCATTCCAGGCTCGTAATGTTACTGAGGATAAGCCAATACCGCTGTCAGTGGTCAACACAACAGCTAGCTTCTGTGTCCAGGGGACTGGGAAGATAAAGGTGGGGGACAGCAGATGCAATTCCACATATAGGTTAAGAACGACTGCTAGTCCGCCTTTGATGCCACCCCCTAATGTCTATTTTGTTTGTGGATCCCAAGGTTATGTCTGGCTCCCGGAGCGATGGTCGGGCAGGTGTTATCTCTCTTTCCTCCTACCCCCTGTGTATATAGCCCCGTCAAATTACCACAAAGACCATCAGCTGCAGCGTCGGAGTGTACATTTGCCCCGAGTTAGAAGGGTTATTAACACAGAAGATATAGATCAGACAGATACCACTTTAGAACAGTTTGAAGATGCCATGAAGGGTATTGTACCCTTTTGGGGCCCCATGTCCAATAGTCTTAACATTCGTCGGCTCACGAGTGTTGTAGAAGGGGTTATTAATATGACAGAAGGAATTCTGACCAATATCACTGCTGAACTTCAGGCTACGAGACTCGTTACCTTACAAAACAGGATGGTGTTAGACGTCATCCTTGCTGATCGGGGAGGGGCCTGTCGCGTCATTGGCAGTAGCTGCTCTGTGTACATCCCAGACCACGCCCCCAATGTATATGCTGCCATACAGAAGTTGCATAGGCTTTCATCTGATTTACACCAAGAAAAAGGTACTTGGACCCTCTCCGGATGGTTCTGGGGTATATTCACGTCCTGGGGTTGGAAGGTTCTTATCTTTCTGGTGGTAATTGCTGGTATTATCTTCACATGTTGCCTTTGCATACACTGCCTCCCTGCTTGTTGTGCCTATTGTGTGAATACTTTGAAGCCTAAGCCAAGGATTACGGTACATTACAATAATGCCACTATCATGATCAATAAGGATATCAATGATCTCATTTTGATTGACGAAGGTATTTTTGAATATTGACAATGTAGTGGCAGTACATATCTCCTGGATGAGGTTATTTGTTCTTAGACAATAACAAAAGGCCAAAAGGAGGGTCTGTTGGAATAGAAATGTTTTTAGCCGAATTCTCCATGCATTGTACGACTTAAGTTAGCATTCGCTGCACCATTTTGTATTCAGCCCCCATTTTGAGCCATGATCGAAACTAACTTCTGTCTCATTTTTAGGTCGAGCCTAGAGTAGCGCGCAAGCGCTGCTTCTGGCAAGACTTTATGTAGGGGGTTTTCAAAGCTGACCAGACGCTCGTGCGTCATGGCCTTTTCCCTGCGGTTACGCGCGTGGCACACATCTGTTTCCCATTATCGTGCTCAGACGCGGGCGTGATAATTGGAAACACATGCCTGCCGTGCGGGTAATCGCAGGCAAAAGGCCATGACGCACGAGCGTCTGGTCAGCTCTGCAGGCTGCCGCGCTCGCTCGCCCTCGTTTTATATCGGTACAATACAGCAATTACAGTCGAGAAGGACGATGCGGCCTGGAGACTGGCGTGCCGGAGAAAATTCCTGTAGCCGAGGTGCCCGACTGCTGCTCGGCGTTTGATTGCATGATGCGACCCATTAGCGAGGAGCAGCTGCTTTTCACAATAGGCGGAGGAGCTGACAAGGCCGCCTCAAAGCCCGCGTTTAGCGAGATTAAAGTGACACTTCAATCTGGGCGCGAGACTGACGTACAGCAGCGCACGCGGAGTTCGAGCCCACGGGAAGACATGCGCGCAGTGCCTTTTGTCTTCCTTGTCAGTCGATACACGGTGGTAAATTACTGTCTCTTTTTGTGAACCGAATCGATAAACCTGTGACAACTTTTAACTCGTTTCTAGGCCCCCACACATTCTTGTTTTCTTGGAAGTTTTACAGATGTACCACAGAAACACACTATTGCGTCTGCGAGGGTTCTGAAATAAGAGTGTTACTCTGGAAGCTTTTTGGATCGACGACTGACGACTGACAAAATCAATCATGCTTTATTAACAGTGGTTTAAACGAGCAGGTAATCGGTAATCAGCCGACTAAAGCTGAACACGGACAAAACGGAGGTCCTCATCCTCGGCTCCAACCCCTCAGCCTGGGACGACTCCTGGTGGCCAACGACGCTGGGAGCAGCCCCGACACCCACCGACCACGCACGCAACCTGGGAGTCATCCTCGACTCAAAGCTCTCCATGGCCAAGCAAGTCAACGCAGTCTCCTCCTCCTGCTTCAACACCCTCCGCATGCTTCGCAAGATCTACAGGTGGATCCCGACAGACACAAGAAGAACAGTCACCCAGGCCCTCGTCAGTAGCAGACTGGACTATGGGAACGCCCTCTACGCGGGAGCCCCGGCCAAGCTCATCAAGCGACTGCAACGCATACAAAACGCCTCCGCACGACTGATCCTCAATGTACCACGCCACAGCCACATCACCCCCCACTTGAGGAACCTGCACTGGCTCCCCGTCGACAGGAGGATCACCTTCAAACTCCTCACCCACGCACACAAGGCACTCCACAAAACTGGCCCAGCCTACCTCAACAGACGACTCTTCTTCTACGTCCCCAACCGCCAGCTCCGCTCCGCCGACCTCTCCCTCGCCACCGTCCCCCGCATTCGAAGAACAACCACCGGCGGCAGATCCTTCTCACACCTCGCCGCCAAGACCTGGAACACCCTTCCACTAAGCCTACGAAAGACCCAAGACCTGCTGACCTTCAGGAGGCTACTCAAGACCTGGCTGTTCGACCAGTAGCAGCATCCCCCCCCCTTCCCTCTCCCCAGCGCCTTGAGACCCTCGCGGGTAAGTAGTGCGCTCTACAAATTCTGTGATTGATTGATTGATTGATTGCACTTGTTTTATTTGGAAGGCACTTCTCCGCAGCAAGTACTTCTACATTTCCAATTCCAGCCGTGCTGTTCATGCAGTGCACTCTTCAGAGTTCTGCTAAAATTAGGTGCGTATATTACTTTATTCAATGGTATTCCTTTTTAGGTCTCGGCCTGCACCAGCGCTTGCGCTGGTCTGGCCGAGAGTTTTAGTAGCGGGTTTTGGAAGTGCAAACACTGGCTTTCGGCTGGCGACCAGCTTGAGTTCACGATGGCGTGCACGCGCAGCTGGCATCTGGGTTTCCTATCTCTTCCTCATTTCCTCGTCATGGCTCATTAACTCTCTGGACTCTGATGTTTCAATCGCAGCAGCAGCTCACATTACCAACTGAGGGCCCTGGACTACAGTCACATGAAAAACAACAGCGATTAGCATTGAAATGCAAGCTTTTTTTGTCTAGTTAGAAATATTGCTTCGGTGGGTTGATTTCACCTTATATCGCTATTTGTTTTATATTGGGAGTCACAGCCTAATTACCAGTATTTTTGTCTCTCACTGTTTTTTTAATTATATTTATTCGCGCAAAGCACAAAGCTAGATTTAAGGTTACTTTTTCCGCGTCACTTCTTCACTCTATTTAAACTCCACACCCCCACTCTTATTGTCTCTCTCCTTCTCTCTCTCTCCCCTCTCTAATTCTCTCTCTACTTAATTAACTCTCCCCTCTCTATCTTTTTTAGCCTTTCATTCTCTCTCACCCCTTTATCTGTTTCTCTTTCAAACTCCTTCATTCACTCTCTCTCCCCTTCTTTCTCTCTCTATCCCGCTCCACTCTTTATTCTATGTACACCCTTTCTCTCTCTTTCTCTCTCACCACCCTCTCTAATTGGGCATTATATCTTCACTCTATCTCTCACTCGACAACACCACAGCATCACTCAGCGCAACCACAGCATCAATCAGAGCCAGCACAGCATCAATCAGAGCCAGCACAGCATCACTCAGCACCAACACAACATCTCTCAACGCCATCACAGCATCACTCAACGCCATCACAGCATCACTCAGTGCAACCACAGCATCACTCAGTGCAACCACAGCATCACTCAGTGCAACCACAGCATCACTCAGCACAACCACAGCATTACTTAGCACAACCACAGCATCACTTAGCGCCACAACAGCATCACTCAGCGCCACCACAACATCACTCCGCACCACCATAGCTTTACTCAGCGATACCACATCATCACTCAGGGCCAACACTGCATCACTCAGCACCACCACAGGATGACTCAGCACCACCACAGCATCGCTCAGCACCACCACAGCATCGCTCAGCACCACCACAGCATCGCTCAGCGCCACCACAGCATCGCTCAGCGCCACCACAGCATCACTCAGCGCCACCACAGCATCACTCAGCGCTACCACAGCATCGCTCAGCGCTACCACAGCATCGCTCAGCGCCACCACAGCATCGCTCAGCGCCACCACAGCATCGCTCAGCGCCGCCACAGCATCGCTCAGCGCCACCACAGCATCGCTCAGCGCCACCACAGCATCGCTCAGCACCGCCACAGCATCGCTCAGCACCTCCACTGCATCGCTCTGCACCGCCACTGCATCGCTCAGCACCGCCACAGCATCGCTCACCGCCACCACAGCATCGCTCACCGCCACCACAGCATCACTCAGCGTAGCCACAGCATCACCCAGCGCCGCCACAGCATCACTCAGTGCCGCCACAGCATCACTCAGCGCCGCCACGGCATCACTCAGCGCCAAGACAATATCACTCAGCACCACCACAGCATCACTCAGCGCCAAGACAATATCACTCAGCACCACCACAGCATCACTCAGCACCACAGCAGTATCACTCAGCAACACCTGAGTATCATTCAGCATAACCTCAGCATCGTCTCCGCAACAGTCACCACCACCACCACTACCACCTCAGCATCACTCAGCTCCACCTCAGGCTGCTCTCGGAATCTGGCATCTGTTGATTCTCCCCTAGCGTCTGGCCGCTGCTAGTGTTATAATACAGGTACTAGTTCCCAACCTTCACCCTCCGATTGTTTATGCCCCCTCAAAAAAAAAGCTTTAACAAACAACCATTGCCAGCATTACAAGAACAAAAGAAAAACTGAGGAAATTTTTTATTGTAAATACTTTTTTTAATATGGTCGTTCAGTTTTACATAATGCCTTCTTGGTCATATATAAAGTAACAAAAATGCTTCTGACACTTTTTTATTATAACTTTTCAGCATGCCGCACAGCAGCCACACTTCTCTACAGCACAGCTTGAAGACATTGGCAAAGTCAATAGCTCTGGCTAAACACTTATAAGGCCCCAAAGGCGAGACCTATTGGCTATGCCAATGCTTGTTCTATCTGCTTCAGCTGAAAGCAGCTGTGATCGTTTTTTTTTTTGTTTCTTCAATGCTGAGCTTCGCTGTGCTAATGAATACACTGTCTTTGCCGGTACATACCTTTCCCTGTAGATAGGCCTGCTCCCACCCTTAGAGCGGCAGGGCGCAGGCAGAATAACCTTGGCGTTGAGATAGCATGTACCCCGTCTCAGGACCTAGACCCATCCTTCTGTACCTCCTTTGTTCACCAGCTACCAACTGGAAATTTCCAGTAAGGGCGTGTCATTATCGATTCTGAACTGTATTTCATATGTTGCTATGCTTGCTGAAGTCAGTCCCTCTGCAGCAATCCAAGGAGGCTGGTCAGACCGGACTCCACTCGAGTGTACCTCTAATAAATACCTTTGGTTTGTATTCTCTACTGTCTGACCGACTCTTCATTTGTGAGAATGGCTGAGAGGTGGTCGCAAGAGTGACCCGAGTGACCCTAATCGGGTCACTTCCTTCACAAGAGAGTCCTCCATGTTAGTACAAGAAACAAACACTTGCGTTTATAGGTCTTCCATAGTCTCTGGTGCTAACATCTGCAATCAAGAAGTAACAGAGAAGGACAACAGGTACTATATGACAACTGGTAATGCACCCTCTCATTTTAACACACATAACCTATGCTCTTCTATGTGTAGTGAATAAATCTTTATAGATTGCTGGTACCTGACAGTTATATGGTGACAGTAGTTGCCTAAGGAGGCGACAGCCATGTCGGATAAGAGCTCATAGCGTGAGCCTTTCTGTACAACACATTTCGAAGATAAATAACATTACATTATTGATCTCCTGTTGAAAATACCATTGCACTTTATAACAGTGTAACTGCAGCCTTGCTGCCTCTGTCCCTATCGTCATAGCATCTGCAGCATCTGTTTGGGGCATCTGTACTACAGCAGCTGCTACATTCTGCAGCACATATAGAAAGAGCAAAGCGCCAGAATGCAGCACACGTAGAAGTAGCAAATCATTTTTTATTAATTGTTTATGTGCAGGAAGGGACACCTTCCTCACATAAACAGTAATTCCCTGTAACGCAGGCACCCTTGCACTACGGTGCAAAGGTGTCTGCATTGGCGCTAGGCGACAACTAATTTTAGCGCCAGCACTAGGGAAAACACAGGGGTGCGCCGTATTGTTGTAAATATGGCGCATCCCTGCATTTTGGAACTGTCGGAGCGTGGCGCTGCCAAATTTGGCACAGCGCCGCGCTCCGACATTTCCTTGTACATATGCCCCTGGGTGTTATTAGTCGGTATGCGCATGCACTAATGACACAAGGGGACAATCTTAGAAACGCACAGAAAAGTATTATCGCAGGAAAGCATGTAGTAATTAATACTGCTCTGTGCCACTTGTAAATGGGAGCCGGCAATGTTGTTAGATTCTCCTGCAGCCCGACAGGTATTTGAAGATGAGGGTAATTGCCATCTTTTCAGTATTCTGTATGCAGTCTTATCACCTCTATTCAATTCACATCTCCTTACCACGTGTCTCTGACCTAAATGTATTTAATTAATGGTATCTGCATTATTTATTCTACTCATCGCTCGTGTATTCAAATGCACATCACTCCAGGGTGATACACACGCCTTTGCAATTCATCATCGTACAGGAAGTACAACCTGGGGCTGAAAGGGAGAGCTGTTTAAAAACCCATGAAACTCATCATGTATATTCTTATGGTCCTTAGCACTGCTCAGTGGTAGTTTGCAGTCCCAGTTGTCTTTGCATATAATCACTCTATATCGATGTCAGCAGAAAACACTAATGTAGACATAGGGAAAGGCACGAGGAGACCAGTCTACAAAATGGAAATGGAACTATTTGCATGCAGCTTTAAAATTGATCATTGACGTTTTTAATTTTGAAGCTTATTTCCCAGAATTACATTATTTCCACAAAACACACACTTTAAACAAAAATGAAAGCACATATTTCATTTATTAAGAATACACATAAAAGACATTCATGCTACTTACTAAAATGGTCATAAGATGCAGTCGATTGATCATACCTTCTTTTAGGGAGGCATGTGTCATCCCATTGCTAACTTTCTGGGTAAACCAACAAGGTGATAAATGAGTTACTCCTTGTATTTTTACACGTGCTTTGCACATGCTCCATATAGAACTTACAGTAGAAAACTGAATTTTAAAAAGTAATTAATGACCTCCAGGCTGTTACCGGTGAGACAGCAAAGACCATCTGGGCAGGCACTTAAAATCAGCGACTCTGAGCAGAAACCAACGGTGGCTTGAACCACTGTTGCCAAAGACTCATGCAAAATCACCAGGAAAATATTCCTGCAATTTACTCAGTTCAGCCGTTGGCTCCAGTGGGATGGCTACATTTGTGTTTTTATTCAATTATATACTATGTGAGGAATAAAGGAAACATGGCTGGTAAGTGATATTTTAATTTCATTCTGTTATCTTTTAGCGCACAGATGCTTGTATCCATACAGAATTGAACATTGGCCCTGTAAAAGAACACACTCTTGATGTTCACATAAGTAACACTTTAGAAAATGCGTAAGGCTCTTCCAATGCCCTTGTCATTAAAGTAAAAGGCAGACGTCATGTACGGTGCTGTAATAGTGCTTTGAAGGAGAGACATTTTCCAAAAGATATTTATCACTCGCCGAAAGCTTTGAGAATGATTAAATACCTTGTTACAGAGCACATAAAACAAAAGGCAGACACAATTTAATTTACAACTTTAGGACTTGACTTTTCAAGGAACTATAGCTATAAAGTTTTGGAGCATTAAACTGAAATTCATAAAATGCCCGTGTGTCTTTTGTAGGAGCAATCCAAATTCTTAGCAATATTTCTGGCTGTACAAAAAGCCGTGGGGCCTACATTAGCTTTGTAAATGGCAAAGCAAAGTTGTATGTTTCAATGCCATTTAACATTTGTCAACCCTCAGAATAATGTATTACCTCTTCATTCCCTCCCCCCATGCAGTATTAACTTTTTGAGGTGATCCCAGCAGATGAGACTGGTTCCCCGTTGATATTTTTTATTCCGAAATTAAAACCCACCTGAAACCGTTTTCCATCTGTATTAACAAGACACGTGGGTACTGGTTGTGCACATTTAATGGTGTCCAGGCAGCGACTGACTGAACATTTGATTAACCTCTGAATACCTGTCTTGTAATTTCATGTCACTATACCTGCAGCTGAACTGATAGCAACTTGTCAACCCATGTGACACTGTGCTATGCACCATTGTGTCAAACAAATAAAGTACATCATTGTCCTAACACCAGTTCGACAGGACAACACATAGTAACATTACATGGCCTCGCCTCTGTCCACATTGCGCTTCCATTTTCAAAGTGTACCATTGTCGCATCAGAAGTACCAATGCAGTCGCTCAACATGCCTAGGGCCTCGTTTAGAGTTTGGCGAAGGAGTACCATAACTTCCAAACCCTCCATCTGCCCACCTCATTTAGAGACAGACAGGCCTTAAGTATTCGGTCAGCGGCGCCCCCGTGGTCTTGGTCAACAAAATACTTCTTCGAATGGTTGAATGGAGTAGGGGCCATGAGAGAAACGATATTACATCACCTGCCCTATGTAGGGCCATTTAGGGTGGATGGAGTAATGTCTTTTTTCTGTCCTGCAGGAAAACTTGTCATTAAGGGACAGGAAAAAAGCTAAGATGACCCCCACACCCTCAAAGAAAACTTCCAGGGTGAGGGCATCATTAGATTTTTGTTTTTCAAAAGCAAACTCCCGCTTTGGGAGTTTGTTTTTGCAAAAACAAAAAAGTTAAACGTTGGGTGAATGACCCTTAAAAAATAATGCTGGCATCCAGCAAACATATAGTACATTGAAAGGAACTGCCATGACAGCGGCTCCTTTCGATTTATAGAGATGACTACTGGGCTGGTGGTCCTCTCTAAAGCTGGCGGGCGGTAGTCCATTAGGGAGGTGGAGGTATAGTCCTCTGCCACCGTGACAGACTCTACTCCACCCACCAAACTAAATCAAGCTCTTAGTAAAATTACTCAAATCCATCTACTCTGAAGTGTGAGCTCCCACTGGAGCACAGAGAGATCTTTACAGCTTATGGACACCCATTTGGGTAACTAGCACATTAACCAACAGAAGACACAAAAACCAGCAAGAGAGAAATAGACTGTTAGGGGACACATTGGAGATGCAACGTGAATATCCGACATTGGTGAGGGAGCAGAACACTAAGTGGCATTATTTGACCTGTATGCTACTCTGGTCTTCAGCTAGTTACACCTGAATGACCCATTGATGGCCCTCGCATATCTGCTGGCCAAACCCAAGAAGCTGCAGCCTTTTTAACCTTTAAAGTTGATAAACCAGAACCCAATCAAAATGACGACCACTACTGCTTTTCCATGACGATTCCCCCAAAGAAGTGGATACCACCACCTAGACCACATGCTGCGTTTCACTTTAAAGCAGTCTTCAGCCACACAGTGTATGTGCACATATCATGGTAAAATACTCAAATGTTAACTGACTCTCCAACACTGTATGTTAAATTAAAAATACATTCACAGTGAAAGAGCCCCCAGTTCTCACTGCTCCCCACGGACCTCCTTCCTCTCATGTTTGGAGGCTATCTCTCCCATCTCACAGGAAGAGTTCTTACTGCTGTGTGGCAAAGTTAAATCTGGCTCTCCGGTAGATCCTTTGAAGCCTGCCCAGTTCAGGGACTCTCTATCTGTGCTCCTGGCTCCTTTGTGCCAGGTTGCTAATATATCTTTTTCCATTGCCGTGGTCCCTGAGCTTTGGAAGCAGGCCATGGTGGTTCCGCTACTGAAAAAACCTTCGCTGGACCCGGCCAAGCTGGAAAACTTTCGTCCTATATCCCTTTTACCGTGGGTAGCTAAGATCGCTGAGGCTCACGTGAATAACATCTTAACGGGGTTCCTGAATGTTAATGGCACCCTGGCCCCTCCCAGAATGGCTTCCGCCCTGGACACAGTACGGAGACTGCTCTCTTGGCTGTGACCGAGCATCTGCGGACCATTCTTGACACAGGGCACACTGCGGCACTGATCTTACTCGATCTCAGTGCCGCATTTGACACGGTCTCCCACAAGATTCTTTTACGTCGTCTGGAGGAGGCGGGTGTTGTTGGCTTTGCTCTGGAATGGTTTAGATCTTTCCTGTCTGGGAGAACATTCCAAGTGACCGCCCCCCCGTTTCTCTCCCGTGTCCATTCAATCGGGCAGGGGGTGCCTCAGGGCTCCGCTCTGAGTCCGGTACTTTTTAATCTGTACGTTCAACCCCTTGCTACGGTGGCTAGGGACAAAGGCCTCACTAGGGTCTCCTACGCTGACGACACGCAATTGGTGGTGGCCCTCTCCGACGACTCTATGCAGGACGCTTCTAAGTTTAGAAGTGGTCTGGCTGCAGTCGTGGAGTGGATGACCTCCAACTGCCTCCAGCTTAACGCCAATAAAACCGAGGTGTTGCTGGTGGGGAAAGACAGTAGACTGTGGAGCGAGCATTGGTGGCCCACCACTCTTGGTAGTGCGCCCATCCCTAAGACAGTGGTTAAAAATTTAGGGGTCTGGATGGATTCTACCCTCAGCTTCCAGGATCACACCAAGAAAGTGGCCGGTACTTGTTTCGGCCTCCTTCGGGGACTTAGACCCTTGCTGGGGTTTTTTGATCCACCCACTTGTCAGCTGATCGTTCAAGCGGCGATACTATCTAGACTGGATTACGCCAGCTCGCTCCTTCTTGGGGCCAATCAGGCTGAAGTAGTGCGCTTGCAGCGTGTCCAAAATGCAGCCGCCAGAGCCCTGTTGGGGCTCCCGCGCAGCTGCTCAACAGCTGGCGCTATCCGGCGATTACATTGGTTGCCCATGGCTAAGCGAATCGAATTTAAGGCTCTTTGTTTGTCCTGTAAAATTCTTAAGCTTGCGTCTCACGGGCTTCTGGCCAACCTGTTGGCTCCTTACGCTCCTAGACATCAACTGCGCTCTCTGGGGCAACACTTGGCTGTCGTCCCTCGAGTGAACCATCTCCGTGCCGGGGGGCGGTCCTTTCGTTGCTTGGCAGCTAAGTTATGGAACTCTCTGCCTCTTTTCAGATTCGTAGCCTGGATAGCTTGCTGGCCTTCCGTAAAGCCATTAAGACATACCTCTTTCCCGTGGCCTAATTCCTCCTTTTTATGTGCACTTTTTTATGCGCCGATTCACCCAGTTTCTTAGCCTCCATGTTTTATTCTTACTGCCAGCGCCTGGACGCCTCTTTGCTGAGGCAGCTGCGCGCTTTATAAGTCTAGTTAACATAACATAACATAACTCGTGTTGTGTACCGATGTGACACCAGGAAATTGTGCGAAGTGTACGTTGTGATGTGTGGACAACGTAGGGGCATACCCACAGCATTTACAGACGTCACATAAATACTCAATCAACAGGCATGCTCATGCATCATTTACACTTGTATGGCAAATATGTATATTACAAATTAGAAAAATGGGAGGGATGATGTTAGGCCACAAAACATTTGGCAGTCTGAATAGTGCATGTTTTGTACAAAAATATAAATATACAAAATTAATAAAATGAATGCTTCACGCAGGGGTGCAGAACTTGGAGGGGTTAGGGGCGAGGCCAAAAATAGATTCCAAAAAATATTCTAAAATACATCTGAGTCAAAAAGATCAGTAAAAAAATGAAAGATCCTTCAGCAAACATAAATATCACCAAAAGGCTAAATGAAATGTCCTTAAAATATTCTGGCAACACTGCATAAATTGAGAAAAAATGTCACTGCCCCAAACCGGATATGGTGTTCTGGCCTGAGAGTACCAGCTCCTGGACTTTCTGATCGTCCTCTTCTGCTTTCACCATCAAGGAAAACAACTACATCCTCCAGTGCAGGTAGTAGCACAGGGGAAGTAGGCACTGATGCCTCCGAGGAGGAAGAGACACTAGGGGAGGGGCAATGGGGGTATGAGGATTGCCTATAAAGACAACAAATGGTGAGTAATGGCGTTTACATTTAGATATGTAGAAAGTCCATGATGACAGGAGTCAGGCAGTTTTGATATAGTACCTTGGCTTGTTTTATCCTTTACGAAAATGTGACAGCCAGAGCTAATGTTATTAGTTAATACGTTTTGTCTTAGCTTTAGTTCACAAAGCCAAATATCCTTAACACGTTTTCATGATAAACTCTGACAACTGAAATGTATTCCATTTAGATCCATTGTATGCAGATATATTTCTAGTGGATATCCCCTGTAGCATAGCAAGGGACCCATGGGCCCAGGTGCAAGTGGGCTAAAAGGGCCTGCTGTCCTAGGTTGGGTGGTAAAAGAAAATCATAACTGGAGTGCAGTGGGCCTCTTACATCCCTGGGTCCCGGTGCCACTGCTCCGGGTGCACCTTTGGTAGAAAAGCACCTGGATATCCCGGAGATCTGGTATAGATATCGTTGGACTCCTCCACAAGTCAATAAAATGAAACATCAGAATTTCGGTCAAAAAGGCAAACAAACACAAGAGGGCATCTTTGAACCAAGTGCCACTAAGCAAAATTTTTGCCATTTTGAGAAAATAAACACAAGTTAAATCTTGATTTTTTCCCCCAGCTATACTCCCTTCTCCCAGCACACGAGTCCCATTGAATGCCACGGAGTACACGTTTCCGTCCGTCCCTTTTCCCTTCCAGGACCCCATCCAAGAAATGTAAACACCTTAGGGCCAGATATCCAAAGAGTTTATGCAACGCGTCGCAGAAAGTAAAGTTGCTGTGCTGCGTTGCATGATTGGGAGAGGGCAGAACTGCGCCATCTCTACTAAAAAGTGACGCAGTTCCACTCTCACCCTGCGCTGGCGCACTTTGGCAGCCATATGCAAAGGCAGGCAACCTTTTGCAATAGTGCAAGGGTGTCTGTGTTGTGCGTCAGCATAGTTTTTGAGCACAAAGTGGTCCTTTACTGTACAAAAACTATGCTTTGAGACATTTTTCTCTTTACATGTATTCTGTAGAATGCAGCACACATGCAAATACTCTTTGCATGTGTGCTGCAAGGAGAAATGAAAATATTTCTCCTTGTTATGCCTGCCTCAGGAGGTGTAGAATTTTGGCTCAAATCTTTGCCTGCAATAGTTTGGGGATAGGGACTTGCATCAAAACCCATGAGTGGTTGCATGGGAACGCCCATGCATTACCCTTGGAACTCCCTCCTAATGCAAAGTAATACAATGCAGAGCATTGTCCTGCATTTTATTACTTCGGGTTACAATCCAAAGCAAATCACGAATTTGCGCTGGATTGTAAATCCCACAAATAGACATTGCGTTGGCGCTGCGTTAAAAAGTAACACAAACCTGACGCAAAGTCTTTGTAAATTGGGCCTCAATTTCCTAGGTCATGTTAGATATTTCAAGTCTCTCATGAGAATGGAAATAATTGGCCCGAGCCTATTACATTTCTTCCCAGCCTTCCTCTGACTCATATGCTATTTTCTGTATCCCTAGAAGGTACCAAGTCCTAGAATACCTGTTTCTTGAGAATGTTTCTTGAGCATTAGAGCAATATCACAACTCCAGCAATTTGTTCAGGTGTTCCCTCAGGATAGCAGAGGGTTTTGTGGTTCCTGGGAAGTCTAGTTTACTATTCTAACCCCAGTTCTAGTTTATTTGGGGAAAGTGCAACCTTCCTCAAAAAAGTTCAGGAGTCTTATTTACTATGCTAACTCCAATCCTGTAATATTTTGGGAACATTTTAAAAATCCCCTACATATAGTGAAAACGTGCTGTAATTTTGCATTGCCAGGCAGTGTTGCCTTGATACCACCATTGAGTTAAAATAACTAGGAATACTTTGCTTCATATAGGTGGCCATTGTTTCATTCCACTCCTGCAGTGTTTTTGAGTTGAATTAATTAATCAGATGGAGCCTTCTTTGACCAACAGAGATAGCACTTTGACTTGTTTTGCTACACAAGCTCTCCCTGTACTGAACACATGCTACTTGTTCACTACTTTGGGGCCTTTAATTGTGCAGTGTGAAAAGATGAAAATACACACTGGAAGAGCAGATCGAGTAGCTTGTTCTTAGACATTCCAGCCATGGCCACATCATCCTCCAACTTTCTCTCCATTCGTCATCTGGCAAACACTATCACCCCATGGTTTTTACAGAACCTCAACCACAGAAGATACCACTCATCTTCCCCTCCTAATTATCCTAATTATTTTGTCTTAAAACCAAGTAACTGTCCACCTTTGGAGATTCATCCTAGAAATAGAAATCACTGAATCAAACTTAACATATGAATGTCCATATTTACAGACAACTTACAACTGAAAAGAACTAAAAGAAATCACATGATGAACAACATAACAACCCAGGTTACATGAACTGGACGATAAATAGCCGCACTGTATCCCACACACCACAGACGAGTGTTATGCCATAAACTTCTTCAGTGAACAAATGAAGAAGATCGACCAGCACATCAACAACACCAAACCTGTTGAAATCTTTGAAATAACACCTACCTCACGGATAACAATTTCAAGATACACCAATATGTTAACGATATACAATTCTGCCTGAAAGCCTTCTCTATGTCAGACATCCAGTGCCTCAAACACTGCCTGCTCCTCATCCAGACCTGGATGTGCTGCACGTACTTGACAACCAAGGCAGAACTCCTTCCAATTCCCAAGAACAACAACCAAGAAATTGTACAACTTGGCTCAATGATGTGAATCTTGATTGATTTGTACAATTTCACTGAATACCAAGTAACCTGGATTTACATTGGACACCCCCCTCACATCAAGGAACAAACTGCCAAACACAAAGCTCTTTCTTTTATTGAAAGTGAAAACATTTCTTTCACATAGCACCTTCAGATTTGCTGTTCAAGCCCTCCTTCTCCCGCAGCTGGATGGTGGTGATGCTCTGCTCCATGGCCCCCCAGATTCTACATTGGCACTCCTCAAGGGCACCCTACATGCCACAGCATGTCTCATCCAGGGCCGGAAGAAATATGATTACATTGTATTCTTCCTGATGGATCTCCATTGGCTCCCACACCATCTTCAAAACCAGCTGCACCATTTACATTTATTATGGCCAGCACCTCCGCTTATCTTGCGAACAAGCTCTCCATCTCTAGTGGCTCTTGGCACACCCACAGCCAGGCCGCCGAACAGATGGGAGACTAAGAAGTGTGATAAAGAAAAAAGGAGGTAGCAGGCCTTTTAAACCTATGCACTCAGGATCTTGAATAACATCCCAGTATCTATAAGGTTTGTTCCAATGCTACTCGAATTTAGGTATGAGTTGAAGAAACACATCTTTAAAGAACATGACATGCACACACATCCCAGATCTGAAAGTTCTAAATATTGTGTGTGATGAACCAAAGTTTTCAAAACTTTGTCATTCTTCCCGCACTCATAGCAATCTCTTACTGCCCTTTTCACTTCCAAATACAAAACCAGCAACCAGAAATCCAACCAAATTCGTTCTTTGGTTTTCACCATGGCCAAATGACCTTTGTGGGCAAGATCAATTATTTACCCTAAGAGTGCTCAGTCGGGCAGGTATGGTACCTCTAAACAACAAACTTGCCTTTTCTCCCAACTCCTCCTTAATGCTCCAGTAAGGTCATAAAGCCTTCTTTTTCTGGCCATGCCTTCTATATCATTTCTAAAACTGTCACCAGCACTGCATCATTAACCAGATCTGTCTTCCACTCTTCCTCCTTTATAGCCCTTTCAGGTACTACACCTACCTCCTTCCAAAGTCAGATCATCTTCCACCTTACTGCTCAATTTTTCCTCCTCAGGAACTAGTCTAGAGAGGCAGTCTGTTGTTCTTGTCTTCACCCTCCTGTGTATACATTCTACCTCAAAGTTGTACCCCTACAAACCTACCACCTCATGCAAATTCTTGAGGAGACCAGATCTAACCATTTCTTGTTCAAGTTTTCTCTCAACAGTTTATGATCACACCTTACCATAAACACATTACCGCACCAAAAATTATGGAAATTCTTGATTGCCCATGACACAACCAACGCTCTATTCTCAATCACAGAGTAATTTATTTCTGCACTCTTCAATGACCTTGATGCAAAAGCCATGGGTCTGTCCTTCCCCCTACCATACTGCACCAATACTGTCCAAGGGCCTTTAGTACCTATGTCAGTTATCACAAAGGTCATCCTTGCCTAACTGCCATTCCTTCTGCCCGATGGGGGTTCGGTACCCCCACACCCTTGTCTAAGTCCTCTGACCTTGACTCCTGGGCCCTTGCGGAACTGTAATATTTTCTGCGTCGCCTCTGTCTCTCCTCTGTGACTTTTCATGTAAATGCCTTTTTTGCCTTCTGTCCATTTCTGTGCTACTTTTTCTCCCTTTTGTCTCTATTTGTGCCTCTGCCCCTTTTTGATGCTTTTGTGCCTCTTTTTGCCCCACTCTCTGCCGCTCCTGCTGGTTTGGTCTCTTTTTTCTTTTGCTCTTTTTACTCATTTGCAATTTTTTTCTGTTTTGCTCTCTTTTCTGCTTGTTTTTTCCTCTCTTCTCACCTGCCTTCCCTGCTCTGGTTTCAAGCCCTTACCACCCCCATCGTGCTCTGTGCAAGCGCTAGCACCACCCATGCCTTCTCTTTCCCCTTCCTGAGTCCTTAATGGTAGCCACTGCCCGGCCAAGTACTGCTGGATTACTGAAGGCACTCCTATGGTAAACCCTCCTATGGTAAGCCCTTCTGCGCTGGTCCAAGCCCAGTGCCAGGACTCCTTGCCCACCGACCACCCACCACAGCCCGAGATGCTACTCGGATGGAACCCTTTCCTTGAATGGTCCACCGATCACCCACCACAGCCCAAAATACTACTTGGCTGGAACCCTCCATGCCCTCAACCCTGGACACCTGTCCCCTCACTGTGCCCAAGCCTCCCCTACATAGACAGAAGGGGAATTCTTCTGTCTGATTTGCTGCTTCTCCTGCCCCTCCCAAGGACTCCCACATATCTCTATCTCCCACATCAACACAGTGCACACACAACCACATCAGACCCTCCACCACCTCGCACAACACCCCACCCTCACCTGCCTACTCCTCAACACCCTCTCGCTTGTCTAACACTCCAAAGATGCCTGGGACCTCCGCCACAATCTCTCCCCGGTCCTACTATTTCTCATCGAAACCAGGCTTAACTCAATATCCCCTCTGGATACAGCAGTGGCCACCCCCTGAATACAAGATGCCAAGGCAGGACAAATCAAAAAAACCCATAGGAGCACTCATCTCAAGCATCACAAACCTGAGAGAGAAACTACTCTTTTGCCCCCACCAAACCTGGTCCAATTTCAGCTCCACTTGCCGACCTCTTCAGCCCGCTGGCCCTCATATCCAACTCCTTCATTCCACTCAGCGACCTGAACTTCTACCTAGAAAACCAACCCCCAAATCCACCACTCTCATTGAAGACATCAGTATCTTAAGACTTTCCCAATGAATGAGCAACCCCACCCACATGGCTAGACAGGTCCTCTATCCCCTCTTCACCAATTTTCCCACCATTACGACAGACAAGCCCACACCGCTCTTGGATGGGGTATTTTCTTACTAGTTTTGGCCTGCACCTACCTAACCAGCCTTAGACCACCCACTCCCAGACCACTCGATGCCAAAGGAACAAAGTCCTAGAGTACATCTGGATCTCAGAGCTCCAGTTCCTATGCTCCGTGCACCATGAGAACCTAGTGTGCTCAATCATGAACTTCAATACACTAATCACCCCCTGCGAAGACTCCTGTCTCCTCTGGTACATCAAGGACCTCCAGCTGACAAAGTGTCACTGCAAGCAGCTAGAGAGAGAATGGAGCCACTCCCACAGCAACAACTACAGAAACCCCTACAAAGCAGCCCTCCAGATATACCACCAGTGCCTCAAAACCACCAAGAGCCTGGCCCTCATTGAAATGATGAAATGCGGCCTCAACACCTGCAAGAAATATTCAACATCATGAAGGAATTCACTGCCCCACCCGCCAGCACAACAACCATTGCCCCATCCTCAGAACTCTGCACACAACTCTCCTACAGCTTCACAAACAAAATCAACACCATCTACAACAACTTCACCCCCGCCAACTGGACCTCTCCACTCTTGAAGTCCTCTACTACAATAACTGAAATACCAAGGAAACCGCTCTGACCTGCTGGCCAGCCATCACCTCCACAGAAACCAATGACACCATGTGCACCATCCACTCAGAAGGCTCATCGGATCCATATCCGCACAACATCTTTACCAATTGGCTTGACCCCTATCTCCTCAGCCATTACACCCATTCTCAACTCCTCCAATTTACTTCTACCTTTCTGGACTCCTGGAAACACGCCACAGTCCTACTCCTCCTCACGACACCCTGACCTTGGCTAACTACAGGAACATCTCCCTTCTCTCATACCCGGGTAAAGTCCTGGAGAAAGTAATCAACACCCGGCTGACTAGCGACTGATGAAATGCCTAAATGCAAACCACCTCCTGGACCCCTCC
The DNA here is from genome assembly GCA_963921515.1 of Calotriton arnoldi. Classification (NCBI taxonomy): domain Eukaryota; kingdom Metazoa; phylum Chordata; class Amphibia; order Caudata; family Salamandridae; genus Calotriton; species Calotriton arnoldi. The sequence continues at coordinate 4,476,711 of CAWUFW010000406.1, forward strand.
TAATCCAGATTCAGACAAAACCACCTGTCACCAATGACATCCATCTCATCACGGCCAAAGGGAAGACAGCAGCAGTCATCCTTCTAGACCTCCTGGCAGCATTTGACACCACCTCACACACCATCCTCATCCAATGCCTTCACAAGACTAAAATTCAAGGCCCAACATTACGATGGATCAGCCCCTTCATCTCAGGATGAACCCAAATGGTCAGCTTGGCCCGCTACTCGTCTGATACTTCCAACCTGCTCTACGGTGTCCCTCAAGGCTCCTACCTGAGCCCCACGCTCTTCAACATTTACATGACCCCACTCACCAGCATCATTTGCTCACATGGATTCAGCATCATCTCCTCCGTGGATGGACACCTCCACCACCCAGCCACCTTCGTCAGATGCATATCTTCAGTAGCAGACTGAATGAAAAGGAACTGCCTCCAGATCAACAACGACATAGCAGAGGTGGTCCTCTTTGGGAAAGACGCCTCTCTCTCGTCCCCAGGTTTTTGGCCCACCGAGCTAGGTCTGACTCCTCACCCATCCAGCGTGGCCAGGAACTTGGTATTGTGATTGACAGCATTATTTCCATGGCTAATCAAGTCAGCAAAGTCACTTCCACTTGCTTCCACACACTCAAACTATTCAGAAAACCTTCAAATGGCTCCCTTTGGACACCCGCAGAACAATCACAGAAGCTCTCATTACCAACAGGCTCGACTACATGGAACTCCCTTTACATTGACACCACTGCCAAACTCACCAAAAGGTTGCAAGTTGTACAGAACGCAGCCGCAATACTCCCACACCGCACACAAATATCCAAACACCTCAAAGGCCTCTACTGTCTCCTAATCCACAAACATGCCCTTTTCAAACTCCTCACACACACCTACTCCCTTTGGACATCCGCAGAACCATCACGCAAGTGCTTGTTACCAGCAGGGTCGACTTCGGGAACTCCTTCTACATTGACTTCACGGCCTAACACACTAAAAGGCGCCAAGTTGTACAGAACACAGCCGCAATACTTAGACTCAAGCTCCCACAGTGCACACACAATCCAAACACCTCAAAGCCCTCCACTGACTCCTAATCCACAAACATGCCCTTTTCAAACATCTCACAACCAGAGCTAGAAAGCACTACACGATCAAGGCCCAGAATACCTCAACCACTACTTCCTCTTCCACGTCCAGGCAAGACATGTTCTGCAGCCTGCTCTTCACCAATGCCCCATGCATTCGTCGGGCCAGAACTTGCATGTTGCACCCAGTTTTCTTGAAGCTATTACATACTCTCCATTGTTTCCCTGTCTCCCTGCTTCCTCCTTCCAAAATTGTATCTTTTCAATATTGTGCTGAATCAATGTAAATAAATGCAAATCCAGCTTCTTGACAAAGATCTCATATGCATTCAGTACCGGAGCAGTATAGTCCTCCTTTCTGGGAAGTTCTCCAGGACTTCTTGTCCTTCAGCTTCTAGGCTATGCCACAAGAAAGTCAACTTTGCTCCTCATATTTTCATAATTTTGGAAAGTCTTTTTCTACTTTCCCAATCTTAGCAGTGGTTTGCCCTGATGACTAAGAAAATATGATGGTGTTCCATTCTGCAATTAGTTTCCAATCTGGAGAGAATATTCTGGCAATGTATGAACATGCCACACAAACCACACTTACATAACTGGGATCTCTAAATAGTGATGGCACTATGACGCCACACAGTCCTAAGATAGATGTAGCATAGTCAGTTCCTCAACTCTCCCCTAGTACCACCAAAGACCCTAGCCACTTCTTCCAGAGCTGGCTACGAACTGGGAAAACGGACTCTTTAAGTCTCAGCATGACCTGGTAAGTTAACACCGCTATCAACATGCTACTGAAAGTTCCAACAGCAGTGGAGTCTGTTAAGTTGCACCGCTCGCACTGATTTTTAGTGCCAGGACCTTGTCCCATGCTGTAAAATCAGCACGAACAGCACTACGCATCGCACCAGAATGTGCTGCTGCTTTCCGTTGCTCAAGTGGACATTCTACCCGAGCGGCATCTTCCTTAACGCGAAGGCAGATTTCCCAAAGCGAGCGGTCGCGACCTGCCCCGACCGCCGGGTTTGAGAAATCTCGCCGGGGGAGGAGGTCTAGCGTGTGATTTTTTCTCGCAAGCACTCGCAACTTACCGTTGGCGAGCAGCTCCGCGTCACTTCACAGAGTTTTTCGGAACTCCGTATGGAGCGTGGAGTGGGCAAAACTCCGCCGGCGGAGTGGAATTCTTCGCCTACACCTAGTATCCAGGTGCTTGTACAGGTGTGTAGTTTTGTGGTCCCCAAGGTGCTTATACAAAGAGTCAGAGCTTCAGCTTCTTGCGGAACTCAAGGAGTGAGGAGGAGGCTCTGATGTGTTGATGGAGGTTGTTCCATGTCTTGTGTATGATGTGGTAGAATGAGTGACCTCCAGTTTTGCAGATGCAGATGCGGGGAACGTGTGCAAGTGAGAGTGAGGCAGAGCATAGGTGTCTGGTGGTTTGGGGAAAGTGTATGTGACTTTTCAGGTATTTTGGTCTTCCGTTGTGTAAGGCTCTGCAGGTGTGAGCTAGAAGTTTGAATTGGCTGTGCTTGTGAATGGGGAGCCAGTGAAAATTTGAGGTGTGCTGTGGGTGTGGCATAGAAGGTCAAGTATGAGTCTTGCAGCAGTGTTCTGGGTGATCTGGAGCCTGTGTAGGAGTTGTTTGGAGATTCCGGCATAGAGAGTGTTGCTGTAGTACAGCCTGCTGGTGATGAGTGCTTGCATGACAGGCCATCTGGTGTTCTGAGGAAACTATTTGAATATCTTTCACAGCATGCGTTCGATGTGGAAGCAAGAGCTGCAAACTGTGTTTACTTGAGCCGTCATGTTGAGCTTGTCGTCTAGGATGATCCCTCGATTTCTCGTGTGGTCTGTGGGCGTTGGTCCTAGCTCTGACAGCCCCCAGGTGAGGTCCCATGGGGAGGTCTTGTTGCCGAAGACCAGTACTTTCATCTTGTCAGAGTTAAGCTGCAGGCAGTTGGTTCGCATCCAGTCTGCTACCATAGTCATGCAGTTAATGAAGTTGGTTCTGGTGGTAGTTGTTTTGTCTGTCAGAGAGAGGATGAGTTAAGTGTCATCAGTGTAGGAGATGACGGTGATGTCTGTGATTGGATGATGTTGGTGAGCTATGTCATGCACATGTTAAAAAGGGTGGGGCTGAGGTACAATCCCTGTGGGATTCCACATATCTATTTCTTGGTCTCTGATGTGAAGGGTGGCAGCCTGACCCTTTGGGTTCTTTTAAAAAAAATGTTTTAAACTCTTCTTATTCAGGTTTTTACATATAGTAGTAACATGAGTGCAGGTACAATATACTGTTTTGTATAACATTTTTTCATCACAGTGCACATCCTTCTTCAGAGGCATGTATTTTCTGGCCTGGTGCAGTCTTTAAAACATTGAACAAAAAACAAAAAGAAGGAAAAACATTACAGTCCACACCCCAGTCCATTTTGGGCAGCCCATCCTATAGATCTATGCAATTATAGTGGGTTCAGATCATCTCATTGTTTATCGGTTGGTGACACAGTCTAAGTGTTTGGGCCGGTGGTTGTAGTGGGTTATTCAGAAGATATGTTTTTAATGGGTCCCATATATCTTTCGGTCTGGACGCCAGTGGGAGCAATTCTGCATATGTTTAACGTCTGTTCCTGCCAAAATATCAAATCTTGGAGCCATTCTTTATACTTAGGAGCTCAACCTTTACCCCATCTGCAGGCCACCCTCCTTTTGGCTAGCAAGAATCCTAGCACTGCATATTTCCTACACGCCACTTGTATTTCTTCAGTATATCCCAATATGGCAGCTCTCAGCGGGGATTCTATGATTTGAGCCATTGCATTAAACACCTGTAGCCAATATTTATTAACAGCAGTACATTCCCAGGACAAATGAAAAAAAATCTGCCGCTTCTCTCATGCATCTGTCACATTTATCATTATCTCGTAAGTGAAATTTGTGTATTTTTACTGGTATGTAGTATATTCGGTGAAGAAATTTATAATGAATTATTCGCAGTCTGCTACTAGCAGAAATATGGCTAGTCCGCTGGCAGCAGTATTCCCATTGTTTGTCCAGCAGGTTGACCCCCCAACGCTGCTTCCCATTGTGTGCGGGATCCTATCTGGTTTCGTGTTAGAGAGTTTTGCACATTATGATATAAGAAAGAGACTGTGTGTTTAGGCTCTGTGGATTGTAACATAGTATATAACGGGGGCAGAGAAGATGGTTCATCTGGACTTGTAGGTGTAGCTGCCCTGACGCTCTGTCTTATTTTCACATATAGGAATAAGTCCATGGGTGTGGGTTCTGTATCTCGGAAAAATTGCTCCTGTATCCTGAATCTCCCATCAATGTAAAGGTTCCCCCACGTTTGTATCAGGAGTCTCTTTAACATCTGCCTGTGTCCTAGTTCTGGAGCCACCTTTAGGTCTGGGTGACAAGGAAGGGCCAGCAAGGGAGAGTATATCATTGAAGTGCCTATCTTTTCAGTGATTCGTCACCATGCTGTTGTGGTGCATGCCACTGTGGTAGGGTCTGAATCTCTAATCTTAGGTTTGACTGCTATCATTCCTGTCAGTGGGACCGGATCCATATATCCCTGCTCCACCGCCAGGTGTGGCATATACGGAGGGTTGAACCAGTAAACTGCAAAGTGTGCTTGGGCACATAAATAATATAATTCTAGATCTGGAGCCTCAAACCTCCTTGAGAAAATGGTCATGTCAGTGTCTCCCATTTCAGTCTGGGTTGTTTGACCCCCATGCCAACCATATGAGTTGTGTCTTTAGAGCAGTGAAAAAGGTACGACCTGGATTGTATGGAATATTAATAAACAGATAAAGTAACTTTGGGAGGATTATCATTTTTATCAGCGGTATTCTACCTGCCATCGCGTGATGGAATCTGTTAATGTCGTAAGTGTCGTCCCATAGTTAAGTTGTATAAACTCTGCTCTGTTTCTTGTAATCTTTATGCCCAGGTATTTTACTTCTGCTGTACATCATTCTATTGGGTAGTCTAGTTTATATGGAGTGACAGCATCTGTTAGGGGGAAAATCTGGGATTTCTCCCAATTAATGTGTATTCCTGAGAGCTCACCAAAGGGTACGAACTCCCGTAATATGGGATTGAGATTGGTTTGTGGGTTCCTAATATAAAGTGTAACATCATCTGCATATAAGGAGATTAATATCTGTCGTGTAGGATAATAGATGGCTAGCTCACGATGAGGTTGTCGCAGTTTAGTGGCCAGTGGTTCAATAGCGAGTGTAAAAAGAAGGGGCGAAAGTGGGCACCCTTGTTGCGTGCCCCGTGATATAAAAAAGGAAGGGGAACGCATCACCTTAATGAGGCCCCTCACTCTCGGTTGGGTATATAATAACTTTCCCCAGGATAGGAAGCCTGACAGTATGCCCATTTGTTGCAGTATACCAATGAGGTAATTTGACGGAGTGGTATGCTTTAGTAGCGTCTAGACAGACTGTCACAGCTGCAAGCTCGGAGCCTATGTCTTGCATCACGGAAAAGAGGGTACAGAGGTTGTAGGACGTGACTCGCCCAGGAATAAAGCCTGCCTGGTCGGGTGGTACTAGAGCCTTCATGAGGAGGCTTAATCTATTTGACAATAACTTAACAAGGATTTTGGCATCACAGTTGATGAGGGAGAGTGGTCTATACGATTCGCACTTCATTGCTGATTTTCCTGGCTTGAGCAGCAAAGTAATCATTACTTCCCTCATGGATGGAGGGAGGATGCCAGCCTCTAGCCTCCTTGTATACCTGTTTCTGAACTAGATGGTCTATATATGTTTTAATATATAAATTTGGCCAGGAGGCCGTCTGGTCCAGGGGCACGACCAGATCTCATCTACATTACAGATGTACGAATTTCATCCTCTTCCAATGGAGCGGATAGAAATTCTCTTTGTGCACTCCCCAGCCATCCAAGAGCTACATCATCTATGTATGTTGTTAGCGTGATCGGGTGTTGTCTTTTTGTGGTGTATAGTGTGGAGTAATGTATTGTGAATATTTGTAACAGGTCTGCCATGTCTCCGTGCATCGCACCATTGGAGTCTTAAATCTCTAATACATAGTTGGAAAAGTGGGGCTTACGAATTTGTTCCGCCAGTGCCTTCCCGGACCTTTCTCCCTCCCCATACCTACGAGCGGTGAAATATTTACCACGGTCCACCTTGTCCTTATATGCAGTCAGTTTATCCCGGATGTCCGCCTGAGTACCTCCATTCGGGTTAGAGGAAAGTTCATGTTCCAATCTTTTAAGTTCTGCCTCCAGCTTATTAAGTGTGTTACGTATATCACGCAGCACCCCAGTTTCTTTGGATATGCAGATCCCCCGCATGGTGACTTTAAAGGCCTCCCATAGAGTGGCTACCTGTGTGACCGATCCAATGATGCGTTGAAAGAATTCAGTTATCTCCTGCCCCATTTCGGCCCTGAAAGCTGTGTCTAATAGCGTTGTTGGGTTAAATCGCCAGGCAATATGAGGTACACTAACATCAGGGGGTGTCAATATCATTCATACCGGGAAGTGATCTGAATATGTTTGCGCTAGATGTTCGATTTTAGTGATCCAGGGGCCCATCCCTTTAGAGACTATACAATAATCAAGCCTTGACCATGTTTATTTATTTAAAGTTTCTTTTATTGTGTTTCACAAAAACCAAGAAAACAGCATGGCTCATTGTGTAGAGTGGGTGATCCCGGAAAGAATGAAGCGAGAGTACAAAGCAGCGATCAATTACCTTATACATTATAGCTGGACTTATACCCCAAAAGCATTTAATGTCCTTCTGTCCTTTGTAGCATCTGTCTTCCCGGGATAGATTCCAGGGAACCACGCCAACCAAGGGAAGAAAAAGATTAAAGATAAAGTAGAGAAAGAGGAGGGGGGATACAGAGAAGGGGTGAAAGGAAGAGGCTTCTCTCTGGCTCGTATGGAGCCGGTTCACGCCAGCCGCAGCGGCAGGCTCACCGAACCCATAAAGGTTGAGCTTGATCTATCTGTGTCTATGTCTCTACCAATGGGAGCTCCCCTTGGTCAGTGGTTTGAGAATCCAGATAACTTTGCAGTGGTGCCCATATGTTCTTCGGTCGGGACTGTGCGGGCATTAGCTCCCAGTAATCGGACAGCTGGCTGTGGCAGAATGCCGCATCTTTAAGCCATTCAGTCATTCGCGGGCTGCGCCTGCGTCCCCAACAGATTGCCACCCTCCTCTTTGCTAGCAATAGCAGCATGGCCACCAGTTTCCTGTGCTCCGCAGCTATTCTGCATACATACCCCAACAGGACCACCAGAGGGGAGCATTCGATTTCCTCGTCCGTCAATAAAACCAGTACCTCAAGCACTCGTTCCCAATACTTCGCCACCGCCGAGCACTCCCAGGCCAGATGCAGGAATGAGGCCTCTGGGGCAGGGCATCGCATGCATCTCGCATCCTCACTCAACCCAGCTTTGTGCAGCAAGACAGGGGTCCTGTACAGCCTGTGGATGAACTTGAAGTGAATAAGCTGCAATCTGTAATTGGGTGACATTCCTTAAAGTTGTGCGCAGCAGTAAGCCCACGTGCCCTCCTCCAGGGGACCGCCCAGGATCGTCTCCCATTCGCGCTGCGCAGGGGGGACACATACCGGCGACGTGCGCTGCATTCCCGAATACAGGCAGGTAATAAGCTTCTGCGGCGAGGGATTCGCTAGGAATTCCTCTAGCACTGGAAATGTTGGTGGCACCACCGGGAAGGATTCAAAATGTGCGCGCAGCGCTGCTCTTAGCTGATAATATGTCAGTCTATCCAACATCCCGGTATGTTCTTCGGCAAGCGCCTCATCTATGGTAGCGAACACCCCATTGGGGAATGCCTGCCCCATCGTATGGAGCTGGAGTTCCTGCAGTCTTTTACCTACCCCGGGATCTGTAGTGAAGGGCAATTCTGGATGTATGACGAGTGGTATCCAGGGGGCAAATACTGTCTCCAGTCGCGCTCTGTGCCTAAGCTCCCACCACACCCACACTGTGCAGCCACCATATCAACCTTGGCTCGGGGTCTCTTTTGGGGTCCGAATAGCGCCATGTGCAGAGGTATCGGGTCCGCCCTGTCACTCTCCAGGGCGGTGTGTGCTATAAAAGGGGTCGGATACACCCAGTGATAGCCAAATTGAGCCTGAGCACAGTTATAATACAGTTCCATATCAGGGGCGCCCATCCCCCCTGCTCAAACGGCAGCGTTAGGACCTCCCATGCGAACCGGGGCTGTCTGCCCGCCCACGCCAGTGATATCAAATTCTAGCGTAATCGCCGTTTAAATGCAGCTGTGAGGGGAAGCGGTAGGTTAACAAAGACGTATAAAAATTTGGGGAGAACCACCATCTTGGCGATTGCCAGCCGGCCCGCCAGAGATAGAGGGAGTGTCTTCAACCTATTCAGTCTGCTCTCCAGCCAATCCATGAGCTTGCCATAATTGTAGCTCCAAAGTTCATCTATGTTCCGGCTGAGCCAGATCCCCAGATATTTCATCGGGAATTCCGCCAATTTAAGTGGGCACTCCGACTGGAATGGGTTAGTGGCCGGGGTGAGTGGGAAAATGATAGACTTCCCCCAGCTTATGGTGACGCCGGATAAGCCTCCGAAGCGGATGACTTCACGGATGAGTGGGTCCAGGTTCTCGGCTGGATGTTGGACATATAAGGTCACATTGTCCGCATACATAGAGACCAAAATCACCCTAGGGGTGAAATCTAGTCCACGTCGTGCGTGGTGTTGTCTAAGCCTGGCCACGAGCGGCTCCGCCGCCACCGCGAATAAAAGAGGGGAAAGCGTACACCCCTGCCGCGTTCCCCGGGCCACCAGGATGGGGGGGATACCAGACCATTGACTCTCAGTCTCACCGATGGGGCCAAATACAAGAAGGCGATTTTTTTGAGAAAAAGGGGGCTGATGCCGATGCGGGATAGGAGCGCGAACAAATACCGCCATTCCAAGGTATCGAAGGCCTTGGTTGCATTTAAAAAAACGTGCGGGGAGGGAGACATCTACCTCCTGCATAGTTGCGAAGAAGGTGCGGAGGTTGTGGGATGTGCTCCATCCGGGCACGAAGCCACATTGGTCGGGCCGCAACACTGCAGGCAGCAGGGGGAGCAGACGCGGCGCCAGTAATTTTGCGAGTATCTTATTATCCAGGTTTATCATTGACAGTGGCCTATAGGATTTGCATAACAGCGGGTCCTTGTCAAGTTTGAGAACACGGCGGCACGCCTGATCCTGAACGCACCGCCTAGGACAGCCTCCCGGCCTCTGCTCTACCAGCTCCACTGGCTCCCAATACGGGAACGAGTACAGTTTAAAGTCTGCTGTACCATACATAAGGCCTTGTCCAATTCTGGCCCTAGCTATCTTGCGGATAAATTTATTCCCTATACACCTCGGCGGTCTCTCCGCTCAGGATCCAAATCCTTCCTCGCAGTGCCTAGAATTAAACGGGCCAGACAAGGTGGGAAAGCCTTATCCTATCTAGGCCCCTGTTACTGGAATAAGCTCCCTGTGCAACTAAGACAGTGCACGGAACATCTCCATTTCAGGAAACAGCTCAAGACCCTCCTCTTTCGCTTCTGATTTCTAGCAGACAGCCTTCCCACAGGTGGCTCGTCCTGAGCGCAGAGATACCCCTTCGGGGTCGATTCTGGGGCTTTATAAATAAATAAATAAATAAATGGTGACGACCAACGCCTCCTGAAGAGAGGGGGGCAGTGCGCCCCCTCCAGTGATTCCTCATACATGTTGAGGAGGTGGGGAACAAGGAGCGGTGCGTATTCCTTATAAAACGAGGCTGTGAGGCCGTCCAGCCCGGAAGCCTTGTCCCCAGACATAGCCCGAATCAACCCAATCACTTCCTCCTCGGCGAAGGGCTCATCAAGATAGCGGCGCTGTCCATCACTCAACCAGGCGAGTTTGATCGATTCCAGGAGGGGAAGCAGATCTGGATGCGCCTCCGTCTGCCGTGCCGAATACAAAGAGGTGTAAAATGCAATCATTTCTGCTTGTACTGCTTCCTGGCCGGTGATCAACTCTCCACTACTGCTGCCCAGTTCGCTCACGTACTCACTAGCCCAGGGCTTTTTAGGAGGCCCGCCAACCTCTTCCCAGCTCGATCCCCATCTCTGTATTGGCGTGCATGTGCCTCCCTGCCAAGGTAATGCATCTCTCTATGTGTGGCCTCCTCAAAGTCCACAATTTTCCCCTTAATGCGTCCCAGAGTTGCCGGATTGTTAGATTCAAAGTAATCCGATTCGAGTTCCTGAATTTCCCCCTCCAAACGCCGGAGGTCACCCCTAAGTGAACCCAGCACGCCTGCCTGCTTGGCAATGCACATACCCCGGATTACCGCATTAAAAGCCTCCCATAATACAGAGGGCGAATCTACAGACCCACTATTTAACTCAAAGTATTCTATGATATCAGCACAAATTGATTCTCTGAATACCTGGTCCCAGAGTGCACCTGAGGGGAGCCTCCAACTAAATGGCCTATGTGCTGCGTCCGGCAACGTAAATTTTAGCAGCCCTGGGGCGTGATCAGAGAGAGATCGGGCCAAGTGAGCGGCCGTGAGTATCTACGTGTCCACATCGCGCGATGTGAGTCAATAATCAATTCTGGACCAAGTTGGGCCCGCTGAGGAAACGCAAGTGCCCTCCCGCCTGAGTGGGTGTCGACGTCGCCAGACGTCCACCAGCACGTGGTCCTCCATAATAGCTCGGAGCTGCACCTTCACCCTCGGGGGAAGCCGACGGGAGTCGCCAGACCGATCCATGCTCGCATCCAAAACCAAAATTGGAATCCCCCCCCCCACAAGATGGCCCTGGATCCGAGCGATTCTGTGAGCCTCCAAACCTCACTAAAAATTGTGGGTCGTCTACATTCGGCCCGTAGACCGACACAAGCCTGACTGGTTGCCTCTCCATCTCCCCCGCAACAATCACCTACCGCCCCTGTGGGTCGCACAGCGTTGCGCGCGTTAGCCAGGGCAGCCCCTTCCTGAGGATTATAGCCGTGCCCCTGGCGTAATTAGAGTAGCCTGACACAAATTTCTCTCCCATCCATCCCGCCCTTAGTCGCGCTCAATTATTGCTAGTTAAGTGTAGCTCCTGCAAGAAGCAGATGTCTGCCCCATGCCTGTGAAGGTATGCCGCCACCAGTCTCACATCACGGCAGTCATTCAGACCATGCACATTCCATGTCACCGCTTTAATCGCATTCACCTCTGTAACGGTCTCAGCCATCCCTTAGCCCATACGGGTCCTGATACACTAGGTATCCCAACGCCTCCATTTGTTGTTGTAGAAGAGCCAGAGAGAGAAAGGGAGGAGAAGGAAGAAGGAGATAATACAAAGCATATTGCAACATACTTGGTTTATCCCCCACCCAACGAGCCCACCCACCGCCCACTTCAGCCCCCCAACCTGGCTGACAGACAGAACCCTTAAACCAAAAAGGGTCCATTGCAGCCAACAATTAGAACATCCATGGGACTCATCCCTAAGGGTGGCACTAGGTGCTTGGGAGTACCCAGCAGTTGTACGCTGGGTGGCTGGACAGGATGCGTTCGGGAGGAGAATCCTCTCCATCACCGGGCAAGCAGGGCGAGCCCCCAGGTGATGATAGTAGAATAGACAAACAACCTGAGCAAAGTAAGGCGTGTCCTAGAGAGTCGTCCCAGCCCTGTCAATTATGCCATTTCTTTGCCTGCCCGCTGCGAACCCCCCGGAGGCCTCAGTCATTCTCATCTGGAGGTTCTCCCCCCAAAGGCCCCCCGCCCGCGCAGTCGATGCAGATTGTTTGAGGGAGCGAGCAAAGTTGGCGGCAGTCTTAGGGTCGGTGAAGAAAATGGTCTTGCCCTGGTGAAATATGCAGAGCTTTGCCGGTACAGGAGTGAGTACTTGATGTCCTGCTGCTGCAGCATTCTCTTCAACGGCACAAACTCCCTCCTTGTGGCCTGCACTGTTAAGGTAAAGTCAGGGAAGAAGGAAACCGCGTTGCCTTGATACCTCGTGTCCTGCAAGTCCCAGGCTCTGCGCAATTCGGCATCGCGGTCCCTATAATTTAGCAGGCGTGCGATTATTGGCCTAGCCGGGGCTCCCGGCGGTTGTCTTGGGCCTAGGGATCTGTGGGCATGCTCTACTATGCAGACCTGTGAGAGAGGGTCCTCAAACAGCGCCCTGAGCATCTCCTCAACATAGTCCTCAACTCTGGTCATAGCTGTAGTTTCCGGGATCCCCATAATGCGCAGATTATTATGGCGCGATCTTGCTTCGAGATCCTCGTTCTTGCTGCGTATCACCTCCAGCACTTTCTCTATCCAGGTGATCCGACATAGAGTCAATTTTAAGATCTATATTCGAGAGGGACTGCTTCAGATCAGTAAACATCTCACGTATGTTTGGCTCCAGAGGCTGAGTGGAGGTCATGGTCACCGCCGGCTGCTCCTCTTCAGGCGGGACCCCCCCTTGGGGGTTGTTGCGCTGCTCAAATGAAAGTTTGGGCTGTTTGGTGTCCGTCTTGCCCATGGCGCCTGCTCACCGCCCTTCCACCAGGAGAGCATCCTGACAGCACCACCGTTCCCGCGCCGTCTCCACCGCCCTGCAATGTGTGGGTTGCATCGTGTAATCACCTTGTCAGCAGCAGCTGCTTAAGTCCAACACCCCACCGCCAGCTAGGCCACATCTGCGACCTTCCGGCGCACTCTTCGCAGTGTCCAGGCAGAGCCCGGTGGTTGCCCGCCTTCCCGGCGGAGGTCGTCTGCCCCTCTGCTCCTACCACAGGCACCAGACCTCACCACAGAGTTCCACTGCAGCTCACCAATGTCACCTACGGCGCTCAGCAAGGCCCAGCAGCTCCGGTCGCTCCTCGCCACCTGACCCTCGTAGGAGTCCGCTCCAGTCGCACCTTCTTGTACAGGGGCGCCTCACATGCAGCAGCACCCCAGCATCCGGCAGGCCTCTCCTGCAGTGTGTGCATAAGGGGAGGATGTTCGGCCCTCCCTGGATCCTGCCACCCAGAGAGGGGGGGTTGTGCCCACGCACCGATCTCCTCTCTTCCCCCCTCTCGCAGCTGCCCTCACCGGTGTCCTGTATGGCGCTCGATCTGATGCTCCATGATCCCCTAATTGGCCGAGGGGAACCCAGGTACATTTTGGCCCAAGGGGAGTTGCCTTCCCAGCACAATCTAGTCCCCAGCTGTGGCTCCTCCTGCTGCACCGCCCATCACCGCTCCACTCCCTGATGCTGGGCCCGTTATAGTCTTAACTGTGGTGCCATGTGAGGGAGGCCGCCACCTCCGGCCACCTCCGGGGTGCACTTCTGTCAATGAGGCTCCCCCTCTCACCGACGTATGTCAGGCCTTCTTTTCCACCTCACCAGAGGCTGGGGTAAGGTCCGTCCCAGTCCACGAGCAGCACGCCAGCCGCCCGCAGTCCGCAGTCAGGTGGTCACTGCAGGGTTGCCACTTCTGCCCTCCAGGCAAATCTCCGCACTCTCGTGGCAGGGGGCCTACAGGGCACCCCTTCTCTCGTCCCAGCGGTCCAGCGACGCCGCTCTTCTCAGGCAAAGGCGTGGGCCGTTTCTTGCTGGAATGGCGGTTTTCAGCCTCCAGGTTGCGTCCACCGGTTACCGGAGTGTTCCGGTGGCTTTCTCCCTAGTTTGGGGCCTGCGCCGATCGCCCGCTCTGTCCGATAATTGCCGGATCCTTAGTCCATCCTGCAGAGCCTCACTAAGTGGCGGCCATTTTGCAGCCGGCACTCTAACGCCCCCCAAGCCTTGACCATGTTGAGTGCACCATAGAGTGATAGGTACCCTGCTTGGCATCGGGTTGAAGGTATCACCAAGCATCTAAAAGATCATGTTCTGCTATTATGCCTCGCATTTGATTTTGTGCAGCCGTGTAATGTTGGGGCGCGGGGTGAGATCTGTTGCGCTGGGGCTCTAGTGCTCTATTGAAATCCCCTCCCCAAATTACATATTTAGAACCAATGGCTTGTATTTTTCCCCAAAGTGTAGTGAAGAAGGTGGGATCATTAATGTCAGGCCCATAACAAATTACTATAGTGACTGAATTCGAGCACAATCGGCCCAATGTAATGCTGTATCAACCTTGCTTGCCGTGGGTAGCTCCCATCGGGACATAAGGGTTGTGTTTTTTAAACAGTATCACTGTACCTCTAGCATATGTAGAGTAAGACGCAGTGTAAGGGTGCTCTGCCCAGCGAGATGCAAAACTAGGAGTGTTGTGTGGGCTAAAGTGTGTCTCTTGTAATAGGGCTATTTGAATGTTATGCCTGTCCAAATAGGCCAAGACATGTCTACTTTTGCGTGGGTTGCCCAGACCCCAGACATTCCAAGTCAGGAAATGAATTTTGGGAGCACTCGTGCGTTCCATCATGTCGTCATGAAAAGGGCCCGATAAGCTATGAGATAGTGTTGTACTGATATCTTTGTATATATATGCAACTGTGATACATGTCGAATTTCAGATTGTACTCTGCACTCCTTACATTTTGGTCCCACCCCCCCACAACAACAACCCAAACTTGCCGGCATTTAGTCTCCCCTCCTTTCCCCAACCAGCCATAGAGTGCCTCTGTGAGTCTGCTGCCATGTTTATTGAGCATGTTTGCTATAAATTCCATGCGGCTGACAGTGAGTCCATTTTAGGCTCTATGGAAGTGAGACTTTGCTTCATAGGGAGTAGGAGCGTTTTCATGTCTTCCTCATGGCTCTGTGATGTACTTGGGGATTGATATGTCTCTGTTTGCTCCGCATCTTCCTGCTGTGTTTGCGCTGTCTTGCTAGATTCAAAGGGAAGTTTAGTTTGTTCCCTTCCGTTCTGCCCATGACTGATCTGCGATACAGCTTTTCCGCACCTTCAATATCCTACACGATATTGGTTTTCTGCACCCTGCAGTCGTGTTGGCTTAGGTGAGTTGCTTGGGAGGGTACGCAGTTGCGATCTGTAGGAGATGTGGAAAATCTTGTGCCGCTTTCCTGCGCACCCTGGAGCTTAGCAGTGGATGGATGCTCACTGAGTTCCACCTCGTGCTGTTTGTGTATCCCCCCCATGAGATCGGGGTCTTTTAAGACAAAAGAAAGTTGGTGCCACGCGTGTGGGCACATGAAGCACTGCTTGGGCGGACACTGTCTTTTATTGTCCCATGTAACCGTGCTTCACTTGAGGCGTTTTATAATGCGGCAGAAAATAGGTAGTTGCGATCTTTGTGTCTCGGGGCAGTATTCAGATCACCCACGTGTGGGCAGCGAGTAGATTTCGCTGGGCTAATCTTTAGATGTGGGTGCTATTACCCCAATTCCTCAGAAGCTTCTGCCATGGAAACCATGCAGTCAGTTATGCTCAGCCTGGCAACGTATAATTAGACGTTTTCGGGCGAGAGCAGGTGCTTTCTGTAGGTTGCAGACCCTCAGTGCCACTCCTCACCTCGTAGTTGCTGCTGTGCTCTCGGGACTCATAGGCCAGCCCCACCGCTGCAGGGCATCGTGGGCTCGATTTGTTGTTGGCCCAGTGTCCTCACGGCCGATTTAGATGTGCAGCGGCCGCACGGAACAGTCCGAGGTTTTATTTCAGGAGCCCGGTGTTAACTTCCACTACTCCTCAGCCTGTTCGGTGCCTGCTGTGTGATGATCTTCACCCATGCTTTTCCGTAGCACAACTCCCAGGCATCGGGAAGTATTTTAATGGATTTTTTCACCCGGGCCGCTGAGAACCTCACAACAGTGTGGCCATCTTGCGTGGGCACCCCCTAGTGCCCCCCAGCCTTTGGGTTCTTACCTTGAGGAAGAAACAGACCCATTTGAGAGCGAATCCTGGTATGCCAATGTCGTGGAGTCTTCTGATGAGGGTGTTATGGAAGACAGTGTCCAAGGCCGCAGAGAGGTCGAGCTGGATGAAGGACGCTGTTTCTCCTCGGTCCACGATGATTCAAATGTCATCAGTGGCCACGATGAGTGCTGTTTCAGTGCTGTGATTCTTTCTGAATCTGGATTGAGTGTTCTCTAGGAGATGGTGAAGGTTGAGGTAGGTTGTGAGTTGCTTGTTGATGGCCTTTCCATTCACTTTGGCTGGATAAGGTAGCAGGAAGATAGGTCGGAAGTTGCTCAGTTGATTCGGGTTGGCTCTGGGCTTGTTGAGGAAGGCGTTGATTTCTGCAAGTTTCCATTCATCCGGGAAGTGGCGGACGTGATGGAGATGTTGATGATATGGGTGAGGGTGGTGCTGTTTGGTGATGTTCCCAGGTTGTAGATGTGGTGGGGGCATGAGCCCGTTGGGGCCCCTGAGTGGATGGCCTGCATGATTGCCGCTGTGTCGTTTCTGGTGAGGGTTGTCCATTCGTTCAGGTGGCTGTCTTAGTTGGTGGTGGGTAGGTTTAGGAATGAGTTCTCCAGGATTGGGTTGGTGTGCGAAGTTGCTGTAGATGTTTGCAATTTTGCTGTGGAAGAAGTTGAATAGGTTGCTGCAGCGTTGTGGGAGGTAGCGATGTTGGTGACAGTGGCTGAGGGTGAAGTGAAGCTGTTGGAGCTTCCTATGATTGCAGTCCACTAGTGCATTTTTCTTGGTGTCTCTTATTTGCTGGTAATAGCGACTGTGCAACCTTGTAGGTAGTTCTGTCTGTGATGCTGTGGCTGGCTCTCCATGTCCTTTCTAGCTGTTTACAGTGTAGTTTGGTGTCTTGGAGGTCTTCTGTGTACACAAGGTCTTCTTTGCACGCAATAGTGTGCATGCCAAATGTCTCATGTGACACTTCTATGACTTTCTGGTATTCCACATCGGCATCAGTAGCCGTATCACTGGAATGCTCGGTAGTCGCATTACTGTAATGCTACATGTGGCTGTGTTGTGTACATGAGGCATAACAGCGTCTGTTGGCATCTACCTCATGCCTCCTTTGCCCTGCCACCTCCACCCCTCTATGACCTTGAGGAGAGTACGATGCAGAAGCACCTTCATCATCTCCTTTCAAGAGGTACGCGAACCTGCTGCAGCTAACATTCTTTTTTTTTTATAACTCCTTTTATTGGAATTCGGGTATGACATTCAAAAGAGGCAGCACTAACAAGCAATAGCAACATAATTAGTATACAGGGGAGGCACAGCACATAATAGTTACAAAGCAGCAATAGAATGATCACAGTTCTATCATGTGCAGACCCTTAGTGGTAGCATCGTCCCTCGTTGGCGGGGGTACACATATCCCACCCCTATAATTATTCCAGTTCTCCCAGATCTGGTTCCACTTGGTGGGGCACAATCTAGCTTCATATATGGTCTTCTCTGTGACCATGCACCAGTCCATATCTTTGCCCCAGTCGACTAAGCGTGGCAGATCACGAGCCTTCCACAATCGCACAATGTTTTGCTTCGCCACCATCAGTCCCAAAGTTACCCAGGTCCGCTCCTTGGAATTCAGGTTCGTCTGGCCCGAGGCATTTAAGATGGCCAGCTTAATGTTACAGTCGATCTTCTGCCTCAACACCCCTTCCATGCATCCCACTACTGCTGCCCAGTATCCTTGGATAGCCATGCACTCCCATAAAGTGTGGATAAAGGTGCCCTCTTGCCCACACTGCCTGGAGCAGCCACCCTCTGTACAGTAGCCCATTTGAACCAATAGAGGTCCAGACAAGTAGGATCTGTGCAGAAGCTTGACTGTATCAGTCGGAGCCTGGAGGAGATGGCCACCTCCCGAGGAGAGGCCATTGCCGAAAGCCACTCATCGTCATCCAGTCCCGCTACGTCATGGTCCCATTTTGCCCGCAGCCGGACTAATGGATCAGCCGTGTTGTTAATCAATTTTTTATAAATTAGTGAAATGGCCTTCTCCGGCAGGTCTCCTTCTAAAACTCTATCTTCGAGAGGGGAGGTCTCCCCTGGACAGTACCACGAGCAAAGCATGTCTGATTTGCACGTACCTAAAGTGTTCGGTTTGCGCCAGTTCATATTCCCTCTGCAACCGGGTGAAAGGAATTATATCACCCGCCTTCCACATGTCTCCCACCCTTGATATGCCTATGAGGTCCCAACGGTCAAAGCTCTTCGATCGGATCAGTCTGCCCAGTTGCGCGCTATGCCAGAGTAGTGTGGCCAGTGTGATCTTACCTTCCCATCCCAGACTTTTCGTGGCCACCTTCCACACCTGCACCGCATGCCCAGTGGGTCTGGTCAAGGCTGGCTTAACCGGACGCGAGTATAGTGCCCCCTCAAAGCTCCCTCCCAGAAGGAGCCACCTGTCGATCTGGAAGGCAGGGTCACTCTGCGGTCTGTATGTGCACTGGTTAATTGCTGCGAGGTGGGAAGCCCAGTAGTATTTTTTGATGTCAGGTAGGCCAATTCCCCCATTGAACCACCCCAGCGTGAGCTTATGAGTGGCGATCCGGGGGGGTTTACCCTCCCAAAGCAGGTCACGTAGAATGCAGTCAAGTTCCTTAAAATATGTGGAATCGACGTGATTCGGAGTATTCTGCAGAGCATACAAGAATCTAGGGAGGGACATCATCTTGAATAGGGCTGCACGTCCCAAAAGGGACAGAGGGAGCAACTTCCAGTGCCGGATGTCGCTCTTGAGCCGTAGTAGGGGTGGCTGGAGATTGCGCTCGTAAAACCGGGACGGTTCCTTAGAGACCCAAATCCCCAGGTACTTGAAGCCGTCTTTTGCCTCCACTATCTGGAATCCCCGGGGAAGCGGAGGCATCGCACCATATAGAACATAGAGCACTGACTTGGTCCAATTTATTTTGTAGCCAGCGAAGCTACCAAACACCCGAAACACGTTCAGGACCCTGTTTAGGGAGGCTGCCGGTGATGCCAGGTAGAGCAAGATGTCATCCGCTTATAGCGAAATGCGGTCCTCCCAACCAGGGGCCCACTTGAGGCCCCTGATGATGGGGTCTCTCCGGACCCACATCGCCAGTGGCTCGAGGGTTAGGGCGAAAAGGAGAAGGGACAAGGGACAGCCCTGCCTGGTCCCTCTGCTAAGCTCAAAAGTGCATGACTTTCTGAAATTGACTACAATTTGGGCCAGAGGTTGCTGATAAAGGAGCCGAACCCATCCTATGAATTCCAGGCCCAGACCTAATTTCTGAAGCACTGCGAACATGTAGGGCCACTCAATGGTGTCGAATGCCGCGGCGGCATCGAGGGACACCACTACTGCGTCTTCCCTGATTGTCGTGGCACGGCATAGTACACCATGGAGTCTGCGCAAATTGAGGGAGGTGTTCCTGGTGGGCATAAATCCCGACTGGTCTGGGTAGACCAAGCGTGTGATGACCCTAAGCAAACGAGAGGCTAGGACCTTCGCCAGGACTTTGGCTTCGCCATTGAGCAGTGAGATTGGTCTATAGGAGGCGCACCTGTTGTTCGGTTTGCCCTCTTTGTGGATAACCACGATAGTTGCAAGTCTCTGGTCGGAGGGTAGGAGTCCCTTTGCCTTACTCTCTAGAAACATCTTAGTAAGATGGGGAGCAATTTTGCCCGAGGTGAGTTTAAACAATTCTATAGGGAAGCCATTAGGGCCCGTTGCTTTACTTCCACGCAAGTCCTGGATAGCCTTTTCGACCTCTGTGCTAGTTATGTCTTGGTCGAGGTCAGAGCGTTCGTTCTCGGTGAGTACCAGGAGCGAAATGCCGTTCAGAAAAGAGGATGCCTCCTCTTCCGTGTGTGGAGATTGGGACGTATACACTGTCTGGTAATACTGGCTAAAGGCGTCAGCTATATCTTGAGGGGCAGTGAGTCGGTTCCCGGAGTCCGTCTCTATCTCAACCACCACACGGTGGGCCTGGTCTCTGCGGTCCAACCAGGCTAGCAGTCTGCCAGCCTTGTCTCCGACTTCATAGATTCTACTAAGTGTAGCTCTATGGTGTGATTTAGCTGCATCGGAGGCCAAGTCTGTGTACTCCTTAATTTTAATGTGGAGATCCTGCTGTACCTCATCCGAGTGTTGCTCCCGAAGATTTCCCTCTAACTGTAATATTTCACCTTCCAGGTGGGTCATGACCGCACATTTATCCTTTCGTAGGCCCGCGATCTGGGCCAGGGCCACCCCCCAAATTACGGCCTTGTAGGCCTCCCACAACCTCACGGACGCATCTACTGATCCCTAGTTCTCTTGAAAATAAAGATCAGTGTCACGCGTGATTTTGTCACTGATCTGGGGAACCTTAAGATTCCAAGGGTTAATCGGGGCCATCCGGCCGACACTGGGCTCTCCCACCTCCAGACGACACAGGATAGGCGAGTGATCGGAAATACCCCTGGCTAAATTATGTATTTCTTTAACACTGTCAATCTGATGCGCTAATGTCAGGATGTAGTCAATTCGGGACATGCTACGTGTGCTCCCGAATAAAAAGTATACTGCTGCTCAACAGGATGTAGATTCCTCCAAACATCTACCAGGCCGAGCGCCCCCAGAAAACTATGGATCTGCATCCGGGAGGGAGGCAGGACCCTCTGGGGCCAGCGATCAAGGGAATCCGAGACAATGGAATTGAAATCGCCTCCAATCAGTACTCTGCCCTCCGGCAATGCTAAAAGGAGACTCCCGAAGTCCGCGAATGCCTGGGCATGCAAGCCTGGTGGCACATAGACAGAGACAAGGTTAATTGTGCTCCCCTCCCAGGTACCAGAAGTTGCAACAAATCTTCCCTGGCTATCGGTCCGGATATGGTCGATTGTCATGGGGAACGACTTTCGTATCATTATTCCCACTCCCCGAGAACCGGACCCAAATGCTGAAAGCGCCACCAATTTAAATCCCCATCTCGACATTGCATTGCAAGCATTTCCGAGCAAATGTGTTTCCTGAAGCAGAATTATGTCGGGGGAATGCTGCTTCAAAAATTGGAGCACTATGCCCCTCTTAATCTTGTCCCCCAGTCCGTTCACATTCCAGGACAGCAGTTTAAGCCCTTGTTTAACTGTCTTTCCCGCCATTGCCTAAGGTGTAATTGTGCGGTCGCGAGGGAAACCCCCCTTTGGTGCCATCGTTATGTACAGTGCCCGCTGTCCAATGCCCCTCGATGTATATCGATGCCTCAATGGTAAGAATGCTGGTTGCCATCTGTCGGATAGTATCGTGTGTGTCATCCCTGTCAAGAACTAAACAAAACTGAATAAAACTTCCCCTCCATCCCTTCCCGGCACACGGATAAAAACTCTTAATGTCGCTCCGGTTGTGTCGCATGACGGAGAGTCTTTGTGCACAGGATCCCATCCCCCCAACATACAAAACTCAGCCCCCCTCCCTGCCTCCCTGCATGGCGGAATCGGAACCTCCCGCCACCCCAAACTTGCAGAGTGCCTATCACCCACCCCTAGAACTTGAAGGTGCGTGTGACCAACCGGGCACCCATTCCGGACAGTAAAGGCATACAGTGAATCTATAAAACAAACACGATACCCATATGCACTTCGGTATAGAAACAGAGTGGCAGTCTCTCATCAATTAAATAGTCACTGGATCGCGGCCTGGCAGCGGGTTTTAGCAACTGAAAGAGCACGGCCGCTGCCCACTCTAATAGACAAGTGAGTTGGGGGTCGTCACAAATAAAGCATAACATACAGACCAGTTATCAGTTGCCTCCTGCTGTTGCTTCACGTCCTCCGGACGGGGAGGTGCTGTCTGGATCACCTTGGGCCTGTTCTCTATCATTCCTCTGAGTGCGGTTACTTTTCCGCCCAGCCGGGCGCCAGCCGTCCAGCGAGTCCCATGCTTCCTCGGGGGTGGAGAAGAACCAGGCCCTCCCCTCCGCCTCCACCCTCAGTTTGGCGGGGAAGAGCATTGCATATTTGACGTTCTTTTCTCGTAGCGCCCTTTTAATATCCAGGAAACTGCGCCGCTGCTGTTGCACCTTAAGGGTGAAATCCGGGAAGAAAGTCACTGTGCTGTTTTGAAATTCAAGTGGGGGCGCTACCCGGGCTGCCTGCAGGATGACGTCTCTGTCCCTATAGTTGAAAATCCTGGCAACTATTGGTCTCGGGGGACTCCAGGTTTCAGTCTGCCCGCAGGCACCCGGTGTGCCCTTTCGACGGAGAAGAACTTGGAGAGCCTGGTTGGTTTGAGGTAGGTAGTGACTAGGTCCTCGACAAACAAGTCCGCAGACGATTCTTCTGCTCTTTCCGGGACCCCTAGTATGCGGACATTGTTGCGCCTAGAGCACCCCTCATACTCGTCCAGTTGCGCCTCCAGTCTTACAGTTAGGGCATGAAGGTCGTCCACCCTCCGTTGAAGGGCGGTAGTATCGGTGACCAGTGAGCACGCCATCGACTCCACATCCTTTAGTCTGGTATTCATGGAACGCATGTCTGCTCTGATGAGGGAGACCTCTGAAGATACGGAGTCAATCCTTGACTCCAACGATGTCCGGACTGTCATTATAGCTGTAAGGATGTCTTGTAATGTCGGTTCTTTCGCCCCCTCCTCAGTGTGCTGCTTCTCTGACGGGGCATCTCCACCCTTTTGGGCTGGGCCGGGGCCCTTGTCCCAGGCGTATTTTTCCAGTTTAGCCTGCAATGCGGTCTTAGAATTGCGTCCCCCGGCCATGACCAGACCCGACCCGAATAGGTGCGAGTGGCGGGAAGGGGCCGACAGGTAGGTCCCACTTTACGCGCAGTACAGCGCTGCTGGACGGAGCCCCTGCTATGGGGCTATATGTAGGATGGGTGAGCAGTTTTTGATTGCGCCGGAAGCAAAGTCAGAGGACTGGTACCTGAAAGAGCATGGGCTCAAGGCTCTCAGCGGTGTGCAGGCTCTCCTGGAGGCTGTGGTGCGCGTGACAGCCCTGAGATGTAATAACACTATGGAGCTGCCCACCCCCACCGCCACTCGCCGGACCAGCTGGTCGATCCACCCCCTCTACGTCAACTGGAAGGTGCACACCACTGGTGGTGTGTTGGGCCGTTTAGAAGTGGCAGAGACGTGAGGCCGGGGAGACTCAACAGTACTGGTGCCACTACGGCGCTCTTGCAACTGGACCTCTGCAGCTGCTAAGAATCGCCAGGTCCCCTCTGAGCACGGCGCTGCACCATACGTTAGACTGCTGGACAAGGTCAGAGTTGCGGAGGCCACTGCCCTCACCACTCCGGGATGGCCTCCGAGGTAGCTGTAACATATGCGCCACCGCCGCTGCGGGAGGAGCACACGGGAGGCACCACTTGTAGGTAGAAGTACATTATGCAGGCTCCGGGGGACACAGGTGGACCCAGTGCCAGGGTCGGGTGACACCTTTCCACCTGCAGACTGGGGCTCCAGGATGGCGGCTGTTCCCCTCACAAGACCTCACTGAGCGCAGCGCTGCTCTGTGCGGTGGGCTGCTGGACCGTGTCAGAGAGGCCGCCTCACTCCGGGGCTCCCTCCGATGCAGCTATAATAGAGGCACCGCTGCTGCTGCGGGGGGAGCACACAGGGGGGCACTACTGGCAGATATTAACACTTTTACAGCTCCGGGGGACACAGTCGGGCCCAGCCCCGGGGTCGGGTGTCCCCCTCCCACCGGCAGACTGAGCTCAGGAAATGCGGATTTTCCCCCTCACCGCATCAGGATTAGTCCGAACGGCCTCCGGGCCGCGCGTTGCCTCCGCCCGTTCACCAGCGGGTTCACGGCTCCTCCAAGGGCTCACCGGGGCACACAGAGTGCCCGTGCCGGCACCCCGATCAGCTGGGCGGGCGCCGGTTCGACAACACACACAGGAGCTCCAAGACTGAGGCAGAGCCACAGGTGACGACCGGGGCCCGCGTGCCCCTCCTGCACCGCCAAGGCCGCCACCGCTGGCTATGTACGTCGTCGAGTCAATCTCGGCAACTGCTAGCAGGAATTGGCAGCGCCGCGGCTCAAACGACTCACGCTGGGTGCAGGAATACAAAGCTGACACTTATGCCTCTTCCGCTATGGATTATTATGCAGATTTTCGCCGGAACAGGTGCACTCGGTCAGAGCCGCCTCAAGAAGCGGCCATGTTGCTTGGCGGTTGGCCACGCCCCCCTGCAGCTAACATTCTTGATACATTCAACAATTAAATCAGCATAATGTGACTTTCAGAGAATTCCTTGATGCTTAATGATAACTTTGTTTAGATTTTAAATAAATGCATTACATTAATGAAACTCAAACTCAAGCTAATTTAGAAATGTCAGGCCTCATAATCCATCTTGTTTGTGGCATTTGCTGCCGAGTGACTTGTATCACGTGGATAAACTTGTATTTTTATGTCTCAGTAGAACATTTTTTGAATGTACTTTTCACAGGCAAGACAACAACCTTCATGAGTATATTAAAATGTTGCTGCAGTACAATTGCTCCTGTTAAAGGTTGCACCTGTCTTAACAGAATAACACATAGGGGCCGATTCCGATCTCGGTCGGAGGCGCACCCAATACCATTCGGTCGGGAAAAAAGCCATGCGAAAGCCAGTTTCCCGACCGATCCGTACAGCACACCGAACGAGCAAGTACGATGCGCACAACAGCAAAAATTCCGGCCGAGCCGTACTCACCCAAACCAGGTCCTGTTCTCCGACCGAGGCGAATCCGGAAACGCCGAATCGAGTCGCACGGAAGGGAAAATGCAGCCCCGTCCGGCCGGACAAGTACGATGCGCTTCCCGTACGCGCCGAACCCGTCGCTACGCACGGCACGTCAAAGCATCCGGGAAAGGCGCACATAAGCTCCAAATCGCGCCACAACACGATCCACGGCTACGAGACGAACACGGCACCAAGCGACGAGGACGAAGCGAAGCGACGAGGACGACGCGAAGCAACGAGAAGGACGAACGACACGAACCAACCATGAATCCCTTCGTCCCGATCATACCAATATTCTACATCTACTACCGGAACAGGCACGGACGCGTACGGCGCAGAAGGTAAGTCAGACACCAACCACAAAACACATACAACACGTACACGACACATCACACACATACACGGGGAATCTGAATATACTTACACCAGCAACAGCAGCACCATAGGGGCGGGATGCCCATCACCAATGCCACATATGCACACAGGGGCCTGAATGCGCGCCACCACCCCAACCCAGAGGGGCTGGATGCCTACCACTACTACCACCCTTAGCCAGGGGGCAGGATGCCTACCACTACTACCACCCTTAGCCAGGGGGCAGGATGCCCACCACTACTACCACCCTCACCCACGGGGGCAGGATGCCTACCACTACTACCACCCTCACCCAGGGGGCAGGATGCCTACCACTACTACCACCCTTAGCCAGGGGGCAGGATGCCCACCACTACTACCACCCTCACCCACGGGGGCAGGATGCCTACCACTACTACCACCCTTAGCCAGGGGGGCAGGATGCCCACCACTACTACCACCCTCACCCACGGGGGCAGGATGCCTACCACTACTACCACCCTTAGCCAGGGGGCAGGATGCCCACCACTACTACCACCCTCACCCACGGGGGGCAGGATGCCTACCACTACTACCACCCTCACCCACGGGGGCAGGATGCCTACCACTACTACCACCTTTAGCCAGGGGGCTGGATGCCTACCACTACTACCACCCTCACCCAGGGGGGCAGGATGCCTACCACTACTACCACCCTTAGCCAGGGGGCAGGATGCCTACCACTACTACCACCCTTAGCCAGGGGGCAGGATGCCCACCACTACTACCACCCTCACCCACGGGGGGCAGGATGCCTACCACTACTACCACCCTCACCCAGGGGGCAGGATGCCTACCACTACTACCACCCTTAGCCAGGGGGCAGGATGCCCACCACTACTACCACCCTCACCCACGGGGGCAGGATGCCTACCACTACTACCACCCTTAGCCAGGGGGGCAGGATGCCTACCACTACTACCACCCTTAGCCAGGGGGCAGGATGCCCACCACTACTACCACCCTCACCCACGGGGGCAGGATGCCTACCACTACTACCACCCTCACCCAGGGGGCAGGATGCCTACCACTACTACCACCCTTAGCCAGGGGGCAGGATGCCCACCACTACTACCACCCTCACCCACGGGGGGCAGGATGCCTACCACTACTACCACCCTTAGCCAGGGGGCAGGATGCCTACCACTACTACCACCCTTAGCCAGGGGGCAGGATGCCTACCACTACTACCACCCTCACCCAGGGGGGCAGGATGCCTACCACTACTACCACCCTTAGCCAGGGGGGCTGAATGCCTACCACTACTACCACCCTTAGCCAGGGGGCAGGATGCCCACCACTACTACCACCCTCACCCACGGGGGCAGGATGCCTACCACTACTACCACCCTCACCCAGGGGGGGCAGGATGCCTACCACTACTACCACCCTTAGCCAGGGGGCAGGATGCCCACCACTACTACCACCCTTAGCCAGGGGGCAGGATGCCCACCACTACTACCACCCTCACCCACGGGGGCAGGATGCCTACCACTACTACCACCCTCACCCAGGGGGGCAGGATGCCTACCACTACTACCACCCTTAGCCAGGGGGCTGAATG